>CALSFV010000204.1:0-1465000 GCA_943737045.1 Parapristionchus giblindavisi
TCTGGCAATACTATCTCGATTTCGTTGTCTGCGAGAGAGTGTTGCCAGAGCGGAGAGTAAAATTAGCTCGGATGGGGGGCAAAGGACTGGGGACATTTGAGCAAGTCATCTCTTATTGATGTACTTTATATTATTTTGTCCTCCAACAATAGGTCTAGACTCCATATAATGGTTTGTCTGACTAATTGCCTGGGGGCGGTGAATGAGAAGGAGGAAGTGGTCGAGCGCTTATTTCATTTTTACTATTTCCAGTCCAAGAGGACGTCATTTGGAACATCAACAAAATATTGTAAATATGTCATTTTCAGGTCACGGAGATGACGTCTTCAGTATTGACCGTATAAAATACACTTGTTTATTTGGTACGAGAGTAGTCAACCACTGCCACAATGAATTTCTATGTTTAGAGAGAGAGCACCGGTGAGAGAGTAGGTAGATCAGAGAGAGCGAGGAAGGAAATGAGGAAAGAGTGGGGAGTTAATCGATAGTTCTTCCTCTGTTTAGCAGCAGTAGCAATGAAATTATGCAAGTACATTTTATACGGACAATAACTCTTTGGTACGTCTTCGGTTTCTTTATTCGATTCCTTCTCTCCGGTTCAGTCCAAAGCTCTCCCAGCTTGAGGAGAGCTCGGGGAGCATTTCGCACCCGTGGACATCATCCTCCCAGTGAGGTGGAAGACCCGTCCGTTTGATCGAAATGGTCGAATTATGGGGGGGGGGTGAGGGGAGGGGGAGGCAAGAAACCGAAGAAGTTCCAACTCTTTCCTAGGTCCACACATTGATGTAGTCGGACTTGGATGTTAACCAATGGTCATATGACTTATTCCATCGACTCTTACAGACACAAGCTGATTTTACTCTCCGCTCTGACCATACACTCTCGCCTACAAAGAAGACGAGAGAGTAGTGAACACTTTATGAACGTCAATCATAAAAAAATATTGTAAATAAATATGTTTCAAGCAAGAAGCATAAATGCACCTATGCTCGGGGAATTGCTTTTTCTGCACCATATATTTTTTGCTACCCAGGATTTTCTTGAAAGGACGGTAATAGTGGAATATTTTCGCGAATAAATTGTGAATACAGAAAGACATCAGAAGATATTCTACATTTCAGGTACATAAATAATAGATATTTTAAAGGCACACCACTAGCTAATTTCACTCTCCGCTCTGACAACGCTCTCTCGCAGACAAACAAAGCGAAAGAGAATTGCCAAAGCGGAGAGTGTCAAAGTAGCTCGGGATGTGCCTTTAAAGGTTTCTTCCCATATCTCTGTTTCTCACTCTCTCTCAATCCCTATTTATCTCTCTCTCACACTCGCAGTTGTGCGTCACAACTTTTTTTGAGTGGCCTCTATAGTTGTTTGTGAGGGACTACTTTTTCACGAGACATGTCCTTGAATATGCTTTTTTTAAAGTTAATAATTTGAAAAAAAAAATTAAAATATGTTATACGTTCACTTAAATACTAGACTAGAAAATGTTAATAAATTAAATTAATAATGAGCTTCATGGTGTTTCTGAAATGAATATTTCAAGAAACAGTGATACGCGGAAACATCTGATTGCGCTACAGATACTTTATTTATACACCTCAAGTATACTGTACTTCTGTACCGTATGTTTACTGTAGTTAAATACCGTAGGTGTCTATACTATGATAATAACAATTTACAAGAGAACACGGTACAAGTACTCATATACCGTAGTCTTTGAGTATGCGCAGTCAAAGAGATCAGAATCCAGCATCAATTGACGTTTATTGAATGAATAGAGAGAAGGTCACATTATACATCGAAGATTGGGCAGCTACGGTAGTAGAGGTAAAGATGATACGGTATCATTTGGGTACGGTAGCCAATCAATCGATATCTATCACTTTCGAGGTGCAGCACGCTTGCTACTGTCACTGTCTTCACTCTTGGGCTGCTTTGTTGGCTTAGGCTACAAAAGATCAAAGATCACAAGTGGGCGGAGTCTCACTCGATACTTACTCTAGAGTACTGGAGTGCGGTGATAAACTTCTTCATGAAAACGGCTTCATTCTTCCGTCGAGTCTGATCAACATTCTGCTCTGGCTCCTGCAACGATTGCTCGATTACGGTAATCGATAGGATTACGGTAATCGATAGGATTACGGTAATCGATAGGATTACTGAAGTTCGATAGGATTACGGTAATCGATAGGATTACTGTAGTTCGATAGGATTACTGTACTTCACTAACCAGATCAACCTTAGTAGATTCGACTATAATCTGTGTCGCATCTTCCTTCTTATCCTTAGCTTTCGATCTCAGAGATGAATCAGGACTATTTACATTACTATTGTTAGCGGATGCCTGAATTTCAGTCTGCTTATTGGCCCTGACTGGAAAGCTACCGTACCCTTTCCTTAAATAACGAGTTATCCTTGCTAGTGGGCTCATGAAGCTTGAGTCCATTTTCGCTTGTATGTCTCCGGGGTCTCGAAGTCTCCGGTCTTCCCTTCTTCGAGTGTCTCTTGCCTATCTGAGGCTGCTTTGAGACATACTCCTCCTTCGGATTGTCCGCTTTCTGTTTCTACAAATTAATTTACAGAAATGATTATATGCAATGATAATATATAATCAATAATCAATTTTATTAATAACAATACAATTTACGTATTACCTCGAATATTCTCATCGATTCATCCTTAGCGTCCGAGTTGGGTCTAGAAAGTATTGATTGATTTGGAATCGATTACAGTAATCCTTACGGTGCATCAGTGACCTCTCGTGGATGTTGACCTGACAGCAATTGATCCTGAATCAGAATTAGTTTTGAATAAACATTGCTAACGCCTAAACTTTGAAATGGGGATAAGGTTTGCAACTTCCCGTAAATGAAAAACTAATGGCTAATGAAAAAAATGAACTGACAAGGAGAGTATCGAGTCAATTTTTCTTGTACAGCATAAAGTATATTATTATTCCAAAAAAAGCTATTTTCCTAACTTAGAGGTATGAAAATTTGATTTATTGATTGATTTGTTCATCTATTTATTGATTAATTGATTGCTCGATTAAAGTAACCTTAATCTGTTTTCTGGTCCGGTTATCCATCTTTTCTCCTCTGCCGATAGCGCCCATCATCGAGCTGCTCTTCTTCTTCACTGGCTTCGGACGGCCATTGTCCGGACGACTATTTTCCGGACGACTATTAACCGGCTTTCGAGACACGGACGAGGTATGGGGTGATGAGGCTGACGACATAAGGGAAGTAGAGGAGACGGAGAGAAGGTGACTAATCAGGACGAAATATGAGATGGAGAATGAAGGAAAATCAGATTGGATCGAACGTGAAAGTTGCAAAGTTTGCAAAGTTTGTAAACATTATTACATTAAACATTGATTTAGCGTTGATTATTTTATTAAAGTTAAGACATTCGCGTGACCGGTCGCAATCCAGAAATATATGTATTTGCATTTTCCCACTCTCACAGAGCGTCATATAGAATCATTGATTTAATCTTATTTTTATTGGTAACGTTTCAACTCGGTATATTTCTATCATGGATCTTTTCTTCGTAGACTTCTACCTTCAAGTGTACATATTTAATTAATTTTTTTTTGGAGATTGTGTAAAACGTGGAGACTTTTCACCGATTTTTTCTTTTCGCAACTTTTGAACATAGCTCTCACTCAAGTTCTCTTGTACTCTGTTCAAATGTAAAAAGAAATTTAAAGAAAAGGCATTAATAGAAACATTCCTCATTTTCTCTAATGAGAACGAAAAAAGCAAAAGATAATGGAGGTATGGGGAATCGAACCCCAGACTTCTCGCATGCAAAGCGAGCGCTCTACCCCTGAGCTATACCCCCACATTTGAAAAGGCATTATTGGCATATATCAAAGTAGCTAAGCTATCTAAGTGCTATTCGCTCTTCGAAAGATTGTGAGAAGTCAATCATCCTCTGATTTCACTGTTTAGTTGATCTTAGTGCTAAACTGTAATACTGTAAAACATTGTCCATAACCATTCGATTTTTGGCACTACTTCAGAATAGGGTACCAGTACACCGGGCAAGTCCAAAAGGACGTGAAAAATGAAATTAACACAAAGGAAAGGACGTTTATATTAGGCAATTATAATATTATTTAGGACTGGTACCCTATTCTGAAGTAGTGCCCGATTTTTAAAAATTGCGATTTATTTTTAAGGTCGCTTTTAAGGTCGCTAAAAGTCGCAAAAAACAACAGTGCCTACGTTCACGTTTACTGTGTTCCATTTACTATTACAATATTTCCTCTATCTATCACTCGTATCTATTATCATTCCCATCAATAACATCCATTCCTCAAATTACGTGTGACTACCTTCAATCCCAGCAATAGATCATTTTCCTCTAACTAATCAATATCAGAGCTGTTTCATGATATCAATTTTTCATGATTGAGGTCGTTCCAATGTCGTCTACCGTACGCTTGATCTTGCTAGTAATGTGCGCGATTTCCGTGGCTTCGGCCAATCTCGAATTCTTATTCGGTAGACCACAACAGACGTGTCCGTGAGTGACGTAATATTATGTTAATTAATTTTATTTTTAATAATTTGAAAAAAAACCGTACAGGCCCTGCATCTGCAACAATGTCGTCTCGCAAGCGCAGAGTCAAGCGGCCGGACTGGCAGGAGGAGGAGGTAAGGAATGCTTTATCTATCATAGCAGAAAATAAACTTGGTTTTCCTGAAATACACATACAGAAATAGAGATCAAAACACCACAAGGCACATTATTATCTTTTATAGCATTATTTAAGCTGTTAACTGAATACTATTGATCCTTTATAAACTCCTACTCCCATAATTTCTTGCTTGCTTGTAAAATGAAGAACCAAACATTTCGCTTCTGCTATTTTCTATTGTCATTCATTGCTCCAACATAAGATTGCTTCAAGCACGTCTCTGCAGTCCGATCTATCAGTAAAGCGCCGATCCTTGGGGTACTGCAATCGTAACAGTGCCATGGGAGGTCAAAGAGCCGAGCAGAGAGAACTCCAATGTTCATATCTGATAAAGAGATTTCTGAAAGCTATTTACCTTATTAGCAATAAATCCCATTTTTTATGTTTTTTTCTCAAACATTTATGATTTACATTTATAATCATTAAAAAATTATTTATTTGTGTACAGGAGGTGGCGCTCCTCCACCTCAATCTGCAGCACCACCACCCTATCAAGGAGGAGGAGGAGGACCACCATACGGCGGCAACTCGAGAGCTAATGCCAACGGCAGAGGACAGGCATGGGGTGGATAGCCATATTAGATCTTTGATCTTTAGTCTTTGATCTTTGGACTTTCTTGTTTGGATAAAGTGATCTCTGTTTGCTGGTTAGCGATCTGAACATCTTTTTTTCACTTTATCGTTCGCAAAATGAAGAAACGTGATGTTGTCAAACATATCAAATGTATGTATGCACGAGCAAGATAGAGTTTTCGTATGTTATGTGCAACTGTTCGTAATTATCAAGTTTCATAAGTTATCTTGAATGAGATTCTCTTTTCTTTCTGCTTCTTGTTTTAAAATAAAATTCTTTTCTTTTTAATTCTTTAAAAAAGCGGAGATTTGGAATTCTTGAATTCTCTCAGAGACTGAATGATAGATCTTGCGGATATGAAGATTCCCTTTGTTGTTTTGGCCTCATTGATATGCTGATAAAGTATTGATAATATTATGATTACTCAGATCTTGATATCTTGACAACATTGATATCGTGATGAGAAAGAGAGAAAAAACAATTTGCCAGGAAAAACTCGTTCTTCGTCAGGGATCTTCAAAATATGAAATACATATACACAATGTCCTTTCGCCCTTATGACTTGTTGTTAATACATAGACTACAGTTAAATTAATTTAATTATACATATCAGGGACGAAACAGTGGACCGTTTTGAATTAATTAGTTTAAAAAAATTGTAATCTTACCCATTCAATTTCTAGAGTACACTGTACAAATTTCCTATTATTCATCACTCATCTTATCCATTTCCATGTCCATAAACGCCTAATTGCCGGCTCATCAAATCAATAATCATCCCAACTACCGTATCCTGCACATCACAAATCATTTGATATCTTACCAATCTTCATTCCTTCAAGATCCAATCAATCATCAAACAAAGAACGCATAATTAAGGGGGGGGGGCACAATTGAAAAGTAATAGAGATAAATAATTGGATGACAGAGGGGTTAATACACAAGAACAAAATCGATATCTATGATACCTAAATACAGTAATGGTTAATACAAAAACATGATTAAATGAACACAAAAAAACCAATTGATTACGATGAAACTAGTAAAGAAAAGACTATATAACAGTCCTATAGGGTGATAAAAGATGAGGGAGTAACCGTAACCTAGGCGAGATTGCAATTCAAATTTGAAATAAAATATAAATTTCAAATTTAGCGCCACTGACGACGTTTACTAATTGGTTGGTGTAGTGAGCAAGCGGTCCGGGGGGACTTCTCCGACGACGATTGTCACACTACACTCGTGCGAGCGGGACAGAAAATGTGGATAGAATTAGAAGGAATTGGAAAATTTGTGAAACGTCGACCACACAACGCGCACACCACGGACACCATACGGTGTCCACACATGATTCATAAATGCACAACTATCGAACGATTGAATGGAGCAGGTGATTGATTGATTGGGGGAAAGAGTGAGTGCGGGAACTGGGGGACTCCGTTTAGGAGTGACTACGACGACGAACAATCGATATCAGTGAGCTACC
Organism: Parapristionchus giblindavisi; assembly: GCA_943737045.1. Taxonomy (NCBI): domain Eukaryota; kingdom Metazoa; phylum Nematoda; class Chromadorea; order Rhabditida; family Diplogasteridae; genus Parapristionchus; species Parapristionchus giblindavisi. Next base: position 6,772 of record CALSFV010000204.1, read on the forward strand.
GTAATCCACGTGATAGACTACCGTAGTCACCGAGCGATCGCGTCGAGAGCCATGGTGGGGGCAGAGGGATGCCGCCTTCGCAAACAAAGTGATGCAACTAATCATGGGAGAATAATGTGCAGACAACAAACTTGACCCTTTTAAGCTACAACAACAACAATAAGCAGAATAAACGTTACACGAGAGGTACTGTAGATCAGATGATAGGCGGGGTTACGGTAGATCATTGGGATAGGGGGCGGGGCTTAGTAACAGGGGGGGGCAACATCCGGCTTAGAAGGTAAAGCGGTTGTCGGGTGCGTACGCGAGCTTGTCGAGGTTGGGAGCGCACGCAAAGTTGATCTGAAAAATGCAAAGATCAAAGATCAACATTTTAGGTTTCTAATCAATATTATAAATAAGTCAAGCAACTTTCCCTGTTATATATTTATGCAATGTTTTATCAACTGGCAATTTTTGCACGCAAAGTGTGTGCGTCTGTTGCAAATGTAATCAAACTTAAAGACAGCCATGTCAAAGTTAAATCCATCGTGAAACATCTAACCAACAGGTGCACAATCCATGTATTGCGTAAATTCACCGGGAACACATCATGTCACCGTAACCCTACTATAACGGTTACGGTAGCACAACCTCCACCTCTTCCTACAGTACCACCTACAGTATCCTACAACTACAGCATGCACTCACCATGGGAGGGGGTCCGCACATGAGGATGGCGGTATCGTCAGCTGGCGCCGGAAGATGCTCCGAGATCATCTTATCGTCGATGAAGCCTAAAGATCAAAGATCAAAAATCATACAGGCACGCCCAAACCGTTTACCGGCAAACGTGGTGTCACAAACAGGGGGGGGGGGTTAGTCAAACGCCTACGGCTATGACGTCACATTTGTCGACAAATGGTTGTGCCAGCGTTCGTGGATGGTATGGATCGTTTTAGATTCTCTCTAGTTATTTCTTAAAAACTGTAACACAATCCATTTTTAGTCTTCATTTTAGTCTCGTTCACAGTATTCTGGTGTAAGCAATTCTCCTTTGAAATCCATACAAGCGATAGAGCATTAGTTTTGAGAGAGTTTCTGTGTTGCGCGGTCGTTCTGGATTTCAAAAGGGAGAGGGTACTGTGCTTTCTTTATAAATGAATAGCTCCACTGACCCTTGGAGAAGGTCCACTCTGTGGGTGGTCTGTCCACCGTGTACCACACCTTGAACCGACCGGGATGCTCAGCGGCCAGCGCATCCAGCTCCTCTCTGAAGACACAATCGCTCATTGATCGATTAAAAATTTAAAAATTTGAATTTGACGCGAGTTCCTGATATTTTAAAGGCAGAAAAGGCGCCAAACCTGCACAGGATGTCCTCCTCAGTCTGATTGGCGAAAAGAAGCGAGAGCTGCGTCTGATCGGAGAGATCACGAAGTACCGCGGCGATGAGCTGTAAATCGATAATTAATCAATAAATAGATTAGCTAATCCATAATTGGCGTTTGCCAACAATATATCAGCTGCCGTTGCACAAATCTCCACTATAACAAACCCGAACAGAACCGAACATAATTATATTATTACTATTATTATTATCATCACTTATTATTAATATTAATCATGAACCGTCAAGAGAAAAAAAACAAATGCTGAGCAATTCATGAAATAACATAACGAGCGTGAAACGCCAATCCACCAACCTGGAGCATGGGCGTGATTCCCGTTCCGCCGGCAATCATTCCGAATCTACAAAGGATCAATAAATCAATAAATCAATCGATCGATCGATCAGTTTTTCAACAAAATAAGCTCTTAAATCTCTCGAAAAACCAATCAATAATGCATGGGTGGGCGCGTGAAAACTAATTCTTTTTGCGCACAGCCTTGCCTTCCCTTGCGAGGCTTTGCGCATAGCCTTGCCTCGCAAAAATTGGAAAATTTCCAGTCATATCTGCTAAAAATGCCCATGCGCATAGCCTTGCCTTGCAATTATCCGGTTTGCGCATAGCCTTTCCCCCAGCGTGCCCACCTATGCAATAATGTGAAATCAGTCAATAATCAAGGATCAATCATCAGGCTTTCAGCAAAATATGCTCTTAAATCTCTAAATCGATCGATAATCACCGATCAATATCTACCGTACCTCTTGAAGGAGCGGAGATGAGGCGGGGATTTGTTGTCGGGACGGACGGCCAGCTTGCCGTTTCCTATAGAGCAATAGCTTATCAGTCAATCGATAATTTAAAAATCAATCAATAATCGATCAAATAATCACTGGGCATACCTTGGTAGACAATCTTGCCCGAAGGACCGCGGAAGTCAATCTGCAACGATGACACCAATCAACTATATCCACAGATGACAACCGTATCTAATCAATTAATAATATAATCGGATGATTATTAAAAACATTTCATCAATTGCTTCCATTTGAATGAATGAGCACCCCCTAATTACGACCGTATAATTTTTTTTTAATCCATACTTACCGTATCTCCAATCTTGAGCGACTCGAGATACTGGGACATCTTACCGCCCTCAGGGAAGCGAGGATTGATATCCTTGAAGTACACCTGAAAGAAACGGTGACGATCAGGGATCAAACTACAAATGCAAGGTAAAGATCAAAGTTCAAACCTCAAACTACAATGTAAAGATCAAAGATCAAACTACACTCGTACCTTGATCATAAGCTCGACGTAGCCTTTGTCTTCGTCCGACGACACAGGAGTATAGGGGCGAACGACGAGCTTGCCGTCAATCTGAACAGAGATCAAAGATCAAAATCAAACTACAATGTAGTAATCGAAATTATGATTTAAAGCTTCTTCAATAATTTTGCGCTAAATTCATGGCACGGAAAAGGCTCCAACGATCAAGAAACCATCAATCAATAATCACGCTGAAGCTTTTAGGAAGCGTGAGAGTTCGAAGATTAAAGATCAAAGATCAGCAAACCTTGGCTGACAAGTAGACGTGCTGACCGGTGGGCAGACCGAGGACGTGATCGTTCGAGGGGAGCTTGAAGCGGAACTTGCGGGTATCGTGCGAAATCTGGTAAAATATTGATTGATTAACCGTAATTTTTCATGAAATTCAAACAAATATAGCCAAAATGCACTGGGCAATAATATTGTTGTAGCCTACAGGCAACTTATGATCTGTTCAAAAGGTACGAAAAGAAAAGTAAAACAGGCGAGAGAGTGTGTAAAACGAGGAGAGTTTTCTCTTTATGAGTTTTGTGTGACTTTTGAACAGTACATGTGGTGAATATCAACAACTTACGACAATCTTATCGGAGAGAGGCAGTGCGTACTTGGCCTGATCGTCCAGCAGCGTGCGCTTGACCTTCTTCTGCAAAGATCAAAGATCACTACAGTAATCACAAAGATCAAAAATCACTACAGTAATCCCAAAGATCACTACAGTAATCCCAAAGATCAAAGATCACTACCGTACCCCGCATCCACATCCGCCCTTCTTCCAGAATAGATAGAGTGCGGTGGCGAGTACGACGATAACCGTAGCAGGCAGAGCCACCGAGACGACGCCGCTACCTCGCTCGCCCATCACTGGTGATGACGACGGTTGGGACTGTAATTAAATAAATAATTAAGTAAATAGTTAAATTAAATTAAATAACTAATAATACAAAGGACTAAAGACGTATACAACCATTGAAGCCCGTATCGCGAAAGGGGTTAAGTAGGGTTGGCAATAACGCACACGCATTGCGGGCCCGCAATGCTCTGTGAAATCATTGCGGGCCCGCAACCTCGAAAGGAGAGGAGGGGAAGTGATTGCGGGCCCGCAATAGCATTGCGGGCCCGCAACGACTACTTTATTCCTACCCTCTACTTTTTGTGATCGGTCGTTCTTCTATGTTCTCTTCACTTTCCTTCGTTCTCTCGTTGCGGGCCCGCAATGCTATTGCGGGCCCGCAATCGCTCCCCCTCTCCTCTCTCCAAGTTTGCGGGCCCGCAATGATTTTTCACCGCACTGCGGGCCCGCAATCATTAGCAATAAAAAGACAAATCTATTGCGGGCCCGCAACCCCCGAATAGCCAACTCTAGGGTTAAGTATGAAATGAAACAAGAACGCCACGTGTTCCCTCACTAATTATTATGCAGAATATTGCTTTTGCATTTTAGTCAAATAATTGTAAAGAAAATTGATTCGAAAAATCGATTACAACTGCATATCTATTGCCATAGTTTTTACAGTCATGTTTACACTTTTGACAGTCATTTTACAGTTTTTACTGTCCCAGATGCCCCAGAAAGTCCCGTATTCACCATAAAGCTAATACTACTAGTACAGGATTGTTGTGCACGCAATCGCTCAAAACATCATCATCATCCCCGTTTAGAGATCACGCAATCACCGAGAGAGTCCAGACAGGCAGAGATAGACGAGACGAGATAGTGTGCGGATCGGAGAGAGACAGTACAGACCAGACACAGCCAAGTCGATACAAAAAACATCCATCCAATTTATAAGTGGCAATCAATCACATTGGCGAACGAACGATCGGCCAATTGGACAGATTAATCGACATTCATCATACCATCAATCAGTGAAAACTGCCACAGAGCCAAATCGAAATCGCTTATATGGGACGGAAACCCGTCTCTAATTTTTTTCCTTTTCCAGTAATATGTTTTGACTATATATATTTGATAGAAAAAGAAATAATATTAACGAATAATAAAGCGATCAGCCAATCAATCAATTGAGTCAATATCTTCATACATCCATATCTATTCATTTCCTTCCTTTCCCATCCATTCATTTCCATCAATCGACACACCCAATCTGCTTCCCCATCTCTTCATCTAAACTGTCATACGCACTCCTCCGTTATACCGCAATCCACTCAATCAATTGAACCGTTTTCGATCTTCTCTCGCTCTTTCCTCTCTCAGAAAATGAGAGAAAGATAAGATAGGAGGGAAGTCGCTGAACACACGCAATCAAATGACATTCTTCACTATGTAAAACCACCCCAGACAATTCGCATACATGAATTGTATACAAGGACAGATAAATACTTAGCATATTTGCAGATACAGTTTTGAAAAGGCACGTATTCAAACTGATAAAGGGAAACTATCAGCATAGAAAAATCGGAAAACCATACCCAATTCAATAACTTTGTTTGTTGCTATCGACGACTTACAGTTGTCAACAGAGACATAACAGAGCTACTAACTCTGCACTAACAACAGACAAAGAGTGGAGAGCTATATACTCAGAATTTAATCGCTGCCCGATACACACAGCTGCACAACTCAAACAGAATATGACTCATGCAGGCACCACAAATTGCATCTCCAACCACAGTATTCTGGTCCAAGCCATTTTTCTTCCAAAGCAAGACAAAGGAGAGACCATTGTATTCGAGAGAGTTTGTATGTTGAGCGGTCGTTCTTGCTTTGAAAGTCATGAGAACGCTGTGCAACACACAGAACTGCCACAAACAGAGTCTGTTTCTGTAAACGTTGCCATTGCGAAATGTATATCACAGTATTCTGGTTCAAGCCATTTTGTTTCCATAGCGAGACAAGCGAAAGACGATTGCATTTGAGAGGGTTTCTATGTTGAGCGGTCGTTTTGGCTTTCACAGTCTATAGAACATTGTGATATGTAAGCATTATCAAAAGAAATAGTACGAATAAGAAATACAGATACGAGAAACAATTCTACACAACGTTCCTTCAACAAAGAGAAGCTTGCCGGAATGCCAAAAAAACGGTATGGAGCGCCATGGTGAAATCGTCTGCGCTCTAGCATTCTCTTTTTTCCGGCTCTACCATGATCTCTGACACTCTCGAAACGTTGGGTTGTAAATGGAGAAGAGTTCGCAATAGTCAACGAAGAACAGAGTGTCTCTGTCATATGTATACACAGAATGTTCCGAACTATGTCTGAGTTGTGGCCGCACAACATGCGCCTCATCAGTTACGCACAACTCAAATGACCCAATGACAATATTATAGTTCTGGGGGTTCAATGTCTGGTTCATCCAATCAATCAACTTCAAGTGTAATGACCTCTCGAGTTGTCCCCCAGACTCGTACGCTCTTTCTCATTGCCAGTACTAACGGACAAAAAGAACCCCGATAAACAAAAGTACATTACACCAAGGTCAGGAGATCAGAAGAATAGAAACCCCTAATGAACTTCCGCGTTCAATTACATCTAATAAATTAAAAATCAATCGATAATCGATCAAGCAATAATTATGCACACCAGGGCAGACAATATAGCTCTTCCACATTAAATGAACATCCCGAGCTAATTTCGAACACTCCTCTCTGGCCACATTTTCTCGCATTCTTTGTCAGCCTGAGATTATTGCCAGAGCGGATAGTAAAAATGAGCTGGGGTGTGTCATTAAAGTTCAAGTATTGTTTTTTTTGTAAGCTGTAGTATCCATTGTTCACAAGAACAATCATAGGTCGAAAAGTATGTTACAAACTGCGAAGCCAATTTTTAGCCGAGAATTACCGAAAAATCGAAAAACCTGATCGTTTTTTTGAAAATGTACAAAGTAACTATTCGACCTATCAGAACAATAGATCTTTGTACAGACACAACAGACATTCTTCACGCTTCCTAATACACGAGGCAGAAAAAAACGCTCCAATCCCTATCCAAATCTCTAATCTCATCTCAGTGACTCACATAGAGGTGTGCGTGAATAAAGGAGCTCACAATATGCCAGCCCCTCTACTCATGCAAGCGCCACGTCCTGTAGTCATACGCGATCAGGTGAGATTATGAGTTGAGATTACCGGTGTCCTATCTTTTCCCGTCATGGCTTTAACCCCACTAACGAGTTCCCCAATTGCATGATGGGGTACATAAATACTAGGGGTTATATGCATACTTTCTGATTACCAGGTACAAGCCCAGATTACAGATTACAAGTTCCAACACATACAAGAATGTGACTGCTTGATCAACGATCAACTAAAAAGCGCCTGGTTCGACCTTGGGGTGTAAGCGGTCTCGTCTAATCTTTGCTCTATCTCTGTACGCTACTCTCACGCTCTCATGCACCCTCTCAATCCGCTGCGCAAACCATTCCATTCAACCGGAAGAATAAGAATAAGAAGATGAAAGATGAATGAATGAGGGGAAGAACAAGAGATTGAGATATAGAGACAGAGGTAGGCAGAGATAGAGATAGTCAGAAGCTTAAAAATATAAGAAGTATACTTAGGAAGGATATTTACATGAGCAAGAGTCAGACAAATAGAGATAGATCTGATACAATTAAACATAGACCCGACAAGGACAGATAAATAAGATTAATATAACAGATGATATTACAGGCAAACAGACTGACTGACAGATCAGAGATGGACAAATGCTATTGAAGAGCTTGTTCCCGGTGCGATAAGGTTGCCATGCGCACTAACACCTACTGCGCGGGAGAGAAAAAGCACACGAGCGTAGACATCCAAGCATATCCCCTCTATATCTGGTTCAGGAGCATCCCCCCATATCCCCGTTGAAACCGATGACCGATGAAAAGACACAAAAAGCAAATCATCCTGGGGATGATCCCCACAACAAAAGATATGGGTCAGTGGCGTATCATCTCCCGGAAGAATGCGCGCGGAGCAAAGGGAAGAGTAGCAATTCGCCCGCAAGATTGATGCAGCAGAGAGAACGGATATGAGGCCATCGCACTTGATGAGCGATATATAAAATTAATAAATTAAGTTGAATTAATAATAATTAAAAGGTATACATTTGCATGCACGTTAATGTTAAAATAAAATAATGTTATAGAATATCGATTTGTAATCTATTGCATCATAATGGATAGGATCATCCAGCGCTTCGCATAATAACTCACAGTGTTTCGAGATTGGTCATGGCATGAGATGAAGGTAGAGCGAAGAGAGAGTAAGAAAGAACACAGACGGTTAAATTACACCATGATGCACCATATCGTAATTGGTTTGGTATTTTGCCGAGTTCTCTATGACCACACTACCTTTGTTGAAAAAAAAAACACTGTATAACTAATTACCAAAAATTAGCAATTCATCTATTGCAGAAACATGCGACACTACTATTCCCTATCTCCACCACAGAAACTCTCGCCAATACATAAACATATACTCTAAAAGTACAGTACTACCGGCAGTAAACGTCAATCAATCAATAATATAATTGGCTTCTAACTGTATCAATACACAACATTTCACCATGTTGTCCAAAAGGCAAATACCATAACACAGATACGGTAACTGGTTACGACGGCCGCGTGATCAACAGTCAATCACAAATGTACGTGTCTTTGTCTCGTAATAATCGAGCACTACTTCCGGTCCATAATAAGAACGAGAACGGTAGATTAGGAACGTGCTTCTACAGAACGCATGCTTTCCGAGTCTACACTCTCACTCCTGTCTGGCTCTTTCATGTAGTGTTCAAAACATAACACAAAACAATACCCGAGTTGTTCAACAGTGAGAGTCAAGTGAAAGAACATTTGACGAAACGCATTACAGTATACTACTAAGTCCACTACAAGTATAAAAGTACACTTTAAGTTTTGAAATACCCCCAGCCTGTTACCCAATAAGAAAGCACTATTGCTCCAAAGTTCAAAAGAACAGAGCAGTGAAGAAACGAAATGAGTGACAAATACTCTCCTTTCAATCTCATACCTCAGAGTGGTTTCAAACCAGCAATTTCTAATGCCATTTCAAGGACACTGTGAAACGTAAAATCACCTGCTAGCACTCGCTATTTCACGCAAAACCGCTAATAATCACCTAGAACTCAATGGAAAATACAAAAAAATATATCCTACCATATTTTCGGCGTAGTCTTGTGCGAGTGATGTGAGCGGCACCGAGGAAGGAAGAATAAGGGGTGAGAATACAAAAGGTGGGGTGAAAACGGCGAGTAGACGTGCGATCCCCACACACAACCAACCCCACTACACTCTGTCCGCGGTGTGCTCTCTCACTTTTGCACGCTCTCTCGTCGCTACTCTCGTCGTCTGGCCGCTCTGCCCGCTTGCCAGTGTCTCTCGTCCACTGACAAATCGCGCCATCCGTGAGCGCACGCACGCCCGACGGGTTCAAAGAGCGGACTAGAGGCAGCAATGGTCAAGATAGCAGTAGTCTTACAGAGACGCAGACACAAAAGTCTGCACCGCTCTTATCATGCTCCACGACAATATGATGACACGGCATATTGGCCCCTCGCCCCCTGTCCCTCTACGAAAGTCTCCCTGCACACTACACTACGGCCACGAAACAACTGATAAACACATCAAAATTGCGTGTGTCACATCAAAAACGCAGACTCTGCTGTCCCTTGATATCTCGCCAAATCAAGTTCAAAGTCCATAGATCAAAGGCCAAAGTTCAAAGATCAAGACTCACCTCAATGGCGCTCGACCATGCAGTTTCCTGCCTCAGGGGGGTATCTAGCACATGTTCTAAATCAATGCATGGTCCCGCCCTTTTCCTTCTGCCCCTATTGTTGCTAACCGCACACACATGTGCACTCCAGTTTCAATACATAACCCCCCTCTCATTCTAATTCCAGCCCCCTCACTCTACCGGATTGATCCGGTCGTCGGGGCAGTCCCTTCTACCTTTCTATTCTTGCGCAATCATTTCTAATAACATCCAGGGGTGTGAGAGTACGATATGAGCACTCTTTCCCTTTGTCATCTTTACATTTGCCCTACGCCGTAACCTCCCGCATAAAGACGGGGACGCGGCGGAGGCACGCAAGGCAACTGTAACGATGCATTTGTCAGTAAGTTTCTATATACATACTTTATGGAATAAATGAATAAATAAATAACATCGACAAACGAGAGCGGAGTGGAAATTACCGAGAAATACAAGCCAAAAGCTTGTGGAATGACAAAAAGACCATGACATTTCGTCGCAAAACTAACTCTGGTTAGAAATGGTGACAAATGCATTGCAGGGCAATAAAACGCTCGAACTGTTTGCACACTCAGAACCAAAAATCATCGTATATTTGGATAGGTTAAACCCTCTGACGCATGCCACAGCAATGTTTCATGAACAAAACAATGATAGATAATGACTTGCCAGAGGCATGTAGACTAAAAAAGTTAAATGGTAGAAAAAAGTCCACAGCAATCCAGATTCAAAATCTAGAGTCCACACCACAAATACAAGGTGAAACTCGCGACACACAAATCCAACCTCTCCAAAAAGCTCGTTAGATACACACAATTCGTGCGCGCGTGCGGTAACGCCTCAGGCATTCCCACACCTGCACAAAACCAGACACCATAAGACGATCCAATGCTTGAATAAATTCACTTTATTACTCCATTCTTTATACAATTCGAAAACAAACATTAGAACGCATACACAGGGCGTGGTGCCTACCATATCTTTGATCTACAGTATACATACAATATCAATCTATAATATGAAAACAATCGCGATCAGGATCGTGATCTATTAGCGAGAACCGGAGAATCGTTTGAGCCGGGCATTAGGCAACCGTAAACGTCGCCTTGGTCACACCTTCCAGACCGCACTCGATGACATCTCCCGGCTTCACAGGGCCGACGCCGGCTGGTGTACCGGTCAGCACGATGTCGCCCTCGTCAAGGGTGACGAATCTGCAATTGAACGTATGCAAATGAGCTGTTGCATTCTATGGAGACTAAAGTTTACAAAGTGATCACCACACTCTGGTAACCGCCTATCAATTAGAAATAATAGAGCAAGGGATAGATTAAAAATGGTTGTGTTACACGAATTTAAAGAAAACAGCAACTACGGCAGGACAGTGTGGATAGAAACAGGATATGGTATACGGTGGGATACGGTATCAGGCAATCAATATACATTTTCGGTGACCTCACCAAATTATTTTTATATAGTGGGTCGATTTTTTTCTTTTTTTCCTGCCGTAGTTGCTGTTTTCTTAAAATTCGTGTAACACAACATAAGAAATTAGCTTTATATAGAGGGTCGACCCTGAAAATGAGCCGTATATAGTGGGTCAATCCTCACTTAGTGAGGGTATGAAAATGTTTTGTAATCAATACCCCCGAAAATGCTTCTACTCACTGTGTGGCATACTCCATGATGGTGGGAATATCGAACATCATCAGATTCGTCTTCGCCCGCTGTTTCTGCACGCCGTTGATGAGGCAGTACAGCTCGAGCGCGTGTGGATCTAGAATAATAATAATAAAAATATTAATATTATTATTATTAATCGTAATAAAAAGATACAATTATCATGATACTTATTATTATTACTTTGCCCCCAAATGAAGCATTGAAAACACCGATAAATGCACAAAATATACTAAAGACAAGAGACTAGAATGCACCAGGCATATTCTTGCTTGACTACTATCTTTACCACAACAACAATAATAAGAATAATAATATGATTTGTGCGGAGTAAAATATATCTACTAACATGTATAGATATTACCTAGTGCGCGGAATTGAACGACCGACAGTACCTACTATGTCCAAAGAATAGATTCACACCATACAGGGGGGGGGTTAAAATTTTTTCGATCGAATGCCCCTGTAGAATCGAGCTCCAGGCATACCTTGCCATATCCTCGCAGTGCGAGGATTGACCCACTATATAAGGCCCATTTTAGGCCACTTGATAAAAAAGGAAGCTAAAAATGACGTTTTTTAAACTAAAATAACGAATTTTGTGAATCAACCCACCCTATTTCGAGAATTGACCCACTATATAAAAATAAGCGGCGAGGGTACCGAAAATGTATGGCTCCAGGTACCCCCCCCCCGCCCATGTATGATTCACCCAATCAGTACTCACCGGGAACTTTTGACTTGGGCACAAACTCCCCAATCGGACAGGACGAATCGAATGATTTGGCGAGGAACCACGGAGCAGATGCCTTCTTCGCTTCATCCTACAACATTATCGATTACCAATTATCGATTGAAGGAATACAATATTATTATTATTATTATTATTCTCATTATCGATTAGCTCATAGGAGACAACATGTAATCTCACTGGCTATTGGTTCTACCAAAAATTCATCGTTGAAACAGTAATTTTTCACTGGATAGCTCTTTTGAAACAAAAAATTCACAGCATTTCGTACTACAGATTTTCAGGCAATATATTCAAAGATAGATACTGTGTGATTCTTGTCATTGTGAGTGATAGAATAGAATGTATTTCTTGAGTATGGTCGATGTGAGACAAGAAGAATAAATTGATTATTTATTGACGTTTCGATGATATATACTTTGTTGTAGACCCCATGATTTTCCACCATCATATACTGTTCTTTGTAGGTAATTCATTCTGATGATGATGCGTATATAGCATCGAAACGTAAATAAATAATCAATTCATTCTTCTTGTCTCACATCGATCATACTCAAGAAATACATTCTATTCTATCACTCGCAATATATTCACTCAATGAAGCTAATAATCAATATCATCCGCTACAGTAATCTCGCTATTCAAATATGACGGGGTCCCACCTGGAAGTCCCTGGCGGTCATGTCGAGCGCGATCGTGTATCCGGACACGTAGTCGTACGCGGCGGCTTTGCTCACAGCCGTGGCCTTCTTGCCAATCACCACAGCGAGTTCGGCCTCTTGATGTAGATTGACGCAACCTGACAGATAATCGATAATTATATAATTGATATTTACCGTAGAACTACGGTAGATCGAAAACTACGGTAGATATATTGTTGTACTTTCAGGCAACTCCAAAGTTGTTTGCAGGGAAACAAGTAATACATCGAATGTATTAATCGTTTTCATGCAAATAGTCGATTTCATGAATATTTTAGATTCATTCTAACGGCCATTACTACCACATAACAGCTACAGTATCCCTGCCGCCAAATCAAAATTCTACCGTACCCGACAGTCACAGTATCCGTTGCATACCGTACCTGGTGGCGCTCTGATCGGTTCGCCCTGCTCGATGATCGCATTGGCCGTCTTCACGAACAGCAGGGGCTTGGTCGGGATCGCGTTGCCCAGCTCCTGCAGTTATTTTGTGATTATTATTCATTTATCACTATTTATTTACTTTTTATTTATTTGTTTATTTATTTATTGTTTAATTATTTACTGGTGACAATTATTGTGGATGCATTCTGTCTCTACAAATTAGCGATTGTGATATTGAGACATATCATATTGCATTACGCATAAACAAGCAAACAATGCAACCACCCAACTTTTTTTTTAATATTTAAAAAAAATTACCTTTGCATGGTCCACATAGTTCCTGCCCACGCAGACGATCTTCCGACAAGCAGACCTTAGCGTCATCTGGATTTTTACATGATTAAATACATAATTGGTTTAAAATATAATAACAAAGATTGAAACCTGCGTCGTTTCAGCCATATTCGAGCTCAAACCGCACGAGAGAGAAATCAGAGTGAGAGAAGAGATAAAGACGAGGAGAGAAAGTTGCAGAGGCAGAGACTGATAGAGAACGAGAAAACGAGGAGAAGGCAGAGAAAAAGAGTGAAAGAAGGGAACAGAAAGAGACTAGAGGAAAGAGAGTGCGCATAGACATAGATAACATACGAAAATAGTCAATAACACAGTGTTCGCGCCCACAGGAAAGGTGGTAAACAATAATAGAGCCAAGACAGTAATATCATCACAATGAGCACGTTATATAATATATAATTTTACTTTAGTTATATAATTTTCATGCCTTTTCTATAATATACTTCAATTTCATTTCAATGAATCGCAATGATAACAATCATTCGAAAACGAAAATGATGTTTTTCTCTATTTCTAAATGACATTCACACTTGCTTCTTTTGTTCTCACCCACCTCTCATACGGCACGAACATAATCAATAACAATGCGTTCATCAACGCCTATCTTGTGTAAGCGAGAGAACGAATGAGTATTAACAAATCCTTTATCATCAATAGTTTAGCTGAGAAGGTACAAGTTAACGTCCCGATTCGATCGTTACATTTATTTATCAGAATAATATATTCAATAAATAAACACATCGATCACATACAGTCACGCTCGAACTCCCTCCCCGCGGCACGCCGCCTTTCGTTTTATGAACTGAATAAGCAAATACAAATTATGTTAATAGCCACGATCGTTAACTTATCCGATAACCTCACAAGCAGAAACAAAACATTATCCATCCAAAACCACACGTGTCCGAATTTTAAATTCACGCGCTCACTATTTCAACATCAGGGATTCAAATGAACGCGGGAATTCAAAGACACATCCAGAGCTAATTTGGAAGTAGACAAAGAGAGAGCATTGCCAGAGCGGGGTTTTAAACTGGCTCGGAGTGTACCTTTAAACTCCCGCGTTTCCCCGACTCCCAGAACCTGAAAGTGAGCGCGCAAAAATCGGACGGCTGAGTTTTTGGAAAAAAATATCGAAAGTCAACCAGTATTTTTTTTCTGTTTGTAAGGATATCGGATAAGTCAACCATCGAGACATTAACTTAATTTTTATTTGCATATTTAGTTCACAAAGCGAAAGTCGGCATAGGCGGCACGCCTCGTGCCACGGAGAGGGCGATCGAGCGGGACCGTAGCCTGACGATCATCCCAAGTTTAAGACGGAAGAAAAGATTGCTCAAGGAGCGCGAGAAAACGCTTGCTTTATATAGAGAATGATGAAAAAGGGAGAAAATGGAGTGATTTGTTTTGATAAAAAGACAAACAAGAAAGGGTTTCAACAAGAAATCAAATGAGAAAGGAGGGGGTTTGCAATCAACCAATGGGGCGTTAAATTACCGAGAATATCTCGAAAACGTAACATATATGGGGGAGGTCGGGAGATAGGACGTGTTGGAAACAAAGAACAAGGATAATGGCTCACTCGGTGATATAAGCAAAGGAACAGAAAAGAAAAGAGGAAAATGGGCGGGGCTTAGCGTCCACACTCCCTTGGAAATGTCGTGCCTTTACCAATAACAACAATGCATCATGATCGATTAGATAAATAGAACAAGAGGATACGGTAGCCTACTACTGTAGAAGGGGCGGTGTATAGATGATGATGATGGTGAAGCTATTATATAGTGAGAGTGAAGAGAGAGAGGGGGCATCGAATGGAGAAGGGCACACCGAGTCGCTCACACACACCGTATCTTAAAGAGGGAAAAAACCAGTTTGCGATAGATTCAAATCGTGCTACCGTACCTTCTCCGTGTGCGACACCATGTACTGATGTTGGTAGTGGGGTG
The DNA here is from genome assembly GCA_943737045.1 of Parapristionchus giblindavisi. NCBI lineage: Eukaryota > Metazoa > Nematoda > Chromadorea > Rhabditida > Diplogasteridae > Parapristionchus > Parapristionchus giblindavisi. The sequence continues at coordinate 22,011 of CALSFV010000204.1, forward strand.
TGTGTGGTGTACCTCTGCCGCTGCGGCACAGCTGCTGCTTCCGTGGCAACCTGCACGCGGAATTATTAGTAATGTGATGTTAAAATTTTTAAAAAATTTCGTTGAAAGAGTTTACGAAGCTTTGCTGCTTTTCCAATTACTTTTACAATCACAAAATTAACACAACTTTTCACTTTTCCATCAACTTTTTCAAGATTTTAACACCAAATAAGAGGACTCTTGTCCTGTGAGATGCGTGTTTCACGTACACATCATCATCACTTCCATTTACACCAGAGACAATTTTTGTATAACGGCAATTATTGTATTGTAACAAAACGAAGAAAACTCAAAAACATCATTTAAATAAATAAAAATACCGTACACAGTCCGGGTGATAGAGAGCATTGGAGAGAGGTACGGTGGGTGTGACGACGCGATTGATGATGATAGAGGGAGTGAGAGAGGGGAAGAGATAGCACAAGAGACGGGGAGAGTGAGTGAACAAGGCCAGACGATAAAGGGGAATACAAAGAGAGACTGAATGAACGATAGAGTAGAAAGAGCAGAGAGACAAGAGTAAATGAGAGAGACAAAGATAGATAGAGAAAGAAGACGAAGCGAGGAATGGGAAAAGTCGCCACACACCACCGCACCCTCGTCAATACTCGTCGAGGTCGAACTCCTCCTCTTCCACCTCCTGCGCATTGAAGTCCACACGGTAACGGAGCAGACCTGAATATAGAGGAATAAAACAAATCTCACAATAAGACTAATTAGATCTAATTACGTAAAATAGAAGCCAAAACAGTATGTCATACAGTCTCTACTGTACGCATGGCTTGCGATTATGACCACGATCTGTGGTTTCAACCATCTTCTTCATCTCGATAGCAGCAAACCAAACCAACCTCCAATGCCTCCGAATCCCTTCACAAACTGCGCGCCCTCCTGCGACTTGTCCGTCACGATCTCCAGCTGTGCACCGAACGTCTGCAATCACATGATTGGATTCAGTAACAGCGATCATAGGCAAACCCATTCTTTTCATATCACGAAGAAATGAAGAATTTTGGCAACTCGTGTAGAGCGATGAAGAGATCATCAATCAACAATCGATTATTATCGATCGATAATCGATTACCAATAATTATCGATTGATTGATACCTTGTAGTTGTTGGCGAGCCACTCCAGCAGGGGCATTCTCTCGATGAGCTCGAGTTCGTTCGCCGATTCCGGATCCGTGAAGTTCTTCTCCTCGTCCGGTCGCAGCGTGAGCACCTTCTCTTCTGCACAGAAAAATACGATAGATCGTGTGATTGGGAAAAGACAGAAACGGTGGAGCGCACTCGCCGCACCACATCAGCACACCAACCTCCGCTTGCGCTGTTCTTGAGCTTGAAGCGCATAATGTCCAGATTCTCCCAGCAAATGAGCGTCTCGACTGCTCCCATCTCGAGTCCCTGATAATAATAATAATAATAATAATAATTAAATTGCAAAATTTGAAATAATTAAACCGTAGTAAACATACCTGGATGGTATCCTTCACTCCGAAAACGTACTTGCCCGAATCCTGAACAATAATAAATATTGGGAAAATACAGAAATGGTCAAGCGCACTCGTCGCACCACAGCAGTGCATCGCCACATCAACTCCACTGGAGCTGTTCTTGAGATTTATTCGTGTTATAGGAATAGCAAAGTATCAATGTATAGTGTATACTACCCCGGTTAATTCGCGTTTCACACTGTCGATATATAGGACTATCTGAACAATAAATTGTGGCAAACTTGTTCTTTTTGCTAGTGTGTGACAACGACTATCGATTGACCAATTTATCCGAGAAGTATGTTGTCAGACATCAAAAAGTATAACGATTGTTGTCAATGCAATAAATAAATAAATATGGTAACAATTATTGACTATTTTGTAGGCAGACAACAAAAATAGTAAATTTTGCAGTCAACGAATCTTGTGTCAACAAAACATGGAAATAATCTTGTCTGACAACAAAAATTGTGGAAAATGTTGACCAAAAAATGAATATGGTTTGACAACAAAATGGCCAGAGTTTGTTGTCTGACAGCAAAATGAGCTCATTTTGTGACCAACATGCATTCCCGAGAAAAAGAGTCGAATTTGCTGTCCGACAACAAATTCTACTTGCTATTTAAATAAATATTGAGTGGATGCATAGATTATCCTATCCTACGACACCTTCTCTATGATCTACAACAAGAACGAGGAAATTAGTACAATACATGGACGAATGCAATGGTTATGATAATTAGTGATGAATCCAATCGAATATAATCGATAAATACGACAATAAATCGATGCTACCTCTTCTCCGACCGCCCGCGTCTTTGCATCGATACCTCTGAACGTCTTCTCGCATGGCTGAAAGCTCAAAATTAATTAACGATGAAATATTCGAACTGAACTCCGAATTATGACACAAAACACCAACAAAACAGTACAGGAAGTAAGTAAGGCGATGAGCATTGATTCCCAAGTGAAAACACAGAACAGATTTAAACAAAATAATCAAATAACAAGAATAAAACTAAATTCGAATTAATTCTACTCAGAGCCGGAAAAGGAGCCGTTGTTTAGGGAAGATATTATTTTCCCCCAAATAACGGCTCCTATTCCGGCTCTGAACGTAGAATAAATTCGAATTTAGTTTTATTCTTGTTATTTGATTATTTTGTTTAAATCTGTTCTGTGTTTTCACTTGGGAATCAATGTACATCGCCTTACTTACCTCCTGTACTGTTATGTTGGTGTTTTGCGTCATAATTCGGAATTCAGTTCGAATATTTCATCGTTAATTAATTTTGAGCGTTCAGCCATGCGAGAAGACCTTCAGACGTATCGATGCAAAGACGCGGGCGGTCGGAGAAGAGGTAGCATCGATTTATTGTCGTATTTATCGATTATATTCGATTGGATTCATCATTAATTATCATAATCATTGTATTCGTCCATGTATTGTACTAATTTCCTCGTTCTTGTTGTAGTTCATAGAGAATGTGTCGTAGGATAAGAAAATCTATGTAATCATTCAATATTTATTGAAATATCAAGAAGAATTTGTTGTCGGACAGCAAATTCGAGTCTTTTTCTCGGGAATGCAAGTTGGTCACAAAATGAGCTCATTTTGCTGTCAGACAACAAACTCTGTCCATTTTGTTGTCATATTCTTTTTTGGTCGTCATTTTCTACAATTTTTGTTGTCAGACAAGATTGTTTCCATGTTTTGTTGTCACTAGATTCATTTAGGCTGACTGACTGCAAAATTTACCTTTTTTGTTGTCTGACTACAGATCAAGACTTTTCTGTAGTCATTTCACTGCTCTTCTACGTTTGACTAATTTCACCCTTTGTTTTGTTGTCTGTCTACAAAATTGTCACTAATTGTTACCACATTTATTTATGACAACAATCTTTATACTTTCTGATGTCTGACAACAAACTTCTCCGATAAAGTTGTCAATCTTTGTCACACACATGCAAAAAGTACAAGTTTGCCACAATTTATTGTTCAGAGAGTCCTATATCATAAACACACGATAAGATGAAAGCGTACCTGTGAGATCTCATCAAAGTAGGATCCGATGAGCTTCTTCTCCTGGATGAACTTGACGTTGGCGAGTGCGTCGGCCGACAGCTCGATTGCCTGAATCAATAAATCAATAAATGAATTTGAAAATTGAAATAGGAAAAGCCATTGGACAAACCAAAGATGAAATTTTTGTGAAATTTTTAAATGAAAAAAATAACAATAATAACCTGATTGAATCCATTTTCACCTCCATATGAGATATCGACAGTCTTGATCATCTTTGCTTGCAGACGCTATAAAGAAGCAAATCGATAATGCAATCAATAATTCAGCCATCACAACTTCGCATTATCCCAATTTTACTCTTACTCTAATTAATCTAATAACAATAATACTAATAGTTATTATTATTATTCATTTTGTACACGTGATTATCCACATTGGAAGAAAACTCCATGTCGCAAAATACACCTTGACAATTATGTTCAGAACGTTTATTATGATAGTTATTTTATCTCCACTCTACCCGACAGATACACGTTTCGAAGATCTCCCAAATATCCTACCTGATCGAACATATCCGACTGTCCGAGCTCCGTCTTGAAGTCGGCGGAACCGGCAAGAATGAGACCAGCGACGGCGACCTTGTCCGCTCTGATGAACATCTCCACAGCCGTCTCTGCTACCTACAACGATAATAATAATAATAATAATAATAATAATAATAATAATAATAATATTGTTATAATACTTATTGTTAGTTTAGGCCATCACACCATTTCTATTGAAAAGAACAAAAATGCACACAATATACCACGGACAAGAAACTAGAATGTACCAGGCACATTTTCCCTTGACTAGTATCTTTTCAAAAGACAATAAATATTAAATAATACGTGATACTCTCACCTTGCGCACGTAATTGTGACGCTTTTCCATACGAAGACGTGCGAAACGCAGCGCAGACTGACCTCCTCTGCCTGAATAATAATAATAATAATAATAATAATAATAATAATTGCACTAACCGTGCTTCTTGGGCAGGTCGACAGTGAACTTGTGGAGCACTTCACGAGTGTTTCCCTGTAACGATCCGCTTATTCGTTTTATAAGGAACATATCATCACGATTAATTTTATTAATAATAGATATTATTAATATTAATTTTATACGATCTCGCAGCCAATAGATTAGGTCACTGCGACTCAGTGGTTTATGATGCGACATTTATCTTTAGCGTAAATAGGCAATTCTCCTATATTATTATTCATCATCATTTTCATTAAAGAGTGAAAAGATACTAAAGAACCAAAGACCAAAGACCAACCTGAAGGGTGCCAAACAGACAGCCATTACCGTCCATGACGATGAATCCGAACTTGTTGTCGTCGGCAAGGAGAGCTGCAGAGATCAAAGATCAAAATAAAGCTGTGAGATCAAAAACGTACCATCATTAATTAATTAAATTATTAATTAAATAATTTATTTGCTAATTAAAGGCTTAAAACTAGGCTCAGGATCGCTTGATTCACTCAGCACGTCGTCATACTACAGTGAGCGACGACGCGATATCGGACCAAAGTGTTAGATTTGTCATCATAGCCTAGTTTGAGCAACCGTTCTTTTGCAAATACCCGGGCGGGACTCGAACTCGTGGCCTCGCGCTCGGTAGTCAAGAGCACTACCCACTACACCGCGCGACGATTGCGTATAGTTGCCAGTTGGCCACCTATCTAAAAGACCCTAGAACCCATTTGACGATAATATTGCAACTTGGCCAAACCCAACCATCTCTGGTTCTTTTCTACGCAAGTTTTGCTATGATCAAGTAATTGCAGTGTATACAAGATTTCTTCATATTTGATCTATCGATGTATTTGTCGGACAAATTTTGTCCCATAAGTAGACTCACACATGGACAACCTTTGTCGCTGGAAAATATAATCGGGGGCGGAAGTTAAAATCGGGTGGGACTAATCGAGCCCAGTTGAGGGACTCCCTCCCTTCTCACTTTTTCTTCATTTATGAGTGAATTTGGCTACATCCAGTAGGATGTTTGCCGAAAAAGTGGATCTATTCGCTAGAGAAAAGGCCGCAAACGTATGAGTAAACTCTTTGGAAGAAATTCAAAGATTAGCACTATAAAACTGATAAAATATTATTACCCTGTAGAGCCTCAGTGTGGAACTTGTTGTCGCAGAGATATAGCGAGGTGTTGATGGGCTTGAACGGCTCGAAGTCGATGTTGACCTGAAATACAAGAACAGTGTAATCAGCCTGAGGGTTTCCGGTTTCGCAATTCCCATTTACACTAGTCAAAGCAGCAGAAAACGCTGGTATTATATTGCTTGATTTACAAATCGAATTCTCGTTTCAAAGAAACATTAAACGCTAACCCCAAGCTAATTTTACTCTCCGTTCTGGCAATACTCTCTCGTAGGCAAAGAAAGCGAGACACTGTCGCCAGAGCGGAGAGTTTGAAATTAGTGAGAGGTGCTACAAAATGTGCCGTACCTTCTTCTCCTTGCCCTCATCCGTGATGATGGTGCCGCAGTACACTACCAGACCGTTGGGAGGTACTAAAAGATCAAAGATCAATCAATAAAGTACAAAGTGCACGACGCACCCTTCGTGTACAACTTGAGTCTGCCCTGTACGGAAGTGATGGCGCCAAGCACGGACAATCTGTAAGGGGAATAATATACAATTAAGATAATAATAATGTATAATATTATAAATAATAATAATAGTTATTATTATATTAAAGCATAGTTGAAAAGCACGGCCGAGCTATTTTCTCTCACCGCTATGACAACGCTCTTTCGTAGACAAAGAATGCGAGAGAGCATTGTCAGAGTTTCAAATTAGCTCGGGTGTGTGCCTTTAACCAGTCGGTTACTTCGGAATAATAAAGTAATAGTCTTTATCACATCAGTCAATATCAAGGTATAGAGCTTATTCTCAGCGGTGATTTCATAGCCCATTTTCAGCACATTGAAAATTAAACATTATAAGTCAACGCTGACATGAGCCACCTCATTCGCCCAGATGACCAAAATATCACACGGAAAATCAATACTACCATATACCGTACCGATTGACTCTCGACTTGATGTTCGAGGCGGTACCGTACTCTTCAGCGAGCATCTTCGCTACACGGGGGATCTGATCACGAGGCGGAATGATGAGCGAGATCATAGAGGTACCGTTGCTGCAAGGAAATCGATCATTATCCAAGGAATGATAATAGTAGACGTAATAACAACGATAATAATAATAATAATAATAATTATTATTATTATTATTATTATATTATCCAAGGAATACTAGCTATGATAAGTGTACTGGAGTTAAGTTAGTCGAGACACATACAGATACCTAACACGGTCTTCAAAATATGCGAATTTAATTTTAAAAAGTACAAGAGAAATAGTGTCCCTCAGCGTATTTTCGCAATTTTTGAAACCAAAAAGCGGTAGCCTACCCTCTAGCCAGTTCCAAACTCTTGATGAGCTTCTTGATCTTCCAGATCTCGACATTTCTGTCCGCTGAGTCCTCAGCCGTGCCCGGAGCAGACATGCTTCTACTTAAAATACAAACTATATTAATATTATTATTAATAATAATAGTAATTATAACTATTTTATTCAACAAACGATAACAAGAATAACAAGGCAAGAAACGAGTGCAAGAAATATGAGAATATGGTCTCAGAGTGGCAATAATCGTTATCGTATCTGCTGCTATATACAATGAAGGCATATGCATAAGGGGAAGGAATTCAGTTTCGCTTCCACTAGCGAAAGAAAAATCGAACAAATGTCGCGCGAGGTAAACAACTCCATAACAAGCTACGTGTGGGTAAAGGCTACCCTAATCTCGTTGAAAATATACGGAATACCAAAATAATAGTATCGATTCGAAAGTGCAAAATACAAAATGGACCACAGGTCGATATTGCGTAACGGACAAGGAGAAATGATGTGCAAGTATGTCCTTGCAAGCAACAAGAGTGAATGCATGTCACAGAACGAAAATAGCTTGTTGTGCAGTGTGTGTAAATATATCTACGATTGAGCAATGCGCGCCAAAAATAGGCTAACATTGTGCAAGAGGTCAAAACCAGCGAGTGAGAGAGAGAAGTAGTTCGGGCGAGTAGTGTGGTGTGGTCGCGCACATTTCAGAAAACGCAGAAAGCAGCGCACACAATGGCCTAAAAGCAGCTCACTTTCGCGCCGCATCAAGTCAAATGATTTCAAGGGCGATTAAGCGACACAGAGAAAGATGCACAAATAACGTCACATTCAGGAAAATCAATCGATACGTCAGGAATGACGATAAACAAGGATTAAAGCAGCCAGAAGGGAGCGAGTCCAGTTGGGGTGGTGTGCTTACAGTATGGCATGTGGTGCGCACCATGAATCAGGCGATTCAAAAGCGAGCACACCACGCTTGTCAAGTACCATTTCACCGGAATCCAAACCGGATTTGAAAGATTAATTAGCATATTTTTGTACACATAATAAGTGACTTTATCACGAGCGCGGGCACTTCATAATTACATACATAATGAATGGTTGAACAGACAATTGGGTAATTAATAATTATTAAATGTAAGTACAGGTAGGCATTGTACAAATACAAAGGGAAGAGGGGGGGGGGGGGCATTTCTTCCGATAACAAGATCATTAAATTTCATAATTTCCCAGATTAGGATAAGATAGCGATGAATGTTCCGAAACACCATTTCATTTTGCTTAAAAGCCAACAAATGGGAGGTGAGATCTTGTAGTCGGAAGATGGGGTAGATGCATGAAACGACTAGGGAAGGCAATGACTGAATGGGATAGTGAAGAGGATGGTTAGGAAATCAATAATTGGTTAGAAAATCAATAATTGGCAGATTATGACGGTAGTTTCATAGTCTCCGTGACATACTTAGCAGCTCGCGAGAAATCGCTAATCATTTTGTCCATCTGTTCGCCCTGAAATGGATAAAAATACAAATAATAATAATAATAATAATAATAATAATAATAATAATAATAGTAATTATTATTATAGTTGTTGCCCAATAGAATGACCTATGCATTCGATATTCTATATGCTCACAGAAAATTATTAGCGGCAGTCATAGGTCGAAAAGTATGTTGCAAAGTACCAAGCCTGAATGGATTTTGAGCCAAATTTTCACGAAAATCGATAAACCTGACCGATTTTTTTTAACACCGATGACCTAGCTATTCGACCTATGGCGGCAGTAGTATTAATATTATCATTAATATAGCAATCATGAATATAAAAAAAACATTCATAATATAAATAGCAGGCGATCATACATCATCATACATTTTCATAAACTCATGAGGATCGACCCACTATATATGGCCCATTTTCGGGATCTACCCACTATACCAGGCTCATTTTAACGGAAAGATTAAAATTTAAGCTAAAATAACTATTTTTTTCTAAATCGACCCACTATATAAAACAATCCGGTGAGGGCACCGAAAATGTAAGTCATAGGTGGGCGCGTGAAAACGAATATTTTTTGCACACAGCCTTTCTTTTCCATGGGGGACTTGCGCATAGCCTTGCCTCGCAAAAATCGGACAATTTTCAGTCGAATTCGTCAAAAAATAACCATGCGCACAGCCTTGCCTTACCCTTCTCCGGTTTGTGCACAGCCTTTCCCCCAGCGTGCCCACCTATGATGTAAGTATACCACACTTTGAAAAATAAACATTATTATTAACTTAAATACAATTCAATCCGCAGTCCTTCAGAGTGTACATATATAGATGGACATGAGATGAGAATTATTATTATTATTATAATTACCAGGAGTGAGGATTTGCGGAATGCGATGAGCGTTAAGAGCTCTTCGACGGTGAGCTTGTTTTCGTCTCGTTTATTAAATCCCATGAAGTAACACGAGGGACAGTGTTTCTTATGCTCCTCCCTGTATTGTTATTATTATTATTATAATTATTATTACTATTATATTATTGTTATTAACAAATAGCGCAAAGAGCACATAATTCAGATGCGATCGAGTATTCAAATGTTAGACTATTATCAAGTGTGATTAGGTTAGGTTCAGCTCGATCCTAAACTCGATCCCTGAACAAGTTCACTATTTGCTTTTTGCAGCTCATTTCAGAGAAGACGAACATATTCAGTATGGTAATAATAATAATAATAATAATAATAATACATAATTGTCAAGCAGTATCGGAAGAACAACGTAATGTTTCGTGGGTTATTGAATAACTCACAATGCTTCGTGAGCGGATGTGGAAACAAAACTTGACAAAAATTGCCATGCATGACATCATAAAGAATTATTATTATTATTATTGTATTAATACAAACCATGGATCATCAGTGCTATCGAAGAGCATCTCCTTGAGACAGAATGCGCACGTGGCTGCAGAGGGATCGGCACGCGTGCTCGTGTTATAGAAACCAGCCTCGGCCAACTTAAAATAGACAATAAAATGTATAATACAACGCAAATAAATAGCTAAATATGTAAATTACTGGCAAGCGCATATTTAAAAGAGAAAAATATCAAAATAGATGAAAATTTGACGATTGTATGTCAAGGCATAGCAAGCTTGATTTTTGTGCAACAAGTGGGGGAAAAGCATTTTGAGCAGCTGAATCTTTAAAGAATTCATATATTTCACAATCCAATTGCCATATAAAAAGTTCAGTCTATCGGTTGCACACGTATTAAGCGAGACAAGAAGATACCTTCTCTCCGGTGCACACGGCTTTCTTATCCTTGTCGAAGATCCATTTGCCACTGCAACAAGTATCTTAATTAATTAAAAGCTTCATAAAATGGTCACCGATCTTCCCACTTCACTCATTATTGCTTGATAAAGAAAGTGAGGAAATACAACATATGATGGGTGAAGATATTCAGTGAAAAGTCAAACGGATTCAGAGATTCCGCTGCGAAAGGTTGCTCTTCGTGAAATAGATGAGTACTCACGTTTTGAAGCTCGCCTTCCGATGTGCGAAGAAGATAATATTCGGAGCTTCATTAATCATTGAAAGAATTGCTTGAGAATCTTTATCCATCCTCACTAAATTTTTCTTCTTTTAAAATGCATTATAAAAGACCAATTTCAAATTTTCCATAAAACCGTGGATATAGGCCCACGAACAATAACGGGGTGATACTTTGAACAAAGAACCAAAAACGTTCTTCTGCATATGAAACGAATAAAACAATTAAGTAAAATAAAGTAAAGAAATTTGAAAATTGCCGCTGTTGCGCGAGGCTGCATGATTTCACAGTGAAAGATACGCGGCATCTGCATAAAGCGGTAATTCAAATCATACAGTGTTCCAATGTTCTTACATTAATTACACTATTTTTTCTCATACAAATTTTAATATTTTATCTTAATATATTGCTATAGACTGCGTGTATCATCTTACAGGCAAAATATCAATACCACAATCTCGCTACTCGATGAAATCCCCGATCTCTCGGAGGTCTATCGGAGGAAAGAAGAGGAAGGAACAGGAAAGAAGAGAAAGGAAGAGGAAAGAAGAGGAAGGAAGAGGAAAGAAGAGGAAGGGAGAGTAAGGAAGAATGGTACATAACACCACAATGGAAAGTACTATGGCAGATAAGATTATGGCGTACAGATTAATCTGTAGTAGATACGGATACTGTAGGTCGGAGTTTACGGTAAGTCAGCAATGCCAAATGCTGTAGTGATCTAATCACAACAGGAAAGCACCATAATCTTTAGGTACGGGATGGCATTGTTATATTAGACCTCCTCCTTGATATATTTAAGTTTATCTATGATTTGCAAACTTTGTTTCCATCGTCAATAGAAAGCCCCATCGATCGATCCTCTTCCCCAACAGTCATATATTTCGAAACACACCCTACTTTCAATCCCACTATTCCTATCTTTCACTCTAACAATAACACCTCCCTCTTCCCTTCCCATCAGTCCTAACACGATCACGAGTGTCAACGTGGTCGTTCTTTGATCAGAGCGAGAGATCGTGCAAGTGTAAGAGAGTACAGACAGAGGAGATTATGGATTAATGAGAGAGCACAGAGACAGTGGGATACAGGATGGGTCGCTGATCTACCCAAGAGAGATTGTTTACATGACCACTCTGTCTCGGTTTCATTCCTTCCTTTCCCGCAGCATGACTTTACCCTACTCACAGCCTCTCTATAATGTGATTATCGATCGATTATTGATTATCGATCGATTTCATTGTATTCTTATTTGCATATGATCGGTCTGATTGTCACATCTTCTCTATTTCTGTCTCATTCATTTGTATTCGTCGGTTGTCTGGTCCATCTTGTCGTCTTTTTCGGTTTGTCCATTTCCTACTTTGATCTTTGATCTTTATCATATCGCTTCTCTATCGTCTTTATTTGTGTTTGTTTCATCTTTATCTACTTTTGGTTTCTAGTTCAAACTCTGTACTTATCCTCGTCTAACATCTTCGATCCGTGTAGAGTGTGCAGAAATGAGAGAGTGAAGACAGAGTACGAGAGAGTGTGGATTATTGAGAGAGTAGAAGGAAGGGACGCCGAGTCTTCAAGTAGATCTACCAATCGATATTCTTCAGGCTAGTCATTCCCTGACTTCTCGGTCGCATTCCCTCCGTCTCTCACATGAATTGCTGTTATGTTTTCTGTTTTTATCTGTAAATAATTCCAACTCTCTCGCTCTCTTCTTTTCTATCTCACTGACGTCACTCCCTTCACTATCTCTTTAACACTTTTCCTACCTCTGTCTCTCTCCTATTCCCATTTGAATATCGATCGATTATATGACAATCACTCTTTCACCTCTCTTTTCCTATTTGCTTATATTACCTTGCTGTAGTCTGATCCTTTATCCACTGTATCCCAATTTGCATATGGTTAACATGAGTATTTGCTATGAATGCAGTCTTTTGCAACTTTCGGTCGACGTGTTACTCTTCTCCTCTTTTCCCAACTGTCCCCTTTTTAAAAGTTGATCTTTGATCTTTACAAAATCGCTCAGTTGCAGGATTCAGTCGATGCCTCGCTCTGACAACGCCCTGCTCGTCTTTGATGTACTTCGATGACGACGACAACCAATCAACGCCTCAACGCCGATCTATCCTGATGCTTCATCCTGAAAGGTACAAGCCACGAATACTTCGATTTCATATCATTTTGAATATAGCGCTACTATCTTTCCCCCAGTCTCTCACACGATTTGCTATTTTATTTTCTGTTTTTTTTTCTTCAGAAAATAATTGGAACACTCTCGCTCTCTCCTTTTCTATCTCTCTATCGCCAGTACTGGCTGTAGTCACTTCACTATCTCTTTGATTCTTTCTCGAATTTCCATTTGAATATCGATCGATTTCATGATCAGTCTCATCTCTCTTTTATCAGTTATTCTTTCTTTCATCTCTTCCTCTCTATCACTCTTACATCCATTATCATACCAATCGATTACTAAGGAAGAGAGTAGACCATCAATCGATAATGTTTATGAGAGAGATGGAAGGAAGGGAAGTGATCTACTTGTCAATGCCGTCCATCCTTTTCTATATCTTGATATATTGCATCTTCCTGTTTATCACGGGTCTCCTGTAAAAACGTAGGAAAATGAGACCTTTTCCCGACAGTTTTTAAACTTTTCTCACCGATTAGGATGAGATTTATCTGATTGACCATAGTGAGGTAAAGGAGAAGGCCTAGGCACTTGATTTCGCCAAATTTGCATTTTATCGATTTTTTGATCTTCCACTTCTGGTAGCCATATCTCACTCAATTTTTGACCTACAACAAAAAATTTTTTCTCAATCGATTCGAAATGAACTAAGCTAGATGATACTCAAGAAAGGATACGTACAAAAATGCGATCTTCTACCTGTTTTCTTCAAAAAACTGATTTTTTGAGTATAAAATGCTAATTTTCTCAAAACATTTCCACAAAGGATACGATTTTTATTCGCGATTCTGATTCCCCATCCTCGAATTGAGGTACGTACATATTTCTTCAGTCATAACTCACGACAAGCCATATCGATCCTCAGAGAGAGCCGGACTTAGCGTTATTTTCATTCAAAAATACATTTCTTATCTCACCACTCCTCATTTTCATGCAAATTCACAAGCATAGTATACCAATCGAAAGCTCTCGACGAGCTCTACAAAAATGACTTAGTAGTACAAGTCATGAAATTTTACCGTATTCAAGATATTCTAGAAAATCCGTTTTTTTCATTGGCAATTGTTGTGCAATGTAATCGATTCACAACGAAACATTGTTCTTTGCGTTTTCCAATGTGTGTTTTTTAAAAAAATATTTGTTAATAATGTTAAAGGAAGGAACAATAAATAAAATTGCAAAAAGGTTTATCTGAGATATTCATCATTGAAAAATAAACTTTCTGAAATACGAAACTATTCATCGATATTTCCGATATCGGAATCGGAATGATCGAAAAAACTATCCGGATCATTGAAATACTCCTTGAGATCGGTGTGAACGAAATCATAGATAGCCTCAGCAGTGATCTCTCTATCATCCTCTTCTTATCGTCCTCCAAATCCATGAGCATATCATCCAGAAGTGCTCTTTTTCTTCTGCTCCTCACTCCCTCACTCTCGAGTTGTTTCTTCTTCGCTGCGACGAGAGTTCTGATGAGGTTCTTGATTTGTTCGTGGGTCATTCTCTTAGCGGGAAGGATGTCCACTTTTTCTTTCATTCTTTTCTCGACCTCCTCCGCTCTGCAATTTTAGGGGGCCAATAATTTGGTCGAACATTTTTGGGTGCCTAAAATTTGGCTACCAGACAAGCCCCACTTTTAAAGTTGAGTCAATAATTTGGTTTAGCTAAAATTTTAACCAAAGTTTGGCTAAAATTTTGGCCAAAATTTGGCTAAAATTTTGGACTAAAATAACAACCCCACTTCGAACCCAATTATTGGCTCAACCACCAAATTATTGACTCAACTTTAAAAGTGGGGCTTATCTGGTAGCCAAATTTTGGGGTCAACTTTTACGGTCCACCAAATTATTGACCCCACTTCGACCAAATTATTGGCCTCCCTAAAATTGCGGAGCGCACGCAGCTTCTTGGCATCATTGTAGTACTCGTTGAAAAGTGCTGTGACCAGATCCTTCGCCTTCTGGTTGTACTTCCCTCCCTTCTTCGTAGTCCTTAGTGCCCATCCAATCGGCTTGGGATGATCAGCAGCCTGCTGGTACTCCTTCAAAGACTCAACTTCAAGGGCGAAATCGTACTGAGATCTTCTCCTGTCTGATAGTGTGTTGTCCCTTGTCGATGTGCTGGATGATATTCGAGTGTCGAATAAAGCTGGAAGAGCACCGACTGCATGCGAAGAGAGGGGAAGAGGGTGTCAGTCTCATGACAGGGCAGGATTGGAGAACGCAAAGAACAATGTTTCGTTGTGAATCGATTACATTGCACAACAATTGCCAATGAAAAAACGGTTTTTCTAGAATATGTTGAATACGGTAAAATTTCATGACTTGTACTACTAAGTCATTTTTGTAGAGCTCGTCGAGAGCTTTCGATTGGTATACTATGCTTGAGAATTTGCATGAAAATGAGGAGAGGTGAGATAAGAAATGTATTTTTAAATGAAAATAACGCTAAGTCCGGCTCTCTCTGAGGATCGATATGGCTTGTCGTGAGTTATGACTGAAGAAATATGTACGTACCTCAATTCGAGGATGGGGAATCAGAATCGCGAATAAAAATCGTATCCTTTGTGGAAATGTTTTGAGAAAATTAGCATTTTATACTCAAAAAATCAGTTTTTTGAAGAAAACAGGTAGAAGATCGCATTTTTGTACGTATCCTTTCTTTAGTATCATCTAGATTAGTTCATTTCGAATCGATTGGAAAAAAAATTGTTTGTTGTAGGTCAAAAATTGAGTGAGATATGGCTGCCAGAAGTGGAAGATCAAAAAATCGATAAAAATGCAAATTTGGCGAAATCAAGTGCCTAGGCCTTCCCCTTTACCTCACTATGGTCAATCATATAAATCTCATCCAAATCGGTGAGAAAAGTTTAAAAACTGTCGGTTGGCTTCTTTCATTCTTACAGGAGATCCGTGTTATGTTGCATTTCTCTCTTCTAACCATCTCTCTTATAAACTTTATCTCTTATAAACTTTATTTAACTTTATTCATATTCTTCTGCTCCGCATTCTATAATATTTCGGAGGTCGTAACCATGAAGCGTTAGAAACAATTTGTCGATAAACGTGACGTCACGATCGTAGACGTAGACGTTATGTCAACTTTTACGCCTTACGCCATGGATACGGTCTTTGTCTTTGCCTTTGCCAACGTCCTCTTCACTGCTCATCGATCTGTCTCGTTGACAGAAACCAAAGTTTTATATAAAGTGATCGTTGAAAAAGTCGTTGAATCTCGTAATTTGCTGTTTTGCAGGGCGACTCGTTACTATCCGTCTTGGGAAGCTCGTCGTCCTCGTCGTTGATGGTCTCCTCGATGTGTTCAAGTGTGGGACGCCGCGAAGCTCCGAAGTCCGCGTTCTGTCGGCGTATTCCAGCGCTGGCTGGAACTCGTTTTCCGAAAAAAATAAAGAATTTGGGGTTGTTAGTGTTTGAAATCAGTGTCCAAGCCCGCGAAGTTAAATGGCGGGGCCAGCATCGCTATATAAACAGGGTTCTCAAAAAATGGGCGGAGTCATGCATCGCTTTGTAAATACGGGAGAGAGATCATTAATCGCAAACTAACTTTTTTACCCTAACATTGTAAAAATATTCTAAAATGCTATTTATCTATTTGTATTTGTACTGTCAGTGACTTTCAATGTTTATTGATGCTGAAGCAGAAAGAGTAATCAATAAGTGACGATTACGGTAACATGTCAAAGCTGCAAAAATTAAACATATGAGAGGATATCTGACTCGATCGACATACTTGTGTTGGGGCTTGGCATTCTATGAAAAAATGGATAGTGAGATTTTTGCAGTTTTATGTAGTACTATCCGAGAGAAGTTCACCCATGCAGGAGAGAAGTTGTGAAAATGCTTCTACGCCTCAGGGCATGACGTCATAAAAATTTAAAATTTTTGCAAACTTGCTCGTACGGCTTCATGAGTGCTACCAATCGATTCCTCGTTCAATTCTAAGACTTTTTTGATTTGGTACATTTTTTGTTAATCTTCGGTCTTCCTTTGGAAAAATGCAAAAAACATTAATAAATTCAATTTTTTCGAATTTAATATATTATGCAAGTGCAAAGGGCCGTTTTTTATTCGCTCAGTTTCTTCTTATTACAATTACACATACGCTTGTATATATCATTAATTTTTTGAGGGGGCCTGGTATATTGGAGAAGCAAAAAATAGAGTAATTAAATAGTGGTGTGCTTACTGTAGCCGAGTTTCATCAGTGCTATTTCCCGGCTCCTGATTCTCGTTGTCGATGATAATTGATGTAATCATATCTACTACTGTAACACGGCTGAAGCAATATACTTATGACATTCCTCGGCTACAGTAACTCACATAACACACTGAAATGGCAAACGAGAATCAGGAGCCGGGAAATAGCACTGATGAAACTCGGCTACAGTAAGCACACCACAATTTAATTACTCTGTTTTTTGCTTCTCCAATATACCAGGCCCCCTCAAAAAATTAATGGTATATACAAGCGTATGTGTAATTGTAATAAGAAGAAACTGAGCGAATAAAAAACGGCCCTTTGCACTTGCATAATATATTAAATTCGAAAAAATTGAATTTATTAAAGTTTTTTGCATTTTTCCAAAGGAAGACCGAAGATTAATAAAAAATGTACCAAATCAAAAAAGTCTTACAAGGGGATGGTCGCAACTGGTCCTGGCCATATGAGATGGCAATAACATGACTAGGATCAGTAGTCGATGCTGATTACGAATTAGTATTCAGAAAATGCCTAATCGACCTGATTTTCGAGAAAATCGGTACTGAAGTTTGGCTTGTTAATTCGAAAAGTCGTGTAGTTTCCTTCACAAACTATCTGGATTGCATCGGAAAGATCCGGAAATGTAAGGTAAACTATTGCGAAAGTTTATAGATGAGTTCACCAGCCCACCCGGACCGTTTGCGCAGGAAACCACACGAATTTCCGAATTAAAATATCGATTTCCTCGAAAATCAGGTCGATTAGGCACTTTCTGAAAAGGGATTCGTAATCAGCATCGAAAACTTATCCTAGTCATGTTATTGCCATCTCATATGGACAGGACCAGTTGCGACCATCCCCTTGTTAGAATTGAACGAGGAATCGATTGGTAGCACTCATGAAGCCGTACGAGCAAGTTTGCAAAAATTTTAAATTTTTATGACGTCATGCCCTGAGGCGTAGAAGCATTTTCACAACTTCTCTCCTGCATGGGTGAACTTCTCTCGGACAGTACTACATAAAACTGCAAAAAACTCACCATCCATTTTTTCATAGAATGCCAAGCCCCAACACAAGTATGTCGATCGAGTCAGATATCCTCTCATATGTTTAATTTTTGCAGCTTTGACATGTTACCGTAATCGTCACTTATTGATTACTCTTTCTGCTTCAGCATCAATAAACATTGAAAGTCACTGACAGTACAAATACAAATAGATAAATAGCATTTTAGAATATTTTTACAATGTTAGGGTAAAAAAGTTAGTTTGCGATTAATGATCTCTCTCCCGTATTTACAAAGCGATGCATGACTCCGCCCATTTTTTGAGAACCCTGTTTATATAGCGATGCTGGCCCCGCCATTTAACTTCGCGGGCTTGGACACTGAACACATTTCGATCCAGTGAGATATCCTCTCATATAGCTCCTATGTTAGATACGATTTTAGAAAATTGTTACTATGTATATCGCTGAAGTTTGCTCTTTGAGCTTTGTATTTTGATCTTTGATCTTTGTTCATAATTTTTCGAACAATGGGCGAAATAACGGTTTTCGTTTTCTTAGTTGTTGCATATCGCTTGTTATTTTCATGTAAAAAGAAGATAAATTTAATTAAAAGCTTGAAATATGACTATAGTAGTGATTACAAGATGACTATAGTATTGATTACAAGATAGGAAGTGGTTCCGTTTCAGTGCTAGATCAGTGATAGAGTAGCCAGATGATCAGACGAGATCGATGGGCAGAGAATCATCGCGCGCGCACTGAACTCAATTTACCACCACTATTAAGAAGGGTGGCGGGCGGGGATAACTTCACTGAAAAAAACATTAAAATTTTAAAAATGATAATTTTGATAAAATAAAGATTCTAAATGACTCTGATAATTTTATTTGCACACACACAGAGAAAAAGCTGTAAATTGAAAAGCTGTAAATTGATTTGCGACACGGTGGGTGTTAAAAAAAATAACACTCATCGTGTTAAAACGTATTCTCCCTTACAGCGGAGGGGCCGTGGCGGGGGCATGGCACAATGTTTCAAAATCATCCTGGGTGACTCATATTTGATGGTTGGAGTCCCTAGGGGCGGCATACACTTCAGACAAAAACTTGACCCAAATTATCGATTTTTGATCTACCAAAAGTCGAAAAATCAAAATGTGATTTCAATGTCATGTTATATACCATTTGATAGAGGGTCAAAAGTTACTTAAGAATGCTAAGTTTCATAAATTTTCATTTTCTCCTGTTCGAAAAATATCCGATTTTCCGATTTTGGACTAGGTTTTTTTGTTTTGATCTCATGACTTACTATGTTACCATGATTTCCCATTCTAGAGCCTTTGATATATTATGCAAAAATGGATGGGCTATCCGAATATCACACTTATTTGGATCTGCTACAATCCAGGCATAGTGATATCACGTGAAATAGTGGCATCATTTGACGCTCAAACTCCGACGCAGGTTCGAATCCCGGCCCGGGCTAAAATTTTTGCAATTTTTTTTCGACTCAAATTTGACTTTAGATTATACTAGCATATGTGTTACCGTGTCTACACTAATTTATTGTACGAAATATCCACAGACATTATCAGAAATACTAAAAGATCTTATAACTGATTCAATATCGGAAAAAGTCATGGGACGAGCGAAAATAACGGGTTTTCGACAATGATTCTACTCTAGAATGTATTTTTTTGTTATTTTCTGTTAAACGATGATAAATATACAATGAAACTCTTAACATATCGGTTTTCTCGTTTGAAAAATTTTACACAAAGATCAAAGATCAAAGTACAAAGATCATAGACCCAAGTTCAGCAATAGAGTTAGAAATTAACATATCATATACAGGAGCTTTGAAAGTAAGAGAGTTCATCAAAAGAGGTGCAGGGACGAGAACTGCGAGGGAGTACGAACTGCGCACGCGATGTAAGTAGACCACAGCTGAGTGTTTGCTGTGGGTCTGAAAGGAATGAGAACTAAACCAAAATAAGGAAAATAAATATATGATACGTAGCAAAGCTGCTTGCGGAGGAACCATAATTTTAGAAGACCTGCTCTTTGAACTGTAGGATCTCGAAATCAGTCCTTCCAAAAAATGTTTTTTCATGCCCTCAGGGCGAATGGAGAGCTATGACTACCACAATCTGTGGATAAACATCTCTCACCACTAATATCATTTTGACACTTATTGTTAGAACGGGTCCTTAGCATATCTATAAGCTGAGTTTTCAGTTTTGAGGTTCAAATTTGCAACACATCTACAGCTTGAAATCGGTGTCTTCCCTGCGCGTCTTTTGATGACCTCTCCAATTTTCAAATCTCCTATTATAGAATTACAAAAGTTTTTCATACACCAATAAAATGCGGAACCTAGTACTTCTCGTACTAAGTAAATCTAAGTAAGTAAGTCGTACTTAGTACTTCGGAACTTCGCCACCTTTAAAAAAATGAAAAAAAAGCACCACGCGAAACGCACTCTAAAATTTTCGCAATTTTTTCCTCACTTTTTTAAAGCAGATAATTTTATTTTTGCTGAAATCCCAATGAAATAAACTTAAAACGCCATAAAATTCGATAAAACAAACGAAAATGCAATGTCGAGCGGAGTCGGAGTATTACGAGTAAGGAGCGGAATTTGCATTATTCGGACTGTTTTAATACTGTAATATATATGTTAAAAATGTTCGCAAAAGTTTTCACTCTATTGGTGAACTTTGGTCTCTGATCTTTGTACTTTGATCTTTGATCTGTGTCTACAATTTTTCAAACAATTTACGAAACACGATATGTTAAGAGTTTCATTGTATATTTATCATATTTTAACAGAAAATAACAAAAAAATACATTCTAGATTATTATCATTGTCGAAAACCCGTTATTTTCGCTCGTCCCATGACTTTTTCCGATATTGAATCAGTTATAAGATTTTTTAGTTTTTCTGATAATGTCTGTGGATATTTCGTACAATAAATTAGTGTAGACACGGTAACACACATGCGAGTATAATCTAAAGTCAAATTTGAGTCGAAACAAAATTTGCAAAAATTTTAGCCCGGGCCGGGATTCGAACCTGTGTCGAAGTTTGGGCGTCAAATGATGCCACTATTTCACGTGATATCACTATGCCTGGATAGTAGCAGATCCGAATAAGTGTGATATTCGGATAGCCCATCCATTTTTGCATAATATATCAAAGGCTCTAGAATGGGAAATCATGGTAACATAGTAAGTCATGAGATCAAAACAAAAAAACCTAGTCCAAAATCGGAAAATAGGATATTTTTCGAACAGGAGAAAATGAAAATTTATGAAACTTAGCTTTCTTATGTAACTTTTGATCCTCTATCAAATGGTATATAACATGACATGGAAATCACATTTTGATTTTTCGACTTTTGGTAGATCAAAAAATCGATAATTTGGGTCAAGTTTTTGTCTGAAGTGTATGCCGCCCATAGGGACTCCAGCCATCAAATATGAGTCACCTAGGATGATTTTGAAACATTGTGCCATGCCCCCTCCGCTCTTATGGAGAACGTGTTTTAACTTCTGAATACTTTCATGAGTGTACTGTAGAGCACTCAAAAAGCTGTTGTTCGCAGAATGCGCAAGCAGGTTTTCGTTGGCGCGTTAGATGTCTGCTGACGTGTTTTGTGCACAGTTAATTCGAAATCTATTTTCGTTATATTTCCTGATATATATTTGTGTTTTACCTTATTGTGTGATGTCAACATTAAGTAACACTTGATCGTTTACGTTTTATTGATTGCAGTGGCCGTATGCTTTGTCGCGTTTTCCATGGAATTCATGTTTTTAAGCTCAATTTTAACGTAAAATAGTTTCTGGTTGACTGTGCATACGGCCAGTAAAATGTTTTTTTTTCTGTGGCCGTATGCATGAACAACGGGAAACCTTTTTCCTGGAAAATGTGATGTCATTAGCGTAGGCGGAGGCGTTTTTCAAAAATCCTCCGCCTACGCTAAACGTCACATTTTCCCGGAAAAAGGTTTTCCGCTGTTCATACATACGGCCAAAAATGACTTTGATACCGATTTTGACACCTGACCCACTAGATTTAGCCAAAATTCGTTCAAGATGATATTTGTGCGTCCCTCCTACTTGATTTTAATTTCCAGGGATAATAGTTTCACACCTAACTTTGTTATTTACAGGATCCCTTGGCGCCCGCCCAAGTCACCGTTCGCCAAGTCGCCACACTGCACACAGTTCAGGTACTTTAGTTTGCGAATTATCGATTGATTTTATAATTTGTTGAATTAACGTATGAGCCATCTAACAATAGTCGTAATTTATCGATCCTCAATTGACTTTGAATCCGTGTTTCGTTGCGTACAAATACTTTATCGTTAGTCAAGCACTGATTTTATTAGCATTGCTGCGCTGCCAATCACTAACAAGCTATTCCTATTCCATAGTTGATCTAAATGACGTCATGTAAATAAATAAATCAATTAATGAATATGTTCAGGTGTGGACGCTGCCGATCTGCACTCGATGGTGGAGTACTCCAACTGCAGCTACTCTGTTCTGTTCGTGGACACAGATGCGGAGAGTGTGGGTGTTTATTTGTTTCCTTCCTTACATTTTATTCAGCACACTCCGATTTTTGACAACTCACTGGCGTAGGCCGTATAAACCCCATTTACTCGGCAAGATTTGGCCTCTAGACGCTGCGAGTCCAAATAACGTAGTACATCAGGCAATCCTACTATGGTCTATGCCATAATTATTGATTAATCCTATTTTGTGTTTCAATTTCATAGCATTTGAACTTTTTATGAGTATGTCAGATACTCGATGAGTGTGCAAGCAGAGTGAGGTACGGTAGCGTAGTGTAGAGCATAGGTCGAATAGCTATCATACAAGTCTTTGTACTTTTTTCTGCACCTTCTTTGGGCCCCTCTTCAGACATGGTCCATGGTTATCCCACGGCCAAAAAATGCGGGTGGGTAACGTAAATTTTTGGCAAAAAAATGCTGGTGGGTACACAAAAAATAGGGGAAATTAAAACTTTAAAAAAACTCCGTTATTATTTCAGTTGACAGTTAGACTATTTATCGTACAGTAAGAACGAGAACTGATTTTAATAATATACGATTTCGTTCAATACTGCACTATATTACATGCATAGTATCTCAATCTGATCGGGTACCGTCAGAGAAAAACATGAAACTCAAGAAATTTAGTGATCATTGCGTTTAAGAGGATTTCCAGCGCGTTATCCCATGGTACCTACAGTGGGATAACGCTCTTACGGTAGTCTTTTGGATGCTGTGGTCGTGCAATATTGGAGTGTTTTTCTCCCGATTTGAAAGTTTCGGTTGTACTTTTTTGGTTATCGTAACTGACTTTAATTTGCAGGCTGGTGATACGCTGGAGAAGGAATTGATTCGTGAGTACGGTACCAGACGAGAGAATGTAACCAATTGGGAAGAGGCAATTGGTGGAGTTACGAAGCAACTGCTCTCTTGTTGCATCCCGCGAGGTATGAGATATTGGTATAGGTATAGGGTATTCAGTAGCGCCGGAAAGTCAGTGCCAACTTTTTGTTTTTGTTATATTTAGTGAACCAAGCGTGCTATGGGGCCGCTCTCGCGAGTTCTTATGGGAAATTTATCGAGGAATCCGGCCCTGATATTGTGGACTCATGAAAATTTCTCGTTATTGCGTAATGATGATGCAATCGAAGTTCACTTTTTTGAAAAATCATAACTCCGAGGAAAATTTTTTCCAGCCTACCGTTCTTCTATAAGTTTGAGATCAACGCCTCGGCTACTCAGAAAAAATTTTTTAGGTTGCTGCGATTTTTTTCAACCGCAGCGGCCTTGATGCAAAATGGCGGCAACAAACTCATATCTCAGCTCCAAGACATGCTAGACTCTCGTACTTTGGATCAAAATGATCCTTATGATGTCCCAAATACCACGTGAAAGTTTGGTATTGATCGGACCGCAATTGCCTTCAGTACACCAAAAAGTAACTTTTTCAGATGACCTCACTTTGAGGGCCTACAATTATGAGAGTGATTTTTCTAAAAATATGGTACTTGTGCTAAAATGTGCCAAATCCATCCCAGAAGTCATCCTCACACTTTGGTGAAAGCAGCTTGCTTCCCATCTTCACGGCAAACGTCAAGCGGGCATGCACTCGTTTCGGAGGCGCACGTCCAGGGGAGGGGAGAGAGGGGAGGGGCGCGCGCACGCATAGTGAGTACGTGCGGGAAAGACTGATGTGGCACCGAGGGGTTGCAAGATGGGTTCTCCCAAACTTGTAGACGTATTCTATGATGGATTTGGCACATTTTAGCACAAGAACCGAAATTTTAGAAAAATCACTGTCATAATTGAATGCCCTCAAAGTGAGGTCATCTGAAAAAGTGACTTTATGGAGTACTTTTTGATGTCCAAGTGATTTTTTTCTAAAATTGTGGTTCTTGTTCTAAAATGTATTTTTTAAATTTAATTTTTAGGTTTTTTTAAATTTAATTTTTAGGTCTCAAACTTATAGAAGAACGGTAGGCTGGAAAAAATTTTCCTCGGAGTTATGATTTTTCAAAAAAAAGGACTTCGATTGCGTCATCATTACGCAATAACGAGATATTTTCATGAGTCCACAATATCAGGGTCGGATTCCTCGATAAATTTCCCATAAGAACTCGCGAGAGCGGCCCCATAGCACGCTTGGTTCACTAAATATAACAAAAGCAAAAAGTTGGCACTGACTTTCCGGCGCTACTGTAGGTAGGCAAGGTATAGGGAGTGGAGAGGAGAATTGAGTACGGTATACTGGGATGGGATTACGGTGTAATTACGGTTACAGTACTGTTGGTGTAATATTGGAGAGAATTGGTAGTGTAGCAAGGGTATAAAGCGAGAGCTCAAAATTCATGGAATTTCAGTGATTTAGTTGTTGCCATTTATATTAATACAAAATCCAAAATAATACAAATACAAAATATTCCTATTTGTATGAAAAAAATACAAAATACAAAATATTCCTTTTTTTTATCAGATAAAAGTCTCCTCATTTTGCATACTCTTTTTTCATTTCGTTACTTTTGAACCCCACATTAGATTGCAGTACCGTGATCAGCTATTGGCTTACTCTTTTTACAATATCCCTTATTACAGTACCTCTTTACAGTACCCTGTTCCCGAGGCGAGTACGAGCGGCTGCAACGACAACTGGAGGACGAATCGTTTGGCAAGCCTCACCGACCATTCCACACCCTCAAGAAGGATGAACGACAGAAGATGGAGAAGAAGCGAGTGCAAGGTACGGTGGTCACTTTGCGATTGGGAAGATTACGGTAGTCAGTTTGTGATTGGACAGATTACAGTAGTGAATTTGCTTTTGGCATTGTTGCAGTAATGTAGGTTTGCGAGTAGTAATAGCCTATAGTCATACTGTATTCATATAATGGGTTGATTATTTATTGATCTATTAACATTTATTGATTTTCTTTGCAGATTACTGTAGGCGATGTACGGTAAGCAGCACATAACGAGGAATGAGATGATTTGTCATCGGGAGAACGCCTTTTACGTTGATACAGTTAAGAATTTCCGTAATCGAAGGTACGGTAGTTTGTTGATTTGTTTTTGATGTTATTGATTTTTTTCAACTCTGAGAAAGGGTACGGTACTCTTTATTGATTGGTTTATGTGAAAAATGAGTTGGTACTTCAATCTATAATTTATGTCGGAGTTCTATTCACTAGACACGGGTTCGGTCCTCGTCTCCTGCCTGTCTCAATTTAGAGAGTAGAGCCATAGATTAAGGGAAAGCCGAGAGGCATATTGATGAAAATAAGAGAACTTTTGAAATGTACAGTACTCTCCGGCTTATCGATTGACTTGTGACATTTAATCGTTGATTTATTGATTTAAGTTTGTTCCAGTGCTCGCTCGCCTGGCGCATTCGTCTACAGAGATGCCTCACAATCAGATGGAGGGCGACGTGAGGGTAAGTATCGATGTATTCATTTATTCAAGACCATATCTAGCCAAGGTTCTAAGTGTACCGAAACGAGGTGTTGGTGGCGATCGATTCGGCAACGGATCGTTGGGGTTTGTGTGAACGGTATTGGGCTACCGTAACCGTCAGGAATCGAGAACTGATTTTTTTCTATCGACCTGGGGTTCACGGTTGAGAATTGGCCGAAGTGGAAAAATTCACGATTGTCCGAGACCAAATACAATTTGCCTCTGTACCAATAGTGAGCCAGCTTTTCTTTTTCTGGATACCATAACACGAACAATCGTATTATAGCTATCGTAACCTATAGTATTGTGGCGAAATTCACTGCAAATGCTAGTGCGTGCATTTTAAAGGCCTGAGGGGGGGGGGGGAGGGGGTAGACCGACCTTAATACCGTACTCCGCTTACAGTAACAGTAGTCACAGTGATACTAAATGCAGTGGTGTATCATGAACTGACTTTATTTTCGGAATTAGTTTTATATTCACGCTCAGCTGGTTGAACATATTTTATTTATATATTTCACAATCCCATAAAATGCACGCACCGTAAGTGAACTTCGCCACAATGCTATATAGGGTACGGTAGCTAGCTTACAGTAGTTCGGGTTACGGTATACAGATAAATAAAACTAACCGTGAACTTTTCGACCTCGGCCAATTCCTATCCTGGTTTATGATCCGTTGCCGAATCGATCGCCCCAGGCAAATGTATTAGTTAAAGTTTGATTTATCGATCTAATTATATCGTATGATTACAGCGTCTTCTTCATTCAATGGTTGCGAGCACTCGGCTATGGACATCACTGCAAGACCATTCATAGGCTCTTTCTCAACAATGAAAGTTATTGATTTTTGCCAGATTTTTTCGCTCTTTGTTGTGACTAAAACCAGTTTCTGGATGATAAATTACCGTTGAATTGTTGTATTGATGATTTCTATGATAAATCCTTATCTTATACTATGATGATTACGGTTAAACTGACATATTATACAACGAAATAAATGTTATAGACTGAAAGAAACAAAAGTATGGGAAGGATCAAGCCTGGGAGGGGGGGAGGGGATATTTACAGCCGTTTGACTGTTAAATACAACACCCCGCGCGTGCTCTTAAGAACACCCATTTTGTCTGTTTCTGTGAACACACGGGGGAATGGTGGACGAGCTGGGACTGCCGAATGTGTGCTCTTAGATACAGCTTTTTCTCTGTGTGCAGATTTCTTATAGAAAAATCGAAATATCCGCGAAAGAAAAGATCACTATATTAATTATTATGCCGGAAATATATTAATTTCATAAAGCTGAGAAAGACGATCATACTAATTCTGATGATTACCTGTTAAATAACTTGAATTAATCACTTGACACGGGAAATACCAGTTACAGTACCTTAGAAAATAAGAATAATAACAATAAATGCTAACAAATTTATGCATTACAAGGATAACTTAGATAGTTTGATTTGATTTTGATTTAAGACACATTTATCAAGAGTAGGACTCTGATGTGCATGGGGGAAAAAGCTCTTCTTACTTCCGACAGACACAGAACACTGACGTTGATCTTCATATGCACGTCTTCCGATTTAACAAATCTTGAGTCTGAGAAGATCGACAAGCAGTTTGGGGTTGACCGAAGAAGTTGGCTTCCCATGATATAGATAGATATAGTGGATATACACTTAGATATAGTGGTAATTAACTAGGGTTATTTAGTCGACTAAGTTACTAAGTTACTAAGTAATGGTTGAAACAGTGAGGAATAAAGGACCGAAAGACACAATACAAACTATTCTATTTATCTTAAGTGTGCCAGATTAACGACACTATAGTAGTTGGTATATAGCTAAAAAATAGTCACGAGCGTGACGCGTACGCAACGCAATTGACAAATCGCCAGAACATAAAGACCTACCCCCCCCCCTTTTATTTTTTTTATTACTAATCTGGTTAAGTTATTCTTCAAACTAACCTACTAAATTATTCAGTTATCACTCTAAAGCTTCCGTAATAGCAAAAAAAAACGTTAGGTTGAAGAAGAACCAACAGTTGGCAAAAATATGCAAATTGATCTCATACAAACAGTGAAGCGAACGCGAAGAAAATGTTTGTTTCTGTCATGTCTCTCTCAGAAAAATAAGATTTTTATATTGAATTCTTTGAAGATTTCCCGTTGCACAATTTATGAATTGCACCTATCTACCGTACACCGTATGAACTATATTGATTATTGATTAATGTAACTGAGTTATTACTAAGCTGGTTAAGTTATTCTTCAACCTAACCTGCCAAATTATTCACAAGGGAATGGTCTCAATTCGGCCTGTCCTTATGAGATGTCAGTAGTGTGACTAAAATTAGTTATATATGCTGATCGCAAAACCGTTTTTAGACAGTGCCTAATCGACATGAGCTTCGAGAAAATCGATATTGAAATTTGGCTTTCTGGGCTGATTCGAAAGTTTATGCGGTCTCCTACACTAAAATACCGATGGGTGCGTTAACCAGGGCTGGGACAGAAAATTATTTTTTTCTGAAATCAGAAAACAGAAATTTCTGTTTTCAAAAAGCAGAAAAAACAGAAAATTTAGAAAAAAAACAGAAAATGTCGTAAAATCATTGAATTACCTTATTTTCTTAATGTTTTTATTAGTTTTGTTTGTAAAACCAATTTCGCATGCATTTTTATTTAGGCGCCAGCGAAAAACACCAAATTGTAACACTATAGAATCGAAACGATACCGATTTCATTTGACTAAATCCAACATCGAGAAACTATCTTGAAATTTTCGGTCGTATATACACTAACAGATTAATTGTAAGATTAAATTTGACCAAGTAGGGATAGTTTGACAACGATTTTCCATTATTCTGACAAATGCTTGCCTGTATGTGACAAATAGCTGGTTTTTCGACCACAATTTGCCAGAATGTGGGCAAATCGTGCGCACAAGTAATGAAAGATAGGAAATCTGATTCAATAATTGGGCCAATTTACTATCTCTTTTAGAAATATATTTTCTGTTTCTGGTCAGAAATTTTTCTGCCCTCCAAAATGACCAGAAAACAGAAAAAACAGAAAAATCAGAAACAGAAATTCCCAGCCCTGGCGTTAACTCATCTATCATCTATCGAGACATCGACCTGTTTTCCTATTTTCTTTTCTGGTTTTCATAATAACAGCAAAATATTTCAATCTTTCGACAAGAAAAAAATCAGCAAAAGAAAATTGCTTCAAAGGGGATCGAACCCGTGGCAATCAAAAGTGAACGCGGACACCTTATCCACTACACTACGGAAGTCAATGTCTTGATGGCTGATAGATAAGCTAATGAACCCATCGGGATAGTTTAGTGTAGGAGACCATGCGAACTTTCGAATCGACCAGCCAGCCAAGAAAGGCAAATTTCAAGATCGATTTTCTCGAAGCTCAGCTCGATTAGGCACTGCCTAAAAACGGATTTGCGATCGGCATATATAACTAATTTTAGTCACACTATTGACATTTCATATGGTCAGGCCGAATTGAGACCATTCCCTTGTCAGCTATCACTCTAATGCATCGTTACATTTACCTTACGTGCCTACGCCGTAACCCCCTCCGCCGCGTCTCAGTCGTTACCGCGGAGATTACGGCGTAGGCACGTAAGGCAAATGTAACGATGAGTAAAGCTTTCGTAATTGCAAAAAAACGTTAGGTTGAAGAAGAAGCAATAGATCCAAGACGATTTTCACGGCCATACATTTTCGGTACCCTCGCCGTCTATATTTATATTGTGGGTCAATTCTCGAAATAGGGTGGGTTGATACATACAATTCGTTATTTTCGCTTAAAAAACCGTCATTTTTATCTTCCTTTTTTTATCGAGTGGCCTAAAATGGCCCTTATATAGTGGGTCAATCCTCGCACTGCGAGGGTATGGCAATGTAAGTTCACGGCTCACAGTAGAGCTATGGAAAATTGTACAACAGATGAAATATGTATTTCCTCGAGTACTTTCAGATAAAAATGTGAAAATGCAACTTTTCAATTTTGCGTTCCCTAAGGAATTAGTCGCGTTCCACAGTTCCGGGAAGGATTTTTTCAAAGGCTAAATGGATAGAGCTTGTCGACAGCTTTCGATTAAGCTCTTCGATGGCGTATTTCGTTGGCATTTGGCTGAGTGACGTCCAAAAAATGCATTTGAATGCTCGTAGATCATATATGAGAGTGTTTCAGTCTGGCCCAGTGGACGAGTATAAAATCTAATCTAATGGGATATTCAGGAACTCGCTTGGGATTTCATCGAGAAATATCGATCACTTGGTCAGATAACGAGAGTCTGGACTGGAACATTGTCTCATATTTACAGTATCCGTCGGTTAATCTGTACCACGAACCATCGGAAGGGACTCCTTTCGATGGTTTTGCTGCAGCGAGAGCAGAGGCAGGCCGTATCCATGAACGTTGGCAAACCGCTGCAAACGTGATGGCACAAGCGTAGGGGTAGGATCTGTGGCAAACGCCTCCGCCTACGGTTCTGACGTCACGTTTGCCGGCAAACGGTTTGCCAACATTCATGGATACCTATACCAAACGAACTTGGGTGAGCGATTCGACGTCAGATTGATCAGCTGCACCATTCTCCAGCATAATAATAATACTTTATCCTGTCAGCATATTATATGCCGAGGGGGGAATCTTAAAAAAAAAACAGGGGGAATCTTCTTATTCACAAGATGTATCCTTTCGTATCTGAGAGAATTCATTTCCATTATATATTACAGTTGCATTTTCACATTTTATCTGAAAGTATTCGAGAAATACACATTTCATCTGTTGAACATTTTTCCATAGCTCTACTGTGGGCCGTGAAAATCGCATCGGAAGGAGCCTCAACGACGAACTTTGACGTGAGCTCCTGAAGAGATGTTTGATCTATCATCCTTGCTACTATGGATTAGGGATGTCCTACTGAATTTTTTGTATCACGATATTGTGCGTATAAAATGTACTTGCATAAGAAAATGACAAATGGTGCTAACGAACGGAAGTCACAATCGAAAGGCGAGCGAGATGTAGCCTTCTACATCTCGCCCCGCCTCTCGATTGTCTCTCCGCTGCCTCTCTCTAACCCGACTCACCTTCGCCGCGCGCTATATTATATATAAAAGAGATCGGCTTAGTTTCTGAACCATGGAAAATAAGAAAGTCTCTTGTGGGAGTGATTGGCTACTCTCGTACCAAATAAACAAGTGTATTTTATACGGTCAATATCTACTTTGAAGTATGTGAAAAACGCTAAAAAATCGGCACTTTGTGAACTTTTGCGACAATTTGTCAAAAATATTCCACTTTTTTTTCGTTTTGACGGTATGAAGAGGGAAAAATGTGTGGAAAGCAGTAAAGCAAATGTTCGTACTTGAAAAATTTCTGAGAGAGACATTGTATGAGATCAGTTTGCATATTTCTTGCCAACTCTTGCTTCTTCTTCAACCTTATACATTGTTACATTTGCCTTACGTGTCTAAGCTGTAACCCCCTCCGCCGCGTCTCCGTCGTTACGACGTAGGCACGTAAGGCAAATGTAACGATGCACAACATTTTTTGCAATTACTAAAGCTTTAGAGTGATAACTGAATAATTTAGTAGGTTAGTTTGAAGAATAACTTGACTTACTCAGTAATAACTCAGTTGCATTAATCAATACTCAATACAGTTCATACGGTGTATGGTAGAGTGTTTCAGGGTTTCTACAATTCTTTACTATATGAAAAATAATATAGTGTTAACTCATTTATAGTAATCAGTACTCGTTAATCTGGCATACTGTAGATAAATGCAATAAATTGTGTTTCGTCCTGCAGTCCTTTATTCCTTACTATTTAAAACGTGAATTAGTAACTTAGTAAACTTAGTAATTAGGTGTTCTTAGCTATATACCAAATACTATAGTATCGTTAATCTGGCTACTGGAGATAAATACTATAATTTGTATTGCGTCCTTCAGTCCTTTATTCCTTACTGTTAAAACCATTATTTAATAACTTAGTAACTTAGTAGACTCTCTATAGTGACCGCGCGCTCGCCTCTCCCCCATAGCACTCTATCTCCATAGTGACAGCGCGCTCGCCTCTCCCCCATAGCACTCGCTCACTCGTCACAGCTGTCGAGCCCCCGTGGTCTACTGGTTAGCGCTTGGGTCTTCGAGTCAATGTGTCGCTGGTTCGACTCCCGGTCAGAGCAGTTGTCTTTTGTCAATTTGTTCTGAGGTCCCCTCCCCCTCCTGAGAGAAGAGAGACCAATCCTTAAATCGGGCACATTTTCTGACCGAAGTCGCTTATCAAATAGTACTAAGTAAGGGATATATTGATAAATTACATAAACACGATGCCACGTTTTAATTTAGTGTTTTATTTTGACGTTTAATAACAGTATGATCATGGTTGCTTCTATAATTACAGTACTCTCTCAATCATATCTCATTGACCATATACTTAAAATTACTAATATTAGGGTTCGGTTTTCAATGCGTATTATTTTTAGACCATTCACTTTATTCCATTTTAACTGCAAATACTAACTTGTACGATTGATTGTATCAAGAAAAGATGCCATCAGGGATAAGTTAGTATTATATCATGTCTCAACTTGTATTATTTATAGTGTTTTAAAGATTTTTTTACTTACTTGCGCTTTTACTTACTTTATCGTCGATATACTCTTACTTGTTGTAGTTTTAACACTGCAGCAATCATTTATTATGTTTTCTGTCCTTTCATGAACAAATATTATAACGCATAGAACAAAACACTGATACGAAAAGTTGCACTTAAATCACGCTATCTTAGAAAATCGACATATGTGAGGTATCGATGAAAAATGAATTTTCCTGTTTTATGTGTGATAATTACAGGCTCCATGAGTGAAGTACACTGGTACTTGGAAATTGCTTTCAATTGAAAATTCGCTTCAGGGGGTGATCACACAACGGTTTGGCGCCTTTTCTAAAAAGTTTATTTCGAATCCAATCGATGCGGGAGTGGGCGCAATGCACTCCTTGGGTAATTCTAAGAAACTATTGTCTAGGTGAGTTTTTGGATCAACGGTCAACGAAGGCTGGAATTGGGAATTTTCGGAAAAAATTTCACATTTAATTAATTTTCACTATTTCACTATAACAAGCCTACAACTTTTTATTTGCTCAATCGCTTCTGCATATCATAACACATCTTCAGTTTGAAAATCATAATTTTTTAAAAATACGTATAATACGAAAAAAATTTTTATAACGAAAATCGTAATTATGGTGTGCACCTACAGTAATCCACAATCGGTCAATTTGGTAGTTTTAAACATATTTCACCGCTGTTCTTGACATGACTGAGGTATACGACTACTCCTCGTCTTCGGAGTGCACC
Source organism: Parapristionchus giblindavisi (assembly GCA_943737045.1). Classification (NCBI taxonomy): domain Eukaryota; kingdom Metazoa; phylum Nematoda; class Chromadorea; order Rhabditida; family Diplogasteridae; genus Parapristionchus; species Parapristionchus giblindavisi. Next base: position 55,412 of record CALSFV010000204.1, read on the forward strand.
TATTCCCAGGTGCTGATTTCGCTGAAAATTGGCATTTTTCGTAAATTGATCACTATTTCGTTGTTTGTTATCCATAATCGATAAAAATTGGATCACTATACCATAGTATAATCTATACAAACATACTAAAAAATGAAGAGAAACGGTTGACTTTGAAGAAAGTTATTGCTGAAAAACCAAAATATCATAAAATATTGACCAGCACTGAACCGTGCAGGTGCACTCCGAAGACGTGGAGTAGTTATATACCTCAGTCATGTCAAGAACAGCGGTGAAATATGTTTAAAACTACTAAATTTCCAAATTAACCGATTATGGATTACTGTAGGTGCACACCATAATTACGATTTTCGTTATAAAAACGATTTTTTCGTATTATACGTATTTTTAAAAAATTATGATTTTCAAACTGAAGATGTGTTATGATATGCAGAAGCGATTGAGCAAATAAAAAGTTGTAGGCTTGTTATAGTGAAATAGTGAAAATTAATTAAATGTGTAATTTTTTCCGAAAATTCCCAATTCCAGCCTTCGTTGACCGTTGATCCAAAAACTCACCTAGACAATAGTTTCTTAGAATTACCCAAGGAGTGCATTGCGCCCACTCCCGCATCGATTGAATTCGAAATAAACTTTTTAGGAAAAGGCGCCAAACCGTTGTGTGGTCACCCCCTGAAGCGAATTTTCAATTGGAAGCAATTTCCAAGTACCAGTGTACTTCACTCATGGATCCTGTAATTATCACACATAAAACAGAAAAATTCATTTTTCATCGATACCAAAAAATATTCCAGTTGTTGAATTCTCTCAGATAGTGTTTTTTTAATATGTTTATGGTGATATTGGAATTAAATTTTTTTCGCGTCAAGTAAAACAGGTATACCAGAGATACTGTACTTTCTAATCCTCCTTGTAATGCATAAATTATTTCTTACAAGGGAATGCTTGGAACTCACCATGGAGTTATGATAAGTGACATATATCACTGGAATCGGTATCAAATTCTGACTGGATATCCGTTGAGTCTGCTTGCCACGAGCTTCTGGTATTCGAGAAAATCGATAACGCAAAACAGGATATTGAAGGCATAAACACGACTTTCTTGATATGGATAGCCATATCAACTTGGTTTTTATCTTCATTGTCACTGACACTTCTACTGCAGTGGATTGGAGCTGAAAACCGGGTTGATATGGCTATCCATATCAAGATAGTCGTTTTCATGCTTTCAATATTCGGGTTTTCGTTATCGATTTTCTCGAATACCAGAAGCTCGTGGCAAGTAGACTCAACGGATATCCAGTCAGAATTTCATTACGATTTCAGTGATATATGTCACTAAGCATAACTCCATGGTGAGTTCTAAGCATTCCCTTGTTAGCTTCCTAAGTGGCGCCATGGCGTATTTATGTAATTCATGAAGGCATAAATTGTTCACTATATCTAAGTTATCCTTATAAATAATGCATAAATTTATTAACATTTATTGTTATTATTCTGATTTTCTAAGGTACTGTAACTGGTATTGCCCGTGTCAAGTGAGTAATTCTTATTTAACAAGTTATTTAACAGGTAATCATCAGAATTATTATTCTGATGATTACCTGTTAAATAACAAAAACTTTCGCGCCGCATCAAGTCAAATGATTTCAAGGGCGATTAAGCGACACAGCGAAAGATGCACAAATAACGTCACATTCAGGAAAATCAATCGATACGTCAGGAATGACGATAAACAAGGATTAAAGCAGCCAGAAGGGAGCGAGTCCAGTTGGGGTGGTGTGCTTACAGTATGGCAGGTGGTGCGCACCATGAATCAGGCGATTCAAAAGCGAGCACACCACGCTTGTCAAGTACCATTTCACCGGAATCCAAACTGGATTTGAAAGATTAATTAGCATATTTTTGTACACATAATAAGTGACTTTATCACGAGCGCGGGCACTTCATAATTACATACATAATGAATGGTTGAACAGACAATTGGGTAATTAATAATTATTAAATGTAAGTACAGGTAGGCATTGTACAAATACAAAGGGAAGAGGGGGGGGGGCATTTCTTCCGATAACAAGATCATTAAATTTCATAATTTCCCAGATTAGGATAAGATAGCGATGAATGTTCCGAAACACCATTTCATTTTGCTTAAAAGCCAACAAATGGGCGGTGAGATCTTGTAGTCGGAAGATGGGGTAGATGCATGAAACGACTAGGGAAGGCAATGACTGAATGGGATAGTGAAGAGGATGGTTAGGAAATCAATAATTGGCAGATTATGACGGTAGTTTCATAGTCTCCGTGACATACTTAGCAGCTCGCGAGAAATCGCTAATCATTTTGTCCATCTGTTCGCCCTGAAATGGATAAAAATACAAATAATAATAATAATAATAATAATAATAATAATAATAATAATAATAGTAATTATTATTATAGTTGTTGCCCAATAGAATGACCTATGCATTCGATATTCTATATGCTCACAGAAAATTATTAGCGGCAGTAGTATTAGTATTGTTATTAATATAGCAATCATGAATATAAAAAAAACATTCATAATATAAATAGCAGGCGATCATACATCATCATACATTTTCACAAACTCACAGCATGAGGATCGACCCACTATATATGGCCCATTTTCGGGATCTACCCACTATACCAGGCTCATTTTTAAGGGAATGATTAAAATTTAAGCTAAAATAACTATTTTTTCTAAATCGACCCACTATATAAAACAATCCCGTGAGGGCACCGAAAATGTAAGTCATAGGTGGGCGCGTGAAAACGAATATTTTTTGCGCACAGCCTTTCTTTCCCATGGGGGACTTGCGCATAGCCTTGCCTCGCAAAAATCGGACAATTTTCAGTCGAATTCGTCAAAAAATAACCATGCGCACAGCCTTGCCTTACCCTTCTCCGGTTTGTGCACAGCCTTTCCCCCAGCGTGCCCACCTATGATGTAAGTATACCACACTTTGAAAAATAAAAATTATTATTAAATTAAATACAATTCAATCCGCAGTCCTTCAGAGTGTACATATATAGATGGACATGAGATGGGAATTATTATTATTATTATTATTATTATTATTATAATTACCAGGAGTCCGGATTTGCGGTATGCGATGAGCCTGAAGAACTCTTCGACGGTGAGCTTGTTTTCGTCTCGTTTATTAAATCCCACGAAGTAACACGAGGGACAGTGTTTCTTATGCTCCTCCCTGTATTGTTATTATTATTATTATTATTATTATTATTATTATTATTACTATTATATTATTGTTATTAACAAATAGCGCAAAGAGCACATAATTCAGATGCGATCGAGTATTCAAATGTTAGACTATTATCAAGTGTGATTAGGTTAGGTTCAGCTCGATCCTAAACTCGATCTCTGAACAAGTTCACTATTTGCTTTTTGCAGCTCATTTCAGAGAATATGAACATATTCAGTATGGTAGTAATAATTATAATAATAATAATACATAATTGTCAAGCAGTATCGGAAGAACAACGTAATGTTTCGTGGGTTATTGAATAACTCACAATGCTTCGTGAGCGGATGTGGAAACAAAACTTGACAAAAATTGCCATGCATGACATCATAAAGAATTATTATTATTATTACTATTATTATTATTATTATTATTGTATTAATACAAACCATGGATCATCAGTGCTATCGAAGAGCATCTCCTTGAGACAGAATGCGCACGTGGCTGCAGAGGGATCGGCACGCGTGCTCGTGTTATGGAAGCCAGCCTCGGCCAACTTAAAATAGACAATAAAATGTATAATACAACGCAAATAAATAGCTAAATATGTAAATTATTGGCAAGCGCATATTTAAAAGAGAAAAATATCAAAATTGATGAATATTTGACGATTGTATGTCAAGGCATAGCGTGCTTGATTTTTGTGCAACAAGTGGGGGGAAAGCATTTTGAGCAGCTGAATCTTTAAAGAATTCATATATTTCACAATCCAATTGCCATATAAAAAGTTCAGTCTATCGGTTGCACACGTATTAAGCGAGACAAGAAGATACCTTCTCTCCGGTGCACACGGCTTTCTTATCCTTGTCGAAGATCCATTTGCCACTGCAACAAGTATCTTAATTAATTAAAAGCTTCATAAAATGGTCACCGATCTTCCCATTTCACTCATTATTGCTTGATAAAGAAAGTGAGGAAATACAACATATAATAGGTGAAGATGTTCAGTGAAAAGTCAAACGGAATCAGAGATTCCGCTGCGAAAGGTTGGTCTTCGTGAAAGAGATGAGCACTCACGTTTCGAAGCTCGCCTTCCGATGTGCGAAGAAGATAATATTCGGAGCTTCATTAATCATTGAAAGAATTGCTTGAGAATCTTTATCCATCCTCACTAAATTTTTCTTCTTTTAAAATGCATTATAAAAGACCAATTTCAAATTTTCCATAAAACCGTGAATATAGGCCCACGAACAATAACGGGGTGATACTTTGAACAAAGAACCAAAAACGTTCTTCTGCATATGAAACGAATAAAACAATTAAGTAAAATAAAGTAAAGAAATTTGAAAATTGCCGCTGTTGCGCGAGGCTGCATGATTTCACAGTGAAAGATACGCGGCATCTGCATAAAGCGGTAATTCAAATCATACAGTGTTCCAATGTTCTTACATTAATTACACTATTTTTTCTCATACAAATTTTAATATTTTATCTTAATATATTGCTATAGACTGCGTGTATCATCTTACAGGCAAAATATCAATACCACAATCTCGCTACTCGATGAAATCCCCGATCTCTCGGAGGTCTATCGGAGGAAAGAAGAGGAAGGAACAGGAAAGAAGAGAAAGGAAGAGAAAAGAAGAGGAAGGAAGAGGAAAGAAGAGGAAGGGAGAGTAAGGAAGAGGAAGGAAGAATGGTACATAACACCACAATGGAAAGTACTATGGCAGATAAGATTATGGCGTACAGATTAATCTGTAGTAGATACGGATACTGTAGGTCGGAGTTTACGGTAAGTCAGCAATGCCAAATGCTGTAGTGATCTAATCACAACAGGAAAGCACCATAATCTTTAGGTACGGGATGGCATTGTTATATTAGACCTCCTCCTTGATATATTTAAGTTTATCTATGATTTGCAAACTTTGTTTCCATCGTCAATAGAAAGCCCCATCGACTAAATTTTTCTTCTTTTAAAATGCATAATAAAAGACCAATTTCAAATTTTCCATAGATCCGCGAATATAGGCCCACAAACAAAAATGGGGTGATACTTTGAACAAAGAACCAAAAAACGTTCTTCTGCATATGAAACGAATAAAACAATTAAGTAAAATGAAATAAAGAAATTTGAATATTGCCGCTGTTGCGCGAGGCTGCATAATTCACAGTGAAAGATACGCGGCATCTGCGTAAAGCGGTAATTCAAATCATACAGTGTTCCCATTTTCTTACATTAATTACACTATTTTTTCTCATACAAATTTTAATATTTTATCAATTTAATATGTTCATATAGATTTCATCTTACAGGCAAACCAAAGGTGCAACTAAGATTGTACAAAGCAAAACTAAGGTAAAATTACGGTAGACTATGATACACCACGATGGGAAGTATTATGGCAGATACGATTATGATGGAAAGATTAAACTGTAGTAGATACGGATACGGTAGGTCGGAGTTTACGGTATCTCAGCAATGTCAACTGCTGTAGTGATCTAATCATAACAGGAAAGCATCTTAATCTTTAGGTACGGTATGTTATTGTTACATTACACCACCTCTTAGATATAATTAAGTTCATCTACGATTTGCAAACTTTGGTTCCATTGTCAATATAAAACCCCTCGATCCCCCTCTTCCCCAACAGTCCTATATTTCGAGACATACCCTACTTTCAATCCCACTATTCCTATCTTTCTCTCTAACAATAACACCAGTGTCAATGTGGTCGTTCTTTGATCATAGCGAGAGATCGTGCAAGTGTAAGAGAGTACAGACAGAGTACGAGAGATTGTGGGTTAATGAGAGAGCACAGAGACAGAGGGATACAGGATGGGTCGCTCACATTCTCTATAGTGTGATTATAGATCGATTATTTGATAGTCAATCAATCTTTTACCTTTATTTACCCGTTTGCATATATTGCCTCTGTTGTTATCTATCCATTCTTTCACCTATTCCTATTTGCATATGATCAGTCTGATATGCCACGTCTTTCTATTTCTGCCTCATTCATTTGTATTCATCGGTCGTCTGGTCCGTCTTGTCGCCTTTTTCGGATCGTCCCGTTTCTAAGTTGATCTGTGATCTTTGATCTTTGATAAATCATATCGCTTCTCTCTCGTCTTTATTTGTGTCTGTTTCATCATTATCTGCTTTTCGTTACTAGTTCAAACTCTGTACTTGTCCTCGTATAACTTCTTCGATCAGTGTAGAGAGTGTACAGAAATGAGAGAGTGAAGACAGAGTACGAGAGAGTGGAGGGAAGGGACGCCGAGTCTTCACGTAGATCTACCAATCGATATTCTTCAGACTAGTCATTCCCTGACTTCTCGGTCCCTTTCCCTCCGTCTATCACATGAATTGCTGTTATGTTTTCTGTTTTTATCTGAAATTAATTCCAACTCTCTCCCTCTCTTCTTTTCTATCTCACTGACGTCACTCCCTTCGATATCTCTTTAACACTTTTCCTACCTCCTCTGTCTCTTCCCATTTCCATTTAAATATCGATCGATTATATGACAATCACTCTTTCACCTCTCGTTTCCTATTTGCTTATATTACCTTGCTGAAGTCTGGTCCTTCGTCCATTGTGTTCTAATTTGAATACGGTTAACATATACTTCGTGTATTTGCTATCAGTGCAGTCTTTTGCAACCTTCGGTCGATGTGTTACTCTTCTCCTATTTCTCCCATATGTTCCCTTTTTAAAAGTTGATCTTTGATGTTTACAAAATCGCTCATTTGCAGGATTCAGTCGTTTGCCTCACTCTCGCTCTGACGACTCCATGATCGTCTTTGATGGACTTCGATGACGACGACAATCAATCAACGCCGATCTATCCTGATGCTCCATCCTGAAAGGTACAAGCCACGAATACTTCGAGTTCATATCGTTTTGAATATATCGCATACTACTCTCTCTTTCCCTCAGTCTCTCACACGAATTTCTATAATGTTTTCTGTTTTTATGTGAAAATAATTGCAACTCTCTCGCTCTTTCCTTTTCGATCGCACTGACGTCACTCCCTTCGCCATCTCTTTAACACTTTCTCCCATTTCCATTTGAATATCGATCGTTTTCATGATCAGTCAAAATCAGTATAACATCAATCAGTTTATCATCTCTCTTGCATCCATTATTATACCAATCGATCACTAAGGAAGAGAGTAGACCATCAATCGATAATGTTTATGAGAGAGATGGAAGGAAGAGAAGTGATCTATCTGTCGATGCCTATCATCCTTTTCTGCGCCTATATCTTGATATATTGTATCTTTCTGTTTATGTTGCATTTCACTCTTCTAATCATCTCTCAACTTTATTCATATTCTTCTGCTCCGCATTCAATAATAGCTCGGAGGTCGTATCCATGAAGCGTTACCAACAATTTATCGATAAACGTGACGTCACGATCGTAGACGTAGACGTTAAACCAACTTTTACGCCTTACGCCATGGATACGGTCTCAGACGATTCTCACAATGTGTCCTTCCGATCCTTAATTGTATTTACTACACTCTGGTCACGACTTTTGAACAGACGATCTGTTAAAATATACTCCACCTTCGTTACGACATTATCTTTGCCATTGCCTTTACCAACTTAGTCTTCACTAATCTGTCTCGTTGACAGAAACCAAAAGTATGTACAAAGTGATCGTTCGCAAAGCTTAAATCGTTGAATTTGTTGTTTTGCAGGGCGAATCATCACTATCGACAAACGTCTTGGGAAGTCCGTCGTCTTCGCAGATGATCTACTCGGTGTGCTCGTCAGAAGTGGAACGCCGCCAGTCTCCGATGTCCGCGTTCTATCGGCATATTCCAGCACTGGATGGAACTCGTTTTCCGAAAAAAATAAAGAATTTGGGGTTGTTAATGTTTGAAATCGGTGTCTAAGCCCGCGAAGTTAAATGGGCGGGGTCTGCATCGCTATATAATTAAGGTTCGCAAAAATGGGCGGAGTCATGCATCGCTTTATAAGTACGTTTCAGTGCTAGATCAGTGATAGAGTGGCCAGATGATCAGACGAGATCGATGGGCAGAGACGCAGAGAGTCATCGCGCGCGCACTGAACTTGAATTACCACCACTATTGAGACGGGTGGCGGGAGGGGATAACTTCAATGAAAAAGCATTAAAATTTTAAAAATGTTAATTATGACAAAATAAAGACTCTAAATGACTCTAATAATTTTATTGGCACAGATTTCATATGAAAAAGTCGAAATATCCGCGAAAGAAAAGATCATTTTATTTATTGCTATTCCAGAAATAAAATTATTTGATAAAGCTGAGTAGGACGATCTAACTAATTCCTATGATTACCTTATAAATAACTTTAATTAATCACTTGACAACACCAGCAACAATGCCTTAAAAAAAGAAGAATAATAATAAATAATAATATTAATATATTATACTAATAAATAATATAATGAAAAATAATAATAAATGTATGTGTTACAAGGATATCAGATGTAGTGAACAATTGATGTTGCGATGAATTACATAAAATTCGATGCTGTAACTTACAATTAGGTAGCAAAGAGATTACAATTAATTATTACATATTGAGTACGGTCAAATTAATACTAACAAATTAATTCTTGTAAGCATGGCTAATGAAGCTAGGGTAATTTACAGAGGAGTGCATAGCAAGAAAATATGTGGATACGGTAGCATAATAATATTATATTATTATTATAGTATAATATATTATTATGCCTCAACTTGAATTCGTTATAGTATTTTTAAGGTATGCACTTTTTATTACTTTATGGTCGAAGTACTCTCACTTGTTGTTGTTTTGACATACTCATCTATTACTTTTTCTGTCCTTTCATGAATAAATATTAAAACGCATTGATCAAAACACTGATACGAAAAGTTGCACTTTTAAGTATTGTAATTTTGGAATTAAAGTTGTTTCGCGTCTAGTAAAATAATGCGATAGATATGTTTTTATACATGTTTATAGTATATAAGATTATATTATACCAGATATACTGTCCTATCTAATCCTCCTTGTAACGCATAAATTATTTCTTTGTTATCTAATTGTAATTGTATTATGTAATTCATCACGACATCAATTGTTCACTACATCTAAGTTATCGTTGTAACACATAGATTTATTATTTTTTATTATTATTCTTATTTTTTCTCATGTAGTATAGTTGGCGTTGCCCATGAATTATTAAAGATATTTAACCGGTTATCGTAAGTATTAGTTTGATCGTCCTACTCAGCTTTATCAAATAAATATATTGCTGGCATAACAATAAATATCTTTTCTTTCGCGGATATTTCAATTTTTCCATACTAAATATGTGCTAATAAAATTATTAGAATCATTTAGAATCTTTATTTTATCAAAATTATCATTTTAAAAATTTTAATGTTTTTTCAACTAAGAAAACTGTCGAAACCCGTTAGTTTCGCCTATTATTCGAAAAATTATGAACAAAGAGCAAAGATCAAAATACAAAGTTGAAAGAGCAAACTTCAGCAATAGAGTAACAACTTTTAGGAACGGATCTAACATTTATAGGAGCTATATGCTTAATTTTTGCAGCATTGGCATGTTGCCTTAATCGTCCGTTATTGATTTAGCATGTACTCTTTCTGTTCATACATAAATAAACATTGAAAATCATTGATAGTACAAAATACAAATACATAGATAGCATTTCAGAACATTTTTACAATTTGAGGTTAAAAAGTTAGTTTGCAATTCAATGACCATTTTGTTGGAGCATAGAGACATCGTAAATGAATCAAGATAAAATGGCAAAAAGAGAGGGTTTTCTTTTGTGCGATATCGTCTTTTGCTGATCCTTCGTAATCGTAATTGATCGTAATTGATTTTGCATGCAATCTTTCTGTTTATGCATAAATAAACATTAAAAATCATTGATAGTACATTAAATACAAATACATAAGCTCAAATGGCCAAAAGAGATGGGTTCTACTGGGTGAGGATTCCTTTTGCCGATCCTTCTCGGGGGATCGAACTCACCTGCCGACCAACCGATCGGATTGACAGTTCGACCTACTATCCACTAGACCATGGGTCCCTATTAGAAGACATATCAAACGATCTACATATACTCATCCGCTCCCGTACTTATAACGCGATGCATGACTCCGCCCATTTTTTGCGAACCCTATTTATATAGCGATACGGATCCCGCCCATTTAACTTCGCGGGCTTAGACACTGATTTCAAACATTAACAACCCCAAATTCTTTATTTTTTCGGAAAACGAGTTCCAGCCAGGGCTGGAATACGACGACAGAACGCGGTGCTTGTAGGCGTCCCCCTTCTGAAGAACACATCGAGAAGACCATCAACGACGAGGACGACGAGGTTCTGAAGACGACAGTGACCATTCGCACTGCAAAACAGCAAATTACGAGATTCAACGACTTTGGGAACGATCACTTTGTATAAACTTTTGGTTTCTGTCAACGAGACAGATCGATGAGCAGTGAAGAGGACGTTGGCAAAGACAGAGGCAAAGGTAAAGATATTGACTTAACGAAAGTGAAGTATATTCTAACAGATCTTTTGTTCAAGTCATGAAAAAAAGATAGGTGCAACCTCCACAAAATTTTCGTCTTTTTGCGACTTGAACATAACATAACACGAAAGAGAATTCAAGGAAGTCTCATAGTCTGAGACCGTATCCATGGTGTAACAAGGGAACCACAAATGCCGCGGACACTCAGTGCTAAATTCGTTGACACAGGTCGACTAGGACCCCCCAGGGGGTCACAGAACTGTTTTGAAATGTCCGCATATTTGCTTCTTTGGTACCGAAAATCGATTATGAAAATGTGATGGAAATTTGGGCGCGAGCCCAGTGGAATAGTGTCAAACACTCAAAGAACCCAGTCTGTGTCCTCCGTAGCCAAGTGGTTAGATTGCGGGATTAGCTTTTGGAATGTCGTGGGTTCGAATCCCCCCTTGTACAATTTCTTTTGCTGTATTTTTTCTTTGCTTTCCAACATGCAGTTTCAAAGTCAAACACAACAACGATTGGTGGGCATCGTGCCTGAAACAGGATCCATGGACGCTATACGGTAGAATTGACGGATTTTTTTTTCTTCTCGAATAGAGTTCGACTATGACCCAGTGTCTGCCAAGGCTGTTTCTGTCCAGATCGCCCTCACCTTCGACCCCTCCCTCTCCTCCTATTTCACTCGTGACTCCCTCAAAGCGTCGGAGATGAGGTGGGTTGATCGCATCGTTATGATGCTTCGTGGAGCGGAGGCGGGAGAGTTGACGGTGCGTGAAAAGGTGGAACCAACGGCATCTGTGGACAAAGGCGATGGTGAGTATTTTATTGTTTGTGATTGATTGTTATTATTCTCCCTCACGACATGTATTTCCCAGATGGACGAAGCATACACCTTCTATCGCTCGGGCAAGAAGAAGAGGAACAACAAAGGAGAAGGATGCAAGAGTCTAGCAGTCATGAGCAAGGAGTTCAGGTGGATCAAGTGTGCCAAGGGCATCGAGGCGCTCACCTACTTCGGCAAGACAGGTACCGGCCCTTCCAGTTCTATACTACTGTATCCTATCCATGCTACCGTATCCGATCTACGCAACAAAAGCTATCGTATTCACCACTTATACCGAAATCCGTCAATACTACCGTATAGCGTCCATGGATCCTGTTTCAGGCACGATGCCCACCAATCGTTGTTGTTGAAGATGAAGTTTGACTTTGAAACTGCATGTTGGAAAGCAAAGAAAAAATACAGCAGAAGAAATTGTACAAGGGGGATTCGAACCCACGACATTCCAAAAGCTAATCCCACACTCTAACCACTTGGCTACGGAGGACACAGACTGTGTTCTTTGAGTGTTTGACACTATTCCACGGGGCTCGCGCCCAAATTTCCATCACATTTTCATAATCGATTTTCGGTACCAAAGAAGCAAATATGCGGACATTTCAAAACAGTTCTGTAACCCCCTGGGGAGTCCTAGTCGACCTGTGTCAACGAATTTAGCACTGAGTGTCCGCGACATTTGTGGTTCCCTTGTAAGTAGTAAAAGTTGACATAACGTCTATGTCTACGTTCGTGACGTCACGTTTATCGACAATTTGTTTGTAACTCTTCATGGATACGACCTCCGAGTTATTATTGAATGCGGAGCAGAAGAATATGAATAAAGTTGGTAGATGGTTAGAAGAGAGAAATGCAAAATAATCAGAGAAATGCAATATATCAAGATATAGGCGCAGAAAAGGATGGAAGGCAAGTAGATCAGTTCCCTTCCTTCCATCTCTCTCATAAACATTATCGATTGATGGTCTACTCTCTTCCTTAGTGATCGATTGGTATGATAATGGATGTGAGAGAGATAGAGAGGAAGAGAAGAGAGGAAGAATAACTGATAAAAGAGAGATATTGACTGATCATGAAATCGATCGATATTCAAATGGAAATTTGATAAAGAATCAAAGAGATAGCGAAGGGACTGCAGCCAGTACTGGTGATAGAGAGGTAGAAAAGGAGAGCGAGAGAGTTCCAATTATTTTCACATAAAAACAGAGAACAAAATAGCAATTCATGTGAGAGACTGGGGAAAACGCTATATTCAAAATGATATGAAATCGAAGTATTCATGGCTTGTACCTTTCAGGATGAAGCATCAGGATAGAACAGCGGTGATAGGTTGTCGTCGTCATCGAAGTCCATCACAGACGAGCAGGGTGACGTCAGAGCAAGAGTGAGGCAACGACTGAATCCTGCAAATGACCGATTTTGTAAAGATCAAAGATCAACTTTTAAAAAGGCGACAGATGGGAGAAATAGGAGAAGAGTAACACGCCAACCGAAGGTTGCAAAAGACTGTACTGATGGCAAATCAGGGAATGAGTAGCCTGAAGAATATCGATTGGTAGATCTACGTGAAGACTCAGCGTCCCTTCCCTCAACTCTCTCAATATGTACTCTGTCTTCATTCTCTCATTTCTGTACACTCTCTACACTGATCGAAGGAATTATACGAGGATAAATACAGAGTTTGTACAACTTAGGAAAAGCAGAACATCATAAAAAAGAAAAAGATAGAGGCAAATAGAATCGATATGATAAAGATCAGATCACCATATGAAAATGGAAATACAATGAACAAAAGACTAGAGAATACCAGAGGACGATGTGCAAAATTTATCAAAAGAGACGAAATATCGATTATCGACAATATAATTGATCGATAATCAATGATAGACAGAGAGATAGGGAGTGGTAGGGGGAGACAGTTGGAAGTACTTTTGAACGAAATATCATGAAGAAAAAGCAGTTACACGCACCACGTAATGTTGCAATAAAGGCAGGAACGATAGTGGAGGGAAATACAAATATATTTAAAATAACAATATCGATTGGTAGATCTAAGTGAAGACTCGGCGTCACGTGTCCGTATCCGACGGATGGCCAACTTGCGGCCGCAACTTGGCCGTCCGTCGGATAGTTATCCGACGGATGGCCAAATTGCGGGCAATAGCAAACTGAGTTAGTAATTGTTTTAAACACTCTGTATTCTTATTTTTTTGCTCCGAACTACTCTATTAATCCATTTAATTAGTCTATCGATTCAGTTGCTATCCAAGATCAGCAGAGTTCCTTTACTCCATTTTGCGGAATACGTCTTATTTCTTGTTTTGTCGTAGAACAAAAAAACAGTTACAGACAGAGTAGAGCGGACTCTAAGCCTAAGCTTACCTTAACTAAAGGAACTCTGCTGAGTGTGAATAGTAACTGAATCGATAGAATGTTTAAATGAATCAGTAGAGTAGTGCGGACTCTAAGCCTAAGCTTACCTTAACTAAGGAACTCTGCTGAGTGCGAATAGTAACTGAATCGATAGAATGTTTAAATGAATCAGTAGAGTAGTGCGGACTCTAAGCCTAAGCTTACCTTAACTAAGGAACTCTGCTGAGTGCGAATAGTAACTGAATCGATAGAATGTTTAAATGAATCAGTAGAGTAGTGCGGACTCTAAGCCTAAGCTTACCTTAACTAAGGAACTCTGCTGAGTGGGAATAGTAACTGAATCGATAGAATGTTTAAATGAATTAATAGAGTAGTGCGGACTCTAAGCCTAAGCTTACCTTAACTAAGGAACTCTGCTGAGTGCGAATAGTAACTGAATCGATAGAATGTTTAAATGAATTAATAGAGTAGTGCGGACGCTAAGCCTAAGCTTACCTTAACTAAGGAACTCTGCTGAGTGCGAATAGTAACTGAATCGATAGAATGTTTAAATGAATTAATAGAGTAGTGCGGACTCTAAGCCTAAGCTTACCTTAACTAAAGGAACTCTGCTGAGTGCGAATAGTAACTGAATCGATAGAATGTTTAAATGAATTAATAGAGTAGTGCGGACTCTAAGCCTAAGCTTACCTTAACTAAAGGAACTCTGCTGAGTAAAGGATAATGAATTGCTCACGGGCAGGGATGTGCATTTTTCCTTTTTTTCGATTTCTTTCAATTTTTCGAATTCGAAAAAATCGGAAAAAATGCTTTTACATAAAAAGCACAAAATTTCAAAAATTAATCATTATTAGCGACTTTTTTGAAAAATATTGAAACAAAAATTACAATTTTTGTTGAGCAAAAATATTTTTTCATGAAAGCGGCTTCAATTAAGAATCACGAAAAAATTAAGAATCAAAAAGTCGAAATATCCGCGAAAGAAAAGATCATTTTATTTATTGCTATTCCAGAAATAAAATTATTTGATAAAGCTGAGTAGGACGATCTAACTAATTCCTATGATTACCTTATAAATAACTTTAATTAATCACTTGACAACACCAGCAACAATGCCTTAAAAAAAGAAGAATAATAATAAATAATAATAATAATATATTATACTAATAAATAATATAATGAAAAATAATAATAAATGTATGTGTTACAAGGATATCAGATGTAGTGAACAATTGATGTTGCGATGAATTACATAAAATTCGATGCTGTAACTTACAATTAGGTAGCAAAGAGATTACAATTAATTATTACATATTGAGTACGGTCAAATTAATACTAACAAATTAATTCTTGTAAGCATGGCTAATGAAGCTAGGGTAATTTACAGAGGAGTGCATAGCAAGAAAAGATGTGGATACGGTAGCATAATAATATTATATTATTATTATAGTATAATATATTATTATGCCTCAACTTGAATTCGTTATAGTATTTTTAAGGTATGCACTTTTTATTACTTTATGGTCGAAGTACTCTCACTTGTTGTTGTTTTGACATACTCATCTATTACTTTTTCTGTCCTTTCATGAATAAATATTAAAACGCATTGATCAAAACACTGATACGAAAAGTTGCACTTTTAAGTATTGTAATTTTGGAATTAAAGTTGTTTCGCGTCTAGTAAAATAATGCGATAGATATGTTTTTATACATGTTTATAGTATATAAGATTATATTATACCAGATATACTGTCCTATCTAATCCTCCTTGTAACGCATAAATTATTTCTTTGTTATCTAATTGTAATTGTATTATGTAATTCATCACGACATCAATTGTTCACTACATCTAAGTTATCGTTGTAACACATAGATTTATTATTTTTTATTATTATTCTTATTTTTTCTCATGTAGTATAGTTGGCGTTGCCCATGAATTATTAAAGATATTTAACCGGTTATCGTAAGTATTAGTTTGATCGTCCTACTCAGCTTTATCAAATAAATATATTGCTGGCATAACAATAAATATCTTTTCTTTCGCGGATATTTCAATTTTTCCATACTAAATATGTGCTAATAAAATTATTAGAATCATTTAGAATCTTTATTTTATCAAAATTATCATTTTAAAAATTTTAATGTTTTTTCAACTAAGAAAACTGTCGAAACCCGTTAGTTTCGCCTATTATTCGAAAAATTATGAACAAAGAGCAAAGATCAAAATACAAAGTTGAAAGAGCAAACTTCAGCAATAGAGTAACAACTTTTAGGAACGGATCTAACATTTATAGGAGCTATATGCTTAATTTTTGCAGCATTGGCATGTTGCCTTAATCGTCCGTTATTGATTTAGCATGTACTCTTTCTGTTCATACATAAATAAACATTGAAAATCATTGATAGTACAAAATACAAATACATAGATAGCATTTCAGAACATTTTTACAATTTGAGGTTAAAAAGTTAGTTTGCAATTCAATGACCATTTTGTTGGAGCATAGAGACATCGTAAATGAATCAAGATAAAATGGCAAAAAGAGAGGGTTTTCTTTTGTGCGATATCGTCTTTTGCTGATCCTTCGTAATCGTAATTGATCGTAATTGATTTTGCATGCAATCTTTCTGTTTATGCATAAATAAACATTAAAAATCATTGATAGTACATTAAATACAAATACATAAGCTCAAATGGCCAAAAGAGATGGGTTCTACTGGGTGAGGATTCCTTTTGCCGATCCTTCTCGGGGGATCGAACTCACCTGCCGACCAACCGATCGGATTGACAGTTCGACCTACTATCCACTAGACCATGGGTCCCTATTAGAAGACATATCAAACGATCTACATATACTCATCCGCTCCCGTACTTATAACGCGATGCATGACTCCGCCCATTTTTTGCGAACCCTATTTATATAGCGATACGGATCCCGCCCATTTAACTTCGCGGGCTTAGACACTGATTTCAAACATTAACAACCCCAAATTCTTTATTTTTTCGGAAAACGAGTTCCAGCCAGGGCTGGAATACGACGACAGAACGCGGTGCTTGTAGGCGTCCCCCTTCTGAAGAACACATCGAGAAGACCATCAACGACGAGGACGACGAGGTTCTGAAGACGACAGTGACCATTCGCACTGCAAAACAGCAAATTACGAGATTCAACGACTTTGGGAACGATCACTTTGTATAAACTTTTGGTTTCTGTCAACGAGACAGATCGATGAGCAGTGAAGAGGACGTTGGCAAAGACAGAGGCAAAGGTAAAGATATTGACTTAACGAAAGTGAAGTATATTCTAACAGATCTTTTGTTCAAGTCATGAAAAAAAGATAGGTGCAACCTCCACAAAATTTTCGTCTTTTTGCGACTTGAACATAACATAACACGAAAGAGAATTCAAGGAAGTCTCATAGTCTGAGACCGTATCCATGGTGTAACAAGGGAACCACAAATGCCGCGGACACTCAGTGCTAAATTCGTTGACACAGGTCGACTAGGACCCCCCAGGGGGTCACAGAACTGTTTTGAAATGTCCGCATATTTGCTTCTTTGGTACCGAAAATCGATTATGAAAATGTGATGGAAATTTGGGCGCGAGCCCAGTGGAATAGTGTCAAACACTCAAAGAACCCAGTCTGTGTCCTCCGTAGCCAAGTGGTTAGATTGCGGGATTAGCTTTTGGAATGTCGTGGGTTCGAATCCCCCCTTGTACAATTTCTTTTGCTGTATTTTTTCTTTGCTTTCCAACATGCAGTTTCAAAGTCAAACACAACAACGATTGGTGGGCATCGTGCCTGAAACAGGATCCATGGACGCTATACGGTAGAATTGACGGATTTTTTTTTCTTCTCGAATAGAGTTCGACTATGACCCAGTGTCTGCCAAGGCTGTTTCTGTCCAGATCGCCCTCACCTTCGACCCCTCCCTCTCCTCCTATTTCACTCGTGACTCCCTCAAAGCGTCGGAGATGAGGTGGGTTGATCGCATCGTTATGATGCTTCGTGGAGCGGAGGCGGGAGAGTTGACGGTGCGTGAAAAGGTGGAACCAACGGCATCTGTGGACAAAGGCGATGGTGAGTATTTTATTGTTTGTGATTGATTGTTATTATTCTCCCTCACGACATGTATTTCCCAGATGGACGAAGCATACACCTTCTATCGCTCGGGCAAGAAGAAGAGGAACAACAAAGGAGAAGGATGCAAGAGTCTAGCAGTCATGAGCAAGGAGTTCAGGTGGATCAAGTGTGCCAAGGGCATCGAGGCGCTCACCTACTTCGGCAAGACAGGTACCGGCCCTTCCAGTTCTATACTACTGTATCCTATCCATGCTACCGTATCCGATCTACGCAACAAAAGCTATCGTATTCACCACTTATACCGAAATCCGTCAATACTACCGTATAGCGTCCATGGATCCTGTTTCAGGCACGATGCCCACCAATCGTTGTTGTTGAAGATGAAGTTTGACTTTGAAACTGCATGTTGGAAAGCAAAGAAAAAATACAGCAGAAGAAATTGTACAAGGGGGATTCGAACCCACGACATTCCAAAAGCTAATCCCACACTCTAACCACTTGGCTACGGAGGACACAGACTGTGTTCTTTGAGTGTTTGACACTATTCCACGGGGCTCGCGCCCAAATTTCCATCACATTTTCATAATCGATTTTCGGTACCAAAGAAGCAAATATGCGGACATTTCAAAACAGTTCTGTAACCCCCTGGGGAGTCCTAGTCGACCTGTGTCAACGAATTTAGCACTGAGTGTCCGCGACATTTGTGGTTCCCTTGTAAGTAGTAAAAGTTGACATAACGTCTATGTCTACGTTCGTGACGTCACGTTTATCGACAATTTGTTTGTAACTCTTCATGGATACGACCTCCGAGTTATTATTGAATGCGGAGCAGAAGAATATGAATAAAGTTGGTAGATGGTTAGAAGAGAGAAATGCAAAATAATCAGAGAAATGCAATATATCAAGATATAGGCGCAGAAAAGGATGGAAGGCAAGTAGATCAGTTCCCTTCCTTCCATCTCTCTCATAAACATTATCGATTGATGGTCTACTCTCTTCCTTAGTGATCGATTGGTATGATAATGGATGTGAGAGAGATAGAGAGGAAGAGAAGAGAGGAAGAATAACTGATAAAAGAGAGATATTGACTGATCATGAAATCGATCGATATTCAAATGGAAATTTGATAAAGAATCAAAGAGATAGCGAAGGGACTGCAGCCAGTACTGGTGATAGAGAGGTAGAAAAGGAGAGCGAGAGAGTTCCAATTATTTTCACATAAAAACAGAGAACAAAATAGCAATTCATGTGAGAGACTGGGGAAAACGCTATATTCAAAATGATATGAAATCGAAGTATTCATGGCTTGTACCTTTCAGGATGAAGCATCAGGATAGAACAGCGGTGATAGGTTGTCGTCGTCATCGAAGTCCATCACAGACGAGCAGGGTGACGTCAGAGCAAGAGTGAGGCAACGACTGAATCCTGCAAATGACCGATTTTGTAAAGATCAAAGATCAACTTTTAAAAAGGCGACAGATGGGAGAAATAGGAGAAGAGTAACACGCCAACCGAAGGTTGCAAAAGACTGTACTGATGGCAAATCAGGGAATGAGTAGCCTGAAGAATATCGATTGGTAGATCTACGTGAAGACTCAGCGTCCCTTCCCTCAACTCTCTCAATATGTACTCTGTCTTCATTCTCTCATTTCTGTACACTCTCTACACTGATCGAAGGAATTATACGAGGATAAATACAGAGTTTGTACAACTTAGGAAAAGCAGAACATCATAAAAAAGAAAAAGATAGAGGCAAATAGAATCGATATGATAAAGATCAGATCACCATATGAAAATGGAAATACAATGAACAAAAGACTAGAGAATACCAGAGGACGATGTGCAAAATTTATCAAAAGAGACGAAATATCGATTATCGACAATATAATTGATCGATAATCAATGATAGACAGAGAGATAGGGAGTGGTAGGGGGAGACAGTTGGAAGTACTTTTGAACGAAATATCATGAAGAAAAAGCAGTTACACGCACCACGTAATGTTGCAATAAAGGCAGGAACGATAGTGGAGGGAAATACAAATATATTTAAAATAACAATATCGATTGGTAGATCTAAGTGAAGACTCGGCGTCACGTGTCCGTATCCGACGGATGGCCAACTTGCGGCCGCAACTTGGCCGTCCGTCGGATAGTTATCCGACGGATGGCCAAATTGCGGGCAATAGCAAACTGAGTTAGTAATTGTTTTAAACACTCTGTATTCTTATTTTTTTGCTCCGAACTACTCTATTAATCCATTTAATTAGTCTATCGATTCAGTTGCTATCCAAGATCAGCAGAGTTCCTTTACTCCATTTTGCGGAATACGTCTTATTTCTTGTTTTGTCGTAGAACAAAAAAACAGTTACAGACAGAGTAGAGCGGACTCTAAGCCTAAGCTTACCTTAACTAAAGGAACTCTGCTGAGTGTGAATAGTAACTGAATCGATAGAATGTTTAAATGAATCAGTAGAGTAGTGCGGACTCTAAGCCTAAGCTTACCTTAACTAAGGAACTCTGCTGAGTGCGAATAGTAACTGAATCGATAGAATGTTTAAATGAATCAGTAGAGTAGTGCGGACTCTAAGCCTAAGCTTACCTTAACTAAGGAACTCTGCTGAGTGCGAATAGTAACTGAATCGATAGAATGTTTAAATGAATCAGTAGAGTAGTGCGGACTCTAAGCCTAAGCTTACCTTAACTAAGGAACTCTGCTGAGTGGGAATAGTAACTGAATCGATAGAATGTTTAAATGAATTAATAGAGTAGTGCGGACTCTAAGCCTAAGCTTACCTTAACTAAGGAACTCTGCTGAGTGCGAATAGTAACTGAATCGATAGAATGTTTAAATGAATTAATAGAGTAGTGCGGACGCTAAGCCTAAGCTTACCTTAACTAAGGAACTCTGCTGAGTGCGAATAGTAACTGAATCGATAGAATGTTTAAATGAATTAATAGAGTAGTGCGGACTCTAAGCCTAAGCTTACCTTAACTAAAGGAACTCTGCTGAGTGCGAATAGTAACTGAATCGATAGAATGTTTAAATGAATTAATAGAGTAGTGCGGACTCTAAGCCTAAGCTTACCTTAACTAAAGGAACTCTGCTGAGTAAAGGATAATGAATTGCTCACGGGCAGGGATGTGCATTTTTCCTTTTTTTCGATTTCTTTCAATTTTTCGAATTCGAAAAAATCGGAAAAAATGCTTTTACATAAAAAGCACAAAATTTCAAAAATTAATCATTATTAGCGACTTTTTTGAAAAATATTGAAACAAAAATTACAATTTTTGTTGAGCAAAAATATTTTTTCATGAAAGCGGCTTCAATTAAGAATCACGAAAAAATTAAGAATCAAAAAGTCGAAATATCCGCGAAAGAAAAGATCATTTTATTTATTGCTATTCCAGAAATAAAATTATTTGATAAAGCTGAGTAGGACGATCTAACTAATTCCTATGATTACCTTATAAATAACTTTAATTAATCACTTGACAACACCAGCAACAATGCCTTAAAAAAAGAAGAATAATAATAAATAATAATAATAATATATTATACTAATAAATAATATAATGAAAAATAATAATAAATGTATGTGTTACAAGGATATCAGATGTAGTGAACAATTGATGTTGCGATGAATTACATAAAATTCGATGCTGTAACTTACAATTAGGTAGCAAAGAGATTACAATTAATTATTACATATTGAGTACGGTCAAATTAATACTAACAAATTAATTCTTGTAAGCATGGCTAATGAAGCTAGGGTAATTTACAGAGGAGTGCATAGCAAGAAAAGATGTGGATACGGTAGCATAATAATATTATATTATTATTATAGTATAATATATTATTATGCCTCAACTTGAATTCGTTATAGTATTTTTAAGGTATGCACTTTTTATTACTTTATGGTCGAAGTACTCTCACTTGTTGTTGTTTTGACATACTCATCTATTACTTTTTCTGTCCTTTCATGAATAAATATTAAAACGCATTGATCAAAACACTGATACGAAAAGTTGCACTTTTAAGTATTGTAATTTTGGAATTAAAGTTGTTTCGCGTCTAGTAAAATAATGCGATAGATATGTTTTTATACATGTTTATAGTATATAAGATTATATTATACCAGATATACTGTCCTATCTAATCCTCCTTGTAACGCATAAATTATTTCTTTGTTATCTAATTGTAATTGTATTATGTAATTCATCACGACATCAATTGTTCACTACATCTAAGTTATCGTTGTAACACATAGATTTATTATTTTTTATTATTATTCTTATTTTTTCTCATGTAGTATAGTTGGCGTTGCCCATGAATTATTAAAGATATTTAACCGGTTATCGTAAGTATTAGTTTGATCGTCCTACTCAGCTTTATCAAATAAATATATTGCTGGCATAACAATAAATATCTTTTCTTTCGCGGATATTTCAATTTTTCCATACTAAATATGTGCTAATAAAATTATTAGAATCTTTTAGAATCTTTATTTTATCAAAATTATCATTTTAAAAATTTTAATGTTTTTTCAACTAAGAAAACTGTCGAAACCCGTTAGTTTCGCCTATTATTCGAAAAATTATGAACAAAGAGCAAAGATCAAAATACAAAGTTGAAAGAGCAAACTTCAGCAATAGAGTAACAACTTTTAGGAACGGATCTAACATTTATAGGAGCTATATGCTTAATTTTTGCAGCATTGGCATGTTGCCTTAATCGTCCGTTATTGATTTAGCATGTACTCTTTCTGTTCATACATAAATAAACATTGAAAATCATTGATAGTACAAAATACAAATACATAGATAGCATTTCAGAACATTTTTACAATTTGAGGTTAAAAAGTTAGTTTGCAATTCAATGACCATTTTGTTGGAGCATAGAGACATCGTAAATGAATCAAGATAAAATGGCAAAAAGAGAGGGTTTTCTTTTGTGCGATATCGTCTTTTGCTGATCCTTCGTAATCGTAATTGATCGTAATTGATTTTGCATGCAATCTTTCTGTTTATGCATAAATAAACATTAAAAATCATTGATAGTACATTAAATACAAATACATAAGCTCAAATGGCCAAAAGAGATGGGTTCTACTGGGTGAGGATTCCTTTTGCCGATCCTTCTCGGGGGATCGAACTCACCTGCCGACCAACCGATCGGATTGACAGTTCGACCTACTATCCACTAGACCATGGGTCCCTATTAGAAGACATATCAAACGATCTACATATACTCATCCGCTCCCGTACTTATAACGCGATGCATGACTCCGCCCATTTTTTGCGAACCCTATTTATATAGCGATACGGATCCCGCCCATTTAACTTCGCGGGCTTAGACACTGATTTCAAACATTAACAACCCCAAATTCTTTATTTTTTCGGAAAACGAGTTCCAGCAAGTGCTGGAATACGACGACAGAACGCGGTGCGTGGAAGCGTCCCCCTTCTGAAGAACACATCGAGAAGACCATCAACGACGAGGACGACGAGGTTCTGAAGACGACAGTGACGATTCGCACTGCAAAACAGCAAATTACGAGATTCAACGACTTTGTGAACGATCACTTTGTATAA
The DNA here is from genome assembly GCA_943737045.1 of Parapristionchus giblindavisi. Classification (NCBI taxonomy): domain Eukaryota; kingdom Metazoa; phylum Nematoda; class Chromadorea; order Rhabditida; family Diplogasteridae; genus Parapristionchus; species Parapristionchus giblindavisi. The sequence goes on from CALSFV010000204.1 coordinate 79,051, forward strand.
AGATTTGGTTTCTGTCAACGAGACAGACCAGTGAGCAGAGGACGTTGGCAAAGGCAAAGACAAAGGCAAAGACAATAACGTAACGAAGATGAAGTATATTCTAACAGAGGTTCTGTTCAAGTCATGAAAAAAGATAGGCACAATCTCCACAAAATTTTTGTCTTTTCGCGACTTGATCATAACATATCTGGAAAGAGAATCCAAGGAAGTCTCATCGTCTGAGACCGTATCCATAGCGTAAGTAGTAAAAGTTGACATAACGTCTACGTCTACGATCGTGACGTCACGTTTATCGACAAATTGTTTGTAACGCTTCATGGATACGACCTCCGAGTTATTATTGAATGCGGAGCAGAAGAATATGAATAAAGTTGATAGATGGTTAGAAGAGAGAAATGCAAAATAAACAGAGAAATGCAATATATCAAGATATAGGCGCAGAAAAGGATGGAAGGCAAGTAGATCACTTCCCTTTCTTCCATCTCTCTCATAAACATTATCGATTGATGGTCTACTCTCTTCCTTAGTGATCGATTGGTATGATAATGGATGTAAGAGATAGAGAGGAAGAGATGGAAGGAAGAATAACTGATGATAAACTGATTGATGATAGACTGATTTTGACTGATCCTAAAAATAATCGATATGCAAATGGAAATGATGGAAAGAGAGATAGCAAAGGGAGTAACGAGAGTGCGATCGAAAAGGAAAGAGCGAGAGAGTTCCAATAATTTTCAGATAAAAACAGAATGATATGAAATCGAAGAATTCGTGGCTTGTACCTTTCAGGATGAAGCATCAGGATAGATCGGCGTTGAGGCGTTGTCGTCGTCATCGAAGTCTATCAACGACCAAGAAGGTGACGTCAGAGCAAGAGTGAGGCAACGACTGAATCCTGCAAATGAACGATTTTGTAAAGATCAAAGATCAACTTTTAAAAAGGTGATAGGAGAAATAGGAGAAGAGTAACACGTCGAACGAAGTTTGCAAAAGACTGTACTGATAGCAAATACACATAGTTTATGCCAACCATATTCAAATTGGAATATAATGAATAAAGGACCAGACTACAGCAAGGTAATATAGGCAAATAAGAAAAGAGAGGTGAAAGAGTGATTGTCATATAATCAATCGATATTCAAATGGGAATAGGAGAGGGACAGAGGAGGTAGGAAAAGTGTTAAAGAGATAGTGAAGGGAGGGACGACAGTGAGATAGAAAAGGAGAGATCGAGAGAGTTGGAATTATTTTCAGATAAAAACATAAAACATAACAGCAATTCATGTGAGAGACGGAGGGAAAGCGATCGAGAAGTCAGGGAATGACTAGCGTGAAGAATATCGATTGGTAGATCTACGTGAAGACTCGACGTCCCTTCCTTTCACTCTCTCGATAATCCACACTCTCTCGTACTCGTCTCTATCGTCTTCACCCTCGCATTTCTGTACACTCTCTACACTGACCGAAGAAGTTATACGAGGATAAGTACAGTGTCTGTACAGGTTACGAAAAGCAGAACATCATGAAACAGACAAAGATAGAGGCAAAATAGAATCGATACGATATAGATCAGATATGCAAATGGAAATACAATGAACAAAAGAGTAGAGAATATCGAAGAAGTTATACGAGGATAACTACAGAGTTTGAACTATTAACGAAAAGCAGCTAATGATGAAACAGACATAGATAGAGACGAGAGGGAATCGATACGATAAAGATCAAAGATCAAAACGTGACGATCCGAAAAAGACGGCAAGATGGACCAGACGACCGACGAATACAAATGAATGAGACAGTGATAGAGAAGACGTGGCATATTAGACTGATGATATGCAAATAGGAATAGGTGAATGAATGGATAGATAAAAACAGAGGCAATATATGCAAACGGGTAAATAAAGGTAAAAGATTGATTGACTATCAAATAATCGATCGATAATCACACTATAGAGACTGTGAGTAATAGGGCAAAGTCAGGTTGCGGGAAAGGACGGAAAGAAAACGAGACAGAGGGGTCATGTAAACAATCTTTCTTGGATAGATCAGCGACCCATCCTGTATCCCTCTGTCTCTGTGCTCTCCCATTAACCCATAATCTCTCATACTCTGTCTGTACTCTCTTAAACTTGCACGATCTCTTGCTCTGATCAAAGAACGACCAAATGGCTACTCGTGATCGCTAGCTAGGACTGTTGGAAAGGGAATAGGCAAGTGTTAGAGCGAAAGATAGGAATAGTGGGATTGAAAGAAGGGTTTGTATCTCTATAGGACTGTTGGAGAAGAGGGTCGATCGATGGCGTTTTCTATTGACGATGGAACCAAAGTTTGCAAATCATAGATAAACTTAATGTGTGATATAACAACATCGTCCTGCGCCTAAAGATTACCGTGCTTTCTTGTTATGATTAGATCACTATCACATTTAGAATTGCTGACATACCGTACCGACCTACCGTATCCGTATCTACTACATATTAATCTTTACCTCATAATCTTGTCTGCCATAATACTTCCCATTGTGGTGTTATCTACCATACCATACTCTACCGTATTTTTACCGTAGTTTTGCTTTGTACAATCTGTCGTTGGTTTTTAGTCATGCCGCAGTTCGTCTTCCATATCATCCGTGAGAACCTTCCTCTTCCTTCCTCATTGTCGTCCCAATGCTGACATTTCCATCTCTCATTCACACAGTGGTCTGGTTCTACATAGAGATAAACTTTAATCTGTTCATTTTATTTATTAATCATTCACCATAAACATGTGTTTCAACAAGTAAAATACGATTGAAATGAAGAAATTTGCACAAGATGAATTAAAATTGGGGACAATGGATAATTAGAATATAGAACACAAAGTAATAAAAAAGATATAGAACATCACCACCCCAGCTGTAATACACAGCACACAATACTTGTGTGTTATATTTTTAAAACACTTATAGCAGTTATTCTTTCAGCTGAAGTTTCATTTTACACCTTTTTCTCTTTATGAAGATTGAGATATTTTCAAACTTCCCCATGTAATTTCCTCGTTTTCGTTAATGAATTCCCCCACCAAGTATTTTTCGTCAGCCCCTTCGGCCTCTTTTTTTCACTGTTTGTGCATCCCGTGTGATAAATTGAATTGAATTAAATTCCTGAGTAGCTCAAATCCAATTAGACTTGAGTGGCCATTTTATTCTTCCGCTACTCCCATTAATGACACAGCCGAGCTAACTTTACCCTTCGCTCTGGCCACACTCTCTCGCTTTCTTCGAACGTGACCAGAGCGGAGACTTTCAGATTAGCTCAGAGTGTGCCTTTAGGGATGGATTTTCTCTCTGTGCACTCCCAAATTGGGGAATATCTATTCTGAGTAGTGCGAGAGTTGGAATGATTCAGTTAGTGATAGAGACTTTCTCGCCCTCTCCCATCCCAGTCTCTGTCTCTCTTTTCCCCATTCTCTCCTATACCTCGTAAGAAGACATAGGACGTCGGCTTGTAGACGAAAACGTGTGAGAAGAAGCGTGGCGTGATGATATCAATGTTTGATTTTATTATGTCAAATAAGTTTAGCTCTTATTAGTTAGCATTGGATTACTTCTACTAGAATGCGTCGACCGTGTGATGATACTTTCACTGATCAGAGATTACGGTGCATATCAAAGACTACTCTTGATAAATGTTTTTAAACTAGAACTAGGTATTTTTATAGTAGATTGTGCTGTGTTCAAAAGTGGCGAAAATAAATGAAAACTATCCTCTTTTTACACACACTCACAATTTCCATTTCGATTTCATTTTCGTGAATTCTGATCATCACATTGTATACTAGAGATCCGCAATCGTGCGGTCGTTCAGAAATGATTTCTCACTAATAAATGAATGTGAAATCGCGCGCACGGTATTAATATGATAATTAAAAAATTATTCGTGCAAAGTCGCGCAGTCGACTTATTCTCATTTATTTCCATTGAATTAGCGGTTAAAAACAACCGATATAAAGCCTGAAAATGGCTTGAAAATGATGCCCAAATGCACGACTTTGCACAAAATTAAGAGTCAAAATCGCGCTGAATGACTTTTCATCATTTTAACGTCGAACATTGGTCGACCGGTCGTGCAATTGCACGAATGCGGATCACTATTGTATACTAAGACAGTGAGAATACCACGTTTTAGACACCATCATTCACAATGATTTTTTTGATAGTCGACCGCTCATCACTGAAACTTTCTGCCAAATTGACAGATAAAAATGTGAAGAACCAGAACACGTTGTGTTATCTTAATTTTAGAACGCTACATTAGATGAGTCTGATTCTGCGTTTCCCCTTACACTACCCTTTCCGTTTATCTAGTCTGATAAATTCTGACCTAATCATAGTCTATACCTAGAATGATTCATTGCGAAGAGATCATAACCATGATAACCATAACCATGATCAAAAGGGATGGATATTAACCAGTGATATAACCAGTGATGCGCAGTGCGTTTCCCTACCCCTACCCCTACCCACTTTTGAGACAACAGGAGTGTGCGACAAAAAGTGAAATGTAGCGCCGAAAATAGCGACATACCACTTTAGTCGGTGAGAGATCAAATTTTGTGGCAAACTTCAAAAGCTTCAGACTCAGCAAGTTCTAAACCTTTTCAAAAATTAAAAAAATACTTCAAAACTTGTTCTCTCAGCGAATAAAGATTAACTACGCTAAAAATGATTCCTACTAGAAGACACCACCTACATAAATTAGTCATAGATTCTTAAAGGGAGCGTAACCTCTCTCATTGACCTCTTCATTGGGCATACTATTTCTCTGTTCTCTAACAATGAGAGAGCGTAGACCGTCGAAGAGACCATTGAGTGAGGTTAAGCTCCCTTTAAAATAAGCAATCTCATACGCGGAAGTCTTGAGGTCACTTTGGTATGCTTACTCGTGCAAGTTTTCTCTCATTCTGAGTACGTGAAGGACTCATGCGAGTTCTATTCTCGATGTTTCTATGCATAATATATTCTCGTTTGGTTCTTGCGTAGATTTCTGCAAGGTGCTTTATTCGCTTCACCTGCCACTGGTTGTGTTTCACTGATATGAGAGTGTGTCGCAAGCAAGATGTGGAATGGAATGGAATACACTGATGTCAGTAGGGTCTCGGGTCTAGAACTCCTTACCGAAATAGCTTGGGAGCTCTCGCTTGGGAGCTCTCTCTAGATATAGAGGAGCCGTTGTGGCTACTCTCGTACCAAATAAACAAGTGTATTTTATACGGTCAACAATAGTGCACTGTTGCATGCTTTTTATAATATTCTTCACATTTTGTAAGAGAAAAGGACAAGGAGAATGAGATAGAGGATGGGTGGAGAGTCGGAAAGGGAGGGGAGGGGAGTGAGAGGAGAGACAGGAACGTAAATTTAAACAGGCCTCTAAACCAGCACGAAGGGCGTCACCACTTTCCTTCATTATCCCCTCGGTCGAATTTATAATGAACTCGTCCATTGCATCATCATCCATTTCTCTCTTATCGTTTCCATGGAATTCATCGTTTCTTCAACTAATTTAGCCACGTGAAACCCGCTGATTCTATCGGAATTTATTTATTTACTTAATTAATTTTATTTTGTTTATTTATTTATATAAACTACCCGCTCTGACAATGATCTCTCGCTTTCTTTGTTTACGAGAAGCGTTGCTAGAGCGGAGTATTTATATTTATTTATCACATGCTTACGCATGAACGTTCTTGCGTGAGCATGTGATAAATACATTTCAAATTAGCACTTTTCTAACTGAAGTTCTAACTGATATTGGAGACAACAATTCGGTCTTTAACATTTATATCTGTTTAAAAAGTTAAGCTAATTGACTTTGAATTCGCTGCATTTTAACTTCCGAGGAACTACAATTTTCTTTCGTCCATTTCTGGGGATTCTCTTTTTATTGCTATAGTCTATGTAACTACTGAATTGAATTGTTTCATGGAATGTTGTTCTGTTCTTTCTCCGCATTGGCAATTCTCTTACAAAGAGAGCGAGAGAGTGTGACCAGAGCGGAGAGTTTAAAACTCCAATACTTTATCTAACTTTATCAGAGAAGGCTTCACGAACATTGCAAGAAACAATTTCTAAAAGCTATATATTGTTTTTTTTCTTTTTCACAGATGCGCATAGAAAAAAAAAACAAATTGTATCAAGTGATACGTCTATTTTGGTGTTTGCAAAAATCCCCACGGAAATATCATATGCCGTAAGTAGATTTTGGTGGGGTATTTTCTGATTTGATAGAATTTGTAACACAAACCTCTTGTTGACGAACGCATTGCTGAGAGCACTTGAGATCTAAAAATACATTTTCTCCCGTTTTTCTATGTAAATAACATAGAACTATGGTCTAGGGAAAACTATGGCTATGGGAGTATGGTAAAATGTAAATATAAATGATCAATGAAGCAAATGATTTCAAAAATATTAACTTCCTTAGTTATTGTGTGGAAAACACTAGAGAGTTCTTTAAAAGTCGTCTTATACTCGAGTCTTGTGATGTCCTGAAGTTCAACAAGTTGTTATTCATTATCCATGCTTGTATAGTAGTCCCGATATTAAAAATAATAACCAAAATAATATTTATTCACACGTTTTTTATGGAGAGAGTGATGGAGAGGTCATTAGTCATGCTTCACCATGTAGGCGTGATAATTCTTATCAAATCGTCCCTCATTTTGGTGGTTTTCGTGCTGCTTCACGAAAGCGTGATAGCGGCGTCCACGCTGTACTTTTTCCCCGCTCTGAGCCCAATTTTACTATGCTTCCCACGCAAAGCCACTGTTCCAGTAACTCTGATATAATAGCAAGAATAATACTTTATTATGCAGATATGCGTCATGATGAATAGCAACCAGACAATAAAAGATATTATGAATGTGTAGTCAAGCACCTATTGTATTGTAACAATGATAACATTTTGTATTGCCATAAATCGGCCATAAACTAAAATACAGAATATATTTTATTGTTAGTCAAGGGGCATATGAGAGACTATCCGACACGTTAGTTCAAAATGCGAGAGAGATGGGAATAGCGGGGCAAGTGAGATGCTGAGGTGACTTTTGCCATCATTGTGGTGCGCTGTTTGGTGTGTTTTCACATTCTCATAATAATGAGACGCTAGTTCATTAGTCAGAGCGGCGCACCTCAGACGGGTTTGATGACGCGGCGGAGAGTGTGACAGAGAGAATCATTAGATGCCATCTCGCATGCACACCCTCTCTAATGCAGCCCTCCAAACCCGCCTGGCATCCGCCTCGCACTCTCTATAAGGTGGAAAACGTTATTCGTCCTACCTTCATTGTTGCCCCGCTATTACAGAGGCTGAACTAACGTGCCGACAGTACCGAACTGGGGGTCGATGCAATGGTTATCATCCAGTCGGATATTATTCATCGGTTCTCATTCGACCCTGTGACTTTTGACGTTTTCGAGGAAGAACATTTTTTTGTAATTGAATCACATTGTCATTCTCTTTCGTGCTCATTTAATTAATGCTTGACATCTGACATTTTATCATCGTTTCTGCCAAAAACGACTTTTAAACGAATTGAATTTTATGTGATTTGTATGTAGTAATCGACCATGCTGAAAAAAATAGATAAAACAGATTTCGATGAAATGTGCACGTTTTGACCCTAAAATTTATTTTTTTTTATTTTTTCGTTAGCTCAATAAGAGTGCCTAATGATCGGTCAACATTATTTGTAGCTATTGAGCTTTAAGTATTTTTTGTTATCTACCCTTATTAACAGTAATAGTATATTTTCGCTTCTAACACATCACAAATCTCGACATCGATCCTTTTAGTTCTGCGAACGAACATTCTCTACCCGTTGCTTGCCAATTATCGTGAATTTTTAAACATCGCTTGTATTTCGGCCGAGAATATTGCAATAGTAATCGATAATTATTATTGTCAAATCGGTATTCGAAACTAAATCTCGTTTTGTATTGTGTTGGCGGGATTACTGTGAGAAAGTATGTGAGAGAGGCAAACGGTTAGATCAGATACAGAGAGGAAACGTATAAAATGAAACAACAGTTGAAAGAATAACAGCTATATGTAAGGTGTTAAATATAACACACCATACTGTGTAGTAGAGTTGGCTATTCGGGAGCGATTGCGGGCCCGCAATGGCATTACAATGGCATGACATCGAAAAGACTACTTTATTCCTACCCTTCTCATTTTTGTGATCGGTCGTTATTCTCTATTCTCTTCACTTTCCTTCGTTCTTTCGTTTGCTTCCCCAAGTTAAGAGAACAGAGAAAAACGACCGATCACAAAAATAGGCCTGGTAGGAATAAAGAAATCGTTGCGGGCCCGCAATCGCTCCCGAATAGCCAACCCTACTGTGTAGTACAGCTGGTATGGTGTTGTTGTAAAGGCAACTAATTTGAGACTCTCCGCTAAGGCAATGATCTCTCGCATTATTTGTACACGAGAGAGCGTCGCCAGAGCGGTGAGTCAGTAGCTCGGGGAGTCTCTTTAACTCTTTTTTCTCTGTGCTTAGTGGAAGGTACGTGTATAGACATAACTCGGGGAGTTCTCGGAATAGTTGCGGATAACTCACTTTAGTATTTTGGAATGAGTTATCCCACATGCATTACTTATTACCTGCAGGATATGTGCAGACTAGATACGTGTAAAATTTTCGTGAATCCGATAAAAACAAACATTTTTATTTCGCTAGCAGTTCTTACAACCGCTTTCATATGTATATCATCGTTTGTGAGAAAGTAATGATGTTGTCCTTATGTTTCGAAAGTGGTCGATCAAAACACTTTGTTCGGGTACACTAACAAAAAAATCTCAGAACATTTTTCGGTTAAGAATGTGTAGTCGTATGAGATTTGTCTGAACTGAGTGAAAATCATTTCCCATTCGGCCAACCGATCAGACAATTATCCCAATATCCCAAAAAAGAAAGCAGTATCCCAAATGTTCCTCCCAAATTTGAAATTATCTTAAAAAACACACCCGATCTAATTTGAAACTCTCCTCTCTTCCTCTCTCTGGCTACACTCGGTGCCTAGGAAAGAGCGTTGTCAGAGCGGTGAGTTTCAAATTAGTTTCGAGGTTTCTTCTTCTTTTAATGCTTTCTCCAAGCGCTCGTCATCTCACACATTCCGTGGCATTCTAGCTCTCTCGTCTTTACTTTAACGACTTTTCTCAGAACGCATATGTCCCCGACATTTTCCTCAATGTAAACTAACCAAGTCTAATGCCACTTGCTCTTTTCAGAGACCATAAGCAGCCCTGAAATATGGAAGCAAAGGTTTGTTTACTGTTTGACTTTGATAGATTTGATTTAGTATTTTGCTTCCTTGAATACAGACATGGTTATAAAACTGCAGTGGCCGAAATTTATCAGTTTCTATTTTTTGAGTTAGTTGGGCAAATACATGAATTGATTATAAGTGTACACATATCTGTTTGCATGCAGATTAAAGTTAAAATTATGCAATATTATACGAAATAAATAGATAACTGTGCCATATGGTGTTTCTTTCGTTACGTCTGAAATCTGATTTGGTCTATGGGATTAGCATCACTGACTATGTAGTGTTTCAGGAGTATTCACCACGAAAGCCGAGAAAGCCTTACAAGAAACACGAGGTATTATTATTAATTTTAATTTAAAAAAAATATTTAAAAAAATAATTTTATTAATTCCAGATTCAAATAAAATGTCTTGGAGGGCAGTTATCCCTGCAGCAAACGATTCAATTGATAGTATTTATTGAGGTAAGATCAAATTTTCACATTCCGTTTAAATGCACATCTCGAGTTGATTTGAAGCTTTCCCCTCTGGCAATGCACTTTTCATGTACAAACTTTAAAAAAAAACCTAATTCAACCAGCAATATTAATGAATTTTCTTATTAACTATTTTCCCGTTATTCAAGGGAAAATCCTGCGGTAGATTACGGTAGATCGCTGCTAGGCCAGTGATAATTCAGAATTAAATTATTGCCAGTCAATTATTTATAGTTAGCGATATGGTAAATAATATGAATCAATTCCAGGTTTTCTTTTCGTGTGTTTTGCTCGTCCAATCGATTGATTTACTTTCTACCGATGGCAATTACTTCTATTTTCTCCATAATTTCGAGGGCTACGGACGATTCTTCTTCTGGATACACACATCTGGTATCTTATTTGTGTCGTTCTTAAAGACACACCCAGTTAATCTGAATCTCTGACAATGATCTCGCGCTTTATTTATCTACGAGAGAGCGTTGCCAGAGCGGAAAGTAAACCAGCTCGGGCGTGCCTTGAAATGAGCGCTGACCGTTCTCTTCGATTGAGATATTCTGTTGATTCTGAATGAAAGAATGATTATTTAATATAGAAACACTCGTCAATATCAAAATAATTTAATATAATAATTTAAAATATTTTATCATTTCCTACAGAGGTAGCATATTTTGCGACAAATGCATACTTAGAAAATTTAAAAAAAAGTAATATAAAATATGAAGAAATGCCTTTTGAGAATGTCAGTCAACGATCTCTTCTTATTTATCCTATGCTACCTCGTTGACAGAAAACAGATAAATTATTTTGGGATTTTAATTTGAAGTCAAAGTTTTAAATTCTCTTTTGCCTGTCAACGAGAGCTCTTTTTGTATTGATAGACCGAACTAACAATCGGCTAATAAACAACTTTTTTGTCGGCTAATCTATTGCAAAAAGCTTGTAAAACGTTGAAAAATGAGAAAAAACACCAGAAATAAATTCTTTTCAGTTTGCACATCGTGCATTATCTCTTCTTTCATTCTTCTCGCGGGCATCTCATGCAATAATAGATGGCTCATTCTCCCGCACTTGATATGGCAGGTGTGTGTGCCACATTTTGGTCTAGAATTTGAAAGCCCTTATAAAGTATAAGCTTTAACTTGAAACGCTCTCGAATAGAAGCACCCTTTTTTTCTACTGATACCTTATAAATAATAATAATTATTATTAATTTTAATACAATGGTCTATCGTATGTTTGGTTAACAAAGAAAATTGACTGGAATCAGAATTGAACTTTCTGACGAATTATGCCTTCTCTGCCCTGCGAGAGAGTATGGCTATTGATCGAAATATTTTACTCTCAAAAATTAACACACTTCAAAAATTGCAATGATAAATGTCTTCATTTTATTTTGAAGTGTACTAAAACCGATCTAAATCCCAGTAAAATATATAATTACAATAATTTCAGATCTCATTTTCCACTCTGTCCGTTCTGGTGTGCTTCGTTTTGCTTCGATTGGGTCAAAGGGGAAAGATGCTCATGCCGGCCAGTGTTGTGCTCTCCTTTATGATGGTCATACCAGGTAATATAGTCATCTATAAATCGTGACCCGGAACATATTTAAATAGAATTATTTCTTTATTATAAATGGAAATAGGTCAAAATTAAATATTGAGCGTATAAAAATCACTTGTTTATTTGTAGAAGAGACTATTTTTTGTTTTGCATAGTTCAGGAACTATGCCGATCTCTTTTATATTTCAAATAGCGCGCGGCGAAGGTCAGCCGGGTTAGGTGAGAGGCAGCGGAGAGACAATCGAGAGTTGGGCGAGATCTAGCCTTTGGCGGTGGCCTTTTTCTCTGGCCACACTCTCTCGCTTTCTTTGTCTGCAGGATATTATTGCCAGAGCGGAGGCTGTAATTAGCTTGGAATGAGGTTTCAAATTCGGAGATAAACAATAGGGCTGGAGGAAGTATCAGGAGTAATAGCTAATCAATAATTCCCAGGTCTGTTAGTCCTGTGGTGGTCGTATCTCTCTTGTCGTCTATTTGTGTCCTTCTCACCAAGTGAACCAAAAGACTCCAAGTCTCTAGCGTTTCCCGCCTACCGACAAGTGGCACTCACTGAAAAGGTTACTGTGAACTATCTTTTCTTCTTTACAATAAGGCATGTGTCAATTTCTTAATTAGAAATCAATAAAACACAAATTTTGATTTTTTAAATCTTTCTAATTAAAAAAATCAATAAATCAATAATAGAATTGCAGATAGCTCGTGATCTCTGTGGAGAGGAGAATTCAACATCGAGCAGTCAAGGACCGTCGACGAAAGCTTCATCAACACAATTATAGACCTTTTTTTAAATTGAATATTCACGGATATTTTTTGTTGTCGATGATCTTGCCTCCTGATTTGTTCACAATACCAGTTCGATTCATTTTCGCATATTTAAAGGGAGCGTTACCTCACTCAATGGTCTCTTCATTGCGCACACTATTTTTCTGTGCACTAACAACGAGAGAGCATTGCGCGTAGAAGAGACCATTGAGTGAGGTTACGCTCCCTTTAAAGGCGCATCCGAGCTAATTTTACTTGCCTGTCTGGGAACGCTGTCTCGTAAACAAAGAAAGCGCGAGAGCATTGCCAGAGCGGAGAGTTTCAAATTAGTTTGAGGTGTGTGTATAACTTTCAAATATATTTTATTCAATGTCATATCTCTATTATCTCAGTGCTTCAAAATACGGTGCAAAATACGACGGCAGAGCTTAAAAAAGCTTATTGTTAGCAAACAAATTTTCCCATTTTTAAAATATTTTATATGCACAAATGTTTTGTTTGTCGAAATTGTGTTAAATGTTAATAAACAATCATCTCATTTTCGTTTTGCGTGATTTATAAGTGGCGATACATCTTATCTGACGATGTTATATAAAGTTATGCATGAATGCATAATGCATCCTTTTTTGACTTTTAAAAAAATAACGAAAGTTATAATCATGATGGGTTATAGAAAAATTCGATGACCGCTGCCTTACCGAGAGAAAAAACCCAGGCAGTTTGTGGATCCGTTCGTGACAGAGGGATGGCGCTGATTTTAGAAATAGTTGCCGAGTACGGTTTTGAAAGTAGCTCGGTCTTTGAAGTTCTGCCCTTTCAGGACGTGATGGAGTGCCGAAAAAAGTTGATAATCATAGTGGCAAGGTCTCATGGCTGAGGTGAGTGAGGGATGACTGTCCAGTCGTAATCCGCTAGCTCAGACTTGGTTTTGTATGGGAGCGAGCGTTATCAAGTTGGAAGGAAATCTGATAAGCATCTCGAGCTGAGCATCTCTTATAACTACATGCTTATTCGAGGTGGGATATTACAAGGAGATGTTCCCAACTCTTCCTGGCCATATGAGATGGCAATAGCATGACTACGATCAGTTTTGGATGCTTATTACGAATCCACTTTCAAAAGTTGCCCAATCGAGCTGAGCTTCGAGAAAATTGAAATTGAAACTCGGCCTGTTGATTCGGAAATTCGTGTGGACTCATAAAAACCATCCTATTGAGTTCATGAACTCATCTATCAACTATCCAAACAACTTTTGGCATGGTTTTGCAGATAAGGTAGATAAGAAATGAATTTTCGAATCAACTAGTCGAATTTCAATACCGATTTTCTCGAAGCCCAGCTCGATTAGGCAACGTTTGAAAGCGGATTCGTAATCAGCATCGAAAACTGATTCAATTCATGCTATTGCCATCTCATATGGCCAGGACAAGTTGGGAGCATCCCCGTGTTAATTAAAAATCATACATAAATCACTAATATTGATTTTTTAAAATCCTGCTAATTTAATAAATAAATAAATAAAATAAATAAGTGAATTTTCGAATCAACTAGTCGAATTTCAATTTCGATTTTCTCGAAGCCCAGCTCCGATTAATAACAACAACGCCTCAAGTTTGGGTACTAAAATACTATTGAGCGTATATCACTTGTTTTATTTTTGCGAGAGCGTCCGCAATGACTATTTCCTGTTTTGCATAGTATGGAAACTAGAACGAAATTTGAATATATATAGCAGCATGAATAAACAGTGAAGAAAGATGAACTTCTCGCATGTTTTGAATAATTTCACTCCTTTCTCCTTTGCTTCTTTATCCATATCATTCTGATGGTGGTGGGCCGAAATGAATCTCGATAAATGGAAATGGTTTGTTCGCATCCCTAATGTGAGAACGAGCTATTCGGAATTATGATAATGAAACTATTGCATTTGGAAAGTGATCTTTGAGCACTATTAAATGGGAACAGAATATGCAAAATCGACGATAGGGAACGACTGTCTGAGCTCCGATTAGCATATAACAGTTTGAGTAAAACCCACGTTTCGGAACCGTTGGCTAGGAACCTCCCATATCAGAACCCAAAATAAATTATTTAAATGGTGTTACAAATCGTTTTATACAGTACAGCCCGGTCGTGTTTTGTACACATTCTGCGCCGCGCTCCGCTGCGGGGCGCATTTGGACGCATCATTTATTTCCTTTGCGTATGAATATTTTTGAATTCTCAAAGTCTTAATCATGAGTTTCCGTGATAAAAAGTTCTTTTAATGACTAAAGAAACTGAAACAAAATTTTTATTAATGAGAAAAAAACAATTAAAAGGCAAATCACACTGGTCCGAAAATGATCACTATTAATTTACTGGAAAGGTATACTGTAATATTGCGTATCGATCGCACGATCGCCATAAGACCTATTTTAAAATTTACAGTACCCATCATTTTCGGACCAGTGTGATTTGCCTTTTAATTGTTTTTTCTCATTAATAAAAATTTTGTTTCAGTTTCTTTAGTCATTAAAAGAACTTTTTATCACGGAAACTCATGATTAAGACTTTGAGAATTCAAAAATATTCATACGCAAAGGAAATAAATGATGCGTCCAAATGCGCCCCGCAGCGGAGCGCAGCGCAGAATGTGTACAAAACACGACCGGGCTGTACTGTATTTAAATACAACAATGTATTAAACAACGAACAGGTCAAAGGCTCATAACAACAATTATCTCGATATTAACAATTACTTGAAACGTCTGACTGTGATGCTAGCCCATTTTAAGAAAGCCAAACCAACTAGCCCATTTGGATTAGCCACAACCATGTCTATTCTGTCAGGCGGTTCCGAAATCTCGGTTCGAAACGTGGGTTTTACTCAAACTGTTATATGCTAATCAGAGCTCAGACAATCGTCCCCTCTTGTCGATTTTGCATCTTTTGTTCCCACTCCATCAATTACATTTGCATTGTTCTCTGTGAGCTGTTCTCTGATCAGGGGTTCATTCCAAGTAGTTCCGGCAATCTCATTACGACTTCTCTTATTCAAAACCGGAGTTTCAAGGTATAATTAACGAAAACACGAGATCCGAAATTGAAATTACATATCGGCCCACCACCATTCTGATCATTTCATTTGGTCAAGAGAGGTTCGCTGATGATTCGTCTTCTTCAACTTCTCCTTATTTCCACCGTCCTAATTCATCATACGTAAGATTTTCTTGAAAGATGGAATATTTTCGCGAACAACTGAAGACAATACGACAGCAAAATATATTCTGCATTTTATGGCAATTCAGCTTATTGATCAATAGAAGCATGAATGAATCATGCTTGATGGTGGCCAGGCTAATTTCTTGCATATCACTTATCCCTTCGCATGAATCTATATTCACGGGGTTCCATTTTTAATATCGTATCGTGAGCCTCTTTTTAGACAAAGATGATGAGCTACAGATGCTACCATCCAGTCTTATACGCATTATTGAGCGAATAAAAGTGTCTGGTCTTCTTGGTGCGAGAACTTTTTCTTGTTTTGCACAGTTCAAAAATTATAACGATATCTATTAAGTATCAAATCATTATGGCGACAGGTTAGGTGTGAGCAAGTGGAGAGGCAATCGAGAGTTTGGCGATAGAGTGCAGGCGAAATATTTCGTTTCGAGTGTTCCCCTTTTACACCCTTTGTCTCGGTATTTACAACAGATTGTCATTTTCTTATGTGCATACATTTTATGCGACCAATATTAGTGTTTTCTCCTTGTGCAATTTTTCTTTATTGTAATCGTTTTTTACTTGTTGAAACATCTTTAAAGACCCGCGAAAATCACTACACCCCTCTTGTACGAATGCAAAGTGATATTCGAAGAGTTAGCGCATCCACTCATCTATCCCATATCGCACTGGCAAACGTTCAGACTCGTTGCCCGTTTAACGCAAGTTCGAAACCTATTGCCGAATTTCCTAAATTTTCAAAAACGCACCCTTCCCTGAGCCGCTATGATGGTTCATTGATATTTCTAGCTAAATCAGCATGAAATAAATAGTGTACTGTATGTAGAATCACTTTTGCTACCTTTCTGCCTTCTCAGTTTGTTCACGAAAATATTCGTGGGACCTTTATGAAGTATGATGAATTAATCCATGCATGGATTGAATTTATGGACTTTTTTTCAGTTACGGTGACGGTCGCAATACCACATGTTACCTTGGTGCTGGAGATGTCAATGAGGCAATATATGATGATAATATGAATGAGGAAGACAAGAGTAAATACAAGGAGGTCATGCGAATTGCTATCTCAAAATTGAGATCTTCTGAAACTATGGAATGTATTAATGGATGCGATACATCTATTATTTCACCATATCGAATGATTATAGTTGGATGCTCACCTTCAAAATATGTAAGCATTTTTTTTGTATGCGCAGCACAGTGTAATTCAATTTCGTATCTGTTCTATCTCGTGTAATAGCAAAACAAAAAAAACCTTTATTGAGCTGTATATGAGAGAGTGTCTGAGGGAATTGACATTCTGACCGGGGGTGGAGGCATACAGTATCGGCTAAAAGTCATGGGACACTTTTTCGAGTCAATGTGCAGAATTTATCAAGGAATAATACCATGATGTGTTAGTGAAATTAAATTAGTTCACTGATGCGTAGTGATCACGCAATCGAAGTACACTTTTTTCTTCTTCTGAAACATTGTGAGAGTGGAGACACCCACTAGGGCTGCACAGTCAACAAAATCGGAATGGCTCTGACTCCGATTTCGAGCTGTAGCTTTGTAACAAATTTTACCTTCAAAATTTAAAGCTCAGCTTCTTGATGTGCTAACGACCCGGTCTAAGCGTCAAGATGATGCTAGTGGTAAGCGATGTTTATTCCCAGATTATGGTAGTCTCTTTATTCGCCCTCAGGGCATGAAAATAATTTTTTTCAGAAGGACTGATTTTTTTTTCTCAGCAGAACGTTTACTGCAGGTCTGAAAAAAATCGGAACTTAACCAAAACAAGGGAAATACATATTTGATACAATGCAAAGCCACCATAATTTTAGAAGACAAGCTCTCTGAACGGTAGGGTCTCAAAATCAGTCCTTCCGAAAAAATTGATTTTCGTGCCCTGAGGGCGAATGAATAGCTATGACTACGATAATCTGGAAATAAACCTCGCTTACCACTAGCATCGTTTTGGCGCCTAGAACGGGTCGTTAGCACATCTAGAAGCTGAGTTCTAAATTTTGGAGGTCAAATTTGCAACAAAGCAACAGCTCGAAATAGGAGTCAGAGCCATTCTGATTTTGTTGACTGTGCAGCCCTAGTGGGTGTCTCCACTCTCACAATGTTTCAGAAGAACAGGTCATTTCACTAAAGAAACAAAAATTTTCAAAAAAAGTGTACTTACGTGATCACTACGCATCAGTGAACTAATGTAATTGCACCAACACATCATGATATTATTCCTTGATAAATTCTGCACATTGACTCAAAAGATGAGCTTGATTACTTTACTGGATCAAAAGATAATTAAAAAATGAAAAAAAATGTCCCATGACTTTTGGGCGATACTGTATGAGAAAGTTGGATTTTGTGTCTGAAGATTACTGTATGGCTCCACGTTGCATAGCGCCGCGCCACGCACAACCACGCCTGGGAATTTTCTCAATGAATAAAGAGTTAAAAATTTTGTTTATAGTAGCGATCGTTCAACTGGTTGGAAGGGTACATTATGCCATAGTATCCAAAATTTTTGGTTGAGTCTGAATAGTTTTTCCAAAATTCGTACTTTTGTAATTTTGAAAATTTAAATATTTCCGCGCAAGAACAACGCGCGGTAAATTAAAATTGTAGCGGAAATTCAAATTATTATAATAGTGTTATATTTTTGGAAAAACTATTCAGACACAACCAATATTTTTCGTTACTTTCGTTACATATTTTAGCCTCCCAAACGGGTAAGCGATCGCTACCATAAACATAATTTTTAACTATTTATTCATCGAGAAAAAACCACAGGCGTGGTGGTTCTAATCGATATTTTTAAAAGTTATCTGAGCGGAATGAAGACGGATGTTGCAACACGGAGTGAGTGAATTCCATTGTTGTTGCTTTCCCATTTATTTGTAATTATTTCAGTCTTTGCAACGACTACGCAAAAAAATATTGTGAAGATGGAGACGTCACAGATGATGACCATATGCAAAAACGAAAATTCAAGGAAGAAGTGAGATCCTATGCTTGTGGTACGTTTTTTCAGTTATAATAATAATCATTCAACATAAATCTGATAATAGTAGTTGCGTTTCATCCACAGAAATATGAAATGTATTATTATTAGTATTCAAAGCGATATATTTATAACAAGAAATAAATGCAATAATGATGTCGGTCAATATCGCAAGACGAATTCGAATGTACGTACTTATATATTTATAATTGCAGCACCAGAAGTAAACACTTCGTCTAGAGTTGTTTCGACTACAGTGGTTTCGCCCATAGAAAACTCGTCTAAAGATGGTCTATCCATTCTCGGTCCCATCCTCTTCCTCGGCCTTTATCACGCATGCACATGAATTAAAGTTCAAATAAACGTACCATCAAGTTCAAAAATTGTTGTTTTGAACTCGAAATAATGTATTACGATGTAAGCAATTGTATCAAATCTTAGAAAATTGAATATATGAACGGATAAACGAAAATTTAAAAAATCGCCTCCCGAAAATTTTTCCAATTATTAATACATTTATTCAAGTTATAATCGAGTTCATAAAATCACAATAACTAAATATGATGGCGCATGTCATTTCAACACCAGAGAGCATCATTTGAATGTACTTTTATATTTACAATTTCTAGTACAGTGAGAGACATCGACAGCAGTTTCGACTATATAAGCCTCGTCTACCGATGCCGTCGGTCCATCTATTCTCGTTCCCATCCTCTTCTTCGACGTTTATCATGCATGCACATATAATACATTGAAAAAATTTAAATAGACGTTTTTTGTTGTTGTTTTTTAACTAAATATTACGTATTACTTATTACGATGTATTATAAAGTATTACGATGCAAGCAAATAATCAACTCTTGAATAGTAAATGTACACCTGCGATAAAGAATACACGTTAATGCTTTCTGCCTAATTGCTAATTCGGTTTCGACGGCGATTGGCCAATATTTCTATGTACTACAATCTTCTTAATTTATATCGTTTTTACCTGTTGGAACATCTTCGCGATGTATGATAAATAAATAAAAAATACATTAACGTACATAGATGCTTATTTATATTTTAACTGCTGCGCGAGTTAATTCATAAATAATTTAATTACGTGTGCAATTAATTCTATACATCAAAGCATTTACTCATAACATTTACATGAATTAAAATTCATTAACAATAAATACAATGATAAAATGTATATGGTAATAGTCTCCCAGATATTTGAAGTTTGAGATCGTAGGATCAATTAACCAGAACAGAGCCGTCCTCTCATCACGCGATTTCTGTAAAAAAAAACCCATGACAATAAGGCAGGTTTTCAAAAATTGTTTTAGCTCGCCCTTTATATTTTCAGTATCATGACCATAATTTGTACGCACTACCACAATCCTCGTAATTTCGGAAAAAAAAGTGCCATAACTAGATTCCGACTCCAAAATGACAAGAAATTTCTTAATGAGAAGAAAGTGTCCATCAGTCCCAAGAATAGGCGTGCAAAGTCTTGTGGCCATCGACACTGGATCAAGCTGATAATGATATGCGTAATGTGCTTGAATGTAGGAAGATAGTCAGAACTACGTTGGCTAGCAGCCCTAACAAATTGTGGTGGTGTGTACCAACCATGATACAGTAGACGACAAAATTATATCATATTTTATTTTTCAAAGAATATTTCCAGCAAGGATCGATGAAACTTGGTATGGCTCCTACATCATATACATGCACCGTTATGTAGTACAACCACCTGTAGTAGAAGTCAAGTCCTCGAAAAGAAATACAAATATTGCGAAATTTTCGATTTTGCCAAAATTTGATTTTTCAGTGATATTTTGAAAAATTTTTTATCGCTCTTTGTAAAGCATATTTCAATTCCATTTATATACGTGGTGTATGCAGTGGATCGAGTGATGATATAGAACACGCAAACTGAATTGTTAACAGCAGGGGAGAATAACCAAAGCTACAGTAATCAGACTTACTCAAATGGAACTTTGCCAGCAAATCAATAATGAGCAGTAATCGATCGCTGATTGCTACAAGCGTAGGGATGTGCAAGGATGTTCCATGTGTTACGCCCGGCAAGAATAAGTAGGCTAGAGCTCACATTAGCTATAGTATCAAAGATAGAAACATCCTAGATATCTCTATTCTTAACCTCTGCTTCACTTTATCTTATATTTCTGGTCGAATTTCCTTTTCCAATCTTCCCAATCCATACGTACGTAATGTTCATGTCACTAAAAGAATTTACGACTACATGGACGAGGATCTATGGAGAAGTCGCAAAGTTACAAGAAAAAATTAAAGACGGATAGAGTTGGAATAATGTGTATCTTAGATATATGGTTAATCATGATCACAATGATTGCTATGAGCGTTTCCAATGAATTTAGTGAGTGGTATCGGCCAGATTTAATCGAAATATGCTTCAACTAGACCATCGAGAGTAAATTATACTTTTCATTCAACTCTTTTTTTAGTTTCACATTATTCCAACTCTATCCGTCTTTAATTTTTTCTTATAAGTTTGCGACTTCTCCATAGATCCTCGTCCATGTAGTCATAAATTTTTTTAGTGGGAATGAACATTACGTACGTATAGATTGGGATGATTGGAAAAGGAAATTCGACCAGAAATATAAGATAAAGTGAAGCAGAGGTTAAGAATAGAGATATCTAGGATGTTTCTATCTTTGATACTATAGCTAATGTGAGCTCTAGCCTACTTATTCTTGCCGGGCGTAACACATGGAACATCCTTGCACATCCCTACGCTTGTAGCAATCAGCGATCGATTACTACTCATTATTGATTTGCTGGCAAAGTTCCATTTGAGTAAGTCTGATTACTGTAGCTTTGGTTATTCTCCCCTGCTGTTAACAACTCAGTTTGCGTGTTCTATATCATCACTCGATCCACTGCATACACCACGTATATAAATGGAATTGAAATATGCTTTACAAAGAGCGATAAAAAATTTTTCAAAATATCACTGAAAAATCAAATTTTGGCAAAATCGAAAATTTCGCAATATTTGTATTTCTTTTCGAGGACTTGACTTCTACTACAGGTGGTTGTACTACATAACGGTGCATGTATATGATGTAGGAGGGGGGCTAAACTATTTTGAAGTATGCATGCCATGCTCGCAAAACTGATATTATAGAATTACAAAAGTTTTGCACACACCGCGCCAAATGCCGAATATAGTAAACTTCTCCACCGTTGAGAAAACGCACTCCATATTTTCGGATGGTTTTTTCGAACGTTTTTTCAATGCATATAATTTTATTTTTATTGAAAGTCCTGTGAAATGATGAGGAAACGCCATAAAATTCGATAAAATAAGAGAAAAAGGTATGTCGCGCGAAGAAGTGGGCGGAGTCTGAGTATTGCGCGGCAAAAAGCGGAATTTGTATTGTTCGGACAGTTTTAATTCTATAATACTCTGTTATTTCAAAATTAGTAGTATCATTCCCTATTGATCATTCCTACTTGAAGTAGACTTGTAAGACTTGTAAGTCTACTTCAAGTAAGCCAACTACACGTATATATAATACTGGAATGTATTACGTCAAATGTTCTTTCACTTGTAGTAAACTGGCTGTAAACTTCAAGTAAGTGACGTATTTTAAATAGGTTGCTTATTTTGAAATTCCAGAGAAGTTGGCATGCTGCGCTACAAGCAAACCCTTATTATAGAATTAAAACTGTCCGAACAATACAAATTCCGCTCTTTGCCCACTTCTTCGACATTCCATTTTCACTTATTTTATTGAATTTTATGGAATTTTCTCGTTATTTAATTGGGCTTTCAGCAAAAATAAAATTATATGCATTAAAAAACGTTCGCAAAAACCTCTCGAAAATTTTGGAGTTCGTGATTTTCAACGGTGGAGAAGTTTACTAAATTCGGCATTGTTGTTATTATAGATTTACAAAAGTTTTGCGTGGTGTATGCAAAACTTTTGTAAATCTATAATAACAACAAGGGTTTGATATCCTTGCATATAACGTTTTGAGCCCTTACAAGGGAAGTCAGTGTTGTCAGTCCGAGCTTTCATATGCCATTCGATAGGTCTCCAAAAGAGAAGAAGTGTTTCTATTGACCATTTTTCCTGGCGACTCCTGGGCGCCGAGATATTTGCATATTCCCCTTTCACTTATTCTCGTGTTGTAAGAACAACCGGTCATTTTGCTCTTTCGAAGAGCAAAGGAAGAGAGGAAGTGGTGGCCGAGTGGGTAGGAGCCTTGTCTCAAAATCTTTTGATCTAATTTTTTGGTTAAATAAGTGCCAAGCCGTTTTTAAAGCAAGTCCTGGGAGTGATCCATATTATGCCAGTGAAAAATTCAAGGCCAATTCAGAAGAAGAGATTAGACTCTCCATTAAAAATGAGATAAAAAACGTAAAAAAAAATAAGAAGAAGTAAAACAAAGACGAAAGAAGTAGTATATCAAGCCCCGAGTGTCCACGGACACTGGGACAAAAGGGCAACAGTGAAACGAGGGAAGACGAACAAGAGGGAGAGAGAGGAAGAGGGAGAGGGAGATGTTCTCTTTGCACCTAGATATTCAAAAAAATGTTAGTCTTCTTTTGTTGTTAATAAAATTTTTGATTTCATACTTTGAAAAAATAGCAAAAAAGAAATCATCTTGAAAGAATTGAACATATGAGCAAAAGATTTTGAGACAAGGCTCCTATCCACTCGGCCACCACTTCCTCTCTTCCTTTGCTCTTCGAAAGAGCAAAGAGACCGGTTGTACTTACAACACGAGAATAAGTGAAAGGGGTATATGCAAATATCTCGGCGCCCAGAAGTCGCCAGGAAAAATGGTCAATAGAAACACTTCTTCTCTTTTGGAGACCTATCGAATGGCATATGTCTCATCCCGAAAGCTCGGACTGACAACACTGACTTCCCTTGTTAGGACTTTGTTATCTTTGGATACAAGGATTTTAAACCCTTATATTTAAGGGTTTAAAACATATATTTAAGAGTTTAAAACCCTTGCAAAATGGCCTTTCTCTCTTCTCTCTCTCATTCTTTCTCTCTTTTGTCAGTGTAGCTTCTTACATAAACAGGTGGTGACTTGCGTTGATGATGATGATGGGTTTTCCTCGGATTCCGGTCCTTTCAAACACTTTCGAATGCATTTCACGATGCTTATATATAATTGAGTCCGATGGAGAGACATACAACATATACAGACGATTGTGTTCCAGAAGGCGTGTATATTGATCATTAAAAACAAGAGGGCAGTTACATCATCTAAATTTTTTTCAAATATGATAAATTGATGTGAATTGTGACTGAGACTCGGGCATACC
The DNA here is from genome assembly GCA_943737045.1 of Parapristionchus giblindavisi. Classification (NCBI taxonomy): domain Eukaryota; kingdom Metazoa; phylum Nematoda; class Chromadorea; order Rhabditida; family Diplogasteridae; genus Parapristionchus; species Parapristionchus giblindavisi. Next base: position 102,710 of record CALSFV010000204.1, read on the forward strand.
AAATTCCCCAAAATCTCGCATTTAAAGGGCAATGTTTTCTCTCTCAATATTCATGTTAAATTTTAAATTTTTTCCTATTCAATTTTGCGTCATGACAAGTGGGTGCTGCTAAAACAGGCTATTTCGTAAAAAATTTTTAAAAAATTAAAAGCTTTGGAACAAAATTCTCACGATGTATTTAGCTTTATTGATGGATTGTTCTATTGAAGGCATATAAAGTATTATTATATATGTACTTCTTGGGTAAAGAGCTGGCTCCTATGTGCTAATAGGTATCAAGTTTTGAACACTTTCGTGCGGAGCAATTGAGGTGACCGAAATTGCGGGCCCGCCATTTGCTTTGTGGGCCCGCGACGTCCTTTTCCTCTATTCCTTATTCTCTCCTTTTCCATAAAGAGTTTTCATATCCGCTACTTTGAGGTGAGCTGACAACACTGTTTTCATTATTCAGTCATAATCTCGTGCACATCGTTGTTCACAATCATTTTGAGTCTCTCACAATCTCTCGAGATGATGTGATCTAATAATAAGCTGAACACCCTTATATTGAAATATCTCGAGATTGTTCATAGAAATGCAGAAGTTGTCAAAATTTATATTCGCAAACAATACCTTCCGAAGTCGTTATACATTGGAACACAGGCTACGTATCGAGAATATGACTTTAATAATGAAAACGGTCTTACCTAACTTGAGAATGATGGAAACACAGGAAGAGTGGAGGATTGCGGTCCCCGCAATGCTGATAAATGCATGTATCTTACCATTAAGTTCAATCGAGAAAAGTACACTGCCGCATATGCATACGAGAGGTAAACCAATCGATATAATCGGCGCGACTAGCTTAAAAATGTCTCACAATACATTTATCAGGCTGGTTTTGGAGAAATAGGTCCTTGCATGTAAAAAATGTATATTTATTTTATCGATTTATTTTATCAAATAACAAACGCACCTGTAACACAAGAGCTGTAACTGCTCGTATTTGATATCTGAAAAAAAAATGAAAGAGATTGTCAATCAAATTCTATTGTTCAAGAATTTTACTCAAATTATCGGTTTCTGATTGCATTCGCCCTGATTGCAGTATAAAAAATAGTATTAAAATTGGTAAAACAAACCTTCTGAACGATGGACTCATAGCGTACACTTCACCGGTCAAAGTGGATATCATAGCAGACACGGCAACGACCGCAATTAGAATGAGGGGAAACGTATTGACGAATACAGCTGAAGATAATGAAGCAGGTTCGCATGAATTATTTGTAGAAGTTCACCTAAATGGCCCCAAAAACTAAGCCAGTTTTTTTGTAGTAATCCATGAACAGGATATGCAGTCACCCAAGCCAATGAAGGATCATCTATTTCCTGTAAATAAAATAGATATTACCCTCTCTGAGAAAGCGACTCCCGAAATAGTCACCGAAAAAAGCTAGATAGTCGCTAGATCGTAAAAAATACAGAAAAGCTACTTGATAAAAGCTAGATAGCCGCTAGGCTAGAAAAAGATCCAGGAAAACGCTAGATAGCCGCTAGATACACATATCCGCTAGATTCTCTCCCCGAAAAGCTCTAGATCGTATGTTTGCTCCAGCTCGCGCGCGTTGCGTACGCGCAGCGTGTCGTTGAATTCAATTTTTTTGGCCTAAAATTTACGGTTTTAATTCTTGTTTTCGTGACTTTTTTGTGAATTTGTTCAACGACCTCATCGTACACTCTCGTATATTTCACACCCTTGCTAATCTCGTCCCTATTCATTACCGGCAAGAAGTTATCACTGTATTTATGTGCCAATTCTAATTAGTTTTGCGATCTCTTTCATTTTCAACTCTTGTTTTTCATTTTTTGGTACTGTTCAGCTATGTATGTGACGCATATCCTGAGGAAGATGATGATTTTGAAGAAGTAGATGCAGATGAACATGCAAATGAAGAAGAATTGGATATTGTTATCGATTATCCTTCTGAACAACTCCAAGAGCCAGGTATAAAATGATTTCACTTGTCGTATTACATCATATTGCATTACAACAACTTTATCAGCCGATTGGGGTGTTATGTAGGCTGGGTCGCTATCAGGGTTTTCCGATGAGTCCAATCGTGTCTCGCAAAACTTGCAAGACACGATCGTACTTGTCGTATTACGTTGATTTATTTAAATTATTTTCGAAAACAATTTTCCAGGTGCATATGAAGATTCGATATTGCTATACTCCTCAGTAATATTATATAAATTTGATGTATCTTTGAGAGCTTTTGGCCTGAAAATGAAGACGAACTATCTCACGGAGTTGTCTCCAGGTAAGCAAACAATACAAACAAATCATTCATGCAGTAATTCAACCACGCTCTACAGCGAGAACTTTATATTTAGTTAACGAAAACATTCTTTCTTTTATTTCTTTTAATTATTCATTCCGTTGTTTTCAGATATGTCAAAGGAATATGTCACAATGGTGGAGTTGCTCGTCAGACTATATGCCGATCGCGCCATAATGAAATTGATTATTATCTTGCACGTTCTATTGAAGTGAACGTTATTCTAACATCATGTTTATTGTTAGAATTTAATTGTTTCATATATTCCTTATTGTGGATTATTGATGTAAATTACAAGTCTGAATAAACTATGTTTGTAATGTCTCACGAGTTAGATTTACGTAAAAACGAGGGGAAAGTCAGAAATCAGTTTGCGATAGCGAAATCACCTGAGATTACGGTAGTCCCGGAAAACGCTAGATTTTCTCCCACATAGTCGCACGCTAGATTTTCTCCCCTAAACACTCCCTTATATTCTTTGTCTAGACTCTATCCAACGTTTTTCGGTGACTTCTTGGGGAGTCGCTCTCTCAGAGCTAATCAGCGGAATATAGTTAACTTTAAATGTAATCGTCAAAGGGAAAACTCAGCAAATATTGCACTATTTTTTGTCGATTTCGAGACATTTTCGATCATCGAGTTCCTGAGATTCTATCGAGGTGTGCATCAAATGCATATTCAGCATATTCAACCTATGTATATATAATCAACTAAATCCTGTGAAATCTGGCACAGTCAAAAAATCAAATTTTGGGGATCAGGGTTCTCAATGGTGCTGATGACGATAGTCATGGTCATTTTGCACCTAGATCCACCGTTGAGGCCAGGCGACGTCGCGTTGAAATCTTGTTTTTAGTAATTTCTCGTCACACGATGATGATAAAATTAGCAGACCAAATTTTGCAGGCGATTACGCATGTCTAACCCATTTTTTCTTGAAAAAAGTTTCATGAATTTTCAAAAATGGAATTTCTATCAAAGGTAAATGATTTTTTTGCGAGATACATAGATTGGACCGAAATGGTAGCACGATTTAGTAGTGCACGTACGTATAGTACACCTGTATCAATGGTATCAATGGACGGTGAAACCGTGACGTCACAACAGTAGTCGGAGGCGTTTTCCATAGATCCCCCCCCCCCAACAGTTGTGATGCCACGTTTGTCGGCAAACGGTTTGAATGTTCCTTGTCTCCCTTGTCAACTTTTGTGTATATATAGCTATATTGTTGATCACACCATCTGCCTCACATATACACAACAATATTAAACGGGAATTAATTGCTCGTCGATGAATCGATTTAGTTTTACCAACCTTGGTTATCGTAAACTTCATAGCTACTGCCATAAACGATTCACTCGCAGGAAACAAGAAGAAAAAGTAGAAAATTAAACATCCTTTGCCAGCCCTGGTACTGAAAAAGTGCTTCTCGGACTGAACGTTTTGAATGACCTGAATTTACATTTAATTATACATATTTAATTATTTAATACATTTGTTGCATTTCTCGCCACTGATAATCCAGTATTTCTCAGGTAAACATTTCATGGCGTTTTGTTAATATGCAATAAATGAATTGGTAAAAACTTTTTTTAAATTAAAAATAATACAATTCTTACATTGAATCTGTATCCCACGCTGATGAAGTACGATATTCCGAAACAATACAATAGGAACATTGCATAAGTCTAAATGTAAAAATACAAAGAAAATGTGGATAAAAAAATTTATGCAAATCATTACAATGATTTCGTAGCACTCCAAAACAAGAGGAAATCGATAATCGATGCAGTAAAGGATTCCTTCTTTTCCTATTACAATAATTGACGTAAAACTAAAGTAGCAATCGCATACTATGGTGAAGAACTGAAGAAAGTCGATTATTGCATATATAGACAATAAAGATACTTTTGTGTATTAGTTAGCGGGAAAGTCTTTGTCCATTATTCAAAACTTTATTTCTTCGAGAAAAACGCACGAGATCAATTATACATCATTATTGACAACTTAGGTATGCACAACACTCCTTCAATTTATGAATCCCGCCCCTGTAGGCCCCTGGGTACGAAGCAAAATGTTGTTTGAGTGCAGACTCGACACTTCCACGGGAATTGAAGGTCCTATCTCGAAGGGCACGGGTCAGGCCTGTGAAAAACTAGCAATCTGATGCGACCAGGTCAGTAGAATACGGGAGGTGAGGGAGAACCATCCATCCATACACGGTCAGTTCCTGCCTGACTTTATTGGAGACATGGTGACGGACGTTATCGTGGTGATAATACACTTTTTTCATTCAGGCTTGAATGATCGACAGCCTTCTTCAGATTCCGAAGTTGTGTGACGCACATGGCCCTGGTAATTGTCATTCCATCGGGGGAACAGCTGTCAGCTGATCACATCATCCATTCTCCACCACACTGATGACATGATTTGCTTGGAGTGCAAGGTATGTTTGTAGACATCATGTGGGGTCTCTCCTTCTTCAACCAGGCTCTACTGTGGTTAGAATCATAGCAGACCCACTTCTCATCCCCCGTTATGAGCCGGTCAAAGCTATCGATCCCCACCGTGGAGAGTGAATTTGGTGATGGAATCATCGATTCGACTGTCAAGGTGGGTTTGGGTAGGATCATGGGGATGGATCGACCGAGAATTTTTCTCATCCCAATGGATTTCAAGCGCTCCTCGACTGTACTATGGTAGACTCCAAAATCATTTTGCGGACACTTCGAAAATGATCCAGAAGTTTCTTAAACGTGTGTTAATCCAACTCACCGGGTCTCCCACATAGATCCTGTTCACCAAAAGGGAAACCGTTTTATTTGTAACGATTGAAACAATTCTTGATGGTGTTCTAGTGGGCATGTGTGTTATAAACATACTTCAACAGGGTCTCCGAATCCTTCATTGTGGTGTGGGATAGGTAGAGGTTAAGCTGAACATGACGGATGTGGGTTCCACTAGTGACATGCATCGTTGCTCTACTGACGGAAAACTCTCTCATATTTGAGACATAGGTTTTCTAAGATGCGAAAATTAAAGAATGGCTATCTCATATGATACATAACTTAGCTTTCTCCAGTCCCCATTACTATCTCGAGCGAGAGCGTATTATCCAACGTGTCTTTTTTTTAGAGATTTTGGAGTAAGCTAACCTTTCTCAATGGCATTCCAGGTAGACAACCTATCTCTAAGAGAATTTGCCGTGAGTGTACAATTGGCTGAACGGAATGGGATGGGGAGTTGTCCACTTCACTGATTGTTATTCACTAGGAACGAGGATACCCCAAAGTGATCCTGCGACGAGCAGTAAAAAAAAGAAACCCATGGACAAGAGTTTCCCGCCAATCTCATATACAACGTTCGTTTTTTTCCTTCTCAACTTCAGCCTCGTTCTTGCACTATTGTTATTGCCAGTATTTTTGAAGAAAAAAAGATAAAAAGTCCATCAATTTTATGTATCTGCGGCGATAGTAAGTTTATCGTATAAGTGACTATTAACATATTTTTATTTACCTATTCAGTTCGTAAAACCAGAAGGAGCACGCCACGTGGGACTATATATTTACTCTATCACTGGCTTGGACATCATGATCATAATGAAATAATCAGTGGACAATGATATACCTGTAGCGCTACGAAGTATGGAAGATATCCTCTATTCTGCTGATCATTCTTGATTAGGATAAAGATGAGCAAACTAGTATTAACAACCAGAAACACGTATCCAGAAATCCGATTGTACCATATTATTATTAATTGAACGACAGGGGATAACGGTTCCGTGCTCATTTGACACTGTGTTGTATAAGAAAATGGCTATTCAACCGCAGCAGCAAAACTACATGAATGATAAGAGTTGTTAGAGTATATAATGATGAAATGAGTGTTTGATTGCGACAGAAGCAGGTGGACAGTTGATTCTAATGGACGCAGATGCTTTATAATAATAATAATAATAATATCTTTATGTGCGTTTCAGGTAAGAATGATAATGAGATACATAGAGAAATGCATTAGGGACACATAAATATAATACCACAACGAGGTAGTAAGGTTGACTTAATAGATAATGATGATATATCTTAAATTATAAAGCATAGGTAGAAATACAATTACGAAAGATTTTGACATTGGGACAAATTATGGCAGAATTAGGCAGTAAATTCCAAGAATTGACAACTCTGTTCGAGATAAAGTACAAGAAACGCTTGGATTTACAATTATATTTGACAAGTTGAAAATTATTTCTGCGAGACGAGTTTCTATTGTAGGAAAATGATAATCGGAAGATAGATGAATTGTCAAATTCTATGAGTCTATTAAGTGCCTTATAAGTGAAACATAAATCAATAAGTGCGCGTCTACGTTCAAGTGGTTCAAGATTTAGAGCTAACACACGGTCAGAATATGATATGCGTGGTTGGAGACATTTAGCATAGATGCGACGGGTATAGTCTTGTTGTACTTTCTCAATAAGATCAGTAAGATATTGTTCGTGCGGGGACCAAAGTTCAGAGGCATATTCAAGAATAGGCCTAACGTAGATAGAGAATAAACGTGCGTATAGTTTAAGACTGCGAGAGGAGAAGATACGGTAAATATAAGCGCATCTGCTTTTGGCTTTTGATACGATAGATTGGATGTGAGGGGCGAATGATAGAGAGTTGGTGTACGTAATTCCTAGATCGGTAAATTCTTTAACATGAGGGAGAGGAGTATTATTGATAAGAAAATCAATATTAGGATGTTTAGAACCAATACTCATAACGACAGTCTTAGATGTGGAGATAGACAAACCCCAATCAGTGGACCATTTAAACAATATATTGAGAGCAGATTGAAGAGAGGAGGGGTCAGAGAAAGAATAGAGCTTGACGTCATCAGCGTACATTGTACATCGAACAGTAGAGGGAAGTAAGAGAGGAAGATCAGATATATAAATGCTAAAAAGGAGAGGGCCAAGACAACTACCCTGGGGTACTCCAGAGATGGCTTTAAATGGCTTAGATTTAGAATCACCTACGATTACACGTTGAGTACGATTAGATAAAAAGGAGCGAATCCAATTAAGTAAGGAGCCTTTTATTCCTATTAAGGAGCACTTATGTATTAGAAGATCAATAGGAATTGAGTCAAAAGCCTTGGAGAAATCAATAAATGCGACAGATATGTAACCACCCTTCTCTAGTACAGGATGCCATTGACTGAAGGATGAGATTAGGGCAGATACGCAAGATCTATTCGGAGAGAAACCATGTTGATTAGGGGAGGCAAGATTGTGGTCCTTAAGGTGCTTCCAAATGGCAGAGACAACTATGCGTTCAAATACCTTAGAGGTGGAACAAGTGAGGGATATGGGGCGATATGAGCCCGGTGGTTGATTTTCATGCCCTGAGGGCGAATGAAGAGCTATGACTACGATAATCTGGAAATAAACCTCGCTTACCACTAGCTTCATTTTGGCGCTTAGAACGGGTCGTTAGCACATCTAGAAGCTGAATTCTAAATTTTGGAGGTCAAATTTGCAACAAAGCAACAGCTCGAAATAGGAGTCAGAGCGATTCTGATTTTGTTGACTGTGCTGCCCTAGTGGGTGTCTCCACTCTCACAATGTTTCAGAAGAACAGGCCATTTCACTAAAGAAATAAAAATTTTCAAAAAAAGTTTACTTCAGTTGCATCATCACTACGCATCAGTGAACCAATGTAATTGCACCAACACATCATGGTATTATTCCTTGATAAATTCTGCACATTGACTCAAAAGATGAGCTTGATTGCTTTCCTGGATCAAAAGTTATTAAAAATGAAAAAAAGTGTCCTATGACTTTTAGGCGATACTGTATGAGAAAGTTGGATTTTGTGTCTGAAGATTTCTGCATGTAGTAATTTACGATAAATGTTTAATTTCACTCGATTCTTCGAAGTCCTGATTAAAAATTGGTCGGCGTAAAAGTTTGTATTCGAACAAGGGATCGATTGGTACTACAGTGGCGCCTTTCAATCGCGCGCAACTCTTGTCTCATTAGCCAGACACCGAGAGACACTGATTGTCTCATAACTTCTTTGAGTCATCAACTGTCTCTCATGTGAGATACTCCACAATGATGCGCCAATTCTTTCCGAGACAATTCAGTGAGACAATCACTATCTAACAAGTCATTTCGCTGTGAGTGCAGGCTCCACGTTGCATAGCGCCGCGCCACGCACAAACACGAATAGAGAGATTTGAGCGTGAAATAAAATATGAAGAAATGTAGTATGCACTGCAATTACTTGATCACAGCGACATTTTTCGTACGAAAGAACAAAACATGATTGGGTTGGGTTGACTTACAATACTATTTTCGAAAGAATTCCATAAAGGTACAATACGATTACTAATAAATGAGAGATAGTGAGAAGTGGATGATCGATATGTTCTAAGTTTCATATTATGGCCACGAGTACGGGTAATTGTGTTGGAAAAAAGAAACAATGAGCGAGGGTCTAAATCTACAAAATTGTGGATAATCTTATATGTAATTATGATGTCGTTTTGGTTTCGTCTAGATTCTAATGAGGGGAGGTTGAGCTTGAGTAGACGGTCGTTGTAGTCGGCGTACGGTAAGTGGCACTTCCGAAACACGTGTCTGGAATAATTTCGAAGGACGGACTCAATTTTAGACACGTGCATATTTAACTGGGGATTCCATAACTCAGAGCAGAACTCTAAAATGGGTCTAACGTACACTGTAAACAGTCGTGCATATACTTTAGGGTTTTTAGACATAAAAGATCGAAGTATGAAGGCGCACCGCGATTTTGCCTTAGTGGCAATGTTAGTAATATGTTCATCAAATTTAAGTCTGTTGTCATAGGTTACTCCTAAGTCTTTTATTGTGGAAACAAGCGGTAAGTTGGATGATCCAAGAGTGAAAGATACATTGGGATGATTTGGACCAACATGCATTACTACTGTTTTAGTAGTCGACATGGACAGACCCCACAAACGAGACCAGTCGAACAAGACATTTAGTGCAGTTTGTAGGGCAGATGGGTCCTCTATACTGTACAACTTTATGTCATCAGCATACATACAACATGACACTTTAGAAGGTAGTAATGACGGAATCTCACTGATGTAAAGAGAGAACATAAGTGGACCTAAACATGAACCTTGAGGAACTCCACTATTAACTGAGTAGACGATAGAATCCGACTGATTTATAGATACATATTGACTTCTATCGAACTGCGTTGGCCGAATTTGCATATCTGCTCTCATTTTCGATTAGCGGTAGGTCAAAGTTGGCAGGTACGGTTTTTTTGGCTCGAGTGTGCGTCAGAAAAATGATCATAACTCCGTTCAAAATAATGATAGACACTTTTTTTCAAAAAAAAGCATCGAAAGAGGAGATCTTGGGCACCATTTCCCAGTTGATGACGTCATTTTTCGACCATGCGCCGGTGCGGGGCGGTCGGTTTTATGAAAAAGTGACGCAACTTTCCTAATCGGAAAAAGTGCACTTTACTTCTATGCGCGTTTTGTTGCACCCATATGTGACTAAAAATGACCCAAGTTTCAGAGGATTTCCGAAATGGAAAAAAAAGCGTTGATTTTAGTGACGCGACCTCGGCTTATTCCTTTATCAAGAAACAGGAAAGGAGCTAAAATGACTCAAAAACATCCGAAAATACATTACGAGCTCAAAATACCCATATATGACAGTTATTTGAAACACAAAATCACCAAGTTCCGAAAAATTTGAAAAAAAAACCATATTTTGCTTTTCCACGTGGAAAAAACGTTTCAGTAATGTTAATTAATCTTTATAATATTTCTTATAATGTTTTTGAACATTAATGTTTTTGGAAGTGAAGGCCTACCTGCTCTTAGAGCCGAGATTTCCGCCAACGAGATTACACGCGCGCGCCCCAACTCCGCGCGACTGCTCATCATCCGCTCTCTCACTCCCACACGCTCTTTCGTGAACAGACAGGGAGAGAAAAAAGGAGAAGTTAGACTAACATCTGGCAACTACACGAAATGGAGATGTTAGAAAACTGAGCGAACAGAGTTCCATTTGAACAACAAAGAACGAGTGTGAGCCCCCACCCCCCCCCCCCAAACCTTCCTCGCTCCCTCTCTCTCTCTCTCTCTCTCTCTCTCTCTCTTTCTCTCTCTCTCTCTTTCTCTCTCTTCAAGGAATGATGAAGTACAATGTCAAAACTAATGTTAGATAAGATACATTTATTAGAGAAATAAGTCATAATTTAAAACAATTAACACTGAGATAACACATTACAAAGACATCCGTTGTATCATGTTACTATGTTACTATTACTATTACTATGTTTAGTAAATCAATTGATCTCGCACCTTCCCCCCATCCCCATCCACCTCTCTTTTAATAATTTTATTCTTTCACATATTTGTTTTGCACTCGAACACTTTGTAGTTGTTGAAACACCCTTGCGGTGTACGATAAATAAATAAATAAAATAAGCAAAATCATTCGAGGCGTCGATGTAAAGAGGTACCGCTCTAAAAACACCGAGCGGGTTCGAACCCCGGTTCGATCCAAATCTTTTGCTGATTTTTACAGACACAGAAAACGTGTTCCAAGGAGTTTTTCGTGCTAAGAATGATGAAACAAGTTGTTTTGAGTCATTCTGAGCTATAAAACGTTCATTTTATGGCAATACATCTATTCTCAAAGGGTAATTGAGGCGGATGGACGCGACCTTCCGCGCTAGCGAAATGCTCTTCCCGCGCTAAAAGTATAAAACACTCGCAAGTTTCTGGCCTTTTCAATTCTATTTCGACTGTTCCCAGTTACGCGCAATAATTTAAGTGTTTTTGCGTCGATCTAGACCTAAACGATTGTAAACGAAATGCGAAAAAGTGATTGGGGGAAGGGATTAAAGATTTATCACTGCGACCGTGAAATAGCATATACACGTACATACTTTTTCACGGATACGGATAAAAACCGCCCGGATACGGATGAGAAAGAATTCGTACCCGTTGCCCTCCGTGAGTCGCGTGGAGTTGGGGCGCGCGCGTGTAATCTCGATGGCGGAAATCTCGGCTCTAAGAGCAGGTAGGCCTTCTCTTCCAAAAACATAAATGTTCAAAAACATTATAAGAAATATTATAAAGATTAATTAACATTACTGAAACGTTTTTTCCACGTGGAAAAGCAAAATATGGTTTTTTTCAAATTTTTCGGAACTTGGTGATTTTGTGTTTCAAATAACTGTCATATATGGGTATTTTGAGCTCGTAATGTTTTTTCGGATGCTTTTGAGTCATTTTAGCTCCTTTGCTGTTTCTTGATAAAGGAATAAGCCGAGGTCGCGTCACTAAATAAAGGAATAAGCCGAGGTCGCGTCACTAAAATCAACGCTTTTTTTTTCCATTTCGGAAATCCTCTGAAACTTGGGTCATTTTTAGTCACATATGGGTGCAACAAAACGCGCATAGAAGAAAAGTGCACTTTTTCCGATTAGGAAAGTTACGTCACTTTTTCATAAAACCGACCGCCCCGCACCGGCGCATGGTCGAAAAATGACGTCATCAACTGGGAAATGGTGCCCAAGATCTCCTCTTTCGATGCTTTTTTTTGAAAAAGTGTCTATCATTATTTTGAACGGAGTTATGATCATTTTTCTTCGATAGAGTATCGTTCAACTTAATCTGAATTTTTCAGGGGGTCGAATTTTCTATGTCCGCGGACCCTCCGAAACGGTCGATTTTCTCGCGATTCCTCTCATATATATATATATATATATATATATATATATATATATATATATATATATATATATATATATATATATATATATATATATAATGATCAATATCGCAAGAAGAATTCGAAGGTACTTATATATTTACATATAATTGCAGCAACAGATGTAAACACTTCGTCTAAAGTTGTATCGACTACAGTGGTTTCGAGTATAGAAGTCTCGTCTAAAGATGGTCTATCCATTCTCGTTCCCATCCTCTTCCTCGGCCTTTATCACGCATGCACATGAATTAAAGTTCAAATAAACGTACCGTCTCGTTCAAAAATTGCTGTTTTGAACTCGACATAATGTATTACGATGTAAGCAATTGTATCAAATCTTAGAAAATGGAATGTATGAACGGATAAACGAAAATTAAAAAAATCGCCTCCCGAAAATTTTTCCAATTATTAATACATTTATTCAAGTTATAATCGAGTTCATAAAATCACAATAACTAAATATGATGGCGCATGTCATTTCAACACCAGAGAGCATAATTTGAATGTACTTTTATATTTACAATTTCTAGTACAGTGAGAGACATCGACAGCAGTTTCGACTACATAAGCCTCGTCTACCGATGCCGTCGGTCCATCCATTCTCGTTCCCATCCTCTTCTTCGACGTTTATCTCATGCATGCACATATAATACATTAAAAAAATTTAAATAGACGTTTTTTGTTGTTGTTTTTAATTCAATATTACGTATTACTTATTACGATGTATTATAAAGTATTACGATGCAAGCAAACAATCAACTCTTGAATAGTAAATGTACACCTGCGATAAAGAATACACGTTAATGCTTTCTGCCCAATTGCTGATTCGGTTTCGACGGCGATTCGCCAATATTTCTATGTACTACATTAACGTACATAGATGCTTATTTACATTTTAACTGCTGCGCGAGTTAATTCATAAATAATTTAATTATGTGTGCAATTAATTCTATACATCAAAGCATTTACTCATAACATTTACATGAATTAAAATTCATTAACAATAAATACAATGATAAAATGTATATGGTAATAGTCTCCCAGATATTTGAAGTTTGAGATCGTAGGATCAATTAACCAGAACAGAGCCATCCGCGATTTCTGTAAAAAAACCCATGACAATAAGGCAGGTTTTCAAAATTGTTTTAGCTCGCCCTTTATATTTTCAGTATCATGACCATAATTTGTACGCACTACCACAATTATATTTTTCCTCGTGATTTTGGAAAAAAGTGCTCAAAACTAGTTTCGGATTCTAAAATGACAAAAAAATTCTTAATGAGAAGGAAGTGTCCATCAGTCACAAGAATAGGCGTGCAAGAGAGGTGTGGCCATCGACACTGGGATCAGGCTGATAATGATATGCGTAATGTGCTTGAATGTAGGAAGTTATAATAGTACAGAACCACGTTGACTAGCAGCCCAAATAAGTTGTGGTGGTGTGTACGAACCATGGTCTTGAGATTTGGTATTCAAAAGGCGGGCTAAACTATTTTGAACTACTTGAAGTAGACTTGTAAGTCTACTTCAAGTAAGCCAACTACAAGTATATATAATACTGCAATGTATTACGTCAAATGTTCTTTCACTTGTAGTAAACTGGCAGTAAACTTCAAGTAAGTGACGTACTTTAAATAGATTGCTTATTTTGAAATTCCAGAGAAGTTGGCATGCTGCGCTACACGCAAACCCTTATTTTAGAATTAAAACTGTTCGAACAATACAAATTCCGCTCTTTGCCCACTTCTTCGACATTCCATTTTCACTTATTTTATTGAATTTTATGGAATTTTTTCGTTATTTAATTGGGCTTTCAGCAAAAATAAAATTATATGCATTAAAAAACGTTCGCAAAAACCTCTCGAAAATTTTGGAGTTCGTGATTTTCAACGGTGGAGAAGTTTACTAAATTCGGCTTTTGCGTGGTGTATGCAAAACTTTTGTAAATCTATAATAACAACAAGGGTTTGATATCCTTGCATATAAGGTTTTGAGCCCTTACAAGGGAAGGCAGTGTTGTCAGTCCGAGCTTTCATATGCCATTCGATAGGTCTCCAAAAGAGAAGAAGTGTTTCTATTGACCATTTTCCTGGCGACTCCTGGGCGCCGAGATATTTGCATATTCCCCTTTCACTTATTCTCGTGTTGTAAGAACAACCGGTCATTTTGCTCTTTCGAAGAGCAAAGGAAGAGAGGAAGTGGTGGCCGAGTGGGTAGGAGCCTTGTCTCAAAATCTTTTGATTTAATTTTTTGGTTAAATAAGTGCCAAGCCGTTTTTAAAGCAAGTCCTGGGTGTGATCCATATTAAGCCAGTGAAAAATTCAAGGCCAATTCAGAAGAAGAGATTAGACTCTCTATTAAAAATGAGATAAAAACGTGAAAAAAATTAAGAAGAAGTAAAACAAAGACGAAAGAAGTAGTATATCAAGCCCCGAGTGTCCACGGACACTGGGACAAAAGGGCAACAGTGAAACGAGGGAAGACGAACAAGAGGGAGAGAGAGGAAGAGGGAGAGGGAGATGTTCTCTTTGCACCTAGATATTCAAAAAAAATGTTAGTCTTCTTTTGTTGTTAATAAAATTTTTGATTTCATACTTTGAAAAAATAGCAAAAAAGAAATCATCTTGAAAGAATTGAACATATGAGCAAAAGATTTCTAGACAAGGCTCCACCACTTCCTCCCTTCCTTTGCTCTTCGAAAGAGCAAAGAGACCGGTTGTTTTTACAACACGAGAATAAGTGAAAGGGGTATATGCAAATATCTCGGCGCCCAGGAGCCGCCAGGAAAAATGGTCAATAGAAACACTTCTTCTCTTTTGGAGACCTATCGAATGGCATATGTCTCATCCCGAAAGCTCGGACTGACAACACTGACTTCCCTTGTTAGGACTTTGTTACCTTTGGATACAAGGGTTTTAAACCCTTATATTTAAGGGTTTAAAACATATATTTAAGGGTTTAAAACCCTTGCAAAATGGCCTTTCTCTCTTCTCTCTCATTCTTTCTCTCTTTTGTCAGTGTAGCTTCTTACATAAACTTGCGTTGATGATGATGATGGTTTTTCCTCGGATTCCGGTCCTTTCAAACACTTTCGAATGCATTTCACGATGCTTATATATAATTGAGTCCGATGGAGAGACATACAACATATACAGACGATGGTGTTCCAGAAGGCGTGGATATTGATCATTAAAAACAAGAGGGCAGTTACATCATCTAAATTTTTTTCAAATATGATAAATTGATGTGAATTGTGACTGAGACTCGGGCATACCAAATTCCCCAAAATTTCGCATTTAAAGGGCAATGTTTTCTCTCTCAATATTCATGTTAAATTTTAAATTTTTTCCTATTCAATTTTGCGTCATGACAAGTGGGTGCTGCTAAAACAGGCTATTTCGTAAAAAATTTTTAAAAAATTAAAAGCTTTGGAACAAAATTCTCACGATGTATTTAGCTTTATTGATGGATTGTTCTATTGAAGGCATATAAAGTATTATTATATATGTACTTCTTGGGTAAAGAGCTGGCTCCTATGTGCTAATAGGTATCAAGTTTTGAACACTTTCGTGCGGAGCAATTGAGGTGACCGAAATTGCGGGCCCGCCATTTGCTTTGTGGGCCCGCGACGTCCTTTTCCTCTATTCCTTATTCTCTCCTTTTCCATAAAGAGTTTTCATATCCGCTACTTTGAGGTGAGCTGACAACACTGTTTTCATTATTCAGTCATAATCTCGTGCACATCGTTGTTCACAATCATTTTGAGTCTCTCACAATCTCTCGAGATGATGTGATCTAATAATAAGCTGAACACCCTTATATTGAAATATCTCGAGATTGTTCATAGAAATGCAGAAGTTGTCAAAATTTATATTCGCAAACAATACCTTCCGAAGTCGTTATACATTGGAACACAGGCTACGTATCGAGAATATGACTTTAATAATGAAAACGGTCTTACCTAACTTGAGAATGATGGAAACACAGGAAGAGTGGAGGATTGCGGTCCCCGCAATGCTGATAAATGCATGTATCTTACCATTAAGTTCAATCGAGAAAAGTACACTGCCGCATATGCATACGAGAGGTAAACCAATCGATATAATCGGCGCGACTAGCTTAAAAATGTCTCACAATACATTTATCAGGCTGGTTTTGGAGAAATAGGTCCTTGCATGTAAAAAAAAAAAAAAAAAAAAAAAAAAAAAAAAAAAAAACTAAGCCCGTTTTTTTGTAGTAATCCATGAACAGGATATGCAGTCACCCAAGCCAATGAAGGATCATCTATTTCCTGTAAATAAAATAGATATTACCCTAATCAGCGGAATATAGTTAACTTTAAATGTAATCGTCAAAGGGAAAACTCAGCAAATATTGCACTATTTTTTGTCGATTTCGAGACATTTTCGATCATCGAGTTCCTGAGATTCTATCGAGGTGTGCATCAAATGCATATTCAGCATATTCAACCTATGTATATATAATCAACTAAATCCTGTGAAATCTGGCACAGTCAAAAAATCAAATTTTGGGGATCAGGGTTCTCAATGGTGCTGATGACGATAGTCATGGTCATTTTGCACCTAGATCCACCGTTGAGGCCAGGCGACGTCGCGTTGAAATCTTGTTTTTAGTAATTTCTCGTCACACGATGATGATAAAATTAGCAGACCAAATTTTGCAGGCGATTACGCATGTCTAACCCATTTTTTCTTGAAAAAAGTTTCATGAATTTTCAAAAATGGAATTTCTATAAAGGCAAAAGATTTTTTGCGAGATACATAGATCGGGCCGGAATGGTTGCACGATTTAGTAGTGCACGTACGTATAGTACACCTGTATCAATGGTATCAATGGACGGTGAAACCGTGACGTCACAACAGTAGTCGGAGGCGTTTTCCATAGATCCCCCCCCAACAGTTGTGATGCCACGTTTGTCGGCAAACGGTTTGAATGTTCCTTGTCTCCCTTGTCAACTTTTGTGTATATATAGCTATATTGTTGATCACACCATCTGCCTCACATATACACAACAATATTAAACGGGAATTAATTGCTCGTCGATGAATCGATTTAGTTTTACCAACCTTGGTTATCGTAAACTTCATAGCTACTGCCATAAACGATTCACTCGCAGGAAACAAGAAGAAAAAGTAGAAAATTAAACATCCTTTGCCAGCCCTGGTACTGAAAAAGTGCTTCTCGGACTGAACGTTTTGAATGACCTGAATTTACATTTAATTATACATATTTAATTATTTAATACATTTGTTGCATTTCTCGTCACTGATAATCCAATATTTCACAGGTAAACATTTCACGGCGTTTTGTTAATATGCAATAAATGAATTGGTAAAAACTTTTTTTAAATTAAAAATAATACAATTCTTACATTGAATCTGTATCCCACGCTGATGAAGTACGATATTCCGAAACAATACAATAGGAACATTGCATAAGTCTAAATGTAAAAATACAAAGAAAATGTGGATAAAAAAATTTATGCAAATCATTACAATGATTTCGTAGCACTCCAAAACAAGAGGAAATCGATAATCGATGCAGTAAAGGATTCCCTCTTTTCCTATTACAATAATTGACGTAAAACTAAAGTAGCAATCGCATACTATGGTGAAGAACTGAAGAAAGTCGATTATTGCATATATAGACAATAAAGATACTTTTGTGTATCAGTTGGCGGGAAAGTCTTTGTCCATTATTCAAAACTTTATTTCTTCGAGAAAAAAAGCACGAGATCAATTATACATCATTATTGACAACTTAGGTATGCACAACACTCCTTCAATTTATGAATCCCGCCCCTGTAGGCCCCTGGGTACGAAGCAAAATGTTGTTTGAGTGCAGACTCGACACTTCCACGGGAATTGAAGGTCCTATCTCGAAGGGCACGGGTCAGGCCTGTGAAAAACTAGCAATCTGATGCGACCAGGTCAGTAGAATACGGGAGGTGAGGGAGAACCATCCATCCATACACGGTCAGTTCCTACCTGACTTTATTGGAGACATGGTGACGGACGTTATCGTGGTGATAATACACTTTTTTCATTCAGGCTTGAATGATCGACAGCCTTCTTCAGATTCCGAAGTTGTGTGACGCACATGGCCCTGGTAATTGTCATTCCATCGGGGGAACAGCTGTCAGCTGATCACATCATCCATTCTCCACCACACTGATGACATGATTTGCTTGGAGTGCAGGGTATGTTTGTAGACATCATGTGGGGTCTCTCCTTCTTCAACCAGGCTCTACTGTGGTTAGAATCATAGCAGACCCACTTCTCATCCAGAATTTTTCTCATCCCAACGGATTTCAAGCGCTCCTCGACTGTACTATGGTAGACTCCAAAATCATTTTGCGGACACTTCGAAAATGATCCAGAAGTTTCTTAAACGTGTGTTAATCCAACTCACCGGGTCTCCCACATAGATCCTGTTCACCAAAAGGGAAACCGTCTTATTTGTAACGATTGAAACAATTCTTGATGGTGTTCTAGTGGGCATGTGTGTTATAAACATACTTCAACAGGGTCTCCGAATCCTTCATTGTGGTGTGGGATAGGTAGAGGTTAAGCTGAACATGACGGATGTGGGTTCCACTAGTGACATGCATCGTTGCTCTACTGACGGAAAACTCTCTCATATTTGAGACATAGGTTTTCTAAGATGCGAAAATTAAAGAAAGGCTATCTCATATGATACATAACTTAGCTTTCTCCAGTCCCCATTACTATCTCGAGCGAGAGCGTATTATCCAACGTGTCTTTTTTTTTAGAGATTTTGGAGTAAGCTAACCTTTCTCAATGGCATTCCAGGTAGACAACCTATCTCTAAGAGAATTTGCCGTGAGTGTACAATTGGCTGAACGGAATGGGATGGGGAGTTGTCCACTTCACTGATTGTTATTCACTAGGAACGAGGATACCCCAAAGTGATCCTGCGACGAGCAGTAAAAAAAAGAAACCCATGGACAAGAGTTTCCCGCCAATCTCATATACAACGCTCGTTTTTTTTCCTTCTCAACTTCAGCCTCGTTCTTGCACTATTGTTATTGCCAGTATTTTTGAAGAAAAAAAGATAAAAAGTCCATCAATTTTATGTATCTGCGGCGATAGTAAGTTTATCGTATAAGTGACTATTAACATATTTTTATTTGCCTATTCAGTTCGTAAAACCAGAAGGAGCACGCCACGTGGGACTATATATTTACTCTATCACTGGCTTGGACATCATGATCATAATGAAATAATCAGTGGACAATGATATACCTGTAGCGCTACGAAGTATGGAAGATATCCTCTATTCTGCTGATCATTCTTGATTAGGATAAAGATGAGCAAACTAGTATTAACAACCAGAAACACGTATCCAGAAATCCGATTGTACCATATTATTATTAATTGAACGACAGGGGATAACGGTTCCGTGCTCATTTGACACTGTGTTGTATAAGAAAATGGCTATTCAACCGCAGCAGCAAAACTACATGAATGATAAGAGTTGTTAGAGTATATAATGATGAAATGAGTGTTTGATTGCGACAGAAGCAGGTGGACAGTTGATTCTAATTTACGCAGATGCTTTATAATAATAATAATAATATCTTTATGTGCGTTTTAGGTAAGAATGATAATGAGATACATAGAGAAATGCATTAGGGACACATAAATACAATACCACAACGAGGTAGTAAGGTTGACTTAATAGATAATGATGATATATCTTAAATTATAAAGCATAGGTAGAAATACAATTACGAAAGATTTTGACATTGGGACAAATTATGGCAGAATTAGGCAGTAAATTCCAAGAATTGACAACTCTGTTCGAGATAAAGTACAAGAAACGCTTGGATTTACAATTATATTTGACAAGTTGAAAATTATTTCTGCGAGACGAGTTTCTATTGTAGGAAAATGATAATCGGAAGATAGATGAATTGTCAAATTCTATGAGTCTATTAAGTGCCTTCTAAGTGAAACATAAATCAATAAGTGCGCGTCTACGTTCAAGTGGTTCAAGATTTAGAGCTAACACACGGTCAGAATATGATATGCGTGGTTGGAGACATTTAGCATAGATGCGACGGGTATAGTCTTGTTGTACTTTCTCAATAAGATCAGTAAGATATTGTTCGTGCGGGGACCAAAGTTCAGAGGCATATTCAAGAATAGGCCTAACGTAGATAGAGCATAAACGTGCGTATAGTTTAAGACTGCGAGAGGAGAAGATACGGTAAATATAAGCGCATCTGCTTTTGGCTTTTGATACGATAGATTGGATGTGAGGGGCGAATGATAGAGAGTTGGTGTACGTAATTCCTAGATCGGTAAATTCTTTGACATGAGGAAGGGGGGTATTATTGATAAGAAAATCAATATTAGGATGTTTAGAACCAATACTCATAACGACAGTTTTGGATGTAGAGATAGACAAACCCCAATCAGTGGACCATTTAAACAATATATTGAGAGCAGATTGAAGAGAGGAGGGGTCAGAGAAAGAATAGAGCTTGACGTCATCAGCGTACATTGTACATCGAACAGTGGAGGGAAGTAAGAGAGGAAGATCAGATATATAAATGCTAAAAAGGAGAGGGCCAAGACAACGGGTAGTTGTACCCGTTGTCCGTTGTTGTCTTTGGGGTACTCCAGAGATGGCTTTAAATGGCTTAGATTTAGAATCACCTACGATTACACGTTGAGTACGATTAGATAAAAAGGAGCGAATCCAATTAAGTAAGGAGCCTTTTATTCCTATTAAGGAGCACTTATGTATTAGAAGATCAATAGGAATTGAGTCAAAAGCCTTGGAGAAATCAATAAATGCGACAGATATGTAACCACCCTTCTCTAGTACAGGATGCCATTGACTGAAGGATGAGATTAGGGCAGATACGCAAGATCTATTCGGAGAGAAACCATGTTGATTAGGGGAGGCAAGATTGTGGTCCTTAAGGTGCTTCCAAATGGCAGAGACAACTATGCGTTCAAATACCTTAGAGGTGGAACAAGTGAGGGATATGGGGCGATATGAGCCCGGTGGTTGATTTTCATGCCCTGAGGGCGAATGAAGAGCTATGACTACGATAATCTGGAAATAAACCTCGCTTACCACTAGCTTCACTTTGGTGCTTAGAACGGGTCGTTAGCACATCTAGAAGCTGAATTCTAAATTTTGGAGGTCAAATTTGCAACAAAGCAACAGCTCGAAATAGGAGTCAGAGCGATTCTGATTTTGCTGACTGTGCTGCCCTAGTGGGTGTCTCCACTCTAACAATGTTTCAGAAGAACAGGCCATTTCACTAAAGAAATAAAAATTTTCAAAAAAAGTTTACTTCAGTTGCATCATCACTACGCATCAGTGAACCAATGTAATTGCACCAACACATCATGGTATTATTCCTTGATAAATTCTGCACATTGAATCAAAAGATGAGCTTGATTGCTTTCCTGGATCAAAAGTTATTAAAAATGAAAAAAAAGTGTCCCATGACTTTTGGGCGATACTGTATGAGAAAGTTGGATTTTGTGTCTGAAGATTTCTGCATGTAGTAATTTACGATAAATGTTTAATTTCACTCGATTCTTCGAAGTCCTGATTAAAAATTGGTCGGCGTAAAAGTTTGTATTCGAACAAGGGATCGATTGGTACTACAGTGGCGCCTTTCAATCGCGCGCAACTCTTGTCTCATTAGCCAGACACCGTGAGACACTGATTGTCTCATAACGGCTTTGAATCATCAACTGTCTCTCATGTGAGATACTCCACAATGATGCGCCAATTCTTTCCGAGACAATTCAGTGAGACAATCACTATCTAACAAGTCATTTCGCTGTGAGTGCAGGCTCCACGTTGCATAGCGCCGTGCCACGCACAAACACGCCTGGGAATTTTCTCAATGAATAAAGAGTTAAAAATTATGTTTATAGTAGCGATCGTTCAACTGTTTGGAAGGCTACATTATGCCATAGTAACCAAAATTTTTTTGTTGAGTCTGAATAGTTTTTCCAAAATTCGTGTTTTCGTAATTTTGAAAATTTAAATATTTCCGCGCAAAAACAACACACGGTAAATTCAAATTGTTGCGGGAATTCAAATTATTATAATGGTATTATATTTTTGATATTTTTGGAAAAACTATTCAGACACAACCAATAATTTTCGTGACTTTCGTTAAATATTTGGGCCTCCCAAACAGGTTAGCGATCGCTACTATAAACATAATTTTTAACTATTTATTCATCGAGAAAAAACGCCAGGCTTGGTGGTTGCATGGTGCGGCGCTATGCCGCGTGGAGCCTATTGCAAAAGCTTACGTGCACAACTGTACTTTTGAGTTGATCGGCTGCATTCCTATCAAACAATTTTTTTCTGTATGTCACCTCATATGTGAGTTCCCTCAGACAGGCTCTCATATTCTTTGAAAATTGCACAATTCTTTGGTAATTTTACGAAAAGGCCACTAATCGATATTTTTAAAGTTATCTGAGCGAAATGAAGACGTAAATTGTAAAACACAGTGAGTAAAATTCATTGTTGTTCACATTCCATTTATTTGTAATTATTTCAGTCTTTGCAACGACTATGCAAAGAAATATTGTGAAGATGGAGACGTTACAGATGATGACGACATACTAAAACGAAAATTCAAGGAGGAAGTTAGATCCTACGCGTGTGGTACGTTTATTTTCAGTTATAATAATAATAATAATAATAATAATAATAATAATAATAATAATAATAATAATAATAATAATAATAATAATAATAATAATAATAATAATAATAATAATAATAATAATTTAATAATGATTTAGCAATAACTTAACAATGTTTTTATGATAATAGTTGCGCTTCATTCACAGAAATATGAAATGTATTATTATTAGTAGTATTCAAAGCGATTTGCAATTATAACGCAAGAAATTTATGCGATAATGATGTCGGTCAATATCGCAAGATGAATTCGAATGTACGTACTTATATATTTATAATTGCAGCACCAGATGTGAACACTACATCTAGAGTTGTATTATAGAATTACAAAAGTTTTGCACACACCGCGCCAAATGCCGAATATAGTAAACTTCTCCACCGTTGAGAAAAACGCACTCCATATTTTCGGATGGTTTTTTCGAACGTTTTTTCAATGCATATAATTTTATTTTTATTGAAAGTCCTGTGAAATGATGAGGAAACGCCATAAAATTCGATAAAATAAGAGAAAAAGGTATGTCGCGCGAAGAAGTGGGCGGAGTCTGAGTATTGCGCGGCAAATAGCGGAATTTTTATTGTTCGGACAGTTTTAATTCTATAATATCGACTACAGTGGTTTCGTCTATAGAAGTCTCGTCTAAAGATGGTCTATCCATTCTCGGTCCCATCCTCTTCGTCGGCCTTTATCACTCATGCACATGAATTGAAGTTCAAATAAACGTACCGTCAAGTTAAAAAATTGTTGTTTTGAACTCGACATAATGTATTACGATGTAAGCAATTGTATGAAATCTTAGGAAATGGAAAGATATATCAATGCATTTACTCTTAACATTTACATGAATTTAAATTCATTAACAATAAATACAATGGTAAAATGTATATGGTAATAGTCTCCCAGATATTAGAAGGTTGAGATCGTAGGATCAATTAAGCAGAACAGAGCCGTCCTCTTATCACGCAATTTCTGTAAAAACCCATGACGTTAACATGACGTTATGACGCTCGCCTTTTAGATTCTCAATATCATGACCATAATTTGTACGCACTACCACAATTATATTTTTCCTCGTAATTTCGGAAAAAAAGTGCCATAACTAGATTCCAATTCCAAAATGACAAGAAATTTCTTAATGAGAAGAAAGTGTCCATCAGTCCCAAAAATAGGCGTGCAAGAGTCGTGTGGCCATCGACACTGGGATCAGGCTGATAATAATAATAATAATAATAATAATAATAATAATAATAATAATAATAATAATAATAATAATAATAATAATAATAATAATAATAATAATAATAATAATAATAATAATAACCCATAACAATAAGGGTTTGATATCCTTGCATATAAAGTTTTGCGCCCTTAGGGCTTTGTTACCTTTGGATGCAAGGATTTTAAACCCTTATATTTATAGGTTTAAAACGTATATTTAAGGGTTTAAAAACCCTTGAAAAATGGTCTTCCTCTCTCACAAGGGAAGCACAACATGAAACGGAAACGATTCCGAACCATTTTTGGACTTCTCCGCCTCAACCCTAGCCACCCATATAGGTCGCTTTCGGAATCGTTTCCGTTGCTTGTTGTGCTTCCCTTGTCAGTGCAGCTTCTTACAGAAACAGGTGGTCTGCGTTGATGATGATGTCGGTTTTTCCTCGGAATCCGGGCCATTCACACACATTCGAAACCATTTCTCGATGATTATATATACTTGAGTCCGATGGAGTGACATACAACATATACTGACGATGGTGTTCCAGAAGGCGTGTAAATTGATCATTAAAAACAACAGGGCAGTTGCATTATCTAAATTTAAAAAAAAATATGATCAAATGATGTGAATTGTGGCTAGATCAATAAATATGTGCTAACCTATGTTGATAAATATACGTGTCTTACCATTGATTCCAATCGAGAACAGCACACTGCCGCATATGCATACGAGAGGTAAAACAATCGATATAATCGGCGCGGCAAGCTTAAAAATGTCTTTCAATACATTTATCAGTCTTGTTTTGGATAAATGCAAGTAAAAATGTATATTTATTTTATAAATTTATTTTATCAAATAACAAACGCACTTGTAACACAAGAGCTGTAACTGCTCGTATTTGATATCTGAAAAAGAAACATTATGAAAGAGATTGCCAATCAAATTCTATTGCTCGGGAATTTTACTCAAATTTTTTTTATTGCATTCCCCGATGAGAATAAGTTCAACCCCGACAGTCCGAACTCCGGACGGCAGGATGGACTATGCCAGGATGGAGTACCCTTCGATGCTACAGACTACTTAAAGACGACATCGAGGGGGGGGGGCGATCGATTCGACAACGCCCGTTTTGGCAACGGATCATAAATGGGGAGGGGGGGGGGGCTAATTCGAAAAATTCATGGTGCCCCGAGAGAAAATTCTTTCTGCCAAATTCTATCTTTATGTCGCGCACAAATTATCAATAAAATGTAAGGGTTCAATGGTGTATTGATAGTGAGACGAATTGCCATGTATTGCATAAATCAGTATTACGTTGTAGTCAAAATTATAAAAAAAATAGTATTAAAATTGATTAAACTAACCTTCTGAACGATGGACTCATAGCGTAGACTTCGCCGGTCAAAGTGGAAACCATGACAGACACTGCAGTGGCCGCAACTAGAACGAGAGGAAAGGTATTGACGAATACAGCTGAAGATAATGAAGTAGATTCGCATGAAATATTTGTAGAAGTTCACCTAAATGGCCCCAAAAACTGAGCCAGTTTTTCTGTAGTAGTCCATGAACAGGATATGCAGTCACCCATGCAAATGATGGATCATCTATTTCCTGTAAATATAATAGATATTACCCTAATCGGAGGCGAAGTGGTGCAGTGGTCTTTGGCGCGCCCCATCATTCCATCTGTCCTGTGTTCGATTCCCGGTCGTTTCACCGCCTCCGCTCAACCAAGGCGCCCGAAAGGGGAATTGGTAGTGACTAGATCACGCGGTAAAGTAGGTCCGAAGAAGAGATTAGGCCCTCCGGACTGAATTGGCCTAGAAAGATCGCTGGCCTAGCAATGATCACCCACAGGACTTCGTGTGCCTTGAATAACAGGTTGTACCTTTACCTTTACCTTTACCCTAATCGGCGGAATATAGATAACTTTAAATGTAATTGTCAAAGGGAAAACGCAGCATATATTGTAATATATTTTGTCGATTTCGTGATATTTTCGATCATCGATTTCTTGAGATGCTATCGAGGGATTCTATCGATTAAACGCATATTCAGCATATTCATCCTACGTATATGACGCCGCTAGCGTAAGAATCAACTAAAACCTGTGAAATCTGGCACAGTAAAAAAAAAACTCAAATTTTGGGGATCGGGGTTCTCAATTGTGCTGATGACGATGGTCATGTTCATTTTGCACCTAGATCCACCGTTGAGGAAAGGCAACGTCGCGTAGAAATCGTGTTTTCAGTCATTTCTCGTCACACGATGATGATAAAATTTGCAGGCGATTACGCCTGTCTAATTCATTTTTAATGAAAAAGTTTCATACCTATTCCAAAATGGAATTTCTATCAAAGGTAAATGATTTTTTTGCGAGATACATAGATTGGACCGAAATGGTTGCACGATTTAGTAGTGCACGTACGTATAGTACACCTGTATCAATGGTATCAATGGACGGTGAAACCGTGACGTCACAACAGTAGTCGGAGGCGTTTTCCATAGATCCCCCCCCAACAGTTGTGATGCCACGTTTGTCGGCAAACGGTTTGAATGTTCCTTGTCTCCCTTGTCAACTTTTGTGTATACATAGCTATATTATATCATATCAAGTTCTTTATCCCTTTGAATTTTTCTCATGTCTCGTTGCGCCTCGGGCGTAGATAAATTAATTAATTAATTATATTGTTGATCACACCATCTGCCTCACATATACACACAACAATACTAAACGGGAATTAATTGCCCGTCGGAGAATCAATTAAATTTACCAACCTTGGTTATCGTAAACTTCATAGCTACTGCCATAAACGATTCACTCGCAGGAAACAAGAAGAAAAAGTAGAAAATTAAACATCCTTTGCCAGCCCTGGTACTGAAAAAGTGCTTCTCGGACTGAACGTTTTGAATGACCTGAATTTACATTTAATTATACATATTTAATTATTTAATACATTTGTTGCATTTCTTGTCACTGATAATCCAATATTTCACAGGTAAACATTTCACGTCGTTTTGTTAATATGCAATAAATGAATTGGTAAAAAAATTTTTTAATTAAAAATAATAAAATTCTTACGTTGAATCTGTACCCCACGGCGATGTAGTAACATATTCCGAAACAATACAATATGAACAATCCACCATCCTAAATGAAAAAAATACAAAGAAATCCACATATAACTAAAATTTATGAAAATTATTACAATGATTTCGTAGCACTCCAAAGCTACAGGAAATCGATAATCGATGCAGTAAATGATTGCTTCTTTTCCAATTACAACAAGTGACAGAAAACTGAAGTAGGAGTCGAATAATATGGAGAAGAACTGAATTAAGTCGATTATACATAAATATACAATAAAGATACTTTTGTGTATTAGTTTGGCGGGAAAGTCTTTGTCCATTTTTCAAAACTTTACAGGGTGCGCCATAATTACCCGGCCTGTTGTTTTCGTATGATTCTCCCCTTGGGAATGTGACTTGAGTGATATGGTTCATGGTAAAGATTATCAAGAATATGGCCAGCTAATCTCTAG
This sequence comes from Parapristionchus giblindavisi, assembly GCA_943737045.1. Lineage (NCBI taxonomy): Eukaryota > Metazoa > Nematoda > Chromadorea > Rhabditida > Diplogasteridae > Parapristionchus > Parapristionchus giblindavisi. The sequence goes on from CALSFV010000204.1 coordinate 130,302, forward strand.
CTAACTAGCTAGCTAGCTAACTGGCGAATATCGCTGTGGTTTCTTTTAGCTCTGACATAGGCCTTGAATTTCTTCTCATATGCGACTGCCTATTCCCACAGGTATGTCTACTCTATAACTGACTTGGACATCGTGATCATGATCATAATGTAATAATCAGTGGACGATAATGTACCTGTTGCGCTACGAAGTATGGGAGATATCCTCTATTCTGCTTATCATTCTTGATTAGGATAAAGATGAGAAAACTAGTATTGACAACCAGAAACACGTATCCAGAAATCCGATTGTACCATATAATTATTGAATGAACAACAGGAGATAATGGTTCCCCACTCATTTGACACTGTGTTGTGTAAGAAAATGGTTATTCAACCGCAGCAGCAAAAATATACATGAATGATAAGAGTTGTAAGCGAATATGGATGAGGATATAAAGCGTGTTTGATTACGATAGAAGCAGATGGCGACCGCATGTTACAATGCACGCAGGTGTTTTTAAAATTGTTCTGAGAGCCAGGTAACTCTTTACTTCTCTTTTATCATCTATGTGCAACACGAATGGTGTTTGATCATTGATAGCCATCTTCGCAAACCGTTTCAAAAATAGTAATAATAATAAAATACTTTATTATGCAGATACGTAATGAACAATACATTTTAGGAACGTACAAGAAAATGGTTGAATACATAATTTGCTATGGGTAGCGTATACACAGTGTGTTGAATTTGAATTGTGAATATTTAAAAGCACACCCTAGGTAATTTGAAAATCCCTACTCTGACAACGCTCTCTGTTGGTAACCAAGGAAAGCTAGAGAGTGTGGCCACAGCGGAGAGTTTTAAATTTTCTCGGGACGTTCCTTTCAAGAAGGCCTTTACAAACGAGAATAAACGATCGTCACAGTTATAATAATCATAACCGAGTAAGATCACAAAATAATTCAATATTCATATATGTTTACGATGTCGAAGGCATCAGATAAGTTGTATAAATTCATAACCTCAACTTGACTTGGTTGACAGACTCCCTTTAACGTAGATGATAATTTATAATATTTTAACTGTTACGCGAGTTTAGGAATTCATAAATAATTTAATTACTTGAGCAATTCATATCAATACATGGATTAAAATCAATACATGGATTAACATTCATTAACAATAAATGATAAATGTCAATATAATGGAAATATTCTTCCAGAAATTTCATAATAATCATTCATAATATTGACATCGTAGTCTTCTTATCACGCGATCTCTGTAAGAACCCAAGATGATAATGCAGAATTATTTTAAAATGGTTTTAGCTCATGGTCATATTTGGTACACACTACCGCGATTTTTTAAAAGAATTTTTGCCACAAAAATGTGGTGATCCATCCATGGTGCTAAACTGTTTTGAAATATGCGTGCGTAACAGGCATCATGCTCATAACCTACTCTGGTATTTCAAAACTTGTAGTCCACTTATCATTCCCACTTAAAGTAGACATGTAAGCAGACTCTACTTCAAGAGGTGTATGATATTATAAAGAATTTCGTCAAATGTTTTTTAATTGAAGTAAACCTAATTGTAAGTAAGTGAGATAAGTATTTTAAATAGCCTGCTAGGTTTGAAATACCATGGTAGTTGGCATTCTGCTCGATATGCAAAGCCTAAAATATTATACAAAGTTTTGAACTGTTACTAGTCATTTAGTTAGGGTATCGTCACCTTGGAATGCAAGTGTTTTAAACCTTTATATTTAAGGATCTAGCGCAGTATGCCAAAAGGGCTTCCCCTCTCTCACAGCTTGTCTTGACTACAAAAGATGGCAATAGAACTAGAATCATTTTACAATACGAGTCGGTTTTCAAACGTTGTTTTTAATTTTTTAATTTTTTGAAAATTTTAAATATTTTAAGAAACGTTCTTACGTAAACTGGTCGATATCCGCGTTGATGCTGGTTTCCCCTCAGATTCCGGCAATTTTTTTTCTTTCGTATGGATCTCACGATGCTTATATATAATTCAGTTCGATGCAGTGACAGACAGGCTATACTGACGATGGTGTTGCAGAAGGCGTGTGTGTTAATTATCAAAAATAGGAGGGCAGATACGTCATCTGAAATGGTCGAATATGATCGATTGATGAGAATTGTGGCTAACTCAAGAGAGCCTCTCTAATACGAAGTGCATCAATAATTCCTCCGGCGTAGATATAAAATTAATTAATAATTCGCTTTCACATGACATTTTTTCCAATATTCCCGAGGTATTTCGCGTTTTTTTGGCACGTTAGTTCAAAAATGCAAGAGCGATGGGAATAGCGGGGCAAAAGAGATGCTGAGGTGAAACAGAAAAGTCCCAACGTTTTAAATTTCTAAATCTTACCGCTGATTTCAATAGAGAAAAGTACACTGGCACCTCTGTATCCGAGAGGTACACCAATCGATAAAGTCGGCACGACTAGCTAAAATAAATAAAAATAAATAAATAAATAAATACATATATATATATATATATATATATATATATATATATATATATATATATATATATATATATATATATATATATATATATATATATATATATATATATTATCTACATACACACGCAAAAATAAATAGGTGGTGATAATGACTTCACTGTCTAGTAGAAAGCAGGGCTGTGCGAAAAAAAAATTCGATAAACGAAATTTTTCGGAAATAAAAGTCGAAAAAATCGAAAAATTTCGAAAAATCAAAAAATTTTGTACAAAAATTTCTAAATGCAATTTCTTTTGATTTTTCGTGACTTGTTTGGCTTACACCAGTCCCCGTTACTATGCCAACCTAAAGAATGCTATCTAAAGTGTCTTTTTGAGAGAGTTTGGATTATTCTATGGTAGTTCATTTAGACAACCTATCTCTAAGAGAATTTGCCAGACAAAATAATACAATTACAGTTGCAAAAAATTATTAAATTATTACAAACGTTGCCTGGAATACAACTACAGAACTTTCAAATGTTACCGAATTAATAAAATATTCAATATTTATATTCAATTTTAAGTGCTATTTTCAGTTATCTTTTTTTTCGATTTTTCGAGTAAAAAAACGAAAAATTTTTCGTCGAAAAAATTGTTCGAAAAAAGTCGAAAAATCGATAAATCCGAAAAATCGAAAAACGAAAAATGCACAGCCTTGGTAGAAAGAAATAAGACTCCGGGCAAATAGCTCACAATACATTTATCGACCTTGTTTTTGGATAAATAGGACCTTGCAAGTAAGAAAGTCCATGTCCATGTCGATTCATAATATCATATAGAACTATGCATTTGAAAATTTTTGCAATTTTTCACTCGGAAGTATATTTTGGGCATGTTTTATTATTTTGAAAGACACAAAGACAGATCGTGCATGTTGGCTAAAGAACCGTTTTCCGACAGGAAATGAGGCAAATAATCCAAAAAATTGTCAAATGGTGAAAAAAACTATGCAATTCGTGTCTCTTGAAACAATAAATCTAACAAGGGAATGCCCTGAAGCCACACTCACCGATCAGGTCCAATTTTTTACTGGAGATATATCTCATATAGGGATGAGGTTTGGCGGTATCAGAAATTGCAAAGCTCTTCTTTGAAATTTTAAAATTATTTTAAAAAAATCGATGATAAAATTTACAACGTGTACATCTTTATCAGAAGTAGCACCATAACATCGTATGCAAATTGAGAAAGGTTTACGCATTCAGATATGCAAATTTGATTGCAAAAAATCGATTTTGAAAGTGTTTTCATTGTTTTTTGTAAATTTTTAAATAAATTTTAAAATTTCAAAGAAGAGCTTTGCAATTTCTGATACCGCCAAACCTCATCCCTATGTGAGATGTATCCCCTGATCGGTGAGTGTGGCTTCAGGGCATTCCCTTGTAAGATCCTCTATGCTAGTCACACCTTGTGTTTTATGGCTTCCAAGTAGATATTGCAAAAAAATTCAAATGTACTGCCCTGTACAGTACAGCCCGGTCGTGTTTTGTACACATTCTCCGGTGCGCTCCGCAGCGGGCCGCATTTGGTCGCATCAGCTATTTCCTTTGAGTATGAATATTTTTGTATTCTCAAAGTTTTAATCATGAGTTTGCATGATAAAAAGTTCTTTTAAACACTAAAGAAAAATCTAGAAAGTGTCTATTCAAGATAAAAAGCAATTAAAAGGCAAATCACACTTGTCAAAAAATTCTTGGGTACGGCAAATTTTGAACGTCATTTTCCCGCTAAATCATACTGTAGGTTTAGCGGGAATTTTAAAATTTGCAGCCTCTTTCGTTTTTACTCAATTTTTCTCTAAATTTCTGTTTCAAGCAATTCTTTTACTCTTATTTCATGATTACTTAACATGTGCGCATTCTAACTTATCGCCAGTGTCTCATTAGAGAGCGTTCTCGGCCGATTGCGCGTGGAAAATGATAAGTAATTTTAAACGTGGTAATTTTATCCCCTGATGTAGTGATTCTTCGCGTCATATCGGTCACTATTGTGCTGTATAATGAATTGTGTAATTGCTTGTATACTATACATGTTCCAAATGACAGGCGAAGTTATCCATTCCTTCGGCAGAACTCAAAGCATGCAGAAACTCACGGCGAACTTCTAATTTCCAAGGTTAGCGTGTCGTATTATACATTTATTCCGTGTTATTTTTAGTTAATTATATTGAATACAAACTATAATATTATCTTAGAGTCTTCGATTGAGTGTTAGTAGCTGATTTCGTATAAATTTTTATTCAGAAATTCTTTGAAGCCCACTATTTTCCTTTTCATTTAGTCAACTATATCACGTAGCAGTTCTAAATCGGTAATGTTATCATTGCTAATAGACAATAGCGCAGAGACAATGCATACTGAGCTTAAATCGTGCTACGAAATAGTCAATCGATAATAGGATATGGCCAGTCGATAAATATTGATTTCTTATTTCCCTACTGAACATACAGTATCGCCAGAAAGTAATCGGACACTTTTTCATTTTTTTATAACTTTTGATCCAGGAAAGCAATCAAGCTGATCTTTTCAGCCAATGTACAGAATTTATCAAGGAATATTACTATGATGTGTTGGTGTAATTAACTTAGTTAATTTTTGCGTAGTGATGACGCTACCGAAGTGCATTTTTTTGAAAATTCCCATTTCTTTAGTGAAAAGCCCTGTTCTTCGGGAACACTGTGAGAGTGTAGACCCCCACTAGGACTGTACAGTCAAACAATCTGGAATGGTTCCGACTCCGATTTCAAGCTGTGGCAGGGTTGCAACTTTGACCTCCAAAATTTATAACTCGGCTTCTAGATGTGATAAATACCCGTTCTAAGCGCCAAAATGATGCTAGTGGCGAGTGATGTTTATCCCCGAAATATGGTAGTCATATCTCGTCATTTGCCCTCATGGCATAAAATAATTTTTTGTTGGGAGGACCGATTTTGAGACCCTACCGTTCAGAGGGCAGGTCTTCTAAAATTATGGTTTCAGCGCATGCAGCTTTGCAATGTATCATATATTTATTTCCCTTATTTTGGTTTGGTTCCGATTCCTTTCAGACCCGTAGCAAAAGTTATGTTGAGGTCTACTCGGTTGTAGCGAGTAAAGATCAAAATACAAAGATCAAACATCAATGTTCAGCAATAGTGTAAAAACTTTTGTAAACATCTCTAACATGCATAGGTGCTTTGCAAATAAGAAATTTCATCAATAGAGGCCCAGGGATGAGAGCAGTAAGAGAGAAAGCACAAGAGCGCGCACCGAGTAGACCTCAGCATAACTTTAGCTACGGGTCTGAAAGGAATAGGAACCAAACCAAAATAAGGGAAATAAATATATGATACATTGCAAAGCTGCATGCGCTGAAACCATAATTTTAGAAGACCTGCCGTCTGAACGGTAGGGTCTCAAAATCGGTCCTCCCAACAAAAAATTATTTTATGCCCTGAGGGCAAATGACGAGATATGACTACCATATTTCGGGGATAAACATCACTCGCCACTAGCATCATTTTGGCGCTTAGAACGGGTCGTTATCACATCTAGAAGCCGAGTTATAAATTTTGGATGTCAAAGTTGCAACCCTGGCACAGCTTGAAATCGGAGTCGGAGCCATTCCAGATTGTTTGACTGTACAGTCCTAGTGGGGGTCTACACTCTCACAGTGTTCCCGAAGAACAGGGCTTTTCACTAAAGAAATGGGAATTTTCAAAAAAGTGCACTTCGGTAGCGTCATCACTACGCAAAAATTAACTAAGTTAATTACACCAACACATCATAGTAATATTCCTTGATAAATTCTGTACATTGGCTGAAAAGATCAGCTTGATTGCTTTCCTGGATCAAAAGTTATAAAAAAATGAAAAAGTGTCCGATTACTTTCTGGCGATACTGTACGTGGTCAGCCATTGTCGCTGGAAATTAAAATCGGGTGGGTCGGATGTCAAAATCAAGTGGGAGATAGACAAATTGAGAGATTCCCTACTCACAATGCCACTTTTTTTCTTCATTTTGGCTAAATCGGGTGGGTTGGGAGCTAAAATCGGGTGGGTCCTGCCGCTAGCGACAATGCCGCCCACGTATGCTACTGAATTGCTATGAAATTAGCCGGACTGTTGTCAAAGATTATCCGCGTTATTTTTGGCCATTTTACTGAATACAATGTATAATATAATTCTTCAATCGATAATCTCGCCCATTTCGTAAAACAGTCAATCGATAACAGGAACAAATCGATATATAAACATGGCAATTATCGATTAACCATGCTCCCTTTACAGATTTCGTCACTGTACGCACATAGGCCGACTTCAATTCTATCGGGCTTGATGATCCTCACTTTCGAATAATACTGAACAAGAAGTGAGCTATTGATTTCTTTCTTATTTCCTCACTGATATACTATGATTATTTTTCTTTTTTTACCGAGCTTACGAGAGAGCAAAGCAACAGCTATATTCAATCAATCGATGATTGCATGTCATTATTATCATGCATTTATTCGATGATATGTAATCATGGATAAGGCGTAGGGTATAGCTAATGTATTATGATCTAAATTCATACTGTTAAATAGTGAATCAATATTCTATCAATCGATAATGTTGCCATTGTCACTGTCAATGCATGATGGGCTTAATTCGTGCTACGAAATAATCAATCGATAATAGGACGTAACAAATCGATATATAACATTACAATTATCGATTTACCATACTTCCTTTACAGGACTCTCCACTCCACGCTAAACATCTCGTCCCCAATGCACTCACCGTCATCAAATTGGCTCTCAAATAGTTGTGAGCTTTTGATTTCTTATTTCCCTTCTACATAGCAATTCAATAATTTTGTTCAATCGATCGATCGAATCGATGATTGCATGTAGCAAATCATTATTATGATGCGTTTATTCGATGATATGTAATCGTGGATAAGGCGTAGTGGTCAGTAGTAGGGTATAGTCAATGAATGATCGTAGGTGGGCACGCATGGGGGAAAGGCTGTGTGCAAACCGGGAAATTGTAAGTAAAGACTATGCGCATGGCCAATTTTGTGTGTGCAGATTTGACTGGAAATTTTCCAATTTTTGCGAGGCAAGGCTATGCGCAAGGGAAGGCAAGGATGTGTGCAAAAATAATTCGTTTTCACGCGCCCACCTATGTGAATGATGATCTCAATTCATACTGTTAAATAGTTAATCGATATTCTATTGAATCTATTTTCGATCGATAGTGGGGTGATCTATCACGGTTGTTATCGATTAACCGCACTCTCTTTATAGGCCTCTTCTCTTCACGTTGTCATCGGCTCTTCTTCAATATTCGGACGAATGCTCTCATCCCCTCTGTTTTTCCAGCTTTTAATCCCCCCCCCCTAGTTTCTGCTCTTTCTCATTAAACCTCTTGTAGAGGGAAACATTGTGCTTTAAGCTCCTTGCCCTGTGCCAACATTTGACCTATGATCTCACTTTGTCTTCCAATTATCACTGTTAAATACTTGGTCTAGTGTGTCCTCCTAGTTGAGAATACCGTACTCAGCCATTTTAGTTCTCAGTAAGAGTAATCAGTAATAAGATTAAAGATCGATCGATAGTTCCTAATATTGAATATGCTACAGTATTAACTACAGTATTGTACACTTAATTGATTAGATCTATTAAGGTAATCGTTCCAATTCTAAGATAAGGGTCGGATAATCGATAGGAGGGCGGGCAGAGGTGATAACTATTGATACTTAGCGACAATTAATCGATAATGGGGGCTTATATTATACAATTCTCCGATAAGGGGCACGTAGGCAATGTAGGGTGGGCTGAGTAATCAATAATTAGATTAAAATCAATCGATAGTTCCTAGTGGATATGATACGGTATTAAATACAGTATTGTACACTTGATATGGTAGATCATTTAAGGTAATCGATACAATTATTCGATAAGGATCAGGTAATCGGTTGGAGGGTGGGCAGAGCAATCAATAAGTAGATCAAAATTAATCGATAGTACCTTGTGCTATATGATAATTCATTGTTTGTGGATTTCATCAATCAATAATGGAACTAGCTTGGCTTGAATTAATCGATAGTCGGTCATTAGTGAAACGGTGAAATCATTCAATTCATGAATAAGTGGGGATTTATGTAGTAGATTAGGAGGATAGGCAGAGGGGGCAACTTCTAGGTATTTTTGGTAGAACAAACAAGAATATGAAGATTAACCAATCGATATATTGCATTTATTATACGGAAGTAACAGGGACCGATTTGTTGGGAGAGAATGGTAATTAACAACACAATAGGTAACTGCGTTATTCGAAACTACACTCACGGCGAAATGACTTAGATAGTGATTGTCTCACTGATTTGTCTCGGAAAGAATTCTCTCACTATTGCGGAGTGTCTCACATGTGAGACACTTGGTGACTCAAACCCATAGTGAGACAATCGGTGACTCACTAATGAGACATTAATTGTCTTTCGATTTTAGACTCCGCCCAGAGTCACTTTCATCATTTTTTGTTGTATTTTCAATATGATTCTGTATTTTATTTCGTTTTTTTTATTGAATAAAGACATGTGCATTTATCGATTTACAATTGGTAGGGTTGTCATGACTTTATGTCCTTATGAATTTTGCGGAACGTCTCTAGCTACCGACGAACTACTCACGCAGCATCTTCGATCGATGCATCAAGGACACAATGGAACGGTAAATGATGAATACAGTAACGCTGGTTACTGTAGCTAGAGCATCGATAGACAAGTCATCGTTAACATTTACAGTACCGACTAGTATGCAAAGAATGTTTGACCAATCCGATACTGAAGAATCTGAATGAATACAATAGGTGGGCACGCGGGGGGAAAGGCTGTGCGCAAACCGGGGAATTGTAGGGCAAGGCTATGCGCATGGGCATTTTTTAGTAGATTTGACTGGAAATTTTCCAATTTTTGCGAGGGGAGGCTATGCGCGAGGCCCCGCAAGGAAAGGCAAGGCTGTGCGCAAAAAGAATTCGTTTTCACGCGCCCACCTATGATGAATACCGAGCTCATCGTAAAGCACGTCATAAACATAGTACGTTATCATTCTTTATGTAGATTCAACACAGGAACAGTACAATAGAAATGTATTGTGACTGAGTAATCGATAAGAAAAAATTGGAAACTAGTAAGAAAAAACAGTTGAAATTGGCTGAACGAAATATTAATAGATGTGATATTTATTGGGAGAATACTACGAATAAATATGGTTGAATTTGAAAAACATAGTTAGACATGCAAAGAGTGGGACCATTGCCAGACGGGTTCAGTCGTAAGTCGCTGCATTGTACATCATGATCAGTATTGATAAAGTTCTGCAAGTGGAAATATAATTTAACAGATGTTGGAAATGTTTAAGTTCGATTATCATAGAAGTGTAATGCCAAAACGAAAAAAAGTGAAACATTTGCGACTAAATTTAACAAACTCCACAAAGTGCCAATTGTTAGCATTTTCACGTACTTGATGAATTATTATGAAAGGTTTTAAATGCGTATGTGTTTGCACAATGCACTTATGTAGGATAAAAGTGATAAAGTTAATCGGGAGCGTGGCGGATCAAAATTGGTATACGTTAGCATACTGTATAATCAATCGTACTGCAAAATCTTCATAGAATTTTCTTTAAAATCATTTCATTTTTTTCAAAAATTGGCTAACCCATGGGGTAGCCATAGATCATGTCTGAATGCTATCGAATAGTCGATTATCGATTAGTTTCTCTTCAATACAATAAGGCACAAGTCTACCGTACACCCGAATCGACCGCTACCGTACCCAAAAACTACCGTTATCACCTTGAAATCACGGATGTAGACCACTCGTCGTAGTGCTTGTAGAAGTGCGCGAGCACACGTCGGAGAACCTGTGGATTATCGATTAGCAGAAATTAATCAATATTATACACTCAGTGTTGCTCCATACTTAACACACATGTAGTACTTCATTCTTACAAGTTATCGCTCGGATTTCTGATGTTATAATGAGAACCATAATGAGAAAAGTATGTTACAAAGTACAAAGCCTGACCGGATTTTGAGCAAAAATTTTGCCAAAAATCGAAAAAAACGACCAATGTCACAATGTGTTAAAATCTTGGAAAATTAGAGGAAAAGTGAAAAGTAATGTTAATATTGTAATTGTAAAAATAGTCGGAAAAGAAGAATAGCTTCATAATTTACAAACTCTTGAACTTAAAATATTTTTTTTTAAAAAACAAACAAAATTAACACCAATCTCCACTTTCCACCTACTTTTCCAAGATTTTATCACCACATAAACCAACCTTCTCAACATGAATGAGTGCGGTGTCCGTGTCCTTGGGCAGTTTAGTCTCATCTCCGTTATTCTCCTTTTTCCTTCTTCTTATCATCTCCTTCGGTCTTACTATCGCCAGAGGTCTCTTCGGACTCCTTCTAGCAAATTAGTGAATTTATTATATTGTACAAATATAGGAGAATAAAGTAAGAAGTAAAATTCTAAATTAGTAAATGTTAATAACATAATTATAGGCAACGCTAGAGAAAATTTTTTTATTGAATTTGAATCATCGACAAGAGATTTTTAATATAATATGCATGAATGAAATGCAAATATTAGCAAACCTCCGCCTTTGAGTCCTTCACTCCAGTCGCAGGCGATCTGCCAAGAAAGAATCATTTAGGATCACAACTCCCGCCCGAAAGGAAGTATTTGTAACGAAGCTGCAAAAGCGTTTTGAAAATTATTTACAGTTTTATTTATATAAGATTTTAAAATATAAAATCTTTTAAACATCCATCACTTCTAGGGCGGGTAAAATGACCCCCTGTCAATGTGGTGCACTAAGGGAATATGTTTTTTCGGGAGTTCTGGATTACGAATCAGCCATTCCATTTAGTATTTACACTAATTGCAATAAATTCATACATTCTTTGTGAGTCATTTCTAATCGGGAATTGTAGAAACGACCGCTCAATGAACAATCTAATCTAGTTGTGCGTTATATTAGTTATATTTATTCTTTATTTCCATTATTATTTAATTTAATTTAATTTATCATACATCAATAAGATGCGACAACATATGAAATAACGGATAAATGAGAGCTATATATTATTACTAATTATTCCATCTGTCTATGGTACGAGTCTCCTAACGATTTTTTCCTTTCCTACTTTTCCCAATGTTTCGGAGATGTTATTTTGAGATATTTCTATTAATTTTCAAAAACGTTGGTGCCAAAGTTGATAAACTAGAACATTAGAATATATAATATTATAGATCATTTAAACCGCGCAATATAATAACACCCTATCAATCGATATCATAACCGGTCGTACATACCTGAATGAGCGCTTGGCTAAACTCCCAGACGTCATATCGATCGTCGATGTTGGCTACGATCTTTTCGCCCGAGGAGAACAGCTGCCTGATAATGAACGAAAACACGAATTAATATTGTAATACACTTATTTTTTAAATGTAATAGTTATAGAACTCTTTTAAACAACACATGTACAACAACCTATAATAATGTTAATAGCATAATGGTAGGCTACGCTAGAGATGAGTTTTTATTGATCTTGAAACATCGACAATAGATTTTTAATATAATATGCATGAATGAAATGTAAATAATGTTTTCATCGAATGCTTTCATCTAGAACCAACCTGTGTAAACTCCTCCTCCACTCCCCTCACACTATCAGCCACACTGGTTATGGCCAGTCTATCGAGTAGTGCCGCCATGAGTGGGTGCGCTCCACCATCTGTCGTTGCACCCAATCCTGCGAAGTATCAATCGATATTTAATCAATAGTTATTTTTTTAAAGTTTAAACACGAGATAATCAATACGCTATGCTGCAGCACCCAATCGTGAGAAGAATCGATCAATAATTAAATATTTAAGTATATCTTTAAATGTTTCCAACTAATACGTGTTTTATTGAATGGCCGAGGCACCCAATCCTGTAGATTTTTTTCCTTTTTACGAGTAGAGAGAGTCTGTGTAAGAAAAGTGGACAATGATAAAACACAATCGTGTAATAACCTCCATAGATTGGCTTCATTCAAAAAAGCTGGGTGTCAGACACGTCACAACTCTCAGTCGCAATTTGTTTTACAATAGTTCGCGATCGAATGCAATCGTGTACCTACCGTAACCAGGATTCCGTTCTTCTGGAAGACGTTCGCCTACAGTAGTTCATTGTCGCAGTACGCGGGGATCTCAACGTCGACTGCATCGGCTGAGAGACGGACTTTTACCTGAATACAGTTGTTTTCATCAATCAATAAGCAAAAACGATGGCTTCATACATATAAAATTAGAGGGTACTACAAATGCTTTCTACGATCATGACCACCTACGATCATTCATTGACTATACCCTACTACTGACCACTACGCCTTATCCACGATTACATATCATCGAATAAACGCATCATAATAATGATTTGCTACATGCAATCATCGATTCGATCGATCGATTGAACAAAATTATTGAATTGCTATGTAGAAGGGAAATAAGAAATCAAAAGCTCACAACTATTTGAGAGCCAATTTGATGACGGTGAGTGCATTGGGGACGAGATGTTTAGCGTGGAGTGGAGAGTCCTGTAAAGGAAGTATGGTAAATCGATAATTGTAATGTTATATATCGATTTGTTACGTCCTATTATCGATTGATTATTTCGTAGCACGAATTAAGCCCATCATGCATTGACAGTGACAATGGCAACATTATCGATTGATAGAATATTGATTCACTATTTAACAGTATGAATTTAGATCATAATACATTAGCTATACCCTACGCCTTATCCATGATTACATATCATCGAATAAATGCATGATAATAATGACATGCAATCATCGATTGATTGAATATAGCTGTTGCTTTGCTCTCTCGTAAGCTCGGTAAAAAAAGAAAAATAATCATAGTATATCAGTGAGGAAATAAGAAAGAAATCAATAGCTCACTTCTTGTTCAGTATTATTCGAAAGTGAGGATCATCAAGCCCGATAGAATTGAAGTCGGCCTATGTGCGTACAGTGACGAAATCTGTAAAGGGAGCATGGTTAATCGATAATTGCCATGTTTATATATCGATTTGTTCCTGTTATCGATTGACTGTTTTACGAAATGGGCGAGATTATCGATTGAAGAATTATATTATACATTGTATTCAGTAAAATGGCCAAAAATAACGCGGATAATCTTTGACAACAGTCCGGCTAATTTCATAGCAATTCAGTAGCATACGTGGGCGGCATTGTCGCTAGCGGCAGGACCCACCCGATTTTAGCTCCCAACCCACCCGATTTAGCCAAAATGAAGAAAAAAAGTGGCATTGTGAGTAGGGAATCTCTCAATTTGTCTATCTCCCACTTGATTTTGACATCCGACCCACCCGATTTTAATTTCCAGCGACAATGGCTGACCACGTATGTTCAGTAGGGAAATAAGAAATCAATATTTATCGACTGGCCATATCCTATTATCGATTGACTATTTCGTAGCACGATTTAAGCTCAGTATGCATTGTCTCTGCGCTATTGTCTATTAGCAATGATAACATTACCGATTTAGAACTGCTACGTGATATAGTTGACTAAATGAAAAGGAAAATAGTGGGCTTCAAAGAATTTCTGAATAAAAATTTATACGAAATCAGCTACTAACACTCAATCGAAGACTCTAAGATAATATTATAGTTTGTATTCAATATAATTAACTAAAAATAACACGGAATAAATGTATAATACGACACGCTAACCTTGGAAATTAGAAGTTCGCCGTGAGTTTCTGCATGCTTTGAGTTCTGCCGAAGGAATGGATAACTTCGCCTGTCATTTGGAACATGTATAGTATACAAGCAATTACACAATTCATTATACAGCACAATAGTGACCGATATGACGCGAAGAATCGCTACATCAGGGGATAAAATTACCACGTTTAAAATTACTTATCATTTTCCACGCGCAATCGGCCGAGAACGCTCTCTAATGAGACACTGGCGATAAGTTAGAATGCGCACATGTTAAGTAATCATGAAATAAGAGTAAAAGAATTGCTTGAAACAGAAATTTAGAGAAAAATTGAGTAAAAACGAAAGAGGCTGCAAATTTTAAAATTCCCGCTAAACCTACAGTATGATTTAGCGGGAAAATGACGTTCAAAATTTGCCGTACCCAAGAATTTTTTGACAAGTGTGATTTGCCTTTTAATTGCTTTTTATCTTGAATAGACACTTTCTAGATTTTTCTTTAGTGTTTAAAAGAACTTTTTATCATGCAAACTCATGATTAAAACTTTGAGAATACAAAAATATTCATACTCAAAGGAAATAGCTGATGCGACCAAATGCGGCCCGCTGCGGAGCGCACCGGAGAATGTGTACAAAACACGACCGGGCTGTACTGTATATCAAATTATCATTTTACGTATTATTTGTACCCGACGATTTATATCAATAATTTCAAACGCACCTGCAACACAACAGCTGTAACTGCTCGTATTTGATATCTGAAAAAAATGAAAGAGGTCGTCAATCAAATTCAATTGTACCCTGATACATCTTTCAGCTTGGATAATGGTATTTTGGGGCGTCAATAATTTTCCCGAGAATTGTTTTTGTATTCAGGGAAATGTGATCTATAGTTCTGCCTCTGGCCAGTTTAGTCATGAAAAACTCGAGGGCACTAACATATTTATCCATAAAATGTATGGTCGTACAGATGGTGAGATGAAATTTATTAGTATAATTTATAAGTTGCAGTAAAAGATAATAAAATAAAATTTTAAAATTAAAAAAAAGAACTAACCTTCTGAACGATGGACTCATAGCGTACACTTCACCGGTCAAAGTGGAAATCATACCAGATACAGCCATGATCAAAATCAGCGAGAGCGGAATCAAATTGATGAATACACCTGAAGATGATGAAGTTTGTTCGCATGAATTATTTTCAAAGTTCACCAAAATGCGCTGAAAAACTGAGCCAGTTTTTGTGTATGCAGTCAGCCACGAAAAAGAGTTATCATCTATTTCCTGTAAATATCGTCAAAGGGAAAATGCAGCCAACATTGCAATATTTTATAGCCTCGAAAATCGATTTCCTGAGATTCTATCAAAGTATTGACCGTATAAAATACACTTGTTTATTTGGTACGAGAGTAGCCAATCACTCCCACAAGAGACTTTCTTGTTTTGCATGGTTCAAAACTATGCCGATCTCTTTTATATATAATATAGCGCGCGGCGAAGGTCAGCCGGGTTAGAGAGAGGCAGCGGAGAGACAATCGAGAGGCGGGGCGAGATGTAGAAGGCTACATCTCGCTCGCCTCTCGATTGTGACTTCCGTTCGTTAGCACCATTTGTCATTTTCTTATGCAAGTACATTTTATACGCACAATACGCATCAAACATTTTTATAAAGAACTATTATATTGAAAATATAAAATACGCATAAAAAGCGAATGAAAACATTGACGGATTTGCTGTGACTTCGCTTTTTTTCAGAATTTAAATCTCTTTCGTATGATTCATATACGGTATGAAAGCAACTTATTTTTATTTGCCAAATCTCCTTTTAAAGAACCGGCAAAGAAAAAAGCTCCAGAGTCCACTACTACGAAAAAGCATCATTTATTACAAACTCACTATCTCTTTCTTTCATTGCATGCATGTCAGCCCATTATAATATGTGATTGTCATGATTTGTCTTCGACAGACAATGTCTAGACAATTCATTCCATATCGCCCCACCTGCATAGGTGAATGGTGGCAAATAGTTTGCCGGCAATTGTGACGTCACAACCGAAGGCGTAGGAGTTGGCCATATTCAGATACCTCCTACGGTTGTGACGTCACGCTTGCCGTCAAATGGTTCGCTAACGTTCGTGGATACGGCCTCTGAATAGAGGTCAATTTCCTTTGTCTTCTCTCCCTAGAATAGCCAAAAAACCAATATTGCTGAGCACTTCATCTGCCCACATCAATACACAATAATATTAAACGGAATCAATAACCCGTCCATGAATCGATTAAGTTTTACTAACCTTGGTTACCGTAAATTTCGCAGCTACAGCCATATACGATTCCATCGATGGTAGCATAAAGAAATAGTAGAACAATAAACATCCTTTGCCAGCTTTCGTACTGAAAAAGTGCTTCCTGGACGATACGTTTTGAATGACCTGAATTTAATTTAATTTAATTTAATTTAATTTAATTTATCATACGACAACATTTGAAGAACATGTAAATGATTTGTTAAATGTATTGCCACAGATAGTGCAATATTTCACACATTTAATTTCGGTTTACTAGTAAATCGGTAAGACATTTTTTAAATTAAAAATAATGCAATTATTACGTTGAATCGGTACGCCAAGCCGGTGAAGTAGGCTATGCCGAAAAAATACAATATGATTAATGCATAAATCTAAATGAAAAAGTACATAAAAAATTGTGGATAAAAACCAAATTTTATGCAAATAATTACAATGATTTCGTTGCATTCCAAAACTACAGGAAGTCGAAAATCAAGGCAGTAAATGATTCCTTCCTTTCCCATTATAACTAATGATAGAAAACTGAAGTAGGAATCGCATAATATCGAGAAGAACTGAATAAAATAGATTATGCACTTCGCATACTCTGGTCTTTCAAAACTTAAAGTCTACTTAAAATACGTCTCTGACTTGAAGTTTACTTTAAGTCTACTTCAAGTGAGTGACGTCACATTTTCACTTTAAGTAGACGTGCGTCTCACTTTGAGTAGACTTACGTAGTGACGTCACACTTTAAGTAGACTACGTTTCACTTGAAGTAGACTTACAAGTATACTTATAATTAAAGTGAAAGTGTAAGTAGACTTCAAGTTTTGAAATTCCAGAGTAAAGCATCGCATAAGGCGGGTACATTGACATTGGCATAACTTTACCAACTAATGGATGTTTCGTAGCTGGGTTGCTGTGAATTCTCTCCATTCCGAACGATTGTGCATCGCAATTTGCATGAATTGTGGGCCAGCCGCCTTCACAAAATCATCCCTCCCTCTCTGCATCTCTCTCATATCTCTCATACTCATTATTAAATAAATAAATAAATCCATCCCGATTATGCATACAGACACAAAATGTACTTTTATGTATTACGCTATATTTCGCATACTGAATGCTAACGCAACCATAGTACTGGAAAATTCTCCAGAAATAATTATCCCTTTTCCAATATTCGTCAATAGCTCCCAAACTGCCACTGTACCCAAAACCATCACCGATATCGCTACCTTTGCGACGGACAACCCTTTATGTCATTCTTTTTCCAGTTGCATATAATAGAATGGAAGCAAGAATAAAAATAAGGACTCTCGTTTTTGTTCCTCTCGACTCGTTTTGATAATATCATAATCAGTGAATGACATAATCGGTGAACTACAATATACCTGTAGCGCTACAAAGTATGGGAGATATCCTCTATTCTGCTGATTATTCTTGATCAGGATAAAGATGAGAAAACCAGTATTGAAAACCAGAAAAGCGTATCCAGTAATCCGATTGTACCATATTATTACAGATTTAACATTAGGCGATATCGGTTCCTCGCTCATATGGCACTGAACAAGAAAATGGTTTTTCAACCGCGGCAAGAGAAACGCTACACGAATAACACTTTTTGCTAGCCATTATAAGGATATTGTTAGCGAATATAGGGATATATATATTATATTATATACATATGGATATAATGTATTTGTGATTACGATGGAGGCAGGCGGATTATTTTTAATGAACGCAGATGCTTTTTCATTGTTTTCAGCGAACTTCTTTGATTTCTGGATTAGAATGAGAGAGTATGGGAAAAGAGTAGAAAGAACTCTCATGTCATCATTCCATCAATCATGATGGACCACAACCGAGAAAAGGGTCGGTTGCTACGCGAAATAACTAATGATTGATGAGTAACGAGAAATGACTAGAATTGATCTGTAATATGACCTGGGTCAGAAATCAAAGAAGTACCGTTTTCAGAGTCAGGAATATCTCAACTTCTCTACTCTCATCCATATATGTACAGTTGATTATCGATAACCATGTTCAGAAACCGTCTGATTACTTATTATAATACATACAAAGAATTGTGAATGCTCAAACATGAACGGTTTTGGCCGTAATCAAATGCAAGAAAGTGTTATTATTATCTATTAACAGTCGCATGAGGTTCTTTAATTCACCTGTACCTCCACGATTCCTAGCATTCGGTATCGGGAAAACAATCATGTTATTACAATTTTTAATGCTTGAACATAACAATGATCCTTAATCCTGTCTCAAGACGAATTCGAGGAACTGCAGAGAAGGTTTTGAATGGTAACTGCCCATTCTTTCAAAATTCAAATATCTTCGCTAGGGATGGAACAAAACCTCAATTGCACGAATTAAAAAAGTACATGCAAAGAAGCGTACTTCAGAATATTGAAATAGGCCTTGAATCTCGACGGTTCGCTAGCTAGTCTCTTACCACTCAAGGGATTGATCAAAGGTAATTTAAATCGCATAAAGCGACCGAACTGCATCACCCCAATATTGCTTTTACCTTGACCTACCTTTATTTTTGATATATACAAACATATTAATATTAGGTTGATGCATAAATTTCTTTACACATCTTTGGTCACTCGTGAACGAGTGTTATTTATCTTGTCCATCGTATTTTCATCCCCGATCGAATTCACCTTCGCAACGTTATATTATTCCTCTTCCTTTCCGACTGGAACCCACCCGAGACTCCACGCCTCATAGCAGAAAACAACGACAAAAACTCAGACAAAGGAAGCGAGAGAGTGTGGCTAGAGCGGAGAGATTCAAATTAGCTTGAGGCGTGGCTTTAAGGGTAAATTTAGTAAACTTAAAAAGATCAATAAATCAATAAATCAGATAGCTCGTGATCTTTGTGGAGAGTTGAATTCAACGTCGAGTAGTCAAGGCCCGTCGACTAAGGCTTCATCAACACAATTTTGAACTGTTTTGAAACTTACCACGAGGCTAATTTAGCGCTCCTGTCAATGCGCTCTCGATTTCGTTGTCTACGAGAGAACATTGCCAGAGCGGAAAACAAAATTAGCAAAATTATTCATCCACTTTTATCGGTATTTTTGTTCTTCTTGCCTGCTGATTTGTTCTCAGTACAAGTTCGATTCCTTTTCGCCTACATGATTATCAAATAATTGTATTCAAAGTCATATGTACATCTTTTATCTAATTGTCAGCGCTACAAAATACGGTGCGTCCAAAGCTTTAAAAAGAAGTTAGCAAAAAATCTATTTATATGTTTTCTTTGTTGAAATTTATTTCCTTAAATGTATAATAAACAATTATTTCATTTTCGTTTCTCATGATTTATCACAGCATTCTGGTCCAAGCCATTTTTCTTCCAAAGCAAGACAAAGGAGAGACCATTGTATTCGAGCGAGTTTGTATGTTGAGCGGTCGTTCTTGCTTTGAAAGTCATGAGAACGCTGTGTTATAGGTATTTGCTTTCCAAAAAAATCTATCACAAAATTTTAACAAAGCATGGTGGTTTTTCACTTTCCAAAAACAAACATGGTGGATTCTAGAAATATTTGCATTGTTCAAATTATGCCATCTACCTCGCAGTTTATGATCTCTTCGTGATAGGACTATGGCTGATTCTTGAAATAGTTACCGAGTACGGTCAGGATAGTTTCTCGGTCTTTAAAGCCCGTTGAGGCGCCGAGAATATAATAATAATAATAATTTATCTACGCCCGAGGCGCAACAGCAATTGAATGAACAATAGGTGGTAAAATATGATTGACGACTCTCCGGATTCAATGAGAAAGTGATACTTCGACGATATTGGGGTGGGCATCCAATCGATGTTTAAATAATCGAATATTGGGGGCGGTTCGGATAATAACTGGTAATTGGGAGTATAATCGGGCTGTTCTGAGTGGGAAAGAATGAAAACGAGGGGTACTGGTGGTGTGTTCAATATGGATTCCAAAAGATGATACTCGGTCACAGACTGGTTTGTATATATAGAAAGATGAGGGGGAAATAATAGTGGTATTGTTCATAATCATATGAGCTAAACAAAGATCACCTATGACTCTCATCTCAGTTAACGCGCGCAGGCCAAGAATTTTCAGACGATCAATGTAAGAAGGGAGAGAAAGAGGATAGGAGGGGGAGGGAAAACAACGATAGAAAACAATACGTGTAAATGTTCGTTGAGAATATGTGATAATCAGAGTGGGCAAAGTCGGGTGAGTACGGAGGGTGGGGGACGGACATTCCAGCCGTAACCCACTGGCTCATTTGGTCGTTCTAGCGGTATGGTGACGAACGTTGTCATGTTGGAACACTCACGGCAAATTCTCTTAGATATAGGTTATCTAACTGTCCAGCTATAGATATAGGTTAGCTTACTCCAAACTTTCTCAAAAAGAAACGTTAGATAATACTCTCTCGCTCGATACTGTAACGGGGACTGGAGTAAGCCAACTAAGTTATCTCACATTTGAGACAACGTCTTTCTAATTGTCGTATGTTAGATAACCTATATATCAAATATGAGAGATTTTGCCGTCAGTGAAGTAGATCCGATCGTCCTGATTGTTCTTGTGAACCCTCATTGTACTATGATGCAAATATATCAGCACATGAATAGTAAATTGAATGTATGTACGCCTACGATAAAGAATACACGGTACTTCTTTGATTTCTGGCCCAGGTCATATTACAGATAAATGATTTCTGGCCCAGGTCATATTACAGATCAGAAATCAAAGAAGTTCCGAATACACTTTAATACTTTCTGCCCAATTACTATCCATCCAATGAGTATTCAATGAGCGAATCCGTGACATTACAAATTTCAAGGACGTTGTTAGGGAAGCGGAGAGACGGAGGTGGTTGTGGGTGGAGAGGCTCTCGAGACTGCGACATGATCGATGGTCGCTGAGTGTGCTCAATTGGACCCCCAGTTGCAAGAGGAAACAGGGACGCCCAGTCAAGAGATGGAGGGACGATTTCGTGAAGGCTGCTGGTCCTCAATTTATGCAAATTGCGAGGTACAATCGTTCGGAATGGAGAAATTTCATGGCAACCCAGCTACGAAACACCCATTAGCTGATAAAGTTGTTCAATGTCAAAATGTCAATGCCCAATTACTAATTCGACTTAGCGGGCGATTGGGAATTTCGATGTACAGTCCCACACGATCGTCCTCCCTAAAGGCGGGCCGCCGCGACATGATTCATGTCGCCTCATGTCGCATCTTTCTAAAAGATTTTTAAAACATTTCATTAGTTGTGATCATTGCAGCATCAGATAAGATTAAGATCACCGTTGAAACGAATAAAATTTGTTAACTCTGGACAGAGTTATTGAAGGATCATGACTGACGAGGGTGCGTATTGGAAGTACTGTATTTATAAATATTGTTATTATTTCACAAAATACACAAGAAAATAAAAAAAAAATAAAATCCATAAAAAGCGTTCTAAAATTCGCAAGAAAATCGATTTCGCAGGGTCAATGAAAAAGTGCGGGAAATTCTAATTTGAAGGGATTACGGTAGCACTCCCGTCAGCCATGATCCTTCAATAACTCTATCCAGAGTTAACATATATTATTCGTTTCAACGGTGATCTTAATCTTATTTGATGCTGCAATGATCACAACTAATGAAATGTTTTAAAAATCTTTTAGAAAGATGCGACATGAGGCGATATGAATCATGTCGTGGCAGCCCGCCTTTAGGGAGTGCGATCGTGCGGGACTGTAATATAATATAATATAATATTTAAATATATTTCTGTATTTAGTATTTAGCGGGACTGTACTATATTACAATCCTTACTTATTGTTAGAGAGATAAGCTTTTTGCTTTACTGGATGGGTAGAACCCTCATTTTTTGATAACTGGTGCGCAAAACTGATATAAGGCAACTAACGCAACTACATTACGCAATTACGCAACTAAAAAACCGGGCTCATTTATCAAACTTCTGAGAAAATTGCCAAAACAATGTCTGTGTGGATTACCGTAATCCCGGAATTGCAAACTAATCGTGAACTAACTTTATTTTCAAACTTGCCATAAAAAATCCGTGCTTGGCCCCACCTTGTGTAACTCGATGGGATAAACTTTTCGAGGATATTCTCATCTACCGTAACCGACCTCCCGTACCACATTAACGCAAACTGACTTTATTTTTCAAACTTGCAAGAAAAATTCAGTTACAGCCCCGCAGAATCTCCCCTCGTGCATGTGATTACGGAGATCCCCGGGATCCCCCCGTGCCCCTCGAATTTTTGTGCTGTGAATATTGAATGTCAGGTGTGACAATTGTTACTATTCTTTTTCACTTTACTTGAACTATTTTATCAAGAAAAGTTTGGAATTTTATCAATTACGTAGCCCGAGAACAGATATTGAAAATATTAATTTTTAGCAAATGCCGCGCAAAAATCTTGTAGAACTCGCGCACGTTCGGCTTTATTAATCTCAAAATGACTTTTTTCGGCATTTCTATTTCTTAGCACAATTTAATTGACAAGCTTTCAAAAATTCCAAACTTCCCTTGATAATATAGTTCAAGTAAAGAGGAAAACAATAGTAACAATTGTCACACCTGATATTCAATATTCACAGCACAAAATTCGAGGAGCACGGGGGATCCCCGGGATCACATGCACGAGATTCTGCGGGGTTGTATTTCCCTTACCTGTAAGGGAATTATTGCCTTATATTTGAGGGATATAAAATAGATTTAAACAATCAGAAAAAATGAACAAAGTTGATTTACGCTGGGTAGGAATCGAACATATGAGGCCCGGATCGCTACTCAACAGTCTTGTCACTAAGTCATGTGAATATGTTTCCGCTCTCGTAAATCTTGATGATAGCTCTAGTCAGACGTGCTCATTCATATATGAATGAAAAAATTAGAAATCCCTTATATGTAAGGGATTTTTTAAAGAGATTAATTCCCTAGTAAGAATTCCCTTATAAGGGATTCTGCGTAGATAAGGGAATTGTTAAGGGAAGTGCAGTTCTGAAACTTACCCAAGGTAATTTTCTGTGATTGTGTTTGAAACGATATAAGGATAAGAACAAATATTTATTTACATCTACAAGATAATGTACAAGGCCTTAGCGTAATCAACACGACAACGATAACCATAGGAATCATGTGACAAAAGTTAAAGAAAAAAAAGGAAAAGAAAAGACAAAAAAGACCATAGAGTGCTTAAAAGCTGAGTCCTAAGTTCTTTTCTCAACTTTGGAGAAGAATATTTATAGATTGGCACGAGTTCCATTGACCGGTCGTGCTCGGGAACGCCAAATATCCGCGAAGTCGATCTCCATCGTGTTCATACTTTCCTTGTCCACTCCAAGTCTACAATGTGGGATTTTGGTAAGTTGCTAAAACGGAAATAGTTAACGAACCTTGCCATTATCTTTCTTGCCATATCAGCAATCTCATGAGAGATTCCCTCCTGTGAGGTTCCTCTGATGTCAATGTAGTTGCATAAGTCTCCATTGGCGTAGTGGCAAGAGATAGCCTTGCGGAAGCCTTAAGAGACAGAGGATTAAAAGGAGACCACTTTGAATTATATTATTTGCCTACTGTATTTTCTGACTATCATTCATCAACTCTGTGACACGTCGTATCTTGAATCCCTGTCATACCAACAAATGTTTGCTACGAAATTGAATTATAACACTCACCGTCAGTACGATTAGCTCCAGATCCGTGAATAAGAAGAGGATGGAAGAATACGGTATCTCCGGCTTCCATCTCAACATGCAAACGAGGCATAGTTGAATCATAATCCTGGATACCGTGATAGGCATAGTTGACGCCACCCTAAAGAGTACGACTACAGTTGTAGAAATTGAAGATAACACATTTTAAAGGCAGCTGGCATCCAAAAATTTCGATTCGAAATAGTTAAAATAGTTGATTTCATTTTGATAAGCTAAAAAAACTGATCAGAAATATGTATTTGAAAGTCTGGTAAGAAGTTGGATTACTCTCCACACCACGGGCGAGGTTTCCGAACTACAGTATGCTAACTCCATCGAAGAGCTCAAAGAAGTTTTATTCTTCATAATTCCCCACTGCGGATAGAATTATCATCAAAACATTCAATTTCAAATCGTCTCCTAAGAGTTGGTGTGGCAATAGGGAAAAGGCTCCCGCTAATTGGAGCAGACTGTAGTTTTTTAACTGCGCCGTTCTTCTTACCAGAGAATTCTTGTGATATAAGATTTATATCTTTCGAAACAGAATTTCAAGCTCTTTTATATGAGATCAACTTGTTTTTCGTATCCCGGTCCCTTTAAGATATGGCTTAAAGTAGACATATAATAAAATGGAATCATACCTCCCACTTTGGATATGTGTGAGGAAGAAGTGTTCCCTTGTGTGTTCCGGGAACGACAACGAGACAACCGTTGGCACTGAAATGGATTGAACGTTAACAACCGTGACCGGATCCGACGGACGTAACCGATAACCAACCGATTGATTTTCTCCATGGCAGTCCAAGCACACGCAATGAAATCTTCAGGACGGAATGGGAAATAGTGTAGGTCTTGATGCATGGGATGACGAGATGTTAAGGAACCTATTAGAATATTAGAATATATTATATATTAGAATATATTTGGAACTTGGCCAACTCACAACGTTGTATGTATTATTCTGAGACTCAAATCTCATAATACATTTTCAGGAAATATCGAAATTAGAAACTAATAAGAAAACAAAACCGAGGCTTTCGCAATTTGAGGGATAATTTTTCCAAAGCGTTCTTCGATAATTAGATGTACATTTGTGCTCACCGGTATCAGGAGGTTTGTTGATCAACATAGTGTGCATTGCACAAAGATTAGAGGTTGGAGTACCGATAACGTCCTTTACTGTGTCCACGATCTGCATAAATTATTATTACTATAAATTTTTGCTGAAAAAGATTTTATGTATTTTTTGCTCATAAAAATATTATGGAAAAAACATTCATAGATCGTGATAAAAAATCTCAAATCTCATCAAAAGCATTAAATCTCGATCTGATACCCAAGAGATATTTCAGATGGATTTCAATTACATATTTTCAATTATATAGATTACGAATAGAAGGATTAGAAGTTATGGTAGTGATGTGTTGGGAATGAATAATGAGAAAGCATATTATAGAACTACAAAAGTTTTGCACACACCGCGCCAAATGCCGAATTTAGTAAACTTCTCCACCGTTGAGAAAAACACACTCCAAATTTTCGGAAGGTTTTTCAATGCATATAATTTTATTTTTATTGAAAGTCCTGTGAAATGATGAGGAAACGCCATAAAATTCGATAAAATAAGAGAAAAAGGTATGTCGCGCGAAGAAGTGGGCGGAGTCTGAATATTGCGCGGCAAAGAGCGGAATTTGTATTGTTCGGACAGTTTTAATTCTATAATAGCTCATACGAGACAGAGATATTTTGTGATTATAGTAAACGTTTTTATTTATTTTTATGGACTCACAGCTGGGTATCGGCAATAATCGAATAGTACTTCATCATACTGCAATTATCATAATTAACAATATTATTCATGTTTCATATTTGCTTTATTATTTCATGGAGTCTAAATTACTTTAATGTCAATTATCATGTGGCATCATCGATCAGATGATTGTCATTTAATGATATGACAGTGTATCACTCAAGGAACTACACTAGACTACGATGTCCTTTTTAATCAAGAAAAGTTGAAAAACTCATCTGCACGCTTCTATCAGGTGGGGCATGTTCAGAGAATTTTGTATTAAATCATCAAACCTGGAAGTCCTGTAGTTTCGAAATAGCCTTCTCACCCTCCTTGAATTCACTCTTAGCAATCGAGACGTCCCTCATGATCGTCATCTCAGGATGAGAACCCTTTGGAGCCTCGCAAATCTCCTGAAATTTAAATTTAAAAATAAAACTTTAAAAAACTGTGTTATGGAAAATTAAATACTAAAAGAAGAAAAGAGAAAGTAATATGAATTACTTGGAAACGTCTCTTGAATCTTTCGAGTTCATAGAGTGGAACACAGTTTTTGATCACGATGAATCCGTTCTTCTCATAGAACCTGTAAGATATTATTTCATGACATAGCCGTGAAATTAAATTCCAAAAATGAACATTTTCTGTTCTGCTGTGAGAACGCGACCATCTTTGTTCCATTCTAAAACGCCCTCTCCAAGCACCTTCATTGTCTGTAATAATTCATGGATTATCGATTTGTGCAAAGCAAAAATGAAAAAAAAATCATTGAAAGTTCTTGATTCGTGGGACAAATTAATATTTGGCTAGATACGGGCGCGTATTTGAATGACCGCTCGGAATGGGCGGTTGTGTAGGGAATTACGTGTGAGATAAGAGTGAACAAAAAGTGAACAAGATTGTGAGAGAATACCCCAATCAGAGAGAGGTGATAGAGTGCATCCTAATGGAGATAAAAGTGAGAGAATGTTTGCGTTCTATTATAGACTTCAAAGAATAACAAACTCTATAGGGTCAATCATGTAGTCTGTCTAAAATTAGAAGGAAATTTATAGTATCATGTTCGCCCTGGAACCTGTTGATATGAACTTTAGGAGTCACACAGGTGTTCAAAACATTTTATTTTATTTATCATACATCGCGAAGATGTTTCAACAAGTAAAAAAATACGATAATGAAGAAGATATGCACAAGGAAATAGAATGGGGATAATAGACAATGGGAAAGTAGGGAAGGTGAAGATGGTTGGGGAAGTCTCAATAACGTATTCTCTAGTGCCAATATCAAAGATCAGCGTGGGATCAATGATGTAGGGTGGATGAGGCTGCTATGAAAATTGTTGCTAAGAGTGAAAGTACTCAGCTCAAGACTCGCGTGATCACCTGAAATTATGTTTATGAATATTCCACAAACGTGTATATTTTCCGAAAAAAAGGACATTCTGTGATCGATAGAGATAATAAATAGAATGGGCATTTATGACATGTGACGGAGTCGTCCACCTCCAGCTGTGTGAATTTTTTTTCTTTAAATTTTACTCCTCTTTGTTGTCTTGTTGTAATTTGCATTCATGGTGAGCAATATTCAACGATTGGTTATGAATTATGAATTAAATTATAGAAATTAATATTGGAAAATTATCAATATTAACTTGGAGATTTACTAGAGCAACAGTAAAACTAATTAAAATGAGCGAATTGTTTACAGGGAGCACATGAGTGGGTAGATCACTGGCTGCGTCACTCTCCTCTCGTGCGATCGCACTCAAGTAAAACCTTGAAATGCTCATAACTTTCGAGCGCATATAGATACAGTATACGTTCAGCATACCTTTGAAAACCTCTCGTTGAGCTCTGTCGAATGAGCTATTGAAAACTTTCGGCCCATATATCTTTACTAAAACTAAACAACAAAATCGATTTGCAAAAATACTAATAAAAATATCGATCGGCCAATGATGCAGGTGCATTCTCCTTGACATTCCAGGAAATTCTTCTGTTGACGACTCGATACCAAAACCATACCACGAAGAATTACAGAGCTCCAAACTCAAGTTCATTTCCAACCGAACAGTCAATTTATGGAACTCGTTGCCTTTTAATTGTACTATTTGACCTAATTCTCTTTTAGTAGAATTATTAAATATTTCAATTTATCATGATTCCACCTTAATCTTTTGTTGCCACAGTTGTAACACAGCATTTTATGTGTACCGCAGCGTTCACTCTACTTTGTACCTGCCTTTCTCTTATGATACCATATAAGATATTTATTATTTATTAGCTCTAGCCTTTGGTTACTAGTTACCAAAAGTCATTACAGTAGTAAATTTTAAAAAAAAATTCAAAAAATAAACTGATTAAAACTAACCAACCTTCTGTATGATTCGCTCATAGCGAACCTTTGATCTGACAAAGTAGAAATCATGGACGCCACAGCCACGGCTAAAATCATTGCGAGGGGGGACACAATTAATGAATATACCTGGAAATAATGAAATTTGTCCGCATAAATTATTTTATTAGTTCACTAAAAACTGCCGAAAGACTCGGCCAATTTTTTTGCATCGATCCATGAACAGTGTATGCAATTACCCACGCAAAAGAAGGATCATTTATCTCCAGTACATATCAATTACATACATCATTCATTGTGACCACTATAATGGCAGTACGACATTTTGGAACGGCCGTTTTGGAACACGGCCGTTTTGGAACGGGCCGTTTTGGAACGGGACATTTTGGAACGCGGACGTTTTGGAACACGGACGTTTTGGAACGGGACGTTTTGGAACGGGACGTTTTGGAACACGGACGTTTTGGAACGGGACGTTTTGGAACGGGACGTTTTGGAACACGGCCGTTTTGGAACGGGACGTTTTGGAACACGGACGTTTTGGAACGGGCCGTTTTGGAACGGGACATTTTGGAACGCGGACGTTTTGGAACACGGACGTTTTGGAACGGGACGTTTTGGAACGGGACGTTTTGGAACACGGACGTTTTGGAACGGGACGTTTTGGAACGGGACGTTTTGGAACACGGCCGTTTTGGAACGGGACGTTTTGGAACACGGACGTTTTGGAACGGGCCGTTTTGGAACGGGACATTTTGGAACGCGGACGTTTTGGAACACGGCCGTTTTGGAACGGGCCGTTTTGGAACGGGACATTTTGGAACGCGGACGTTTTGGAACACGGACGTTTTGGAACGGGACGTTTTGGAACGGGACGTTTTGGAACACGGACGTTTTGGAACGGGACGTTTTGGAACGGGACGTTTTGGAACACGGCCGTTTTGGAACGGGACGTTTTGGAACACGGACGTTTTGGAACGGGACGTTTTGGAACACAGACGTTTTGAGGGGGGGGGTGACATTTCAGCAACCGCATTTCGAAAACCGACATCTCGGCAACGGGGTATAACTCGGATAGTAAACATGAGATGGGTATCAATGTGATCAGCATCAGCAACACTGGAGTAATCTACCGTAATCCGGTTCGGTGGGTCAGATCAAGTTCGGTGGGTCAGACTTAACTAAAAATTGTCGGAATGGCCACTACGTGTGCGTTATCATTATGAGCTATTGCAAACTACCGTAATCTACCGTAATCCGGTTCGGTGGGTCAGATCAAGTTCGGTGGGTCAGATTTGACTAAAAATTGTCGGAACAGCCACTACTTGTGCGAAATCATTATCAGCTATTGCAAAATACCGTAATCTACCGTAACCCGGTTCGGTGGGTCACAACAAGTTCGGTGGGTCAGATTTCGCTAAAATTGTGTGTGTCAGATTAGAGTAAGCATAACTGTAACTAACAACAGGGGTATGCGGCAAATGACGTTAAAAATATCAAAATTAAAAAAAAATGTTTCAATTTTCAAATTTTATTTGAAAAAAAATTGCTAGTACCCGACAAGCTAGTTATGGAATGTTACCGGAATGCCGGTTGTGTTATTACTAAAATCTGACCCATCGCACTTGATCTGACCCACCGAACTGGGTTACGGTAGTTCGCAATAGCTCATAATGATAACGCACAAGTAGTAGCTGTTCCGACAATTTTTAGTGAAATCTGACCCACCGAACTTGATCTGACCCACCGAACTGGGTTACGGTAGATTACGGTAGTTTGCAATAGATCATAATGATAACGCACAAGTAGTAGCTGTTAAGACAATTTTTAGTGAAATCTGACCCACCGAACTTGATCTGACCCACCGAACTGGGTTACGGTAGATTACGGTAGTGTTGCTGATGCTGATCACATTGATACCCATCTCATGTTTCTATGACCCCTACGAACCGAGTTACGCCCCGTTGCCGAAATGTCGGTTGCCGAAATACGGTTGCTGAAATGTCACCCCCCCCCAAACGTCCAAAACGTCCGTGTTCCAAAACGTCCCGTTCCAAAACGTCCGTGTTCCAAAACGTCCGTGTTCCAAAACGTCCCGTTCCAAAACGGCCGTGTTCCAAAACGTCCCGTTCCAAAACGTCCCGTTCCAAAACGGCCGTGTTCCAAAACGGCCGTGTTCCAAAACGTCCCGTTCCAAAACGTCCGTGTTCCAAAACGTCCCGTTCCAAAATGTCCCGTTCCAAAACGTCCGTGTTCCAAAACGTCCGTGTTCCAAAACGTCCCGTTCCAAAATGTCCCGTTCCAAAACGGCCGTGTTCCAAAATGGCCGTGTTCCAAAACGTCCCGTTCCAAAACGGCCGTTCCAAAATGTCGTACTGCCACTATAATGGGCCCTAGGTCGTATGCGTACCGATGAATGAGAACCGACTAGATGAAAACTATTTGCATATTAGAGACAATGAATAGAGAAAGTATGCAAATGGTTATCATCAAGTCTGTTCTTATACATCGGTTCTTACTCAACCTAATGCCCCTTTATTGCTCTCATTTCCATAAATGATCTCATATATTTTCTTTACATGGCATATCTAATTGTCCCTTACTTTGTATTTTCGTATATTATTATTATCATTATCATATATAATATTATTATTAAAAGTATCAATTGTCCGTAAATCAAATGTTTACGAACATCGGAGATTGTCAATTTCATAGCTACTGCCATATACGCCACTGAGGTTTGTAAGACGATAAAGTAGCAAATTAAACAGCCTTTGCCCTTTTTCGTACCGAAAACGGACTTCTTGGTAGAAATTTTTTGAGTGACCTGAATTTGTTCAATTTATAGCCACAATTACATGATATATGACCAGTGGTGCATATTAGCCTTTTCTAAATGCCGGCCAATTCAAATTTAAATTTGTATTCGCGGGAGCGAAAAAGGTGCTGAAATTCAAATTCCGAGTTTTCGTCTTCGAATTTCAGCTTTTGTGGTGCAAAGTTGAAATTAAACTTCACGGCGCTAAATTTATAGCATTTAAAAATTAAGTAAAGTCGGAAAATGAGATTCTGCCTTTACTTAATTTTTAAATGCTTAAATTCGCAGTCAGAGAGCCGGAATTTGAATTCCTACGCATTTTTCGCTTATGTGAATTCAAATTTCAAGTTTCCGCTTTATGGTTTCCGTATGCTTTTTAAAGAGTAGAAATTATTTTTACATAAATTCCAATATTCTTACATTAAATCTGTATCCCAAGCCGATGTACGATATGCCGAAACAAGAAAATATTAATAACGCGTAAATCTAAATGCAGAAATACATAAAATTATGGATAAAAATAAATTTCATAATTTGGGGGGGGGGGTGTGATCTTTGATGTTTGCTCTTTTCGTAGTTTGTGGCCTGATCAATCAATGAAAACATTATTACTGTTAGTAGTTGGTTCGTATCCCGCACGGTTTTGATCAATTAGTATTCGATTTATATGAAAATACCAATCGATAATGTAATAAGGGGGTCAAGTGAATGGTTAAGGAAGCAGAAAGCAGAAATGTGTGTTATTGATTATCGATTACTGTTTAGTTCCACTGATTATTGATTAACATTATTGATTGATCCTCACCGTTTATTGATTGATTTACTATCGATGAATCGATTTAGACTGCATACGTAGTGAAACTGGCCACGTTGAAGTTGCTGCAATTGGAGTATGAAGAACAGCAGGAGGTATTAACGTGATCTTTGACCTTTAGCCTTTGATCTCTGATCTTTAATCTCTGATCTCTGACTGAGTTATTAAATTTAGGCGCATCTCTTTGACGAGTCGGCTATTCTGGATCCTAAGAAGGCAAAGAAGCGAAAGGGCAAGCAGCGTAAGGCTATCCTGAAAACTCTTGGTTGATGATCTACTAATCGATAATCTATCGATATCTTGTCAACTATCAATCTTTAATTATTATGTTTGTTAATTATTATGTTACTTTTAATTATCATGATAGTTCCCATGAAATTGCTACTCTTCCTGATTTGTGTTCTCTCCAAATTGTGCATTTGTTATTCCCTTTCGTTGTTATGTGGTGTTACATTTTCAAAACGTGACTCCGCCCCCTCACTCTCTCATCTCGCTTTTCCTGCCTCTCCAACAGTGCGTTGCGCGCGTGGTTTTCGAGCTGTATCTCGCCTCAGAGACAAGATATCGACAAACGGCAAAAAGTATCGTCTTATTGGGGTCATGACACATCGAATGAACATAATTTCCACTTTCTCAGCGAAAATCGGTTATCCACGTTGTGGCCGCTAGATATATCAATGCATTTACTCATAACATTAACATGAATTAAAATTCATTAACAGTGAATATAATGATAAAATGTCAATATATAATAATAATGATAATAATAATAATATTTTTTATCATCATTTCTATGCTAATGCTAATGTGACAAACAAATTTAAAAATGAAAAACGTGAAATAAAATATGAAGAAATATGGTAATAATCTCTCCGATACTTCATAATATTCTTTCATAAGCTTGACGCCGTAGTCTTCTTATCACACGATTTCTGTAAGAACCCACGACGATTAGGGTTTGATTTAGTATTCAAAATCTTGAAATATGTGTGCCTTACAATGCACCAGGCTCGCTACACTGATGGAAAACCCCTCTCTAGTATTTCAAAACTAGTAGTTTACTTATCATAACCACTGGAAGTAGACTTGTAAGTCTACTTCAACTGGTATATAATACAATAATGCATTTCGATAAATGTTCTTTCACTTGTAGTAAACTTGCAGAAAACTTCAAGTAAGTGACGTATTTTAAATAGACTGCTAGTTTTGAAATACCAGAGTAGTTGGCACGATGTGCAAAAATACACGGGTTCCCTTAAATACACGGGTTTGATACCTATGCATATAAGGTTTTGAATCCTTAGGGTTTTGTTACCTTTGGATGCAAGGGTTTTAGACCCTCATACGTAAGGATATAAGCTATTGCTTATATTGCAGCATGTCAAAAATGTTTTTTCTCTTTCCCAGTGTAGGTTCTTACAAGAAAATGTGGTTATCTGCGTTGACGATAGCGATTTTCCTCGGAATCCGGGCCTTTCAAACACATTCGTATGGAGTTCTTGATGCGTATGTATATTTCAGTCCGATGCAGGGAGAGACAACATATACTGATGATGATGTTGGCGAAGGCGTGTAAATTCATCAATAAATACAAGAGGGAAGTTACATCATCTAAAATTATGATCGATAGATGTGAAAAATATGATCGATAGATGTGAGTTATGGCTAGATTCCAAGAGCCTCGGGCATGCCAAGTTCCCCAAAATTTCGCTTTTACAGGGCAATGTTTTCTCTCTCAATGTTAGTATTCAATTTTCAATTTTGCCATTCAATTTTGACAAGTGTGTGCTGCTAAACCAAGCTAATCTGAAAACCTTGTAAATTTCCAAAGGCTTCAGAACTAAATTCACACGATCTATTTAGCTTTATTGATGGATCATTCAATTGAAGGAATAAATTATTATTATATCCGCAATTTTTGGGTAAAATGCTGGCTCATAAGTGCTAATTTTTATCAAGTTTTGAACACTTTCGTCGGCCATGTGGAGCAAGAGGTCGAACTATCGAAAGTTGCGAGAGATCATTAGAGAACATGTATTTTCAAGAGATTTATCGAAAATTTCGCGCGAAAGTTTTTCAAGATCTGCTAAAAAACAACAGAGGTTGACAGATTGAACACACCCCTCGCGTTTTCATACGCTCAATAAATATGTGCTAACCTATCTTGATAAATGTATGTAACTTACCATTAATTTCAATCGAGAAAAGTACACTGCCGCATGTGCAGACGAGAGGCATTCCAATCGATATAGTCGGCGCGACCATCTGAAAAATGCTTCACATTTCATTCATCGTCGCCTAGTTTTGGATAAATAGCCCCTTGCAAGTAAGAAATGTATAGTCCATGCTGATTTATTTTTAGATATATTTAAATTTAAATTTTTATTAATTTTAATGAAAATATATCTACTCCCGAGGCGCAACGAGACGTAAAGAGGTGTAAGATGAATGAATATTATACAATATTGATTCTTCATTCTCAGAGGGGCATACAAAGGTCGTAAATCATGAATAATGGGGTATTCAGCAAGCCGTTTCTTAAAACTACGGGTTTGAGGGATGAAGCAATGATTGGCTCTACATCGGTTCTGCATATATTTTATCAAATAAAAAAAGCACCTGTAACACAATAGCTGTAACTGCTCGTATTTGATATCTGAAAAGATAATGAAAGAGATCATCAATAAAATTCTATTGTTCGAGCCAGTATTGCGAGCAAAAATGATCCCTATTTTTTTCTTTCAAGTTATATTATTCGGCGAGATCTATCGTTACTACATTCACAATGCTAGCGAAAAATCAACAGATGAATGTTCTTTATTTAAAGGCACATCCCAAGCTAATTTATGGTGTTAATTTCTTGTAAATGGAATTGGAAATTGTAAAAAGGGTGTTAATTTTGTCCACTTGTCAATAGCATTGTAAAAAGCAAATATCTCGGTTCTCTGACTAGTTAAAGACTTGAAACTTGGTTTTTGGGTTAGAAACAACGAAAAAAGCTTATAAACGAAGTTTCAAATCTCTATCTCCACAAAGAGCGGAGATATTTTCCTTTTACAAGAATGTTCGAGTTTTTCCTGAAAAATCGTGTAAAAAGCAAATATCTCCGCTCTTTGTAGAGATGGAGACTTGAAACTTCGTTAATCAGCTTTTTTCGTTGTTTCTAACCCAAAAACCAAGTTTCAAGTCTCTAACTAGTCAGAGAACCGAGATATTTGCTTTTTACAATGCTATTGACAAGTGGACAAAATTAACACCCTTTTTACAATTTTCAATTCCATTTACAAGAAATTAACACCACACAAAACTCTCCGTTCTGGCCACACACTCTCGATTTATTTGTCTGCGATAGTAATTTTACAAGTGCATTTTATACGGACAATATCATAAATCATAAATCAATTTTTAAATTTTGACTACGTCGTAGTCAAAATTTTAAAAAAATATTACAATTCGATAAAACTGACCTTCTGAACGATGCGCTCATAGAGTACACTTCGCCGGTCAAAGTGGATATCATGGCTGACAAAGCAACGACCAAAAGCAGTCCGAGGGGAAAAGTATTGAGGAATACACCTGAAGATAATGAATTTTGCTCGCATGAATTATTTGTAGTAGTTCACCTAAATGGCCCCAAAAACTGAGCCAGTTTTTTTGAATGAATCCACGAACAGGATATGCAGTCACCCATGCGAAAGAAGGATCATCTATTTCCTGTAAATATTATCAAAGGGAAAATGCAGCAAACATTGCGTTATTTTTTCCACGATTATCGAGATTCTATCGAGGTACATCAAAGATTGTATATGAAGAATTATTTTAAAGGGAGATTGACCTCTCTCAGTGGTATCTTCATTACGCACACTATTTCTCTGTTCTCTAACAATGAGAGAGCGTAGGCCGCTGAAGAGACCGTTGACAAAGGTTTCGGTCCAAAGCGCATGAAAACATTGACGGAATGGCTGTGACTTCGTTTTTATACACCCACAAAAACAAAACCCTAGATCATGTACCCCTATGCACCAAACATTAAATGGTCAGGGTTTACAGCCCTTGTATTTCAGGGTTTTAAAGCCTTACCCTAAGAACCCTTAAACACAAGGTTCTCAAATCCAACCCGTTTAATTTTTGGTGCATAGGGGTGGGGTAAGGTTAATTTCTGTGAGTGTAGCCGTTTTTTCTCCACACACAATAAATAGTGGTGTGCCGCTTGTATTGACCGTATAAAATACACTTGTTTATTTGGTACGAGAGTAGCGTGTCACAGCCACAAGGGGGTTTTTGTTTAGAGAGAGCCCAATCGAGATACATAGCACGTAGATCAGAGAGAGCGCGAGGAAGGAAGGGGATTTACCAACCTTGGTTACCGTAAATTTCGCAGCGATTGCCATAAACGATTCCGCCGCAGGCAACATGAAGAAAAAGTAGAACATTAGACATCCTTTGCCAGCTTTCGTACTGAAAAAGTGCTTCTTTGTAGTAACGTTTTGAATGACCTGAATTTGTTAAATTTATCGAAAAAAAAACCTTTTTTTAGATTAAAAATAAGACAATTCTTACGTTGAATCTGTACATCACGCTGATGAAGTAAGATATACCGAAACAATACAATAGGAATAACGCACAACCCTAAATGCAAAAATACAAAAATATGTGGATACAAAATAATTTTATGCAAATCACTACAATGATTTCGTAGCACTCCAAATCTACAGGAAATCGATAATCGATGGAGTAAATGATTCCTTCTTTCCCCATTACAACGAGTGACACAAAACTAAAGTAGCAATCGCATAATATGGAGAAGATCTGAATAAAATCGATTATGTAGACAAAATAATTGTATAACGCTCGTTTTTTTTCCTTTTCGACTTCAGTCGCCTCGTTTTTGCACTATTGTTTTTAACAGGCTCCACTCGCAAGAGTTTGACAGTTTCTTGCGGATGTTTTTATTCAGTTATCGCGTGTCCTCCCAGCGAGAATGCCGCACAATTTCGTCCCTAACAGAATTCACATGCGGTTCCTCTTCCTCACCGGCTGGAAACCGACTTGATCCAACATTGTCTAGCGGAGGTCTACCCCACAGAAGCACCTCACGTAACAACGGTGAGAAATTTGGTTGTTCAAATTTGAGAATCTGGTGGTAAGTACGAGGAGTCGAGTACTGGGAACTCCTCCCAGAGGGTAAGACTATCACGGCACAGGTCTACACTCTCCAGCTGCGGAAGCTAAGACCCCAATAAATTGGGAAGGATCTACTTTCATACCGCTACAACGACCAAGGCTGAGCTAGCGGGTTAGGCCTCCCCTCTTTCACAAGTACGACACGGCGGCTCAATGATAGTAACTAAGAAGCTCTTGCCGGAGAAAGAAAGTATCGCAAACTGAGTGATGATAAGCAGTAAAACATCTATGTTCTCCCAGCGCGAAAGTTGACTACGGTATTTCTGGGCGCTCGCTTCTGACCTATCATCAAGTTTTACGATTCGCGAGACATGCCGATATGGCTTAGTGGATAGAGCTTTTGTGTATCTATCCGAACCTCGTATCCCGCCCAGTGCAAATCAACTTTGCCGGTTTTTGTGTAATGCAAGAGGCTTCAAGCCAAAG
This sequence comes from Parapristionchus giblindavisi, assembly GCA_943737045.1. Classification (NCBI taxonomy): domain Eukaryota; kingdom Metazoa; phylum Nematoda; class Chromadorea; order Rhabditida; family Diplogasteridae; genus Parapristionchus; species Parapristionchus giblindavisi. Next base: position 168,005 of record CALSFV010000204.1, read on the forward strand.
TTAAATGTAGGGATTTCTCTTCATTGAACCGCCGTGTACGAGATATCAGAGTACTCACCCGACCTCCCCCCCCCCCTGAATTTTCATCTTTTTCCGCGCTCCATCACTTCCTCAAAGAGTAGAGCTTCAAAGACCGAGCCAAAGATTTACCTGTAGCGTTACGAAGTATGGGAGATAGCCTCTGTTCTGCTTATCATTCTTGATTAGGATAAAGATGAGAAAACTAGTATTGACAATCAGAAACATGTATCCGGTAATCCGATTGTACCATATGATTATTGATTGAACAATTGGGGATAACGGATGCACGCTCATTTGATACATGATATTGTATACGAAAATGGTTATTCAACCGAAACAACAGAATATACTACTAGCTGGTAGCGAATATGAGAATAAATATGGATATAATGCGTTTTGGATTACGATAGAAGCAGGTGTACGACTTCACTGATGATTCCAATGGACGCAGATGCTTTTTAAATTTGTTCTGAGAGCAAGGAAAATCTCTTCTTCTCTTCTCACGTCCATGTATTACTAACGGTGTTTGCTCATTGATGACCATGCAAACCGTCTGATTACAATTAGAATACATACAAAGTGCGTAGAATTGTGAATATTAAAAGGGACACTCCGAGATAATTTGATACTCTCATCTCTGGCAACGCTCTACCGTAAACAAAGAAAGCTAGAGAGTGTGGTCACAGCGGAGAGTTTAAAATTATCTCGTGCCTTTCAAGATTGTATGTACGTACGAACGAAAGTAAACAATCGTCTCCAGAAATTGTTTTATTATTAGCATAATTATAATAGGATAATCATATTCGAGTACGATCGTAATAATTTCACACTGTATGTTCATTTATTGATCGGATCCGCTGAATGACTTCTTATGTCCATTCGAGAATCTGTAAAGTATATTGATTTCTTGTCAAAGGCTTCATTATGTGGTGTTCAGAAATAGCGCAATGATAAGGGAAAAAAGGACGCTTGAAGACACATATGAGGCTAAATGGCAACTCACCGCTGTGGCAACACTCTCGTCTACGAGAGAGTATTGCCGGATTATTTCAAATTAGCTCGGTTTACTAACATTAGAGTAGACTCTCTTTTTTGCTTTTATTTTCCATTCATGTTGAACATAACGTTGAAGGGAGTCCAAACCCGTTGATTATTGTCCGCACTAGGTCTAGGTCGCACTAGATTTAGGCAATAGGTCTGATAGGAACTATTTGCATGATTTGCCTATGAATCAGCGCTTGCCTCAGGTATGCAATTATTACAGTTTTCTTCCGGTCGGTTCTCATTGTCAGCGATCCGAGTGCCTTGTGAGACAAGACTATGGGGGGCGGGCAACGAATCAGAAAAGTTAGTAAAAGATTACCCCAGGAACGCCTTCAGAGTATTTCTGAAAGGCGTAGAGAATATAATGAGAAGATAGCAAGGAATTGATGAATATATTGTATAGAATAGAACAAAGACCATGAAGAAGATTCGACTCGACATCTTAAATTTATATTTTTATTTTATATTTCAGAAAATTTTTTAGAAATTAATGTTTACATATGGAAATACGACGAAGGACAGTGTAGTGTACATGAAAGAAATTATCTGAAAAGACAAAAGTTCATTTAAAATTTATTTTAAGGCATACCTAGAGCTAATTTTAGTATCCGCTCTGGTAGCACTCTCTCGTAGACAAATAATACGAGAGAGTGTTGCCAAATCTGAGCTCGGGATGTACTCTTATATTTCATTTCTATGCTAAATATATATATAATAATTTGACGACCAACTCTGACCAGACTCCTTTTCTTCTTGGACAACATGAATTGTTTAAAAAAGAAGAGAAAAATGAAGAAAAAAACGAGAGATTGAGCAAAAGATGAGACTTTTTTCTTATTTCTTTCTCTTCTCAACATTTTAACAGAACAAAGTGATGTGAGAGCGAAGAGGTTTAAGTTATCTTGTGTCAGGATGGTTGAAATAGTGTTACTCCCGATTTTTTCGATATCGTCATGAGAAAACAATGCCAAAAAACCATTACCTCTAACGTACAAATAATCACCGACATGATCAACAATTTATTGTCGTTCCTCACTCCTTCTCCGAGATATAGTGATTTCTGGAAATTTCGGAGTAATCCATTCACTTTCTATGGCCCAATCGGCGAATAATAGCAGAAAAAAATATTTATGTAAGATTTTGCGCAATTTGCATGAATGGCACAAGAATTTGGAGAATTATTTGGAATATGAATATGATATAAATGTGATATCCGAGACACACGTCACTCAAGGCAAAATGAGTCTAGGCCAGTGATACTATCTATTTTATATCACTGGCCTAGTGTTCTACCGTAGGACTTCGTGGACTTCATCTATGTACTGTGTTAATACGACTTTCATGAATCAACACATTGTCTGTTGCTGTTGGCTCATGACATGCACTAACTTTTCCGTAGTATCGTTTGAAATGCCATAGCACAAAGAAATAGTCGATGACGATGAAGACAGCACAACTTATGCGTATTATTGTTAGTATTTTAAGATAGTGCGATTGAAGTTCGTAGTCAGCGAACTGAAAGTAAACTACCGTAATATTTGAAACTAATTTGAAACCCTCTGGCAAAGCTCTCTCGCTTTCTTTGCCTACCAGAGAGTTGCCAGAGCGGAGTTTAAAATTAGTACGGGCATCAAGACACGCCTTCAAGACTCCCTTTTAATAGTAAGGAAACAGTTTTATGAAAATATTGAAACTCTCCCACTTGGCATTGCCATCCTCCATGAAAAGTTGGAATAACTCTATAGGAAATGAAGAATATGAACGATGACAGAATGAAAGCAGGTACGATTTGAAGGAAGTTTGCAAGGAGACATGTTCGATAATTCCATATCTGCAAAATAGCACGGCGTTTTGTGATAGGCCATGTTGTGACAGCCGAAAATTGAGAGTCGGATTAAACCCTGGCGCACCATGCCGTATTTTTTACCATTTTTGAAAGTTTTTAATGACACCTCTCCCTGTGGTGAAAAAAAAGACCGCTGTGAAGAGAATCGTAGTCGAAAAACGATCTACAACTTACCGATCGATATTTTACAGGCCATATAATTGCTGTTAATCGATTAACAGACATTATAACAACAGTGAAAGTTTGACCAGCACGAATCGTATAAGTTAGGACTTCAGTTATCTAAAGAAGCAGTTTGTATAGTATTTGAATGCACATCCCAGCTAATTTGACTCTCCGCATTGGCAACACCCTCTTGTGGATAAAGAAAGTGAGGGAGCTCTGCCAGAGCTGAGAGTTTCAAAATAGCCCGGGGGTTAAAAATAACAAAACTCACATAGCATATATATCGATTTTCATCAGAATATAGTATGTACCATCCACGAAAAGGAAAATGGACGAGCAGATAATTATGCAAAATAAACGCTATATCTAACATTCCACCGACCTCAAGGGGAAATTAACAACAAAATTAATAAATTGTAATTAAAAATACCGTGAAAATCATATTAAATCCGCGATTCTTTTCGCGGGTTTTCTTGTCTTTAATGAGCACAAATAATACAATGAAATAGATTATAATTGTTATAGTTCCTATGGTTAAACCAATCGATAAGCATATACGATCGATTAGAGCGAATAGATCGTCATTTATGCCGTCTGCCATAGCCATATTTCTTCTAGTTGCAAACTGAATGAATCTAGCTGAATGCATCTAACAATAATTGAATGAATCTAGATGAATAAATTAGCTAAATGAATCTAACTGAATGAAAGACCAAGGGGTAAGATTCGAGAATTTATAGATGAATGGGCATGAATGGAATCTGAGATCAAATACATCATAGGAGGTGCAAGTTTTGTATGTAAAATGTCGGACAAAAATCACTCAGCCCCGACTAATTCCTTTACAAAAAATAATTAGATGATTTATCACATTGACAAGAAATGATCTTTCGTGTCGTTTCGTTGATAATAATAATATATGCGTAGGCCTGAAACGAGACACATAAATATTACGATTGAAATACTTTGGTCTATCATTTTAGCACTGTCAGGTGATGCGAAATGACTAAAAATGACCGAGCAGCGACTACTCTAGGTGTAAAAATGAACATGTCCATCGGCATCAGCACCCTTGAGAACCCCGATCCCTAAAATTTGATTTTTGTGCTGCGCAAGAGCGCCAACGGCGATTCTCGATTCTCTCGCAAGTATCAATTGATATCAAAGGATGTTTTGTGCATACTCGGACTATTTTTTAACCCTCAAGCTCTCATTTATATTTACTTGTTGTTTCAAACGTTGCCGCATCTTTTGATGTACGATAAATTAAATTAAATGGTTCGCTTACATGAAAGGACTATAAAAGAATGATAAAAGGAATTTCGAGATATTTACAGGGCTTTTAAAAGAAGTCACGAATTCCACCGCTCTTATAGCAAAAGTCTTTCTTACATTTTTTCGCAAAATGAATTTACTTTTGCTTCAAGCTATTTTAACCAAGACTTGCCAAGTTACGTTAGTGTATCTAAAAATGAATTTTTGTGGTTTCTATAGAAATTTGCAGGACTTTTCAAGGCACACCCCCTTACTAATTTGAAACTCTCCGATCTTTGAACGCTCTCTCGAATTCTTTTCTACGAGAGAGTGTTGCCAAAGAAGAGATTAAAAATAGCTCGGGGTGTGCCTTTAAGAGAATTTACGAATTTCGCCAGTCTTGTCGAAACGGCCAGTCTCCTTTCGCAATATGAATTTGCTTCTGCTTCTAGCCATATTATCGACGACTTGCCAGGTTTCGTGAACATACTTATAGCGATTTTTCTGTATTTTTCAATAAGGGGATGATTTATTTATAAAAGGTAAGCATATTCCAGGCTTATCTTCGCATGAAATACAATCATCTCAACGATGATGTAATTAATGATGAAATTAAACAATTTCTAATATGCCTCCATACGTGCCAGGTATTTTAAAGATCGAAAAAAATACAGATAAATTGCTATATTTTTTCAGGAGAACAAGGACTGCTTTAAACTGGCGTATAGGCCTCACGATGGATTCTGCAAAATGGTAACGACCCATCATATCGACGAATATAGTGGTAGCAAGGATGGAAAATGGTTTGGTTCCAATACTACAATAGGATATACCAACTATACTTCTACAGTGCTACCGACTAATTCTACTTTTGCGCCAACTCTCAATTCTCCTAGCAACACTGATAATACATCAACAGCTCACTCTTCAAATTCACCTAAAATTTTTTTCTCCAACTTTTCAATTGGTGGTTCTGAAGCCAGAAATACACTCGACTCTTCCGCACTTTCTATGAAAACAACTGAAATGGCAACAATAGCACCTTTCTCTACAGTACTAGCTAAATCCGCGGTACCCACTACAGTGGTATCTCCATCTACCGTACTAACTACAGTAGTATCTCCATCTACCGTACCAACTACAGTAGTATCTCCATCTACCGTACCAACTACAGTAGTATCTCCATATACCGTACCAACTACAGTAGTATCTACATCTACCGTACCCACTACACTAGTATCTCCATCTACCGTACCAACTACAGTAGTATCTACATTTACCGTACCCTCTACACTAGTATCTCCATCTACCGTACCAACTACAGTAGTATCTCCATCTACAGTACCAACTACAGTAGTATCTCCATCTACCGTACCAACTACAGTAGTATCTACATCTACCGTACCAACTACAGTAGTATCCCCATCTACCGTACCCACTACACTAGTATCTCCATCTACCGTACAAACTACAGTAGTATCTCCATCTACCGTACCAACTACAGTAGTATCTCCATCTACCGTACCAACTACAATAGTATCTACATCTACCGTACCAATTACAGTAGTATCCCCATCTACCGTACCCACTACACTAGTATCTCCATCTACCGTACCAACTACAGTAATAAAAAATAACCCTCCTAATAATAATAATTTCTAACATTACGGTAGCATCTTGTGCGTAGATGGATTACGGCAGAGATTACGGCAGCAAAAATTTTCATTTCTGCGGTGATATTGAAATTATTTGATGATGCAACGATCACAACCAACAAATTGTTTAAAAAAATTTATTCATCGATGCGGCATGATGCGGCACGCAGCGTGCCGCGGCGGGCCGCAACATGCCGCGTTTAGGGAGTGCGAACGTGCGACGCTGTCCACACTCAACCAAACATTTTCGTTTCTGCGGTGATATTAATATTATCTGATGATACAACGATCACAACCAATGAAATGTTTAAAAAAATATTCATCGATGTGGCATGATGCGGCACGCAGCGGGCCGCGGCAGGCCGCGTTTAGGGAGCGAGTATGTGTTAGACTGTGCATAATAAGAGTGATATTATATTTATAATTTAATAATAATAGATTATATGTGAATGGTAATGAACGAATCTATCAAGACACAGACATCATCATCACTCCTGTTTTGTTTTCTTGTTGTCTTCTTGCAGCGAAAATAAGCATTTGATTTAGCTGTGTATTTTGGATTGATATTATCTAAATGTTAATTTTGAAGCATGATGATACAATAACAAGTCTACTTTCGGTTCGATGATTTTCGCGTGAGAGTATCTCGATGAAAGATAACTCTTTTTCTAAGTATTTTTCTATACAATTCATCTATTGAAAGAGCGAAGACCTACATCTGGCTATCGTACTACTAGTAAACATCGCTGCACTATGTCTGACGGACTAGACGACGATTTATATAATCTTATTGATCATATTTGTTTATCGGTTGGATTGACGATAGGAATTGTAACAGTTGTCATCTATTCTTTGGTACTGTTTGTGCTTATCAAGGACAAGAAAAATCATGACAACAATCGAGGATTCAATATGATTTATACGGTATTTCATCGATATTTATTGATTTTAAGAGACCGGCTCGGTAAGACTCGAGCATGGTCCGGACATTCGCGAGGACTTTCGATCTGGCACTCAATACTTTCATCATAGACACATACCGGGGGGAGACCGATGAAAGTTATAGTGAAAATGCCCTTAGGCTCAAACCCGGCTCACATATGCCGCATAAAGTAAAAAAATGAAAAATTTATAACTTTTCAATCGCGATAGCTAGGACTTTTATTTCTTTTTATTGGTGAAGAACATGTCAGGCACTCTTACAAACACAGCTGAACAATAATATCATATCGTTTTGAATATGTTTTTTCGTGTCTGATTTTCAGATTTTTCTTCTTTTATCCTCGTTGAAGAGAGATTGCAAGTAATGACATAGTACATATTGTAGCCCTGACGATTGTGTACATGGTGGTCACATTCCCTTGGCCGGCCAACATTTCGCAGGCATCGAGAATTGCAGCCGAATGTGAAAAATGTGTAAATTGCAAAAATCGAAAATTAATTTTCTTGAAGTTCGAAAGAGTAAGAGGTAGCTTTATTATGTCATTTTACTCATAGTGATGCGTGTACACAGGAACAATATACAGATAGACTCAGACTACATTTTTAAAAAAATGAGAAAAATAATTATTTGATTTTTATTTTTTCAGCTCAAACATTCAGTCGACCGTCAAAGCAAGTTCATTCATAGGGCGGATGGTGGCTGATGCATGTGTGTTTGCAGTAACGACTGCCACGTGAAGAATCGTCGTTTCGTAGATCTCGAATTTATTTTTTAAATCATCAAACTTGAATATTTACATGTTTCTTTCATATAAATCTGTTGGAAGATGGCGTACGGCAACCAAAGCTGTATCATTGATATCAATAGGAGTGTACTGTACTACACTACCGTAACCGTCAGGAATCACGAACTAATTTTTTTTCATTCGACTCATGATTTTCAACCATGACCCGGGGGGGTTCATGGTTGAGAATGGCTGATGTCGAAAAATTCATGACGATCCCAGACCAAACACAATGTGGCATTATATCAACAGTGAGCCAACTTTTATTTTTCCGGATAACGTAACTCGAACTACCGTAATAGTAATGCTCGCACCAGACTTTTTCGAGAATTTCACTACATTATTATAGGATACGGTATCTAGATTACGGTAGTTCGGTTTACGTTATCCGGAAAAATAAAAGTTGGCTCACTGTTGATATAATGCCACATAATATTTGGTCTGGGATCGTCATGAATTTTTCGACATCAGCCATTCTCAACCATGAACCCCGGGTCATGGTTGAAAATCATGAGTCGAATGAAAAAAAATTAGTTCGTGATTCCTGACGGTTACGGTAGTGTAGTACAGTACACTCCTATTGATATCAATGATACAGCTTTGGTTGCCGTAGGCCATCTTCCAACAGATTTATATGAAAGAAACATGTAAATATTCAAGTTTGATGATTTAAAAAATAAATTCGAGATCTACGAAACGACGATTCTTCACGTGGCAGTCGTTACTGCAAACACACATGCATCAGCCACCATCCGCCCTATGAATGAACTTGCCTTGACGGTCGACTGAATGTTTGAGCTGAAAAAATAAAAATAAAATAATTATTTTTCTCAATTTTTTTTAAAATGTAGCCTGTGTACACGCATCACTATGAGTAAAATGACATAATAAAGCTACCTCTTACTCTTTCGAATTTCAAGAAAATTAATTTTCGATTTTTGCAATTTACACATTTCTCACATTCGGCTGCAATTCTCGATGCCTGCGAAATGTTGGCTGGCCAAGGGAATGTGACCACCATGTACACAATCGTCAGGGCTACAATATGTACTATGTCATTACTTGCAATCTCTCTTCAACGAGGATAAAAGAAGAAAAATCTGAAAATCAGACACGAAAAAACATATTCAAAACGATATGATATTATTGTTCAGCTGTGTTTGTAAGAGTGCATGACATGTTCTTCACCAATAAAAAGAAATAAAAGTCCTAGCTATCGCGATTGAAAAGTTATAAATTTTTCATTTTTTTACTTTATGCGGCATATGTGAGCCGGGTTTGAGCCTAAGGGCATTTTCACTATAACTTTCATCGGTCTCCCCCCGGTATGTGTCTATGATGAAAGTATTGAGTGCCAGATCGAAAGTCTTCGCGAATGTCCGGCAGAGGGTCAAAATGCTCGAGTCTTACCGAGCCGGTCTCTTAAAGTGACCGAAACGTTTGTCAACGGCCTCTTCAACGGTCTACGCTCTCTCGTTGTTAGAGAACAGAGAAATAGTGTGCGCGATGAAGAGGCCATTGAGAGAGGTCACTCTCCCTTTAACGAACTCCTTTTAAGGTCGGAGGGATGCTAGACATTGCTTTTATTGTGCATAATTACCTCGATAATCATTTACCATTTCGAGGGTGGTATACCCTGTATTCGGACAAAAATCCAAACGTTTGCTATGTAAGAGTTTACAGAAAAATTAACAAATCAAATAATTTAATCCTGTATAAGAAAGGTGTGGTAATGTGTTCTTCATATCACGTTATAACAATTGATTTGAATTTTTAATTTCTAAAAAATACTTTTAAATTTAGATAACTGAAGTACTGACTTATTCGATTAGAACTGGACAAACTTTCACTGTTGTTATAATGTCTGTCAATCGACTAACTGCAATTATCTGGCCTCTAAATTATCGATCGGTACATATTTAATTAGTGTTTGGTCTAGCTTGATCCATGAAATCCATGAAATCCACTTGATCCATGAAATCTCTTTTTAAACCATTAATTTCTCTAAAATAGGTTTGGAATAGCAATGAGTTTTGCTTGATGCGTGAATTCTCATTTATAGATTTGGAAGTATCGAACGTGCTTGATTGCGAACTTCCTTCAAATCGTTCCCGCCTTTCTACTGGCATCTTTCATTTTCTTCGTCTCCTACCGAGCTATTCCAACTTTTCAAGGAGGCTTCCAATGCCAGGTTAGATTTATTGTAACCTTTTAACTTATCTACTGAATTATTTGTTGATGAGCCTGTTCTCCGGTCGCAGACCTTGATCTTAAATGTATTTATTTGTATTTATATATATTTATACTATCAAATATATTCATAAACATATTACTGGCAACGAGAAATAAGGGAGATGGATTTCCGTTTTATTTCGATACATTTACAGAAGCCAAATTCAATAATTTAAGTCAAATTTCAGTTCGCTGACTACGAACTCCAATCCAAATATCTGCATGTTCTCACTGTAATTCGAATCGGATGCGCCACCTTCATCATCATCAACTACTTCATCGTACTCTGGCATTTCAAACGATATTTTGGAAGGGTCAGGCATAATAAAAATGATAGTTTTCTCCGTTATTGTTAGATGAAAAAATGATGAGACTGCGATTAGTTACTGTACAACTGATGCAAAACTGTTCATGTAATATCATGTCAACAAAGAAAATGTTGTTATTCTTCTTTATTACAGTTAATATCAATGTATTCCTGAATTTTTGTATGCTACGGTGTAGCTAAATTTTTGACAATTCTGCTCACAAGACATGAAATCGGTGCAAACGTATCAGAGTTCCCGAATTACAGTTTATGAATCGCTCATGCGTCTAATAGAGGTTAAAACAGAATTCAGACATAATTGACTTGATACCATATCCATGAACGTTGGCAAACCATTTGCACACTTGACGTCACAACAGTGGGCGGAGGAATTTTTGAAAACAAATCTCCGAAAATGGTTTGCCAACGTTCATGCATACATAAATTCATGAACATAATAAAAAAAATAGTCTGCTTGAAGCGGAAGTTGCACATAATAGTAAGCCCACATAGTAATTGAATGCAAACCACGGATGTGAATTAATTAATGAAAAAGCTGGATGAATAAACCACATTTGAGAATAGACGGTATCAGGTTTATGAAAAAAGTTAATCTGAAACTTTCAGCTACGATCATGCTCTCTTGATGAATATAGAGAGAGAGAGCATTGCCAGAGCGGAGAGCGTCAAAATAGTTCGGGGTTTACGTTTGGAGGACGATTAATTCCAGAAATCGGCCGAAACAGGGGAGCGACTAAAGAACGATAATCGATTACTCATTATGTCTGTGATTATCTGCACATTGGAGGTACATTTATCAATATTTTAATCTCATTTTTAACAATAATAAATAAATTTCAATCTCAAGCAAATAGGAGATTGTATGCAATGGACTATATCTTGGCCATTAAGAAAAAAACAAAACAAACCTTAAAGTTACATGACGAGCTAACTTGAAACTCTCCACACAAGTAACAATTGTGTGTTCTTTGTCTGCGAGAGAGCTTTGCAAGAGCGCAGAGTCAACTTATCAAGAGATGTACCTTTACAGTGTTGCAAATATAATAGTACAATAAACATTATAGGTACATTGCAAATATCTTTGGAAACGATTAATTATTAAGAACTAGAACACTGAAATAATCCTGAAAAATTTACAGATAATCTCATTCACGTACAGCACATTGTCGTTCGTTATATTTCCATATGTGAGATTTTAGAAAAATAATTTTAAAAAACAAATCCAAAATTTCAGATGTCTCCTCGAATATTCTTTATGATATTCACAATATTCTACACTACTTATTCATCAATTCCATGTTATCTTTTAATCATATTTTCGACGCCTTTCAGGAAGACTTTGAAGACGTTCCTGGGGTATGTTTTCGAGAAAGATTATTAGCATTATTAGTAGTTTTGCAGATTATCCACTGGGCCCAAGAAGGCTTCGGTATCGATCACAGCTACTGTAAGCACGTAATGATTGCAAGTAACTACGTGCAAAAAAACGTATTGAAAACTTGCTGTTTTCATATTGTATCTTGTACTGCCTACAAAGTCTTTGCTAAACAATAATATTAGTCTTTGGAAATTGGTAGGCCACTTCTTCCTTCACTCAATTGTAAATACTTATGAATGTATGTTATATGTATGCTATTATACATGGTAGTACCCCGCGGCATACTCCACGGTATTGATAAAGCGCATTATGTGTGTGTCAGAAATATGTATTCGTCTTTTGTTGCAGAATAAATGAGCTTTATTTGATTTCAGAGCTCTAATAAAATCATATACAATGATAAATGTGATACTAAATTGATCCATAACAACCCATACTACATCTATTTTGCTATCTGCTATATCACGAACAATAATCAGTCGAGAAATTATATAAGCATATTATACACAATATATTTCGATATAATCTAGGTCTATTTGAACTATAAGTTTGAAGCACTAGAGATTGTAAGGGTTCCTGGCAAGAGAAATGTAGTCATTTGTCGAATACTTAATTTCGGATCAAACTGTCTGCGCCTTTCTTCTCTTTATTGGCACTTCTGTCACTGCACTACAGTCTCCAAACACTTGAACATCGCTGCAGAATTCCTTTATGTCCTCAAATATCACGGCTGAAATTGAAATTTTTAAATTATTTTAATTTTTTAAACCGATTGAAAATTTGAAACTACTCACTTTTCCATTCGTCAATCGACAGCTCAACAGTATCCAAATTTTTATTGTACCGTAGCCCAGAACTCGGAGTGTTGACCTTCAATTTAAATAAAATCCCAATGTTGTAGATTTTATTTAAATCAACGACTAATTTCGATGAACATATAATGATAGGTTAGTGCAGTCTGTCCTTAGAATATCTTAAAAATGCAAATATCGCTTTGAATTGAGCTGATGTTCACTCTCTAAAAGCTATGTAATTGTGGTTTTGTGGAGGTTATCGTCACGCGCTCCATTTCGTCCGATAAGAATCAATGAACATTTTGTGTTATCAGTCACAAGTATACTAAGATGTTGTGTTACTTCACCCGGAAACGATTTATGCACAGATAGATATTAGATCGCGAACAGGAAATGCGTAGATCGCGATCGCTTCCGGTAAACTTTGCCTTGTTTTTACTAATAAGCAATGCTTCTGATCATTCACTTTGGTAGTTCTCAACCACAGTCTTCTCTACGATTGAAAGCTAGAACGACCGCTCATCATGGAAAACATTCTCACAATTAATGCTCCCTCGCTTGTCTTGCTTTCCAACAAGGGAATGCCCTGAAGCCACACTCACCGATCAGGTCCAATTTTTTACTGGAGATACATCCCATATAGGGATGAGGTTTGGCGGTATCAGAAATTGCAAAGCTCTTCTTTGAAAATTTAAAATTATTTTTAAAAAATCGAAGATGATATTTACAGCGTGCATATCTTTATCAAAAGTAGCACCATAACATCGTATGCAAATTGTGAAAGGTTAACGCATTCAGATATGCAAATTTGATTGCAAAAAATCGATTTTGAAAGTGTTTTCATTGTTTTTTGTCCATTTTTAAACAAATTTTAAAATTTCAAAGAAGAGCTTTGCAATTTCTGATACCGCCAAACCACATCCCTGTATGAGATGTACCTTCAGTAAAAATTTGGACCTGATCGGTGAGTGTGGCTTCAGGGCATTCCCTTGCAAGAAAAATGGCTTGCAACAGAATACTGTGCAACATTATTGCAGCGATAGATTCTTTTTTTCATTGGAGTGATATTTTATCGTTCCGAGTAAATGTGAAATGAATGTAATGCTATGGATGTACTTTTAAAACTCCCATCAAATACTCGGAAATCTCTACAACCTGTTTTGCCGTTGCCAATAATGTGTTCATGAATTAAATTTGATGGAATAAATAAACGAATAAGACCATAACCAACCTCTTTGTTGGTGTTCCATCTCCTCACGTATGGATCATTAAGAGCATCAGCTACTGAATATCTCTCGGCGGGATCGATTGCCAGAAGTCGATTCAATAGATGTCGGGCGTCGGAAGCTGGAATGTCGATGAATTCGATTTCCTGTTTTTAGAAATTTTGTTTTTTGCAGTTTTTTATTGCAATTTTTTTGTAAACTAAACTGTTTCGGTCCGGCAAGCCGCTACCGTAAGGAAGTGAATCAGAAAATAATGTTGAGATATAAGTGAACCAGAGAAAATTTTAATTATTTCGTGCAAAAAAAAGTGACTAAAAACTGAAAACTAAAAGTGGTAAATCATACTATTACGATAATCCTGTATGCCCTTATCAATCGATTGTCCAGCATACCAGTTAGTTCAGCATACCAGCATACCAGCATACCAAATCCACATACCAGTTAGATTATTCTCGGGATCTTCTGATTCCTTCACAAACATGTCATCAGGAAAGAGCTCGTCCATCTCTTTTCTTGACCGAACCTCGAGATTTCGTATGAACCTGATTGTGCAACACATAAAATACTTGATAATTATTAGAATTTACAAAGTTTATGCTATGCGTGCACAGTAAAAGTTGTAAATGTTAGTAATATCAATAAATAAATAGAGAAAGAACATCTAGAAAATGCTACATACTTTAAGTTAGCTTCGGGAGATTTTCGCATGAATTCATCCGAAGGTGTTCCTAGTGCGTTGATTATATGCATCCATTGCTCGATCACATTGATTCCCTGATTAAACACATTTTATTGATTGCTTTCGAACAATTATTGATTTTATTAATTTCATTACGATATAGGTTATGATGTGTTTCGACGTTGGATCAGGCAATAATAGAAGGAAATGTGAGCTCAAAAACTTACAGGGAATAATGTTCGTCGTTTAATTAATTCCCCAAAGATGCATCCTATAGACCAGACGTCCACTGAAATTGAATTTCATAAAGTTATTTAGGATATATTTAATTATTAAGCCGTTGCGTTAATATCGTTTTACATGTCACGTATTATATGAATATTCATTGAATCATGTAATTTTGTCGAATTTGTTATGCTTTCCGTTTTTTGTGCGTCAATCTAATGTTGATTTTGTTTAAAAAAAACCCCGTTAACAGTTGGGGATTACTCTGTAAGGCACACCACGAGCTAAAATAAAATCTCCATTCCGGATATACTCTCCCGTTTTCTTTGCCCACGAGCGAGCCTTGTTATAGCGGAGGTTAAATTAGCTCGGGGTGTGCCTTTATCATGATATAAATATTTGACAAATGAATCAGAGTCTGTAAAAAGCCAATCATCTCAACGTCAAAAATATGATAGTGCTCTTTCCATATTATCCTTAGCCGCACCCATGATAACGCCGCAGAAGTACAGTAATAAGTGCAACACGTTTTCGTGGTAATCGGTCATATTGGAACTAAAATTAGGCTCAAACTAAACTTAGTAGTAGTTAAAGTGGTTAAAATAAATAAACAAATAAATAAATAAATAAATATTCTCATACCTTTCTCATTATAGGTCTGCTCTATGATAACTTCGGGTGCTCTATAGTGTCGGGTGACGACGCAATTGCTCATTCGACCATCCTCAGGCTGGATTCGAGCCAAACCGAAATCGAGTATCTTCAAGTCACAGTGCTCATTCACTACGACATTCGAAGGCTTGAGATCCTGCAAAAATGAACCAAGATGAGCAGCGAAGTGAAGCGGACAGGTTTGAGTATATGGAACGCGAATCGAGCAAGTCAAGAGTGACCAACCAAGCATCATGCTCTTGATAAATGTGTTTTAAATGAAAAGAATGAGCTGTACCCTGTGAATGATGCCCTCTTTGTGAAGATGATTAACTGCGCACAGCAGTTGATATACGAAATAGGACAAGAAGTTGTGCTTCAGATTATGCGTCCGAGCGACCTGAAATCAATTTGAAAATTGTAAATTAAATTTATCATACATCAAAAAGGTGTATTGATATTAGAAATGAACTATTGCATACGGCGTGCAGATTGTAAGGGAAAAGCTCCATAACGAGATAGATTTCGGTGAAGTCGTTCACATTCTTGTTAGGTGTGAATACTGAGCGTAGTTCAATGATCTGTAAACGTTCAAAGTATCGGTTAGTGTCCCGTATAAGTCTTGTGTTCGATTGCCAACCTGCATGAACCACAGGTATCATTCAGAATCATTACAACAACGATTTCATAAAATATCCGTAAAATATGTCGGTTTTGGTGACAGTTCTTTAAACTATGTACGAAGGCAACACTCTCGCATACTCATGTTGCAACAACTCTTTCACCCAGGTACACCCCAAAGCTAATTTATAACTCTCCGCTCTGGCGACATTCTCTCGCCTTCTTTGTTCGCGAGAGAGTATAGCCAATGCGTAGAGTAAAATTAACCTGGGGTGTTCTCTTTTAAAAGGAACAACGATTCTTGTTGAGAAATACTAACATTCTTATGTTGTGAACCCGATAGAAGGACCATTTCTCGATAGGTTCTTCGAGCAGTGACGGGATGGTCAAATGGGTTTATCAGCTTCTTGATCGCAACGCGCTCTTTGGATACGGTGTCATCGGCTGATCTGAAAATATTACATGAATACTATATGCAATTATCAATTAAAGGAAGAGTAGCCTTTCTCAATGGCCTCTTCATTGCGCACACTATTTCTCTCTGTTCTCTAACAAAGAGAGAGTGTAGAGCATTGAAAAGACCTTTGACAAAGGTATCAGCCCCTTTAACTCTGTCCCTATAATTCACATTATAGCAAGCTCCAATCCCAACGCTCTCGGCAAACTCTCTCATAGGCAGCAAAGGCGAGAGAGTATTGTAACAGCGAAGATAGATCTTACACGACAATCCCTTGTGCTCCTGAGCTGATGTACTTCAGATTGACGTATCGACGAGGCACGGTGAAGTATTCGGGATATCCGTAGCTATTGAATACGGAAGCTAAATGATAGCGGCGGTCTTTAGTCATCTCAAGATAAGATCTGAAAAGAGCTTTGTCACAGTAATATGCGAAATAAATTGGGATAGGGTATGGACTAATTAGATCTATAATTGAAATTGAAAAAAATAACTCTTGGTCCCTCATAAAGACTGTTATATTATATATGATGCATAAACACGAAACAATTACTTGCATTGCTCAAATACAAGCTTTTGATTCAATTCTATATTACATATTGTAGTGCAATTCATCGTTTATGTTTTGAACATAGCGGATTAAATTCAAATAATTCATTTGATATGCAACATGTGATATTAGTGAAATGGATTACGAAAAATAATATCTGATTTTTATGTATACACATTTATATGAAAAACTCTCTTTAGACGCGAACGTAGTTCGCGAAAGCTTACGCATTGAACAATTCCGTTTCCATTATATTATTAAACAACAAATAAATAATAAAATGTAATATATTATAATAAAATAAAATAAACCATCAACGGCGGTAGTATGCAAAAAATATGGAAAATTCGATTGCAAAATAATAAGCAATATGAGATGAAAGCTTAAGCTGTTAGTTCGTATTGTTCGTAGGCAATCACTAATTAATTTGCGAGGCTTTATATAGGCGCTGTCGATACGATAAGAGATCCTGGTCAGGAACAAAAGAGCAGTATGTTATTCTCCCACTCGATACTGATTAGATATTTTATGGCCGGCCGCGCCTAGTTTTCGTTATCAGTTTAACGGCCGAGAACGCGAGGCTTAAAGTCACACCCCAAGCTAATTTTACTCTCCGCATTGGCAATACTCTCTCGTAGACAAAGAAACGAGAGAGTGTGGCCAGAGCGGAGAGATTCAAATTAACTTGGGGTGTGGCTTTAAGGATCGATAGAACAATGACAGCCTAATCTATAGCATTTATGGAATATTGCCTTCAGTTACTAAAACGAATTTTGTATTTTATATTTTATCTTATCAAACGGCATGGTATTCGGTACTTACTTAGTTACTTAGTAGATCCATCTTTAGCGGGCGTGGCGGAATGGATCACAATCCCTCCATATTTCTCTATTGCGGGCGCGTGTAGTCCAGTGCTGGTAGTGCTGGTATTCAGTAGCTCTCGACATACACAGAGAACAAAGTGTGCAAAACTACACAGTACAAAAGACCTGTGAAGTGTTATATCTAACATTTTTTGTGTTATTATTTTGCGGTATTTTCACTTTTATTTTTAACACAAAGACTTTCAGATATAAAAACTTCGCCGTGGAGTACACTCTTTTCGATGTGCAATTCGCATCTTTCTTTTTTTCAGTAGCGTTATTATCTTATTACTTATTATTATTTATTTTCAGTATCATTTACCAATGGCTATAGATCATTCGTAAACGTTTTACTTGTGAATTTATATATTTAATGCTATTTTGTATTGCTACTGTCCGTTTTGTTGTCAATCAGATCGTATCAGTGCAAAGTGCGCATTACATCTTGCGAGATTGTTGTGTGACTCAGAGATGCAGGATACTCGATTAGTCACTTATCATTTTGATAATAATTGGGCGCTGGACGCAAATCGTAATAGTTGATAAGGATGACAAATAAGGTTAGTCATTACTTATCAAATTACAAGAATATACAACTTGGCCGCGATCAGAAATACCTGATTCATCATTTATGAGCATTCTTTACAGTGCAATAATTGTGACGAAGAGACTACAAATTAGACTCAATTTCAACTTTAAATGAATAGGTTTGTGCGATGTGCTCTTTAACATAGTAATGATTGTGCCTCATGTTGTTTCGGCTGCTACGTCTATCGCGAATTTTCGCTGAATAGAAACTCGAGAGAGAGTCATTCACTTCACCCGCTACTTTACTGTTTTTGCTTGCAATGATCTATAAAGATTCGTTGTCAAATATGCTCATATACAAATATTCTCATATTGTCCGAATTTAATGTACAGTAACACTAGGAACAAAATATTTCGCTTGCACTCTCTCCTTTTCTTCTCGATTATCAATCCACTAACTCACACCTAACCCGTCTGACTTACACCGCGCCGTCCTCTTCTCGATTATCAATCGACTAACTCAAACCTAACCTGACCTTCGCCGCACCCATTTCATATTTATATGAGAACGCTCATGTTCCATGAACTATGCGAAAACAAGGGAATGTCGAAGTGGACGTACTCGTATATAGACAACAAAAGATTTTTATACGCTCAATAATATTGTTTACGTGGTTTCGAGAAAATACGTAACGAAATTCAAAGATTAAAACGAGAAGATGGAAACGGTAGAAGATTAACGTATCACTGCGCCAGCTTGTTATCCAAGATATTGGTTTTATGGAAGGTACAAAGCCAGCTTAATAATCTCCAGATCATTGTGAATGTGTCAAGGGCCCTGTAAAGGCACACCGCGAGCTAACTTGAAACCCGCCGCTCTGACTCTGAGGTCTCGTTTTCTATGCCTACGAGAGAGTATTGTAGAGCGGAGAGTTTGAAATTACCTCGGGGCGTGATTTTAATGAAAGTAATCCTCATGGGCGGAGTCGCGGTTGAAGCAATAAGAGAAAACAGGAACGAATTGTGGGTGGTGAAGGCAGTTTTACGAATGCTCAGCCATACTATACTGGTCTGTTAGTGTATTGATGTTTGACACTGCACTACTGCCTCTACACTTTGTGCGTACTATATGCTGTCTAGAAGGAGCGAGCGGTAATCATAATATGATTTAAATGATAATTATTGATGCGTCCGCGCTAAAGTCATTGTTCTTAACCATCGCACGCTCTTGGGTAGCGCGGAATTTTTCTGGTTAGAGAACAACAATTGCTCTAAAAAGTAAAAATACATATTTAAAGCAGTATTTGTAAATTTTTAGCTAGTTTTATCCGACAAGTCATATGTCTGACCAATGATGCGCTATCACTCAAATGATGGCGTGTCCAATATGTGCAATTCATTTCGTAATTTTCATCAATACAGAATTTTCTGTTTATTTTTCTTTATTCGCTGTAAACTTATAAAAATGGGTAAATGGAGTAAAATACTTCACAATTTGATCCCATATCAATGAATAATGTGCGTTTTGTTCTAATTCACACTCACAATTGGATCCGAATTAGAGTGATATAAAAAATCATCTTTTCCTGGATTTTTTTTTTGGTTTATGATGAAGATGATGAGATAAATCACATAGTTTATCCATAATATAATTTAAAAAAAACAATATGAAGATGATTTCTGAAGAAAATGCATTTTAATAATGCAAATGCATTTTCGGAGAGTTCCTGGAATTTTTCGGATTTCTGTAATTGTTAACTTTACAATATCATTTTTTTCGGTTTTTGCCGAGATGTATTTTCGCGCACAGTACTTGTGCAACCCTACCCATTTGAATTCCCGCATACCTCTGGCAATGCCGTGTCTCTCTAATTACGTGGATTTCTTAAATCTATCTCCACTTCTTGTTTTCTTCCAACGTTGTTTCTCCATCACAAAGATTGTCCTTTTCTACGTGTTGTGACGAAATATACAACTACTATGATGCTATCTGTTAACAGCCAGACAAAAACTCCTGTTTATGCACTAATAAAGCAATGCATTCAGCGAAATGTGTTTCCACAAAAATTTAAAAGTATCCCTTTCCTTACGAGAAAAAGTAAATATTCCATTCCATTGTCCCCTTTATTCTTTACATTTTATAAAATATTTCCTCTTTTTTTGTAAAATTCCCTTAAATATAAGCGAATTTGTGAACAATTGTATGGAATATTTTGCTGATCGTAGTGGATGTATTTTGAAGATTTTATGTGTGCAGTGTTGCGCTGCAGTGTTGCGGCTGAATCTGGAGTGTTAGAGAAGGGGGTTTTCATTCTTTAGTAATTCATCCTTCATCTTCTTATGATCAGCTAGTGGTGATGATCTTAAGTACCTTTTGAATAACGAGTAATTTAAAATGCAGAAAGAATACAGAAACGAAGCATGATCATCAATCTATTCATTAGAATGATCTCAATGAATGATCATTAACATTTCAAAGATTACAGTGCTCCAATCAAGACATCAAGATCTTTTCAGGCGTTTTTCTGAATGTGATTCTAATGATGAATGTGTTTACCGCCACGGAGATCGGAATTGTGTATCGAACTTCAATAATCGTCTCCGTAGTGCATGGGACAATAATGTCAGCACTTGTATTTGTCGGGAACTATGTAGGTTTGCGAATGATGACTTAAAGAACATAGAAAATGTGAAGTATATTTGAAAAAAATGCGACTGTAACATAATAGTACACATAGAGCAAACTTGCAAGAATATGGGCATCATATTTAACAACTTTCCCTACTCGTGTACCCGACTTTCCCATATTCGGGAAAATAATAACACAAAAACCAGCGACCATATACTGCTTGGCAACTTCCTGAATGCAGGCAAATCGTTATTCCAACTCAGTATATCAGTGCAGTTAAAAATAGTTAAGGTCAAGCTGTTTAGTAATGTAATACATGTTGTTCAGGCTCATATCTTTCGCGATGGAACATTTGTTATCGCTCCAGTTGGCACTGTAATATCGCTGTTCTCTCACGAAATATGCGATTGTTTGTTCTACATAGCCGTTATCTGCACAGCGGTGCTATGGGAAATCATTCCAATCGTTTCCGTTTTGCAATACATGGATCTGAAACGGTATACAGATGTCCCTAGCTTTGTGACGGATTTGCTTAAGAGACCGGCTCGGTAAGACTCGAGCATTTCGACCCCCCGCCGGACATTCGCGAGGACTTTCGATCTGGGCCTCAATACTTTCATCATAGACACATACCGGGGGGAGACCGATGAAAGTTATAGTGAAAATGCCCTTAGGCTCAAACCCGGCTCAAATATGTTTCATAAAATAAAAAATTGAAAAATTCATAACTTTTCAATCGTGATAGCTAGGACTTTTATTTATTTTTATTAGTGAATAACATGTCCATCACTCTTACAAACACAGCTGAACAGCAATATCATATAGTTTGGAATATGTTTTTTCGTGTCTGATTTTCAGATTTTTTTCCTTCTATCCTCGTTGAAGAGATACTGCAAGAAAATTCATAGTGCATATTGTAGCCCTGACGATTATGTACATGGTGGTCATATTCCCTTGGTCAGCCAGTTTGTCATAAGCCTCGAGAATTGCAACTGAATGTGAGATATGTGTAAATTGCAAAAATCGAAAATTAAATTTCTTGAAATTCGCAAGAGTAAGAGGTTGCTTTATTATGTCATTTTACTCGTAGTGATGAGCGTACATAGGAAAAATATACAAATAGACTCGGACTACATTTAAAAAAATTGGGAAAAATAATTATTTTATTTTTATTTTTTCAACTCCCACATTCAGTCGACCGTCAAGGCAAGTTGATTCATAGGGCGAATGGTGACTGATGCATGTGCGTTTGCAGAAACTACTGCCACGTGAAGAATCGTCGTTTCGCAGATCTCGAATTTATTTTTGTATTCATCAAACTTGAATAATTATATGTTTCTTTCATATAAATCGGTTGGAAGGTAGCGTACTGCATCCAAGGCTATACCATTTCTATCAGTAGGAGTATACGGTATTGAACTACTGTAATCGCCAGGAATCGCGAATTGATTTTTTTTCAGCCAACCCATGATTCTCAACCATGACCCCGGGTTCATGGTCGAGAATGGCCGAGGTCGAAAAATTCATGATGATCCCAGACCAAATACTATTTGTCATTATATCAACAGTGGGCCAACTTTTATTTTTATGGATACCATAGCTCGAATTACCGTAATAGTAATGCACGCACCTGAATTTTCCGAGAATCTCACCACATTATTATAGGATACGGTAGCTAGATTACGGTAATTCGAGTTATGGTATGCATAAAAATAAAAGAGGGCCCACTGTTGACATAATGCCGCATAGTATTTGGTCTGGGATCATCATGAATTTTTCGACCTCATTCTCAACCATGAACCCGGGGTCATGGTTGAGAATCGGGGGTCGACTGAAAAAAAATCAGTTCGCGATTCCTGGCGATTACAGTAGTTCAATACCGTACACTCCTACTGATAACAATGGTACAGCTTTGGTTGCTGTGCGCCACCTTCCAACCGATTTATATGAAAGAAACATATAGATATTCAAGTTTGATAAATAAAAAAAATAAATTCGAGATCTGCGAAACGACGATTCTTCACGTGGCAGTCGTTTCTGCAAACGCAAATACATCAGTCACCATTCGCCCTATGAATCAACATGCCTTGACGGTCGACTGAATGTGGGAGTTGAAAAAATAAAAATAAAATAATTATTTTTCACAATTTTTTAAAAATGTAGTCCGAGTCTATTTGTATATTTTTCCTATGTACGCTCATCACTACGAGTAAAATGACATAATAAAGCAACCTCTTACTCTTGCGAATTTCAAGAAATTTAATTTTCGATTTTTGCAATTTACACATATCTCACATTCAGTTGCAATTCTCGAGGCTTATGACAAACTGGCTGGCCAAGGGAATATGAACACCATGTACATAATCGTCAGGGCTATAATATGCACTGTGAATTTTCTTGCAGTATCTCTTCAACGAGGATAGAAGGAAAAAAATCTGAAAATCAGACACGAAAAAACATATTCCAAACTATATGATATTGCTGTTCAGCTGTGTTTGTAAGAGTGATGGACATGTTATTCACTAATAAAAAGAAATAAAAGTCCTAGCTATCACGATTGAAAAGATATGAATTTTTCAATTTTTTATTTTATGAAACATATTTGAGCCGGGTTTGAGCCTAAGGGCATTTTCACTATAACTTTCATCGGTCTCCCCCCGGTATGTGTCTATGATGAAAGTATTGAGGCCCAGATCGAAATTCCTCGCGAATGTCCGGACCATGCTCGAGTCTTACCGAGCCGGTCTCTTAATCACAACAGAGGGAATTAAGAAATGAAATTGATGAAATATTGCAGAAAAGAACACTAAGGCATTTTCGTACCAGTGTGATTTGTAATTTATTTTAGTAGCTTACGAATTTTTGTTCCATGTTGAGTACAAAACATATTCGATATCCTGAAAGAAGGAAATATTAAACAAAAAATACTTTTTTAGATCTACTTTGACAAATTCTCAGAAGCTCTTGGTGGCATTTTCAATTCCCACATTGTTATTTCTTTTTAGTTCCGTGAGTTGTAAGGATATTATCGAAATTTCTGGCATTGAAAAATACATTCCCACTATGGTTCGGTTTCAGTATTTGTCGCTTGACTTCTATCCTACTCCAGAACTTTCTCGGGTTCTCGTAAATATCACCAGAGATCTGTACAAATATCCGGACGAATCTCAATCAATATACACTTACGGATTCAGCAGCACGTCTGACGATGTATCAAACTTCTTCGATATTAACGGAATAAGCATTTTCTTCAACGCTCTAGTAAAGTGAAAGAAAAAGAAATAACGGATTTTCTTCATTTTTAAAACACAGAAATTGGCAGTGGGAAAGTTGGAATTTGAATTCCCGTACCTTATTCGCACCCGCGAATTGAAATTTCAACTTTCGATTTTCAGTTTCCCATGGTACATTTTTTTTGACATTTGACATTGAACAACTTTATCAGCTAATGGGTGTTTCGTAGCTGGGTCGCCATGAAATTTCTCCATTCCGAACGATTGTGCCTCGCAATTTGCATGGTACATTTTATAACTTAGAAACTCGCATTCTTATCGAAACTTTGAATACCGCATTAGTATGGAAACGAATATTTCATTATTTGCAGGACGATGGACTTAAAAGAACGATAAAACTTGTTTTCGGTTTTGCTGTTTCAACTTATGTAGCATCTTACGGCTTATTTATTATCTTGACGCGTAAAGTGAGTTTAACTAGCATTTCGTGCACAATTAAAGGAATTACTAAAGGTGATTAAGACCTCCGTATAATTAGATTAGATATAGGCATACCCCTTTCCCAACATTCGCCCTTAGTTCCCAGAGTGCCATTGCAGCCACATATCCTCACCGATATCGCTATCTTAGAAACGGTCATCCCTCATATCATAACATTTCCTGTAATGTATTATACATATAACATGATGGAATAAAGAATAAGATAAGATCAGATAATTTACACAATATGTTCAAGATACGAAAGATATTGGGAGGGTTTGGTGTGGCACTCAGCTCCCGAACAGTTAAAATGCAGAAAAAGCTGCTTATCATGCAACTTTTACAGGTACCAGGATGTAAAATATTTTTTCTTTACATAATTGACGTTGCAGGGATATCTTCCACTTGCGCTGCTAATAGGACCCTTCGCCATCTTCATATATGGCGCGGTGTTTAAATATTCGCTAGACTACGCATCACTTCTTATAACAATATTCCTCTGGTTAGGACTGCCGCTTAAGGTTGTGTCTCCTTAAAGGGATTGAAACCTTTGCCAATGGTCTCTTCAATGGTCTACGCTCTCTCGTTGTTAGAGAACAGTGAAATAGTGTCCACAATGTAGAGACCATTGAGTGAGGTCACTCTCCCTTTAAACTATTGCTCAAACATTGTATACCCTTTCCAGGCAGCTGTGCAATTATATTTCGTGCGCAGTGACAAATCCAAGACGTCTAAATCGCTTACCACCACGATTTCGGTTGTCAATCCCAGCAAAGTCTCGGCAATCTCACGGAATCATTGATTCGTTTTGCTCATTTTTAGCCAAAAAAGCTCATTCTATTTATGTTAAAGATCTTCAACTTTCCTTTTTAAAGAGGCGTTGTATATGCATTGTTAAGTTTGTTATAAAGAGTTGAATTTATTCTAACAAGATGCAAGTCCTCTAGGATCGCTAGTCTGACGCAGCAATATCATACATAAAGTGCGATGCTACGACTTGGGAAGCAAATAAATGAACGATATGTTTTACGATGGAGCGATAAACCACAAACAGATACAAAGACGGAACGATAGAATCCCATTTGAAATACTCTGTGATTGAGAACAGTGAACAATAAATTGCGGAATGCGGAAGAATCTGTGTCGGCGATTTAAAAAAAGAGTGTGTAAAACAATAGTTTTCTCTGATTCCTCTTATTTACGTCATTTTTGAGCATTGGATCAATCTACAGCAAATTGCATAACATCTCTTCACAACACAATATAATTCGTCAACATACTATTTCTACCTCTCTACTCTCTCTCGTTCTTTATATCGTCTCTAGTATACGTCAGCTATCATTCCACATCGATTACCCAAAAACAGATAAAACATGCAGTTTTTCATCGAGTTCCTCAACTCTCCGCAGGTACACTATCAATTCAACGCATCCCTCGATCACTAAATATTTTCAGATAATCCTTAAATTCTTCAAGAAACATGTGGAACCAAAACGTAAAGAGGTATGTTTACTATGTATACAATGTGATTCAATATTTGTTCAATTGTGAAGTGTAAAGCGTATAGGGGTCATGTCTATTTCGGTAGTTATCTTGAGAATAATAAACTCGCTCAATCTAAGCTGCTATGTGATTCAACATTTGTTCTTTGCGAAGTATATCAGGTCAAGGACTCATGATTAATCGATAATTACGAAGATAATGATATTCTAATTGTAAATCAATCTACGAATATTTGAGAACATTTTACATTAGAATAACTTTACTCAGCCGATTAAGGTCAGGAGGGTCACCATTAGGGTATCAAAGGCATAATTTAAGGTGAAGAATTATATAAAAACAAGCGCTTGTACTCTGTTAAATTACTCATCATGCATTACAAATGTTAATATGTTTAATTAATTATTAATATTCATGATTTCAGGAAGTTTTCGCTTTGTATGATTATGCAGCACTCGATGACAACCAGTTGTCATTCAAGGCAGGCGATGAATTTGTTCTGAGTGATTGTCGCGACCCTACATGGTGGTCAGTTTTTGCAATTACAGCTACACCCCGAGCTAATTTTACTCTCCGTTCTAGCAACGATCTCTTGTAGAAGAAGAAAGCGAGAGAGCATTGCCAGAACGGAGAGTTTCAAATTAGCATGCGGTGTTCATTAAAAAAATAGGAGCGCAACTTTTTGCGCTTATCACTGTTCCCTGTCTTTGACGATTGATTGAGTGTTAGTGAGCTATATTACTTAAATTCTTATCAAATCTCGTTTATTTTCTGTTAGATGTATAGATAAATAAATAATTAAATGTCTTTTCGTACAAAGAGTTCCTTGCCGTTCTTTTGAATTCCCATGATATTTACATGTGTGTGTGGCACGAATGGCAGATTAAGATCTATCAATTTTAGTTCGAGAATGTTTACAATATTTCAATGATTGATCCATTCTATCACAGGTTGGTAAAGAGCAAAGCGAACAAAAAGTACGGTTTCGTACCGTCAGACTATATGGCTCGAATGGCAGAAAAAGCGAATATCGAGTAAGTCAACGTAAATTGAAGCATTTCATTTGTTAAATTCATGTCACTCCTCGCGTTTCAAAAAAGTGATTGTCCTCTGGTATTTCAAAAATTAAAGTCTACTTAAAATGCGTATCTGACTTG
The DNA here is from genome assembly GCA_943737045.1 of Parapristionchus giblindavisi. Lineage (NCBI taxonomy): Eukaryota > Metazoa > Nematoda > Chromadorea > Rhabditida > Diplogasteridae > Parapristionchus > Parapristionchus giblindavisi. The sequence goes on from CALSFV010000204.1 coordinate 195,248, forward strand.
AAGTTTACTTTAAGTCTACTTTAAGTCTAGTGGGAAAAAACGTTTGATGAAATCCATTATTCAGTACTTACAGTGAAAATGATACTACAAGTTTTGCAATTCCTCATAAAATTATTATTGTTATTACTATTAATACCAGAGTCGGGTTTTTTTTTATTTTGCCAGTGCATTTACTGTGGCTGATGGGAATAAGAGAAACACAGAGGGAAAAATGCTAAAACACGACCACCCTAGTTGTACTACACAGCAGGGGTGTGCGTGAAATTTTTTTTTGGCGATTCAGCTGACCCTAATCAGCCGAGTAAAGCTATTCAATTGTGAATTTAAAATGTGATTATAATTCCAGGTGGTGCTCGCTGACGATGAACCGAGAAGAGGCCGAGAAGATCCTAGCGGATGATCGCTATCACACGGGTGCATTTATCATTCGACCACGAAGCGACGACAGAAACGAAACGTCAATAACTGACATTACCGACAGAAACGTCGGTTACAGAAACGTCTATGATGCACTTGCGTTGACATTGAAGTAAACGTATCTTCGATGATTAAAAAACGATTTATGATTCTTTAAAAAAAGTTATTTATTTCATTTATCATGCCTAAACAAGATGTGTCAACATTTGAAATAAGTTAATTTTGCTCTCCGCTCTGGAAACACTCTCTCGTAGACAAAGAAAGCGAGAGAGTGTTGTCAGAGCTGAGAGTTTCAAATGAACTTGGAGTGTGCCGAATCTTTTTTTTTCTTTCAGAGTAGCCTTGGACGACGGCTCGACAGAGATCCATAGCTACGGCATTGAGCGAGACCAGAATGGATTTAGGATACAAGATGGTCATCTATCGTTCGAGGATATGGAAAGTTTCATTAATCATTATGCAGGTAATAATAATAATAATTTATGCATTACAAGAATAACTTATAATAGGTAGGTAGTATTTCGGTTAACAGTGCACCGGACAACTGTCATGAATCGCGTTCAGTATAGGTACCCATGAAACGTTTGCCGTTCGTCACCACTTTAGGCGGAAATGTAAAGATGAAAGTAGTGCTGATTTTCGTGGTAAATGCGCTGCCTAGTATGCGTAACGTCGCGGTTTCGGAACCTATTGCTGATTGTGAGCTTTCTTACTACATTTCTCGTTTACTACTTTTCCAAGATTTTGACACCACATGAGTGTAAATAGTCTTTCTACTTGTGCGTCTAGATATTTATTATTATGTACGTAGCTTTATTATTCATGTTTTTTTAACTCATGGATAAACAAATAAATAAATAAATAATTAAATAAATGAATAAATAAATAAATACATAAACAAATAAATAAATAAACAAATAAACAAATAAACAAATAAATAAATAAATAAATAAATAAATAAAATAGTTTAATCATGTTATTGCTAGGAGCCATCAGCGGAATCTCTCAGCGATTAATGTTCAGTGTGAAGAAGAATATGATGTTGCCCATCGTGAACGATCCTAGATTCTGGGAGATTGATAGGCGATACCTCATCACAGGAAGAGTAGTGGGAGAAGGCAACTTTGGAGAGGTTAATATACTAATAATAATATTTATTATGCGGCTACGTAATGAGCATTACACATTAGGTCACTTACTGGTTGTATACGCAACTTGCAATGTCACATCGTGGCAGCAAAAGAATAGCAGTGAATAGTCGACAAATTATGTTACGAAGTAGAGCTGAACTATCTACTTATAATTGATTTAATTGAATCACGTATGCGTCCTTACAATTCCCTTTCGCACCTATTTACGCACGCGTCGACGTTTTGGAGTGTGTAGTGGCCCAGCTGGAAAACCCTGACTGTCATTAGGGATACGGTAGGAAGTTACTGTAAATGTAGATTAATAATGGTTGGCTATCGTAACCTACAGCGTCGACGCGTGCGTAATGCAAATGTTATGATATTTTCCGTGATGGCTTATGCGCGTAACGATGTATAAATTATTATAGAAACATGCTTGATTTATAGTCACCAATATGATCTGTTTTATAGTAGGCTAAGGAGAATAAAGATATATTGACAATAGTGAACAGATCAAAACTGTTAAGAAAATACAGGACGGATCTTCAATTTTTGTGCATCTCATTAGTGAGTTCCAGGCGAAGGTCGATCAAATTACCGTTCTAGTTCGAAAGTAATAGTAAATACCATTCAATTTTGTTTTTCAACACAAAAATTGCGAACACAATATCAAAAAATAAATATTTTAGTAGAATGAAATGAATTCCAGGTGAAAGAAGCCCGTCTGAACTCCAGAATCACGGTGGCAGTTAAGAGCATTACAAATGACGTCATGACAGCTGACCAGTTTTTGCAGTAAGCGATACAGAATAATTAACCGTTATTGACCGCATAAAATGCACTTGTTTATTTGGTACGAGAGTAGCGAGCCAGAGCCACAATGAATTTCTATGTTTAGTGAGGGAGTCCAAGCGAGATAGTACGTAGATCATAGAGCGCGAAGAGAAGCGAAGGGATGGAAAGGGGGGGGGGTCGATCGATAGTTCTTTCTCTGTTTAGCAGCAGTAGCAAGGCAATTATGCAAGAACATTTTATACGGATAATACATCCCTAACGCATCACAATCAAAAAAAAATCATTTAAAGTATATTACAATTTATTCATATCCAATTGGCACTTCTTTGATTTCTGGCTTTGATTTTTATTTTCTTCTTTGATTTTTATTTCCATACCACACCCCATTCCCCTATAAAATCATTCGATTTCTTCTCTCCGCTTCAGTCCAGAGCTCTCCCATCTTGAGGAGAGCTCGGGGAGCATTTCGCCCCTGTGGGCATCGTCCTCCCAGTTAGGACTCCTCCATTCGATCGAAAAGATCGAAATGGAATCAGTGGGGGGTGGGGGGTGGGCCAGAAATCAAAGAAGTTGCATCCAATCTTGAAGTACGAATTTGTCAGAGAAGCCTCAATCATGAAGACCTTCGATCATCCAAATATCGTAAGACTACATGGAGTCTGCAATGATCCTATCTATATCATTATTGAGTAAGCATACGTTTCAACGTTTAAAGGGACACCCCGAGGTAATTTGAAACTCTGTTTTCACGCTGTATCGCTATTCTTTTACGTTTAATCCGCAATGTCGAATAACAACGGTATGTAAAAGGCGGAAGAAGTAAGACGGTACTTTAAGATTTATGAGGAACGGACCGCTTCTGGATTGCTTGAGAAACGGCAAAGTGCAACCAGAAGAGTACAAATATATCGCTACAAAGGTTAGATCGATTTTTTGGGGCGATCATTTCGGCAACGATCATTTCGGCAACGGATCATAAATCGGTTGGGATATGGCTTACGGCAATACAATTAATGTGATGTACAGTATACATATAAAAACATGCAAATGTACTCTAGTAATATTATATAACATGCAATATAGAACTAGTTAAGGCCCCGCTGTTTCGGCCAGGGGTTCTAGACAGCGGAACCCTACTCAGTGGTGTTGGCCATCTTCAGTAGAACCACCACTGAGTATTGTTATCAAAAATATTGTATAATAGTTAAAGTATGTATCTAATACATACTCATCCCATCTGAACAAATGACATGCACGGAAATAAAAGAATGATCAAGTACAATCAAATATAATGGACAATAAAACAAAATCAAGATCAAAAGTAATAAGGTTGTCACGAAACTATGAACATGCATGTTTTAAATAAAGGGTAACTTTTAGACTACAAATAAAGATTATGGAACTCACAAGTCTTATCCTCCTCCCGTCCATAAAGTCATAAAGTATCCGTGGTAGAGAGTAGATTCATCGTAGAAGGAGAAGTACGGACATCGTAGAGGCAGAGGTAGAGTCAGTGTAGAGGTAGAGGTAGAGACGGATAGGTGTGTTGTACCATTGTTATCAGTAAGAATGTACGGTATTGTGCTACCGTAACCGTTAGGAATCGCGAATTGATTTTTTTCACTCGACCCATGATCCGGGGTTCATTGTTGAAAATGGCCGAAGTCGAAAAATTCATGATGCTCTGAGACCAAATACTGGTCGCTATTATATGAATAGTGATCCAACTTTTATCTTTCTGGATACCGTAACCCGAACTACCGTAATCGAACCGGGATTTGACGTGAATTTCGCTATGATATAGTAGGGTACGGTAGCTAGATTACGGTAGTTCGGGTTACAGTATCCAGAAAGATAAAAGTTGGCTCACTATTGATATAATGGCAACTAGTATTTGGTCTCGAAGCATCATGAATTTTTAGACTTCTGCCATTTTCAACCATGAACATGGGTCGAATGAAAAAAATCAGTTCGCGATTCCAGACGGTTACGGTAGCCCGATACCGTACACTCCCACTGATAACAATGATACAACTTTTGTTGCCATAGGCCATCTCCCAACATATTTACGATCCGTTGCCGAAATGATCGCCCCCCGATTTTTTACAACGTTATTACGAAATGAGTTGTTTCACGGAGCGTTTAAGAAGCTAATGAGCAGTGATTGTTAAAGTAATACCCCAAGCTAATTCTAATCACCGTTCCGGCAACGCTCTCTCGTAGACAAAGGAGCCAGTGAGCATTGTGAGAGCGGAGATCATATGAATGACCAGATGCATGGCCAGATTCAAGCAAATAATTGCATGAAGAGATTTCGACGTTGCGAAAGAAACACCATACAGAACACTGTAGTAATCGGTAAATTAATAATCACAGATCGTTGACGGTATGGTATATCTGGAGGAGATGAACCTCGTGCACCGGGACCTCGCGGCAAGGAACGTCCTTGTAGGCGAGACAACAAAGATAATCAAGGTACGCAACAGGTTCTGCGAATATACCCTGATGGAAAAAAAGAGCTATAGCTCTGGTATTTCAAAACTAGTAGTCAACTCATTGTCAGCCACTTATAAAAAGTGTGAACCTGATAAAGATTGATTTGATTTAGTCCAGTTATCATTCACATTAGAATTGGACTTGTAAGTCTACTTCAACTTAGACGTGAGTATGTAGTACTTCAAGTGGTGTATGATACTATAATACATTTTGTCAAATTTTCCTTCACTTGAAGCAAAGTTGCAGTAAACTTCAAGTAAGTGACGTATTTTAAGTTTTGAAATACCAGAGAGGTTATCTAAGAAACGAGAATTCCTTGACAAATCTTTAATGCACTCGCTACACAGATCTCCGACTTTGGCATGGCTATCGCTCTTGCCGACAACGACGTTTACCGAACGTTTTCACAGTTGTTCCCCGTAAAGTGGACAGCGCCGGAAGCATTTATATTCGGAGGAGCTGAAACATACCAGAGAAGGGGCACTTTCACTGTCAAATCGGACGTCTGGTCCTATGGAGTCGTGTTGTTTGAAGTGTATTCTGGTGGTAAAGTGAGACATTTTCTTTTTTTCATTTTCTCACTGTTCATATCTTTTATTGGATACGCCCATTGTGGGCACCGTTAGGACAGATCATTTCCATTTGCGCGTATGACTCATGCTTGAAGGGAGCGTAACCTCTCTCAATGGTCTCTTCGTCGCGCAATGCTCTCTCGTTGTTAGAGAACAGAGAAATAGTGTGCACAGTGGTGAAGAGTCCATTGGGAGAGGTAACGCTCCCTTTAAGATGCTACTATGTCTCCAATAATTTCTGTAATTCCTGTAGGAACCGTATGATGGACACTCCAACTCCGAGATCTTCAGAATGATAACAGGGCAAGGAAGCCGCATGCGTTGTCCCACAGAATGCCCGCACCAGGTGAGTATTTGCGCACATTAAAGACACAAACCAGTGCTCATTTCACTCTGGCAAGACTCTCTGGTAGATATAGAGAGCGAGCGCGAGAGAGTATTGGCACAGCGGAGAGCTTCAAATTAGCTCGGTGTGTGCCTTTAATAATTACAGAGATGTAAACCTGAGAAATCGTTAAACCGATTGCTAATGTTACGATTATATATCGTAAAATCTCTGCGAAGGATATGCACACAGATAAAAAAAGTGTAACCCACAACACATAAGACCAGTGAAGTGCTATATTTATCACGTTTTAGGTGTTAAAATAGCTGAAAAAGTGTTAAATATAACACTTCACAGGTCTTATGTGCTGTGGGGTACACCTCTTTTCTCTGTGTGTGTATTTGACTAATGCAAAAGACACTTTAGTTGTATGATGAAGTGATGAGACCATGTTGGCGTCACGAACCAGACGATCGACCGTCATTTAAGAAGCTGAAGGAGAAATTAGACGAGATAAATGATGAATGAATAAGAATTTTCCATGACTTAGCAACGAATTTTACACGGGTTGTACATAAATAAGTTCTCATTGCATTCTGATGTATTGTTATTTATTGTTATGATAATAATAATTCATCTACGCCCGGAGCGCAACAGCAATTAAAGAACATATTAACTTATTTATTTTTTATTCCATCAAATATATATGTTCATAATAACATTAATAACAGAGAGAAAGAGGAAAGATGGATTTCCGTCGCTTATAGGATTTCGGATTGGCCTCATTGTCAGTGGCGGTTTTCAAAGGAAGGGACGAATTTGAGAAACTTTAATGATGAGATTTGGAGGGAGATTTGACAACCCTGCAGGGGGTTTAATCTTTTATTTGTCCATCATCATCATTAAAGAGAGAGTAACCTCTAATGACAAGCAATGGTAATGTTCTTACGTCCGATGTAGATAAGGCGCAAGCCCTAGCCGATTATTTTAACGAGTCTTTTAATCATACGATATACCCACTTGCCACAAATGCGCCTTCTCATACTAATGAATCCATCGATTTTGCTTATTTCTCTGCCTCTCGAATAGAAAAAATAATAAGGAAATTACCAAATAGAATTTCTACCACTCCAGACTTTATTCCGTACTCATTTCTGCGCAGAACAGCAGCCCAAATCTCCATTCCGTTATCTATTCTCTTTCATCGTTTTCTTCTTTATTCTATGGTCCCTTCCTCCTGGCGCACGGCAATAGTTCGTCCAATATATAAACGAAAGGGAGCAAAGCACTCAATAAGTAACTATCGTCCTATTTCATTAACAAGTGCATGTTGTAAGGTTATGGAAAGAATTATATGTCAAGATATCTCGCACTTCCTGAATGAAAATGACTTGTTGAGTAATTCACAGCATGGTTTTCGTTTGAAACGCTCATGTAATACCTGTCTTCTAACTACTTTCAATCACTGGCACCGCCATCTTGATAGAAAAAGTTATATCACATGCGCATATATTGATTTCAGCAAAGCGTTCGATACTATTCCAATAAATCTTCTGGTCCAAAAATGCGAACAATATGGAATACGGGGATGTCTCCTGAATTGGATTTCTTCCTTCCTACAATCTCGATCACAATCCGTACAAGTTGGTCTTTCCCAATCCCGCCCATACAATACAGTTAGCGGTGTACCACAAGGTAGCTGCTTAGGCCCCTTGCTTTTCTCTCTTTTCATTAATGAACTACCTTCCCTACTCCCTAGGGGTGCATTTTGTTCTATCTATGCCGATGACATGAAGATTTACTCCTTTAATGATCCGTCCATTATTCAACACTCACTGAACATTGTACATGAATGGAGCATGAATTTTGGTCTTTGCATGTCCAAAACAAAGTCCGTTGTCATGCATATTGGCGCCAGCCATCCTGACATTGCTTTATATGTAGACAATGAAGTTCTTCCCGTGGTAGAAGAGTTTACAGATCTTGGTGTAACGTATAATAATAAGTTAGAGTTTCATAACCACATTACAAATATCGTCAACAAGGCGAAAGCACGATGCGCATACATTCATAGATCTTTTATGTCTCACTCCATAAATGTTTATGCACGTCTTTTTCAGACTTACGTCTTGCCTGTTCTGGAGTACTGTAGCGAACTATGGAATCCCAATAGTGTCATGCTGAATGATCTAATTGAGTCCTGTCTGACCTCATATTCCAGGAGAGTCCTTGCGAAGTGCGGCATACCCTACACAAACTACGCCGAGGCACTCAATCTACTCAATCTCCGCTCGCTCAAACATCGTCGAACCTGTTTAGATCTTTCTTTTGTATTCAAAATTGTTCACGGATTCGTTGATGTCGATTGTAGGCAATTTTTCATCATTTCGAGTAATCTAAATCGTACTAGAGGTCATCCTATGAGAATGTGTTGTAATAGATGTAATAGTAGTAGATATCTTTCATTCTTCTCCAATAGAATTGTTAATAGTTGGAATAGTCTTGATACATTAATTGTAACTTCCCCCAACCCAATAGTTTTCAATAATCGTATTAAAGCTGTAATCTCGTAATTTAGCAGCTATCTTCGAATCTTATTCATTTCTAAAGTATCGCTTTGAGTTTATCTTCCTTCCCTCATTATATAAGAAGCGATAAATATATTAACCTCCGTCAGTGAAACGGGTTGAATCATCTAACTCCCGCACGGAAAAACTTTGATAGAAAATATTTATAGCCAGAGCCATATTTTAGATGACTTTTTTCTTACAGAAGTATTACAGAATTAAAACTGTCCGAACAATACAAATTCCTCTATTTGCCGCGCAATACTCAGACTCCGCCCACTTCTTCGCGCGACATACCATTTTCTCTTGTTTCATCGATTTTCATGGCGTCTTCTTGTCATCTAATTGGGCTTTCAGCAAAAATAAAATTATATGCATTTACAAAACGTTCGGAAAAACCTCCCGAAATTAGGCGAAAATTTTGGAGTGCGTTTTTCTCAACGGTGGAGAAGTTTACTATATTCGGCATTTGCGCGATGTATGCAAAACTTTTGTAATTCTATAATACCCACCCACGAAATTTATCATGGACTGATTTTTTCCACGTTTTTACAAAGCTATTTTTCTCAGCCAATTTTTATTTATTTCTTATATTTTTTTGAAAACCCTACGTAAACAAACATTTGGAAAACGATGAAATATAGAAAAAGCTTTGAAAATTTAATAATTCGCACCATAAATTCTCGAAAAGATTTCTGGCTGTTGATTAGGTTACGATATTTGACAAAGGTTTCTCTCCCTTTAATACAGTGAAGAAAAAAACAAAAAGGGAGTGATGAAATATCGGCGCTTGACCGATTTCTATTTTAAAGGATATATGAACAATACGTGTAACAGTATTTTTAGACACCCTGTATTTCAGCATACTATCCCTCTGCAATATTCTTCGCCTGAGCTTGATAACAGTGTGGAATAAATTGCGGAATGCGGAAGAATAGAGGCTGGCGATTTTGCACTGTTCAAAATCATGAAAAGAACAGAACAAAGAGGTAAAAGCGTGTGTAAAACAACGACAGTTTATTCTGATTTCTCTTTGTTTTCGTTATTTTCTGTACAGAATTGTATAACATCTCTCACTATCTCATCACAACCAAATATAATTCGTCCACATACTATTTCTACCCCTCTATCTCTCGTTCTTCATATCGTCTCTTGTATTTTCGTCCCAGCTATCATTTCAAATCGATTCGGTTCGACCCATAGATAGACGACAACATGCAGTTTTTCATCGAGTTCCTCAACTCTCCACAGGTACACTTTCGATTCAACGCTCCCTCGATCACTAAATAATTTCAGAAAATCCTTAAATTCTTCAAGAAATATGTGGAACCAAAACGTAAAGATGTATGTTTACAATGTATACAATGTCATTCAATATTTGTTCAATTGTGAAGTGTAAAGTGAATAGGAGTCATGACTATTTCGGTAATTATCATGAGAAATATTCACTGATGGCAAACTCTCTCATATCTGAGCTATAATAATAAGAGCTATATTTAAATTGAAAGACGAGATAATTAGAGGATCGTTTCCTCATGTATCAAGTCCCCGTTACTTGAACGAGAGTTCATTCAGAGAACGTGTCTTTTGAGAGATTTTGGAGTAAGCCAACCTTTTTCTATGGTAGTAAAAAAAGGTTGGCTTACTCCAAAATCTCTCAAAAGACACGTTAGACAACATCTAAGGGAATTTGCCGTTAGTGTAATCTAATTATACATCGATCTACGAATATCCAAGACATTAGCTTAATTAATTATTTTTTAAAAATCTTATATCAGGAAGTATTCGCCTTGTATGATTATGCGGGACGCGATGACAACGAGTTGTCATTCAGTGAAGGAGACGAATTTGTTCTCAGTAATTGTCGTAACGCTGATTGGTGGTCAGTTTTTGCAACTCCTCGAGCTAATTTCACACTCCATCCTGTCATCCTCGTAAACAAAGAAAGCGAAAGTGCATTGCCAGAGCAAATTAGTAATTAAAATATAAAAAACATATCAAAACAATTTCTTTCCGCTCCTTTGTAACCTGTTATATTTTTATGCGATCATGAGGAGCAACCATTTTTAGTTCGTGACTGTTGACTCAAATTCTTTTACCCATGAATAATACATTCTATCACAGGTTAGTAAAGAACAAATCGACCAAAAAGGGAGGTTTCGTCCCGTCAGACTATATGGCGCGAATGGCAGATAAAGCGAATATCGAGTAAGTTATTCATTAAAAGAGTATGTTTGTGAAATTCATTTCTATCCTCTCGTTTCTAAATAGTACATGAAAAATTGTTTATCAAAGCTGCAGAGGTTTTTTTTTGTTTTGACATTGCACTTCCTATATCTTGTCACGCAGAGAAAAAAATACACGACCACACCACTTGTACTACACAGAGCAATAATTCCCCAACAACTTCTATTTACGTAGTTCTTACCTCATAGATAAGGAATTTTTCTGTGTATGCACACAGTACGCAAAACCTGTGGAATACTATCTATATTTAGCACTTTTTGTTTTCTATTTAACATTTTATAGGTGTTGTTGCTATTTCATCGGTAGTGTTAGTTTAACCTTTTCTCTCTGTGTCTATCCAAAAAAAACTCACAGAATTAAAATGAAATAACAATGCGTGAATTGAAAACGCCACCAAGAGCCTCTAAGAATCTACAGTACTGGCCAAAAGTGAATGACTTTTGGTTTTTCGCCATAACTTTTTCAAACAAAACCGATCGAGTCCGGATTTTCAGGAATAATTTTGAGAATGTTTTTAAGTGTCTCACACAAAAATTACCCCGGTTGATCTTGTACGGTAAATTTTATTTCGATTTTATTAAAAGTAAAAAAAAAGAGATTTTCGTTTTCTTTGCGTTCTTCGGATTTTTTGCACTCATTTTCCTACCAATGTGTGTTGTATAATAAAAACATGTTTTTAAAAATATTTTATTTGTTCAAGAATTTGTGAAATTGTTAAAATACCGTACAATACATCCCGGTCTAGTTTCCTGTAAGTGATTATAAGCAGGGTCATTGACCCTAATGAACCCCAGCTGACCCTAATCGGCTGAATAAAGTTGTTTAAAGGGAGCGTAACCTCACTCAATGGTCTCTTCGATGCGCAATGCTCTCTCGTTGATAGAGACAGAGAAATAGTGCGCGCAAAGAAGAGACCATTGAGGGAGGTAACGCTCCCTTTAAATGTAAACGTCAAATGTGATTATGAACTAGCTAATTCCAGATGGTATTCGCTAACGATGAACCGAGAAGAGGCCGAGAAAGTCCTAGTGGACGATCACTACCCCACGGGAGCCTTTATCATACGACCGAGAAGCGGCGGTAGAAACGTCAGTGACGCGCTAGCATTGACCTTGAAGTAAGAGTGCCCGATGATAATCTTGCACCTATAACCCCAATTCCCACTCTGATAATACCTTGCACACTGATAGCAAGATGAATCGTGTTAAAGTATGCAAAACCTTTAAAGACGCTCCTCGAGGTAATTTTACTCTCCCCTCTGGCAACACTCTATCGTAGACAAAGAAAGTGAGAGCGATTTGCTAGAGCGGAGAATTTCAAAAATGGTCGGAGTGTGTCGAAATTTTCTCTCTTTCAGAGTAGCCTTGGACGACGGCTCTACCAAGATCCATAGCTATTACATTGAAAGAGACTCGAATGGATTTAGGATACGAGGTGGTCATCTATCGTTCGAGGATATTGAAAGTCTCATCAACCATTACGCAAGTAGGTACAGTCTTTGATGTAACAGTAGACCGAACAACTGCGGGCTCATAAGTTATTGGCAGGTGCCATCAGCGGAATCTCGCAGCGACTAACGTTCAGTGTGAAGAAGAATATGATGTTGTCAATCGTGAACGACGCCCGATTCTGGGAGATTGATAGACGATTCTTAATCATTGGAAAAGTGGTGGGAGAAGGCAACTTTGGAGAGGTAATCGAGAGTTAGGCGCGAGAGTTCATGCGAAATATTTCTTTTCGAGTGTTACTTTTTTTACAGCCGTTGTCTCGGTATATACCTAAATTTGTCTTTTTTTAAAAATTAATACGGACAATATAATTTCACTTTGCTTTTTAAACAATTTCTCGACAATTTTCAATGAAAACATTGAAAAAAACAAACACAACATCAAACAATAAATTTTGATTGAATGAAATTATTTATCTGATTAACAGGTGAAGGAAGCCCGTCTGAACTCCAGAATCATGGTGGCAGTGAAGAGCATTAGCAATAACGTCATGACAGCTGACCAGTTTTTGCAGTAAGCGACACATTTACCCAATACCGATCTCATGTATCGCAATCAATTAATTTGTTCATATCAATCATAATATCGCAAAACATAGAAAAGCAATTGTGTTCTAATGCTTTTTTGGCTTGTACTGAAAGGCCATGATGCATTTAGTTAGAGTTAATCTGTTCATAATGTTCTGTTCTGGTTAATTGGTCCTAACCGATTAGATTGGTACCATGGACATTGATTGGACAGTAAAACATAGATTGATCCGTAATGGTAATTTTGAAGTGCGCATGTTTCAGAGAAGCCTCGATCATGAAGGACTTTTGTCATCCCAACATCGTACGACTGCATGGAGTCTGCAACGATCCCCTCTACATCGTAACTGAGTAAGCATACTTTTGAACATTTAAAGAGACCGAAACCTTTGTCAACGGTCTCTTCAACGGTCTACGTTCTCTCGTTGTTAGTGAGCAGAGAAATATTGTGCTCAATGAAGAGGCCATACTCTCCCTTTAACACACTCATATCAAATTTCAAACTGTTTTTCGAACAGCAACGGTACATAAAAGTCAGGAGAAGAAAAATGCCACTTTAAGATTTATGAGGAACGGATCGCTTCTCGATTGCTTGAAAAACGACAAAGTGCAACCGGAAGATTACAACTACATCGCTACCAAGGTTAGACTCTCCGCGCTCTTTCGTAGACCACGAGAGCGAGAGAGCATTGCGAGAGCGAAGACTTAAACGTCAGATAGCCGACGGCATGGTGTATCTGGAAGCGAAGAATCTTGTGCATCGAGACCTCGCGGCAAGAAACGTACTGGTGGGGGAGACAACAAAGATAATCAAGGTACGCAACTGCTCACAGAGAAAATTCTCATACAAGATGTTCTGTGCTAACAATTAGAACATCAGGTATTGAATTTCTTACTTTTCAAGAGGATTTTTTCTTATAATTAAGAAAATGAAAACTAAGAAATTATAAATTTAAGTAAATTTTCTATGTGAGTGGTTCCGTGAATATACGCTGCCGGCATACGAGCTAAAGGTTATCCAACAAGACACGTTTGTAAGAGATTATTCGAGAAGCGTTCTCTCATATGTGAGATAACTCAGTTAGCTTACTGTAATCACGGTTAAGAGAGCGGGTTCGATTCCCGGTCCTGACGCAGCCTCCGCACCAGAAAGGCGACCAAAAGGGGAATTGGTAGTGACAAGCTGAGAGAGGACGAGAGAGGTTAATTAAAGGTCCGTAGAAGAGATTCGGCACTACGGGCTGAATGGGCCTCGAATCATCTTTAATACACATCCCCTTCTCATTGTCAGATCTCCGATTTTGGCATGGCTCGCGCTCTCGCCGAGAACGACGCTTACCGATCGTCGACCAAGTATTTTCCCATACGATGGACAGCACCAGAGGCACACATACTCGGAGGAGCCGAAGCAGACCAGAGAAAGGGCACTTTCACGGTCAAATCAGACGTCTGGAGCTATGGAGTCGTGCTGTTCGAATTGTATTCTGGTGGTAAAGTGAGCTAATTCTAAGTATTCAGATCATATTTTGGATCCGCTTAACCCACGCAGTTAGGACAGGTCATTTCTATATCCCGTTTGCGCGTAAGACTCCTATGGCCGTATGCATAATCGCGTTTTTTTGGAAAACGCGTTTTCCATGCGCGTTTTTATGGAAATCTTTTTTTAAAGTCAGTTTTACCTAAAATATTTTCCGGCTGACGATGCATACGTCCAGTAATATGTTTTCCCGGGAAAACTAACTGTTTTTTTTCCGACTGTACATACGCCCACTGCTTAAGATGATCTAGCACTGACCTGGCTGTGACTCCAATAATTTCTGTAATTCCTGTAGGAACCGTACGATGAGCACTCCAACTCCGAGATCTTCAGACTGATAACAGTGCAAGGGTATCGTCTGCCTTGTCCCACAGGATGTTCGTATCAGGTGAGTATATTTGGACACACTCTTATCCTCCACTCTAGCAACACTATCTCGTAGACAAAGAAAGCGAGAGAGCATTGTCGGAGCAGTTTCAAATCAGCTCGTGATGTATGTGGTTGATTGATGGTAATGCCACTTTAGGTCTATAAAGATGTAATGACGCCCTGTTGGTACCAAGAACCGGACTCTAGACCGACATTTAAGGAGCTGAAGGAGTATTTCGTCGCGATACAGGACGAATGATTTTGAATGTTTCCAAGACGTGCATATTTTAAACGGGTTGTACATAAATAAGATCTGATCTCATGGTATTCCGATGAATTGTTATTTATTGTTATCTTGTGTTTATCCATCATCTTTTTAATAAATGAAAATGAAAAAAAGGTATGATGAGTTCAATCGCTTAATCGAGTTCAGTTTGGCAGTTTTAAAAGATATATGCATGAACATTAATGTGAAGTACAATATATCGGGTCAATTGCAGTATCGCTGCACGGAATAAACGAGGCTCTTGGGGAAGAGAGGACAAAGATCTAGACCCCCAAATACAAATAGACTTTGTATTACTAAAAGTGAGAGATACCCGATATCGATGACTAATCATAATGCAATAAATATTAATTAACTGAGAGGAGTCGAATAAACAACTTTTTTGGAGAAAATGGATCGCGGATTGCTCTTCTAAATTTTAATGTTGGGAGTCGCAAGAAATAGCTATTCGGGGGTTGCGAGCATGCAATGGCTAGAAAATTGCGGGCCCGCAACCTCGGAGGGATGCGAGGGAGAACGGTTGCTGGCTCGCAATGGCATTGCGCCCGCAATCGATACGGGCGCGATTTCGCAAAACCGCCAGCAACGTCCTTTCTGCAATAATAATGTGTGCGCGGGCTACATAATAATAAATAATTAATAATTTATCTACGCCCGAGGCGCAACAGCAATTGAATGAACAATAGGTGGTAAAATATGATTGACGACTCTCCGGATTCAATGAGAAAGTGATACATGCGCCGGGTTTGAAATATATAAAGGAACTTTTTGTCACATTTTTTCGATTTCTTTGTTCTTAAAAATGAATGGACCAAGCGATCTGAAATATCGTCCTTGAACATGGTCATCATCATGCTAGCACAATGATCCCATGTATCTCTTGGAACTTGGAGGCGAAGAATCCGTTGCAGGCCCTCTTGACATCAATTTGTTTCTGATTTGGCAACTTTAAGAAATCAATGAAATAAATATGAGATAATGTGCTATCAGTATCACACGGACAGAAAATTTTGCATGTTCACAGTTGAAAACGAGAGTGTTTCAAACTCATAACACAAAGTCAGGGACTCTTGAGACATCCTATTAGGTTGTCGGGAAAGTCTTGATACCTCTGTTTGACTTTCCACTGTGTGTCGCAGATGCACTTTGGTTTTCTCTCGTTACTAGTGTATACCAAGCAGTGACGGGCCTTTGTAGTAAACAACTCCCCATTCCATTCCCATCAGTCAGGCTCTAGTGGTGCAACGATTTATGTCCCTAGTGCTTTCCACAACCGTCATGTTCCAGTTTACCTCTTCCTATCCGACACCACGTTGAAGGATTCGGATACCCTCTCGAAGATTTTTTATGACACACATGCCCACACTACAACACTATCAAGAATTGGTTCCATCGCTTAGAAGGAAACGAGATTTCCTTCCATAAACGGAATGCCCCCTGATTTGAATTTTTAAAAGTCAAAGAAACTTGTGGAATCGGACCCATTTCAAAGTGTCAGTAAATTAGTCATCACACTTGTAGTACACCATAGCACAGTCGAGGAATGCCGGAAATCCATTGGAATGAGAAAATTTCTCGGTCGATTCATACCCCATGATCATACCAAAATCAACCTTGATCGTCGAATCGATGATTCCATTGCCCACCCCATTCTCCATTCTGGGGATCGATGGCTGGACCGTCTCACAACGGGGGATGAAATGTGGGTCTACTACGATAACAACCACAGGTGAGCCGAGAGGGTTGAAGAACTAGAGACACCACAGGATGCCTCCAAACCTAACATGCGCCCCCAAAAACCCATGCAGTCAGTGTGGTGGGGAATGGATGGTGTGATCAGCTGACAGCTGCTCCACGAGGGCATGACAATTACCAGGTCCAAGTACGTTACACAACTACGGAATATGATGAAGGCAGTCGATCATTCAAGCCTGAAGGACAAAAAAGTATATTATCACCACTATTACCCCCGTAACCATGTCTCCAATAAAGTCAGGCAGGAACTGTCGGTATATGGATGGATGGTTCTCCCTCACCCCTCGTATTCTCCTGGCCTGGCCCCGTCTGATTGCTAGCTTTTCACAGGCCTGACCCGTGCCCTTCGAGATAGGCCCTTCAATTCCCGTGGAAATGTCAATGCTGACCTCAAGCAATACTTTACTTCGCGCCGAGCTGGGTTCTATAAAGAAGGAAACCACACATTGACCGAACGTTGTTGCTACACTTGTTGATAATGATGGAGCATATAACCCATAATGTACTTCTGTTTGCTTCGAGAAATAAACGATTGAAAAATGTATCAATACTTTCCCGACAACCTAATAATTATAATTTGAGCACCCCGCACATTAACTAGAGTATGTCATGTCGTCATGTAAATATTTGTATGTGTGAGAAAATACCTTTTTATATATTTTGTGTATAAACCGATTTAAAAACTTTTATCCAACAATGAATCGCCTCATGTTTTAAGCATAACATACAGTGACTAACACTAATGTTAAAATGAGTGTTTGAATTTTAATTTGAACAACAAATATATAAACAAAGTTATTGTACGAGATATTGATAATTTTCTAAGATCATTAATCGCCTTTCATTATTCGAAAATTATCAAAACATATCCATGAATATATTGCGAGCTTCCTCATAAACTTTGATGTCGCCCATTACTTTCTCTGAAAGGGTAAATTAAATTAATAATATTAATATTATAGATGTACACGCATATGATTGCATGCACTTTAAATGTATTTTTTAAAGATATATAGGTTAGCTAATAATGTGACCTATGATGTTTCCTCCGCTACGTCTAATGAATCACACAGAATGAGAAATAAAATAATCACTTATTGTTATTCCTTAAGGGACCCATGTCAAACAATACATTTATTATACCTTCCCATTCTTTTGTATTCCTGAAGTTCAATTCTTTATCGTACGGAGTGGTGAACTGGGGAACATTAACCTGGAATGGCACTTTTGATCCGAATTTATCGTCAATTTCAATTGTTTAACGAATAACAAAACCGCCAAGCCTGGGAATCCATGAACTTACCTCTTCGTCCTTGTACCAACAGTGAGCGTAAGGATGGTTGAGAGCATCAGCGATGGAATACCGTTGGTTCGGATCAACAGCTAGCATATTCTTGATAAGATCACGGAAGTTGGCATCTTAGTATATTATAAATTGTCATGTATATCGAATATAGTCTATATTTTATATTGTTTACATTTTTTATATAATAATCTATATTTTTATACATAGTGTTTTGCATGTAAAACATTTATTCGACGATATAAATATGATTCAAACTCACTTGTAAGCTGCCCTTCTTCCTTCCGAAACAGATTATCGGGGAATAGTATAATCATGGACTGTTCTTGCTTTGGCCCCACTCTGTTCAATAATCTGAAACATCGAATATCAAAATATGGTTATCAGGAGAGCGACCAAATTGATTCATTTTAATTTTGACATCGCACGTATTTTCTTGCACTCGAACATTTTGTACATGACAAAACAGCCTTGCGGTATACGAAAAATAAATAAGTAACCTTGGCAATAAATAAGTAACCATACCAAATCAATTCTTGATCTTTGCTCATGTCCCCAACCCTCACTCATTACAGGTGATTTTAACCTCCCTGATATTGACTGGTCGATCTTTCCTATGCCCCAAACAAATAAACTTACTTCACCCTCTCAGTCATTCCTTGATTTCTGTAGTGTAGCAAAGTTTGCTCAGTTTATATTGCAGCCCACGCACATTAAAAATAACACACTTGATCTTCTACTTTGCAATAAACCGGGACTTATTCACTCTAGTACCATAAACCCACCAATTTCAAACTCTGACCATTTCACGATTATTTTCCAATTATCATTATTTTATCACTTGTACTATCAAATATTTTATTTTAACTTTGTCATCAAATTGAAAGATGCGATAAATATTTATTATTATTATTATTATTATTAAAACACTCAGCTCCTTCATCAACTCTAAAAAGAGATTACAAAAAAGCTGACTATGCGTTGATCAATATGCAGCTTGCAAATGTTGACTGGTCCAGCCTATTTTCAACGATGAAATCAGTCGACGAGATGTACAATTTACTCTTAAAAGTTATCCACAAATCAATTGAAATACACGTGCCATGGACTAGAATAAATATCATCCATGGAAAGCTCCCACCCCATTTAGAAAGACTCTTGCACAAACGCTTTGTTGCATGGCAGAGGTCTATCACCTCAAATGACGCCAATAGCACTCTTTCATTTGAAACCTTAAACAAGAAATTTCGCTCGGAGTTGTCTCGCTACCATAAGACAGTTGAACGCAGAGTTATTGATAAAGATAAGAATAGGTTCTTTCGTTTCATGAAAAAGTGTAGAAATAAAGAAAAGGGAGTAGAAGGCCTTTTAGATAATAATGGTCAGACAGTTATGGATGACATTGGAAAAGCAAACCTACTAGCTTCTACATTCGTGAGCGTCTTTACAATTGATAATGGTACCCTCCCTACCCCACCACACTACCCTGATTTAGGAAACTTTCAAGAGCCTCAATTCCACCGTCATGAGATTTGTGCACTAATTGAGAAATGGAAACGCTCTTCTTGCAAAACGCCTGAAAATATTGATTTATCATTCATCAAAAACATTGCCGTTCCAATCTCAGAAGCTCTTGAAATTATTTTCAACAGCTCATATGTATCGGGCGTTGTTCCCTCCTTATGGCGTCATTCCATAGTTACCCCGGTAAAGAAACAGCCCCCTTATTCCGACCCTATGAACTACCGTCCGATATCAATTACTTCCCTTTTCTGCCGTATATTCGAGCGCCTTTTGTGCAAACCGATAATCACTGTGAATCATTAGAAATATTTCCTGATGAGCAATATGGTTTTAGAAAGAAAAGATCAAGAGAAATGCAAATGCTTGAAGTTTTGGAACATTGGACAGCGTCTATTAGTGATGGTAAACCTGTGGATGTCATTTATTTTGATTTTGCTAAGGCTTTTGACAGATTATCTCACAATAAGCTTATAATGAAACTAAGCAAGATTGGTCTCTCGACTAGAACTTCAAATTGGATAGCCGGGTATCTCCAAAACCGCACTTTCCAAGTTTGAGTACATGATAAACTGTCAGAATCTCTGCCCGTCACTAGCGGTGTACCCCAAGGTTCAGTATTAGGCCCTTTACTTTTCCTGATCTATACTTCAGAAATTCCATCCCTCGTCCAAAATGATAATGGTGTAATTGCAAGGATGTATGCGGATGATATCAAAATTTTCAAATCCATTGAGGATGCAAATTCATCCGCTCCCCTACAGTCTGCTATAGATGCGATCACAAAATGGGCAGATGATTGGCAACTCCCACTAGCCGCTCATAAATGCAATTCACTTCATCTTGGTAGAGCCAATACTAGGAAGACATACACAATCGGATCACTAAATTTGACCCAAAAGGATCTGGTTAGGGACCTAGGTTTCATTATTCAGAAGTCTTTAACCTTCACCAATCACTGCAAAAATATTGCTATGAAAGGTAAAACGGCGTGCCATATTGTTCTACGAGCACTGAGGACCAAAAATGCAGATGTCCTACTCAGGGCGTATACGATATATATCAGACCGATCCTTGAAAGCGCATCAACAGTATTTAATCCGTTCAAAAAGCACGACAAAATAGTCATCGAAAGAGTCCAGAATTATTTCACAAGAAGGCTTTTTATGCGCTGTTACAGCCATACTTGGGACACTGTGCCTGTAGTGCACTGAGAAACACCCACTTAGGCCTAGAGTCCTTGGAGAGGCGCAGAGAGCACATAGATTTGAGGACAGCCATGAACCTACTTAGAGGAAAATATAAAATCTCCAATAAAAAATCCCACTATTTTCGCCCTTATACCACACGAAACAGGCTCAACTTTAACAACCCCGGATCTCGATTTAATTATAGACATTACAGCTTCTTTCCTAGAGCGGCAAGACTTTTGGTACAACCTGGCAATCAAATAGAGTTTCCCTAATGAATTATATTTAGTCTCTATCTCCCAAAGATCAGTCCATTCGTAAACCCGTGAGCAATTCATTATCATTAGCATAATCATCTTCGTTTATCGATTCACTTCGTTTCTTTTTGTTTACCACACGTTTCATTGTTTATTCATGAATACGTATAAATATTATTATTATATTGGCTCACATACCCAAACATATCTTCCATCCCTTGTCTACTCTCCAGAGTGTCCAACATTGACTGTGTCGGAGTTCCTCTTATCTTTACGATACTTTCGCACACATCAAGCTTCGTCTTTCCTTCGAACAACGGACGATGCAACACCATCTCAGCGAGGATGCAACCGATAGACCACACATCAACTTTAAAATATATTCTATATGTATATATATATATATAATATAATACTTTTAATATTTTTAATATATTTTATCAACTAATTATCACTTTTTTACAAATACTTTTTTGCATGAACTTGTAACGCTTGATCATACGTAGGTTTGTTTTACTCTCACATTATGATGCTATACGTTTTTCAAACAAATATGCTTACTTTTAGTGTCATATTTCATCCTGAATATGACTTCGGGTGCTCGATAGTATGGAGTGACAACGTTGTCAGTCATTTGCTCCCTGCTCGTTTTTCTGGCCAATCCAAAGTCCAGAATCTTCAAGTTACACTTACCATCGACCACGATGTTGCTTGGTTTGAGATCCTTAAAAGAAATGATCCATTTTAGTTTAATTAAACGTGCGCACTAACAACGAACTAACTTTTTTCTCTCCGCTCTAGTTACACTGTCTCGTAAACGAATAAAGCGAGAGAGCATAGCCATAGCGGAGAGTAGATTGGGGTGTGCCTTTAATCGTCTAGATACTAAAAAAATTTGAAAAAAAAACATTTACCCTGTGAATGCAATTATATCGATGAATGTGATTAACCGCACAAAGACATTGGTAGATGAAGAACGAGATGGCTTTATGAGTAAGTGTTGTAGTCATGCACACCTGCCTAATTAGATTTACATGCTCATTAAATATCTATATATTATTGTAATACTGTTTATAAATTTTTATTGCGATATATTGTTTATTAAATTTGTCGATTTTTTTCTGGAATTTTTTTTCTCTTTTTCTGGTTCTCTATTTTACAGGCGATGAAAATACAACATTTAAACGGTGCTTAAAATCGATAGTCTCCGATGTGAGCGGTTCATTTCTCCTTCGTCTATTCTTCTCTCAATGAATCAACACGCTAATGTGGTGTTAAAATCTTGGAAAAGTAGTTGGAAAACTTAAAAGTAGTGTTAATTTTGTGATTGTAAAAGTAGTTGGAAAAGTAACATCACTTCGTAATTGACAAACTCTCACAACAAAATCCGTTTACGCGAGTGATGGATTACTACTTTTCCAACTACTTTTACAATCGCAAAAATTAACATTTTTTTTCACTTTTCCTCTACTTTTTTCCAAGATTTTAACACCACATAAAAATCCCCTCGATAAAGAGTCTTTTAATAATAATAATAACAGTATTAATAATAAGAAATACGTGTTCAATTCATAAAACTTACATCGTGCAGATTTTTCTCCATCATCTCCATTACGAAGTAGATATCTGAGCTATTAGGTGAAATAAATGCAGAGTGCAATTTGATGATCTTTAATTTTATCTTTGATCTTTGATCTTTGGTCTTTGGAACTCACATTAGGATGTCTAATGGTGGAGAGCAGTGAGAACTCTCGGTAGGTATTTTTCGCATCGGATACAAATTTGAACGGACGTAGCAGCTTCTTTATGGCAACTTTTTTCTTCGTTACCGCATCATCAGCCGAACTGAAAAGGGTATGAATGGGACTCCTCTGGTATTTCAAAACAAATAGTTTACTTATCATTCCCACTTGAAACGGACTTGCAAGTCTACTTCTAGTTAGACGTAAGTTTACTGTAAGTTTAATGCTTTAATGCATTTCGTCAAATGTTCTTTCACTTGTAGTACACTTACAGTAAACTTACGTAATTTAAGTAGACTGCTAGTTTTGAAATAGCGGAGTCATTACAAAACTATTCAATGGAAGACTACAAAAACATACATAACTATAATATTATTAAAACGATTGCGTACATGGAATTATACTATTATTAGTATTATTATTATTATATATTTATTATTATATACTATTATTATTATTTTATAATCAATAATAATAAAACTATTGCTTACATCACCGCTCCTTGTGCTCCTCCTCCCAAGTAGACTGGATTACTGTATCTGACGGGGATATTGAATCTCTGAAAACCCACAGTCTTGCAATCGACTCTGAGTTCGTGGAATTGTTCCATTAGTGGTCTGAAACGATCTTTGGTAAAGTAATGGCGCGAAACGTGGAATAAGAGTATGTAAAGGTGAGAGAGACGACAAAAGACGACGAGAGAGTACGCAAAAACGAGAGAGTGCAGACGACGAAGGCAAACAAAGTGTAACACAATATCTGAGTTATGTTGGAACTGCGTCGAAAAAGGTTATCTATATCAAGAGGTTGTAGAACATTACACAATTACTCGAATTCCTTTCTCTCGTAATTTCGAAACTCTTTCATCGATCTACATCAACACGAGTGGCAGCTATTTCGAAAGAATTTCTTAACAGATTATATGAGAATAATACTGAAAAAAAATAGTTTATGAAACAACTATGTCAAACAGATCGAAATCGATGCTGCCAGTGATTGACAGATAAACTGTTCTCTCATTTCATTTGCTTGATCATCATTTACCGATTTCTCTTATTTGATCTTAATGCGCGAAGTTTGCGAAACAACAATGGTAATATTGATAGGGAAGTTATTAATCACAACAGATAAAGATATTTTAATGAAAGTGTTTAGTAAAGATCAATGTTTACCACATAGGTAAGGGGGATTGTGAGAGATGGAGAGTAAATGAAGGGGAGTGAGGGATAGAGAGGAGGAAAGATACTAACAATAGAAGAGGCAGAGGTAGAGATAGTTAAGAGGGAGAGTGAGAGAGACAGAGATATAGAGAATTAGACAGAGAACCATTGAGATCAGAGGTAGAGAATGGGAGAGGCATTTAGAAAGAGATAAAGAACAGAGAATGCGATATAGAACTGTTAAGAATGTGGGAATCTCAAATGATGAACAAACTAAATTGATCCGTGCAAGAGAACGAAGATTATAAACAAAAATGAATCACTATAACAGCGAACGTGCAGTTAAGAACATAATGTAATGACTCACCACGAATATTTGTTCACGTGGTAAAGATCGTTTATTTATTTTATATTTGTATGCGGTGTTACATTTTCTTTACGTCCATATGCCGTAAGCTAACGACGGAGACGTTAAGAAGACGTGGAGGTTACGTCGTATGCACGTAAGGAAAATGCAACACGAATTTATAATTGATTTATATCTATTATTTGAGAATTATGTTGAGTGTCATGCATATTTTGTATGCACTTCGGTCGCGCTGGATAACAATATCTATCTTTATACACAAAGTAACAAAAGATTAAAAGAATCAATACACGATAATTTACTATTAGCGAGCTATGTATTCTAAAACGAGAGTGTTAAATGTATACAGCTTTTATTCTCTAACGGTGCAATCATATTCGGGATCCATCGGCACACTTTCAAGTCCACAGAATATAATATATATATATATATATATATATGTCGTTCGTTTTGTAATTTATTTGTTCCGTATAACCAGGAGAGCAAGGTTCGTCTGGCGATTCACATAGAGCAATGACACATGGACCAATATCATTTGCTTGTCCTCTGAAAGAATTTATCACAGGCTTTTACGAGTTTGAAATGTGCGACAATTTCCCACTCACTTGCAGGGACAACAGTCATCCAAAGAAAGACAAGTTCTCATTCTAGTTGCCTTATTATACGACCCGCAAGTTCGATTGCATCTTGCGGTAATAAACCATTCAGACCAAACTCCATTCATGGGACAGCAAGCAGGAATTTGTATACGAAAATAAATTCTCTCTGCATTAAATAATTTATAAACATTTAAAAAATAGTCCATATTTTCAGTAAGTGCATGAATTAATGCAGATTGAAGATGTAAACGATCTTTCAAACCAATTAAAATCTCCAGGGGTCCGTCCAATCTGTCACTTTCGATCGAAAGTTCAGAAGAAAGTTCGCATCTTTCTAGCGAGAGTTCAGAAGAAAGATGCGAACTTTCCTCGCAACTTTCGTCGCAAGTCCTCTCACCCCTCCCTGGGTAAATGGGCTTATATACTTGTAATAAAGAGTTCGGCATACCCCAGACGGGTTTGGTGTGTGACTAAACTAGCAGATGGTGGGCGGAGCTCCGGCGGTACTATCAAATACCGTTAACCCATAAGTCAACACACACCATATTCTACCATAATCTACCTACCGTATCCTACAGTAACCCAGTCCATTGGGTCAGATTAGCTGAGCTGGGTCAGATTGAGTAACTATTGTCAGAATAAGAACTATTTGGTCGAATAAAATTGCTACGTGTCTCAAACTACCGTATCCTACCGTAACCTGTTCGTTGGGTCAGATTGATCGAGGTAGGACAGATCGAGCACAGCGTTCCGAGGGCATTGGGGGTAGAGATGAGAGATAGAGTAAAAGTGAGAGAGTGCAAGGGAGATAGCGCAGAGTCGTAGGGCACTATGAAACTCCTATTCATGGGGTGCTTTCTCACTCGTTCTTTTCAAACAAACAAAATTAGAAATGGAAATTGCTCATATAAATCCATATATGTTTTGCGACAATAGATGACTCAAATTCACTGCAACGTCTTTATTACACGACCAAGTACAATTAAAAAATGTACAGTAGATTGAGAGATGGAAGGGGGAAACAAGGCAATTAATGACAATTTTTTTGTACATATTCGGTGAAGCGGATCAAAGATTCATTCAAATGGGTAAAACTTCAATTGATACAATAAATGAGAGTTAGCCTATGTAGATATAGGAAGCTCACACACTCTTATGATTTGAAACAAAATTAAAAGGATGAGACAAAGAATCACAATTTGAATATTAGTTGGAATACCAATAGCAGTGGAATGATGGTTCCCTCCAATCGATTATGATCTTCTCATCCTTGATTACAATCATTCTTCTTTCTCCTCCTTTCCTAATCTCTTTCTCTCTCGACACGAGATCGATTTGTTCGATGTTCCTGAATGAATACTAATATATCGAAGAAAATAAATAATTTGTTTCATTATGAAGAAATTAATTGAATTACATGTTCGTTTAGGTATAGACGGTCGATTGTATACTGAATACCGTATCACATTCTATGAATCCTTTTACAGCCACTGATTTATTCCCACCGAACTCTGCTTTTACTCCAGTACCGTTTAAAGGAAGCTTGTCGGTTACCGCACCCGATCAGCCTATAGTATACCAGCCGAGTACCGTACCCTCTCTCTATCTACAGTATCCTAGCTGAGTACGATACTTTGCCATCCTACAGTATGAAAGCCGAGTACCATACCCTCTCTCTATCTACAGTATCCTAGCTGAGTACGATACTTTGCCATCCTACAGTATGAAAGCCGAGTACCGTACCCTCTCTCTATCTACATCATCCCACAAACTAATTGATGACAAAAGAAACAATTAGAAAACAAACATGACGCGGGCGGTATTGGCGGCAGCCACGGCGGCCATTCTTCTTCATCAACAGATGCTCGGGTATCACGGTGCCGATTTGTAACTGCAACCATTTAGTTTCACGTTTCATAAGTATTGTAATTGCTATACATACATTTTCATGCCCTCGCAATACGAGGTTTAACCCACTATACCGTCAAAACAAGAGAAAACGAGACAAGTAGGAGATAATACTGGAAATTCTCCTATTTTTCCAGGCTTTTCAAAAAATAAATTAGTTATATTTCCTTCACAACTATTCCAAAATGCTTTGAATTTTGGGCTATGGAATCTACCCTCCATTCTGCTATGTTCTATTTTGGTTTCACAAGGGAAGCACCAGTTGTGAAGGAAAGTTGTGTTAACTGGGGGATCGTCAAAAGTGGTATCAAAAGTTGCACCCTAATAATCGATATTTTCAATGGAAATCACATCTTACCATGGATCAATCATATTCAAATTCACTCTGACATACATACGAGTATTTTAACAGTAAACGTACTCATTCTGAGTGCCAATTCCAATTATTATTCCTCTGTCATTGCACCCATATCCATATCCATGATCGATTGGTGCCTCAGCTGCGCTGATCCACCTATCAATCAATCAATCAAGGAGCAAACTCATAAGATTTGTGTAAATAATCCGGCGTAGAGCCAAAGATCGATAACCTTATAATGATAAGTATCTATTGATCATCGAGAATAAGGTGATTACTGTATCTTACCGCGGCGTGCTCTTCAGCGACACGGAACAGCTCACGAACCATCTTGGGACCGTCACTAAGGTACTGTAATTGTGGACAATCAATAGAAATCAAAATACCGTAATCAAAATGGTCAGTTCCATCTTTCATCAAAGGTATCTTCAATTCATTACACAGAACAAGATATAAGAAACTGAATTATTTACAAGGGGATTTTTCAGTGAAATTCTTATAATTCGGAAAAATAATAAATGAGCAATAAATATGAATATAAGTGTGCGTGACTACTCCCATAAACGTACCTTCTGGATAAGTTCGGACCTGACGATTCTGATGAAGGTGAACGGGGTCTGATTGGCCACCGCCTTGGCTAGCAGGGTCTTGCCCGTATCGGGACAGACGTACAAGATCACACCTGCAATGAGACAATGAACGATGCAAACCCGTCTCGACTATGTCACAAGGGAATAGGATTGGGCACTGCATTCTTACCCTTGGGCGGCTTGATGTCCATCTCCTCGTAGTACTCGGGATGAGTGAGCGGCAGCTCGACGGCCTCCTTGATCTCCTGTAAGCAAAGTTAAATTAAAATAATGAATATTTTTTATTTTGAACAAACAGCGACAACAACGATAACATTCAATGCAGTGCATTCATGAACCACATCATTATTATTATCTTAAATAATTAGAGTGAAATAGCAATCACGAAACCTGAATCTGCTGGTCGAGACCGGCCACATCGGCGTACGTCTCCTGCGGTGCCTTCTCCAATTTCATCACGGAGACCAACAGGAAGTTGTTATCATAATCATAACGGATCTCCCAGGAAGAAGTCTGAGATACAAATAGGCAAGATAAATAAAGAAACAACACGCCCACGAGTGGAAGTTCAAATAGTAAATTCAGTACTTTTAAATATACACCCCGAGCTAATTTGACTCTCCACTCTGTCCACGCTCTCTCGATCCTTCATCATCCATAGCATAGGTTGAAAAGCCACGTCAGATTTTCAAAATACGGCCGGGCTTCATTGTTTAAACATAACTTTTCGACCTATTTTGCATATCATCTTCACAACATACACTTGTTTTGTTCTCTGTCTACGAGACGTGAGAGCATTGTGAAGAGGTGATCAATAAGAAATAAATCGATAAACGACACTTACTGTTCCTTGTCCACAAAGGAGAGAATGTTGACATAGTGTTCGCTGCCGACGTTGGTACTGACGATAGCGTGATGGTCATCGTTGATCTCCTCGAGGGAAACAACAGTCATCTGATTGCCAAGGAGCTCATCCACCTAGAGAAAATCAATATTAATTACGAAATTAGCTTTAAATGTCCAAGTCAGAGTTTCAAAAGAAAATGATTCTCTTCCTCGTGTTATGATTAAAGCACATTTCATCAATATCGTTGAATCTCAGGAATAAGAATGATGACAAATGCACGAGAAATTAAGAATCAAGATTTGTAGTGTAAAGCGCATATATGCGGTAACAACCTAACAACGGAATGTAAATTTCGAACGTGATTTTAGCACACATGTAATGTAAATGTTATAAATTACACATTTATTTATGCCAAAATTTCGTTCGAAATATAAACTGTGCAAAGTTTGCGTGGACGTCTCCGTCGTTACATCACGTAAAGCAAATGTAACATCGCAATAGAGATAGTGACAACCTTGGCGCGTTCCTCTTCCTGTCGCTCCTCCTGGGGCTTCTAGATAAACTCTTGCTCCATGAGCAGATAGTATAGTCCTTGATGCGCTCCATCTTGAGCAGCTTCAGGCGGCAACGCGCATGGGGAAAGACTGCAAATGAAAGTTCAATAATAAGTTGTTTTAGATGTTGAATAACAGTGCGATGAAGATTAAAGGAGGATTGAATAATAAGGCAAGGAAGAAAAGAAAGGATAACAACAAACCAGCAGGAAGCGACGCTGTGGGAGTGCAGACCGCAAACACTTTACTATAGTTCCGTGTATACGGAGTAATAGAGGGCGTGGATGTGGATGGGATAGATAGGAATCATCTGCTTTCTCGCCTCCTCCTCCTTCTGCTAACGCTTAGTCGTCTGAATTGAAGACTTGCGTAAATTAGCTTCGCTAAGGTTAACTTTAGGCACAAAATCAAGAGTAACACTTACCGCAACTTCGATGATTTGGATCCCACCTCGAGGTGGGAAAGCAGAAGGAAACACGCGAGCCATCATTCCATAGGTGTCCGTAACGGACGGACCGCCAAATTGCGGCCGCAAAATGGCGGTCCGTCGGATAGTTATCTGACACGTGTCCGTATCCGACGGACCGCCAAATTGCGGCCGCAAAATGGCGGTCCGTCGGATAGTTATCCGACGGACCGCCATTTTGCGGAATTAGTATTATTTCTTATTTTGCTATTTAAACAAACAAATCCAGACTCTTTGATAGACTAATTAAATGGATCAATAGAGTAGTGCGGATACTAAGCCTAAGCCTAAGCCTAAGCCTTAGGCTAAGCAAACCCTAACTAAAGGAACTCTGCTGAGTGTGAATAGTAACTGCATCGATATAATGTGTTTTTCGAATGTTAAAGCTCTGAAACGATGATAAAACAACGAAAATGAAGTTGAGGCAGTCTGTAAAAAATTGCAAAAGAATGAAGACAGAGATGGGATTCGAACCAGGGGGTGTAGGAATGCTAGTCTGACGCGTTCCCGGTTGAGCCGTCGAGGTAGTTACACACCCGAGGTTGCAACTCGTAGGGTATTTTGGCGGCGCGCGTGTGTCGCCGCAAAATGGCGGTCCGTCAGATAACTATCCGACGGACCGCCATTTTGCGGCCGCAATTTGGCGGTCCGTCCGTTACGGACACCTGTTATCTGACGGACCGCCATTTTGCGGCGACACACGCGCGCCGCCAAAATACCCTACGAGTTGCAACCTCGGGTGTGTAACTACCTCGACGGCTCAACCGGGAACGCGTCAGACTAGCATTCCTACACCCCCTGGTTCGAATCCCATCTCTGTCTTCATTCTTTTGCAATTTTTTACAGACTGCCTCAACTTCATTTTCGTTGTTTTATCATCGTTTCAGAGCTTTAACATTCGAAAAACACATTATATCGATGCAGTTACTATTCACACTCAGCAGAGTTCCTTTAGTTAGGGTTTGCTTAGCCTAAGGCTTAGGCTTAGGCTTAGGCTTAGTATCCGCACTACTCTATTGATCCATTTAATTAGTCTATCAAAGAGTCTGGATTTGTTTGTTTAAATAGCAAAATAAGAAATAATACTAATTCCGCAAAATGGCGGTCCGTCGGATAACTATCCGACGGACCGCCATTTTGCGGCCGCAATTTGGCGGTCCGTCGGATACGGACACGTTCATTCCATGACCTAAATTCATTCTGTTACTGATAAAAGCGTTCGGAAAGCGGAAAGAACGGAAAGAGCGGAGAGAACGAGTGAAAGAACAGTGAAATGGTAAAGTCGCGCGCTCGCGAGGGAGAGATCGCGCACGCTTGTGCAGTAGCCCCGCCCCCCACACAGCGAGCGGAGCACCAGCGTTCTCGAAGATTCGAATGAGTGTCTGAGAATACACACGATTTCTTGTACAGTTTTCGTGTAAATGATAAGTGTTTTCACAAAAAATATATATAAAGCATTGAACACACTTTCATCGAGAGTTGAGCAATAGCAATTTAACCATCAAACTATCACTTTTGTAAATTCAACTTTCGACGCAACTTTATGTAAAGCTCCGTTTACTTTTTCTGCTCCTCTTCAAATGCACACTCTCTCGCCTGCTCTAACCGACCTCGCAAGAAAGTTCGCATCTTTCGACGCATCTTTTCGTCGCAACTTTCGACGCAACTTTCGATCGAAAGTTGTTAGAGAGTATTAGAGAGTGTGTATTTCGAGAGATTTAGAGAAAACTTGCGTCGAAAGTTGCGTCGAAAGTTGCGAACTTTCTTCGCAACTTTCTTCGCATCTTTTTTGACAGATTGGACGGACCCCAGTTCTTTGAATTTTATATAGTAACGAACCGGTGTGATACAAGTAATCCTCGGCCTCTGATTAGAGTTAGTTCCATAGGAATAAGTCATTCCGTCGACGGTAACCGTTCCGTAAGTAACACAAATTAACTTTTGCCCAGAAACCTGGGTACCGTTGACTTTTATTACAGTATTCTGTCCAGGTTGGCACTCGACTGAGCTGTCTTTCATGCTTTCTATATTTGATCCCGACGATACGATTTTACAAGCTGAAGAAATGGTATAATTTTGCTAAATTTAAGAACGATTCGTCATTAAAATTTCTGTTGATCAAAACTCACATGCTTGCGGGTCGAGATTACCGGTGGTGCAGACAAACTGAATATATTATTAGTTATTATTGTTTTGTTATTATTATTATTATTTTTCCATAGAAATTCTTTAAAATATTTTTTTTAAATTAAAAATTACTCTTTAGAGAAAAAGAAAGACATATTCAAATTATCCAAATTCGAGATTAATGTTGCCCGAGTTGTGATAATAATAGAACAATTTGCCATTATTCGGGCAAATGGTAGCTTGTACATAATGGCGAAGTCGTTGCATTTTTGCTACCATTTCCCGTATATTCAATTTAATTTTTTTGCATTGATCAAATAGAGCACAGAATTAGGGAAAATCAAGTATGTTGCCCATATTGCATCTTTTGCTGTATACGGTCTATATCCAAATGTGGGCACTTCTTTGATTTCTGGCCCAGGCCATATTACAGATCAATTCTAGTCATTACTCATTCCTCATTACTCATTAATCATTTCGTGTACTAACCGAACCTTTTGTCGGTTGACGTAAAACCAACCGCATCATGATTGATAGAATGATTAAATGAGAATTTTTCTCCTCTTTTCCCATACTCTCTCATTCTATTAGGTTGAGTCATAATTAACCGTGGATTTCGAACTTCAACTTTGACTTGAAAATTCTTTGTCAATCAATGAGCGTATGAATGGTGGTAGCCACCATCATTGTCGATGGTCTTCTGCCAAAGTGTGGGCAACGGCTTGATTCCTTCCTCAAACCACGCGGCCGGCTTGGAGGCGAAATAGGAGGTCAGCCGCGATTCGACCTCGACTCGATTCTGGAAGTGTTTCTCCGCCGAGGCACGATGTACATCACCGATGAGCCAATAATCGGAGGGGGCAAGGTCCGGTGTATACTTGGGCTAGGGGAGTACTCGTCAGCCAAACGACATCACCTCCTTCTTGAAGGCCTTCGCCATGTTGGGACGCGTACCATGCTGCTGAAAGACAATTCGATCGCCTACAGCCCGTGGAAATTCGAGTTTCCGCTTGTGAGTACGTAGTTGGGAAGCGTAATGGGCGACGTTGATAGTCTGCACTTGGGGTAGCAGCTCCTAGTGGTACACACCTTTGACACCCCATCAAACACTGAGAATGACATTCTTCTCGTGTAACTCGGATTTGGGGACGTCCTCTGCCTGATCCCACGTGTTCACCCACTGGACACGGCGCACGACGTTGTGGTACAGTATCCACTTATCATCACCAGTGACGATATTGGCCAGCCACGCGTTGGTCCTTTCGTAGCTAAGCAATTGCCTGGTGAAGCCGACATGGTCATTTTTGTTCTTCTCGGTCAGGATGTGAGGAACCCATGGGCCCATCTTTCGCACCTTGCCGATTGAGCGAAGTTCGCGAACGATGGTGGACTGTGACCCCCCAAGAGTAGAGACCATTTACCAGGTGGTCATATATGGGTCAGCCTCGATGCTATTCTTCAGTAGGTCCAAATAGTTGCTTGGATGACGACCTCGACCTCCCTCTTCTTCATATTGTTCTTTTTCTATGTTAAGCAATAGAACCAATATTGCACCGTTGTTAGTGAAGGGGTGTCTGAGAGGTAAACTTAAGCCATGCGCCGTCGACTAACAGAGACTTTGAGGCCAGACAGGAAAAGGAAAATCATGACATGCCGAACATGTTGTTTATTCGTATGAAAAATTTTCGTCATTTCTTATGCTGTGTTCAGAACTTGGAAAATGCAAGAAAATGCGGAAAATGCTGTTCAAAAGTTCAGGTGGAAAATGCTCGAAAATGCTCGATTTTGGATCGAAAAAGATGGTTTTATACACTTTAAACGCGTTGAACCTCGTTGTTTCATGGAAAACAGCGAACTTAGGTCATTTATAAAGTATGCTGCTGAAATAAATATCGTATGATCCTTTTTTGAACACTTTAAGCCGAAAATCAACGAAAATGCTGCGAAAAATCAACCTAGCGAGTCCATATTTAAAAATATCACTTATCATCAATAATATGCGTCCATAAAACTGTTTGCGACCAATAAACCTTGATACTAACAAAAAAAAACCATTAAAACTTGCTTAAAATCCTCGAAAATGAGCATTTTCAGAGCATTTTCCGGCTGAACTTCTGAACAGCATTTTCCGCATTTTCGTGCATTTTCCAGGTTCTGAACACTGCATTAGCTGACGGGGGACTATAATGACTGATACCTCGGGGAGTGAGAGAGGGAGGGGGATATTGTATGTGTGCAATATCGCGAGACAGGAGGTGTTATCACAAAAGAACGGCAAACGTTCAAACTCGAACCACAAAAATCCACGGTTAATTATGACTCAACCTAATAATTCAATTTCATTTCCATATCACCATATTACCCTATAAAAGCATTCTATTCCTTTTCTCCTGTTCAGTCCAGAGCTCTCCCATCTTGAGGATAGCTCGGGGAGCATTTCGCCCCCGTGGACATCGTCCTCCCAGTGAGGAAGACGACCCCTCCATTCGATCGAAAAGATCAAAATGGGGAGGGGGTGGTGAACGAGGGGGTGGGCCAGAAATCAAAGAAGTTCCCAAATGTACATAATTTCTCTTACCTCATCCGCTTCTTCGAAGGTTACTCCGCTCTCCAATACCCACCTTACATGAAACATCAAATAATATTATTGTGAACATAACATAGAGAAGAAATAAGATTTTTGTTCTTGACATATTATCTCGTTTTATATCCAAGCATCTTTAGCACTTAAAAATGAATGATGAGAACTCACTTTGTGCCAGTACATCTAACATAGTCGTAAGATGCCATCATCGTTCCCGTGGCTGCTTGCTTCTAGAAATTGTAATTCATTTAAAGAAATCCTCATACATAATTTACTACGTCACAATCTATCCAATATCATTTGTCTATCGCTGATTCTTAACATTATCAATTTAATAAATAATTTAATGCACAGCCGCCGTACCAAATCAGTCGAAAATCCCCTTATAATTCGTTACTTTTTTGGTCCAAAAACAGCCAAAATCTGAGTGAGAGGGTGGGGGGGGGGAAGAAAACGAGAGAGCAAAGGAAAGTGAAGAGAGAACATAGAAAAACGACCGATCACAGAAAGTAGTCGGGTAGGAATGTACAACTTTTTTCCAGTGTCTGCGCACTCTCAATTTTGCATACACTCTACTCCCTTTTCTAACCTCCACTCTAAATTGGACTGCTATAGAAAAAATACACTTTCTAAATTTGGACCTATCATTTTCATTCGGAGTTTGGAGTTTAATTTTACCATTCTCAATATTTTCGGTATTATTTCTGTATGAATCGAACATAAGCAACATGTTTCATCGTTATTTGGCTATTCGGAGATAGTTTTGCTCGATTTAGCTGCATGCCCCCCCCCCCCCCCCCCCCCCCCCCCCAAATCATTTGTCATAATTCATGTTTGTCGATCGATACATGCTCTTGCGTTCATATATCGCATTAAATATAATATTTTTTAGGTGTTTTTACTTTGCACTTGGTGTATCGTCAGCATGCGGACTGCTGCAATTATATAAATGGTTCGTTACTATACTTTTCTTGATTGGATTGTCTGAGTCATGGATTAGGTCAGTTGTGTCAGCTAATAAGTTATTGTAACACTTATTGATCCGTATTTGGTATTTCATTGGGTTATTCTTTGGCAAACGTTCATGAAAGAGGGAATATCAGTGTGATTGCAGTTCATGAAAAAGATGTAGTTTGTAGTTGAGTTCATATCAGTTCGATTGTCTATGCAAATCATCGAGATAGTATATATACCACTTCATTCTAATTTCATTTCATTTGAAAGTGGCCCATTCATTGTTATCTTCTCTCTCCGTTATTAGTCGAATTGTTGGATGAAGAACTATTGATGGAGATTAATCGATATTTTGGTGAGCTTTTTTATTAATAAATTAATGTCGTGTTTAATTTTCGATTGGCTATGGTTCTTGCAGAATTTTGAACGATTGGACGATATTTATATCGTTTATTTTCTCCGCATTTCGCTGTGTAGTATAATCTTTGATCTTTTTCATCTTAACTGTTGCTATTCACTATACTAGACACATGATCTATGTTTATTCTTGCTGAAACAACTACATTTATCCTTTAAAATGTAAGGTTGGTCATAGTTCTTTTGCTGCTGTTTAATCATTGCTATTTGCTATTTGATCACTGAAATGTTGCAGGATACTCGTTACTCCCTCCCAAGCTCGGTATTAACCCGGATTCGTGGTGAACTTCACCCTGAGACTCCCCTTGGATTACTGTATGTAGCATTATGCGTATTTCTTTTTTTATTTATGTAATATATTCTCGTAATCAATCTCCAATATATTCAAAACAAATGAACACAACATATAAATCGTCGTCGATGATGGTCGTCATCCATTAACCTAAATCCTATACAGTCCTGCAGAATCGCCGCCTTAACAGGCGTCACGCCACGTCACGCGACGTGACGCCTTGATCGCCATGCAGTTTTGTGCTCAACTGTAAGTGTTTTAGGTGTCTCAAATACGTTTTTGATAAGCTATTCGATCATACGCATGTAATGCACATGAGCAAAGAATAGAAAAATATTTTAAAATTAATGAAAATTAATTTTTAAAATATGGCACGGCAATTCAGTGGTGTGGTGTATATACCGATAATACCGAAATTCTCAATTATCGATTGGGAAAATGAAGAATTACGGTATAACACCACAAAACGGTATTGCCGTGCCATATTTTTAAAATTGATTTTCATTAATTTTAAAATATTTTTCTATTCTTTTCTCATGTGCATTATATGCATACGACCGAATAGCTTATCAAAAACGTATTTGAGACACCTAAAACACTTACAGTTGAACACAAAACTGCATGGCGATCAAGGCGTCACGTCGCGTGACGTGGCGTGACGCCTGTTAAGGCGGCGATTCTGCAGGACTGTATAATATGAATCTACGATGAACGTCCGTGCAAACCTTTCATCCTCCTATCTATGTCTCATTCTCTATCTCTTTCTATTTCTCTTTCTCTCCCTCCAAAGCAGGTACAGGTACCGATCGATTGGTTTCGTGGGCAATGCTACGTCTTAATGTTCTGCATAAAGGTAGATATTCTAATTTTAATGCCAATATTCTAATCAATTTACTTTCAGATATATCAGATATGTATCGTATTTAGAAGATGGAAATCGATAATATGTGAAAGAATAAGCAAAGGTACTATAAGATGTTCATCTTTGATCCACTACCTCATTTCATTTCAGGCTATATCTCGTTCCATTCGATGCGTCGTTTTCATACAATAAGGATTCACGGAGAACAATGGTTGGTTATTAAATATAATATCGCTATCATTATTAAATGAATTGTATTAAATAAATAGGTATAATATATTAACGGCATATTTCAATGACATATCAAGCTATCTATGATTTAGTTCACTTCTATTGGTTAATACAACTTTATTTACAGATCATTTATCAACTTGGATGGTCTACAAGGAGGGAGAAAATGGACGCGGATTATGTTGTTGGTTAGTTTATTTGTTCCTCATTTTTACAATCTTCAATAATTTGTTTTACTAGCATGTTTTGCATCAAGTTAACTGTGGAATTTCTTTGTTTAATGAAACTTTATATGCTTTCACTATCTTTAAAATCACTGAAACCTTTCATAAATTCATTAAACCCCATAATTGTTTACATTTTCAGAGAGTTCACCTGCAACGGTAGATGCACTGCGTGATGGACAAATCTACTAAGATGAAGAGATGAAGATTGATTATGAAAGATATCAAGATACCCTTTTTACGACGATGGTTTTGACCATTCCCATGTTGCTACTCAACGTACCAAATTCTTAACCATTTTTTTTCGTTTTGAATTATTCATATTGCTTAGTACGTGTTTTATCCATTCACGTTTGTCTATTTATTCATTTCATTCACTATAGATCCGATTTGTTACATTTCCTATTATCACTCCCTCGCTGCTCCTTTTTGTTGGTGTGTATCGTGTTTATCGTTCCCCCTGCATAGTCATCTCCTAGTCACAGTATTCTGGTCCAAGCCATTTTTCTTCCAAAGCAAGACAAAGGAGAGACCATTGTATTCGAGAGAGTTTGTATGTTGAGCGGTCGTTCTTGCTTTGAAAGTCATGAGAACGCTGTGTAGTGTATTAGCAAGTTTGTTGATTTTTCGCCCGTACTCTACTTGTTTGATTCAATATCGCTGATTTGTCTTATGCAAATAAAGTATCATTCTTTAAAAAAAGTACCTATACACAAAAAAGGCCCTTCAGAAAAGTCCAAAAAATGATTTGGTACGGCGGCAGAAGTGAGATAGAGTAGAGATATGCATGCACAGATTTAAAATAACTTGAAACAATAGAACACTTAAGTAATATTGTGCTTCATGGTGTTTCGGCCGCTTGGTCTATTTGAGTTCAACTACAAGGCGTGGAACATTTGCTCGAAAGAACAACGCGTCGTCCAAATACTGAGACATCGGTAAAATTGAAAACCCTGTCAAGATGTAAAATTGTTGTGTTCTTGTGAAAATTCTTGTGAACCATCGATCGATAATGGATGGCTACAGTAACTTTTTAAATGACCTTTTTACAGATTGTCGTTCAGATTTTTCCACTTGGGACCGCACATACAATGAACACCGACGTTGACGTTCAATGTTCTGGTTTAGGTCGTTACGTCAGTCAAATGCTGCGCGACAATAGTAAGTTAAATAGATATTACTGTGTCAAAGGAAATACAACATACCATAAACCATTGTGCGTTAGGACACACAAGATACATATCACCATCATCTTCTTAAAACATCGGAGCTCCGTCGGCCCCTAGGTTTGCCGGTAGTGCTCCCGTAAACTGCAATGGTTGTTCACACGAAGTGACAACTAAAAGGAAAAAAATCCTAAGAGCGTACGATAATTTGATATTACGATTTCGCATATGTACCAAGAGCTTGTGATAAAAGATTTACTCGAGAGAGGAGCATATAAAATTATCTTTTTTTTTGTTGAAAAAAACTAATCTATCAAAATCAAATCGACGTTCCTTTAGCAGAAAACCAAACTGCAAGGATTAAGAGTCGAATATTCATTCGCGAATGAATGTTTCCCTACAGTAATGGTCTCCTTATGTGCAATATTTCCCCATTTCCGTCTTGAGAAATATTATTTTATTTGAGAGATACTAGATGGTTAGGGATTCGACGTAGGCGTTCAATATCGGCCAAATGGCAAACGATATGACTGCTAAATGATTATTTCACATTGACTGTGCTCTTTCTATTCTACGTGTATTGTGAAATCTCCTAATACAATCGATCATTGTACCGTCAAAATGAGAGAAATGACACATGTAGGAGATATTATGGAAGAAAAAAATATACACGTGGACTGAGACGCAGACTTGCAGACGGAAGTGCGCACATGCCGATATGCGGAGTCGGGGACAGTTGGGCGAACAGGATTTGTAGCATTTTTTTCGTGCCAATTGGCTATAACATAATTTTTTTAAGCGAATGCCGGGATTCCAGTTCTACTATGTTTACTCGTCATGAAACTTCACATTTTCGTTGTCATTTGCTCATTGTCGCAGCATTTGAGTCGAAAAACTGCAATATTTCTGGAATTTTCAGTGAACGTAGGCACTCAAATTGAATTTTATGAATTTTCGAAAATAAACGATTTTCATATTGATTATGTACATTGCAAAGTACTATGACAGAATGTTACTGAAAACAAGTTGGAAACTGATTCAAACACAATTCTGATTTTTCGCACGCATTCAGCATGAAAATTTTCAAAAAAATGGTTGAAAAGAGAGATCAGCCATTGAGCATTGGCTGAATATTATTCACATCATTAGTACTTCACAATAGGCCGCATAAATGAAAACATTTCAAACTTGCGAAATTTTGAAATTTTCAGACCATGACCCCGGGGTCGTGAAAATCGAAATTTTCAAATAGATCCAAGTGATGGGCTTCTTCTGTATTTTACTAGTCTCACCTCTAAACTTTGAGTAGACCACAATTCCGCACTAATCGTTTTGAAAATACAGCAAAAAATTATGAAACAACGAGTCTGAGTCAAGTTGGAGAAGGTCAGACCGATTTTTTCCGACACGCGCAATCCAAGATCGATTTACGCCTAGCAGTGATACATGCACTAGTAGTTGTGCTCCCTGGATATACTAGAGAACTTTTGCGGAATTAAAATTCAGATGTCGAGAAATCGAAAAAACCGAAAAGTCGAGTTAAAAAATCAGTCTAGGAATTGCTTAAAATTAAGAGGAGGGGGGGGGGGTGGCCAGAAACCGAAGAAGTGCCTTAACCTCAACAGTGTTTCTGTGTACATTGGGCATGCCTAACACAATGCCGAAGAAATTTGGACTCTAGCTTGTTCGGTTGAAAAAATATGATAATCGAGTTTTCAAACTTGGCACCCACCTGGCGCGCCGCTTTCTACTGCTAGGGCCACTTTGAGTACCATTTTGTAATCAGTGCCCAAGGTACCCAACACCCATAAAGTGGAGTGGCCTGAATACCTCTCTACTTTCGCGACGCAATCACTTGATTCTTACTAAGCTCTTACTCTTAGCTCTTAGCTCTTACTAAAGTAAAACAAATATTGTTCGAATTGTGCTCCTTCGACTTGCTCCTCTCTTTTCTTCATCAGTGACTTGCTCCTCCCTTTTCTTCATCAGTGACTTGCTCCTCCCTTTTCTTCATCAGTGACTTGCTCCTCCCTTTTCTTCATCAGTGACTTGCTCCTCCCTTTTCTTCATGGGGGTGGTCTAGGAAAGCAATCAAACTGATTTTTTGAGTCAATGTACAGAATTTTTCAAGAAATATTACCATAATGTGTTGGAGTAATTAAATTAGTAATTTATTGCGTAGTGATGATAAATATCCCCTAGCACCTTCCCCAAGTCTTCTCTATTATTATTATTATTATTACTTTTTCTATCACTCCTCTATTTCCAATCACATACATACATGTTTCTCTCATTTCTCGTCTCTTCTTTATCTCTTTCTGTACGGAAACTCAAAATACACATTTTATTTGTGGTGATAGTCTTGCTTCAGTTGAGATATCAAGCTGAAAATTGCGCATGATGTACCCAATGTATTCGATCCTCTTATGAGGTGTCATGAGCTTTTCTGGTTATTGCATAGTGATGACGCAACCGAACAAGTTTTTCGAAAATTCATTATTCTTTCAGGAATTTTTTGTACTCATCCAACTTCGTAAGCATTGAGAGAACTACACGACCTATCCAGAAAAACGATTTCAGGTTGCTGCGAATTCGGGTATTGGCTGCAGACTTGACACCACAAATAAAAAGTGTATTTTGACTTTCCGGCGCTACTGTATCTCTCCCTTTCTCTAGCTCTGATCTATATTTCGTAATCAAATTCTCTCTCTGTCTGTGTCTCTCACTCTTCTTCTTATTTTTCTCTACCTCTCATAGTCAGTGTCGGAAAGAATTTCAGTGACGACTATTCATCGAAGGTGAAGGTGAACCCACGAATACAATTTGACATAAATGTTTTTTCTCGTTTTGCCAGCATCTTGTGATATATTTCTTTTTGCTACATACACTTGCATTGTTTCATGTTGAGCATGTCTATAAATTACAATAATAAAAAAAAAGGAACGCACTTTAAAATAACCTAAATAAATAAATACATAATCATGTATCGCTTATCCTGAATGAAGTGTTTTCTATCTGCGTGGTTGTTAGATACGAACTTTTTTTCTGTAGAGCACACACATATGCATGCCATTCGTTGATTTGTAAGAGTGTCCACTGATCTTTTACTGCCAATACAGCCCCCATCAGCGAACTCCATTCCCTAATCTAAGTTCTTCCAATTCTCCATCTTTTCTCTATCTTTCCTCTATTGATCTCTTTTCAGCTAGCTCGTTCTCCTACCTCTCACTACCTTCGTTCTGTCAACACTTATTCCTCTCATTCCTTTATTTCATCATAGGAAAGTGAACAGTCTTCTGATTGGCCAGCTCTTTCCTGTCTTTTGTTGTGATTATTCATTAGTATTTCATTGAAAACGTATTTTCATTTTGTTCTTGTTGTTTTAAAATTTCAACTAAACAATCAATATTAAGTCATTTAGAAAACATATTCGAAATTATGGATTCCGATGACGAAATTATGGACTCCGATGACGAAATTAAGGATTCTGACGAGGAGAGGAAGCGAAAGAACAGAGAGGCACAAGCAAAGCATAGGTATTGTAAAAAATTTGTATGGTTATGATTTCAGAGACCCCTACCCCCTTGATTTCACAATCAACGTATTAAAGGGAGACTGCCATTCAACAATTTGTCTTCAATATCATTAAATTTAGGCTAACTAGACAATGTAAAGCACAAAACACATTTTTTTGAAACGTTTAGATGTTTTTTTTAAAGAAAGGATACAATAAATCGTTTAGATATGCACAGATCATGCACAGCCGAAGCCGATAAAACTAGGAAGTTTATAGATCACGCACTACAGATCACTATATAATTCGTTCAGATTTTTTAAATAATTTTTTTCACTTATGTTTATGATGTCGAAGGCATCAGATAAGTTATATGACCTCAACTTGACTTGCTTGGCAGACTCCCCGAGGCAGAGCCAAAAGAAATTTAGCTCTATTGTTTTATAATCAGCACTAATGATAATGAGCGTGTAAAAATCACTTGTTTTTTTTGTCTGAGAGAGACTATTTCTTGTTTTGCATACATAGTTCAGAAACTATGCTATCTCTTTTAAATATAAAATCAGCGCGGTGAAGGTCAGACGGGTTAGGTGTGACGAAGAGGAGAGATAATCGAGAGTTATTCGAGACAGTGCTGGCAAAATATTTGGCTCCTTGTGCTATGTCAAGAAAAAAAACACAGCGTAGACTAGAACGTTGCATGTTAGGAATATCTTTACTCGATAAAAAGACGAATAACTGGGTGAGAGCACCGGGCTGACGGACTTCGTCAACTGCTACAGATTGAGACGATGGGCTGCTCGCCTATCTTCACTTGATCCTGACAGATGGTCGAGAAGAGTGTTGTAATGGCACCCACAAGGGCCAAATCGACCAAGAGGAAGACCCGAATTGAGATGGAAGGATGAATTTGTGAAGATAGTCGGGCCAGGCTTTATGAACGTTGCAAGAAACAATGTGGAACCACTACAGATCCGGTGACCCACCGCTTCGTTGATCTCGATAAAGTGATTAAATGTTAAAATGATAAAAATGCTATGTTTTCACACCCATTGTCTAGGTATTCACAATAGAAAAAAAATGTTATGCAGAAGAAATGTTATGCGTATATGGAAATTAGTATACATATCACGCGTGTCAATACAACTGTCGGACAATGAAAAAATGAAAATTTGGTTTAAATCATTTTTGGATAGCCCTGACAGTGCCGGAGAAGATAGCGTTTCGATTTTTTGTCTAAGATGAATTTTGATGAAGATAGACGCCGTTGACTGTCGGAATTTGAGGAAAAGTCTTGAATTTTACCCGCTATAGCTCGTTTTGGAATGGGAATAGCGAAAATATCACAAAGACATAAATTGTAGAAAATTTTCAGGAGAATCGAAATAACACACGCGGAAATTACAAAATCGATTTTTCATCAACCTATGAGGCGGAAAGCTGACGTTTGCACCACAAATCGATTGTACACTAACTTATTGGTTCAGATGATAGATATTGAGAAGACGCATCGATTGATATATAGTTATGGGGGTAAAATCGTGTCCGCGATATGAGTTTTTCCCAAAAAACGAGTCTGAAATCCCGGACTTAGCCGATTTATCGCTCGAGAGATGGAAGGATCACTTTGATCTAGCCACTC
This sequence comes from Parapristionchus giblindavisi, assembly GCA_943737045.1. Taxonomy (NCBI): domain Eukaryota; kingdom Metazoa; phylum Nematoda; class Chromadorea; order Rhabditida; family Diplogasteridae; genus Parapristionchus; species Parapristionchus giblindavisi. The sequence continues at coordinate 238,654 of CALSFV010000204.1, forward strand.
GTCTCTCGCTGATCAAAGATTTACCAACTCTTTTTTTGTTTTACGTGTTTTCAAGTGATTTCCACAAGTTTCCCTGTTTCTTGAATATATTGTTGATTCCTGAATATATTATTGACTCGAGTATGTGCTACTTCTTCGTGAATCGACCATCTATCCATGAGAAGGGACCAAGACTCAAAGGAGTCGATCTTGAGAAGGACTGCAATTGTGGAGGAATGTGTGTCAATTTCATTTTCTAAGCTATGAGTCCCCATCGATTGTTTGATTGCTGCGCCCGGAATAGACTCCATCTTTGATTGATAGACTGTTGCTTGTTCGTTCCATTGTTTATATTGTAATTATTTCTTTGAATTAGGTTGTAGTTATGATTTTCATTTATTTCTACGCTTTTTTTCAAGTTCAATGCACAGAAATACCAAGAAATATCAGTGATCAGCGAGAGACGAGTGGGTAGATCAAAGTGATCCTTCCATCTCTCGAGCGAGAAATCGGCAAAGTCCGGGATTTCAGACTCGTTTTTTGGGAAAAACTCATATCGCGGCCACGATTTTACCCCCATAACTATATATCAATCGATGCGTCTTCTCAATATCTATCATCTGAACCAATAAGTTACTGTACAATTGATTTGTGGTGCAAACGTCAGCTTTCCGCCACATAAGTTAATGAAAAATCGATTTTGTAATTTTTGCTTGTGTTATTTCGATTCTCCTGAAAATTTTCTACAATTTATGTCTTTGTGATATTTTCGCTCTTCCCATTCCAAAGCGAGCTATTGCGGGTGAAAGTCAAGACATTTCTACAAATTCCGACAGTCAACGTCGTCTATCTTCGTCAAAATTGATCTTAGGCAAAAAATCGAAACGCTATCTTCTCCGGCACTGTCAGGGCTATTCCAAAATAGTCAATATGATAGGGGTTATATTTTGTCCGGACACCCCACGATTTTGTCTGGATCCTTACGCGACACGCGTGATATACATAACAATTTTATTATTCAAATACATTAATTTAATAATTTTATTTTATACGGATCTCTGTATAGGATATCGATCGAATGGAACGGAGCTCGTGTCACTGAATCAATCGATTCCTCGACATACTAAAACTAGATTATTAAAGGAAGAAACGGAGAGAAGCAGATGAAGCACTTCCCGCTCTAAAGAGGGAGATTGAAGTTTTGAACGCTGAACTACACAAGAAAAACATGGAGAACGCAGAATTGCAGAATCAGGTATGTCAGCTACTGCCATTAATCGTAGCTAGAATGTGCATGAACCACAAGATGCTAAAATTCATAAGCTTATTAAATAAATCTAGTTACAGAGTGATATTGCCTGATCTATTTACAAAACAAAAGAAATTTGAAATACAATTTTTTTAAATTTAAAAGCGATTTAAATTTGAATTTAGAAATAAAAAAAAATTCTTATAGGTGGATTACTTTCATAGTAAGTACGGAATTTACTACGATGAAGGAGTCGCCAAGTCTGTTCAGGGTCATGCTGCTCTGGTAAGATGATTCAAGGCGTTTCACGGACTAAGGCCCCCTCCCTTTTTATAAAGATGTTTATATAAAAAAAAGTTCGCCCTACGTCGTGGGTTAACAATGATATTTCTTTTTTTTAAATTGATAAAAATAATAAAAATAACAGTGGAATGCATTTTGCAGCTAAGAGAAGGCAAAATGGTACAAAAAAGTCTCCAAAAATGCATTTTGCAGCCACAGCTTCGAAAAGTCTTCAAAAAGTTAAGTCATCTTAACTTTTTGATGACTTTCCTTAACTTTTTCGACGGAAAGCTAAGAAAAGCCTTGAAAATGTTTCAAATCACGAAGATGACCCAGCGCACAGCACTTTGCGGTCGCGCTGCGCATGCTCGATTCGAAATTGAATTTAACTTTCATTTAAAATATTTTAACTTTTTTCGATTTAAATGTGTTTTATTTCAATATTACTTTTGTGTATTCTGATACAATCGAGTGTTTGTAACTTTGACGCACGTCGTATGTCATATTCACGTTATTTACTCTCTCTTAATCATATAGTTTCATCATCGATCATCTCACTTATTGTTCCGTACAGAACTTACTCTGGTGTTGAAATCCATGCATGATCACGGATACAAGTGTAATCAGGCATGATTCGACATTCCACGCATCATGCATGGAATATCCGTGATTCGTGAGCTTGCATGAATCTTCCGTGATCATGCATGTATTTTCAGTGATCTTGCATGGAATCCCAGAATCCATGCATCATCACGGATAATCCTTGCATTATTCGAGCATTTCCATGCATGATCATGTCATTAATTGTACAAATTGTCCGTGATCATGCATGGATTCAAGACATGAGTAAAGTAACTATAAATTATTATTCCAGGTAGTTAAACCCATCTATCCAACAACATTCATCCCAGAAAAGCTGATTAACGAATATATAAAGATTGTTGATTGTCGACTAATGATAGAGCAGTTAGAATGGGAATAAGGAGTAGAAGATGCCGACTTGGTAGATCTATTCTGCTCACTTTATAAGGAATATTGATTACTTTATCAATAACGTGAGTATTCTCTTTGATTATTATATCCAATAGTATAGTACTTATAGATGGTTTGTATGGACTAATGATATGATAGAAGCTACTCAATCTTATTGCTCGCCACAATTATTATATAGTGGTCAACATATGTTCGAGGTTCCCTATTTAGGGAGTCGCCCCTTGGTGGCAGCCCCACCTAATTGTCCGTTCGACCGGCCTTCAAGCCCACGGGATGAGCATCCCTATAACAGCTCGCAAAACCTCCCTCCAAAAAACAAAACCCACCTTTTAACTATAATAAGTTACTTAGAACGGAAGAAGGTAGAGCAGTTGTAACATTGGGAGAATATTCTGATTATATTGGATCTTCATGTAATAATAGACGATGTGTTATATGTCCAAAAATGAGATGGAACAAAGGAGTCATAAGCACTATTACAAATAATATTTTTCTAACTAATAAACCGTGTAATACTAGTTGTGACTCTGTAAATGTTGTATATCTTATAACTTGTGATATTTGTCGAAAACAATATGTTGGAGAGACCACTCAGACGGTGAAAGACCGTATGAGTCAGCATAGAACATCATTTTCTGGAAATAAACTAAATACTTTCCTAAGCAAGCACTTCGAAGAAAACGGTCATACTCGAGAGTCATTCTCCATTGATATTTTAGACCACGGAAAGAACAAAGAAGAACTACGAGAGAAAGAACTTTTATGGATTAAGTCACTTAATTCAGCATATCCTCTTGGTCTGAATGATCAAATAGTTAATTTCGGTTGCATCTCTGAAGATATCAATCCTTTATCAAAACAGTCACATCCATTTTATACTCTTCCTATTCAATCTTTCAAAAGAGATAGAGAAAATAGAAATAAAAAACGACGAATGCCGAAATACAAATCTACAGTGTCCGTTGAGGATATTATTAGTGATATTAGTAATCTCGAAGCTAGATCATTATTTATATATGGAAGACAGTATTCGCATCATACACTCAGAAAATTGGAAGTATATACTGCAACAAATGAATTTAATTTACTCTCGTTAAAAATTCGATATAAAGTATTTAGTATAATATGTCCTCATTATTGGAAATACTATAGAAGTAAAGACAAGTGTATGTCTAAAAACGATATCCTAATCAAACTGCCATACTTTGGAAAGTTTATTGAAAACATATCATTACATCAAATGTTCAATGCAAAAGTGATTAAAGATTATTTCCGAAATATAAGTGATATAGAAAACCCTAAACTTTGCATAACATATTCACTGAATTCTCCAATTTCATCATTAATTTGCAATTATGGAAAGTTTTTAAAGAATTTAACAGAGAATGATATATCATACATACTCAATTCACAGTGTTCTTGTTCGAATTATCCTAATTACATAAATAATCATTACGGACATGTCTGTACAGGAGACACTGGAATTATTAAAAATAAGGAACTGGCATCAATCTTTGATAAAGGTACAAAATACAGATTGCAACCAGTCTGTGATATTCAAACTATAATAAATACTTTAAAGGAATCCATCAACGATACAGTTACGAAACTCTCCAAAAAGAATAAAAAGCCACAATCTTTGTCGATAGACACAACGGAGAATATTGTGAATTATATCATTCCAGTAATTGAAAGAAAGCTAAACAAAATCGATATAAATCGTGACGCTCAAAATATAAACAGATACAGGAAAGAATTGGATAAACTAAAGAAAGATTTTATAATTACAATGATTGAGAAAGCATCTGGAAATTATGCCTTTACCTGTAAAAAACTTTACTTGATATTTATGGAAAAGGAAATGAACACAAACCATACAGGAGAACGTACATATAAACCTATTGATAACTTAGACTATGAATCAAAGATCAAAGATCATTTGAAATTTACACTTAGCATGTCACTGACAAGAAACCTGGACTGTTCTTTACCACGTATCTATGGTATTCCCAAAATGCACAAAACGCCAATAAAATTCAGATTCATTACACACTCAGCTGAAAGATACTTAATAGTAAGCATACGATTTGCTACCTCAGTCGGATAAGATGGCGATATGCTTACATATAAGCATGGGCAAATGCTTAACGAGTTGCTTAGATGAAAGAAACAACTCGGCAAAAGATTGCGATAGAATGGGGGACCGAACCACCGACCTACCGATAGCTGGTGAAGACGCTTACCACTGCGCCAACTAACCTTGAAACTGTGACTAGTATAACTCAAAGTCTATTCCGGGAGGCGAACGCCCGCCTCTTTCAATTTAAGCATACGCTATGCTTAAATATAAGCATCTCTCTTCTAAGCATACGTTTTGCTTAACTATAAGCGATCGTGTCGCTAAGCAAATGCGTAAGCAACGCATTTGCTAAGCATCTTTCAGCTCAGTGCAGGAGCACATAACAGCAGTCTTAAACCAGTTTCTGTTCAACTTCAAAAAATTTTAAAATTCCTGCAAAACCATTTTAGAAGGTACTGTAATATTAAATCTGGGCGGAATGGTACAAATTGTTTTTTCTCAATTCAAAATAAATTCAAAGTCATAAATGGATTGAATACTTGTCATGGCCAAAACAATAAAATTTTCTGTGCAGATTTTGCTTCGCTTTTCACAAATTTACCACATAAAACTGTCAAAGAAAAGATTTTCTATCTTGTAGATCTATTGTTTAAGAATTCCCACTCCGAATTTATAAACATACAAGGCAATTACGTTCGTTATGATAAAACAAACAAGATTTCGAAAGGCATTACTTATCACAAAAACGATGTGAAGCTTATGCTTGAATATATTCTTGAAAACAGTTATGCTTTTTATGGTGGAACATATTACAAACAAGAGAAAGGAATTCCTCAAGGAAATAATGCTTCACCACAGATAGCTGATTTGACTTTGGCAGTAATGGAATATCAATACGTCTACGATAAAATTAAAAATGGTCATCCTCTAACATTCTCACTTAATAAAACATATAGATATATCGATGATTTATTCCATATATCAGACAAAACTATGGACTTCATGTATCAAAGAAATGTATCACAACTCACTAACACTCGAAAGAACAAATGAAAGAAATAACGAATGTGCATTCTTAGACCTTCAAATCAATATAATGATAGACGGTAAAATAAATACTACATTGTACAACAAAACAGATGACTATCAATTTAACGTTATAAGATATCCTCACTACAAATCAAATTCACCGATTAGAATGGGACTGAATACCCTTCATGGGGAAATTATACGGACATTCAGAAACTGTTCAAAATTAACAGATTTCGAAATAAGAATAAAATCAATGGTTAAATACTTTATTTCTATTGATTACCCGAAAGAGATGATACATAGGAGACTTTTTAGAACTCTAAATAGTTGTCCTTATATTTCCATAAAGTATGGTACTAATAATGCTGGAATATGTACTCAATGTCTGAATCAATCGATATCGTAGTGATTAGTATAGACACATAATACTTCGATCAATGCTCACTACTCATGAGTACTAATCAATAGAGAGAGACATGCGACTTGATCTACCTTCCCTTACCTCCTGTCTATTATTATCATCATCTCTCTCACTTTCACTCCACTAGTCTCGATCATACACACCTATCCGCCTCTACCTCTACCTCTACACTGACTCTACCTCTACCTCTACGATGTCCGTACTTCTCCTTCTACGATGAATCTACTCTCTACCACGGATACTTTATGACTTTATGGACGGGAGGAGGATAAGACTTGTGAGTTCTATAATCTTTATTTGTAGTCTAAAAGTTACCCTTTATTTAAAACATGCATGTTCATAGTTTCGTGACAACCTTATTACTTTTGATCTTGATTTTGTTTTATTGTCCATTATATTTGATTTGTACTTGATCATTCTTTTATTTCCGTGCATGTCATTTGTTCAGTTGGGATGAGTATGTATTAGATACATACTTTAACTATTATACAATATTTTTGATAACAATACTCAGTGGTGGTTCTACTGAAGATGGCCAACACCACTGAGTAGGGTTCCGCTGTCTAGAACCCCTGGCCGAAACAGCGGGGCCTTAACTAGTTCTATATTGCATGTTATATAATATTACTAGAGTACATTTGCATGTTTTTATATGTATACTGTACATCACATTAATATCTATGGTCCAAGAAGTTTCGTTCTCCTCACATAACAACTTTATGTCGAGGAAGACATGTTCATGCACAACAGGTATTTGCTCCAATTATAGTAAGTTGTATTTACTATATGAATAGTTGAATTGTAGCATTTAGTCAATATATGAAGATGCTCGTAGAGAATGATTGTATGGAGATTCAAAAGTACCTCACGAGATTAATCACATTCTCCCTATCAAGGTATTATATCATACCAATAACCCCAATAATAAATGATTAATTGTTTCAGGGAAGATCTGGTGCTAGATTCGTCACTCATCTACATCATATATGCATGAAAAGAAGTGTACTGATTCTGGTGAGATATCATCCAAAAATGTGTCTCATATTGATAACATTGCAGGCTGTTTTATATTCTTCTGAAGACGAGGAAAATAAATCTTCTACTGCTCGTTAAGATTAAATAATGGAACTCTTGTAATTAATGTCGTATACCTTATTTCGCCCATTTTTGTATTTCAATGCCCTTTATGTTTCCTCATTATCAATATATTTCCCCTGTCTACCTATTTACCAACTTTTTTACCCCTTTTCTTTGTTTCATTGACTATCATTCTTACCTCCCTCTACAATTGATCGTCCATTCCATAATAACGTATTGATCATGCTCACTATTTGATAAATCGATATAATGAACGTAAATCGCATTAGCCAATGAGCATTTCATAGAAAAGTAACCAGGAAAAGCCACAGAAAAGGCAAAGAATAGCCACTAAAAAGGTAACGAACAGCGGCAAAAAATGCATTTTATAGCTCTGAATTGCTATAGAAATGCTACTAAAAAGGTAAGAAACCACAAAAAAGCTAGGAAAAGCTAAGAAAAATGCATTCAAAATGCCTGCGCAGGCATTTTTTTCGACATCTGAAATGCATTCGAGTTAGCTGTTACATGCATTTTTGTTAGCTGCAAAATGCATTCGACTGTTTGCCTGACAAGGGAACTATTTAACCATACCACAAAATTCTCTAATTTTGATACCTTGACGTGAATCTTCATGGGGCAAGGATCCCGAAAAGCTAGGTCATCAGAATCACATTCGCGTTTTAAGCCCCTTTTTTGGCTTCTGAAAAAAAAATGCACTAGATTTGCCTCTCACCCCCTTGTTCTTGACTGCGGAATAGACTCTCGGAAGTGTGTTCAGGGAGACAACTGGTCGAGTGGTGTAGTGGTCTGGAGCGCTTGCGCTCACTCCGCCTTTTGGTGGTTCAATTCCTCAATGAAAGCAAATAGTTTTGCTGTTTTTTCTATGCATTATAAAAACGATATTTTTGTTTAGAAAATTTTTCTTTAACAATAACAATAATGCAGTAAAATTCAACAATGAAAACAACTATGGAAATTAAATAAATGCAACATGTAATTTTTTCTTCATCTTCTCATCATCTACCGTCATCTTCATCTGCATCCCAATCAAAATCCTCCTCTTTCGGTTCATTTACAAAAGTCGATATTTTCGCTTAAAATCGTCATTTTTAGCTTCATTTTTTTATCAAGTGGCCTAAAATGGGCATTATATAGTGGGTCAACCCTCGCACTGCGAGGGTATGGCAATCAACCCACACTATTTCGAGAATTGACCCACTATATAAAAATATACGGCGAGGGTACCGAAAATGTATGATACAAGAAGAACCGGAAGAGGAGGATTTTGATTGGGATGCAGATGAAGATGACGGTAGATGATTAGAAGATGAAGAAAAATTACATGTTGCATTTATTTAATTTCCATAGTTGTTTTCATTGTTGAATTTTACTGCATTGTTGTTATTGTTAAAGAAAAATTTTCTAAACAAAAATATCGTTTTTATAATGCATAGAAAAAACAGCAAAACTATTTGCTTTCATTGAGGAATTGAACCACCAAAAGGCGGAGTGAGCGCAAGCGATCCAGACCACTACACCACTCGACCAGTTGTCTCCCTGAACACACTTCCGAGAGTCTATTCCGCAGTCAAGAACGAGGGGGTGAGAGGCAAATCTAGTGCATTTTTCAGAAGCAAAAAAAGGGGCTTAAAACGCGAATGTGATTCTGATGACCTAGCTTTTCGGGATCCTTGCCCCATGAAGATTCACGTCAAGGTATCAAAATTAGAGAATTTTGTGGTATGGTGAAATAGTTCCCTTGTGAGATATTTATCGCTCAAATTCGAAAATTCGCTCATCCCCATTCCTTGGTGCAATAGCGATCTTTCAGCTTGGAGCACGGTATTCCGGGGCGTATATAATTTTAGAGAAAATGGTATTTTTATTCAGGGAGATATTGATCTATAGTCCTGCCAGGCCAGCACGAAAAATCTCGAGCGTCCCCTTCTTTAATACAGTGCGATCTCTAAAGAATCTTACCGACGTTCAGAATGAGAACAACATCTTGAAAGCTGAAATCGAGAAGATCCACAGAGATTATCAGTATATCATTTCGCAAAAAGACATGGAGATTGCAAGATTGGAGGGACAGGTATGTCAGTAACTGCCAAAATTCGTAGCTAAAATTGCATATTAGATTACCATATTGTATACCGTACGGTGTTTCTGTTTAAGTTGTTTTCTTAAGAGAGTTCCATCTACCGGTCTCGAACGTCCAACTAAGTTGGATGAAGTGTCAGAGCCATATCATCCACCACCTGATCAGTCTGGATCCAGTGATTCACGTAAGTGTGTTCTTATATTGGGCTCAACCGTCAAGAAAAGAACAGACACGAAAAAGGAAAGGGGTGTGCGCAACGAGGACTCTAATACTCTTGTATTTCCAAACTAGCAGTCTACTTAAATTATACCACTTACTAGAAGTTTCCTGAAAGTTTACAGCAAGGAAAGAACATTTGACGAAATGCAGTACAGTATTATACACCACTTGCAGTAAACTTATGTCTAACTAAAAGTAGACTTGCAAGTACACTTCAAGTGGAATGATAAGTAAACTACTAGTTTTGAAATACCAGAGTACAGTAACTACATGAATCACTGCCAAATATCGCTTCACAAAAAATCTTTTTCAGTTCTCAACCGCATCTCGGAATTCTCTAAACACATAACACCGCTGATAGATTTTATACTACGAAATGACACCAATTCATCCCCGAGACATCGCATTTTTCAACAAGTGTTTGATGAATCCTGTGCAGAGTAAATATACTAATACTTTATTCATATCAACTGATGACTGTAGATGAAGGGGTGGGCGTTTTCCAATTCCTCCGTTGGTAAAGACCACGATCTCGCATCAATCTTCTTGAAGGCGTCAAGCCAACGAACACGTGGTTGACCTGGAGATCGTAGTTATATAGAATCCACATAGTGCATCTTCCAACCCATTTTTCAGAATCCTCTTAAACGAATCGCCCATTTGCATTTTCTTCTTGACGCTTCATCGATCCAGTATCGTATGCATCATTCGTTTCATCCTATCGTTTGCCCATCGTTCTAATGCCGCGACGCCCAACTGAACCCTATACAATGCAAGAAATATTGCTATCACCGTAGATGCATCTATTCCCATGTTAACCCTTTTATTTTGAAAACATATTTTTAAATTTTGAAAACATATTTTTAAATCCACTCGCTTTGCCAATTTCATTTCTAATCGTGCAGTCAACTCTTGGAATCAGCTTAATAATAATATTATAATATGTCCTTCTGTAAAATCTTTCCGAAAATCCATCGCTTCATTACCATCGTTGTAGGAATTTCTTTTTATTTGTAATTTTCATCTTTGCTACCCAAGTCGTAGCATCGTATTTATGCGTACTCCACTATCAAATATTTGATCAGAAATTATACTTTACTTTCGCACCGCATAAAGTATATTATTATTATTATTATTGATAGACTTACAATAACCCTTTTATTGATAGACTTACAATAACCCTTTTATTGATAGATTTACATACGGAAGGGTTTTTTGGGGTGAAATAACTAATTCTGAGGTAAGGTTTTTCTGTGAGGCATGGTAGGAGTTTTAGGTACGAATTCGAAAAATTTGAACGATAATATTGGGAGGGAGTGTTATCAACCCTGTACGGAAGGGTTTTTGGGGTGAAATAACTAATTCTGAGGGGAGTGAATTCGAACAGTCTATACTTCTAGAGGCACATGTAGTACAGAAAACGATGGATATCCGCACCAGGGCTGTGCATATTTTGTTTTAAGTTTTTCGGATTTTTTTTTCGTTTTTTTTTTCTCGAAAAACCATTTCGACGAAAATTTTGAAAAAAAATTCGAAAAAAATCTAAAAGCGCTTTTACATAAAACGACGCAAAGTTTCAAAACAAAATATGACATTTTAACGAAAATTTCAAATTTGGAGTCAACAATTACGATTTCACTTGTGTAGAATATGCATATTTTATCATGTAAGCAGACTCAATTACGAACCACACAGTTGCAATTCTTACATTTTAACTTTATCGATAGTAAAATTTAGCGAATTGATGTTTTCGATAGAGAAAACGTTGCTTTTTTTTTGGAATTTTTCGGAAAAAAATTTCAAAAAAATTTTCATTTTTTGAATTTATTTTTTTCCCGCACAGCCCTGATCCGCACAATAAACACTACATTAAATTTTATACCTTTCTTTCTCTTCTGATGCCTCATAAAAAATATTACAAGATAAATCTGAGAACAAGGATTACTCTTTGACTCCGACATTCCTCAACTCTAGCATGCTCCTTAAACCTTGTGATCTTGGATTGTCCCAATATCTAGGGAATTGAGTAGAAATCTTTATCGATAATAATCAAAAAATGAATTAATTATTCAGTCGATAAATCGTAATGTATATTATAATTAAGTATGGAATTTTATTAATAGGAATGGCAACTAAATTACAAAGGTAACACTAAACTACAGAGTACTAAGTCAAACTACAAAGGGTAATATCAAATTAAAAAGCAAAATTATCAAAAAATATTTGTAAATATATTTGAAGTGTTCTTCTTGATGTCGTCCATTACTTTCTCTGAAGAGTAAAAGAAAGGCACTAGGTCGAATGAGAACCGATGAATAATAACCGACTGGATGATAACTATTTGCATACTTTGTCTATTCATTAGCGCTTGTCTCTTATATGCAAATGACTATCATCCAGTCGGTTCTTATTCATCAGTTATCATCCGATCAAGTGCCTAAAAATCACTTAGATGCGTGGTCAATGAACAATTCACTCTAGTTGATTACCCGTTCAAACAACCGTAGACCGCATGAATTAACGTTGGCAAACGGTTTGCCGAAAAACGTGACGTCACAACCTAAGGGGAGTATTTTTGGCAAACGTTCACGTTTATCGGTAAACGGTTTGCCAACATTCATCTATAAATATTTACCACGGCTGTGCATTTTACGTTTTACGATTTTACTACTTTTTCGTAAATGATTTACGCACAACCCTCATATTTACCTTTCCATTGTTCTGTATTTCGGAAGTTCAATTCCTCATTGAACTGAGTGGAGGACTTTGGAGCATTTACCTGGAATGGCACTTTGAGGAATGTTGCGAGAGTAAATTCAGGAAGTTATCCTGATTTATCGCCAATTTCAATTGTAAAAAAAGAAAGCCATAATCCATGAACTTGCCTCTTCGTCTTTGTAATAACCGTGAACATATGGATGATTGAGAGCATCGGCGATGGAATAACGTTGGTTCGGATCAATAGCTAGCATATTCTTGATAAGATCACGGAAGTTGGCATCTTAAATGGAGCTTTACCTCTCTCTTCATTGTGCACACTATTTCTCTGTTCTCTAACAACGAGAGAGAGAATTGCGCGTCGAAGAGAACATTGAGAAAGGTTACGTTCTCTTTAATATATTATAATGGGAGAGACGGATGACGAAATTGTCCATGACTGTGAACAAATGTAAAAAAGAAATGATAAGGATACTATAAGCAAAACAAACGCGGTCCGACTATATATAAATTGACATTTATATATAGTCTATATTTTATATTTTTTACTTTTTTTAAATATAATAGTCTATATTTTTATACGTATCGCATTTAAAATATTTCTTAATGCGACGCCCCAAGTTAATTTTACTCTCGCATTTGCTCTACTCTCTCGCAGACAAAGAAAGCGGGGAGAGTGTGGCCAGAGCAGAGAGTTTCAAATTAGCTTGGGGTGTGCCCTTAAGCACATAGATACGATTCAAATTCACTTGTAAGTTCTCCTTCCTCATTCCAAAACATATCATCGGGGAATACTTCCTCCATGCGTTGTTCTTGCATTGGTCCCATTCTTTGAATCAATCTGAAATATGGAAATCAAAAATACAGTTACCGGCAGAAGCGCCCAAATTGTTCGCTTAGGCTCACATACGTCAGCATATCTTGCATTCCTTTTTTCCTCTTCAGACTGTCCAACATTGTCTGTGTCGGAGTTCCTCTTATCTCTATGATTCTCCTGCACATCTCTAGCTCCGTCTTTCCTTCGAACAGCGGACGATGCAGCACCATCTCTGCGAGGATGCAACCGATCGACCACACATCAACTGTTAAATATATTAATTATAGCATTGAATCTTGAGTACTGGGTTATCTTCATTTTTCATGGTAGATGATATGGATGCTATGTGAGATCGTAGGAGAATGAAGGATCATTGAATTCTTTATTCGCAAATGACAGTCGAGACCTTCATTCTCTACTGGTCTCACATAGCAATCCATATCAATTATTGCATTATAAAAAGATTTGTTTACGTTTTAATTAATAATATTCGTAAAGTGGTACTTCCTAATCACAAGTGGAAGCCAGGCTATTGTGAGTTACTAATCTAACTATCCTGAATCAGATGTAATTATAAGATCTAGGGCCAAATAGATGGAGCGTGTCCCATAACTAACAACAGGTCACCTACAGAGCGAGAAAGGGAGGTCGCGAGAAAGGGAATACACTTGTTTATTTGGTACAAGAGTAACCAATCACTCCCACAAGAGACTTTCTTGTTTTGCATGGTCCATAAACAATGCCGATCTCTTTTATATATAATATAGCGCGCGGCGAAGGTCGGTCGGGTTAGAGAGAGGCAGCGGAGAGACAATCGAGAGGCGGGGCGAGATGTAGAAGGCTACATCTCGCTCGCCTCTCGATTGTGACTTCCGTTCGTTAGCACCATTTGTCATTTTCTTATACAAGTACATTTTATACGCACAATAGTAACCAAGAGAGAGGAGAGAGGGTGATCTATCTCTCTCCCTCACCAAGATTTCCTGAAGCGGCGTATAAATATATAGATGTACAAGTACGCACTTTAAATGAAAATTTTTATATGTAAAGCCTCACTTTTCGTTCATGAGCTGAGGCAATCAAAAGTTTTGCAATATCTACATGGAAGCCATAAAACATATTTAAAAAATACTATATAATGCAACGTATAATCACGAGACTGTAAAGAGAAAGAGATTTATTCACTGTCGCTTTGCAATTCTATACGACACTTTCTTTAAAAAAAACAAATATACCAACTTTTCGTGTTATATTTCATGCTGAATATGACCTCAGGGGCTCGATACCACAGAGTGGCAACATCGATCGTCATTCGCTCACTACTGGTTTTTCTGGCCAATCCAAAGTCCAGAATTTTCAGTATACAGTCCTCATCAACAACGATATTGCTTGGTTTGAGATCCTTAAAAGAACGCGCACTAACACCGAACACAAGTCATTAAAGGCACACCCGAGCTATGTTTTCTCCGCTCTGGCAACACTGTCACATAGACAAATAAAGCGAGAGAACATTGCCAGAGCGGAGAGTTTCAAGTTAGCTCGGGGTGTGCCTTTAAATCGTCTAAATACTGAAAGAATTACAAAAAATTTAAAAAATACCCTGTGGATGCATTCATTACGATGAACGTGATTGACAGCACAAAGACATTGATAGATAAGGTATGAGATGCCTTTATGTTTGAACTTTTTTTGTCTACATGCCTGAATTATTATTATCATTATTATTATTATTATTATTATTATTATTATTATTATTATTATTATTATTATTATTATTATTATTATTATTATTATTATTATTATTATTATTATTATTATTATTATTATTATTATTATTATTATTATTATTATTATTATTATTATTATTATTGTTATTATTATTATTATTATTATTATTATTATTATTATTATTATTATTATTATTATTATTATTATTATTATCATTATTATTTTATTATTATCATTATTATTTTATTATTATTATTATTATTGTTATTATTATTATTATTATTATTATTATTATTATTATTATTATTATTATTATTATTATTATTATTATTATTATTATTATTATTATTATTATTATTATTATTATTATTATTATTATCATTATTATTTTATTATTATCATTATTATTTTATTATTATTATTATTATTATTATTATTATTATTATTATTATTATTATTATTATTATTATTATTATTATTATTATTATTATTATTATTATTATTATTATTATTATTATTATTATTATTATTATCATTATTATTATTATTATTATTATTATTATTATTATTATTATTATTATTATTATTATTATTATTATTATTATTATTATTATTATTATTATTATTATTATTATTATCATTATTATTTTATTATTATTATTATTATTATTATTATTATTATTATTATTATTATTATTATTATTATCATTATTATTTTATTATTATTATTATTATTATTATTATTATTATTATTATTATTATTATCATTATTATTTTATTATTATCATTATTATTTTATTATTATTATTATTATTATTATTATTATTATTATTATTATTATTATTATTATTATTATTATTATTATTATTATTATTATTATTATTATTATTATTATTATTATTATTATTATTATTATTATAAGGAAGTATAAGTAAAGACAGAGCACCCCTTTTTTATAACACTCCAGACTCTGTGGCTGCACTGCTGGCAGCAATTAATTTAATTATAATAATAATAATAATAATAATAATAATAATAATAATACTAATAATAATAATAATAATAATAATAATAATAATAATAATAATAATAATAATAATAATAATAATAATAATAATAATAATAATAATAATAATAAGGGGAAGAAGAGGAAGAAGAAGAAATGCATGTATAATTCTTGCAACATACATCATGCAGGCTGTAGTCCATTAGCTCCATTACGAAGTAAATATCGCTTTCATTTGAGTCATTTGGTGAAATAAATGCATAGTGCATCTTGATTATCTTTAATTTCAATTTATGATCTTTGATCTTTGATCTCTCGCTTTGAACTCACATTAGGATGTGTTATGGTGGAAAGCAGAGAGAACTCTCGGTAGGTGTTTTTCGCATCGGAAACACTGTAAAACGGACGCAGCAGCTTCTTTATGGCAACTTTTTTCTTGGTTATTGCATCATCAGCCGAGCTGAAAATGATATGAATGGGGCTCCTCTGGTATTTCAAAACTACTAGTTTACTTATCATTCCCACTTGAAGTAGACTTGCAAGTCTTCTAGTTTGAAGTAAGTTTACTGCGAGTGGTGTATAATACTGTAATGCATTTCGTCAAATGTTCTTCCACTTGTAGTAAACTTGCATTAAACTAATTTATGTAGACTGCTAGTTTGGCTTTTCTTCTAATAGCGGGTTCATTAAAAAAACTGGTCAATGGAAGATTCTGATTACCGAACAATAATACTAAAACGATTACGTACATGACTGCTCCTTGCGCTCCTCCGGCTAAGTAGACTGGATTATTGTATCTGACGGGGACAAGGAAATCCTGCATACGAGCATAATTGCAATCCACGCTGAGTTTGTGGAATTGTTCCATTGATGCTACGGACTGAAATGACCTATGATATGTCATAGCGAATGCTTCAAGCTTTTTCAATTGATCAGATACATTAGTTGGCATGCACAGCGTTTCGAAAAGCGGTTATGGTAGGATAGAAAAACCAGGTAAAGCGAAAACAAGAGAGTATATTCAGATGAGAATGACAAAAGACGACGAGTCGCGGTCGCGTCGCGGCCGAAAGTGAATGATCGTTTATTCGTCATTTTGCATAATATTCAAGGTCGGCAGCCCCGTGTGGGATGTGACCCGTGTAGGACGGACGAGTGTGGGAGAGACGCTGTGTAGCGATAGCGGACAATGTTGTGTGTTATAAAGGAATAGAATTACGTGAACAATTATGGAAATAATGACAGAACGTGCGAAACTAGAGTGTCACTACAATACGAACTACAATATGACTTATATAATATATTTTATTTACTCGAAATGCTCGAAACGCATGCTCGAAACGAGGCACATAAAGATCTCGAGTGAAAGAGTTTGAAATATAGAGGTACTCTACGATAATATCTCAATGTTATAAATAAATAAATAAATATTTATGTAATCGATATTGTATTGCATACAAGCATGGATATCGCTTTTTGCGAGAACAGCGACTGTGTCCGTCGATACTGGTAAACAGTTCTTCAGAAAGTAGTCAAGATAAACACTGGAGTTCCTCTACACACTGGAGTTCCACTGGAGTTAATCTTCGGGTTCCTGTCGGAAGAGTGTTTACAGAGCGCACTGACTTAGCTCTATATACAAAATAATATATAAATAGGAACGTTAAGAAGTAATCTCGTTGTATGAAATCTTGCCGGACAGCT
The DNA here is from genome assembly GCA_943737045.1 of Parapristionchus giblindavisi. NCBI lineage: Eukaryota > Metazoa > Nematoda > Chromadorea > Rhabditida > Diplogasteridae > Parapristionchus > Parapristionchus giblindavisi. The sequence goes on from CALSFV010000204.1 coordinate 256,063, forward strand.
CAAGTAGATAAGTTTAGTAATTTTTAGTAATTTTTATCTGACCGCTCATGGTTCTAACCCATGATGCGCTAATTTTGCATATTGCAAGACTTCGTATATCGTCCCACCCTACTCTGAAGGACTCATGGGACTCCTCATAGTGTACATGTTGAAACACCCTTGCGGTGTACGATAATTAATCGCATAAGGAAATTGAATCGCATAAGGAAATAAATATTATTATTATTATTATTATTATAATTAAATAAATTTTCCATCCACTTTTTCTGCTTCTCCATCATCGTTCACCCGGCAAAATTTGAAAACATCGGAGAGGATTCGATCCGACAACATTTAGATTATGAGTTAGACGTCCAATGTCGTTCAGTCGTTTTTGTCTGAGCTCCACTCATTCCTATCAATGAATGAAATGAGATGCGATGAAATGAAAGAAATGAGTGGAATGATGTGAGTGAAGACCCCTGTAAAACTAACCATTTTTTGTTCGGATACCCCCTGTCGAATCGAGCTCCAGGTTCCATGTATGATTTGAATATGGACTGATAAACTTTATCTATCTTATTATATTATTGTTGATACAGTTGAAACAGTCAAAATAGGTATGCATATACAAGAAAGGTTAATGAAACAGGGAATTTAGGATTAGCCTAGTCGATAATATCGGAGCGTTGGAAAAAACCTCTGTAATTTCTATCTTTAAACGTACTTGATTGCCACTTGAGATTTACTGTAAAAATGTCTTCTGATCTTTTACTGCCAATACAACCTATGCATCGTCAGTGTACCCCGTTCACTTATATTTTCTCTTGCTGTTCTTAATTCTTTATTTATCTTTGCTCTTCGAATCTCTCTTCAGTTTCGTCACGAAAAAGCTATTTACTATCTTCTCTTTTACTATTATTACAGTAGTAATAGTGGTCCCTCGCTTTTCATCTCCGTTCATTGCATCATTATAAAGTGTATAGCCCTCCGATTAAATATTCGACACTCTTATGGCGCGTTAAAAGGGTGGAAAACCGAATAAAAAGCGTGTTAAAATGTACCCTGGAAAACCTGAAAATTCGATATTTTAATTCGCGGACGAGAATAAGGTACGGGAATTCAAATTTGCACTTTCAGTTGCGAGTTTTCGATGTCTAAAGAAGATGAAAAGTGAAAGAAAAAGAATTCCCGGATTTTTTTCATTTTTAGGCACAGTAATTGGAAGACGGAACTTCGGGATTTGAATTCCTACACCTCATACGCGCCCGCGAATTCAAATTGCGCAAGCTCGCTTTTTTCGGTTTTCCACGAGTTTTTTACGAGCCATGACCTACCTTTGACAGTGATTATTCGTTATTATATTATTAGAAACCTTATGTTTTCTTGTTAATGTGGATTTATGTCTATAATCAATCTATTATACATTTAGTATTGATATTTAAAATTGTGCATTCGTTAAGAAAAAAATGGTCCGACCAAAAAAGTCGGGATTGTGCGAATTGCCGGTTAGCGGTTCAGAGACAGACAAAGAAAGGAAACTACAAAGGAACAGAATTTCACAAGCTGCGCATAGGTATTATTATAATTTAATATTCTTTTTACTTGAGAGAACTTTTCTCCCTTCCTTTCAGCAAAACAAGCCAAAAGTTCAATAGATGTTTTTGTATTGTTTTATAGTTATCGATCCATCAATGATAATATCCATAAACCATTTATACTATGCATTAGTTAAAGTCCCGGTGATTCGGACCACGGTTGTAAAACAGTTTTGAAATGCTATCAGCTTGCACGTCAGTTCAGCCTCTGTAATAGCGAAAAAAAATGCGCGTTTTCCCACTTATAAAGAGGGCGAGGCGGATGCCAGGCGGGTTTGGTGGGCTGAATTAGAGAGGGTGTGCGTGCGAGATGGCATCAAATGATTCTCTCTGTCACACTCTCCGCCGCTCTGATTGTGAGTAATGAAGTATCGTCTCATTATTATGAGATTGTGAAAACACACCAAACAGCGCACCATAGTGATGGCAAAAGTCGCCTCAGCATCTCTGTTGCCCGGCTATTCCCATCTCTCTCGCATTCTGAACTAACGTGCTTGCACCATAATAGTTTACCGGCATTATTTATGGGTGTCATTTATCAGTCGATATATATCAACTCCATGAGTGATTGAATCGAAAATTTCAGGATTTACGAAATTTATTGATTTATTTCTTAATATTATTTTGGATCAGAAAAAGAACGAAAATAAATAAAATGGATGTTTATGGGTTTTGTTCAAAAACAACAAAATTTAAGAAAACCTAAATGTTGCAGCCTTGACTCGGACTTTGTGGGATATATGCTAGTGTAGCAGCTCGGGAAGTGGTGGATGAAGAATCAAAAACCGATCGATTCCTCTACCCATTTAATCTAGATTATTCAAGGGAACGTCGGAAAAAAGCAGCTCTGGAGGTTCTCCCCGCGGTACAGAAGAAGTATGAAGAGTTGAAAGCTGAACATGAGAAGATCCAGCAAAGAGAGAGCGAATATAATAATGTTGTATCGCAAAAAACATGGAGATTGCAGGATTACAGATAGAGGTATGCCAGTCGCATCCTTATAAATACGTTTAATTACTGCTCAAAATCGTAACTAAAATAAGGATGAACCTCCTCTGGTATTTCCAAACTATTATAGTAGTTTACTTACGTGACGTCACAGACTAGTAGTTTACTGCTAGTTTACTACAAGTGAAACAACATTTGACGCAATGCATTACCGTATTATACACCACTTCTAGTAAACTTACGTTTAACTAGCCGTAGACTTGCAAGTCTACGGCTAGTGGGAAATATAATTAAACTACTAGTTTGAAAATACCAGAGTCTAGATACTAAAAACACATTAGCTTATTGAATTAATGTCGTTACAGACCTATATGGCCTCCTCCTCTATTAACAAGACCAAATGCGAAATGCAATTAAAGAATTACTATCCTGCTTGTAGGTGAACTATCTGCACTATAAGCATGGATATTATTACGATGATGCATTTGCCATGACTTCTCACGCTACCATGGTCTGTAGTATTTAACTTCTTGGGAACCATTTTAGAATCAATTTTCGGAAGATTTTTGATTTTTGGTAGATTTGGAAGATTTTTGGAAGTACATAAAGTTCACTGAAAAATCTTAAATCATAATTAAAAGCTTGTTCTGAGACTTTAAGAAAAATCTTAATCAAGATGTTTTTAGAATGACATGGATGCGATTCCCGAATGTCCTTATAAGTGATCAAACTTTACTAATCAGATCAATTATGAGGTAGGATTTTTAAATATTTCAGCATCAATTTAACAGCATCACAAATTTTATCAAAGTATAATTGTCAAAGACTAAGTTCGTCAACTCTGACGGCACTACCTTGAATAATATACTATAACTATTCCTGGTCCACGATAGATTGGGAGTCTTCAGTACGAAATTTCAATTTATTCATATCATGAATAATTCTAGATGAATACTTACGTTCCCTTCATCTAGTCTCCAGTATGATAATCCCTTGAAATCGTATCAAGATATCGCTTCACAAAAGTTATTTTCAGCTCTCAAACGCAACTTCACACCGGTGGCATCTTGAACAGAAGAGACATGACTGAATCACCTTCAATACAAGACACCTTCCAATCCCCGTAGATATGTACATTTATTCCCACCTTGTGTATTTTATTGATGTAGCAACCATGGGATGGATGCTTTATTTGTTCAATTGTACGGTAATTTTTCATCTTTTTCACCTTGTTATCTTATTTTTTTATTCTTCCCATTTTTAAATCTTATTTTGATTCAGTTACAATCCACATCGGAAGCCTCTAAATAATCTATTTATTTTATTTTATTTATTTATCATACATCCAATAAAGATGTGACAACATTTGAAACAAAGAATAAATAAGTGAATAAGATAATCAGGAAAGTGGGTGGTAGGAATAGGGGATAGAGAAGAGGGAAGAGGGAGGGGAGTGCACGTCTTCATATGTAGACTAAGATCAAAGATCAACATGATCTAGGATAGGTTGGCAAGACCTAGCGGGGGAGGAGTCCGCATTGATTCAATATATATCGGATTGAATCGAGTCTACTATGAGGAAGTGCATTAAAGTGATGTGATGGTAATTCCTAATTTTTCAATAAGGTCAGGGCAAGAAATCAATTTAGCTTTAATAATTGGGGTGCTATGTAATATGGTGGGTGAACCAGTAACACAATGTAATTTGGTCAGGAAACGGGCACACCTAACTGAAAAAGAGGAACGGAGGTTTTCACGTTTAGTTAAAGGAATATGAAATGCGAAACAAGATAATCGACCAAATGTAGGTTTAAAAACAAAGAAATGGCTAGATGGAAGATCTACTTCACAACGAAGAATCTTTAAAGCATAAATAATATCGATCACTGTTCTTCTATGATAAAGGGTAGGTAATATAATAATAATAATAATAATATAATATAATTATTATTATATTACCTACCCTTTATCATAGAAGAACAGTGATCGATATTATTTATGCTTTAAAGATTCTTCGTTGTGAAGTAGATCTTCCATCTAGCCATTTCTTTGTTTTTAAACCTACATTTGGTCGATTATCTTGTTTCGCATTTCATATTCCTTTAACTAAACGTGAAAACCTCCGTTCCTCTTTTTCAGTTAGGTAGATTGAACAGAGCTAATCTATCAATATACTGAGGAGGGAATACATCTCTATGGAAACAGCGATAAAATAGGAGACGAGTAAAAAGATGTGAAACTTTCTCTAATTTACGAACAAGGCCCTTAGATGAAGGGGACCATACGGGGGATGCATATTCAATAATGGATAACATTTAAAGGCGTGTATGTAAACACCGGGTCTAGTGCAAGAGATAGAACGAAAAAGTAGATAAACTAAAGATGTGGCTTTCTTTGTAATAATAGAGATGTGTGAGGAAAAATTGAGAAGAGGGTCAAGGAAGACTCCTAAGTCACGGGTAGATAGAGATGAGGGTAGAGGATGAGAGTGGATCGAGTATGGAAGAGAGGGGTTGTTTTTGCCTATATAAAGTACAGTGCATTTGTTTTGTGCAACTGTCAACTGCCATTTTTGACAGTATTCTACTATAAGTGAAATACCCTGAGAAAGTTGAGTATGAGAAGCTAATGGTTGTAATGGACTAAATGTAGAGTATAGTTTGATGTCATCAGCGAAAATTTTTATATCTATTAAAGGGAGAGGATCTATAACCCTGGGTAGTTCCGAAAGATATATCTCATGTTTTCCTCATTATAAAATGAGAATTTTTTAACGGATAGTTTTCTTACCATACACTGGTGGCGCAGTCGGTAGATAGTTTGGTCTATGTCCTCTCCCCACTGGTTCAGTTTTTTTCCAATGTCTCCCCTTTTGTAGAGTGTTTTCTGACTTTCTCAAAATACCAAATTTCCACAAACTGTTTCCGCATATATGCTATATATAGGGAATTTCGCGATTCAAACGACACTTGATTGCTTTAATGATTGTTGTGAACCATGATACCATTTTACGCATCCTTTGCTCGTACCACAAAAATGGAAATTCGCGATGCAATAACTTTAAAAAAATCATAACTTCCTTCCAATGTTCTACAAATATCGAACCCTCCATCAAAAGATATTGAGACTCATCCATTCGGCCACCACTAACGCGAGAAAGCGAGAAGGGGAATATGAAAATTTGTCGGCGGGAAATGTTCAATTTAAAAACATCTTCTTTTTGGAGACCTATAGAATGACGTATGTCTTTGACCTTTCTTCATATTTTTGATTTCTGATATTTGATCGGCCCTAGTGTATGAAGTTGGTATGCCATCTCCTAGATAGTGTTATATACATTTTATCGCAGCATCGGCAGGCAGGGCACAAGGGCAGGGCTTAAGCAAGCGGCCTCATATGCTTTTTTTCTGAAATTCAAGGTAGATGCTACGATAGGGTTGATCTACCGATGTTTTATGCCAGATATTGATTTTTTTTAAATGCATACATCGTCTAGAACATGTTGTAATAAAAACAAAGTGAAGAATGACTGACAAATAACTTTATTGACGACAATCGACCACGTTTCTACACCAAAATGAATCGAGCCAAAGAGAATGTGTCAAATGTTACCGTCTTACAGAATGGGCGGAGTATAAGAGAAAGAATGGCGCTTCTTTCGTAAATGTGCACACTCGCCCCGCCCCTTCCCGGATATCAGGAAGAAAAGGCAGAAATGGAATGAAATGAGAAATGAGACCCCTGGTAAGTGGGAGGGGGGGGGGGGGGCGAGTGTGCGCATATACAGAACAAGCACTGGAAGTTCGATATTTGATATATATGTCAAAGAGAAGTGTAATCTATGGTTGGTTATTCAATGTCTGACAGTTACGAAATTATACCGAAGATGAATAAGGGAAGAGTAGCAAATATGTAAAATAAAAAATGATGAAAAATACCATACAACTGTGCAAATTTTTATTTTTTAGTTATATAATGAATGTCATGATAACTCTATCAATAAAATGCCCAAGGTGGGAATAAATGCATTTATGTGGGATAGGATGGTTTTTAGCACTGTGTGAAATTCATTCTTGTCTCTTCTGCGCAGAAATGCTCCTCAAATTGTAATCATGATGTGGTGAGAAGGATTCATTTGTTGAAGCGACTCGGTTAATTTCGTTGAGAGCTGAAAATGACCTTTTGAAGCGATATATGAAAACGAGGAATAATGCAAATCTATCAGAGATGAAGAATTTAAAGTCTCTAAGATTTTTTTGCTATTCTTTCACATATTTTTCCTTGCACTCGAACACTTTGTACTTGTTGAAACACCCTTGCGGTGTACGATAAATAAAAATAAAAAAATAAATAAGAATTATAAAAACATATACACGTACACGTACATTTTTCGCACTTTTTCTCTTTCGTATCATTTTTTCATGGATGTTGAGCACAATATTAGAACACACTTACTCGGTTCATGTGATGGCCCAGATTGATTATATGGCACTGCCACATCATCGAATTTCGTTGGACGTTCAGGACCGTTAGATTGCAATGACTTTAAAATTATATTTTAAATAGAAATACCGCAAACAAATTAATATTATTATTAAATATAGAAAGCCGCAGTTACATGGATATTGGCCAATTGTGGATACTGGTAATTGGCAGAAGCTACTGGACCACGATTCATGTTGTTCTATAAATTCTTGATTAAAAATTGATGAAAAAAAGAATTCTTAGAACATATATACAATGCCAAATGGATGTTAAATCTGGTAAGCTCAGTTCGCGCTAAAATATGTCTACGATGGTATCACCAAAGCATTTGAATTAATGTTTCATCCAAAATCCTACCGGGTTATTAGCCATAGGCTGATTCTGGTAGTAGGGAGGAACGCTTGGACGACCACCTTTCATGTTATTCTGGAATATCTTGACTAAAAATAAAAAAAAGAATTCTTAGAACATATACACAATGTCATACGGTGACTAAATCTAGTAAGCCGCATTTCGAGTCAAATTACGTCCACGATGGTAGGACCAAAGATCCTAAATTGATGTTTCTTACAAATCCTACCTGGATATGGGCAATTGGCTGATACTGGTTGTTGAAAGAAGCTGCTGGACCACCATTCACGTTATTCTAGAATATTTTGATCAAAAATTAAAAAAAAAAAAGAATTTTTTGAGCACGTTCAAAATGGCATAAGGTTATTAAATCTAGTAAGCCGCAATTCGCGTCAAATTACGTCTACGATGGTAGACCAAAGCTCATAAATTGATGTTTCTTATAAAATCCTACCAGGTTATTGGTCATTGGTTGGTACCAGGGCTGGGATTTTTTGTTCGGTATTTTTTTTGTTTTTTGGTTTTTTTGGGTTTTTGAGATTTTTTTTGTTTGGTATTTTTTTGTTTGGTTTTTCTGCAAAAACCAAAAAATAACAAAAAATACGGATATTGAAAATTAACACAAAATTGCTTGAAAAGTTAGTTTGTGGTCAGTTTTGTTGGTAATTTTTTACCGCAAGATAATTTTGGGGAGTGTAATATTACGTAACAGTGTTAAAGAAGGAGACCCTAAGTTTTTTTCGTGATCAAACTGACCGCCAGGACTATAGATATCTCCATAAATACAAAACTAATTTTCTGTAAAATTATAGATGCCCCGGAATACTGTAATCCGAGCTGAAAGTTCGTTTTTCCACCAAGGAAATGCCAGGGACAACGCGCCTTTTCGAATTTTAAAGATGATTATATAGAAAAATGTAACCGGTAATCGAAAATGCGTGGCGCGGCTACCAGCGCTGAATACTATTAACTAAGCTGCACTGGCTACGCTTTCGTCTCTCGAATCAAATAGAGAACAGAATGTCACATATGTAATTGGTCCCACGTTCTTCATGATAATAGCGCACCAAAATTTCCAGATTTCCTTTCTTTGACCAATCAGTAAAATTCTGCCGATAACGAATCAATAGCGAATTTAGCTTCTATCTTTGATTTAGTTGTTAATTTTAAGAATTTTGACTCTTAATTAAGAGTAGTTGTTATTTAAAGGAAGGCTAACACGAGATGAAGTTAAAATTTTCTCGGAAAAGTGGGAAAAAATAATTTAATGTTTTTTTTTGGTTTTTTTTGTTTTTTTTTGTTTGGTGAAAAATTTTTTTTGTTAGGCCCAAACAAAAATTTTTTTGGTCGAAATAATTTTTTGTCCCAGCCCTGGTTGGTACTGGTAGTTGGCAGGAGCTGCTGGACCACCATTCACCTTATTCAAGAATATTTTGATCAAAAGTTAAGAAAAAAGAATTTTTTTGAGCACGTTCAAAATGGCATAAGGTTATTAAATCTAGTAAGACGCTGTTTGCGTCAAAATATGTCTAATGTGGAGTTAAAATGTTGGAAAAGTAGCAATCTTCTTTTTGTGTTAATTTTATGAATGTAAAAGTAGTTGTAAAACTAGCAATCCAACACTCGCGTAAAGGGGTTTGTATTGTAATAGTCTGTCAATTACGAAGCTATGCTACTTTTCCAACTACTTTTGTAATCACAAAATTAACACTATTTTTCACTTTTCCATCTACTTTTCCAGGATTTTAACACCCCATAAGATGGTAGGACCAAAGATCTTAAATTGATGTTTCTTACAAATCCTACCTGGTTATGGGCCATATGCTGATACTGGTTGTTGAAAGAAGCTACTGGACCACCATTCATGTAATTCTAGAATATCTTGATTAAGATCTTTAAAAAAGAGTTTTGAACAAGCTTTAAATTATCATTTATAATTTATGAGTAAATTTTTCCGTATATAGGTAAATCTTCCAAATATTGATTAAAAGAAAGTTCAAAAGAAGTGAAATATCACTAACAACTGGAGCAGGCATGGCGACTTCATCATCGTACCAACGTCCTTGCTGGCGAGCATATAACCACCGTTGAAGAGTTTCCACCTGTAATTAAACCGTATTTCAAATGTATTTCAACTTGTTAATAGAGAAGTTAATAATATTGTGTAAAAAATTAATGTGTTCTATTGAACATTGTTATTTTGAACATCCCCATGTGTTCCAATTTTCCCCTTTTTGGAAAAAGCTGTTAATTAGAACACATTAGGGACCACATATTCACTCGGAACACCTTTTGGTGTTCCACTTTAACACTTCATTCTTCAGTGTATATATTTAAATTTACGGATAAAATAGGTATGGATAATGCTAATATGTAGAGATTCCCGAGTATCTCAGTCTTCCTGAGCGCCCGCTCATTTTGCCCTGGTCATCGAAAATCACTGCCAACCGGAGTTCTGGGACTATCGGAAGTAATAAGTTTTTTTGGTTGCCATGCACGTCAGAGCCTACTCTTGATAAACGTGTTTAAAGATGGAGACCCTCGAGTTTTTTCGCAATAAGACTGATCGGATAGAATTATAGAGATTCATCGCCCGAATCGAAAGACATATCTGATATTGATTCCCGATATGTCTAAAGTTCACTATGCGAATTGAAAGTACAATTTTCAAGGCATGAAGAGAGTGCCCATCCGATTTGAAATGGAGCAATGAAATGGAGCAGTGCAACATGTAATGAATTTTGGACAATAAGTTGATGATTGATTATCTTGCTCAGAGTGGTTCACGCTCATTTATGCTACAATATTTGGCAGTAACTGACATACATCTCTTTTCAATCCCGTAATCTCCATGTCTTTTTGCGACATGATCTTCTTATGTTCAGCTTTCAACTCGTCATACTTCTTCTGTACAGCGGGGAGATCCTCCACAGCTCCTTTTTTCCGTCGTTCCCTTGAATAATCTAGTGTAAATGTGTCGAGGAATCGATAAAGTCCGAATAAAATTAACTTTTTGGTTATGCAAATTTCCTTATTTTTTGGTTTTCAAGAAAAAATAAGCAATAAATGTATTTTGCGATTTTTTATGGATCTCTAATCTATCATAGAACAAAATGCCACTGCCTATTTTCCACGTTATTTTTGATATCTTTTTGACAATAAAATGATTATAATACCTGTGCAGAGCTTGTGCCGTACTATTCCTACGATTTTTCTTCTCCTCCTTAGACTCGACAAGACCAACCGGAGTTTTGTACGATTCGTACTTTTTCGTTCGGCCCATTGTAGTATTTCTTAACGGAATGAATGATATTGCTATGAATGACTGAAAATTAATTGATTGATTTTAGACTTAAGACCACGAGAACAAGACGAGCAAGTTCCAAATGAAAGAGAAAAAAACGAAAGAAATACTCACTGGTAAAGATGAGTGTCGACTAGTCAAGGGAAGATTGTTCACTTACTGATGAAGAAAAAGGAGGAGCAAGTCGAAGGGGCACTATTCAAAACAATATTTGTTTTACTTTAGTAAGAGCTAAGAGCTAAGAGTAAAAGCTTAGTAAGAGTATATTAAGATTACGTTGCGAAAGTATAGAGGTATAAAACACTATCTGAGAGAATTCAACAACTGGAATATTTTTTGGTATCGATGAAAAATGAATTTTTCTGTTTTATGTGTGATAATTACAGGCTACATGAGTAAAGTACACTGGTACTTGGAAATTCTTTCTAATTGAAAATTCGCTTCAGGGGGTGACCACACAACGGTTTGGCGCCTTTTCCTAAAAAGTTTATTTCGAATCCAATCGATGCGGGAGTGGGCGCAATGCACTCCTTGGGTAATTCCAAGAAACTATTGTCTAGGTGAGTTTTTCGATCAACGGTCAACGAAGGCTGGAATTGGGAATTTTCGAAAAAAATTTCACATTTAATTAATTTTCACTATTTCGCTATAACAAGCCTACAACTTTTTATTTGCTCAATCGCTTCTGCATATCATAACACATCTTCAGTTTGAAAATCATAATTTTTTAAAAATACGTATAATACGAAAAAATCGTTTTTATAACGAAAATCCTAATTATGGTGTGCACCTACAGTAATCCATAATCGGTTAATTTGGAAATTTAGTAGTTTTAAACATATTTCACCGCTGTTCTTGACATGACTGAGGTATATCACGCATGTCAGCTAAGGATTGACTGATTCCACTGCACACTTTTGAGTTGACCCCCTCTTTTCTCCACGGTTTTCGATGGTCCTTGGGTAGGACATCCCTGAGCCAGAGTAGCAAGGATGGTAGATCAAACGTCTCTCCAGGAGCTCACGTCAAAGTTCGTCGTTGAGGCTCCTTCCGATGCGATTTTCACGACTCACAGTAGAGCTATGAAAAAGTTTCCAACAGATGAAATGTGTATTTTCACGAGTACTTTCAGATAAAAATGTGAAAATCCTACTTTTTGATTTTGTATTTCATAAGGAATAGATTTTGTTCCACAGTTCCGGGACCTATTTTATTTTGGGCTCAATCGATAGAGCTCGTCCACAGCTTTCATTTAAGACCCTGGGAGCCGAAATAAGTTGGCATTTGGCTGAATGACGGCCAAAAAACTGCATTTGAATGTTGGTAGATCACTAATAAAAGCCGCGCGTTGCTTTGATCTACTCGCAATTGACGTCTAGTTGACAGGATTGTCCTGTAATATGCTGGAGAATGTGCTGACGATCAATCTGACGTCGAGTCGCTCACCCAAGTCAAATTATGTTTAGGATGGTATGACCAAGCTCTTAAATTGATGTTTCTTATAAAATCCTACCTGGTTATAGGCCATTGGCGGATACTGGTAATTGGCAGGAGCTACTGGACCAATAGCTTGATTAAGAATTTAAAAAGAAAAAAAAAGAAATCTTAGAACAAGCTTTAAATTATCATTTATATTTTTTTGAGTAAACGTTTACATATACAGGTAAATCTTCCAAATATTGATTAAAAGAAGGTTCAAAAGAAGTGAAATATCACTAACCACAGGAGCAGGCATGGCGACTTCATTACCGTAAACATATCCTTGCTGAGCACCATATAAGCACCGTTGAAGATTGTTCACCTCAAATCAAACCTCAAATCAAAAGAAAGTTCCATTTAGAGCTCTCTGGATCTCTGGCCAAGTGATCTATGCTTCTCGAAGAATTCCCGACAGAATTCTCTCTGGATTAAATCGACGTAGCCATCTTGGATGCCCATCCACTGGTCGGAACTGGAACTTTCTCTCAGATCTACAGCATTCATCGGTCAATCCGTACCAGAAACCATCAGAATGGACTAATTTCGCTGATTTGGCTGCAGCGAGAACACAACGTACTTGGGTGAGCGACTCGACGTCAGATTGATCGTCAGCACATTCTCCAGCATATTACAGGACAATCCTGTCAACTAGACGTCAATTGCGAGTAGATCAAAGCAACGCGCGGCTTTTATTAGTGATCTACCAACATTCAAATGCAGTTTTTTGGCCGTCATTCAGCCAAATGCCAACTTATTTCGGCTCCCAGGGTCTTAAATGAAAGCTGTGGACGAGCTCTATCGATTGAGCCCAAAATAAAATAGGTCCCGGAACTGTGGAACAAAATCTATTCCTTATGAAATACAAAATCAAAAAGTAGGATTTTCACATTTTTATCTGAAAGTACTCGTGAAAATACACATTTCATCTGTTGGAAACTTTTTCATAGCTCTACTGTGAGTCGTGAAAATCGCATCGGAAGGAGCCTCAACGACGAAAAGTTAATTTTATTCGGACTTTATCGATTCCTCGACACATATACCGTAGGATTCACACTTATTGTTATGGCTCGTTAAAAAAATAGTGGAAAACCGAAATCGGCGACTTTCCACCCGTTAAAAAAGTACCCGGAAAGTCGAAAATGGAAACACGAAATTTGAATTCGCGCGCGCGCAAAGAGGTGCGGGAATTCAAATTCCGACTTTCCGAGTCGAATTTCCATATTAACTGCTAAAAATTGATGACGAAAACTCTTAATTTGAATTCCCGCACCTCTTTGCGCGCGCGCGAATTCAAATTTCGTGTTTCCATTTTCGACTTTCCGGGTACTTTTTTAACGGGTGGAAAGTCGCCGATTTCGGTTTTCCACGATTTTTTAACGAGCCATAAGAAGAAGGAAATTGATAGAGATGCTATCAAAAGCTCGACTAAAGTCAGCATAACGGGCCGACGTCAGGGGACTGCGTTGATGCTTCCATCATCCAGAATCATCCATGAGACGCGTATTATTAGAACAATGATCATGGGACATAGAATTTTTCCTTTGACGATGATTTATCTCAGCGTATGAATATAACAGTGTTCATGTTGATCATGTCTTATTCTCACTTACTATTGCTCCAATATTGCTTTATCCTTTCATTATTCATGTTTTAACTGATGGATAAATAAATAAATAAATTTTAAAAAAATGTAAAGCATCGGAAGGCCGTTCAAATGGCGGATGCTCAACACCCCTCTCATTATCAGTCACATCTTATAAAATATGTTGAGGGAGTATGAGACTTATTGTTTTTACGCCTGTCACAAGGTTAAAGGTAAAAAGGTAAATGTACAACCCGTTATTCACGGCACACGAAGTCCTGCGGGCGATCACTGCTAGGCCAGTGATAATTCAATGCCAATTCGGCCCGGAGGGATTAATCTCTGCTTCGTACTCTATCGCATGATCTAGTCACTACCAATTCCTTTCGGGGACAAGGCAATATTGTGAATTGAGACGTGCCCCAATTGGTAGTCCTTGTATTGAGGATTTGAGATGTCCAAAACTGGGTCCTCGAATGTGCTGGAATCGCGACCAAAATTGTGCTTAATCTGCAAGATAAAATAATGAACTCATCTAAATTACGGATGCAAAAGGTGCAATATCTTGCATAGAGTTATGATAAGTGTTTCACAACTCCGCCGATTTGAACGGCCTTCCGATGCTTTACATTTTTTAAAAATTTATTTATTTATTTATTTATCCATCAGTTAAAACATGAATAATGAAAGGATAAAGCAATATTGGAGCAATAGTAAGTGAGAATAAGACATGATCAACATGAACACTGTTATATTCATACGCTGAGATAAATCATCGTCAAAGGAAAAATTCTATGTCCCATGATCATTGTTCTAATAATACGCGTCTCATGGATGATTCTGGATGATGGAAGCATCAACGCAGTCCCCTGACGTCGGCCCGTTATGCTGACTTTAGTCGAGCTTTTGATAGCATCTCTATCAACTTCGTTCTTCTAACAATAAGTGTAAATCCTACGGTATAAGTGGCTGCTTGCTCAAATGGCTTTACTCTCTCCTTAATAATCGCACCCAAAGAGTAAAAGTTGGTGATTCCTTCTCTCGTTCTTTCCCAGTAGTTAGCGGTGTACCCCAAGGTAGTTGTATCGGTCCATTGCTTTTTTTTCCCTATATGAGGCCGTTTGCGTAAGAATCGACAAAATCTGGCACAGTCAAAAAATGAAATTCGGGGTTTCTCAAGGGTACTGATGACGATGGTCATGTTTATTTTGCGCATAACGCCACCGTTGAGGCCAGGCGACTTCGCGTTGAAATCGCGATTTTAGTCTTTTCTCTTTACCCGATGATGCTAACAATACGAAACTCTGCCGCCCGGTTCGGAATTTTATGGAGATCATGCCTGTGTAATTCATTTTTTCAGGAAAATCAACTTTCAGTGTAGTCATTTTGCGTTGCAATGGAGGCAAGAGGCGAGAGAGTGTGGAGGTACGAGAGAGCAGAGAGGCAGGTGAGGCGACGTGGAAAGGGAGTGGATGGGATTGCCTCCCTTTCAACCTTCTCTACTCTCTCACACCGCCACACTCTCTCGATTTTTTTTGAGAACAGTTCTATTGGCAAACTTGATGGTGGTCGGTCAATTATTAATATAGCAGTAGTCTTCTCAATCTTTATCTTGAGGGCATACCATTCAACAATTGCTTCATGAAAGGCATACCATTCAGCAATGGCTTGATGCAAAGCATACCATTCAGAAATTGCTTGATGCAAGGCATACCATTCAGAAATTGCTTGATGAAAGGCATACCATTCAGTAATTGCTTGATGAAAGGCATACCATTCAGTAATTGCTTGATGAAAGGCATACCATTCAGAAATTGCTTGATGAAAGGCATACCAGTCAGTAATTCGTTGATTGAAAGGAAACCATTCACCAATTGTTTGGTGGAAGGCATACCATTCCTGAATTTCTTATTTGCTTCCAGAGACGAAAGGATGAAACATGACAAAACGTGAAGCCCGTCCACTCCTTTTAGGCTTATTCTCCTGTACTATGTCCTGGAAAGATCAATTGTATTGACATTGATTGATCTACTTCCTCTCCCTCTCCTAGAGGTCAAGCATCATCCTTTTTTAATGTTTTTGTGTTCAATTTATGTGACGCGTGAATTCATGTGATTTGCCATTGCCTAGCTCAAAAAGTGTTAAATATAAAACTTCTCAAGTCTTATGCTCCGTGGAGAACACTTATTTCGCTGTGTGCATCTTCCTTCCCATAAACTTGCTCAGAACTATTTAGGCCTTATCTTATCTTCAAACGAAATAATCATTAATTATTGTTTGTCTTCTCTATTTGCCTCTTCCGATCATCTTTTTTCTCTTATACCTAAGTGTACGTAGATCAGAGAGAGAGAGAGAGAGAGAGAGAGAGAGAGAGAGAGAGAGAGAGAGAGAGAGAGAGAGACAGAGAGAGAGACAGAGAAAAAAGTGTAACCAACGGCACGTAAGACCTGTGAAGAAGAAGACATTTAACACTTTTTATGTGTAAACATACCTCAAAAGTGTTAAATATAACATTTCACAGGTCTTATGTGTCGTGTGTTGCACCTCTTTTCTCTGTGTATAGGGAAGGGACGGAAAGGTGGGGGGGGGGGGGATATTTCTGAATATTTCTGCGTTTAGAAGAAATGCAATTTCACAAGTACATTTTATACGGGTAGTAGGATCTGCAAGAGGGTAAAACAAAGCGTTTCTTCCCTTTCAATAATGTAATGGTACATCTTAATTGAAGTGAACCATCTTTGATCTTATTTCTAGCGTTATCGATCATTTTGACCTTACATCAGCAAAATTTAATTAAATTATCTTTGTTAAAGCTGTAGTCCCTCCAAAGATCAGGCCCGTGTAGGGCAATTCGCACATTTTGAAAATTGAGGAAATTCGGCAGCAGGTTTCACAGCGTTCTCATGACTTTCAAAGCAAGAACGACCGCTCAACATACAAACTCTCTCGAATACAACGGTCTCTCCTTTGTCTTGCTTTGGAAGAAAAATGGCTTGGACCAGAATACTGTGGTTTCGAACTTGCAACAAATGGGAAAAATAAGTCCGAACGTTTAACACTGCGCTATGGGATAGATGAGTGGCCGCGCTAACTTATCTCATATCACTTGGCTTTCGCACTAGAGAGATGTGAGGAATTTGCATGAACATTCGCGGGTCTCCATCTTTAATTCATAGTCGCTTTCACAATTCGAATTTTCATTATCTTTACAGAATTGTATCATAAAATGAATAACGTGCTCGAGTTTACAAAGGATTATCAAGAAGAACGATGTGCACACAATTTCCTTATTGACGATGGTAAGTATATTTAACGTTTCACTCCGAGCTTATTAGAAACTCTCCGCTTTGGTCACACGCTCTCGCTTTCTTTGTCTATGAGAGAGTGTTGCTGATGTGGAGAGTAAAATTAGCTTGGGGTGTGCCTTCAATAAATAATCAATAAATAACATATGTAGCAAAGAAATAACAATTAAATATTACATTTCGAGTAACGACAAATTAATACTTTTCCGGAAAGATTTAACTGAAGTGCAGATAATTGAATTATTATTATGTTTATTCCAATTGCTAACAACACGATTTGCTATGAAGTAGATTTAGCATTGTGTTTACGATATTGGAATGCGTGTCTGCGGGAAGAGTATTTATAGAGGGCATAAAGAAACAAGGATTGTCAAGATCAATAAGTCCATGCGTAGCGTTATATGTAAACAATGATCAGACATTTTGCGGTGCAATTCAAGAGGCTCTAGTTTGAGCAATGATAATCTATCAGGATATGAAGCATACGGTAGCTTACATTTATAGAAAATGCTACGACTGTAGTGAATAACGTGCTCGAGTTCACTAAGGGATGTCGAGATGAACGTTGTGCATACAATTTCCTTATTAACGATGGTAAGTATATTTAACGTGGCAACCCGAGCTAATTTGAAACACTTGGGTAACACTCTCTCGCTTTCTTTGTCTATGAGAGAGTGTTGCCGATGTGGAGAATAAAATTAGCTTGGAGTGTGCCTTTATTATTAATGCCAAATCCATTGAAGATAATATTGTTAATGCGGTATGGGATGGAAAAACCTACACATCGATGAGTTGGATGCAAAGGTCTGAGCTTTAGATATTTCATATTTTCATGTTAGCAGTGTGGTGTTGCATTCCATTGAACATTGAACGTATTATGACCACTATGGTTTTTTTTAGAATAGTTTTAGAATAGTGGTTAATTGATAAGTTGTCATGCGGATGGTCGGTGGTACATTCCCCTCCCAAGCTCGTGTCTTTTGCAAGATTCGAATGTTCATTGTCGGCAAGCCACGAAATATTTCGTCAAGTCGAAAATTTCTTCACCGAAATCGACGAAAGAATACCACCACTGGTTGAACATCGCAGTGCTTCTCGCCGCTAAAAATACCTACTTTTGATTTAGTAGTACCTAATTAAATGATTATATTTACATGTCTGTTATTATCTATTTCGATCTAAATTCTGAATCATAAAACGATCATGAACTTTTTTTTATCATGTTAAAGACCGCAGACTCCACATATTAAAAATAATAACGTTTTTCTGTTTAGATCTCCAGCCACGGGAAGATTTAGTGACGATCCCATTGCCCAAATCGACTTAAAATGGACTCTCTGTTTTGGAGTCGTTGATAGAGCGTTCTACTTTAAAGGGAGAATTCCGGTAAACTAGTGCAATAATTAATTTGGGAAATAAGAGTGATGGTCAGATGTGGCATCGATTGAAAAAATCGGTCGGTTTGGCAACTTTTGAAACAACTTTTGGCCGTTGGCAACTTTTGGCTGCATCCCTAGTTGTATCTAGTGTTTGCCTTGTTAGACAAACATTCTGTTATAGACAATCTCATTAATATGTCATGTTTCATGTCTTGAACGTTGCGTAGATTTCGTCCAAGTTCTTTATTTTCAGAATGATTCTGATTATATTCAAAAGGCCCAATTGATTGGTGGAAAAATTGTAATCACATTAGTATGGAAGGTATGTGGTTTAAAAGGCACAATTTTCATTAATAGTTTATTTAATTAACAAGTTGTTATATTTCTACATCCTGAGCGAGAATTGTGCTGTGACAAAGCATTTGAACTCACACATTTCATATTTCGAAGAAACGCATTGTAATGATGCTATTTTTCTATATTTTGTTTTTAGATATATCGTTAAAAAAATCAGGTAGATGGACGAGGCTGTCAGTTTCGAGAAGGAATTTTGCATTATTTCGTGGTGCGGGACGACCCTAACGTTACCTTTGCTGTTCCAATTGAAAAAGACTATCAAACTACGGAAGGAGTCTGTTTTACCATTCCATATGATATCTTCTCGAAGTATTATTATATGGTTGTAGTCGAGTCAGTCTTATATCATACTGTGAGAAAAAATAACTAGCAACGTATGTATTTTTACGAAATTCTTTCCTTATGGGTAAGGACTATGTTAAGGAATAGGGTCGAATTCCCTTGTAAAGGGAATTATTTTCTTCCCTTATGGGTCAGGGAATTCGACCCAATTTCTTAACAAACAATTTTTCAGCGACATACTGATATTATTGCATCAAGATGGAGACAAACAGTTCGTGAGACGTTACTGCTCGGGTACAGATACATACGTTGAAAAATCAATGGCCATTGTCAAATTTGCCATTAAATCAATCAATAATCTGATTTACTCTAGATGTGGTTTTTGCAAATTGTCATAATTGGAGATTTTATATTATACACAACATCTGATTCAACACTTTGTGCAATAAACGTCAGTGATTTGAGTGCGATAACGTGGAAAACCAAGTAAGTCTACTAGACTTAGTCTAGTGATAGTTTGTAAGCACAAAATCGTACAAACATAAAAATAAGTGTACTCCATCGCACACAAGACCTGTGAAGAGTCATATTTAACACTTTTTTGCTACTTTTAACACTCAAAAAGTGTGAAATATAACTCTGCAAAGGTCTTCCGTGCACTTACTTTTTTCTGTGTGTAGTCTATTCTAGTCTAATCTACAAAAGTCTACAAAATCTACAGTCTACAAATCGTAGTCGAATATATTTTAAAATGTCATCAAGCTTACCTATAGTAACATTTTTTAAATAAGGGCTGAAACGAAAATTATATGAATAAAGATGAATGAAAAATAATGAAATATTTAGTCTAACTCGATGTGTACGTCTATTTGGTGCAACCTCTCGATCTCTGGTACTACAATCAGATCCTGAAGAATCATCAACCATCACATATTCTGCACCCACTCCAAAAATCATAGTGAGATATATTTTAAAATTTTATATAGGGAATATACACGTGCAATTATGTGATACGTGACATTTCAAAAAAAAGTGGAAAGCGAAACCAGATAAATAAAAAAAATATTATGTATTGCACACAGAAAAAAAGTGTAATGTGGTGTTACATATACGCGACGGACGGACGCCTTAAGAGGCCGGATCTGAGAAAAGTGACTACCCCCCGGACATTTCGCCAGGATTTTCGATATGGGCCCTCATACTCATAGGGCCTGGGGAGGCTTTGACCTTGTTTACAAAAATGATGACGTCACCGCCTGTATTGCTCAATGCGGCGCAAAAGCGCCGGGTTCGTCGAAAATCTCGAAAATTCGTAATTTCTCAACCGAATGAGCTAGAACCAAAATTCTTTTTACAGTATGTTAGGCATGCCCAGAGTGCACCACAGCACCATTGGGATTGAAATTTGCCCAACTGTGACATCGACTTTTTGAATGAGACTTTCGCATTTTGCGATTTCTTTGTATCTGAGATTTAGTTCCGAGCATAATTTTCTTTATGGGGTGGTACCTCACTGCCATGGGCATCATGCCCACCCATGGCCATTATCGGATTCCGGGTCACTCTGAACGAAAAAGTGCCTTGAATTATCATCGCTCGGTTCCAGGTCGGCTTTTCCCGGCACTTTCCACTGACTCTCTAACGATTGGTGCGGAATTGTGGTCCGCTCTAAGTTTAGAGGTGAGTCGAGTAAAATGACACAAGTAGCCCACCACTTGGATCAACTTGAAAATTTCGATTTTCATGACCCGGGGGTCATGGTCCGAAAATTTCGAAATTTGAAATGTTTTCATTTATGCGGCTTATTGTGAAGTACTTATGAGGTGAATAATATTCAGCGAATACTCAATGGCTGATCTCTCCTTTCAACCATTTTTTCGAAAATTTTCATTCTGATTGCGTGCGAAAAATCAGAATTGTGCTTGAATCAGTTTCCAACTTGCTTTCTGTAACATTCGGTAATAGGACTTTACAATGTACATAATCAATATGGAAATCACAAGGTCAAAGCCCCCCAGGCCCTATGAGTATGGGGGCTCATATCGAAAATCCTGGCGAAATGTCCGGGGAGGGGGCAAAATGGTAAATTTTCTCAGATCCGGCCTCTTAAAGGGACAGTAACCTACTTTTCGGTGTTTGAATTCCCGCAATTGTTCCCCAACGCGA
The DNA here is from genome assembly GCA_943737045.1 of Parapristionchus giblindavisi. NCBI lineage: Eukaryota > Metazoa > Nematoda > Chromadorea > Rhabditida > Diplogasteridae > Parapristionchus > Parapristionchus giblindavisi. The sequence continues at coordinate 277,278 of CALSFV010000204.1, forward strand.
TAACTCTACCACAGATATAGCAAATAGTCACAAAAATCATTAGCAGGGGTCAGGAACCGGACACTTACCATTAGACTACGGATGTTAGTTGGAGATGTTTTTATAAGAGAGACTATCTGGCTCAGTGAACATATGTTGCTTATGGCTTGGCACTTGGCCAAAAAGTGATACTAACCGATCGGACCCAAATCGTGCACAGTTGTAGTATGGGGTGACATAAGCCCACAGACGGAGTTTGGGTTCATCATATCTGCACCTTCGCTAAATAACGTAAGTTAGTTAACATGGCATCAAAATTTCAAAGTTTACGGATTTGTTCGATATGTATATACAACGATGGGCAATTATAATTAGGTAAATTCCACCAAGTGTCATCCCGATCCAAAACCGTGAGACCCAGAAAAAATTTAAAAAACAATAAAAAAAATTTATTTCATTTTTCCTACATTTGCCTATCGGTGAGGGTCATTTTTTATTCCTTCAATTTGACAAGTATTTACTAGTGTAACTACTGTACGAAAATTAACTAAAACAACGGGGTAGTACATTGCCATTTTCCCGAAAAACCACGACTAATTCGCCTTTTTTATCGCAAACTGAAATTATTTAGCGTGTGCCCCTACCCACGGGGGCGGGAAAGCCGACCGCATAACTACGAGAGGGTGGCTAATTTTTGGCTGACTTACTGCGTTTAGTGCTCACGATTTTGGATTGGTAAATAATACAAGTCGGAAATTTTATTTGCTCGTACCAATTAATTAGTGAAATGTTTATTTTAAAGTATATTAATTCAAAACATAATACATATCTGCAATTAACTGTCAATTATATATAAACATCTTGATTAGACTTCGAATAGTACTTCATAATTCATAAAGCGGAACTGATTAGGCTAACAACACGAAGAGGGGAGGATATATATTAGATAATGCGAATTTACGAACAATAAAGGGAACAATCATGATAGGTATACGAAATGTTTATAACACAATGGATAGAGTTTATAATACAGAATACTGTAGACTACAAGACACAGGGTTACTGTAGACGGACATAATACTGTAGACTACAAGACCCAGGGTTACTGTAGCCGAATAGAATACTGTATATGGTAATGTAATGGGTTACTGTAGACGAACAGAATACTGTACACGGTTATGTAATGGGTTACTGTAGATGGACAGAATACTGTAGACTACAAGACACAGGGTTACTGTAGCCGGATAGAATACTGTATATGGTAATGTAATGGGTTACTGTAGACGGACAGAATATTGTAGATATCGTGAGTACGCTCGAGTTATCTAAAATGAATAAATTAGTTTTTATATATGTCAACTGTGCAGTACGTTTCTCCCTTTCTCTTCTTGCACGCTATGAGAAACTCACCAGCCGACTGCAATTATACAGTTCACCGTAAATATTTGAACTATAGTAACGCAGTATCTTGTGGTGCACTTTATTCTGTCCGGCTACAGTAACCCGGTGTTTTGTAGTCTACAACATTCTTTCCGGCTACAGTAATCCATTACATAACCGTGTACAGTATTATGTCCGGCTACAGTAACCCTGTGTCATGTAATCTATAGTATTCTGTATGGCTACAGTAACCATGTGTCTTGTAGTCTACAGTATTCTGTCCGGCTACAGTAACCCTGTGTTTTGTAGTCTACAGCATTCTTTCCGGCTACAGCAACCCTGTGTTTTGTAGTCTACAGCATTCTTTCCGGCTACAGTAATCCATTACATAACCGTGTACAGTATTATGTCCGGCTACAGTAACCCTGTGTCTTGTAGTCTACAGTAATCTGTATGACTACAGTAACCCCGTGTCTTGTGATTACAGTATCTTGCGGTGTGCGTGTATTCGTATATTCTGCTTTTTCTGCGTCATCCAATTTTCCATCTTTCTCCAACTTATCTCAGTCGTTTCTTCCGTATGGGTTAACACACAAAGGACAGAAACAAATAAAATTTTATTAAGGAAATCTGATCACTAGTTATTTTCAAAAAAAGGATGTTATTCAAGTAAGATTGAAACAAAATTGAAATAAAAGAGCTAATCAGGTGTATACTACGTAAGTAGCTTTATTCATTATATATGAACGAGCAAGCCCGAACCTCCCCGCCCAACGTTTGGCATCAACATCACAAACAGTTGAGGGGGAGATCCAAACTCGAACGAACAATAATTGGCCCATGTATTATATAAAGGAAGATATACTGGCGGTGAAAGCAACAAAGTCAACGACACGTGCGCGGATTCAGGACGACATCGGTTCTGCAACATAATGTGAAATAATAAAGACACGTTTGACGGTGCAACAAACAAATGTCTATGCGTGAAAACATAGAAAATTTTAAGTTGCACTCACCCTCTCATTCTCCTCCTGTCATCGTATCTTGACTGCACGGGCCGCTCATAACCTCCGCGTCCGCTGCGAGGACTGTAGCCGCCCGAACCGCGTTGTCCGCGTGAGGATCCGCGTCCGCCATCGCGAGAGTTGTAGTACTCACGAGGACCACCGTTGTAGTCTTCGTCGACGGCCGCCTCTACCTTCTCATATCCATAGTCTCGATCGGTGGTACTACGGTAGTCACGGTCTCTCGGTGCACGGTCATAGTCTCCATCTCTACCGTAATCGCCGTCGCCGCCGCGACGCGGCTCGTAACGGCGGTTACCGCGCTGCGCGCGGTCGTCGTACGAGCGGTGCTGATATCCATCTGTAAGGAATACGTTAAATAATCAAAGTACTTTTTAGCAATGTGCATTTAACAATATGATGCATTTTAAAATTGCAAAAGCAAGAAACCATCCTTTGCTGTGATCTCTCATTATCAAAGGAACTCCCCGAGGTAATTCTACTCTCCGCTCTGGTAACACTCTCTTGTAGGTAAAAAAAGCGAGAGACCATTGCCAGAGCGGAGTTTCAAATTAGCTCGAGGTGTGCCTTTAAACGCACTAATATCTCTCGCTGCCACATATCACAACGAAAAGAAATAGTGCGCGACATGAACAGACCATTGGCCTTCCTTTCAAGCCTCCAAAGGTTCTTCTAATAGAGATGACAACCTACCGTAATCAGGCCTCTGCTCATAATCTCTCTGCTGCCGATAGCCTTCATCGATTCCGCGTGAGATATTCGAGGGTCGTTGACGCGGGCGTACCAACGCCACCGCATCCTCGCCCTCCGTCTCCTGGAGCGCGTGGACATCGTTCACGATCGGAGCGCGACGCGCATGCAGCGCGACGCGTGTAAAGTCCACATCGGCAGGCTTGCGAGTGGAGTCCTAAAGAGCGTAAATTACGAATGAAATAGGTAACAACAAGACGCTTCAAACAATTACAGGGTCTTCAGAAAAGCAAAAAAAATGAGATAGATCCTTCTTGATTCAGGGCAGGCTACAATATTTCAAAGTACAGGAACCATCAACCTTCAGTCTACAGTATCCCTCAAATATTCAAGCTACCGTACTCGAGAAACAGTACCGTTACAGTATCTACTCACCTTATCGACTCGCACGGTTGCAGCTTCGGCGACACTGGAGAAGTGCTGTTGAATCGCGTCGTCGTGTATCGATCGATGGCCACGCGTGGCTGCTCTAAAACAAAGATATCAATTAAAAACATTTTTTTTTAAATAAAAATATCACCAAAAGAATTCACCGATTGTAGAGTCTACACTGTACACTATAGACAGAATCAAATGGTATTTTTATTTTTTCTAAAGAAAAATGAAACGCCAACAAGTGAACAAAGCCCAAGTGTATATCAAAATAGTTTGAAACCAGAAAATACAAGGTTGATTACTATTGTTCAACTGTTCAATCATTAAACCATCCCATACACTCACCTATCCCTCTCCGCATTCGCGCCTTCCTCCTTCCTCTTCTCCCAAATGTTCTCTGACGGAGGTGGCGGGACTTTGGGCACGGACGGAAACGAGGGCGCTGTAGTAGTCTTCTGGGCGGAGCTAGCAGACGTGCTGCACGCACTCCTCTCTTGGATAGACTGTAAAGTATGGATTGAGTACCATATGTGAACATATTTCGCAGTAATATAATTACAATATCTACCTGTTGAGAAGACATCTCCGGGGATCCAATCAACGACGACGAACCAAACAGGCCAAGCTGAATAATAACATCAGAAAACTGGAAAAGAAATAATGACAGATCATACTCACATTATATTCAACATTATATTCATCCACTCTGATATCCATCAGACCAGCTGCGGAGGCTGCTTCCTCTTCAGACCAAATTCGCCTCTTACGATAATTCTGAGAATAGATGCAATAATTTAACAGCTCAATAGATAATAAAAAAACTACATTTAAACACCATACCGACGAGGTTGGAGTTGAATGGCCTTTCATTACAAGGAAAAGATGAACGGATTATTGGTAGGCAACTGAAAAATAAAGAGTATTATAAATAAAACCATTTAAATGAGGAAAAAGCATGTTAAATAGTTTTTCAACAAAATTTGGCAAAGTGCCAGAGAGTTGGACTATTCAACTTACAAAAGTATTCGAGACGTGATTCAGGGATTCAAATTCTACAGTAGAAAGGTGGGTGACGTGATTCAGGAATTCAAATTTTGCCTGATTGTCAAGTTTTTTCCCTGATTTCGGTAATTTTCCCCTGATATTACGCTCAAATTAGGTGGCTGATCTCGTTTACAAATAGACTTCCTACATTTATCTTTGCTTATTCGCCATTTTTTGGACATGTGGGTCGGTGCAGCCGCCCCCGTGCCTACCGTAATCTAATGCGGATATTCAAAAATCGTCAATCACTATTATTTAGCATTCGATTTTCGGTATTATACTATTGTTTTCTTTTATCATTTATTTGTTATCTTAAAGATGGAGGCCCTCGAATGTTGATGCAAATGCATAGCATTCTATTATGCAAGGGACAAGTGATATGCAAGAAATTAGCACGACCATTCATCAATCCAGTAGCGCGGTGGTAAAAAATGCTCACTAGTAAGGGTAATGTCGCGGGTTCGAGACCTATTGCTGAAATTTCCTATTAAAAAAAATTTTCGCGCCTTTGCATGTACATCAAGCATGATTCTTTCATGATTCTTGCGCTCAATAAGCTGAATTAGCATAAAATAATTTATGTGTGGTATGTAGAATAACTTTTGCTATGTTTCTGTCTTCACAGTTTGTTCACGAAAATATTGCTCGGATTCCACCTTTAATATCTGAGAAGTAATATGACACTATTTTTCGAAAAAAATATGAAAATAATGCCGAATTTTGAATTTCCGCAGTGGATTACGGTATGGGCACACGCTAAATAATTTCAGTTTGCGATAAAAAAGGCGAATTAGTCGCGGTTTTTCGGGAAAAGGGCAATGTACCACCCCTTTGTTTTAGTTCATTTTCGTACAGTAGTTACACTAGTAAATACTTGTCAAATTGAAGGAATAAAAAATGACCCTCACCGATAGGCAAATGTAGGAAAAATGAAATAAATTTTTTTTATTGTTTTTTAAATTTTTTCTGGGTCTCGCGGTTTTGGATCGGGATGACACTTGGTGGAATTTACCTACTTATAATTGCCCATCGTTGTATATACCTATGGAACGAATCCGTAAACTTTGAAATTTTGATGCCATGTTAACGAACTTACGTTATTTAGCGAAGGTGCAGATATGATGAACCCAATCTCCGTCTGTGAGCTTATGTCACCCCATACTACAACTGTGCACGATTTGGGCCCGATCGGTTACTATCACTTTTTGGCCAAGTGCCAAGAGAATGTCACTTGAGCCAGATAGTCTCTCATAAGACGTGAGATAAGGTTTGATGGGCTCTGTATATGGCGATTTGCATTTAGCAAGCTAAATTATCGGCATGACATGCAAAACTAGTATGCAAAATTACTTTTCAATCTATTTCAGGCAAGACATCGTATGTTGTGGTAGAGTTATCGTTGTAAGACGCCAATTTTAGATTCGCGGGAATTCAAAACTGATTTTATGGACGTTGTTTTTTTTTTCAAGGGGCTTACTCTCCCTTTAACCCCGCCGTTACGACGGAGACGAGGCTGAGGGGGTTACGGCGTACGCACGTAAGAAAAATCTAGCCTATGAAGTATTATATTTAAGACATCGGCTCAGTAAGATTCCAGGAAGTGCCGGACATCGACCTCACCGATTTGGCCCAAAATGTTTTTATGGATACCCCCATGGGCCCCCATCACAAAATGGGTATTCATTTCGGCTGGTTCCTTGTAACACAGATGTGGCGGGTTTTCGAAATTTGAAAACTCGATTTTCACCAGAAAAAAATGGAGCGACCTAGGACCAATGTTAGTGTCGATTAATTATAAGTATAAATAGACAACAAAAACTGGCTATACGACGGTCCGGAGATCCGATCGCAAACTGATTTTTTTATCTCCTCAAAACATTCTAAAATTATTTAAAATTTTAAAACAAAAAAGTGCAGTCCAATTTTTGCCTTATCTTATAGAGCAAAAAATTCCGCGTCGAATAAGGGAAAAAAATCAAAAATCGAAGAGCCCGTCTTTTGAGATAAATGAACCTGAAGATGACCCGAAAATATTTTTGTTTTCAAACCCCCTCATGTTTGTACTCATATGAGCTCGTCGAGTAGAACAACTATCATGTTGAACATTTTGTCTGAAACTCATGTACAAGAGAAATACATGAATTAAGATTTATTGGATCCAAATCTATATTATCGCTTGTATCTTGAGAACAAACGACTTTCATAGAATACGACCAACATGAAAAATGATGTACTTGACGAGTACTTTAAAATGAGTATAAACATGGCAAGGTTTCGACAACTTTTTTTTTTCAATACTAATTTCCAGGCCATTTTTTTCAGCATGGGGGTCTACAATTTTTTTTCGTGAAACAATAAGGTAAGTATGGATTTTTGCGTTCTACAATATAGGCGTAATCGCTTTGTACACAAAAAATATTTTACTTTCGTTTTACTCAAAATTGTGTGAACAACCGTGCGAATAAATAAAACTCATGTATTTCTCTTGCACATGAGTTTCAGACAAAACCTCCATCATGAAAGTTGTTCTACTCGACGAGCTCTTCAATATGAGTACAAACATGAGGGGGTTTGAAAACAAAAATATTTTCGGGTCATCTTCAGGTCCGTTTTTCTCAAAATAGGTACTAGGTACCTTTCGATTTTTTTTATTTTTTTCGCTTATTCGACGCGGAATTTTTTGCTCTATAATATGAGGCAAAAATTGGACTGCTCTTTTTTGTCTTAAAATTTTAAATAATTTTAGAATGTTTTGAGGAGGTAAAAAAATCAGTTTGCGATCGGATCTCCAGACCGTCGTATAGCCAGTTTTTGTTGTCTATTTATACTTATAATTAATCGACACTAACATTGGTCCTAGGTCGCTCCATTTTTTCTGGTGAAAATCGAGTTTTCAAATTTCGAAAACCCGCCACATCTGTGTTTCAAGGAACCAGCCGAAATGAATACCCATTTTGTGATGGGGGCCAATGGGGGCATCCATAAAAAAATTTTGGGCCAAATCGGTGAGGTCGATGTCCGGGGTCACTGGCTCAACCCTCGACTCTTACTGAGCCGGTGTCTTAAATATAACACTTCACAGGTTTTATGTGCTGTGGGTTACACTTTTTCTCTGTGTGTGACTCAAAGCTGTTTCAGTTGTCGTATGAAGAGGAAACGATCAAAGATCTAATCCTTTCATTGACCGCTAGAATAGAGAAGTCTGAAAATGAATGCAAACGAGCTATTGAACGAAATGAAATTTATTCGATAGAGAAAGGAATTTCTGGAGTGAAGTCACGAATACCTTTAATTAGAATTGATCTGTTAGAGAGTATTGCAAGTGGTAGTCAGGTATATTCATTTTTATCTTCGCTTCAAGATCGCCTAAATGCATGAAAATTAAATATAGTGACATGAGAAATTTGTATGCTTGTCAACATCAAAGTTTCTCGATCAACCCTCTTCATTTGAAAACTGTCACCGAACAAAAACCGAAATGAATAGCGACGGAAATCCATCACCCATCTTTCCCTTTGCCAGTAATATATTTATCAATATATATTTCATGGAATAAATATATAAATGAGCTAAATAAATTAACAATTAAAGTTATTTAAGGGCATAGTTTACAAATACCCGGTAGCAGTGAAAATTCATAGAGAAGAAACGGACACAGAAAAAGAAAGACAAAACGTGATGAAGGAAGCTAATATGTTAATGAAATTTGATGATCACCCTAATATATTGAACTTTTGGTATGTACATTTTTTCCGGTTCCTAAGTCCGGTAAACTGCCGTTACCGAATTTTTTGCGGTCAGTCTTTTCCGCCCAACCCTGATACCTATCAATGAGTTCTAGAATACATAACCATGCATTTATTATATGGATGTAAAATAAATATAATAAATAATATACAAAATACTTAATATTATATTGTTAAGTATTTTGACGAGAATGATATTTTTTCCTATTTGAAAATAATTAAAGGAGCTTTGGCAAATATAACGGACGTTTGGTATCTGTAATGGAGTATTGTGAGAGTTCACTACGAGATGTAATCAATAGCAGTACTTCCCCGATTGGTAAACTTTCATCTTTGTCCATGAATTTTCATTAAATTTTTCAGAATTATCCATCTTTCTTGATTTGACAAACGGGATTGCGGAAGGAATAAAGTGTCTACATGCAAATAATATCATTCATCGAGATTTAAAACCTGAAAAGTCGAAAATTTCATTGTTTTTCTCTCCTTTTTACTGCAACAATTTCAGCATTCTGATTATCAATAATAGTATTCCAAAGCTGTGCGACTTCGGAATTTCAAGACATTTGGAGAAAACGTGACTGCATTTGTTATATTTTAAGTTGTCAAATCCGCGAAAGTATCCCCAAATATTTTCATCTAATTATGTGAACAGAAAATACAAAAGAAGTTTAATTTCATTGAATGATTAATCAATTTTCTAGAACAAACATGACATGCTGTGGAACTCGCAAGTATCAGGCGCCTGAGATGTTTTTTTCAGATAAAAAATCGAATAATAAGGTATATGATTTTAATATGATTTCATTATGTTTGCAATAAAAATCGCCCGAAAATGTCATATTGTAAAATAAGAACATTCTGACTTACACTGATTCGAATCGAAATGATTACTGGTAAGATTATAGATCGACATTTGGGCATATGGTATTATTGTTTGGGAGATGATCACACGACAGCCTAATTGTCCAGATTTTTCTGCATACCTTTCCGATAAGAGCGGGTCAGTTAAATTGCTTTTTAGAGCTATTTTAATATTTTTTTTGTATTTTATCGATAGAAAAAATCTGATTAAGCTCTACTACTACTATTATTTACTACAATTTGAATTCCAGGAAGCAGCTATTGCCAATTCCTCCAAATCATAACACAAAATGTTTTTCAACCTTGTTGAATAAGTGTTGGATTCGAGAACCAAAAGCAAGAGCCTCGATAGAAGATGTCGTACTACTTAATAAACAAACACAATTGGAAATGAATGCTGGAATTGTTAAATAAATAAGCTATATAGAAACAAAATAATTAAAATTTCAGGATTGGATCTCGGAGTGTGAACTATGGGAGGAAGAAGCTTTCAAATCAGCCCAGAACAATTCGACCTTCGATTGAAACAATATACATTTCATGTTTCTTTTTTTGTTATTGTGTTTGTCATGTAGGTTATTGATAGTAGATAACGCATTTATTACAATTAAAAGTTTGTACACGTGTTACTCGATGATTTCTATGCGACGGTTCTCTAGGAGGAAGAAATTAAATTTGCTTAAATCGTTCTACATTTAATTACCTACCTTCTATTTAAATATGAAGGCAAACAAACCTGGTCAAATTTGGTTACGAAAGCAAAATATGACAGCAACTCGGTAAAAAAGTCACTTCACGATCCTTAGTGCGCTTGTCATACTGTGGACACCAGTCTCTTTTCACGCCTCTATGCCCGGACTCCCCCTATAGGTTTAATTTATTTCGTTTTTACATGTTTTTTAACCTGGTAGTGTACTATTTTATTCCACATCAAACAAAAATATTTATTTTTCGCTATGTCACCTCATATGTGAGTTCCCTCAGACAGGCTCTCTTAAACACATTTATTTTTGTATATAGTTTATGAAGGGACTAATCAATAAATCATTGAGATGGATATTTTTAATTTAATTTAATTTATCTTACATCAAAAAGATGCGACAACATTTGAAGAACATGTAAATGAGAGAATGTGGGGCAAAACGAGAGGGGTGGATAAGGGGAATAGAGGGGAAGTGCAGCTCTTAAATAGACTCAGTGTATCAAAGATCAAACGGCGATCAATGATATGTTAGGTTGGCAAGGCCTAGCGGTGGAGAAGTCCGCTGACACTTATTGTGCAAACTGAACTAACATGATTGGTTTCAGGTAGCCGGTTTGATGAGGCGAAAGTACCTCCCTATAGAGTACAACGTTTGAATATGGACTTATAAACTTTATCTATCTTATTATATTATTGTTGATACAGTTGAAACAGTAAAAATAAGTATGTATATACAAGCAAGGTTAATGAAATAGTGAATATAGGATAAGCCTAGTCGAAAATATCGGAGCGTTGGGAAAAAAACCTCTGTAATTTGAATCTTTGAACGTACTTGATTGCCACTTGAGGTTTACTGTAAAAAATGTCTGCTGATCTTTTTCTGCCAACACAGCCTATGCATCGTTAGTGTACCCCGTTCTCTTATCTTTTCTCTTGCCGTTCTTAATTCTTTATTTATCTTTGCTCTTCGAATTTCTCTCCGGTTTCGTCACGTAAAAGCAATTTACTATCTTCTCTTTTATAATACTATTATTACACTAGTAATAGTGGTCACTCGCTTTCATCTCTGTATGAACTGGGTCAGAATGAAAAAAGCTGAACATTTTTCTAGTGGTCCTGAAGCCATTCCTGTCCGATCAATATATCTCGCGACATATATTTTTGCCTTAGAGAGAAAATCCATTTTTGAAAATTTCTGAAACTTTTTCTTGAAAAATGAGACAGGCGTGATCGCCATCAAATTCCGCCCCCTTGGGGCATAGTCTACAAATTTTAGCACCATCGGGTGACGAGAAATTACTAAAAAAACGCGATTTCAACGCGCCGAAGTCTGTGCTCACCGGTGGCTCTAGGTTCAAAATGAACATGATCATCGTCATCAGCAGCCTTGAGAACACCAAAATTTGATTGTTTGACTGTCCCGGCACATCCATTCTTACGCAAACGACCTCATATATTAGATTGATGCATAAGTTTCTTTACAAAATTAAGTACGAACATATTTATCTGCCACAAAATGTACAAGCGCAGGCTCAACTTGGAAGTAGGCCCGTTTTGCATTGATAGTCTTGCGCCATCTATCGAGCAACTTGTATAATGCAAGGAAGAGCTGGGCTGAGACTTGAAGAAGTTGGTCAACACTTTGGCTCAGTCATCGAAGTGCTGTCCTTTGAGGAAGTGATAGAGGGCCGAAACCAGATGGTATTCAGAGCGGGCAAGGTTGGGGAAATACAGTGGGTAGAACAGTCCTGCCATTGTCCTCCAGTTAAGCCTTGGTCAATTTTGCAATGTGTGGTTTTGCTTTGTTTTTTTTCTTTTTTTAAAGTTGAAAATAGATTTCAGCTTGTTTCCCGTGTGTGGATTCGAGATGGGCCTTCAAGTTTCTCTGCAGAGAAACATATACTTGTGCGATTATAGTCTCTCCTTGGAGTAGCAGCTCCCGATATCCAACTCCTGTTAGGCTCCTTCAAACTGAAAGCATTATTTTCATGGATGTGAAGATCGGGTTTATGCTCCTCTGCTGGCGCCTCATCTGTATCAACCCACTGGCGATTACGCTCATCAATGTCGTAGAGGACCCATCTTTCATCACTAGTGATAACATGATCTAATCAATCGAATTGACGTCGCAGGGTTAGAAGAGACACTACGGCATGGACTCTTTCGTCACGGTGGTGAATTTGATCGGGGACAAAAACATGAGGCATTCTCAGCGGGACGACGAGATAGTCCGACGAGAAAATAATACTAGACTGGGGGAGGAAGTGTCCCTCGAGCATCGAGTAGTGGCCCCAGCGATAAACAAAAAGAGAAATATGAGTGTCAAAGTGTTGTAAGAAACATATACGCCAACCTAATATCTCTCCCTTTCTCTATCTCAGATCGCTATAACTCTAACGAATTCTCTATCTGTCTGTCTCTCTCACTCTCCTTCTTATTTTTCTCTACAATTCACCCCCCCCCCCACATCAGCGTACACCATTTCTAATCGCTTCGAATTCTCCACAGTTTGTTTATATTTTCTCTTCTGATTTCTCTTCAGTTAGATATTCCATCTCTTTAGTTGCGTTGCGTAAGTGCTTGACTATCTTCTTTCAACTATTATTACTAATATTCCCTCGATATTCCCTTCCCTTCATTTCTTCACTGGCAATGATGTATCCTATCATTATCTCACGCACCGTAGAAAACGCACTGTATTACTTTAAGATGGTTGGCAAAACTAACGTAGCTAATGCTTCCAAGGACCATGATCTATGGGCGCTATGTGATGGAGATCCAGAAGTTAGTAGATTCATGATCCATTACGAAAAAAGAGAAGCAGAGAAACCCCTCCTCCATTCACTCAATCTCTGATACTTTTTCGCTTCTTACACATTACCTGTCTTTACTGTACCTTTGAGACTCTTGATACAATGGAGTGGATCCGCAAGTGCAGTGCATTAATTTGAAATAATTACCTCGAATTACAGAATATTACCCAGAAGTCAAATGAACTCCGAACAAGGATAAAACAGGAGGTAGATACAAAAATTGCTGAATTATCTGGAACGAAATTCGGCTCAGAGCTCGAATTGGAAACCAAGAAAGCTAGTGAGTCGTTGAACGGAATAAACCCAAGATTTTGAAATTTTGAAACCACCATATTTACTTGTCGTCAAAATAATATGGTGAGAACGGACATTATCAACTCATGTTACTTTAAACAAATTCTATCAGAGTTGATTTATTCAGCGGAGTCTATGATCTACTTGATAGCAAAGTCGACTGGTTTCACAAGAATCGCACCACGAGAATATCTCGTTTTTCAGCCTAAGAACACCGGAATAGTCTACATTAGCCTACATCAACTTAAGAATGGTATTTTGATTGGTTTTCACTTTGATGTATTTAGACATACCCCAAGCTAATTTGACAGATAATGGAAGTGATGTGACCAGAGCAGTGATATTCAAATTAGTCAATTTAATGAGCACCTCAGGCGAATTATTCAACGTTACCGACTGTTACCCCACGGAGGATAATCACTCAGTTATCTGCAGTGCCACGGGCTCCATTAAAAGAACAAAGTTCGGTGAAATCTGGATTGACGAGCAAGGATTTAATCATGCTTATAAGTAAGCAATTTGATGATTTCAATTAAAATTAACGCTAGCTTCTTAACCTTTTATTCTCCAAAAGTTTCATTCAAAAAAATAAATAGAATAGTAAAATAAAACAAGACAACTTTACGTTGCGCGTCTAATGGGCTTGACAATATGGAAATATAGCGCCTGACTTTCCATTTTTTAAAAATATTTTCTTGTAAAATGTAAACTAAATAAATTCAGTGAGGATCCTCAAGTTCGCTATCCAGACCCCTTTGTGGCCAATGCATGCTTCCACATGATCTACGTTTGCGTACACGGAGATTGTGATGTGATCCGAAGAGAGGCAAGCATTCTCGAAAAACAAGCCAGATCATGTACGAATTTTCCAGTTCGTTTCGCTCAATTTCAATAATTCTGAACTATTTTTTCAGTGGAATGGAAAATTTTTGGCAAGCACAACTCGTTTTTCCGAGCCTTGCCCCCGTATACTAAGGGACACTTCCCACGAATCGTCACTGGAGGCGACCATTGCGCTACATTCGTCACGATTTACTATCAAGATGCTACATATTGTGAGTGAATATCGATTAATGCACAATAGTGAAGCAATTTTTTTTCAAACAAGGGTGGCTCAATCTGGCGTATAATATCCCTAACCGTTTATTTTCGGATCTTTCGGATCGTTTGTTAACGATTTAGAGGGAATCATGGAACAGGGCCTGATCATAATATGAACCTAATTTTATTTGTGTACTTCTCAGCAAATCGGCCGGGCCCGTTGGTAAAAATAGCAGATTTGATGCCTGTTCATATCAAAAGATCGTTGATTGTCTGTAAAAATCTCCAAGTAAGTGTTTTAGACATATTAGCCCGAATCCCATAAATCATGCATGTTGTTCAAAAGAAACGGGGTGAAACGAATAAAAAACAAGAAAAAAATCGATTTTTTTGCAAAATGTAACGGAACGTGTTCGGAAATGACGATGAAACAGTGAAAATAAAGTTGAGAGAGTTTATAAAAATTTTGAAAAATCTCGATTGGTAGGTCAAGTTGACAACGTTTGTAAACATCTTTGGTAATCTCTCCCTCAACACTAGGCACGCATATTTCAGAATCGTTTCCGTCACAATTGGTGCTTCCCTTGTCAGTGTTACCCGACCAAACGGGATTGAGCTTCCATTGCTAGCTTTGTAACCGTAGCATACAAGAGTCTTTCAAAGTAATTCCGCCGTTAATATATCACATGGGAGGGAGTATATTGATCGTTGATCGTATATTGATCGTTGATCTTTCTTTGTCTATTTGGAAAAAAAGCGTAGTTGCTGTTTGTCCCGAAACTCTATCGCTTGCTCTACATAACATTATACAGTTTCACTCTGAATCAATTTATTTTCTATGAGTGAGTTGCATTTATTAATAAAACAGAACCTTGTTTAAATATTTATTTTTTTACCATTTTTTAAATAATTTACATTTAAAGTGCATGCAAACATATCAGGCATCTTTCCTAAGACTTGACCAAAATCGACTGATTTACTACACACTTTTGAGTTGGCCCCCTCTTTTCTCCACAGTTTTCGATGCCCCTTGGGTAGGACATCCCCAGATCCAGAGTAGTAAGGATGGTAGATCACGCACCTCTCCAGGAGCTCACGTCAAAGTTCGTCGTTGAGGCTCCTCCCGATGCGATTTAAAAGGCTCATAGTAGAGCTATGATAAAGTTTCCAACAGATGAAATGTGTATTTTCTCGAGTACTTTCAGATAAAAATGTGAAAATGCAACTTTTTAATTTTTCTTTCCCTAAGAAATCGATCGCGTTCCATAGTCCCGGGAAAGATTTTTCTAAAGGCTCAATCGATAGAGCTCGCTCACAGCTTTCATTTAAGCTCTTGAGAGACGATTTTCATGGGGATTGGGCTGAATTACGTCCAAAAAACTGCATTTGAATGGTGGTAGATCACTAATAGTCGCTTTGATCTACTTGCCATTGTCGGATCCTTGACAGGATTGTCCTGTAACATACGGGAGAATGGGCTGAGGATCATTCAGTATTCGTCGGTCAATCTGTACCAGGAACCATCGGAAGGGACTCCTTTCGCTGGTTTGGCAGGGCGACCTTGGGTGAGCGACTCGACGTCAGATTGATCATCAACAAATTCTATCTTATATTACATGAAATCCTGTCAAGGAGCCGACAATGGCAAGTAGATCAAAGCGACTATTAGTGATCTACCAGCATTTAAATGCAGTTTTTTGGACGTATTTCAGCCCAATCCCCATGAAAATCGTCTCTCAAGAGCTTAAATGAAAGCTGTGAACGAGCTCTATCGATTGAGCCTTTAAAAAAATCTTTCCCGGGACTATGGAACGCGATCAATTCCTTAGGGAATGAAAAATTAAAAAGTTGCATTTTCACATTTTTATCTGAAAGAACTCAAGAAAATACACATTTCATCTTATGCGAACTTTTTGCGAACTTTTTCATAGCTCTACTGTGAGCCGTGAAAATGGCATCGGAAGGAGCCTCAACGACGAACTTTGACGTGAGCTCCTGGAGAGACGTTTGATCTACCATCCTAACTACTCTGGATCAGGGATGTCCTACCCAAGGGGCTTCGAAAACTGTGGAGAAAAGAGCTCAAATGTGTGTAGTAGAATCGGTCAATTCTTAGGAAAGATGCCTGATATATTGGTACATCTAGTAATATTATTAATTTAATAACAATGATTTTGATGCTCAGGTATGCCTCACACACCCCGACTTCCATTGGACTACTTCGGATGGTTATAATGAAAAAGAACAAATGTGGTCAAAAATTGCAGGGATGAAAGATTAAAGCATCGTCGTCTGCCTATTGTGAGCGATCCGGCCATTTTCGACATTTAACACAAATCATTCCTTTCACGATGAATAAATAGTTCGGATGAACAACTAATGAAAGTGGCCGGCCAATTTTTCAGCGTGTAACAATGTATTCATCGTTAAAGCAATGATTTGTGCTAAATGACAATATTTTGGCCTGACTTCTTTCTATAGTAGATGCGAAGGAGTGAAAAAAACAATGAAAAGAAAGAAAATAACTAAAATGGCCGGACCGCTCCGCTCACAATCCCGTTTGATCGGCCTGATTCATTCAGATTTTTAGATTGGTACTCTTGTTTTGTTGCTAATATTCTAGTCTATCGTGATTGTGACGAGCGAGTAACACGTGTGCAAACTTTTAGTTGTAATAAATGCGTTATCTACTATCAATAACCTATATGAAAACAAACACAATAACAAAACAAAGAAACATGAAATGCATATTGTTTCAATCGATGGTCGAATTGTTCTGGGCTGATTTGAAAGCTTCTTCCTCTCATAGTTCACACTCCGAGATCCAATCCTGAAATTTTAATTATTTTTTTCTATATAGCTTATTTATTTAACAATTCCAGCATTCATTTCCAATTGTGTTTGTTTATTAAGTAGTACGACATCATCTATCGAGGCTCTTGCTTTTGGTTCTCGAATCCAACACTTATTCAACAAGGATGAAAAACATTTTGTATTATGATTTGGAGGAATTGGCAATAGTTGTTTCCTGGAATTCAAATTGTAGTAAATAATGGCAGTAGTAGAGCTTATTCAGATATTTTCTATCGATAAAATACAATAAAAATATTAAAAGAGCTCTAAAAAGCAATTTAACTTACCCGCTCTTAACGGCGGAGTCGGAAAGGTATGCAGAGGAATCTGGATAATTAGGCTGTCGTGTTATCATCTCCCAAACAATAATACCATATGCCCAAATGTCGATCTATAATCTTTCCAATAATCATTTCGATTCGAATCAGTGTAAGTCAGAATGTTCTTATTTTTCAATATGACATTTTCGGGCGATTTTTATTGCAAACATAATGAAATCATATTAAAATCATATACCTTATTATTCGATTTTTTGTCTGGAAAATACATCTCAGGATCTTGATACTTGCGAGTTCCACAGTATGTCATGTTTGTTCTAGAAAATTGATTAATCATTCAATGAAATTAAACTTCTTTTGTATTTTCTCTTCACATAATTAGATGAAAATATTTGGGGATACTTTCGCGGATTTGACAACTTAAAATATAGCAAATGCAGTCACGTTTTCTCCAAATGTCTTGAAATTCCAAAAAAAAATAAGTCGTACAGCTTTGGAATACTATTATTGATAATCAGAATGCTGAAATTGTTGCAGTAAAAAGGAGAGAAAAACAATGAAATTTTCGACTTTTCAGGTTTTAAATCTCGATGAATGATATTATTTGCATGTAGACACTTTATTCCTTCCGCAATCCCGTTTGTCAAATCAAGAAAGATGGATAATTCTGAAAAATTTAATGAAAATTCATGGACAAAGATGAAAGTTTACCAATCGGGGAAGTACTACTATTGATTACATCTTGTAGTGAACTCTCACAATACTCCATTACAGATACCAAACGTCCGTTATATGAGCCAAAGCTCCTTTAATTATTTTTAAATAGGAAAAATATCTTTTTTCATTATCTTCAAAATACAATATAATATTCGTACGTATTCATAATAAATGCATGGTTGTGTAAACTAGAGATCATTGATAGACATCGGGTTTTGATCGTAAAAGACTGACCCGTAAAAAATTGGGTAACCGCAATTTACCGGACTTAAAGGTGGTGTCCGGGCAATATTTTCGTGAACAAACTGTGAAGACAGAAAGACAGCAAAAGTAATTCTGCATACCTTACATAAATTAGTTTATGCTAATTTAGCTTATTGATCGCTAGAATCATGAATGAATCCATGCTTGATGTACAGGCAAAGGCGCGAAATTTTGAAAATAGGAAAGTTCAGCAATAGGTTTCGAACCCGCGACGTTACGCTTACTAGTGAGCACTGTTACCACTGCGCTATGGGATTGATGAATGGTCGTGCTAATTTCTTGCATATAACTTGTCCCTTGCACAATAGAATGTTATGCATTTGCATCAACATTCGAGGGCCTCCATCTTTAAGAACCGGTAAAAATGTACGTACCAAAAGTTCAAGATATTAGGGTGTTCATCAAATTTCATTAACATATTAGCTTCCTTCATCACATTTTGTCTTTCTTTTTCTTTTTCTGTGTCCATTTCTTCTCTATGAATTTTCACTTCTACCGGGTATTTGTAAACTATACCCTTAAATAACTTTAATTGTTCATTTATTTAGCTGATTTATATATTTATTCCATCAAATACATATTGATAAAGATATTACTGGCAAAGGGAAAGATGGGTGATGGATTTCCGTCGCTATTGATTTTTTTGGCTATCGGTTTTTGCTCAGTGGCAGTATTCAAATGAAAAGGGTTGATCGAGAATCTTTGATGTTGACAAGCATACAAATTTCTCATGTCACTATATTTAATTTTCATGCATTTAGGCGATCTTGAAGCGAAGATAATACTCTCTAAGAGATCAATTCTAATTAAAGGTATTCGTGACTTCACTCCAGAAATTCCTTTCTCTATCGATTCAATTTCATTTCGTTCAATAGCTCGTTTGCATTCTTTTTCAGACTTCTCTAATCTAGATGTCAATGAAAGGATTGTACGCTTTAGATCTTTGATCGTTTCCTCTTCATACGACAACTGAAACAGCTTTGCGTCACACACAGAGAACAAAGTGTAACCCATAACACATAAGACATGCGAAGTCTTATATTTCACAGTATTATATTTAAATAAAACACTTCATAGGTCTTACGTGCTGTGGGTTGTGCGGTGTTACATTTTTCTTACATTTTTCTTACATTTTTCTTGTTAGGTGCGTACGCCGTAACCCCCTCAGCCGCGTCTCCGTCGTTACGGCGGGGTTAAAGGGAGAGTAATCCAGTTGAAAAAAAGAAAAAAAAACAAAGTCCGGAAAATCAGTTTTAAATTCCCGCGAATCTAAAATTGGCGTCTCACGACGATAACTCTACCACAACATACGATATGTTGCCTGAAATTGATTGAAAAGTATTTTTGCATACTAGTTTTGCACGTCATGCCGATAATTTAGTTTGCTAAATGCAAATCGCCATATACAGAGCCCATCAAACCTTATCTCAGGTCTTACAATTGCGGGAATTCAAACACCGAAAAGTAGAGGGGTTACTGTCCCTTCAAGGCGTACGTCCGTTGCGTAAATGTAACACCACATTACACTTTTTTCTCTGTGTGCAATACATAATATTTATCTAGTTTCGCCTTCCTTTTTTTTTTAAATCTCATATTGAACGTGTGTATGCCTTATATAAAATATCAAAATATATCTCACTATGATTTTTGGTGTGGGTGCAGAATATGTGATGGTTGATGATTCTTCAGGATCTGATTGTAGTACCAGAGATCGAGAGGTTGCACCAAATAGACGTACACATCGAGTTAGACTAAATATTTCATTATTTTTCATTCATCGTTATTCATATAATTTTCGTTTCAGCCCTTATTTAAAAAATGTTACTATAGGTAAGCTTGATTACATTTTAAAATATATTCGACTACGATTTGTAGACTGTAGATTTTGTAGACTTTTGTAGATTAGACTAGAATAGACTACACACAGAAAAAAGTAAGTGCACGGAAGACCTTTGCAGAGTTATATTTCACACTTTTTGAGTGTTAAAAGTAGCAAAAAAGTGTTAAATATGACTCTTCACAGGTCTTGTGTGCGATGGAGTACACTTATTTTTATGTTTGTGCGATTTTGTGCTTACAAACTATCACTCGACTTTCTTGGTTTTCCACGTTATCGCACTCAAATCACTGACGTTTATTGCATAAAGTGTTGAATCAGATGTTGCGTATAATATAAAATCTCCAATTATGACAATTTGCAAAAACCACATCTAGAGTACATCAGATTATTGATTGATTTAATGGCAAATTTGACAATGGCCATTGATTTTTCAACGTATGTATCTGTACCCGAGCAGTAACGTCTCACGAACTGTTTGTCTCCATCTTGATGCAATAATATCAGTATGTCGCTGAAAAATTGTTTGTTAAGAAATTGGGTCGAATTCCGTGACCCATAAGGGAAGAAAATAATTCCCTTTACAAGGGAATTCGACCCTATTCCTTAACATAGTCCTTACCCATAAGGAAAGAATTTCGTAAAGATACATACGTTGCTAGTTATTTTTTCTCACAGTATGATATAAGACTGACTCGACTACAACCATATAATAATACTTCGAGAAGATATCATATGGAATGGTAAAACAGACTCCTTCCGTAGTTTGAAAGTCTTTTTCAATTGGAACAGCAAAGGTAACGTTAGGGTCGTCCCGCACCACGAAATAATGCAAAATTCCTTCTCGAAACTGACAGCCTCGTCCATCTACCTGAATTTTTTAACGATATATCTAAAAACAAAATATAGAAAAATAGCATCATTACAATGCGTTTCTTCTAAATGTGAAATGTGTGAGTTCAAATGCTTTGTCACAGCACAATTCTCGCTCAGGATGTAGAAATATAACAACTTGTTAATTAAATAAACTATTAATGAAAATTGTGCCTTTTAAACCACATACCTTCCATACTAATGTGATTACAATTTTTCCACCAATCAATTGGGCCTTTTGAATATAATCAGAATCATTCTGAAAATAAAGAACTTGGACGAAATCTACGTTCAAGACATGAAACATGACATATTAATGAGATTGTCTATAACAGAATGTTTGTCTAACAAGGCAAACACTAGATACAACTAGGGAAGCGGCCAAAAGTGGCCAACGGCCAAAAGTTGTTTCAAAAGTTGCCAAACCGACCTACCAACCGATTTTTTCAATCGATGCCACATCTGACCATCACTCTTATTTCCCAAATTAATTATTGCACTAGTTTACCGGAATTCTCCCTTTAAAGTAGAACGCTCTATCAACGACTCCAAAACAGAGAGTCCATTTTAAGTCGATTTGGGCAATGGGATCGTCACTAAATCTTCCCGTGGTTGGAGATCTAAACAGAAAAACTTTATTATTTTTAATATGTGGTGTTTGAGGTCTTTAACATGATTAAAAAAAGTTCATGGTCGTTTTATGATTCAGAATTTAGATCGAAATAGATAATAACAGACATGTAAATATAATCATTTAATTAGGTACTACTAAATCAAAAGTAGGTATTTTTAGCGGCGAGAAGCACTGCGATGTTCAACCAGGGGTGGTATTCTTTCGTCGATTTCGGTGCCGAAATTTTCGACTTGACGAAATATTTCGTGGCTTGCCGACAATGAACATTCGAATCTCGCAAAAGACACGAGCTTGGGAGGGGAATGTACCACCGACCATCCGCATGACAATTTATCAATTAACCACTATTCTAAAACTATTCTAAAAAAACCATAGTGGTCATAATACGTTCAATGTTCAATGGAATGCAACACCACACTGCTAACATGAAAATATGAAATATCTAAAGCTCAGACCTTTGCATCCAACTCATCGATGTGTAGGTTTTCCCATCCCATACCGCATTAACAATATTATCTTCAATGGATTTGGCATTAATAATAAAGGCACACCCCAAGCTAATTTTATTCTCCACATGAGCAATACTCTCTCATAGACAAAGAAAGCGAGAGAGTGTTACCCAAGTGTTTCAAATAAGCTCGGGGTGCCACGTTAAATATACTTACCATCATTAATAAGGAAATTGTATGCACAACGTTCATCTCGACATCCCTTAGTAAACTCGAGCACGTTATTCATTACACTCGTAGCATTTTCTATAAATGTAAGCTACTGTATGCTTCATATCCTGATAGATTATCATTGCTCAAACTAGAGCCTCTTGAATTGCACCGCAAAATGTCTGATCATTGTTTACATATAAAGCTACGCATGGATTATTATTATTATTATTATTATTATTATTATTATTATTATTATTATTATTATTATTATTATTATTATTATTATTATTATTATTATTATTATTATTATTATTATTATTATTATTATTATTATTATTATTATTATTATTATTATTATTATTATTATTATTATTATTATTATTATTATTATTATTATTATTATTATTATTATTATTATTATTATTATTATTATTATTATTATTATTATTATTATTATTAGTGTGACCAAAGCGGAGAGTTTCAAATTAGCTCAGAGTGCCACGTTAAATATACTTACCATCGTCAATAAGGAAATTGTGTGCATATCGTTCGCCTTGATAATCCTTTGTATACTCGAGCACGTTATCCATTTTATGATACAATTCTGTAAAGATAATGAAAATTCGAATTGTGAAAGCGACTATGAATTAAAGATGGAGACCCGCGAATGTTCATGCAAATTCCTCACATCTCTCTTGTGCGAAAGCCAAGTGATATGAGATAAGTTAGCGCGGCCACTCATCTATCCCATAGCGCAGTGTTAAACGTTCGGACTTATTTTTACCATTTGTTGCAAGTTCGAAACCTGTTGCCGAATTTCCTCAATTTTCAAAATGTGAGACGCAGAAATATTCACAAATACCCCCCCCCCCCTTTCCGAATGAAGAGACCGTCATTGCGTACACTATTTCTCTGCTCTTTAAAGGGACTGAAACCTTTGTCAATGGTATCTTCAACACTTTACGCTCTCTCATTGTTAGAGAACAGAGAAATAGTGAACGCAATGAAGAGACCATTGAGTGAGGTCACTCTCCCTTTAACAACGAGAGAATGTAGACCGTTTAAGAGTCCGTTGACAAAGGTTTCGGTCCCTTTAATACTTTTGAGCTATGTTTACCCACAAACAGTGTTAAATGTCTTCTTCTTCACAGGTCTTCCGTGCCGTGTGCTACACTTTTTTCTCTGTGTGTGTCTCTCTCTCACTCTCTCTCTGATCAACGTACACTTAGGAATAAGAGAAAAAATGATGATCGGAAGAAGCAAATAGATAAGACAAACAATAATTAATGATTATTTCATTTGAGGATAAGATAAGGTTCTGAGCAAGAGTATGGGAAGGAAGATGCACACAGCGAAATAAGTTTTCTCCACGGAGCATAAGACTTGAGAAGTTTTATATTTAACACTTTTTGAGCTAGGCAATGGCAAATCACATGAATTCACGAGTCACATAAATTGAACACAAAAACATTAAAAAAGGATGATGCTTGACCACTAGGAGAGGGAGAGGAACTAGATCAATCAATGTTAATACAATTGATCTTTCCAGGATATAGTGCAGGAGAATAAGCCTAAAAGGAGTGGGCTGGACTTCACTTTTTTGTCATGTCTCATCCTTTCGAAAAAAAA
The DNA here is from genome assembly GCA_943737045.1 of Parapristionchus giblindavisi. Classification (NCBI taxonomy): domain Eukaryota; kingdom Metazoa; phylum Nematoda; class Chromadorea; order Rhabditida; family Diplogasteridae; genus Parapristionchus; species Parapristionchus giblindavisi. The sequence goes on from CALSFV010000204.1 coordinate 301,039, forward strand.
AACAAATAAAAAATTCAGGAATGGTATGCCTTCCACCAAACAATTGGTGAATGGTTTCCTTTCAATCAACGAATTGCTGACTGGTATGCCTTTCATCAAGCAATTGCTGAATGGTATGCCTTTCATCAAGCAATTGCTGAATGGTATGCCTTTCATGAATCAGTTGCTGAATGGTATGCCCTCAAGATAAAGATTGAGAAGACTACTGATATATTAATAATTGACCGACCACCATCAAGTTTGTAATAGTACCATTCTAAAAAAAACCGAGAGAGTGTGGCGGTGCGAGAGAGTAGAGAAGGTTGAAAGGGAGGGAATCCCGTCCACTCCCTTCCCGCGTCGCCTCACCTGCCTCTCTGCTCTCTCGCACCTCCACACACTCTCTCGCCTCTTGCCTCCATTTCAACGCAAAATGACTACACTGAAAGTTGATTTTCCCGAAAAAATGAATTACACAGGCATGATCTCCATAAAAATCCGAACCGGGCGGCACATTTTTGTAAGTTTAGCATCATCGGGTAAAGAGAAACGACTAAAATCGCGATTTCAACGCGACGTCGCCTGGCCTCAACGGTGGCTTTATAAACATAAACGTGCAAAATGAACATGATCATCGTCATCAGCACCCTTGAGAACCCCGATTCCCAAAATTTCATTTTTTGACTGTGCCAGATTTAGTCGATTCTTGCGCAAACGGCCTCAGATATGGAAAAAAGCAATGGACCAACAACCTACCTACAACTACCTTGGGGTATACCGCTAACTACTGGGAAAGAACGAGATAAGGAATCACCAACTTTTACTCTTTGGGTGCGATTATTAAGGAGAGAGTAAAGCCATTTGATCAAGCAGCCACTTATACTGTAGGATTCACACTTATTGTTAGAAGAAGGAGGTTGGGATTGGGCTGCTCATCTCGATCGACCCACTGCGCCCGGCGGACTACTTTGTAGTACATTATACACTTCTCATCTCCAGTGATTGTCCACGAACGATGGTTCGTTGGCTTACCCCTTTGGGCTGCTCATCTCGATCGACCCACTGCGCCCGGCGGACTACTTTGTAGTACATTATACACTTCTCATCTCCAGTGATTGTCCACGAACGATGGTTCGTTGGCTTACCCCTTTGGGCTGCTCATCTCGATCGACCCACTGCGCCCGGCGGACTACTTTGTAGTACATTATACATTTCTCATCTCCAGTGATTGTCCACGAACGATGGTTCGTTGGCTTACCCCTTTGGGCTGCTCATCTCGATCGACCCACTGCGCCCGGCGGACTACTTTGTAGTACATTATACATTTCTCATCTCCAGTGATTGTCCACGAACGATGGTTCGTTGGCTTACCCCAAGATTCGTCGCTATATCACGGGTGGTTGTATTGGGATCCACGTGGACGTGCTGCTCCAGCAGGCCCAAGTCAAGCTCGGGGTGCCCTCCGGACTTGCCCTCGTCTTCGACGTCGTACTCCCTTTCTTCGAAGTGTTTGAACCCACGTTGCAGCGTGAGTGTACTACATTTTCTCTTTCCGCACGTACCCCTTCAACATATTTTATAAGATGTGACTGGGTGTTGAGCATCCGCCCCTCACCTTATGCATATTAATTAGAGTATGTCGTAATGTAAATATGTGTATGTTTGAGAAAATACCTATATTTTGTCTATAAACAGATTTAAAAAATACATTTATCCAACAGTGAATACATTTTTTAAACATAAATTCAACCGATTAATACAATTAAGAGAGATGGCCGTTAAGACTCGACCACCCCCGGACACGTTGAGCTAGCAATGAGAACTGGGGGTCCATACTTGGGTGTTAGGAGTGTCACCGGCCCTTATTACACAAAACAGTAGAAATTTCCTGTTTGTGCCCTCAGGTTATAAGAAAAATTAATTTAAGTGCGAAAACGTTTAAAAATCATAATTTCTCAAATTGCTGAGATGAAGTCTAAATATCATTTGCGATGCGTCTAGGGTGCACAGACCTTGCTAATTCACTATTAGCATCGAATGCGCGTTGATTCCTAAACCACTTTTTTGACTCAAAATTTTGGTTTTTTCGGACAAATCATCCCTTGTTTTAGTGAGTGCCCAAAATTTCCGACCAGGTATTGTAGCCTAAGCAATTCTGCATTGATTTAACTTAAAACTGAGTTCTTCCCGATCGACCATTTTGTCGAATTTTTTGCTCGAACTTCCGTCATCGATGGTTTTCCCGAACAAATGCTGTATTTTCCAAACGATTGGTGCGGAATTGTGGTCTGCTCAAAGTTTAGAGGTGAGTCGAGTAAATTGACACAAGAAGCCCATCACGACCCGGGGGTCATGGTCTGAAAATTTCAAAATTTCTCAAGTTTGAAATGTTTTCATTTATGTGGCTTATTGTGCAGTACTAATGATGTGAATAATATTCAGCCAATGCTCAATGGCTGTTCTCTCTTTTCAACCATTTTTTTTCGAAAATTTTCATTCTGAATATGTGCGAAAAATCAGAGTTGTGTTTGAATCAGTTTCCAACTTGCTTACTGTAACATTCTGTCATAGTACTATGCAATGTACATAATCAATATGAAAATCGTTCATTTTCGAAAATTCAAAAAAAATCAATTCGAGTGACTTTTACTTTCATTACTTTCATGACAAATTTCTATAATATTGCAGTTTTTCGACTCGAATGCTGCGACAATGAGCAAATGACAATGACAATGTGAAGTTTCATGATGAGTAAACATAGTAAAACTGAAATCCCGGCATTCGGCTCACTTTTGAAAAATCGATTTCCATGACCCCGGGGTCATGGAAAAAAATATGAATTTTCGAAAATCAACGATTTTCATTTTGATTGTGTACATTGCAAAGCACTTAGATAGGATGTTACAGAAAGCAAGTTGGAAACTGATTCAAACACAATTCTGATTTTTCGCACGCAATCAGAATGAAAATTTTCGATAAAATGGTTGAAAGGAGAGATCAGCCATTGAGCATTGGCTGAATATTATTCACATCATTAGTACTTCACAATAAGCCACATAAATGAAAACATTTCAAACTTGAGAAATTTTGAAATTTTCAGACCAAGACCCCGGGGTCATGAAAATCGATATTTTCAAATTGATTCAAGTGATGGGCTTCTTGTTTCATATTACTCGTCTCACCTCGAAACTTTGAGTAGGCCACAATTCCGCACCAATCGTTTGGAAAATACAGCATTTGTTCGGGAAGAACATAGTTTTAAGTCAAATCAATGCAGAATTGCTTAGGCTACAATACCTGGTCGGAAATTTTGGGCACTCACTTAAACAAGGGATGATTTGTCCGAAAAAACCAAAATTTTGAGTCAAAAAAGTGGTTTAGGAATCAACGCACATTCGATGCTAATAGTGAATTAGCAAGCACTGTCTACTCTAGACGCATCGCAGATGATATTTAGACTTCATCTCAACAATTTGAGAAATTATGATTTTTTAAAGTTTTTTTTATAAATTATTTTTTCTAATAGCCTGAGGGCACAAACAGGAAACTTCAGCCGTTTTGTGTAATAAGGGCCGGGGGCACTCCTAACACCCAAGTATGGACTCCCAGTTCTCATTGCTAGCGCACGTGTCCGGGGGTGGTCGAATATGATCGAGTCTTAGGGAACAGGCCTCTTAAACAAAGACTAAAATTGAGGCTATTTAAAAGGCGTTCTCGCTAAGACGGCAAGCAAAGTGGCACAGTTGGTGAAAATCGTTTCTATGCGCTCAAACTTCACAGATGGAGTGCCTAGGGGTGGGATACACTTCAGCCAAAAAATTGGACTCCAAACGTGATCTTTGATCTTTGATCTCGCGAAAAATAAAGTTGAGATTTTCCTATCTTGTTATACACCATTCGAAAGTGCGCAAAACGTTATGCCAGAATATAAATTTTAAGAGCTCTAGGTCTAGTATAGCTCCCGTAATGTGCGAAAAACCAATTTTTTTGGACGTTTTCAATCTTTAAAAAAATAAATCAGCACTTTACAATAATCTCCGGGGAATTCCACTGACGCTATCTTGTAGCAAATTTCATGTAGAATTTAATAAAAATTAATTGAGAAAAATCGATTTTGTCGGAATATCACTTTTAAGCCAACGCTATCGCCCGATCGAGCTCATTTTCCTAGTGTGGGTTCCAGGGATGGGCGAACATGATCAGACGAAAAAAATTCGAAAACGAAAAATTTTCGTTTCAAAACCTCGAAAAAATTCGAAAAATTCGAAAAAAACGAAAAAAATCCAATTTCACTGTTAAAGTGATTCATGATGTAGAAATCGTTGAGTTCGAAAGTCATTTTTTATTGGTTGCTTCTAGAAAACTTATTTAGGCAAAATATGGAAGAGGAAGAAACAATAAGAAACGTAAATTCAACACAACTTGAACTCAAACGAAACCCATGATAGGAATATTGACATTGATAAAAATCAGAGATTCGAAAGTGGAATGAGAGAGGCAAGTACGATTGTCGGTTTGTCGGATGTTTCCTGCAGTGGAGAAAAATCTATACATATATACTTCCAGGGGAGGGGGCACATGAATTTTCCCTGCATCTGGGGTCCGTCCAATCTGTCAAAAAAGATGCGAAGAAAGTTGCGAAGAAAGTTCGCAACTTTCGACGCAACTTTCGACGCAAGTTTTCTCTAAATCTCTCGAAATGCACACTCTCTAGTACTCTCTAACAACTTTCGATCGAAAGTTGCGTCGAAAGTTGCGACGAAAAGATGCGTCGAAAGATGCGAACTTTCTTGCGAGGTCGGTTAGAGCAGGCGAGAGAGTGTGCATTTGAAGAGGAGCAGAAAAAGTAAACGGTGCTTTACATAAAGTTGCGTCGAAAGTTTAATTTACAAAAGTGATAGTGTGATGGTTAAATTGTGGTTACTCAACTCTCCATGAAAGTGTGTTGAACAATTTATAAATATTTTTTGAGAAAACACTTATTATTTACACGAAAACTGCACAGGAAATCGTGTGCATTCTCAGTCACACTCGTCCGAAATCTTTGAGAGCGCGGAGCAGCTGAAAAACATGTTCGAAGTTCGAAATAAACACACGCGTCGCGACCGCGAGCGCGTGACCTGACTGACTGTTCTCTCCCTCACTTTCCGCTTTCCGATACACTTGTGTGCTTTTATGTACTCTCATTCACATTTAAATGTGTCAATGTTCATCTATATGACCTGTTTGTTGCTTGATCTTGATTGATTGTTTTGCAATTCCATTTCATTTGCAGCGAGTAGCTTTCGCCGCCTCCGTCGGCCTTTCCATCACTTCCTCATTGTCGTCCTCAAAATCCACCGGCTTGTACGTATCAGGCTACTCAGTATGTCTCGTCACACATCTGTCGCCCCAATGTATGCCATCCGCGGCAGCTCACAGTCGTCAGGTAATTTCATTACTTTTGTTATTGCTATTCATTATATTAATAGTACCGATATAAGTACGTCACAAGCGTGGACAGAGACCGTTAATCAAAGGAACTCATCGTACGCTTGTGACGTCACATTTTCCCTCTGGTCGTGTGTTATTGATTGTTTGATTTGTAATAATCGTGTCATTTGCAGCGTGTCGCAGTCAATGCGGGCGCCCCTGCATCGGCGCCAGGATCCGATCTCAGAACCTACGGTGAGCATCACACTCTTGTATTATGTATATTATTGTTCCTTTTGACGTTTTTTACTCTTTTATCATTCAAGATCTATTTGGAAAATACTTGCAACGTTAAGATGACGGGTGTGATTTGTAGAAGTTCTTGACAGCATCAGGCATGCTATGAAAGTAGCAGCAAACGGTTTGCCAAATTTCATGGATTCGGCCTCTGATGCGTGTAGTTTGAGGAATATGGTTATAGTAAAGTAGTTGCTTAAAGTATGCCATACTTTTAACTTCTACAACATCAAACTACAAGTTTGCCTGATTGTAGTTTGATCAGACTAGAATGTATTCTGATTGCAGGTGAAGTACGGCAGATGGCAGATCGACGGCTACACGAAGGACATTGGATCGGCCGCGTGGAAACTGGACCAGTGGAAGGTGAATTATTAATAATAATAATTGTTTATCGTTTCTCTGACAATGGAAAGCTATATTGATTGATTGCTTGATCTTTTGGTCTTGATCTCTTACTATACCTTATCGATCTATTATCTCTTGTCTTTGTCTGCCTGGGGATTCTGATCTACGATATCTCGTATCGATTGACTCCCGTTACGGAACGTTATTGAATGATTTAGATTAATCGATTATTGAGTAATCACATCGATTTGTAGGCTGAGCTATGGGAGGCGACGCACATTGGCATTCCGTGGCACGATCGCGAGAGCAACGACTGCCTCATCCTCGGATTCATGGTGGCCAGCAGAAGGTACTGTAGTTTGTTTGATTTTTGAACTTTGTTGTTTGATCAAATTGTTGTTGATGTTTGTAGTTTGATCAGTGTCAACAATATCCATTTGCAGTTTGAGCAGCGCGCCTCTGCTGACCGACCGGCGTTTGTCGTGGGACACTTTCACGAGTGGCAGGTACCAATTTATTATTATGCCTACCGTATCTTTGAATTTATCGATTAATTTCTACACACATTGAAGTGGAAGATGTAAACCGCGTGTATTAAGATTGTAATATTGGCATCGATTTGATTGATGTATTGATCGATTGATCTCCACAGGCAGGTGTCGGCTTGATGATGTCCCGTTCGTGGAAGACGAACATCTCTCTCGTGTTCACGACGCACGCGACGCTGCGTGGACGCCATCTGTGTGCCGCTGGCGCCGATCTCTTCCACCACATTGAACATGTTGGTAACTTTGATCTTTGAACTTTGAACTGTTGACCTGTTGATCGCTGACCAGGCATTGATCTATGATCCTTCTTTGTCAGTTGTACTGCGATCGTGAGGCGGGAGAGAAGCAGATCTACCATCGGTACTGCTTGGAGCGAGCAGCCGCGAACATGTCCCACGTCTTCACTACTGTCAGGTAGGTAGTTATTGAGACTTGTGACCTGTGCCCATTTTCCTTGCGTGAATCATAGGTAGAAAAGTACGTTGCGAACTACCAATCCTGACCGCATTTTCGAAAAAAGCAAATCGGTTTTAAATTCCGTCAAATGTAGCAACGCATACTACTTTAATACTTCTTTACTATATCCAATCCGCTTGACTATATTTGAACAAGTTGGAATCAAGAGAATACACTTTTAGTATTTAATTTAAATAATACATAAATAAATATATTAATTAATAGTGACATCACGGGTCGGTGGGTCGGTGTGAGCACCTTGTTCAAGCGCAGGTCGCATTCTCAAGCAGAACAGTCTCAACGTCGTCAAGTTTTCCGCCCTCCACGAGTTCCAGAACATGCACGCGATCGCAAAGGAGAAGATTCACGATTTCGGTAGGTAGTCAATATCGTACATCGTAATGAATAAATGGCTAAAGTAGCGGCTAATAACTGTTGTGTACTGTAATTTTGTAAGTCGAGATGGAATAGCGAGTTTTATCCCCTGTAACCATACAATTTAGGGGCCCTCACCGGATTTTTTAGATAGTGGGTCGATCTAGAAAAATCTATCACATAAAAATGAGCTTTATATAGTGGGTGGATCATGAAAATGATACGGATACAGTGCGTCGATCCTTACACTGTGAATGAATTAAAATGTTTGCCTGTAACTGTTGTAGCCTTTTTATCCGATTCTTCTTGTTGGCAACTCGTTGAATGCATGTATCTCGTTTCCCCATTGTAAATAGTTTTTTTTCATACTAGTCATTGCGAGTATGGCTATGTTTTTAAAGATGGAGGCCCTCGAATGTCTATGCAAAAGTATAAAATTTTGGCTATTCAAGGGTTAAATGATATGCTAGAAATTAGCACTTCAATCATAGGTGGGCGCGTGAAAACGAATTCATGTTGCGCACAGCCTTGCCTTCCCCTCAAACTGGATGAAAATTTGCATAGACATAGCTGAACGTGTTATAAGATCATTGGTGAAGTCTAAAAATTCTGGCGTGCAATAGCCGAGCCAGAAAATGGGTCCAAAGGTTGGTCACATTTGCAGAAACTCTGCCTGTAATCGATTTTTCGCTAAGATACCCAACGTACTGGCCACTATACCACCGCTCCACTTGTTTTCTCACTCAGGGAACAAAATATGCATCGAAAAATCGGTTACAGGCGGAGTTTATGCAAATGTGACCAAACTTTGGATCCATTTTCTGGCTCGGCTATTGCACGCCAGAATTTTTGGACTTCTCCAATGATCTTGTAACACGTTCGGCTATGTCTATGCAAATTTTCATCCAGTTTGCTTTCCGCGAGCTGAGATAGTTCCCTTGTTAGCATTGCCTCGCAAACAATTGGAAAATTATATATATATATATATATATTTATTTACCACAAGGTAAACGTGTATGAACAATATAAACGTGTATGAACAATAAAAAAAAATTGCCGGTCAAATCTGCTAAAAATGGCCATGCGCATAGCCTTGCATTACAATTCACTCGGTTTGCGCACAGCCTTTCCCCACCGTGCCCACCTATGACTTCAATGCGTGCATCCCTTGGCGTAGTGGTAAATGCGCTGCCTAGTTAGCAACGCCGCGGGTTCGAAACCTATTGCCGAACTTTCTTATTTTCAAAAACTTTGCCTGTACATCAGCATGATTCATTCATGATTATAGCGATCAATACGTTGAATTAGCATAAAATAATTAATGTACTGTGTGCAGAATAACTTTTGCTATCTTTCTGTCTTCACAGTTTGTTCACGAAAATATTGCCCGGACTCCACCTTTGAACATTAAAATAAGCGTTAACATGCCCTTATCTCGCATGTGTAATTAATAATGATATTATTAATAATAATAATTTATATAAATTTCAGTGGTAAGATTCCCGACATGGATGAGATGATGTTGCCGTCGGAGCAAGTGCAACTCAAGCGGTGTATCATGTCGTCAAAGGTTATTTGATTTATTGATCCATTGAATTGTTATTGATTTAATGATTGATGAATAGATTGATTAGATTATTGATTGATTGATTGACCACGGTATAAACGAGCTACTCAATCGATTGTTGTACCTTGTCGATTTGTGATCAGCATGTGTAGCTAAAGTATATTGATTGGTCATCCGGTTACTGTAATCCTTGATTACTAATCATGTTCATTTCAGGTACTCGGCGCCCTCCGTCGCGTGCGCCTCTAACGATCATCACGATAGAGTCAAGGTATGGTGGTTGTTGTTTTTTTGGCAAATTGCCAAGATTCTCTTCTTTTCGCAAACAGTTAGTTGATTCTTGTCAGTAATGCGGTGTTCAGAACATGGAAAATGCACGAAAATGAGAAAATGCTGTTCAGAAGTTCAACTGGAAAATGCTCGATTTTGGGCCGAAAAAGATGGTTTTAAGTTCTTTAAAAGCGTTGAAACACATTGTTTCATGGAAAATTACTAAATTAAGTCATTTATAAAGCACGCCACTGAATCAAATATCGCATGATCCTTTTTTCTCTTTAAGCCGAAAATCAACGAAAATGCTGCGAAAAATCAAATGAGTATTTTCCGAGCATTTTCCGTCGGAACTTCTGAACAGCATTTTCGTGTGTTTTCCAAGTTTTTAACACTGCATAAAAGGGGAATTTGCGTAGAAAGGATGACTATAATTGCTAAAAGTCGCAAAGTGTTTAGTCCTCGTAAGTAAATGATAAGTCTTCAGGTGATCTTCCATCCTCTGTCACCACTCATTGGTCTCGACTACGATGACTTTGTGCGCGGCTGTCATCTGGCGTCGTCAACTCGTACTACGAACCATGGAGATGCACACCCGGAGAGTGCGTGATTTTCTCTCAGAGATTTGTACCGATGATACACAAATTATTATGTTTCGTTTGTTCCTATCGCCTAATTACATTTTACCGTTTATTCAATTCGATGTTTCTATTAGAAAATATTTTTATCACTTTCAGAACTGAAAGAAAAGCCTTTAAATTCCATGTTTGATTATTTTAAAGTTTTAAAATTGTTTATAAATAGCTTGCATAAATATATTTGTCCACACTGTCGTTGTTCCGAAATATGCTAATAATAATGAAAATAATATATAAAGTTGTAAATTGGCGAAACGAAATTAGTTAAATTACATGCCACATTGTAGTAGTACGTTCAAACGGACGAATTATGTGGTCCGAAAAAAATGACAGACCGGACTTAATCTGACCCTACGAACCGGGTTACGGTAGTTTACGATAGGTCATAATCATATTCGCGAACACAGTGCTTATTCCCGCGATAATTACTAAATCTGACCCAGCGGAATCAATCTGACCCACTGAACTCGGTTACTGTAGGTTACGGTAGGTGGATTACGGTAGATTATGGTGGCTTAAATAATGAGTTAACTTGATTGTTGTTAGATCCGGCGGAGCTCCGCCCACCACCTGCTAGTTTAGTCGCATACCAAACCCGTCTGGGGTTTGCCGAACTCTTTATTACAAGTATATAAGCCCCTTTACCCAGAGAGGGGTAAGAGAACATGCGACGAAAGTTGCGAGGAAAGTTCGCATCTTTCTGCTGAACTCTCGCTAGAAAGTTGCGAACTTTCTTCTGAACTTTCGATCGAAAGTGACAGATTGGACGGACCCCTGATAGATGTTCGTGAATTTGGCTCGAAAAATATATGAAAAAAAAACATCCGTCATCGATTCAGAAAAAGTTAAAATACAGTAAGAACTCGATCATTTCTGGAGTGGAAAACTTACAGTATGAAAAAAGTATTGAATTTCATTCGAAAATACCTTTTTTTGTAGATGAAAATCCCTTTTCCCATTATTTCCTTGTATTTGAACTCCCAGAATATCTAGTGTAAAACTCGAAAAATTTCCGAGAAATTCGAAAAATTTTTCGATCGAATAATTTTTCGTCTGGAGGAAAAAAACGAAAAAAAACGAACACGAAAAAATCTTTTTCGCCCATCCCTGGTGGGTTCGAACCCCACCCCAGGACAATGTTTTTTGCTGATTTTTCGCTGGCTTTACAATGCTGCCCAAGGCATTTGCCAATGTGTATGACCTTAAGAAAGTGGTTTTCTTGATATATTTAGCTGATAAAGTATGCAAATAACGAGTTCTTGACTCAAGTCACGATCGCTGAATTGCTCGAGAGAGTTACTTTATTCTATAAAATGATAGGGCACATCTGTCTGTTTGTTTGTTTGTTTGTGTGTCCGTCACACGCCCTTTCTCCTTTAGGATTCCTTTAGGATTGTTTAGAAACACTACATCGAGCATGCAAATGTACGACTCTGTCGTATGACAGTTACCTGGTTGATCCTGCCAGCGGTGATATGCTCAGATAAAAGATTAAGCCATGCATGCCTGCGAACAAGCCTCATTTGGGGGTAAACCATTAGTTCGGTTCCAGATACGGACAAGCTCAACCAATCGATGTCGATCGGGCGATAGCGTTGGCTTAAAAGTGATATTCCGTCAAAATCGATTTTTCTCAATTAATTTTTATTAAATTCTACATGAAATTTGCTACAAGATAGCGTCAGTGGAATTCCCCGGAGATTATTGTAAAGTGCTGATTTATTTTTTTAAAGATTGAAAACGTCCAAAAAAATTGGTTTTTCGCACATTACGGGAGCTATACTAGACCTAGAGCTCTTAAAATTTATATTCTGGCATAACGTTTTGCGCTCTTTCGAATGGTGTATAACAAGATTTGAAAATCTCAACTTTATTTTTCGCGAGATCAAAGATCAAAGATCACATTTGGAGTCCAATCTTTTGGCTGAAGTGTATCCCACCCCTAGGCACTCCATCTGTGAAGTTTGAGCGCATAGAACCGATTTTCACCAACTGTGCCATCTTCCATCCCGTTCACTGCATTCTTACCAAGAACGCCTTTTAACACGAGTATTTGAACATTTTGAACTACGAATATAATGTGCTTGTACATAAAACACGCTATCTGAGAAAGTCGACATATGTGTGGTATCGACGAAAAATGGATTTTTCTGTTTTATGTATGACAATTACAGGTTCCATGAGTGTAGTTCGCTGGTACTTGGAAATTCCTTCCAATTGAAAATTCGCTTCAGGAGGTGACCACACAACGATTTGGCGCCTTTTCCTAAAAGGTTTATTTCGAATCCAATCGAATCGGGAGTCGGTGCAATGGACTCCTTGGCGAATTCTAAGAAACTATTGCTGAGGAAAGTTTTTTGATTAAAGATCAACGAAGGCTGGAATTCGGGAATTTTCAGAAAAAAATTCACATTAAATTAATTCTCACTATTTTCCCATGGCCCAGGTAAATTTTTTATTTGCTCAATAGTTTCTGCATATTATATTACAGCTTTAGTTTAAAATTGATAATTTTTAAAAAGTGGGAAATCTGTAAACGAATCAATTTTGTTCGTTGGACTTAATTGTGGTGATGATTTGCGAGGTTTCCTAAAAAGTTTATTTCGAATCCTATCGATTCGGGATTGGGCACATTCAAATTCTTGTCTAATTCTAAGAAACTATTGCTGAGGAGAGTTTTTCGATAACCGGTCAACGAACGCTGGAATTGGGAATTTTCGAATAAAATGTGTACAATAAATTAATTCTCACTATTTTCCATGGCGAATGTAATCTTTTTATTTGCTCAATCGCTGCTACATATCATAACACATCTTAGCGCGTATATGAATAAGTAAATAGGAAAATAGTGAGAATTAATTTATTGTACACATTTTATTCGAAAATTCCCAATTCCAGCGTTCGTTGACCGGTTATCGAAAAACTCTCCTCAGCAATAGTTTCTTAGAATTAGACAAGAATTTGAATGTGCCCACTCCCGAATCGATAGGATTCGAAATAAACTTTTTAGGAAACCTCGCAAATCCTCACCACAATTAAGTCCAACGAACAAAATTGATTCGTTTACAGATTTCCCACTTTTTAAAAATTATCAATTTTAAACTAAAGCTGTAATATAATATGCAGAAACTATTGAGCAAATAAAAAATTTACCTGGGCCATGGGAAAATAGTGAGAATTAATTTAATGTGAATTTTTTTGAAAATTCCCGAATTCCAGCCTTCGTTGATCTTTGATCAAAAAACTTTCCTCAGCAATAGTTTCTTAGAATTCGCCAAGGAGTCCATTGCACCCACTCACGAATCGATTGGATTCGAAATAAACTTTTTTGGAAAAGTCGCCAAATCGTTGTGTCGTCACCTCCTGAAGCGAATTTTCAATTGGAAGGAATTTCCAATTACCAGTGAACTACACTCATCGTGCCTGTAATTATCATACATAAAACAGAAAAATCCATTTTTCGTCGATACCAAAAAAATTCAGATGTTGAATTTTCTCAGATAGTGTGATATAAATATTGCAGGAGATATTGATAATTTTCTAAGAAGGTTGATCGTCTTCCGTTATTCCAAAATTATCCGTAAATATATTACGAGCTTGCTCATATATTCTGATGTCGCGCATTACTCTCACTGAAAGGGTAAAAAATATTTTGAATGAGAATTAAAGAAGCACTTAAAGCCACACCACAGTTATTTTGGAACCCTCTGGCCGTAATCCCCCGCAGAGAGAGTGTGAACACCATGCGGATTGCCAGATTGGCATGGGATATTTTTTAAAAGGAAGAGCACCCGAGAGATTTGTGGTAAGCCACTATCACAACAAATGGGACAGTCGATTCGGGAATCTGAAAACATAGCCCGTGTAGCTCAGTGATCACTATTTCTTGTTAGCAGGTGGTCATCGCGAAAATCACGAATGCACCACTGCTTGAAGTTTACGCAAAGGTGCGCTTTTTGAAAATTGGAAATTTCATCAATAGGTTCAGAACCCTCGACCATGGGTCATAAAATCCGTGGGTACACTAAATATATGTAATTTTTTTTGCAAATCACTTCCACTTTGAATTTATTTGTCTTTATCAGAATATTCATTGAATTCGTCTGAATAACAAATTCACAATATTCCCCAATCCTGTCAAAGAACGAAATTTACCTTCCCATTGTCGTGTATTTCTAAAGTTCAATTCTTTATCGTACGGAGTGGTGGGGAACTGTTGAACGTTTACCTGAAATTGAACTTTTGATCTATATTTCGGGTTATTTCAAGATGTTATATTGATTTACCGACAATTTCTACTGTAAAACGAATAGCCAGGGAATCAATGAACTTGTTTCAAATGTTGTCGCATCGTTTCAAATGTTGTCACATCGTTTCAAATGTTGTCACATCGTTTCAAATGTTGTCACATCGTTTCAAATGCTGTCACATCGTTTCAAATGTTGTCACATCGTTTCTAATGTTGTCACATCGTTTCAAATGTTGTCACATCGTTTCAAATGTTGTCACATCGTTTCAAATGTTGTCACATCGTTTCAAATGTTGTCACATCGTTTCAAATGTTGTCACATCGTTTCAAATGTTGTCACATCGTTTCAAATGTTGTCGCATCGTTTCAAATGTGGTCACATCGTTTCAAATGTTGTCACATCGTTTCAAATGTTGTCACATCGTTTCAAATGTTGTCACATCGTTTCAAATGTTGTCACATCGTTTCAAATGTTGTCACATCGTTTCAAATGTTGTCACATCTTATTGGATGTATGATAAATAAATAAATAAATGTCCTTGCCTCTTCGTTCTTGCACCAACATCTGACGTACGGATGCTTGAGGGCATCAGCGATGGAATAACGTTTGTTCGGATCAATAACTAACATGTTCTTGATAAGATCACGGAAGTTTGCATCTTAATATTTTATAAATTAACATATTTATCTAATATTTTTTTATATTTTTCGTATACAGTATACATAGGTCAAAAGTCATGGGACACTTTTTCATTTTTTTATAACTTTTGAACCAGGAAAGCAATCAAGCTGATCTTTTGAGGTAATGTACAGAATTTATCAAGGAATACAACCATGATGTGGTGATGTAATTAAATCAGTTCACTGCTGCGTAGTGATGACGCAATCGAGGTACACTTTTTTGAAAATTTTTATTTCTTTAGTGAAAAGTCCTGTTCTTCTGAAGCATTGTGAGAGTGGAGACACACACTAGGGCTGCACGGTCACACAATCCGGAATGGCTCCGACTCCGATTTCAGGCTGCAGCAGGGTCGCAACTTGGACCCCGAAAATTTACAACTCAGCTTCTAGATGTGCTAACGACTCGTTCTAAGTGCTGAAATGATGCTAGTGGCGAGTAATGTTTATCCCCAGATTACGGTAGTCATAACTCGTCATTTGCCCTCAGGGCATAAAATAAATTTTTTTTGGGGAGGACCGATTTTGAGACCCTACCGTTCAGAGGGCGGGTCTTCTAAAATTATGGTTCCTGTGCAAGCAGCTTTGTAATGTATCATATATGTATTTCCCTTATTTTGGTTAAGTTCCGATTCCTTTCAAACCCGCAGCAAACTTTATGCTGAGGTCTACTCGGTGCGCGCTCTTGCGCTTTCTCTGTTACTGCCCTCGCCCCTGACCCTCTATTGATGAAATCTCTTAGTTTCAAAGTACCAATGCATGTTAGAGATGTTCACAAAAGTTTTTGCACTAGTTTTGAACTTTGATCTTTGATCTTTGTATTTTGATCTTTAGTCGCTACAACCGAGTAGATCTCAGCAGAGCGTTTGCTGCGGGTCTGAAAGGAATTTGAACTTAACCAAAATAAGAGAAATACATATATGATGCATTACAAAGCTGCTTGCACAGGAACCATAATTTTAGAAGACCCGACCTCTGAACGGTAGGGTCTCAAAATCGGTCCTCCCCAAAAAAAATTATTTTATGCCCTGAGGGCAAATGGCGAGCCATGACTACCGTAATGTGGGGATAAACATTACTCGCCACTAGCATCATTTCAGCACTTAGAACGGGTTGTTAGCACATCTAGAAGCAGAGTTATAAATTTTGGGGGTCAAAGTTGCGACCCTGCTACAGCTTGAAATCGGAGTCGGAGCCATTGCGGATTGTTTGACTGTACAGCCCTAGTGGGGGTCTCCACTCTCACAGTGTTCCTGAAGAGCAGGGCTTTTCACTAAAGAAATGGGAATTTTCAAAAGAAGTGTACTTCGGTTGCGTCATCACTACGCATCAGTGAACTAATTTAATTACACCAACACATCATGGTATTATTCCTTGATAAATTCTGTACATTGTCTCCAAAGATGAGCTTGATTGCTTTCCTGGATCAAAAGTTATAAAAAAATGAAAATGTGTCCCATGACTTTTGACCTATACTGTATTTATATAATAATCTATTTCATTCATAATATTTTACATATCAAATAATTCTTCAGCGATATAAATACGGCTCAAACTCACTAGTAAATTTGAATTTTTCATCAAGAAACAGACTATCGGGGAATAGTGTCTCCATTGGCTGTTCTGTTACTGGTAGCATGCTTTTCACTAATCTGAAATATGAAAATCAAAAAAATGGCTGCAGAAGTTCCTAAATGATTTCGAAATTTCACTTTGTATCACATACCTAAACATATCTTCCAACCCTTCTCTACTCTCAAGAGATTCCATCATTGACCCTGTCGGAGTTCCTCTTATCTTTACGATACTTTCGCAGACATCTAGCTTCGTCTTTCCTTCGAACATCGGATGATGCAGCACCATCTCAGCGAGGATACAACCAATCGACCACACATCAACTTTAAAAGATTTAATATTCAAATTTTAAAAAAAATACATATTATATGAGACGAATCGCCAGAGGTTCGACCACCCCCCGGACATAGAAATTTCGACCCCCTGAAAAATTCAGATTAAGTACTTTGAACGATGCTCTATCGAACTGCGCTTTCCGAATTTGCATATCTGTTCTCATTTTCGAGTAGTGGTAGGTCAAAGTTGGCAGGTACGGTATTTTTGGCTCGAATGTGCGTCAGAAAAATGATCATAACTCCGTTCAAAATAATAATATAGACACTTTTCCAAAAAAAGCATCGAAAAAGGAGATCTTGCGCAACATTTCCCAGTTGGTGACGTCATTTTTCGACCATGCTCCGGTGCTGGGCGGTCGGTTTTATGAAAAAGTGACTTAACTTTCCTAATCGGAAAAAGTGCACTTTTCTTCTATGCGCGTTTTGTTGCACCCATATGTGTCTAAAAATGACCCAAGTTTCAGAGGATTTCCGAATTGGAAAAAAAAGGCGTTGATTTTAGTGACGCGACCTCGGACCTGTCAAAGGAAAGAACGGCTTATTCCTTTATCAAGAAACAGCAAAGGAGCTTAAATGACTCAAAAACATCCGAAAAAGCATTACGAGCTCAAAATACCCATATACGACAGTTATTTGAAACACAAAATCACCGAGTTCCGAAAAATTTGAAAAAACCCATATTTTGCTTTTCCACGTGGAAAAAACGTCTCAGTAATGTTAATTAATCTTTATAATATTTCTTATAATGTTTTTGAACATTTATGTTTTTGGAAGTGAAGGCCTACCTGCTCTTAGAGCCGAGATATCCGCCATCGAGATTACACGCGCGCGCCCCAACTCCGCGCGATGTGTTGCCATAAAATGAACGTTTTCCAGCTCAGAATGACTCAAAACAACTTGTTTCATCATTCTTATCACGAATAAATACCTTGGAACAAGTTTTCTGTGTCTGTGATTTTAGAGCGGTACCTCTTTAACTCTTTACCTTTACCACCGAGCGGGTTCGAACCCCGGTTCGATCCAAATCTTTTGCTGATTTTTACAGACACAGAAAACTTGTTCCAAGGTATTTATTCGTGATAAGAATGATGAAACAAGTTGTTTTGAGTCATTCTGAGCTGGAAAACGTTCATTTTATGGCAACACATCGCGCGGAGTTGGGGCGCGCGCGTGTAATCTCGATGGCGGATATCTCGGCTCTAAGAGCAGGTAGGCCTTCACTTCCAAAAACATAAATGTTCAAAAACATTATAAGAAATATTATAAAGATTAATTAACATTACTGAGACGTTTTTTCCACGTGGAAAAGCATAATATGGGTTTTTTCAAATTTTTCGGAACTCGGTGATTTTGTGTTTCAAATAACTGTCGTATATGGGTATTTTGAGCTCGTAATGCTTTTTCGGATGTTTTTGAGTCATTTAAGCTCCTTTGCTGTTTCTTGATAAAGGAATAAGCCGTTCTTTCCTTTGACAGGTCGGCTTATTCCTTTATCAAGAAACAGCAAAGGAGCTTAAATGACTCCGAGGTCGCGTCACTAAAATCAACGCCTTTTTTTTTCCAATTCGGAAATCCTCTGAAACTTGGGTCATTTTTAGACACATATGGGTGCAACAAAACGCGCATAGAAGAAAAGTGCACTTTTTCCGATTAGGAAAGTTAAGTCACTTTTTCATAAAACCGACCGCCCAGCACCGGAGCATGGTCGAAAAATGACGTCACCAACTGGGAAATGTTGCGCAAGATCTCCTTTTTCGATGCTTTTTTTGGAAAAGTGTCTATCATTATTTTGAACGGAGTTATGATCATTTTTCTGACGCACATTCGAGCCAAAAATACCGTACCTGCCAACTTTGACCTACCACTACTCGAAAATGAGAACAGATATGCAAATTCGGAAAGCGCAGTTCGATAGAGCATCGTTCAAAGTACTTAATCTGAATTTTTCAGGGGGTCGAAATTTCTATGTCCGCGGACCCTCCGAAACGGTCGATTTTCTCGCGATTCGTCTCATATATCATTATATATATTTTAATATATTATACATTAATTACTATATTTTACAAATGTTTGTTTGCCTGCACATGTAATGCAATGCATAATTGGCTGTAAACTGATCTTACGTTTGTTTTATTCTCACATTGCGATTCTATACGTTTCATAATAAAACATAAATCTAAACGTACTTTTTGTGTCATATTTCATCCTGAATATGACCTCAGGTGCTCGATAGTATGGAGTGACAACGTTGTCAGTCATTTGCTCCCTACTCGTTTTTCGTGCCAATCCAAAGTCCAGAATCTTCAATTTACACTCCTTATCGACAACGATGTTGCTTGGTTTGAGATCCTTAAAAGAAAAATTTCCAGTTTAGTTTAATTAAACGTGCGCACTAACACCGAACAGTATTTATTAAACGCACACCCGAGCTATTTTTTCTCTCCGCTCTGTCTCGTCCGAATTCCTGAACGTGCCACTGAGGCAGAGACTGAGACTGCGGATCGTGAGTTGCTATCCCGTATGCTTGCCACCATTGGTGATTCAGCCTTGTCAGACTTCGCGGGTTCCATATCTCTCAAAAGGCATCCGCCTACAAAAAATCCCAAGTCTGACAGAGCTCGGGTCATTAAGGTTCAATTTCCTTGTCTTAAATCTCGTGACAGTTTCTTCTCTCTTGGTCGTAAGCATCGCGTTGCTTCATTCTTATCTCAGACCGGACTACACAGCTGATCAGCTCGAGACTGATCGGTCCCTGAGGAAAGAAGCTGGAATCATGAATGCCACAGCGGGGCAATTGGAGTACGTAGTTCGTGATCTAAAAATAGTCAGACTATCGACTCCAAGAGCACTTCCTCCTCGGTCACTCGAAGCCATTCAAAAGAAGGGTAACATTGATCGTGGTAATGGAAACCCTTGGTCATCAGACCTTGGTGTTCATGATTCATCTCACAATCTTGTTCCCAACTGGGAATCCCTTGTCTCTTATCCACCTCTATCAAATCCCGGATCTGTCGCTGCATCTGCTTATGATTTGGGTACCGTTTCAAAACGTGTCCGGCCAAAAAGCCAGGGCAGAGGTGGTAACAGATCTAACCCACTTAGCACACTTCGCTCAAATAGCAAGAGGCCTCATCTGTCTACGTCGCCCCTTAATACATCTCCTACTGCTGCTCCTAATGGTCCCAAGAAGGCCAATACTCAATCTGTCTTATCTCCTGTAGTTGCTAGTAATGCTCCATCCCCAACTCATTCTCATATGTAGGTCTCTCATCATTCGGCTGTCTCTGCGCCCTCTCCTCCTCCCTCTCCATCTTCTCTTTATTTATCATCCTCTAGGGATACGCCGCGAATCAATACTATCTCTTCTTTACTGATCAATGCACGTAGCATACCGTCAAAACGAAAAAAGTGAAACATTTTTCAAAATTTTTGAAAATTTTTGACAAAAGTTCACAACATTCCTTGTTTGCGCATTTTTCACGATCTTGATGATGTATTATCTAAGGTATTTCATTGTGGATGTGTTTGCCCAATACAGTTGTGCACGACAAAAGTGAAAAAATTAATCGGGAACACTCCACAGCAGAATTGGTATACTGTAGCATACTGTAGAATCTTACTGTAAAACTGCTGCCATCGAGCTTTTTTCGTCTTATAATGGTTATATATAGCATTACCTGACTTCCTATAGCGAATTTGCACTGTTTGGACCTTGGCATAGATCAGGCTGCAAAAGTGGTATACTGTAGAAAATCCTACCGTATACCAGTTTCACAAAACAGCGTTCACAGTGATTTATTTCAAAATTATTCTTCGCAGGCAAATTAGGCAAGCTCAGAGATGCTCAAATACCCTATTATCTAATAAAAAAACTAGCAACCCCATTTAGATATCATGATTCAAAATTTTCAAAATCTTGTGAACTTTTGTCAAAAATTTTCAAAAATTTTGACAAATGTTTCACTTTTTTCGTTTTGACGGTAGGCTACAAGATTCCTCTCATAGACGACTTCATAACCACCTTCAATTATAAACTAGTAGCAATTACCGAAACATGGGCTCAAGTAGATACATTTTCCGATTCTATGCTTTCAATGGGTAAATTTTCAGTCTATAGATGCGACAGGGATAAACATGGCGGTGGTGTAGTATTACTTATCGATCCATCTATTTCATCTACCTTAATCCTTTCCTCATCATTCTCAATTTACTGTCAAACCGTTGGAGTTAGACTAATCTTCGAAAACAACTTGATCTTTGATCTTTATCTGATCTACCGTAGTCCGTCCTGTGAGTCTCACCAATTCTCCACTTGCCTTTCGCATATCACTGATATTGTCTCATCCAATATCTACCCTTACTTTGTATTGGGCGACCTAAACTTTCGCGAAATCGATTGGTCTTCCTTGCCATTATCCGTATCGCTACCGCCTACACATCACTCTCCAGTTCTACTTGACTTTGCGCAATCTCATTCTCTGACACAATGTGTTCCCTCCCCAACTAATAGTCTGCTAGATATTGTTCTCGCCTCTCATATTCATATCTTGTCTGACTGCAGAGTTCTTCCTCCTTTGCCTAAGTTAGACTCTTGTATCATTCTCTATTCTGGCATCTCTGCCTAAGGCCAAACCTCGCCTAATTAAGGACTATAGGAGAACTAATTGGACTGCTGTTCAAACTGCTATTGCCACTGTTGATTGGTATAGTGAACTTTCCATTTGTAATCAGGACGCTGACACACTCTATTCCACCTTTTTAAGCATTATTCAATCAATTATTGATATTCTCATTCCAATTCGCAAGGTTAATCCATCCAAATACAAAAACGGTTTTTCGTGTAAGTCTCTTAACCTCTTGCGTAGGTGCAGATCTTAATATCGTAACCGCTTATCAATTGGTATTGAACCATTTCTTGCGACTAGTCGTAGACTCCGCCTCTCAATCAATAAAACTCGCAGGCAACGCGAGCGCTCTCTTTTCAATAATCCTAATCTTAAGAAGTTTTATAAGTTCGCAGGCGATCGTATAAAAGATGTGCATCATACCATAGAATCTCTCAAGGATAATACTGGCAATATAAAAACATCTGACTTTGCTAAAGCCCAATTACTTGCTGATCACTTCAGTGAATCCTTTAATCATTCTACCTATCCTACACCTGTCTTGTCTTCCCACCCAAGATCACAGCGCATCGACTATATCGATTTTTCCCCAATTAGAATAACCAACGTCATAATCAAGTTGCCTAATAAGATTTCTCGATCTCCTGATGGTATTACCTATGCTTTCTTGAAAAAAAACTGCCTCTCTATTCCATTGTCGATTCTCTTCAACTGGTTCATGCTTCACTCTTGTTCCCCGTCTGCCTGGCTTACCGCTATTGTTTGCCCCATTTACAAACGGAAAGGCGCCAAGCATGATGTTAGTAATTATCGCCCCATATCTATTACGAGTGCATGTTGCAAAGTTATGGAAAGACTGATTTGTAAAGATATCACTGCGTATCTAACCACCAATGATCTCTTGCCTACTGAACAGCATGGGTTCAGAGGTAGAAGATCATGCAGTTCGTGCCTTCTCTCAAGCTTCTCCTCGTGGCACAAGAACCTAGATAAGAAAAACTTTATATCTGTAGCATTTATCGACTTCAGTAAGGCTTTTGATACATTGCCCCTTAATTTGCCTGTTCATAAATGTGAATCTATCGGTATCACTGGATGTCTTCTCAAATGGATTAGCTCCTTCCTTCATAATCGCACCCAATCAGTTATAGTAGGTGATACAATGTCTAACCCTTTCAATGTTATTAGTCGAGTCCCTCAAGGATCATGTCTTGGCCCCCTCCTTTTCTCTTTGTATATTTCGGACGTTGCATCTGTGTTGCCCCAAAATGTTCAATGTTATATTTATGCAGATGATCTCAAAGTCTTCTCTGTCAATAACCCTATCGCCTTGCAAACTGCATTAGATTCAATTCACGCATGGAGTGCCCAGTGGGGACTCACAATGTCTCGCACGAAAACAGTCATAATGTGCATGGGCCCGAATCACCCCCCCCCATTCAATTGTTCGATCAACAACACCTTTCTACCCTGCGTCACTGAGATCAAAGATCTCGGTGTCACATATTCAAATACTTTGGATTTCACTGAACATATTAGCAACATAGTGAAAAAAGCTAAAGCTCGCTCCTGCTACATCCTTCGCTCTTTCACTTCAAAAAGCCCAGTTGTCTATACCCGTCTATTTTGCACTTATGTCCGTCCACTGCTCGAATACTGTTCTGAAGTGTGGAACCCCATGTCGTCGTCTTTGAATGCCCTAATTGAATCAGTACTTATCAGATACTCCAGATTGGTATGTAAACGCTGTCGTCTACCGTACACCTCGTATGAGGATCGTCTACGAGCCTTGGACCTCCCTACTTTAGAAACCCGTAGAACAATTATTGATCTTACTGTAACATTCA
The DNA here is from genome assembly GCA_943737045.1 of Parapristionchus giblindavisi. NCBI lineage: Eukaryota > Metazoa > Nematoda > Chromadorea > Rhabditida > Diplogasteridae > Parapristionchus > Parapristionchus giblindavisi. Next base: position 324,238 of record CALSFV010000204.1, read on the forward strand.
AGATCATTCATAATTTTATTGATATTGACCCCCGTAGCATCTTTATATTTTCCAACACTTTGAATTTTACTCGAGGTCATCAACTTCGAATTTGTATGAACCCTTCATCTAGTACACGCTATCTATTATTTTTTTCAAATCATGTTGTCCGTAAATGGAATAATTTAGATCGAACTATTGTCACATCAATCTCTCCTCAAGTGTTTAGTAATTCTATAAAGGTTGCAATCCAGTAATTGCACCTATATCGTCGCTACTTCTTGTTTTAATATGTATTTAATTGTTCATGGAAAAAAATCTCTCTTGTCTCTTTTCTCCAAGACGCGATAAATATATTATTATTATTATTATTATTATTATTATTATTATTATCTCGTAGCCAAATAAAGCGAGAGAGCATTGCCAGAGCGGAGAGTTTAATATAAGATGTGTCTTTAAATCGTCTAAATAGTAAAACAATTTCAAAAAATTAAACAAATACCCTATGAATGCAATTATGTCGATGAATGTGATTAACAGCACAAAGGCATTGGTAGATAAAGAATGAGATGCCTCGATGAGTGAGCTTTGACTTTAAACACACCTGAATAATTAGGTTTAAATACTTAAAGGGAGCGTAACCTCTCTCAATGGTCTCTTCGACGCGCAATGCTTTCTCGATGTGAGAGAACACAGAAATTGTGTGCGAAATGTAGAGACCATTGAGAGAGTTTATGCTCCCTATAAAGGTGGAGTAACTCGAAAGATTTGGCTTTCGCAGAGAGGGATTTGTATGAACATTCTTGGGTCTCCATGTTTAAGGCTCCGTGCTCAATATGGGCTTATGCATAAGTGCCAAAAGATCGATCATGCTATCGTAAAGGAAGACGCACCAAAGAAAGAAGACTCCACTTTTTTGTCACTCTACGATCATTGGCAACAGTACTCAGCCAACCTTGATAAAGAGTATTTTAATAATAATAATAACATTATTAATAATATGAAGTGCGTGTTTACTTCTCACAACTTACATCTTGCAGATTTTTCTCCATCATCTCCATCACGAAGTAGATATCTGAGCCATTAGGCGATATAAATGCAGAGTACATTTTGATGATCTTTAATTTAATCTTTGATCTTTGATCTTTGGTCTTTGGAACAAACATTAGGATGTTTAATGGTTGAGAGCAGTGAGAACTCTCGATAGGTGTTTTTCGCATCGGATATGCATTTGAACGGACGTAGTAGCTTCTTTATGGCAACTTTATTCTTCGTTACCGCATCATCCGCTGAACTGAAAACGGTAAGAATGGGACTCCTAGGGTATTTCAAAACTAATAGTTTACTTGCAAGTCTACTTCTAGCTAGACGTAAGTTTACTGCAAATGACGCAAGTTTACTGTAAGTGTAATACTTTAATGCATTTCGTAAAATGTTCTTTCACTTGTAGTACACTTGCAGTAAACTGTCGTAATTAAAGAAGACTGTTAGTTTGGAAATAGCGGAGTCATTACAAAACTAATCAATAGAAGACTACAAAAACAGAAAAATAAACTATAATATAATATTAGTAAATCGATTATGTACATGAAATTATACTATTATTATTATTATTACATATTTATTATTATATACTATTATTATTATTTTATTATCAATAATAATAAAACTATTGCTTACATCACCGCTCCTTGTGCTCCTCCTCCCAAGTAGACTGGATTATTGTATCTGACGGGGATATTGAATCTCTGAATGCCGGCAGTCTTGCAATCGACTCTGAGTTCGTGGAATTTTTCCATTGGTGATCTGAAAAGATCTTTGGTAAAGTTATTGTGCGAGATTTCCAATTGATCGGATACGCTACTTGTCACACACAGCGTTTCGAAATGCGGTCATGGCGAGAATCGAGGAATAAGAGTATGTAAAGGTGAGAGAGACGACAAAAGACGACGAGAGAGTACGCAAAAACGAGAGAGTGCGGACGATGAAGACAAACAAAGTGTAACACAATAACGGAGTTATGCTGGAACTGCGTCGAAAAAGGTTATCTATATCAAGAGGTTGTAGAACATTACACAATTACTCGAATTCCTTTCTCTCGTAATTTCGAAACTCTTTCATCGATCTACATCAGCACGGGTGGCTATTTCGAAAGAATTTCTTCACAGATTACATGAGAATAAGACTGAAAAATAGTATACGAAACAACAATGCTAAGATTAAGATCGCAATCGATATTTCCAGTGATTGACAGATAAACTGTTCTCTCATTTCATTTGCACGATTATCATTTACCGATTTCTCTTATTTGATCTTCCTGCGCGAAGTTTGCGTAACAACAATTGCAATATTGATAAGGATGATGGGGGAGGCACATTAATCACAATAGATAAAGATATTTTAATGAAAGTGTTTCGTAAAGATCAATGTTTACCACATAGGTGAGAGATGGAGAGTAAATGAAGGGGAGTGAGGGATAGAGAGGAGGAAAGATACTAAGAGATACAGAGGTAGAGATAGATAAGAAGAAGCGTGAGAAAGACATAAATAGAGAGAGTTAGACAGAGAACGATTGAGATCAGAGGTAGAGAAAGGGAGAGGCATATAGAAAGAGATAGAGAACAAAGAATGTTAGATAGAACTGTTAAGAATGTCGAAAAAAATCTTAAATGATGAGCAAACTAAATTGATCTGTGCAAGGGAACGAAGATTATAAACAGAAATGAATCACTCTAACAGCGAACATGCAGTTAAGAACATAATGTAATGACTCACAACGAATATTTGTTGACGTGATAAAAATCGTTTATTTATTTTATATTTGTATGCGGTGTTACATTTTGTTACGTGCGTACGCCTTAACCTAACGACAGAGACGTTAGAAGAAGTTACGGCGTACGCACAAAATGTACATAACACCGCATTACAGTTTATTGCTTAAACACATTTATTTTTGTATATAGTTTATGAAGGGACTAATCAATAAATCATTGAGATGGATATTTTTAATTTAATTTAATTTATCTTACATCAAAAAGATGCGACAACATTTGAAGAACATGTAAATGAGAGAATGTGGGGCAAAACGAGAGGGGTGGGTAAGGGGGATAGAGCGGAAAAAACGTTTGAATATGGACTTATAAACTTTATCTATCTTATTATATTATTGTTGATACAGTTAAAACAGTAAAAATAAGTATGTATACACAAGCAAGGTTAATGAAATAGTGAATATAGGATAAGCCTAGTCGAAAATATCGGAGCGTTGGAAAAATCTCTGTAATTTGAATCTTTGAACGTATTTGATTGCCACTTGAGGTTTACTGTAAAAAATGTCTTCTGATCTTTTACTGCCAATACAGCCTATCCATCGTCAGTGTACCCCGTTCTCTTATATTTTCTCTTGCCGTTCTTAATTCTTTATTTATCTTAGCTCTTCGAATTTCTCTCCGGTTTCGTCACGTAAAAGCAATTTACTATCTTCTCTTTAACTATTATTACAGTAGTAATAGTGGTCCCTCGCTTTTCTTCTCCGTTCATTATATCATTAGAAAGTGCATAGCCTTCCGATTAAAAATTCGACACTCTTATGACGCGTTAAAAAATTGTTGAGCCGAAAAAAGCGAGTTTCCGAGTGTAAAAATGTACCCTGGAAACACGAAAATGTAAATTCGATATTTGAATTCGCGGGCGCGAATAAGGTGCGGGAATTCAAATTTGCACTTCCAGCTGCGAGATTCCGATGTCTAAAGAAGATGAAATGTGAAAGAAAAAGAAATTCGGGATTTTCTTAATTTTTAAACACAGAAATTGGAAGTCGGAAGTTCGGGATTTGAATTCCCGCACCTTATTCGCACCCGCGAATCCAAATATCAACTTTTCATTTTCGGTTTTCCAGGGTACATTTCAATACTCGGAAGCATTTTTTTTTCGGTTTTCAACCATTTTTTTAACGAGCCATGACCTACCTTTGACAGTGATTATTCGTTATTACAGTACAGCCCGGTCGTGTTTTGTACACATTCTGCGCTGCGCTCCCCAGCGGGGCGCATTTGGACGCATCATTTATTTCCTTACTGTATGGATATTTTTGTATTCTCAAAGTCTTAATCATGAGTTTCCGTGATAAAAAGTTCTTTTAAAGACTAAAGAAACTGAAACAAAATTTTTATTAATGAGGAAAAACAATTAAAAGGCAAATCACACTGGTCCGAAAATGATGGGTATTAATTTATTCGAAAGGTATACTGTATGATTTGCATATCGATTGAAGATCGCTGTGAAATATTTATGAAAATTTACAGTACCCATCATTTTCGGACCAGTGTGATTTTCCTTTTAATTGTTTTTTTCTCATTAATAAAAAAAGTGTTTCAGTTTCTTTAGTCTCTAAAAGAACTTTTTATCACGGAAATTCATGATTAAGACTTTGAGAATACAAAAATATCCATACAGTAAGGAAATAAATGATGCGTCCAAATGCGCCCCGCTGCGGAGCGCAGCGCAGAATGTGTACAAAACACGACCGGGCTGTACTGTATATCATTAGAAACCTGTTGTTATCTTGTTCTCGTGGTTTGACGTCTAAAATCAATCTACATTCAGTATTCACATTTAAAATTGTGCATTCGTTAAGAAAAAATGGTACGACCAAAAAAATCGGGACTGTGCGATTCTCCGGTTAGCGGTTCAGAGACAGACAAAGAGAAGAAACTGCAAAGGAACAGAATGGCACAAGCTGCGCATAGGTATTATTATATTTATATATACTTTCCTAACGGTTTTGTGCTTGAAATAAGGCCATTTCAATTCAAATATTCTTCTTACTTCAGAGAACTTTTCTCCCTTCCTTTCAGCAAAACAAGCCAAAAGTTCAAAGTTCAATAGATGTTTTTGAATTGTTTTATAGTTATCGATGCATCCATTATCCATTTTTACTATGCATTAGTTAAAGTCCCGGTGATTCGGACCACGGTTGTACAAAAGTTTTGAAATGCTATCAGCTTGTACCATAATAGTTTACAGGCATTATTTATGGGTGTCATTTATCAGTCATAATAATTAAGAACATATTGATGAAAAATAAACGAAATAAAGGTACAACAAGTTTTTGAAAACATTGTGTTTATTATTTTGATGTAAGAAAAATAAAATTTGAAATGGAATAGTAAGCTGGAGAAAAATGGAATTTATTACAGAAACTTATTGTGATATATCAACTTCATGAGTCGAAAATTGCAGGATATACTAAATATATTGATTTATTTCTTAATATTATTTTGGATCAGAAAAAGAACGAAAATAAATAAAATGGATGTTTATGGGTTTTGTTCAAAAACAACAAAATTTAAGAAAACCTAAATGTTGCAGCCTTGACTCAGACTTTGTGGGATATATATATATATATATATATATATATATATATATATATATATATATATATATATATATATATATATATATATATATATATATATATATATATGCTAGTGTAGCAGCTCTGGAAGTGGTGGATGAAGAATCAAAAACCGATCGATTCCTCTATCCATTTAATCTAGATTATTCAAGGGAACGTCGGAAAAAAGCAGCTCTGGAGGATCTCCCCGCGGTACAGAAGAAGTATGAAGAGTTGAAAGCTGAACATGAGAAGATCCAGCAAAGAGAGAGCGAATATAAGAATGTTATTTCGCAAAAAAACATGGAGATTGCAGGGTTACAGAGAGAGGTATGTCAGTCGCGTCCTCATATTTACGTTTAATTACAGCTAAAATCGTAACTAAAATAGGGATAAATCTCCTCTGGTATTTCCAAACTAGTAGTTTACTTACGTGACGTCACAGACTAGTAGTTTACTGCTAGTTTACTACAAGTGAAACAACATTTGACGCAATGCATTACCGTATTATACACCACTTCTAGTAAACTTACGTTTAACTAGCCGTAGACTTGCAAGTCTACGGCTAGTGGGAAATATAATTAAACTACTAGTTTGAAAATACCAGAGTCTAGATGCTTATAACGCATTAGCTTATTGAATTAATGTCGTTACAGACAGATGTGGCCTCCTCCTCTATTAACAAGACCAAATGCGAAATGCAATTAAAATGGACAATGCGAGAATTACTATCCTGCTTGTAGGTGAACTATCTGCACTATAAGCATGGATATTATTACGATGATGCATTTGCCATGCCTTCTCACGCTACCATGGTCTGTAGTATTTCACTTCTTGGGAACCATTTAAGAATTTTTGGAAGATTTTTGATTTTTGGAAGATTTGGAATATTTTTGGAAGTACATAAAGTTCACTGAAAAATCTTAAATTATAATTAAAAGCTTGTTCTGAGACTTTAAGAAAAATCTTAATCAAGATGTTTTTAGAATGACATGGATGCGATTCCCGAATGTCCTTATAAGCGATCAAACTTTACTAATCAGATCAATTATGAGGTAGGATTTTTAAATATTTCAGCATCAGTTTAACAGCATCAAAAATTATATCAAAGTATAATTGTCTAAGACTAAGTTCGTCAACTCTGACGGCACTACCTTGAATAATATACTATAACTATTCCTGGTCCACGATAGATTGGGAGTGTTCAGTACGAAATTTCAATTTATTCATATCATGAATAATTCTAGATGAATACTTACGTTCCCTTCATCTAGTCTCCAGTATGATAATCCCTTAAAATCGTATCAAAATATCGCTTCACAAAAGTAATTTTCAGCTCTCAAACGTAACTTCACACCGGTGGCATCTTGAACAGAAGAGACATGACTGAATCACCTACAATACAAGACACCTTCCTATCCCCGTAGATATGTACATTTATTCCCACCGTGTGCATTTTATTGATGTAGCAACCATGGGATGGATGCTTTATTGGTTCAATTGTACGGTAATTTTTCATCTTTTTCACCTTGTTATCTTATTTTTTTTATTCTTCCCATTTTTAAATCTTATTTTGATTCAGTTACAAAAATTATAGAAAATATTTTGTTCGAACATAGCTCGCTCCATCCACATCGGAAGCCTCTAAATAATCTCATGTTTTCCTCATTATAAAATGAGAATTTTTTAACGGATAGTTTTCTTACCGTGGCGCAGTCGGTAGATAGTTTGGTCTATGTCCTCTCCTCACTGGTTCAGTTTTTTTTCCAATGTCTCCTCTTTTGTAGTGTTTTCTGACTTTCTCAAAATACCAAATTTCCACAAACTGTTTCCGCATATAGGGAATTACGCGATTCAAACGACACTAGATTGCTTTAATGATTGTTGTGAACCATGATACCATTTTACGCATCCTTTGCTCGTACCGCAAAATTGGAAATTCGCGATGCAATAACTTTAAAAAAATCATAACTTCCTTCCAATGTTCTACAAATATCGAACCCTCCAGCAAAAGATATTGAGACTCATCCATTCGGCCACCACTCACGCGAGAAAGCGAGACGGGAATATGAAAATTTGTCGGCGGGAAATGCTCAATATAAAAAAATCTTCTTTTTGGAGACCTATAGAATGACGTATGTTTTTGACCTTTCTTCATATAAGAGTGGTTAGAATAAGAATGTTGGCCAAAATGTACTTGGCAGATTTTTTAGGCAATTTTGACGATGTCCAACGTGGCAACTGCTCATGTCTAATTTGACGTGTGCATAATTGGCATTTAAAAAAAAAGATATTTTATTTCCAAATTCGAACAGTGAAAATTTGGCAAACAACCCGAAGAGAACGATAATTGAGAATGTTAAAAACGACGGATGAAAATTTGTCAAGATCAAGGAGCGGAGCGTAGTTGACAAATATGACGAGATAAATATTGGCTTTGAGGTTAGGATGGCTAAACTTGGAATGTGACAAATTATCCAGAGGGATACTTGGCATGAAATGGGCAGACCAGAAAATCACGTGTAAAAATTGGCAACAAGTATTGAAAGCGTACATGCCAGAAATGCAAGTGTCATATTTGTCAAAATGCGGCTTACCAAAAATGATCGCAGCAAAATTGGCGTGGTTCCATAAACTAAGTTATTGCCAGATATGATAGTAGTAAAATTGGCAACAAAGTACTTTCCGAATCCGACATAATAGACGCTAGAAAATCTGGCATGCCAAATTTGACACCGTCTATCTTGACCCAGATTTGACCGCGTCCAATTTGACCCACATTCGACAACGTCAAATTTGGCTTGCCAATTTTGACGCCGTTTAACTTGGCATGCCAATTTTGACAACGTCAATATTGGAGATGACAATTTAGACTGCCTCACTTTTGGCGTGACATCATCAGCCAAATTTTCATCCTTCTTTTCTGGCGAAATTATTTTGTTCCACCAATTGCCTAATTTTCACCTTGCAAATTTGGATTCACCAATTTTTCACATCGTTTATTTGTCAAAAGTAACATGTACAAATAATAAAGTGTCTAATTTATATATATTTATTCACCACAAGGTAAACGTGTATAAAACAATAAATATTAAACAAATGAATGAAGTACAATTTCTAGAAGGGGAATGAACATTGAATAAGAGTAAAATAATGATAACGGAGTCGTGGCCAAACTGATCAGTCATTGGTTTTTAAAAGTTGATTCTGTTCTCTGGTCGGCTAAGTAACCGAGCCGCTCGCAAGAAGAAACTGTTATGCCTGTATTGGAAACGAGACCCGCAATTGGAGAAGTTTAATCCATTTCTAGTAACGTAGGTTTTGAAATAGTGGTTTTTATTATTTGAAATCCTAGTTTTCCCTCTAAGTAGTTTGATGGACATTTTAATGTCAATGTTTAGCCTGCGCTGCTCGAGAGTGTCTAGACCGAGTTTTGTATTGCGTGCACTACTATTCGGCATGAATTGCCACGTATATTTGTGGCAACGTGCAAACAGCCTTCTTGTGAAATAATTCTGTACTTTTTCTAACATTTTAATGTCTTTTTTTCTGGTAGGGATTGAATACTGTGCAAGCGCTCTCTAAAATAGGCCTAATATAAATTGAATATGCTTTTAGTAGAATTATCGGGTTATTTGTTCTTAGAGCTCGCATAATTATATGACAGGCTGATTTTGCTTTGATTGATACTGCTCTACAATGGTCTGAGAAAGTCAGGCTTCTTTGAATTATGAATCCTAGATCTTTGACAACTTCTTTTTGATTCAGATTATTGCCTTCAATAGTATATACTCTAGAAGGATTCGCTCTACCTAGGTGTAGGGAGTTACATTTATGGGATGCTAGAGGCAATTGCCAGTCGTTTGACCATTTAACAATAGTGTCGACTGCAACTTGTAGGGGGTGGGGAGGTTCACCCGTTCTAAATGATCTGTATATCTTTATGTCATCAGCATATAGGCGAGCCAGTACACCATCTTTTTGCACCAGTATGGGTAGTTCAGATGTGAAAATGAGAAAGAGCAAGGGCCCAAGTACTGAGCCCTGTGGTACTCCACTAGTTACAGGGTGACAGTCAGAGAGTTTATCTTTTACTCTAACTTGAAAAGTTCTGTTGTTGAGATATTCAGCAATCCAACGTAAGGTTTTAGAGGATAAACCAATCGTGTTGATTTTAGCTAGAAGTTTGGGGTGGGATACTCTATCAAATGCCTTAGCAAAGTCAAAATAAATAACGTCAACTGGCTGTCCATTACTAAGTGAGGCAGACCAATGTTCAAGTACTTCCAACATTTGAAGTTCACGTGATCTATGCTTTCTAAAGCCGTACTGTTCATCAGGGAATATTTCCAAAGTTTCACAATGTGATATTATAGACTTACTTAAAATGCGTTCAAAGACTCTACAGAAAAATGATGTAATAGAGATTGGTCTATAGTTAAGAGGATCTGAGAAAGGAGGGGATTTCTTCACAGGAGTAACAATGGAGTGTTTCCACTGTCTAGGTATGATTCCTGTTTCAAATGAAGTTCTAAAGATAATCTCTAATGGTTCTGCTATAGGGATGGATATCCTTTTAATGAAATTGAGGTTTATATTTTCTGGAGTTTTACATGAGGACTTTTTCCATCTATTTATAAGTTCACATATTTCGTGTCTTAGAAATAGTGGCTCTTCAAAATTGCCTATGTTTGGAATTGGTTTAGGGGTTGGGATGATACCGTTGTCAGTAGTAAAAACACCGACAAACGTATTTGCGAGAAGATTGGCCTTTTCTACGTCACTGAGAATAGTTGTTCCGTTGCCATCTCTCAATCCATCAATACCCTTTTGAGCATTAGAACAGCGTTTCATATAAGTAAAGAACTTATTCCTGTCTTCGCTATCAATAATTTTCTTTTCTACGTTTTTATGATAACGAATTAGTTCCTTTCTAAATTTTTTGTTTAAGGTTTCAAAAATACTATTATTTTCAGAGGAAGCATGGCTGATTGATTTTTGCCATGCAGTAAAGCGCTTGTTCAATAGACGCTCAATATGGGGTGGTAGTTTACCGTGGTTAATATTCACTCTACACCATGGGACATGTGTATCTATAGATTTCTGAATGACTTTGATAAGGAGATCATACATACTATCTGTCGAGTTCATGATGGAAAATAAACCTGTCCAGTCAACATTTGCTAGTTGCATATTGATCAGATCATAATTGGTTGATTTATAATCCCTTTTCAGGATAAAGGAGGGAGTGGCGTGATTGAGTGAGAGAGAAAACTCAATTGAGTAGTGATCTGAAGTACAGAAGGGAGGACCTACTTTAGTTTGACTGATTAATTTTGGATGATTGCTTAATACAAGATCAAGAATGTTTCCTAATTTGTGGGTAGGCTCTGTCACTAGTTGTGCAAATTTTGACGTGATACAAAAATCAATAAATAATCGGGAGGATGGGGAACATGTTTGGTGTAGTGGTTGAATGGACCACTCTATATCTGGAAGATTGAAATCACCTGTTACAATAGTTGGATGGGGACATGATGATAGATCGGATAATGATTTCACCATACTTTCGGTTTGTATGGTATTTGACTTTGGGTTACGATAAACACAAACAATTCTAATGAGATCGCCGTTTATGTCTAGATCTAATGCTAGAAGCTCATGACTCCCTTTGACTAATTGATCTGATACTTGTATGACATTTATGGTAGAATGGACTATGATAATGACCCCACCACCATTTTTATTGCGATCCCTACGAAATACGTTATAATTATGGTCTTGGCCATTGAGTAATAATGAATTTGGTATAATGGAACTAAGCCAGCTTTCATATAGACAAATAATTGAATAGTTTCTAGATAAAATTTGGGCAAGGAAAGGCAATTTGTTCTTAATCGAGCGACAGTTTGCAGAGAAAGCGTTAATAATGACTGATCTGTTCTGGTTGGTGGACCGGTGATTCTTTACCAGTTTGACATAAGAGGATTGATAGGGAGACCAAAGTTGGGAGGAGCACCATATTGAGATTGATATGACATATAGGGTGTAGAATAATTATACTGATAGGGATTGAAGGATATAGTATGATTAGGTCTAGAAATGGGGCGATAAGGCTGGAATGACTGAGGCTGATGGCGATAATTGGATTGTACAGGACGATTGGGGAAATCATTGGTATGAACAGAATGATTGGAATGATGGGAATGAGATGAATTAAGTCTGGAACGATTTGGAATGTGGTTGGATTGACGTCTACGAGTTATGGGAGGAGTGGGGCGTCTATCAGCAGGATTAGCAATCGAGGCACGAATAAAGACGTCACGGAAATGAGGATCAGACTTGATTCTAGATGCGTATTTCAGCATTAGCTCTTTGTGCTTTTTAGTAGGACATAAGACCTTGGTAAGGCGTGGGAAGGATGAATCATCACCAGATACGGGCATACGATAGACACATATGGGCATAAAAGGGATACCAATGATTGAACTGATACGAGCTACACTATTATAATCATCGAATAGAGATTGATAGGGATCATTTGATTCACTAAGTGGTAATCTAGCAATCACGAGACTACGCTCTAGGTCCTTGGTGTCCTCCACAGGAGGAGGTGGGAGTGGAGTCTTTGGATTATCATCAGATTGGGGAACCGATTGATTGGATTGAAGGGATGGGTCAACCATAACTGTATCGTGATTGTTACATGGGCAAGAACATTGAGAAGGGATAGGAGTGGAAAGGGTATTTGTCACCTCTCGTAGTTCAGCTGTAGATCCTTCCAGAGCTCGAAGCTTCTCTTCAACGGCCATTGTACGTTCACGTTCGCGTTGAAGTTCGGCTTGTAGTTTGACCAGAATACAACAGATATCGGTGATCGACATCTCAGATTGGGCGTCGCCGTCAACTCGTTGGCGCTTTGAACCTGAGCTTGAGGAAGAAGAATTAGGAGACAGTAAAGCTCTAAGTGAATCCATGACCTGAGTGGGTACCGATTGTTGAGATATTACTGCCTTCGGTACAAGACAGTCGGCTACTTGGAGGTGGCAGTTGGATAGAGACGGGTACTATTTGGTCGATCGATCAATACGAGAGACGATTTCTAGTCACCTCCTCATGGGAAGGAAGGGGGAAGGAGTGAGGAAGGGGGAAGGAGTAAGGAAGGGGGAAGGAGTGAGGAAGGGGGAAGGAGTGAGGAAGGGGGAAGGAGTGAGGAAGGGGGAAGGAGAGAGAATTTGGCATTCTCTGGCTTCTACACATCTGCCAATTTTGCACGAAGAAAATTCTTTCTGCCAATTCTGACGTAGTCAAAATTGGCAAAAATTCTACCAAGTACATTTTCGCCAACTTTCTTATTCTAACCTTCTCATATATTTTTGATTTCTGATATTTGATCGGCCCTAGTGTATGAAGTTGGTATGCCATCTCATAGAGCGTGTTATATACATTTTATCGCAGCATCGACGGGCAGGGCACAAGGGCAGGGCTTAAGCAAGCGGAATCATATGCTTTTTCTGAAATTCAAGGTCGATGCTACGATAGGGTTGATCTACCGATGTTTTATGCCAGATATTGATTTTGTTTAAATGCATACATCGTCTAGAACATGTTGTAATAAAAACAAAGTGACGAATGACTGACAAATTACTTTATTGACGACAATCGACCACGTTTCTACACCAAAATGAATCGAGTCAAAGAGAATGTGTCAAATGTTACCGTCTTACAGAATGGGCAGAGTATAAGAGAAAGAAGGGCGCTTCTTTCGTAAATGTGCACACTCGCCCCGCCCCCTCCAGATATCAGTAAGAAATGGCATCAATGGAATGAAATGAGAAATGAGACCCCTGGTAAGTGGGAGGGAGGGGGCGAGTGTGCGCTTTTACAGAACAAGTACCGAAAGTTGTAATAGTTGATATTTATCAAAGAGAAGTGCAATCTATGGTAGGTTATTCAATTTCTGACAGTTACGAAATTATACCGAAGATGAATAAGGGAAGAGTAGCAAATATGTAAAATAAAAAAATGATGAAAAATACCATACAACTGTACAAATTTTTATTTTTTAGTTATATAATGAATGTCATGATAACTCTATCAATAAAATGCCCAAGGTGGGAATAAATGCATTTATGTGGGATAGGATGGTTTTTAGCACTGTGTGAAATTCATTCTTGTCTCTTCTGCGCAGAAATGCTCCTCAGATTGTAATCATGCGGTGGTGAGAAGGATTCATTTGTTGAAGCGCCTCGGTTAATTTCGTTGAGAGCTGAAAATGACCTTTTGAAGCGATATATGAAAACGAGGAAAATGCAAATCTATCAGATGAAGAATTTAAAGTCTCTAAGATTTTTTTGCTATTCTTTCACATATTTTTTTCTTGCACTCGAACACTTTGTACTTGTTGAAACACCCTTGCGGTGTACGATAAATAAAAATAAAAAAAATAAATAAGAATTATAAAAACACATACACGTACAGGTACATCGTACACGGTTTTTCGCACTTTTTCTCTTTCGTATCATTTTTTCATGGATGTTGAGCACAATATTAGAAAACACTTACTCGGTTCATGCACTGCCACATCATCGAATTTCGTTGGACGTTCAGGACCGTTAGATTGCACTGACTTTAAAATTATATTTTAAATAGAAATATCGCAAACAAATTAATATTATTATTAAATATAGAAAGCCGCAGTTACATGGATATTGGCCAATTGTGGATACTGGTAATTGGCAGAAGCTACTGGACCACGATTCATGTTGTTCTATAAATTCTTGGTTAAAAATTGATGAAAAAAAGAATTCTTAGAACATATATACAATGCCAAATGGATATTAAATCTGGTAAGCTCAGTTCGCGCTAAAATATGTCAACGATGGTATCACCAAAGCATTTGAATTAATGTTTCATCCAAAATCCTACCGGGTTATTAGCCATAGGCTGATTCTGGTAGTAGGGAGGAACGCTTGGACGACCATCATTCATGTTATTCTGGAATATCTTGACTAAAAATAAAAAAAAAAGAATTCTTAGAACATATCAGGGCTGGGATTTTTTGTTTGGTATTTTTTTTTGTTTTTTTGGTTTTTTGGGTTTTTGAGATTTTTTTTGTTTGGTTTTTTTTTGTTTGGTTTTTCTGCAAAAACCAAAAAATAACAAAAAAATACGGATATTGAAAATTAACACAAAATTGCTTGAAAAGTTAGTTTTTGGTCGGTTTTGTTGGTAATTTTTTACCGCAAGATAATTTTGGGGAGTGTAATATTACGTAACAGTGTTAAAGAAGGAGACCCTAAGTTTTTTTCGTGATCAAACTGACCGCCAGGACTATAGATATCTCAATAAATACAAAACTAATTTTCTGTAAAATTATAGATGCCCCGGAATACTGTAATCCGAGCTGAAAGTTCGTTTTTGCACCAAGGAAATGCCAGGGACAACGCGCCTTTTCGAATTTTAAAGATGATTATATAGAAAAATGTAACCGGTAATCGAAAATGCGTGGCGCGGCTACCAGCGCTGAATACTATTAACTGAGCTGCACTGGCTAAGCTTTCGTTTCTCGAATCTAATAGAGAACAGAATGTCACATAATTGGTCCCACGTTCTTCATGATAATAGCGCACCAAAATTTCCAGATTTCCTTTCTTTGACCAATCAGTAAAATTCTGCCGATAACGAATCAATAGCGAATTTAGCTTCTATCTTTGATTTAGTTGTTAATTTTAAGAATTTTGACTCTCAATTAAGAGTAGTTGTTATTTAAAGGAAGGCTAACACGAGATGAAGTTAAAATTTTCTCGGAAAAGTGGGAAAAAATAATTTAATGGTTTTTTTGGTTTTTTTTGGTTTTTTTTGTTTGGTGAAAAAATTTTTTTGTTAGGCCCAAACAAAAATTTTTTGGTCGAAATAATTTTTTGTCCCAGCCCTGGAACATATACACAATGTCATACGGTGACTAAATCTAGTAAGCCGGATTTCGCGTCAAATTACGTCCACGATGGTAGGACCAAAGATCCTAAATTGATGTTTCTTACAAATCCTACCTGGATATGGGCAATTGGCTGATACTGGTTGTTGAAAGAAGCTGCTGGACCACCATTCACGTTATTCTAGAATATTTTGATCAAAAATTAAAAAAAAAGAATTTTTTTGAACACATTCAAAATGTCATAAGGTCTAGTAAGCCGCAATTCGCGTCAAATTACGTCTACGATGGTAGACCAAAGCTCATAAATTGATGTTTCTTATAAAATCCTACCGGGTTATTGGTCATTGGTTGGTACTGGTAGTTGGCAGGAGCTGCTGGACCACCATTCACGTTATTCTAGAATATTTTAATCAAAAATAAATAAAAAAAAAGAATTTTTTTGAACACATTCAAAATGTCATAAGGTTATTAAATCTAGTAAGAAGCAATTCGCGTCAAATTACGTCTACGATGGTAGACCAAAGCTCATAAATTGATGTTTCTTATAAAATCCTACCGGGTTATTGGTCATTGGTTGGTACTGGTAGTTGGCAGGAGCTGCTGGACCACCATTCACCTTATTCAAGAATATTTTGATCAAAAGTTAAGAAAAAAAGAATTTTTTGAGCACGTTCAAAATGGCATAAGGTTATTAAATCTAGTAAGACGCTGTTTGCGTCAAAATATGTCTAATGTGGAGTTAAAATCTTGGAAAAGTAGCAATCTTCTTTTTGTGTTAATTTTATGAATGTAAAAGTAGTTGTAAAACTAGCAATCCAACACTCGCGTAAAGGGGTTTGTATTGTAATAGTCTGTCAATTACGAAGCTATGCTACTTTTCGAACTACTTTTGTAATCACAAAATTAACACTATTTTTCACTTTTCCATCTACTTTTCCAGGATTTTCACACCCCATAAGATGGTAGGACCAAAGATCTTAAATTGATGTTTCTTACAAATCCTACCTGGTTATGGGCCATATGCTGATACTGGTTGTTGAAAGAAGCTACTGGACCACCATTCATGTAATTCTAGAATATATTGATTAAGATCTTTTAAAAAGAGTTTTGAACAAGCTTTAAATTATCATTTATAATTTATGAGTAAATGTTTCCGTACATAGGTAAATCTTCCAAATATTGATTAAAAGAAGGTTCAAAATAAGTGAAATATCACTAACAACTGGAGCAGGCATGGCGACTTCATCATCGTACCAACGTCCTTGCTGGCGAGCATATAACCACCGTTGAAGAGTTTCCACCTGTAATTAAACCGTATTTCAAATGTATTTCAACTTGTTAATAGAGAAGTTAATAATATTGTGTAAAAAATTAATGTGTTCTATTGAACATTGTTATTTTGAACATCCCCATGTGTTCCAATTTTCCCCTTTTTGGAAAAAGCTGTTAATTAGAACACATTAGGGAGTACATATTCACTCGGAACACCTATTGGTGTTCCACTTTAACACTTCATTTTTCAGTGTATATATTTAAATTTACGGATAAAATAGGTATGAATAATGCTAATATGTAAAGATTCCCGAGTATCTCAGTCTTAATGAGCGCTCGCTCATTTTGCCCGGAGCCTACTCTTGATAAACGTGTTTAAAGATGGAGACCCTCGAGGTTTTCCGTAATATGAATGATAGAGATTCATCGCACGAATCGAAAGACATATCTGATATTGATTCCCGATATGTCTAAAGTTCACTATGCGCATTGAAAGTACAATTTTCAAGGCATGTAGAGAGTGCCCATCCGATTTGAAATGGAGCAATGAAATGGTAATGAAATGGAGCAGTGCAACATGTAACGAATTTTGGACAATAAGTTGATGATTGATTAACTTGCTCAGAGTGGTTCACGCTCATTTATGCTACAATATTTGGCAGTAACTGACATACATCTCTTTTCAATCCCGCAATCTCCATGTCTTTTTGCGACATGATCTTCTTATGTTCAGCTTTCAAATCGTCATACTTCTTCTGTACCGCGGGGAGATCCTCCACAGCTACTTTTCTCCGTCGTTCCCTTGAATAATCTAGTTTAAATGGGTCGAGGAATCGATAAAGTCCGATTAAAATTAAATTTTTGGTTATGCAAAATTCTTTATTTTTTTGGTTTCAAGCAAAAATAAACAATAAATGTATTTTTCGACCGATCATTTCATATTATGGTTAATGCATCGTTACATTTGCTTGACGCACCAACGCCGTCACGTAAAAAAACGTTACATCTGGCTTACGCGCATGTCGGCGTCAATTTTGAAGTGCGTTGGGTCTCAAGTGAAAACCCTGATGGATTTTCTTACTTGACGGCGTCGGCGAGTCAGGCAAATGTAACGATGAATAAAGAACGATAGATTACAGCTCCTTGAATACAAAAAAGAATTTCTATAAAACTAATATGGATCTCTAATCTACTATAGAACAAAATGCCACTTCCTATTTTCCACGTTATTTTTATACCTTTTTGACAATAAAATGATTACAATACCTGTGAAGAGCTTGTGCCTTACTATTCCTACGATTTCTCTTCTCCACCTCTGTCTCTTTACGACCAACCGGAGTTTTGTACGTTTCGTCGTACTTTTTCGTTCGGGCCATTATAGTATTTCTTAACGGAATGAATAATATTGCTCTGAATGACTTGAAAGTTAATTGATTGATTTTATACTTAAAAACACGGGAACAAGACGAGCAAGTTCCAAATGAAAAAGAAAAAATATATATATATACACCGGTAAAGATGAATGCCGACTAGTCAAGGGAAGACGATTCACTTAACTGATGAAGAAAAGGGAGGAGCAATTCGAAGAGTTTTACTTTAGTAAGAGCTTAGTAAGAGTCAAGTGATTGCGTCGCGAAAGTAGAGAGGCATGATAGGTAGCTGAAGAGAAGTTAAAAGTGAAAAGATTCAGAAAGAAGGGAGAATGCGAAGATAAAAGATAAGAGAATTGAGCACACAGAAGACGCATATTGTCAAGTCGAGACAATATCACTAATAATAATAGTCAAAGTTCATATTAGTCGCCTTCTGGAGTCAAATACGGTATTTTTGCTGATGATCTAAAGATTTACGCCCCCGTTCCCTCCGAAGCTATCTTTTAATTATCTTTTAATCACCATATATCTGTCATCACTACAAAGGACAAAGTATCAATATGCTTGATTTTATACTTAAAACCACGGGAACAAGACGAGCAAGTTCCAAATGAAAAAGAAAATATATATATATATATATATATATATATACACACCGGTAAAGATGAATGCCGACTAGTCAAGGGAAGACGATTCACTTAACTGATGAAGAAAAGGGAGGAGCAATTCGAAGAGTTTTACTTTAGTAAGAGCTTAGTAAGAGTCAAGTGATTGCGTCGCGAAAGTAGAGAGGTATGATAGGTAGCTGAAGAGAAGTTAAAAGTGAAAAGATTCAGAAAGAAGGGAGAATGCGAAGATAAAAGATAAGAGAATTGAGCACACAGAAGACGCATATTGTCAAGTCGAGACAATATCACTAATAATAATAGTCAAAGTTCATATTAGTCGCCTTCTGGAGTCAAATACGGTATTTTTGCTGATGATCTAAAGATTTACGCCCCCGTTCCCTCCGAAGGTAAATCTCTGCAATCGGCTATAGATTCTATTGTTGATTGGAGTCTCACACTTCCTCCTATTTTATACACTACAATTTATATTCTATTGGCTTATCGATTAAGCTAATAATACAAAACTGGCTTATATATTTTTATACTCTAATTAACTAATCATTACTATTTATTGATCAGGACTGCAGTGACCACCTATCCACAGCGACAAAAGGTCGGACGGAGTGTGGAGGTGTAAAGCGGTCTGGCCAGATCCAGGTTCCCTATTTAGGGAGTCGCCCCTTGGTGGCAGCCCCACCTAATTGTCCGTTCGACCGGCCTACAAGCCCAAGGGATGAGCATCCCTATAACAGCTCGCAAAACCTCCCTCCAAAAAACAAAACCCATCTTTTAACTATAATAAGTTACTTAGAACGGAAGAAGGTAGAGCAGTTGTCACATTGGGAGAATATTCTGATTATATTGGATCTTCATGTAATAATAGACGATGTGTTATATGTCCAAAATGAGATGGAACAAAGGAGTCATAAGCACTATTACAAATAATATTTTTCTAACTAATAAACCGTGTAATACTAGTTGTGACTCTGTAAATGTTGTATATCTTATAACTTGTGATATTTGTCGAAAACAATATGTTGGAGAGACCACTCAGACGGTGAAAGACCGTATGAGTCAGCATAGAACATCATTTTCTGGAAATAAACTAAATACTTTCCTAAGCAAGCACTTCAAAGAAAACGGTCATACTCGAGAGTCATTCTCCATTGATATTTTAGACCACGGAAAGAACAAAGATGAACTAAGAGAGAAAGAACTTTTATGGATTAAGTCACTTAATTCAGCATATCCTCTTGGTCTGAATGATCAAATAGTTAATTTTGGTTGCATCTCTGAAGATATCAATCCTTTATCTAAACAGTCACATCCATTTTATACTCTTCCTATTCAATCTTTCAAAAGAGATAGAGGAAATAGAAATAAAAAACGACGAATGCCGAAATACAAATCTACAGTGTCCGTTGAGGATATTATTAGTGATATTAGTAATCTCGAAGCTCGATCATTATTTATATATGGAAGACAGCTTTCTCATCATACACTCAGAAAATTGGAAGTATATACTGCAACAAATGAATTTAATTTACTCTCGTTAAAAATTCGATATAAAGTATTTAGTATAATATGTCCTCATTATTGGAAATACTATAGAAGTAAAGACAAGTGTATGACAAAAAACGATATCCTAATCAAACTGCCATACTTTGGAAAGTTTATTGAAAACATATCATTACATCAAATGTTTAATGCAAAAGTGATTAAAGATTATTTCCGAAATATAAGTGATATAGAAAACCCTAAACTTTGCATAACATATTCACTGAATTCTCCAATTTCATCATTAATTTGCAATTATGGAAAGTTTTTAAAGAATTTAACAGAGAATGATTTATCATACATACTCAATTCACAGTGTTCTTGTTCGAATTATCCTAATTACATAAATAATCATTACGGACATGTCTGTACAGGAGACACTGGAATTATTAAAAATAAGGAACTGGCATCAATCTTTGATAAAGGTACAAAATACAGATTGCAACCAGTCTGTGATAATCAAACTATAATAAATACTTTAAAGGAATCCATCAAAGATACAGTTACGAAACTCTCCAAAAAGAATAAAAAGCCACAATCTTTGTCGTTTGACACAACAGAGAATATTGTGAATTATATCATTCCAGTGATTGAAAGAAAGCTAAACAAAATCGATATAAATCGTGACGCTCAAAATATAAACAGATACGGGAAAGAATTGGATAAACTTAAGAAAGATTTCATAATTACAATGATTGATAAAGCATCTGGAAATTATGCCTTTACCTGTAAAAAACTTTACTTGATTTTTATGGAAAAGGAAATGAACACAAACCATACAGGAGAACGTACCTATAAACCTATTGATAACTTAGACTATGAATCAAAGATCAAAGATCATTTGAAATTTACACTTAGCATGTCACTTACAAGAAATCTGGACTGTTCTTTACCACGTATTTATGGTATTCCCAAAATGCACAAAACGCCAATAAAATTCAGATTCATTACAGGAGCACATAACAGCAGTCTTAAACCAGTTTCTGTTCAACTTCAAAAAATTTTAAAATTCCTGCAAAACCACTTCAGAAGGTACTGTAATATAAGATCTGGGCGGAATGGTACTAATTGTTATTTCTCAATTCAAAATACATTCAAAGTCATAAATGGATTGAATACTTGTCATGGCCAAAACAATAAAATTTTCTGTGCAGATTTTGCTTCGCTTTTCACAAATTTACCACATAAAATTGTCAAAGAAAAGATTTTCTATCTTGTAGACCTATTGTTTAAGAATGCCCACTCCGAATTTATAAACATACAAGGTAACTACGTTCGTTATGATAAAACAAACAAGATTTCGAAGGGCATTACTTATCACAAACATGCATGTTCATAGTTTCGTGACATTGTCATTACTTTTGATATTGATTTTATTTTATTGTGCATGATATTTTGATTTTGTACATGATCATTCTTTTATTTTCGTGCATGTCATTTGTTGATTAGTTGAGATGAGTATGTATTAGATACATACTCTAACTATTATACAATAATTTTGATAACAATACTCAGTGGTGGTTCTACTGAAGATGGCCAACACCACTGAGTAGGGTTCCGCTGTCTAGAACCCCTGGCCGAAACAGCGGGGCCTTAACTAGTTTTGTATTGCATGTTATATAATATTACTAGAGTACATTTGCATGTTTTATATGTATACTGTACATCACATTAATGACTATATCTGCCCCCAAATGTACTGTCCTCTATATTGACCCTTTAAAGCCTCGTACCCAGTATATTATGAATGGTTGTCCACTTTCCTCATCGCCTGTTGTAAGAGACTTACTCTGGTATTTTGCCACTTAAAGTCTACTTAAACTACGTCACAGACTTTAAGTAGACTTTAAGTAAACTTTAAGCAAATTTTTTTTGAGATTTTGCAATGTTTTAATTTGAAGCATAATAAGAGTATGATGGTAGATGCTATAACTACAGTAATTTCAATCAGATTTCAACAACAGTATACTTAATATAGTTAATATTATGCTTAATTTTTCAATGTGAATTATTTTCAGACCATTAAATCAACTTGTAAGATGCATTGAATCAAGAAAAGGTGGCATCAGGGATACGGTAGTATTATATTATGCCTCCACTTGTATTCTTTATATTATTTTTAAGAGAGATGGCCGTTAACACTCGACCACCCCGGACACATTGCGCTAGCAATGAGAACTGGGAGTCCATACTTGGGTGTTAGGAGTGTCACCGGCCCTTATTACACAAAACAGTAGAAATTTCCTGTTTGTGCCCTCAGGCTATAAGAAAAATTAATTTAAGTGCGAAAACGTTTAAAAATCATAATTTTTCAAATTGTTGAGATGAAGTCTAAATATCATTTACGATGCGTCTAGGGTGCACAGAGCTAATTCACTATTATCACCGAATGCGAGTTGATTCCTAAACCACTTTTTTGACTCAAAATTTTGGTTTTTTCGGACTAATAATCGCTTGTTGTAAATTGTTGCAGAGTTTTCCGACCAGGTATTGTAGCCTAAGCCATTCTGCATCGATTTCACTTAAAACTGGGATCTTCGCGATAAACCCAGTTCTCGAATTTTTCGATCGAAGTTCCGTCATCGATGGTTTTCCCGAACAAATGCTGTATTTTCCAAACGATTAGTGCGGAATTGTGGCCTACTCAAAGTTTCGAGGTGAGACCAGTAAAATGACACAAGAAGCCCATCACTTGGATCAATTTGAAAATTTCGATTTTCACGACCCCGGGGTCATGGTCCGAAAATATTAAGATTTCTCAAGTTTGAAATGTTTTCATATATGTGGCCTATTGTGAAGTACTAATGATGTGAATAATATTCAGCCAATGCTCAATGGCTGATCTCTCCTTTCAACCATTTTTTCGAAAATTTTCGTTCTGAATGCGCGCGAAAAATCAGAATTGTGTTTGAATCAGTTTCCAACTTGCTTTCTGTAACATTCTGTCTTAGTACTTTGCAATATACATAATCAATATGAGAATCGTTTATTTTCAAAAAAAAAAAAATTTTTGCCATGAACCCGGGGTCATGAAAATCGAATTTTCAAAAGTGAGCCGAATGCAGGGATTTCAGTTCTACTATGTTTACTTATCATGAAACTTCACATTGTCATTGTGATTAGCTCATTGTCGCAGCATTCGAGTCGACAAACTGCATTATTTCAAAAATTTTCCGTGAAAGTAGGCACTCAAATTTAAATTTTTGAATTTTCGAAAATTAACGATTCTCATATTGATTATGTATATTGCAAAGTACTAAGACAGAATGTTACAGAAAGCAAGTTGGAAACTGATTCAAACACAATTCTGTTTTTTCGCGCGCATTCAGAACGAAAATTTTCGAAAAAAATGGTTGAAAGGAGAGATCAGCCATTGAGCATTGGCTGAATATGTTTCACATCATTAGTACTTCACAAGAATCACCATAAATGAAAACATTTCAAACTTGAGAAATTTTGAAATTTTCGGACCATGACCCCCATGAAAATCGAAATTTTCAAATTGATCCAAGTGATGGGCTTCTTGTGTCATTTTACTGGTCTCACCTCGAAACTTTGAGTACGCCACAATTCCGCACCAATCGTTTTGAAAATACAGCAAAAAAATATGAAACAACGAGTCTGAGTCAAGTTGGAGACGATCAGACCGATTTTTTCCGACACGCGCAATCCAAGATCGATTTACGCCTAGCAGGGATACATGCACTAGTAGTTGTGCTCCCTGCATATACTAGAGAACTTTTGCGGAATTGAAATTCAGATGTCGAGAAATCGAAAAAACCGAAAATTCGAGTTAAAAAATCAGTCTAGGAATTGCTTAAAATTAAGAGGAGGGGTTGAGGGGAGGGGGTGGCCAGAAACCGAAGAAGTGCCTTAATCTCAACAGTGTTTCTGTGTACATTGGGCATGCCTAACACAATGCCGAAGAAATTTGGACTCTAGCTTGTTCGGTTGAAAAAAATATGATAATCGAGTTTTCAAACTTGGCACCCACCTGGCGCGCCGCTTTCCACTGCTAGGGTCACTTTGAGTACCATTTTGTAATCAGCGCCCAAGGTACCCAACACCCATAAAGTGGAGTGGCCTGAATACCTCTCTACTTTCGCGACGCAATCACTTGATTCTTACTAAGCTCTTACTCTTAGCTCTTAGCTCTTACTAAAGTAAAACAAATATTGTTCGAATTGTGCACCTTCGACTTGCTCCTCTCTTTTCTTCATCAGTGACTTGCTCCTCCCTTCTCTTCATCAGTGACTTGCTCCTCCCTTTTCTTCATCAGTGACTTGCTCCTCCCTTCTCTTCATGGGGGTGGTCTAGGAAAGCAATCAAACTGATTTTTTGAATCAATGTACAGAATTTTTCAAGAAATATTACCATGATGTGTTGGAGTAATTAAATTAGTAATTTATTGCGTAGTGAGGATAAATATCCCCTAGCACCTTCCCCGAGTCTTCTCTATTATTATTATTATTATTACTTTTTCTATCACTCCTCTATTTCCAATCACATACATACATGTTTCTCTCATTTCTCGTCTCTTCTTTATCTCTTTCTGTACGGAAACTCAAAATACACATTTTATTTGTGGTGATAGTCTTGCTTCAGTTGAGATATCAAGCTGAAAATTGCGCATGATGTACCCAATGTATTCGATCCTCTTATGAGGTGTCATGAGCTTTTCTGGTTATTGCATAGTGATGACGCAACCGAACAAGTTTTTCGAAAATTCATTATTCTTTCATGAATTTTTTGTACTCATCCAACTTCGTAAGCATTGAGAGAACTACACGACCTATCCAGAAAAACGATTTCAGGTTGCTGCGAATTCGGGTATTGGCTGCAGACTTGACACCACAAATAAAAAGTGTATTTTGACTTTCCGGCGCTACTGTATCTCTCCCTTTCTCTAGCTCTGATCTATATTTCGTAATCAAATTCTCTCTCTGTCTGTGTCTCTCACTCTTCTTCTTATTTTTCTCTACCTCTCATAGTCAGTGTCGGAAAGAATTTCAGTGACGACTATTCATCGAAGGTGAAGGTGAACCCACGAATACAATTTGACATAAATGTTTTTTTCTCGTTTTGCCAGCATCTTGTGATATATTTCTTTTTGCTACATACACTTGCATTGTTTCATGTTGAGCATGTCTATAAATTACAATAATAAAAAAAGGAACGCACTTTAAAATAACCTAAATAAATAAATACATAATCATGTATCGCTTATCCTGAATGAAGTGTTTTCTATCTGCGTGGTTGTTAGATACGAACTTTTTTTTCTGTAGAGCACACACATATGCATGCCATTCATTGATTTGTAAGAGTGTCCACTGATCTTTTACTGCCAATACAGCCCCCATCAGCGAACTCCATTCCCTAATCTAACAATAAGTTCTTCCAATTCTCCATCTTTTCTCTATCTTTCCTCTATTGATCTCTTTTCAGCTAGCTCATTCTCCTACCTCTCACTACCTTCGTTCTGTCGACACTTATTCCTCTCATTCCTTTATTTCATCATAGGAAAGTGAACAGTCTTCTGATTGGCCAGCTCTTTCCTGTCTTTTGTTGTGATTATTCATTAGTATTTCATTGAAAACGTATTTTCATTTTGTTCTTGTTGTTTTAAAATTTCAACTAAACAATCAATATTTAGTCATTTAGAATACATATTCGAAATTATGGATTCCGATGACGAAATTATGGATTCCGATGACGAAATTAAGGATTCTGACGAGGAGAGGAAGCGAAAGAACAGAGAGGCACAAGCAAAGCATAGGTATTGTAAAAAATTTGTATGGTTATGATTTCAGAGACCCCTACCCCCTTGATTTCACAATCAACGTATTAAAGGGAGACTGCCATTCAACAATTTGTCTTCAATATCATTAAATTTAGGCTAACTAGACAATGTAAAGCACAAAACACATTTTTTTGAAACGTTTAGATGTTTTTTTAAAGAAAGGATACAATAAATCGTTTAGATATGCACAGATCATGCACAGCCGAAGCCGATAAAACTAGGAAGTTTATAGATCACGCACTACAGATCACTATATAATTCGTTCAGATTTTTTAAATAATTTTTTTCACTTATGTTTATGATGTCGAAGGCATCAGATAAGTTATATGACCTCAACTTGACTTGCTTGGCAGACTCCCCGAGGCAGAGCCAAAAGAAATTTAGCTCTATTGTTTTATAATCAGCACTAATGATAATGAGCGTGTAAAAATCACTTGTTTTTTTTGTCTGCGAGAGACTATTTCTTGTTTTGTATACATAGTTCAGAAACTATGCTATCTCTTTTAAATATCAAATCAGCGCGGTGAAGGTCGGACGGGTTAGGTGTAACGAAGAGGAGAGATAATCGAGAGTTATTCGAGACAGTGCTGGCAAAATATTTGGCTCCTTGTGCTATGTCAAGAAAAAAAACACAGCGTAGACTAGAACGTTGCATGTTAGGAATATCTTTACTCGATAAAAAGACGAATAACTGGGTGAGAGCACCGGGCTGACGGACTTCGTCAACTGCTACAGATTGAGACGATGGGCTGCTCGCTTATCTTCACTTGATCCTGACAGATGGTCGAGAAGAGTGTTGTAATGGCACCCACAAGGGCCAAATCGACCAAGAGGAAGACCCGAATTGAGATGGAAGGATGAATTTGTGAAGATAGTCGGGCCAGGCTTTATGAACGTTGCAAGAAACAATGTGGAACCACTACAGATCCGGTGACCCACCGCTTCGTTGATCTCGATAAAGTGATTAAATGTTAAAATGATAAAAATGCTATGTTTTCACACCCATTGTCTAGGTATTCACAATAGAAAAAAAATGTTATGCAGAAGAAATGTTATGCGTATATGGAAATTAGTATACATATCACGCGTGTCGCGTAAGAATCAATACAACTGTCGGACAATGAAAAAATGAAAATTTGGTTTAAATCATTTTTGGATAGCCCTGACAGTGCCGGAGAAGATAGCGTTTCGATTTTTTGTCTAAGATGAATTTTGACGAAGATAGACGCCGTTGACTGTCGGAATTTGAGGAAAAGTCTTGAATTTTACCCGCTATAGCTCGTTTTGGAATGGGAATAGCGAAAATATCACAAAGACATAAATTGTAGAAAATTTTCAGGAGAATCGAAATAACACAAGCGGAAATTACAAAATCGATTTTTCATCAACCTATGAGGCGGAAAGCTGACGTTTGCACCACAAATCGATTGTACACTAACTTATTGGTTCAGATGATAGATATTGAGAAGACGCATCGATTGATATATAGTTATGGGGGTAAAATCGTGGCCGCGATATGATTTTTTTCCCAAAAAACGAGTCTGAAATCCCGGACTTAGCCGATTTATCGCTCGAGAGATGGAAGGATCACTTTGATCTAGCCACTCGTCTCTCGCTGATCAATGATTTACCAACTCTTTTTTTTGTTTTACGTGTTTTCAAGTGATTTCCACAAGTTTCCCTGTTTCTTGAATATATTGTTGATTCCTGAATATATTATTGACTCGAGTATGTGCTACTTCTTCGTGAATCGACCATCTATCCATGAGAAGGGACCAAGACTCAAAGGAGTCGATCTTGAGAAGGACTGCAATTGTGGAGGAATGTGTGTCAATTTCATTTTCTAAGCTATGAGTCCCCATCGATTGTTTGATTGTTACGCCCGGAATAGACTCCATCTTTGATTGATAGACTGTTGCTTGTTCGTTCCATTGTTTATATTGTAATTATTTCTTTGAATTAGGTTGTAGTTATGATTTTCATTTATTTCTACGCTTTTTTTCAAGTTCAATGCACAGAAATACCAAGAAATATCAGTGATCAGCGAGAGACGAGTGGGTAGATCAAAGTGATCCTTCCATCTCTCGAGCGAGAAATCGGCAAAGTCCGGGATTTCAGACTCGTTTTTGGGAAAAACTCATATCGCGGCCACGATTTTACCCCCATAACTATATATCAATCGATGCGTCTTCTCAATATCTATCATCTGAACCAATAAGTTACTGTACAATTGACTTGTGGTGCAAACGTCAGCTTTCCGCCACATAAGTTAATGAAAAATCGATTTTGTAATTTTTGCTTGTGTTATTTCGATTCTCCTGAAAATTTTCTACTGTCTTTGTGATATTTTCGCTCTTCCCATTCCAAAGCGAGCTATTGCGGGTGAAAGTCAAGACATTTCTACAAATTCCGACAGTCAACGTCGTCTATCTTCGTCAAAATTGATCTTATTCAAAAAATCGAAACGCTATCTTCTCCGGCACTGTCAGGGCTATTCCAAAATAGTCAATATGATAGGGGTTATATTTTGTCCGGACACCCCACGATTTTGTCTGGATCCTTACGCGACACGCGTGATATACATAACAATTTTATTATTCAAATACATTAATTTAATAATTTTATTTTATACGGATCTCTGTATAGGATATCGATCGAATGGAACGGAGCTCGTGTCACTGAATCAATCGATTCCTCGACATACTAAAACTAGATTATTAAAGGAAGAAACGGAGAGAAGCAGATGAAGCACTTCCCGCTCTAAAGAGGGAGATTGAAGTTTTGAACGCTGAACTACACAAGAAAAACATGGAGAACGCAGAATTGCAGAATCAGGTATGTCAGCTACTGCCAGTAATCGTAGCTAGAATGTGCATGAACCACAAGATGCTAAAATTCATAAGCTTATTAAATAAATCTAGTTACAGAGTGATATTGCCTGATCTATTTGCAAAACAAAAGAAATTTGAAATACAATTTTTTTTAATTTAAAAGCGATTTAAATTTGAATTTAGAAATAAAAAAAAAATTCTTATAGGTGGATTACTTTCATAGTAAGTACGGAATTTACTACGATGAAGGAGTCGCCAAGTCTGTTCAGGGTCATGCTGCTCTGGTAAGATGATTCAAGGCGTTTCACGGACTAAGGCCCCTCCCTTTTTATAAAGATGTTTATATAAAAAAAAAGTTCGCCCTACGTCGTGGGTTAACAATGATATTTATTTAACGGAAAACAATCAACGGATTCCGATAAAAAAAAACTTAAAGATGGAGAAAAACTCGCAGGCCGCGTGTTCGATTCCCTTTTTTAATATGTTTCTATATCTCAGGCAAACAGTGGAATGCATTTTGCAGCTTAGAGAAGGCAAAATGGTACAAAAAAGTCTCCAAAAATGCATTTTGCAGCCACAGCTTCGAAAAGTCTTCAAAAAGTTAAGTCATCTTAACTTTTTGATGACTTTCCTTAACTTTTTCGACGGAAAGCTAAGAAAAGCCTTGAAAATGTTTCAAATCACGAAGATGACCCAGCGCACAGCACTTTGCGGTCGCGCTGCGCATGCTCGATTCGAAATTGTATTTAACTTTCATTTAAAATATTTTAACTTTTTTCTATTTAAATGTGTTTTATTTCAATATTACTTTTGTGTATTCTGATACAATCGAGTGGTTGTAACTTTGACGCACGTCGTATGTCATATTCACGTTATTTACTCTCTCTTAATCATCTCACTTATTGTTCCGTACAGAACTTACTCTGGTGTTGAAATCCATGCATGATCACGGATACAAGTGTAGTCATGCATGATTCGACATTCCACGCATGATCATGCATGGAATATCCGTGATTCGTGAGCTTGCATGAATCTTCCTTGATCATGCATGTATTTTCAGTGATCTTGCATGGAATCCCAGAATTCATGCATGATCACGGATAATATTTGCATTATTCGAGTATATTCCATGCATGCTCATGCCATTAATTGCACAAATTGTCCGTGATCGTGCATGGATTCAAGACATGAGTAAAGTGACTATAAATTATGATTTCAGGTACTTAAACCCATCTATAAAACAACATTCATCCCAGAAAAGCTGATTAACAAGTTTATAAAGATTGCTGATTGTCGACTAATGATAGGGCAGTTAGAATGGGAATAAGGAGTAGAAGATGCCGACTTGGTAGATCTATTCTGCTCACTTTATAAGGAATATTGATTACTTTATCAATAACGTGAGTATTCTCTTTGATTATTATATCCAATAGTATAGTACTTATAGATGGTTTGTATGGACTAATGATATGATAGAAGCTACTCAATCTTATTGCTCGCCACAATTATTATATAGTGGACAACATATCTATGGTCCAAGAAGTTTCGTTCTCCTCACATAACAACTTTATGTCGAGGAAGACATGTTCATGCACAACCGGTATTTGCTCCAATTATAGTAAGTTGTATTTACTATATGAATAGTTGAATTGTAGCATTTAGTCAATATATGAAGATGCTCGTAGAGAATGATTGTATGGAGATTCAAAAGTACCTCACGAGATTAATCACATTCTCCCTATCAAGGTATTATATCATACCAATAACCCCAATAATAAATGATTAATTGTTTCAGGGAAGATCTGGTGCTAGATTCGTCACTCATCTACATCATATATCACGCGTGTCGCGTAAGGATCCAGACAAAATCGTGGGGTGTCCGGACAAAATATAACCCCTATCATATTGACTATTTTGGAATAGCCCTGACAGTGCCGGAGAAGATAGCGTTTCGATTTTTTGCCTAAGATCAATTTTGACGAAGATAGACGACGTTGACTGTCGGAATTTGTAGAAATGTCTTGACTTTCACCCGCAATAGCTCGCATTGGAATGGGAAGAGCGAAAATATCACAAAGACATAAATTGTAGAAAATTGCGATATGAGTTTTTCCCAAAAACGAGTCTGAAATCCCGGACTTTGCCGATTTCTCGCTCGAGAGATGGAAGGATCACTTTGATCTACCCACTCGTCTCTCGCTGATCACTGATATTTCTTGGTATTTCTGTGCATTGAACTTGAAAAAAAGAGTAGAAATAAATGAAAATCATAACTACAACCTAATTCAAAGAAATAATTACAATATAAACAATGGAACGAACAAGCAACAGTCTATCAATCAAAGATGGAGTCTATTCCGGGCGCAACAATCAAACAATCGATGGGGACTCATAGCTTAGAAAATGAAATTGACACACATTCCTCCACAATTGCAGTCCTTCTCAAGATCGACTCCTTTGAGTCTTGGTCCCTTCTCATGGATAGATGGTCGATTCACGAAGAAGTAGCACATACTCGAGTCAATAATATATTCAGGAATCAACAATATATTCAAGAAACAGGGAAACTTGTGGAAATCACTTGAAAACACGTAAAACAAAAAAAGAGTTGGTAAATCATTGATCAGCGAGAGACGAGTGGCTAGATCAAAGTGATCCTTCCATCTCTCGAGCGATAAATCGGCTAAGTCCGGGATTTCAGACTCGTTTTTTGGGAAAAAAACTCATATCGCGGCCACGATTTTACCCCCATAACTATATATCAATCGATGCGCCTTCTCAATATCTATCATCTGAACCAATAAGTTAGTGTACAATCGATTTGTGGTGCAAACGTCAGCTTTCCGCCTCATAGGTTGATGAAAAATCGATTTTGTAATTTCCGCTTGTGTTATTTCGATTCTCCTGAAAATTTTCTACAATTTATGTCTTTGTGATATTTTCGCTATTCCCATTCCAAAACGAGCTATAGCGGGTAAAATTCAAGACTTTTCCTCAAATTCCGACAGTCAGCGGCGTCTATCTTCGTCAAAATTCATCTTAGACAAAAAATCGAAACGCTATCTTCTCCGGCACTGTCAGGGCTATCCAAAAATGATTTAAACCAAATTTTCATTTTTTCATTGTCCGACAGTTGTATTGATTCTTACGCGACACGCGTGATATGCATGAAAAGAAGTGTACTGATTCTGGTGAGATATCATGCAAAAATGTGTCTCATATTGATAACATTGCAGGCTGTTTTATATTCTTCTGAAGACGAGGAAAATAAATCTTCTACTGCTCGTTAAGATTAAATAATGGAACTCTTGTAATTAATGTCGTATACCTTATTTCGCCCATTTTTGTATTTCAATGCCCTTTATGTTTCCTCATTATCAATATATTTCCCCTGTCTACCTATTTACCAACTTTTTTACCCCTTTTCTTTGTTTCATTGACTATCATCCTTACCTCCCTCTCTACAATTGATCGTCCATTCCATAATAACGTATTGATCATGCTCACTATTTGATAAATCGATATAATGAACGTAAATCGCATTAGCCAATGAGCATTTCATAGAAAAGTAACCAGGAAAAGCCACAGAAAAGGCAAAGAATAGCCACTAAAAAGGTAACGAACAGCGGCAAAAAATGCATTTTATAGCTCTGAATTGCTATAGAAATGCTACTAAAAAGGTAAGAAGCCACAAAAAAGCTAGGAAAAGCTAAGAAAAAATGCATTCAAAATGCCTGCGCAGGCATTTTTTTCGACATCTGAAATGCATTCGAGTTAGCTGTTACATGCATTTTTGTTAGCTGCAAAATGCATTCGACTGTTTGCCTGAGATATTTATCGCTCAAATTCGAAAATTCGCTCATCCCCATTCCTTCGTGCAATAGCGAACTTTCAGCTCGGAGCACGGTATTCCGGGGCGTATATAATTTTAGAGAAAATGGTATTTTTATTCAGGGAGATATTGATCTATAGTCCTGCCAGGCCAGCACGAAAAATCTCGAGCGTCCCCTTCTTTAATACAGTGCGATCTCTAAAGAATCTTACCGACGTTCAGAATGAGAACAACATCTTGAAAGCTGAAATCGAGAAGATCCACAGAGATTATCAGTATATCATTTCGCAAAAAGACATGGAGATTGCAAGATTGGAGGGACAGGTATGTCAGTAACTGCCAAAATTCGTAGCTAAAATTGCATATTAGATTACCATAATGTATACCGTACGGTGTTTCTGTTTAAGTTGTTTTCTTAAGAGAGTTCCATCTACCGGTCTCGAACGTCCAACTAAGTTGGATGAAGTGTCAGAGCCATATCATTCACCACCTGATCAGTCTGGATCCAGTGATTCACGTAAGTGTGTTCTTATATTGGGCTCAACCGTCAAGAAAAGAACAGACACGAAAAAGGAAAGGGGTGTGCGCAACGAGGACTCTAATACTCTTGTATTTCCAAACTAGCAGTCTACTTAAATTATACCACTTACTAGAAGTTTCCTGAAAGTTTACAGCAAGGAAAGAACATTTGACGAAATGCAGTACAGTATTATACACCACTTGTAGTAAACTTATGTCTAACTAAAAGTAGACTTGCAAGTACACTTCAAGTGGAATGATAAGTAAACTACTAGTTTTGAAATACCAGAGTACAGTAACTACATGAATCACTGCCAAATATCGCTTCACAAAAAATCTTTTTCAGTTCTCAACCGCATCTCGGAATTCTCTAAACACATAACACCGCTGATAGATTTTATACTACGAAATGACACCAATTCATCCCCGAGACATCGCATTTTTCAACAAGTGTTTGATGAATCCTGTGCAGAGTAAATATACTAATACTTTATTCATATCAACTGATGACTGTAGATGAAGGGGTGGGCGTTTTCCAATTCCTCCGTTGGTAAAGACCACGATCTCGCATCAATCTTCTTGAAGCCGTCAAGCCAACGAACACGTGGTTGACCTTGAGATCGTAGTTATATAGAATCCACATAGTGCATCTTCTAACCCATTTTTCAGAATCCTCTTAAACGAATCGCCCATTTGCATTTTCTTCTTGACGCTTCATCGATCCAGTATCGTATGCATCATTCGTTTCATCCTATCGTTTGCCCATCGTTCTAATGCCGCGACGCCCAACTGAACCCTATACAATGCAAGAAATATTGCTATCACCGTAGATACATCTATTCCCATGTTAACCCTTTTATTGATAGACTTACAATAACCCTTTTATTGATGGACTTACAATAACCCTTTTATTGATAGACTTACAATAACCCTTTTATTGATGGACTTACAATAACCCTTTTATTGATGGACTTACAATAACCCTTTTATTGATAGACTTACAATAACCCTTTTATTGATAGACTTACAATAACCCTTTTATTGATGGACTTACAATAACCCTTTTATTGATGGACTTACAATAACCCTTTTATTGATGGACTTACAATAACCCTTTTATTGATGGACTTACAATAACCCTTTTATTGATAGACTTACAATAACCCTTTTATTGATAGACTTACAATAACCCTTTTATTGATGGACTTACAATAACCCTTTTATTGATGGACTTACCCCTTGTTCTTGTTTCAAATATCACAGATATGTTGATAAACATTATGGACATGTATGTACTGGTAACATTGATATCATACAAAATAAAGAACTAGCTAATATATTCATGAAAGGCACTAAATATAGAATACAAAGACCTACTACTGTCAGCAAAGTAATCAACGATATTACTGTTTCAATAGAGAACACTGTATCAATTGTCGGAAAGAAACACCGAAAATCGCCGACTTTGATCAATGCCACTGTCAATAAAGTCATTGAACATATTATTCCTAGACTAAAGGAAAAGCTTAATAAATTGAATTTAAATATTGACGCAAAAGACGTAACACGATATACTGATCAGTTAAAACAACTAAAAAATGACTTTGTAATTACTATGGTAGACAAAGCATCTGGAAATTATGCATTCACTTGTAAAAAGTTATATATCATGATGATGGAACAAGAGATGAATACATCCAATGGTAATGAAAGAACTTATGTACAGGTTAATGACCTCGATTACGAATCAAAGATCAAAGATCACTTACAGTTCACACTCAGTATGTCAATTCCCAGAAATATGGAATGTGCTCTCCCTCGTATATACGGAATACCGAAAATGCACAAAACACCAATAAAATTCCGATTTATCACTGGTGCACATAATAGTAGTCTTAAACCATTATCAATTCGACTTCAAAGAATCCTTAAGTTCTTACAAAACCACTTTAAATCATACTGCAACTTTACTTCTAGACATAATGGGATTAACGTTTACTTCTCTGTTCAAAATACTTTTAAAGTGTTAAACGGTTTTAAAAACATTACAAACGGGAAAAATGAGATATTCTGTGCTTATTTTGCATCACTATTTACTAACTTACCACATAAAGTTGTTAAAGAAAAATTATATTATCTCATTGATTTACTATTCAGAAATGCTAATTCAGAATTCATTAATGTTCAAGGAACCTATGTTCGTTGAACTAATAGTTTAGAAAAAGGCATCACTTATCACAAAAATGATATTAAACTTATGTTGGATTATATATTAAAGAACAGTTATGCTTTTTATGGTGGAACATATTACAAACAAGAGCGAGGAATACCACAAGGAAATAATGCATCGCCACAAATAGCAGATCTTACCCTTGCTGTAATGGAATTTCAATATCTATCTAAGAAAGTCAAAGGTGGTCATGCATTAGCATATTCACTAAATAGAACGTATAGATATATTGATGATTTATTCCATATATCCAGTAAATGCAAGGATTTCATAAAATTAACTAGTAAAATGTACCACAAATCTTTATCTTTAGAACGAACTAACAATCAGGATAATAACTGTGCTTTTCTTGATTTACAAATAGATATAATTAATAGCGGTCAAGTTAAAACCTCACTTTATAATAAAACAGATGATTATCAATTCAACGTAATTCGATATCCCCATTATCAATCAAATTCTCCTGTTAATATTGGTCTAAATACACTGCATGGTGAAACTATTCGCATATACAGGAATTGTTCTGAATATAAAGACTTCGTTAACAGAATGAAATCATTGACAAAATACTTTGTATCGATTGACTACCCTATATACTTAGTGCATAAAAGAATATTCAGAACATTGAATACTAATCCATCAATATCCATTAAATATGCAACTAGTAATAGCGATATTTGCATGCGTTGTCTATGATAAACGTTCTTTGGTATAGTCAATGTTTCAAATAAGAGGTAGAAGTAGATAGACCACTTCCCAGACGATCGATAATGACAGCGCAACCTAGTGATCTACCTGAACAGAGACACACATGCGCCTCTCTCACTCTATCCATTCTTCTCTCACTCTATCCCTGTCGACTCGCATCAATCGATATGAGAGGGACAACTACCCAGGGAATAACGATTCAATCGATTCGGCTCAAGGATACGTAAGTATGGATTACAATATACATATTAGTGTCACTTTCGCTAAAAGATATATGCATGAATTTTGGTAATATTAGACTGATATTTTTCATACAGTTTTGATTTGTATTGCTTTCATGTATACGTTCACGTTATTGTATTATTACTAACATTAGAAATGAGATTTTGCATGATTTTGCTATAGAACTATCATAATAAACTTTTATGTAAACTAACTCAATGGGGGTTCTACTGAAGATGGCCAACCCCATTGGGTAGAGGTTCACTGTCTAGAACCTAATGGCCGAAACAGTGAATCTCGCCTCTACTAATAACTACTTTAGATTCATTAATATCTAATTTTATGAGTACATTTGCATGTTTAACTATTACATATTTCGCTTATAATTACAATAACCCTTTTATTGATGGACTTACAATAACCCTTTTATTGATGGACTTACAATAACCTTTTATTCTGTGAGGCATGGTAGGAGTTTTAGGTACGAATTCGAAAAATTTGAACGATAATATTGGGAGGGAGTGTTATCAACCCTGTACGGAAGGGTTTTTGGGGTGAAATAACTAATTCTGAGGGGAGTGAATTCGAACAGTCTATACTTCTAGAGGCACATGTAGTACAGAAAACGATGGATATCCGCACCAGGGCTGTGCATATTTTGTTTTAAGTTTTTCGGATCTTTCGTGTTTTTCGTTTTTTTTTTCTCGAAAAACCATTTCGACGAAAATTTTGAAAAAAAATTCGAAAAAAATCTAAAGCGCTTTTACATAAAACGACGCAAAGTTTCAAAACAAAATATGACATTTTAACGAAAATTTCAAATTTGGAGTCAACAATTACGATTTCACTTGTGTAGAATATGCATATTTTATCATGTAAGCAGACTCAATTACGAACCACACAGTTGCAATTCTTACATTATCACTTTCGATAGTAAAATTTAGCGAATTGATGTTTTCGATAGAGAAAACGTTGCTTTTTTTTGGAATTTTTCGGAAAAAAATTTCGAAAAATTTTCATTTTTCGAATTTATTTTTTTCCCGCACAGCCCTGATCCGCACAATAAACACTACATTAAATTTTATACCTTTCTTTCTCTTCTGATGCCTCATAAAAAATATTACAAGATAAATCTGAGAACAAGGATTACTCTTTGACTCCGACATTCCTCAACTCTAGCATGCTGCTTAAACCTTGTGATCTTGGATTGTCCCAATATCTAGGGAATTGAGTAGAAAGCTTTATCGATAATAATCAAAAAATGAATTAATTATTCAGTCGATAAATCGTAATGTATATTATAATTAAGTATGGAATTTTATTAATAGGAATGGCAACTAAATTACAAAGGTAACACTAAACTACAGAGTACTAAGTCAAACTACAAAGGGTAATATCAAATTAAAAAGCAAAATTATCAAAAAATATTTGTAAATATATTTGAAGTGTTCTTCTTGATGTCGTCCATTACTTTCTCTGAAGAGTAAAAGAAAGGCACTAGGTCGAATGAGAACCGATGAATAATAACCGACTGGATGATAACTATTTGCATACTTTGTCTATTCATTAGCGCTTGTCTCTTATATGCAAATGACTATCATCCAGTCGGTTCTTATTCATCAGTTATCATCCGATCTAGTGCCTAAAAATCACTTAGATGCGTGGTCAATGAACAATTCACTCTAGTTGATTACCCGTTCAAACAACCGTAGACCGCATGAATAAACGTTGGCAAACGGTTTGCCGAAAAACGTGACGTCACAACCTAAGGGGAGTATTTTTGGCAAACGTTCACGTTTATCGGTAAACGGTTTGCCAACATTCATCTATAAATATTTACCACGGCTGTGCATTTTACGTTTTACGATTTTACTACTTTTTCGTAAATGATTTACGCACAACCCTCATATTTACCTTTCCATTGTTCTGTATTTCGGAAGTTCAATTCCTCATTGAACTGAGTGGAGGACTTTGGAGCATTTACCTGGAATGGCACTTTGAGGAATGTTGCGAGAGTAAATTCAGGAAGTTATCCTGATTTATCGCCAATTTCAATTGTAAAAAAAGAAAGCCATAATCCATGAACTTGCCTCTTCGTCTTTGTAATAACCGTGAACATATGGATGATTGAGAGCATCGGCGATGGAATAACGTTGGTTCGGATCAATAGCTAGCATATTCTTGATAAGATCACGGAAGTTGGCATCTTAAATGGAGCTTTACCTCTCTCTTCATTGTGCACACTATTTCTCTGTTCTCTAACAACGAGAGAGAGAATTGCGCGTCGAAGAGAACATTGAGAAAGGTTACGTTCTCTTTAATGTATTATAATGGGAGAGACGGATGACGAAATTGTCCATGACTGTGAACAAATGTAAAAAAGAAATGATAAGGATACTATAAGCAAAACAAACGCGGTCCGACTATATATAAATTGACATTTATATATAGTCTATATTTTATATTTTTTACTTTTTTTAAATATAATAGTCTATATTTTTATACGTATCGCATTTAAAATATTTCTTAATGCGACGCCCCAAGTTAATTTTACTCTCGCATTTGCTCTACTCTCTCGCAGACAAAGAAAGCGGGGAGAGTGTGGCCAGAGCAGAGAGTTTCAAATTAGCTTGGGGTGTGCCCTTAAGCACATAGATACGATTCAAATTCACTTGTAAGTTCTCCTTCCTCATTCCAAAACATATCATCGGGGAATACTTCCTCCATGCGT
The DNA here is from genome assembly GCA_943737045.1 of Parapristionchus giblindavisi. Classification (NCBI taxonomy): domain Eukaryota; kingdom Metazoa; phylum Nematoda; class Chromadorea; order Rhabditida; family Diplogasteridae; genus Parapristionchus; species Parapristionchus giblindavisi. The sequence goes on from CALSFV010000204.1 coordinate 363,232, forward strand.
TGTTCTTGCATTGGTCCCATTCTTTGAATCAATCTGAAATATGGAAATCAAAAATACAGTTACCGGCAGAAGCGCCCAAATTGTTCGCTTAGGCTCACATACGTCAGCATATCTTGCATTCCTTTTTTCCTCTTCAGACTGTCCAACATTGTCTGTGTCGGAGTTCCTCTTATCTCTATGATTCTCCTGCACATCTCTAGCTCCGTCTTTCCTTCGAACAGCGGACGATGCAGCACCATCTCTGCGAGGATGCAACCGATCGACCACACATCAACTGTTAAATATATTAATTATAGCATTGAATCTTGAGTACTGGGTCATCTTCATTTTTCATGGTAGATGATATGGATGCTATGTGAGATCGTAGGAGAATGAAGGATCATTGAATTCTTTATTCGCAAATGACAGTCGAGACCTTCATTCTCTACTGGTCTCACATAGCAATCCATATCAATTATTGCATTATAAAAAGATTTGTTTACGTTTTAATTAATAATATTCGTAAAGTGGTACTTCCTAATCACAAGTGGAAGCCAGGCTATTGTGAGTTACTAATCTAACTATCCTGAATCAGATGTAATTATAAGATCTAGGGCCAAATAGATGGAGCGTGTCCCATAACTAACAACAGGTCACCTACAGAGCGAGAAAGGGAGGTCGCGAGAAAGGGAATACACTTGTTTATTTGGTACAAGAGTAACCAATCACTCCCACAAGAGACTTTCTTGTTTTGCATGGTCCATAAACAATGCCGATCTCTTTTATATATAATATAGCGCGCGGCGAAGGTCGGTCGGGTTAGAGAGAGGCAGCGGAGAGACAATCGAGAGGCGGGGCGAGATGTAGAAGGCTACATCTCGCTCGCCTCTCGATTGTGACTTCCGTTCGTTAGCACCATTTGTCATTTTCTTATACAAGTACATTTTATACGCACAATAGTAACCAAGAGAGAGGAGAGAGGGTGATCTATCTCTCTCCCTCACCAAGATTTCCTGAAGCGGCGTATAAATATATAGATGTACAAGTACGCACTTTAAATGAAAATTTTTATATGTAAAGCCTCACTTTTCGTTCATGAGCTGAGGCAATCAAAAGTTTTGCAATATCTACATGGAAGCCATAAAACATATTTAAAAAAATACTATATAATGCAACGTATAATCACGAGACTGTAAAGAGAAAGAGATTTATTCACTGTCGCTTTGCAATTCTATACGACACTTTCTTTAAAAAAAACAAATATACCAACTTTTCGTGTTATATTTCATGCTGAATATGACCTCAGGGGCTCGATACCACAGAGTGGCAACATCGATCGTCATTCGCTCACTACTGGTTTTTCTGGCCAATCCAAAGTCCAGAATTTTCAGTATACAGTCCTCATCAACAACGATATTGCTTGGTTTGAGATCCTTAAAAGAACGCGCACTAACACCGAACACAAGTCATTAAAGGCACACCCGAGCTATGTTTTCTCCGCTCTGGCAACACTGTCACATAGACAAATAAAGCGAGAGAACATTGCCAGAGCGGAGAGTTTCAAGTTAGCTCGGGGTGTGCCTTTAAATCGTCTAAATACTGAAAGAATTACAAAAAATTTAAAAAATACCCTGTGGATGCATTCATTACGATGAACGTGATTGACAGCACAAAGACATTGATAGATAAGGTATGAGATGCCTTTATGTTTGAACTTTTTTTGTCTACATGCCTGAATTATTATTATCATTATTATTATTATTATTATTATTATTATTATTATTATTATTATTATTATTATTATTATTATTATTATTATTATTATTATTATTATTATTATTATTATTATTATTATTATTATTATTATTATTATTATTATTATTATTATTATTATTATTATTATTATTATTATTATTATTATTATTATTATTATTATTATTATTATTATTGTTATTATTATTATTATTATTATTATTATTATTATTATTATTATTATTATTATTATTATTATTATCATTATTATTTTATTATTATTATTATTATTGTTATTATTATTATTATTATTATTATTATTGTTATTATTATTATTATTATTATTATTATTATTATTATTATTATTATTATTATCATTATTATTTTATTATTATCATTATTATTTTTTATTATTATTATTATTATTATTATTATTATTATTATTATTATTATTATTATTATTATTATTATTATTATTATTATTATTATTATTATTATTATTATTATTATTATTATTATTATTATTATTATTATTATTATTATTATTATTATTATTATTATCATTATTATTTTATTATTATTATTATTATTATTATTATTATTATTATTATTATTATTATTATTATTATTATTATTATTATTATTATTATTATTATTATTATTATTATTATTATTATTATTATTATTATTATCATTATTATTTTATTATTATTATTATTATTGTTATTATTATTATTATTATTATTATTATTATTATTATTATTATTATTATTATTATTATTATTATTATTATTATTATTATTATTATTATCATTATTATTTTATTATTATTATTATTATTATTATTATTATTATTATTATTATTATTATTATTATTATTATTATTATTATTATTATTATTATTATTATTATTATTATTATTATTATCATTATTATTTTATTATTATTATTATTATTATTATTATTATTATTATTATTATTATTATTATTATAAGGAAGTATAAGTAAAGACAGAGCACCCCTTTTTTATAACACTCCAGACTCTGTGGCTGCACTGCTGGCAGCAATTAATTTAATTATAATAATAATAATAATAATAATAATAATAATAATAATAATAATAATAATAATAATAATAATAATAATAATAATAATAATAATAATAATAATAATAATAATAATAATAATAATAATAATAATAATAAGGGGAAGAAGAGGAAGAAGAAGAAATGCATGTATAATTCTTGCAACATACATCATGCAGGCTGTAGTCCATTAGCTCCATTACGAAGTAAATATCGCTTTCATTTGAGTCATTTGGTGAAATAAATGCATAGTGCATCTTGATTATCTTTAATTTCAATTTATGATCTTTGATCTTTGATCTCTCGCTTTGAACTCACATTAGGATGTGTTATGGTGGAAAGCAGAGAGAACTCTCGGTAGGTGTTTTTCGCATCGGAAACACTGTAAAACGGACGCAGCAGCTTCTTTATGGCAACTTTTTTCTTGGTTATTGCATCATCAGCCGAGCTGAAAATGATATGAATGGGGCTCCTCTGGTATTTCAAAACTACTAGTTTACTTATCATTCCCACTTGAAGTAGACTTGCAAGTCTTCTAGTTTGAAGTAAGTTTACTGCGAGTGGTGTATAATACTGTAATGCATTTCGTCAAATGTTCTTCCACTTGTAGTAAACTTGCATCAAACTAATTTATGTAGACTGCTAGTTTGGCTTTTCTTCTAATAGCGGGTTCATTAAAAAAACTGGTCAATGGAAGATTCTGATTACCGAACAATAATACTAAAACGATTACGTACATGACTGCTCCTTGCGCTCCTCCGGCTAAGTAGACTGGATTATTGTATCTGACGGGGACAAGGAAATCCTGCATACGAGCATAATTGCAATCCACGCTGAGTTTGTGGAATTGTTCCATTGATGCTACGGACTGAAATGACCTATGATATGTCATAGCGAATGCTTCAAGCTTTTTCAATTGATCAGATACATTAGTTGGCATGCACAGCGTTTCGAAAAGCGGTTATGGTAGGATAGAAAAACCAGGTAAAGCGAAAACAAGAGAGTATATTCAGATGAGAATGACAAAAGACGACGAGTCGCGGTCGCGTCGCGGCCGAAAGTGAATGATCGTTTATTCGTCATTTTGCATAATATTCAAGGTCGGCAGCCCCGTGTGGGATGTGACCCATGTAGGACGGACGAGTGTGGGAGAGACGCTGTGTAGCGATAGCGGACAATGTTGTGTGTTATAAAGGAATAGAATTACGTGAACAATTATGGAAATAATGACAGAACGTGCGAAACTAGAGTGTCACTACAATACGAACTACAATATGACTTATATAATATATTTTATTTACTCGAAATGCTCGAAACGCATGCTCGAAACGAGGCACATAAAGATCTCGAGTGAAAGAGTTTGAAATATAGAGGTACTCTACGATAATATCTCAATGTTATAAATAAATAAATAAATATTTATGTAATCGATATTGTATTGCATACAAGCATGGATATCGCTTTTTGCGAGAACAGCGACTGTGTCCGTCGATACTGGTAAACAGTTCTTCAGAAAGTAGTCAAGATAAACACTGGAGTTCCTCTACACACTGGAGTTCCACTGGAGTTAATCTTCGGGTTCCTGTCGGAAGAGTGTTTACAGAGCGCACTGACTTAGCTCTATATACAAAATAATATATAAATAGGAACGTTAAGAAGTAATCTCGTTGTATGAAATCTTGCCGGACAGCTCAAGTAGATAAGTTTAGTAATTTTTAGTAATTTTTATCTGACCGCTCATGGTTCTAACCCATGATGCGCTAATTTTGCATATTGCAAGACTTCGTATATCGTCCCACCCTACTCTGAAGGACTCATGGGACTCCTCATAGTGTACATGTTGAAACACCCTTGCGGTGTACGATAATTAATCGCATAAGGAAATTGAATCGCATAAGGAAATAAAAATTATTATTATTATTATTATTATAATTAAATAAATTTTCCATCCACTTTTTCTGCTTCTCCATCATCGTTCACCCGGCAAAATTTGAAAACATCGGAGAGGATTCGATCCGACAACATTTAGATTATGAGTTAGACGTCCAATGTCGTTCAGTCGTTTTTGTCTGAGCTCCACTCATTCCTATCAATGAATGAAATGAGATGCGATGAAATGAAAGAAATGAGTGGAATGATGTGAGTGAAGACCCCTGTAAAACTAACCATTTTTTGTTCGGATACCCCCTGTCGAATCGAGCTCCAGGTTCCATGTATGATTTGAATATGGACTGATAAACTTTATCTATCTTATTATATTATTGTTGATACAGTTGAAACAGTCAAAATAGGTATGCATATACAAGAAAGGTTAATGAAACAGGGAATTTAGGATTAGCCTAGTCGATAATATCGGAGCGTTGGAAAAAACCTCTGTAATTTCTATCTTTAAACGTACTTGATTGCCACTTGAGATTTACTGTAAAAATGTCTTCTGATCTTTTACTGCCAATACAACCTATGCATCGTCAGTGTACCCCGTTCACTTATATTTTCTCTTGCTGTTCTTAATTCTTTATTTATCTTTGCTCTTCGAATCTCTCTTCAGTTTCGTCACGAAAAAGCTATTTACTATCTTCTCTTTTACTATTATTACAGTAGTAATAGTGGTCCCTCGCTTTTCATCTCCGTTCATTGCATCATTATAAAGTGTATAGCCCTCCGATTAAATATTCGACACTCTTATGGCGCGTTAAAAGGGTGGAAAACCGAATAAAAAGCGTGTTAAAATGTACCCTGGAAAACCTGAAAATTCGATATTTTAATTCGCGGACGAGAATAAGGTACGGGAATTCAAATTTGCACTTTCAGTTGCGAGTTTTCGATGTCTAAAGAAGATGAAAAGTGAAAGAAAAAGAATTCCCGGATTTTTTTCATTTTTAGGCACAGTAATTGGAAGACGGAACTTCTGGATTTGAATTCCTACACCTCATACGCGCCCGCGAATTCAAATTGCGCAAGCTCGCTTTTTTCGGTTTTCCACGAGTTTTTTACGAGCCATGACCTACCTTTGACAGTGATTATTCGTTATTATATTATTAGAAACCTGATGTTTTCTTGTTAATGTGGATTTAAGTCTATAATCAATCTGTTATACATTTAGTATTGATATTTAAAATTGTGCATTCGTTAAGAAAAAAATGGTCCGACCAAAAAAGTCGGGATTGTGCGAATCGCCGGTTAGCGGTTCAGAGACAGACAAAGAGAGGAAACTACAAAGGAACATAATGGTACAAGCTGCGCATAGGTATTATTATAATTTAATATTCTTTTTACTTGAGAGAACTTTTCTCCCTTCCTTTCAGCAAAACAAGCCAAAAGTTCAAAGTTCAATAGATGTTTTTGTATTGTTTTATCGTACATCGAAAAATTATTGGATCATGAATCGCCAGAAGCACTCTGAGCCACTCTGGTGATTCAACGGCGATTATGGCCGAATGGGGCATTTTGGCGCTTATTTTTTCTTTTCATTGTTTTTCTTTTCCTCTAATCTAAGTATTCCGCGAGAAACATGATGAAATATTGCGTTTTTATAAAATAATGCTGGTTCGTAAATGAATAAATCGTTCCGATGATCTCAAATTAGGATGGACTATTTTGTACTATTTCCCGGTTTCTACTCCGGTTTTGTGTTTCCCTTGAATCATGTCTCAGCTTAAGTTTGTGAAAACGCAATATTTTATCATGATTCTCGCGGACCAACTAGATTAGAGGAAAAGAAAAACAATGAAAAGAAAGAATAAGCACCAAAATGCATCATTCGGCCATAATCACCGTTGAATCACCAGAGTGGCTCAGAGTGCTTCTGGCGATTCATGATCCCATGATTTTTCGATGTACGATATAGTTATCGATCCATCAATGATAATATCCATAAACCATTTATCACGCGTGTCACCGAAGAATCGAATAAAATCCGGGGGTGGTTGGCACATTTGTTGACCCCCATATATTATTGCATTTTTTGGTAGTCCATATGGTCCCTAACAACGTACCGTCGAGCTTTTTTGCATATCTTCATTTTCAACGTCGGCAGACGTCGTCAAACTTTTTGGACGCCGAAAATTGCCGACTTTGGAGCTCTGTAGCTCTTCAGGATGTAGTTTTGGTATCAAACTGTCAACAGAAGAATTCTTCGGAATATCAAGGAGAATGCGCTTGCATCATTGCCATATCGATATTTTAATTAGTTTTTTCGTAAATCGATTTTATTGATTATTGTTCTTAAAAATATAGAAGCCGAAACTTTTCAATAGCTCAATAGATAGAGCTCGACGAGAGGAATTCAATGGTATGCTGACGGTTACTGTATGTGGTTGTCTTCGGAAGTTATGATCATTTCAATATTTTCATTGAAAGCGATCACACTAGTGGAGAGTGACGCAGCCAGTGATCTACCCACTCTTCTGCCTCGTGCAATGACTTCGATCATTGAAGTTAGTTTTACTGTTATTCTGGTGCATCTCCTAGTTATTTTTCATAATTTAATATAATATTCATTTCTAAAAAAATCGAAAATTAGAGAAAACGGCTAACATTAATGGAGTCAGTTCATGCCGACTCTTGCAGATCGATAGGCGATTTTCAGTGGATCATTTCGCATCGACAAACTGTAGGGAAGGAAAGACGAATGAGTCCTTCCTCACAGTCTGTGCGATTTTGGTACGGTTTTCCGTTTTAAAGATGGAGACCCTCGAGTTTTTTCGTAACAAGACTGTTCGGGTAGAATGATAGAGATTTATCACACTAACCGAACAAAATTTTTCATATTGCGTGATTATATATTTGAAGCTTGTTATGCGCATTGAAAGTACAACTTTTCAGGCAAGTAGAGGTTGTCTATCCGATTTGCACACTTGACTCTCTCACTTTCCCATTGTCACTTACGCTAATTTCCATACAATATTAACATTCTATCCCATGTAAATCGTTGCGGGAGTCAGTCATGCCAACTCAAGGGTCCCCTTCTTTAACGCCATTTTCCGTTTTTTGTATTGAGCGTATAAAAATCACTTGTTTTATTTGTAGAAGAGACTTTCTTGTTTTGCATGGTTCAGAAACTACGTCTGATCTCTTTTATATATCACATAGCGCGCGGCGAAGGTTAGCCGGGTTAGAGAGAGGCAGCGGAGAGACAATCGAGAGGCGGGGCGAGATCTAAAGCGGAGAAATCCTTTGAGCGACTTTCGTTCGTTAGCACCGTTTGTCATTTTCTTATGCAAGTACATTTTATACGCACAATATGATTATTCTTTTTGGATCACTGATGACTCACTCTTGCTATTATCGTCTCACTATTGATTGATTTCTTTGATGGTTGAAAGTACGGGGAGTGGCCTACATAGCAATATTCAGCATGGTCGACTTAGTAAGAATTAACTTTTAAAAGTTTCCATTGATCTCATTCACATGTTTCAATCAAGGGAGCAGTTAGTATCTCTCTTGATCCAACCTCACGTCGTTCTCTTCGGCTGAATTCAGTTATCGATCTTATCAATGTTCGACGACGAAGATGTCATCGAAGACGAGTAAGAAGAGCACTGGGACGAGGTCGAGTGTTCGATCGGCCAGTGGAATGACTCGGAAGAGAAGAGTTGCGGAGGAGTCCGAGGACTCTGTGCTGGGCGATGACGTCTTCGAGGAGGGATATGCTGAGGAGGATGAGGACGAGGAAAATTCTAGGACAACATGAAAACGACTTCTTTAGGATGGTATTTTATTCTCGACGAAAGACTGTAATAAAATATTCCTGTGAATATAAGGCCTCTTTGTTGTGTTGTTTGAATTCATGATGATTGATATTAATCGATTTTTTTTAGAAATGAATATTCGAAAATAATGAAAAATAAGTAGTAGATGCACACAAGAATAACAGTAAAACTAGCTTCAATGATCGAAGTCATTGCACGAGGGAGAAGAGTGGGTAGATCACTGGCTGCGTCACTCTCCTCTTGTGTGATCGCATGCAATGAAAATATTGAAATGATCATAACTTTCGAAGACAACCACATACAGTAACCGTCAGCGTACCATTGAATTCCTCTCGTCGAGCTCTATCTATTGAGCTATTGAAAAGTTTCGGCTTCTATATTTTTAAGAACAATAATCAATAAAATCGATTTACGAAAAAACTAATTAAAATATCGATATGGCAATGATGCAAGCGCATTCTCCTTGATATTCCGAAGAATTCTTCTGTTGACAGTTTGATACCAAAACTACATCCTGAAGAGCTACAGAGCTCCAAAGTCGGCAATTTTCGGCGTCCAAAAAGTTTGACGACGTCTGCCGACGTTGAAAATGAAGATATGCAAAAAAGCTCGACGGTACGTTGTTAGGGACCATATAGACTACCAAAAAATGACCTCTGCTAATTTTCGATTTTTTCAATGTGCCACTGTTTATTCGAACCTTACGCGACACGCGTGTTATACTATGCATTAGTTAAAGTCCCGGTGATTCGGACCACGGTTGTAAAACAGTTTTGAAATGCTATCAGCTTGCACGTCAGTTCAGCCTCTGTAATAGCGAAAAAAAATGCGCGTTTTCCCACTTATAAAGAGGGCGAGGCGGATGCCAGGCGGGTTTGGTGGGCTGAATTAGAGAGGGTGTGCGTGCGAGATGGCATCAAATGATTCTCTCTGTCACACTCTCCGCCGCTCTGATTGTGAGTAATGAAGTATCGTCTCATTATTATGAGATTGTGAAAACACACCAAACAGCGCACCATAGTGATGGCAAAAGTCGCCTCAGCATCTCTGTTGCCCGGCTATTCCCATCTCTCTCGCATTCTGAACTAACGTGCTTGCACCATAATAGTTTACCGGCATTATTTATGGGTGTCATTTATCAGTCGTTATATATCAACTCCATGAGTGATTGAATCGAAAATTTCAGGATTTACGAAATTTACTGATTTATTTCTTAATATTATTTTGGATCAGAAAAAGAACGAAAATAAATAAAATGGATGTTTATGGGTTTTGTTCAAAAACAACAAAATTTAAGAAAACCTAAATGTTGCAGCCTTGACTCGGACTTTGTGGGATATATGCTAGTGTAGCAGCTCGGGAAGTGGTGGATGAAGAATCTAAAACCGATCGATTCCTCTACCCATTTAATCTAGATTATTCAAGGGAACTTCGGAAAAAAGCAGCTCTGGAGGTTCTCCCCGCGGTACAGAAAAAGTATGAAGAGATGAAGCTGAACATGAGAAGTTCCAGCAAAGAGAGAGCGAATATAATAATGTTATATCGCAAAAAAACATGGAGATTGCAGGATTACAGATAGAGGTATGCCAGTCGCATCCTTATAAATACGTTTAATTACTACTCAAAATCGTAACTAAAATAAGGATGAACCTCCTCTGGTATTTCCAAACTATTATAGTAGTTTACTTACGTGACGTCACAGACTAGTAGTTTACTGCTAGTTTTCTACAAGTGAAACAACATTTGACGCAATGCATTACCGTATTTTACACCACTTCTAGTAAACTTACGTTTAACTAGCCGTAGACTTGCAAGTCTACGGCTAGTGGGAAATACAATTAAACTACTAGTTTGAAAATACCAGAGTCTAGATACTAAAAACACATTAGCTTATTGAATTAATGTCGTTACAGACCGATATGGCCTCCTCCTCTATTAACAAGACCAAATGCGAAATGCAATTAAAATGGACAATGCGAGAATTACTATCCTGCTTGTAGGTGAACTATCTGCACTATAAGCATGGATATTATTACGATGATGCATTTGCCATGCCTTCTCACGCTACCATGGTCTGTAGTATTTAACTTCTTGGGAACCATTTTAGAATCAATTTTCGGAAGATTTTTGATTTTTGGTAGATTTGGAAGATTTTTGGAAGTACATAAAGTTCACTGAAAAATCTTAAATCATAATTAAAAGCTTGTTCTGAGACTTTAAGAAAAATCTTAATCAAGATGTTTTTAGAATGACATGGATGCGATTCCCGAATGTCCTTATAAGTGATCAAACTTTACTAATCAGATCAATTATGAGGTAGGATTTTTAAATATTTCAGCATCAATTTAACAGCATCACAAATTTTATCAAATTAAATTATTATTATTAATAGATGTACAAGAATAAGTATGCATGCACTTTAAATATAAATTTTTTGATTAAAGTATAATTGTCAAAGACTAAGTTCGTCAACTCTGACGGCACTACCTTGAATAATATACTATAACTATTCCTGGTCCACGATAGATTGGGAGTCTTCAGTACGAAATTTCAATTTATTCATATCATGAATAATTCTAGATGAATACTTACGTTCCCTTCATCTAGTCTCCAGTATGATAATCCCTTAAAATCGTATCAAGATATCGCTTCACAAAAGATATTTTCAGCTCTCAAACGCAACTTCACACCGGTGGCATCTTGTACAGAAGAGACAGGACTGAATCACCTACAATACAAGACACCTTCCTATCCCCGTAGATATGTACATTTATTCCCACCTTGTGTATTTTATTGATGTAGCAACCATGGGATGGATGCTTTATTTGTTCAATTGTACGGTAATTTTTCATCTTTTTCACCTTGTTATCTTATTTTTTTATTCTTCCCATTTTTAAATCTTATTTTGATTCAGTTACAATCCACATCGGAAGCCTCTAAATAATCTATTTATTTTATTTTATTTATTTATCATACATCCAATAAAGATGTGACAACATTTGAAACAAAGAATAAATAAGTGAATAAGAGAATCGGGAAAGTGGGTGGTAGGAATAGGGGATAGAGAAGAGGGAAGAGGGAGGGGAGTGCACGTCTTCATATGTAGACTAAGATCAAAGATCAACATGATCTAGGATAGGTTGGCAAGACCTAGCGGGGGAGGAGTCCGCATTGATTCAATATATATCGGATTGAATCGAGTCTACTATGAGGAAGTGCATTAAAGTGATGTGATGGTAATTCCTAATTTTTCAATAAGGTCAGGGCAAGAAATCAATTTAGCTTTAATAATTGGGGTGCTATGTAATATGGTGGGTGAACCAGTAACACAATGTAATTTGGTCAGGAAACGGGCACACCTAACTGAAAAAGAGGAACGGAGGTTTTCACGTTTAGTTAAAGGAATATGAAATGCGAAACAAGATAATCGACCAAATGTAGGTTTAAAAACAAAGAAATGGCTAGATGGAAGATCTACTTCACAACGAAGAATCTTTAAAGCATAAATAATATCGATCACTGTTCTTCTATGATAAAGGGTAGGTAGATTGAACAGAGCTAATCTATCAATATACTGAGGAGGGAATACATCTCTATGGAAACAGCGATAAAATAGGAGACGAGTAAAAAGATGTGAAACTTTCTCTAATTTACGAACAAGGCCCTTAGATGAAGGGGACCATACGGGGGATGCATATTCAATAATGGGAAGGATATAACATTTAAAGGCGTGTATGTAAACACCGGGTTTAATGCAAGAGATAGAACGAAAAAGTAGATAAACTAAAGATGTGGCTTTCTTTGTAATAATAGAGATGTGTGAGGAAAAATTGAGAAGAGGGTCAAGGAAGACTCCTAAGTCACGGGTAGATAGAGATGAGGGTAGAGGATGAGAGTGGATCGAGTATGGAAGAGAGGGGTTGTTTTTGCCTATATAAAGTACAGTGCATTTGTTTTGTGCAACTGTCAACTGCCATTTTTGACAGTATTCTACTATAAGTGAAATACCCTGAGAAAGTTGAGTATGAGAAGCTAATGGTTGTAATGGACTAAATGTAGAGTATAGTTTGATGTCATCAGCGAAAATTTTTATATCTATTAAAGGGAGAGGATCTATAACCCTGGGTAGTTCCGAAAGATATATCTCATGTTTTCCTCATTATAAAATGAGAATTTTTTAACGGATAGTTTTCTTACCATACACTGGTGGCGCAGTCGGTAGATAGTTTGGTCTATGTCCTCTCCCCACTGGTTCAGTTTTTTTCCAATGTCTCCCCTTTTGTAGAGTGTTTTCTGACTTTCTCAAAATACCAAATTTCCACAAACTGTTTCCGCATATAGGGAATTTCGCGATTCAAACGACACTTGATTGCTTTAATGATTGTTGTGAACCATGATACCATTTTACGCATCCTTTGCTCGTACCACAAAAATGGAAATTCGCGATGCAATAACTTTAAAAAAATCATAACTTCCTTCCAATGTTCTACAAATATCGAACCCTCCATCAAAAGATATTGAGACTCATCCATTCGGCCACCACTCACGCGAGAAAGCGAGAAGGGGAATATGAAAATTTGTCGGCGGGAAATGTTCAATTTAAAAACATCTTCTTTTTGGAGACCTATAGAATGACGTATGTCTTTGACCTTTCTTCATATTTTTGATTTCTGATATTTGATCGGCCCTAGTGTATGAAGTTGGTATGTCATCTCCTAGATAGTGTTATATACATTTTATCGCAGCATCGACGGACAGGGACCAAGGGCAGGGCTTAAGCAAGCGGCCTCATATGCTTTTTTTCTGAAATTCAAGGTAGATGCTACGATAGGGTTGATCTACCGATGTTTTATGCCAGATATTGATTTTTTTTAAATGCATACATCGTCTAGAACATGTTGTAATAAAAACAAAGTGAAGAATGACTGACAAATAACTTTATTGACGACAATCGACCACGTTTCTACACCAAAATGAATCGAGCCAAAGAGAATGTGTCAAATGTCCCTTCCCGGATATCAGGAAGAAAAGGCAGAAATGGAATGAAATGAGAAATGAGACCCCTGGTAAGTGGGAGGGAGGGGGAGAGTGTGCGCATATACAGAACAAGCACTGGAAGTTCGATATTTGATATATATGTCAAAGAGAAGTGTAATCTATGGTTGGTTATTCAATGTCTGACAGTTACGAAATTATACCGAAGATGAATAAGGGAAGAGTAACAAATATGTAAAATAATAAAAAATGATGAAAAATACCATACAACTGTGCAAATTTTTATTTTTTAGTTATACAGTACAATCTCCTTTTGTACACGAGTAACACTGCGGCGCGCAGAGGCGCTCATATGCGCTCATCATTTATTTCTGCGTGTACTGAATACTTTTCGATTCTCAAAGTCTTAATCATGAGTTTCCGTTATGAAAAGTTGTTTTAATGACTTCTATTAATGAGAAAAAACAATTAAAAGGCAAATCACACTGGTCCGAAAATGTTTGGGTAGAGCAATTTTTGAACGACGCTAATCGTACTGTATGTTTAGCGGGAATTTTAAATTTTTAATGTTTTTCGTTTTTATGTGGTGTTACATTTTCAAAACGGGCGCACGCCGTCATTCGAAATAGTGTAACATTCCGAAACGTCAACGTCAACTTTGATTTTGAAGTGTTTTGGGTCCCAAGTGGAAAACCATTATTGTCAATTGTGATACGGTAAGATTTTCAAGTTGACGGAGACGTTTTCCGAAACGTATATACAGTACAGCAGAATCCCGCCCTTGACATGGGGCACCCCGGGTGTCCCGGGGTGTCCCCTCTGTCCCCTCGATTTTTTACGTAGTGAATAAGGAATGTCAGCTCTTCAAATTGTTTGCGTTGTTTTGCTCCAGATTTGACCGAATTTATCAAGGAAAGTTAGGATTTTTTAAAAGCTTGCCAACTCAACTGTTCTAAGGAAAAGAAATGCTGGAACGAAGTCACTTTGCGATAGAATTTGCCGAGCATGCGCGAGTTCTTCAAAATTTTCGCGCGGCATTTGTCAAAAATTGAAAAAAATTAAAATTTTCAATATTTTTCTCAGGCTACGTAATTTATAAAATTCCAATCTTTCCATGATAAATTCGTTCAAACCTGGAGTAAAAGAATGCAATCAATTTGAAGAGCTGATATTCCTTATTCACAGCGTAAAAATCGAGGGGACAGAGGGGACACCCCGGGACACCCGGGGATCCCATGTCAAGGGCGGGATTCTGCTGTACTGTACGGCGTGCGCCCGTTTCGGAAATGTAACACCACATAAAAACGAAAAACATTAAAAATTTAAAATTCCCGCTAAACATACAGTATGATTAGCGTCGTTCAAAAATTGCTCTACTCAAACATTTTCGGACCAGTGTGATTTGCCTTTTAATTGTTTTTTCTCATTAATAGAAATTTTGTTTCAGTTTCTTTAGTCATTAAAACAACTTTTCATAACGGAAACTCATGCTTAAGACATTGAGAATAGAAAAGTATTCAGTACCCGCAGAAATAAATGATGAGCGCAAATGAGCGCCTCTGCGCGCCGCAGTGTTACTCGTGTACAAAAGGAGATCGGGCTGTACTGTATAATGAATGTCATGATAACTCTATCAATAAAATGCCCAAGGTGGGAATAAATGCATTTATGTGGGAGAGGATGGTTTTTAGTATTGTGTGAAATTCATTCTTGTCTCTTCTGCGCAGAAATGCTCCTCAAATTGTAATCATGATGTGGTGAGAAGGATTCATTTGTTGAAGCGCCTCGGTTAATTTCGTTAAGAGCTGAAAATGACCTTTTGAAGCGATATATGAAAACGAGGAATAGTGCAAATCTATCAGAGATGAAGAATTTAAAGTCTCTAAGATTTTTTTGCTATTCTTTCACATATTTTTTTTCTTGCACTCGAACACTTTGTACTTGTTGAAACACCCTTGCGGTGTACGATAAATAAAAATAAAAAAAAATAAATAAGAATTATAAAAACACATACACGTACACCTACATCGTACTCGGTTTTTCGCACTTTTTCTCTTTCGTATCATTTTTTCATGGATGTTGAGCACAATATTAGAACACACTTACTCGGTTCATGCGATGTCCCAGATTGATTATATGGCACTGCCACATCATCGAATATCGTTGGACGTTCAGGACCGTTAGATTGCGCTGACTTTAAAATTATATTTTAAATAGAAATACCGCAAACAAATTAATATTATTATTAAATATAGAAAGCCGCAGTTACATGGATATTGGCCAATTGTGGATACTGGTAATTGGCAGAAGCTACTGGACCACGATTCATGTTGTTCTATAAATTCTTGATTAAAAATTGATGAAAAAAAGAATTCTTAGAACATATATACAATGCCAAATGGATATTAAATCTGGTAAGCTCAGTTCGCGCTAAAATATGTCAACGATGGTATCACCAAAGCATTTGAATTAATGTTTCATCCAAAATCCTACCGGGTTATTAGCCATAGGCTGATTCTGGTAGTAGGGAGGAACGCTTGGACGACCATCATTCATGTTATTCTGGAATATCTTGACTAAAAATAAAAAAAAAAGAATTCTTAGAACATATACACAATGTCATACGGTGACTAAATCTAGTAAGCCGCATTTCGCGTCAAATTACGTCCACGATGGTAGGACCAAAGATCCTAAATTGATGTTTCTTACAAGTCCTACCTGGATATGGGCAATTGGCTGATACTGGTTGTTGAAAGAAGCTGCTGGACCACCATTTACGTTATTCTAGAATATTTTGATCAAAAATTAAAAAAAAAGAATTTTTTTGAACACATTCAAAATGTCATAAGGTTATTAAATCTAGTAAGCCGCAATTCGCGTCAAATTACGTCTACGATGGTAGACGAAAGCTCATAAGTTGATGTTTCTTATAAAATCCTACCGGGATATTGGTCATTGGTTGGTACCAGGGCTGCGATTTTTTGTTTGGTATTTTTTTTTGTTTTTTTGGTTTTTTGGGTTTTTGAGATTTTTTTGTTTGGTATTTTTTTGTTTGGTTTTTCTGCAAAAATCAAAAAATAACAAAAAAATACGGATATTGAAAATTAACACAAAATTGCTTGAAAAGTTAGTTTGTGGTCAGTTTTGTTGGTAATTTTTTACCGCAAGATAATTTTGGGGAGTGTAATATTACGTAACAGTGTTAAAGAAGGAGACCCTAAGTTTTTTTCGTGATCAAACTGACCGCCAGGACTATAGATATCTCAATAAATACAAAACTAATTTTCTGTAAAATTATAGATGCCCCGGAATACTGTAATCCGAGCTGAAAGTTCGTTTTTGCACCAAGGAAATGCCAGGGACAACGCGCCTTTTCGAATTTTAAAGATGATTATATAGAAAAATGTAACCGGTAATCGAAAATGCGTGGCGCGGCTACCAGCGCTGAATACTATTAACTGAGCTGCACTGGCTACGCTTTCGTCTCTCGAATCAAATAGAGAACAGAATGTCACAAATGTAATTGGTCCCACGTTCTTCATGATAATAGCGCACCAAAATTTCCAGATTTCCTTTCTTTGACCAATCAGTAAAATTCTGCCGACAACGAATCAATAGCGAATTTAGCTTCTATCTTTGATTTAGTTGTTAATTTTAAGAATTTTGACTCTCAATTAAGAGTAGTTGTTATTTAAAGGAAGGCTAACACGAGATGAAGTTAAAATTTTCTCGGAAAAGTGGGAAAAAATAATTTAATGTTTTTTTTGGGTTTTTTTTGGTTTTTTTTGTTTGGAGAAAAATTTTTTTGTTAGGCCCAAACAAAAATTTTTTTGGTCGAAATAATTTCTTGTCCCAGCCCTGGTTGGTACTGGTAGTTGGCAGGAGCTGCTGGACCACCATTCACCTTATTCAAGAATATTTTGATCAAAAGTTAAGAAAAAAAGAATTTTTTGAACACGTTCAAAATGGCATAAGGTTATTAAATCTAGTAAGACGCTTTTTGCGTCAAAATATGTCTAATGTGGAGTTAAAATCTTGGAAAAGTAGCAATCTTCTTTTTGTGTTAATTTTATGAATGTAAAAGTAGTTGTAAAACTAGCAATCCAACACTCGCGTAAAGGGGTTTGTATTGTAATAGTCTGTCAATTACGAAGCTATGCTACTTTTCCAACTACTTTTGTAATCACAAAATTAACACTATTTTTCACTTTTCCATCTACTTTTCCAGGATTTTAACACCCCATAAGATGGTAGGACCAAAGATCTTAAAGGGAAGGAGCAGATCAAAACAAGTATATGCTGATCTGCTAATTACGCCATGTTTGACATATTCACGGTGAAAAAATAATTTA
Organism: Parapristionchus giblindavisi; assembly: GCA_943737045.1. NCBI lineage: Eukaryota > Metazoa > Nematoda > Chromadorea > Rhabditida > Diplogasteridae > Parapristionchus > Parapristionchus giblindavisi. Next base: position 381,106 of record CALSFV010000204.1, read on the forward strand.
GAAAAAATAATTGAACGCTTTTTGAAATTTCAAAATTTTGTATTTATTAAATCGTTCCGACTATGACCTCTGATTTACGGTCATCTGCTAAAGACCGTGCGAAGGCGTCTAGCTGTCCGCCGACAGATTTGACCAGACTTTTCACTTATTTCCAATGTTTATTGCTGTTATTCCGTTATATTTCTACTGTTGAACTTTTGAGCTGTTAATGAAATCCTGTTTGAACTCGCAATCATTCATCTTTCGTCGTTTTTTCACTCGTTTCACGTGAAAATAGTGTAACTGTTTGCTCTGTTTTTCTTCACAATTCAATATATTCACTACTATACATTATCTATTCTTGTTTTCCATGTTATGCATCGTTACATTTGCCTTACGTGCCGACGCCGTAACACCCTCCGCCGCATCTCCGTTGTTACGGCGGATGTTACGGCGTAGGCACGTAAGCTTACGTAAGGCCAATGTAACGATGCCTTACCACCATTCTTTTTCATCTTCTTTGTCGATCCTTTTCCTAATTTTCTTGCTCTTCTTCCTCCTCCTCCTCTTGCTGCTCTTCTTCTTCTTCTTCCTCTCCCATTTCTTCCTGTTCTTTTTCCGCTTCCCAGTTATTCAAATCATGTTAGTTCAATCATAATGCCATTTGTATAACTGTGTGGTGAACAGATCGTAATGGAAATAGCGGTGATCCATTTATCATGCTCCCTTTCTTCCTCCTTTTCCTCTGATTATTCAAGGCGCCCATAACGGAAGGACCGCCAAGTAGTGGCCGCAAAATGACGGTCAACGAGAGTGGAAGAGACCTTGCAGGCTGGTATGGAGAAATAGCTGCAGACGTCGATAGGAGTACCAGCCTGCAGGTCTCACCCATTATCTTCAATCGTTTGATTATTAATGTTTATGTTTCATATTAGAACAAATTAATTGTTAATGTTGCATTTTAATGAACAATAATTCTTTGTATTTCTTCATTGTTTCACATGAACATATGAATATGAGCTGGGAATCTTGATCCCGGGTGTAGAGAGGAATTGAATCTTGTAAGTTTTTCAAACAAGTCATCCGAGTGTCCTTCGAACTAAGCAAATGGGTGATACGTTTCTGAGAATACATTGCTATGTGGTAAATATTGACGTCTTTTGATATATTGTTATATTGGTAGATCGTCGGACATAATTGTGATGCGTTTCGAACACCACCTAGCTTCTGTTCATTTTGCTATCAATATTTTCAACCTCTAAAGTATCTCTTAACTCAATCTTAATCATCTGACCCATTCTTTTGTTATGTACAACCGGTAGGATCACTCGTATAATCACTTATTGCAAGACAAGCGGGATAGTGACGATTCTTAATAATGCGTGGGATAGATTTTGCGATAGAGATGTGAGAGGCAGTGAAATAATTGCCAATTTTAATCATATAAACATGTTTAACAACTTTGAGAAAGGAAAAAAGAGTATTCATCAGAAAATACTCGGTCACAGTAATGTTAGTAAACGGCGCATCGGCCACACCGCGCGCACTCGCTAAATGTCCGCCGACTTCCACCACGTAAAAGTTTGAAGAGCTATGCCCATTAACAAATTTTTTCAAAAATTTTTTATATTAATTTTGGGTAGCGGAGTGATTCAAGCTACCATCTGAGCTCAACTTGATTTGCTCTTCATTATCCCTTTAAATTGATGTTTCTTACAAATCCTACCTGGTTATGGGCCATATGCTGATACTGGTTGTTGAAAGAAGCTACTGGACCACCATTCATGTAATTCTAGAATATCTTGATTAAGATCTTTAAAAAAGAGTTTTGAACAAGCTTTAAATTATCATTTATAATTTATGAGTAAATTTTTCCGTATATAGGTAAATCTTCCAAATAATGATTAAAAGAAAGTTCAAAAGAATTGAAATATCACTAACAACAGGAGCAGGCATGGGTACTTCATCATTGCACCAAGTTCCTTGCTGACGAGTACATAACCACCGTTGAAGAGTTTCTACCTGTAATTAAACCGTATTTCAAATGTACTTTTTAATAGAGAAGTTTATAATATTGTGTAAAAAATTAATGTGTTCTAGTGAACATTGTTATTTTGAACATGCCCATGTGTTCCAATTTTCCCCTTTTTGGAAAAAGCTGTTAATTAGAACACATTAGAGACCACATATTCACTCGGAACACCTTTTGGTGTTCCACTTTAACACTTCATTCTTCAGTGTATATATTTAAATTTACGGATAAAATAGGTATGAATAATGCTAATATATAGAGATTCCCGAGTATCTCAGTCTTCCTGAGCGCCCGCTCATTTTGCCCTGGTCATCGAAAATCACTGCCAACCGGAGTTCTGGGACTATCGGAAGTAATAAGTTTTTTTGGTTGCCATGCACGTCAGAGCCTACTCTTGATAAACGTGTTTAAAGATGGAGACCCTCGAGTTTTTTCGCAATAAGACTGATCGGATAGAATTATAGAGATTCATCGCCCGAATCGAAAGACATATCTGATATTGATTCCCGATATGTCTAAAGTTCACTATGCGAATTGAAAGTACAATTTTCAAGGCATGAAGAGAGTGCCCATCCGATTTGAAATGGAGCAATGAAATGGAGCAGTGCAACATGTAATGAATTTTGGACAATAAGTTGATGATTGATTATCTTGCTCAGAGTGGTTCACGCTCATTTATGCTACAATATTTGGCAGTAACTGACATACATCTCTTTTCAATCCCGTAATCTCCATGTCTTTTTGCGACATGATCTTCTTATGTTCAGCTTTCAACTCGTCATACTTCTTCTGTACCGCGGGGAGATCCTCCACAGCTCCTTTTTTCCGTCGTTCCCTTGAATAATCTAGTGTAAATGTGTCGAGGAATCGATAAAGTCCGAATAAAATTAACTTTTTGGTTATGCAAATTTCCTTATTTTTTGGTTTTCAAGAAAAAATAAGCAATAAATGTATTTTGCGATTTTTTTATGGATCTCTAATCTATCATAGAACAAAATGCCACTGCCTATTTTCCACGTTATTTTTGATATCTTTTTGACAATAAAATGATTATAATACCTGTGCAGAGCTTGTGCCGTACTATTCCTACGATTTTTCTTCTCCTCCTTAGACTCGACAAGACCAACCGGAGTTTTGTACGATTCGTACTTTTTCGTTCGGCCCATTGTAGTATTTCTTAACGGAATGAATGATATTGCTATGAATGACTGAAAATTAATTGATTGATTTTAGACTTAAGACCACGAGAACAAGACGAGCAAGTTCCAAATGAAAGAGAAAAAAACGAAAGAAATACTCACTGGTAAAGATGAGTGTCGACTAGTCAAGGGAAGATTGTTCACTTACTGATGAAGAAAAAGGAGGAGCAAGTCGAAGGGGCACTATTCAAAACAATATTTGTTTTACTTTAGTAAGAGCTAAGAGCTAACAAGGGGATGGTCGCAACTGGTCCTGGCCATATGAGAAGGGAATACCATTACTAGGATCAGTTTTCGATGCTGATTACGAATCTGTTTTCAGAAAGTGCCTAATCGACCTGATTTTCGAGGAAATCGATATTTTAATTCGGAAATTCGTGTGGTTTCCGGCGCAAACCGTTCGGGTGGGCTGGTGAACTCATCTATAAACTCTCGCAATAGTTTACCTTACATTGCCAGATCTTTCCGATGCAATCCAAATAGTTTGTGAAGGAAACTACACGACTTTTCGAATTAACAAGCCAAATTTCAATACCGATTTTCTCGAAAATCAGGTCGATTAGGCACTTTCTGAAAGCGGATTCGTAATCAGCATCGAAAACTGATCCTAGTCATGTTATTGCCATCTCATATGGCCAGGACCAGTTGCGACCATCCCCTCGTAAGAGTAAAAGCTTAGTAAGAGTTTATTAAGATTACGTTGCGAAAGTAGAGAGGTATAAAACACTATCTGAGAGAATTCAACAACTGGAATATTTTTTGGTATCGATGAAAAATGAATTTTTCTGTTTTATGTATGATAATTACAGGCTACATGAGTGAAGTACACTGGTACTTGGAAATTCTTTCTAATTGAAAATTCGCTTTAGGGGGTGACCACACAACGGTTTGGCGCCTTTTCCTAAAAAGTTTATTTCGAATCCAATCGATGCGGGAGTGGGCGCAATGCACTCCTTGGGTAATTCCAAGAAACTATTGTCTAGGTGAGTTTTTCGATCAACGGTCAACGAAGGCTGGAATTGGGAATTTTCGAAAAAAATTTCACATTTAATTAATTTTCACTATTTCGCTATAACAAGCCTACAACTTTTTATTTGCTCAATCGCTTCTGCATATCATAACACATCTTCAGTTTGAAAATCATAATTTTTTAAAAATACGTATAATACGAAAAAATCGTTTTTATAACGAAAATCCTAATTATGGTGTGCACCTACAGTAATCCATAATCGGTTAATTTGGAAATTTAGTAGTTTTAAACATATTTCACCGCTGTTCTTGACATGACTGAGGTATATCACGCATGTCAGCTAAGGATTGACTGATTCCACTGCACACTTTTGAGTTGACCCCCTCTTTTCTCCACGGTTTTCGATGGTCCTTGGGTAGGACATCCCTGAGCCAGAGTAGCAAGGATGGTAGATCAAACGTCTCTCCAGGAGCTCACGTCAAAGTTCGTCGTTGAGGCTCCTTCCGATGCGATTTTCACGACTCACAGTAGAGCTATGAAAAAGTTTCCAACAGATGAAATGTGTATTTTCACGAGTACTTTCAGATAAAAATGTGAAAATCCTACTTTTTGATTTTGTATTTCATAAGGAATAGATTTTGTTCCACAGTTCCGGGACCTATTTTATTTTGGGCTCAATCGATAGAGCTCGTCTACAGCTTTCATTTAAGACCCTGGGAGCCGAAATAAGTTGGCATTTGGCTGAATGACGGCCAAAAAACTGCATTTGAATGTTGGTAGATCACTAATAAAAGCCGCGCGTTGCTTTGATCTACTCGCAATTGACGTCTAGTTGACAGGATTGTCCTGTAATATGCTGGAGAATGTGCTGACGATCAATCTGACGTCGAGTCGCTCACCCAAGTCAAATTATGTTTAGGATGGTATGACCAAGCTCTTAAATTGATGTTTCTTATAAAATCCTACCTGGTTATAGGCCATTGGCGGATACTGGTAATTGGCAGGAGCTACTGGACCAATAGCTTGATTAAGAATTTAAAAAGAAAAAAAAAGAAATCTTAGAACAAGCTTTAAATTATCATTTATATTTTTTTGAGTAAACGTTTACATATACAGGTAAATCTTCCAAATATTGATTAAAAGAAGGTTCAAAAGAAGTGAAATATCACTAACCACAGGAGCAGGCATGGCGACTTCATTACCGTAAACATATCCTTGCTGAGCACCATATAAGCACCGTTGAAGATTGTTCACCTCAAATCAAAAGAAAGTTCCATTTAGAGCTCTCTGGATCTCTGGCCAAGTGATCTATGCTTCTCGAAGAATTCCCGACAGAATTCTCTCTGGATTAAATCGACGTAGCCATCTTGGATGCCCATCCACTGGTCGGAACTGGAACTTTCTCTCAGATCTACAGCATTCATCGGTCAATCCGTACCAGAAACCATCAGAATGGACTAATTTCGCTGATTTGGCTGCAGCGAGAACACAACGTACTTGGGTGAGCGACTCGACGTCAGATTGATCGTCAGCACATTCTCCAGCATATTACAGGACAATCCTGTCAACTAGACGTCAATTGCGAGTAGATCAAAGCAACGCGCGGCTTTTATTAGTGATCTACCAACATTCAAATGCAGTTTTTTGGCCGTCATTCAGCCAAATGCCAACTTATTTCGGCTCCCAGGGTCTTAAATGAAAGCTGTGGACGAGCTCTATCGATTGAGCCCAAAATAAAATAGGTCCCGGAACTGTGGAACAAAATCTATTCCTTATGAAATACAAAATCAAAAAGTAGGATTTTCACATTTTTATCTGAAAGTACTCGTGAAAATACACATTTCATCTGTTGGAAACTTTTTCATAGCTCTACTGTGAGTCGTGAAAATCGCATCGGAAGGAGCCTCAACGACGAACTTTGACGTGAGCTCCTGGAGAGACGCTTGATCTACCATCCTTGCTACTCTGGCTCAGGGATGTCCTACCCAAGGACCATCGAAAACCGTGAAGAAAAGAGGGGGTCAACTCAAAAGTGTGCAGTGGAATCAGTCAATCCTTAGCTGACATGCGTGATATACCTCAGTCATGTCAAGAACAGCGGTGAAATATGTTTAAAACTACTAAATTTCCAAATTAACCGATTATGGATTACAGTAGGTGCACACCATAATTAGGATTTTCGTTATAAAAACGATTTTTTCGTATTAAACGTATTTTTAAAAAATTATGATTTTCAAACTGAAGATGTGTTATGATATGCAGAAGCGATTGAGCAAATAAAAAGTTGTAGGCTTGTTATAGCGAAATAGTGAAAATTAATTAAATGTGAAATTTTTTTCGAAAATTCCCAATTCCAGCCTTCGTTGACCGTTGATCGAAAAACTCACCTAGACAATAGTTTCTTGGAATTACCCAAGGAGTGCATTGCGCCCACTCCCGCATCGATTGGATTCGAAATAAACTTTTTAGGAAAAGGCGCCAAACCGTTGTGTGGTCACCCCCTGAAGCGAATTTTCAATTAGAAAGAATTTCCAAGTACCAGTGTACTTCACTCATGTAGCCTGTAATTATCACACATAAAACAGAAAAATTCATTTTTCATCGATACCAAAAAATATTCCAGTTGTTGAATTCTCTCAGATAGTGTTTTATACCTCTCTACTTTCGCAACGTAATCTTAATAAACTCTTACTAAGCTTTTACTCTTAGCTCTTAGCTCTTACTAAAGTAAAACAAATATTGTTTTGAATGGTGCCCCTTCGACTTGCTCCTCCTTTTTCTTCATCAGTAAGTGAACAATCTTCCCTTGACTAGTCGACACTCATCTTTACCAGTGAGTATTTCTTTCGTTTTTTTCTCTTTCATTTGGAACTTGCTCGTCTTGTTCTCGTGGTCTTAAGTCTAAAATCAATCAATTAATTTTCAGTCATTCATAGCAATATCATTCATTCCGTTAAGAAATACTACAATGGGCCGAACGAAAAAGTACGAATCGTACAAAACTCCGGTTGGTCTTGTCGAGTCTAAGGAGGAGAAGAAAAATCGTAGGAATAGTAGGGCACAAGCTCTGCACAGGTATTATAATCATTTTATTGTCAAAAAGATATCAAAAATAACGTGGAAAATAGGCAGTGGCATTTTGTTCTATGATAGATTAGAGATCCATAAAAAAATCGCAAAATACATTTATTGCTTATTTTTTCTTGAAAACCAAAAAATAAGGAAATTTGCATAACCAAAAAGTTAATTTTATTCGGACTTTATCGATTCCTCGACACATATACCGTAGGATTCACACTTATTGTTATGGCTCGTTAAAAAAATAGTGGAAAACCGAAATCGGCGACTTTCCACCCGTTAAAAAAGTACCCGGAAAGTCGAAAATGGAAACACGAAATTTGAATTCGCGCGCGCGCAAAGAGGTGCGGGAATTCAAATTCCGACTTTCCGAGTCGAATTTCCATATTAACTGCTAAAAATTGATGACGAAAACTCTTAATTTGAATTCCCGCACCTCTTTGCGCGCGCGCGAATTCAAATTTCGTGTTTCCATTTTCGACTTTCCGGGTACTTTTTTAACGGGTGGAAAGTCGCCGATTTCGGTTTTCCACGATTTTTTAACGAGCCATAAGAAGAAGGAAATTGATAGAGATGCTATCAAAAGCTCGACTAAAGTCAGCATAACGGGCCGACGTCTGGGGACTGCGTTGATGCTTCCATCATCCAGAATCATCCATGAGACGCGTATTATTAGAACAATGATCATGGGACATAGAATTTTTCCTTTGACGATGATTTATCTCAGCGTATGAATATAACAGTGTTCATGTTGATCATGTCTTATTCTCACTTACTATTGCTCCAATATTGCTTTATCCTTTCATTATTCATGTTTTAACTGATGGATAAATAAATAAATAAATAAATTTTTAAAAAATGTAAAGCATCGGAAGGCCGTTCAAATGGCGGATGCTCAACACCCCTCTCATTATCAGTCACATCTTATAAAATATGTTGAGGGAGTATGAGACTTATTGTTTTTACGCCTGTCACAAGGTTAAAGGTAAAAGGTAAAGGTACAACCCGTTATTCACGGCACACGAAGTCCTGCGGGCGATCACTGCTAGGCCAGTGATAATTAAATGCCAATTCGGCCCGGAGGGACTAATCTCTGCTTCGTACTCTATCGCATGATCTAGTCACTACCAATTCCTTTCGGGGACAAGGCAATATTGTGAATTGAGACGTGCCCCAATTGGTAGTCCTTGTATTGAGGATTTGAGATGTCCAAAACTGGGTCCTCGAATGTGCTGGAATCGCGACCAAAATTGTGCTTAATCTGCAAGATAAAATAATGAACTCATCTAAATTACGGATGCAAAAGGTGCAATATCTTGCATAGAGTTATGATAAGTGTTTCACAACTCCGCCGATTTGAACGGCCTTCCGATGCTTTACATTTTTTAAAAATTTATTTATTTATTTATTTATCCATCAGTTAAAACATGAATAATGAAAGGATAAAGCAATATTGGAGCAATAGTAAGTGAGAATAAGACATGATCAACATGAACACTGTTATATTCATACGCTGAGATAAATCATCGTCAAAGGAAAAATTCTATGTCCCATGATCATTGTTCTAATAATACGCGTCTCATGGATGATTCTGGATGATGGAAGCATCAACGCAGTCCCCAGACGTCGGCCCGTTATGCTGACTTTAGTCGAGCTTTTGATAGCATCTCTATCAACTTCCTTCTTCTAACAATAAGTGTAAATCCTACGGTATAAGTGGCTGCTTGCTCAAATGGCTTTACTCTCTCCTTAATAATCGCACCCAAAGAGTAAAAGTTGGTGATTCCTTCTCTCGTTCTTTCCCAGTAGTTAGCGGTGTACCCCAAGGTAGTTGTATCGGTCCATTGCTTTTTTTTTCCCTATATGAGGCCGTTTGCGTAAGAATCGACAAAATCTGGCACAGTCAAAAAATGAAATTCGGGGTTTCTCAAGGGTACTGATGACGATGGTCATGTTTATTTTGCGCATAACGCCACCGTTGAGGCCAGGCGACTTCGCGTTGAAATCGCGATTTTAGTCTTTTCTCTTTACCCGATGATGCTAAAAATACGAAACTCTGCCGCCCGGTTCGGAATTTTATGGAGATCATGCCTGTGTAATTCATTTTTTCAGGAAAATCAACTTTCAGTGTAGTCATTTTGCGTTGCAATGGAGGCAAGAGGCGAGAGAGTGTGGAGGTACGAGAGAGCAGAGAGGCAGGTGAGGCGACGTGGAAAGGGAGTGGATGGGATTGCCTCCCTTTCAACCTTCTCTACTCTCTCACACCGCCACACTCTCTCGATTTTTTTTGAGAACAGTTCTATTGGCAAACTTGATGGTGGTCGGTCAATTATTAATATAGCAGTAGTCTTCTCAATCTTTATCTTGAGGGCATACCATTCAACAATTGCTTCATGAAAGGCATACCATTCAGCAATGGCTTGATGCAAAGCATACCATTCAGAAATTGCTTGATGCAAGGCATACCATTCAGAAATTGCTTGATGAAAGGCATACCATTCAGTAATTGCTTGATGAAAGGCATACCATTCAGTAATTGCTTGATGAAAGGCATACCATTCAGTAATTGCTTGATGAATGGCATACCATTCAGAAATTGCTTGATGAAAGGCATACCAGTCAGTAATTCGTTGATTGAAAGGAAACCATTCACCAATTGTTTGGTGGAAGGCATACCATTCCTGAATTTCTTATTTGCTTCCAGAGACGAAAGGATGAAACATGACAAAACGTGAAGCCCGTCCACTCCTTTTAGGCTTATTCTCCTGTACTATGTCCTGGAAAGATCAATTGTATTGACATTGATTGATCTACTTCATCTCCCACTCCTAGAGGTCAAGCATCATCCTTTTTTAATGTTTTTGTGTTCAATTTATGTGACGAGTGAATTCATGTTATTTGCCATTGCCTAGCTCAAAAAGTGTTAAATATAAAACTTCTCAAGTCTTATGCTCCATGGAGAACACTTATTTCGCTGTGTGCATCTTCCTTCCCATACTCTTGCTCAGAACTATTTAGGCCTTATCTTATCTTCAAACGAAATAATCATTAATTATTGTTTGTCTTCTCTATTTGCCTCTTCCGATCATCTTTTTTCTCTTATACCTAAGTGTACGTAGATCAGAGAGAGAGAGAGAGAGACACACACAGAGAAAAAAGTGTAACCAACAGCACGTAAGACCTGTGAAGAAGAAGACATTTAACACTTTTTATGTGTAAACATACCTCAAAAGTGTTAAATATAACATTTCACAGGTCTTATGTGTCGTGTGTTGCACCTCTTTTCTCTGTGTATAGGGAAGGGACGGAAAGGTGGGGGGGGGGGATATTTCTGAATATTTCTGCGTTTAGAAGAAATGCAATTTCACAAGTACATTTTATACGGGTAGTAGGATCTGCAAGAGGGTAAAACAAAGCGTTTCTTCCCTTTGAATAATGTAATGGTACATCTTAATTGAAGTGAACCATCTTTGATCTTATTTCTAGCGTTATCGATCATTTTGACCTTACATCAGCAAAATTTAATTAAATTATCTTTGTTAAAGCTGTAGTCCCTCCAAAGATCAGGCCCGTGTAGGGCAATTCGCACATTTTGAAAATTGAGGAAATTCAGCAGCAGGTTTCACAGCGTTCTCATGACTTTCAAAGCAAGAACGACCGCTCAACATACAAACTCTCGAATACAATGGTCTCTCCTTTGTATTGCTTTGGAAGAAAAATGGCTTGGACCAGAATACTGTGGTTTCGAACTTGCAACAAATGGGAAAAATAAGTCCGAACGTTTAACACTGCGCTATGGGATAGATGAGTGGCCGCGCTAACTTATCTCATATCACTTGGCTTTCGCACAAGAGAGATGTGAGGAATTTGCATGAACATTCGCGGGTCTCCATCTTTAATTCATAGTCGCTTTCACAATTCGAATTTGCATTATCTTTACAGAATTGTATCATAAAATGAATAACGTGCTCGAGTATACAAAGGATTATCAAGACGAACGATATGCACACAATTTCCTTATTGACGATGGTAAGTATATTTAATGTGGCACCCCGAGCTTATTAGAAACACTTGGGTAACACTCTCTCGCTTTCTTTGTCTATGAGAGAGTATTGCTGATGTGGAGAGTAAAATAATAATAATAATAATAATAATAATAATAATAATAATAATAATAATAATAATAATAATCCATGCGTAGCTTTATATGTAAACAATGATCAGACATTTTGCGGCGCAATTCAAGAGGCTCTAGTTTGAGCAATGATAATCTATCGGGATATGAAGCATACAGTAGCTTACATTTATAGAAAATGCTACGACTGTAGTGAATAACGTGCTCGAGTTTACTAAGGGATGTCGAGATGAACGTTGTGCATACAATTTCCTTATTAACGATGGTAAGTATATTTAACGTGGCACCCCGAGCTATCGTACATGTAAAAATAGTTGTATCATGAACGGTGTGAATGGATCTGAACGGATCAGGCCGATCAAACGGGATTGTGAGCGAGCCGGCCATTTTCGTTATTTTTCTTTCTTTTCATTGTTTTTCTTTTCATCGAATCTACTATATTGAAAAAAAATGAAAAGAAAGAAAAATAACGAAAATGGCCGGCTCGCTCACAATCCCGTTTGATCGGCCTGATCCGTTCAGATCCATTCACACCGTTCATGATACAACTATTTTTACATGTACGATAATTTGAAACACTTGGGTAACACTCTCACGCTTTCTTTGTCTATGAGAGAGTGTTGCCGATGTGGAGAATAAAATTAGCTTGGTGTGTGCCTTTATTATTAATGCCAAAACCATTGAAGATAATATTGTTAATGCGGTATGGGATGGAAAAACCTACACATCGATGAGTTGGATGAAAAGGTCTGAGCTTTAGATATTTCATATTTTCATGTTAGCAGTGTGGTGTTGCATTCCATTGAACATTGAACGTATTATGACCACTATGGTTTTTTTAGAATAGTTTTAGAATAGTGGTTAAAGCGACACCCCAAGATAATTTGAAATTCTCCGCTCTGGCCACACTCTCTCGCTTTCTTTGTCTACGAGAGAGCATTGCCAATGCGGTTAGTAAAATTAGCTTGGGGTGTGCCTTTAATTGATAAGTTGTCATGCGGATGGTCGGTGGTACATTCCCCTCCCAAGCTCGTGTCTTTTGCGAGATTCGAATGTTCATTGTCGGCAAGCCGCGAAATATTTCGTCAAGTCGAAAATTTCGGCATTGCCGAAATCGACGAAAGAACACCACCCCTTATTGAACATCACAGTGCTTCTCGCTGCTAATAATAACTACTTTTGATATAGTAGTACCTAATTCAATGATTATCTTTACATGTCTGTTATTATCTATTTCGATCTAAATTCTGAATCATAATACGATCATGATCTTGTTTATATCATGTTAAAGACCTCAGACTCCACATATTAAAAATAATAACGTTTTTCTGTTTAGATCTCCAACCACGGGAAGATTTAGTGACGATCCCATTGCCCAAATCGACTTAAAATGGACTCTCTGTTTTGGAGTCGTTGATAGAGCGTTCTACTTTAAAGGGAGAATTCCGGTAAACTAGTGCAATAATTAATTTGGGAAATAAGAGTGATGGTCAGATGTGGCATCGATTTAGAAAAATAGGTCGGTTTGGCAACTTTTGAAACAACTTTTGGCCGTTGGCAACTTTTGGCTGCATCCCTAGTTGTATCTAGTGTTTGCCTTGTTAGACAAACATTCTGTTATAGACAATCTCATTAATATGTCATGTTTCATGTCTTGAACGTTGCGTAGATTTCGTCCAAGTTCTTTATTTTCAGAATGATTCTGATTATATTCAAAAGGCCCAATTGATTGGTGGAAAAATTGTAATCACATTAGTATGGAAGGTATGTGGTTTAAAAGGCAAAATTTTCATTAATAGTTTATTTAATTAACAAGTTGTTATATTTCTACATCCTGAGCGAGAATTGTGCTGTGACAAAGCATTTGAACTCACACATTTCATATTTAGAAGAAACGCATTGTAATGATGCTATTTTTCTATATTTTGTTTTTAGATATATCGTTAAAAAATTCAGGTAGATGGACGAGGCTGTCAGTTTCGAGAAGGAATTTTGCATTATTTCGTGGTGCGGGACGACCCTAACGTTACCTTTGCTGTTCCAATTGAAAAAGACTATCAAACTTCGGAAGGAGTCTGTTTTACCATTCCATATGATATCTTCTCGAAGTATTATTATATGGTTGTAGTCGAGTCAGTCTTATATCATACTGTGAGAAAAAAATAACTAGCAACGTATGTATTTTTACGAAATTCTTTCCTTATGGGTAAGGACTATATTAAGGAATAGGGTCGAATTCCCTTGTAAAGGGAATTATTTTCTTCCCTTATGGGTCAGGGAATTCGACCCAATTTCTTAACAAACAATTTTTCAGCGACATACTGATATTATTGCATCAAGACGGAGACAAACAGTTCGTGAGACGTTACTGCTCGGGTACAGATACATACGTTGAAAAATCAATGGCCATTGTCAAATTTGCCATTAAATCAATCAATAATCTGATTTACTCTAGATGTGGTTTTTGCAAATTGTCATAATTGGAGATTTTATATTATACACAACATCTGATTCAACACTTTGTGCAATAAACGTCAGTGATTTGAGTGCGATAACGTGGAAAACCAAGTAAGTCTACTAGACTTAGTCTAGTGATAGTTTGTAAGCACAAAATCGTACAAACATAAAAATAAGTGTACTCCATCGCACACAAGACCTGTGAAGAGTCATATTTAACACTTTTTTGCTACTTTTAACACTCAAAAAGTGTGAAATATAACTCTGCAAAGGTCTTCCGTGCACTTACTTTTTTCTGTGTGTAGTCTATTCTAGTCTAATCTACAAAAGTCTACAAAATCTACAGTCTACAAATCGTAGTCGAATATATTTTAAAATGTCATCAAGCTTACCTATAGTAACATTTTTTAAATAAGGGCTGAAACGAAAATTATATGAATAACGATGAATGAAAAATAATGAAATATTTAGTCTAACTCGATGTGTACGTCTATTTGGTGCAACCTCTCGATCTCTGGTACTACAATCAGATCCTGAAGAATCATCAACCATCACATATTCTGCACCCACTCCAAAAATCATAGTGAGATATATTTTAAAATTTTATATAGGGAATATTCACGTGCAATTATGTGATACGTGACATTTCAAAAAAGTGGAAAGCGAAACCAGATAAATAAAAAAAAATTATGTATTGCACACAGAAAAAAAAAGTGTAATGTGGTGTTACATATACGCGACGGACGGACGCTTTAAGAGGCCGGATCTGAGAAAAGTGACTACCCCCCGGACATTTCGCCAGGATTTTCGATATGGGCCCTCATACTCATAGGGCCTGGGGAGGCTTTGACCTTGTTTACAAAAATGATGACGTCACCGCCTGTATTGCTCAATGCGGCGCAAAAGCGCCGGGTTCGTCGAAAATCTCGAAAATTCGTAATTTCTCAACCGAATGAGCTAGAACCAAAATTCTTTTAGCAGTATGTTAGGCATGCCCAGAGTGCACCCACCACAGCACCATTGGGATTGAAATTTGCCCAACTGTGACATCGACTTTTTGAATGAGACTTTCGCATTTTGCGATTTCTTTGTATCTGAGATTTAGTTCCGAGCATAATTTTCTTTATGGGATGGTACCTCACTGCCATGGGCATCATGCCCACCCATGGCCATTATCGGATTCCGGGTCACTCTGAACGAAAAAGTGCCTTGAATGATCATCGCTCGGTTCCAGGTCGGCTTTTCCCGGCACTTTCCACTGACTCTCTAACGATTGGTGCGGAATTGTGGTCCGCTCTAAGTTTAGAGGTGAGTCGAGTAAAATGACACAAGTAGCCCACCACTTGGATCAACTTGAAAATTTCGATTTTCATGACCCGGGGGTCATGGTCCGAAAATTTCGAAATTTGAAATGTTTTCATTTATGCGGCTTATTGTGAAGTACTTATGAGGTGAATAATATTCAGCGAATACTCAATGGCTGATCTCTCCTTTCAACCATTTTTACGAAAATTTTCATTCTGATTGCTTGCGAAAAATCAGAATTGTGCTTGAATCAGTTTCCAACTTGCTTTCTGTAACATTCGGTAATAGGACTTTACAATGTACATAATCAATATGGAAATCACAAGGTCAAAGCCCCCCAGGCCCTATGAGTATGGGGGCCCATTTCGAAAATCCTGGCGAAATGTCCGGGGAGGGGCAAAATGGTAAATTTTCTCAGATCCGGCCTCTTAAATGGACAGTAACCTACTTTTCGGTGTTTGAATTCCCGCAATTGTTCCCCAACGCGATAACTCTACCACAGATATAGCAAATAGTCACAAAAATCATTAGCAGGGGTCAGGAACCGGACACTTACCATTAGACTACGGATGTTAGTTGGAGATGTTTTTATAAGAGAGACTATCTGGCTCAGTGAACATATTTTGCTTATGGCTTGGCACTTGGCCAAAAATTGATACTAACCGATCGGGCCCAAATCGTGCACAGTTGTAGTATGGGGTGACATAAGCTCACAGACGAAGTTTGGGTTCATCATATCTGCACCTTCGCTAAAAAACGTAAGTTAGTTAACATGGCATCAAAATTTCAAAGTTTACGGATTCGTTCGATATGTATATACAACGATGGGCAATTATAAGTAGGTAAATTCCACCAAGTGTTATCCCGATCCAAAACCGTGAGACCCAGAAAAAATTTAAAAAAACAATTTTAAAAAATTTATTTTATTTTTCCTACAATTGCCTATCTGTGAGGGTCATTTTTTATTCCTTCAATTTGACAAGTATTTACTAACTACTGTACGAAAATGAACTAAAACAAAGAGGTGGTACATTGCCCTTTTCCCGAAAAACCACGACTAATTCGCCTTTTTTATCGCAAACTGAAATTATTTAGCGTGTGCCCCTACCGTAATCTAATGCGGAAATTCAAAAATCGTCAATCACTATTATTTAGCATTCGATTTTCGGTATTATACTATTGTTTTCTTTTATCATTTATTTGTTATCTTAAAGATGGAGGCCCTCGAATGTTGATGCAAATGCATAGCATTCTATTATGCAAGGGACAAGTGATATGCAAGAAATTAGCACGATCATTCATCAATCCAGTAGCGCGGTGGTAAAAATGCTCTCTAGTAAGCGTAACGTCGCGGGTTCGAGACCTATTGCTGAAATTTCCTATTAAAAAAAATTTTCGCGCCTTTGTATGTACATCAAGCATGATTCTTTCATGATTCTTGCGCTCAATAAGCTGAATTAGCATAAAATAATTTATGTGTGGTATGTAGAATAACTTTTGCTATGTTTCTGTCTTCACAGTTTGTTCACGAAAATATTGCTCGGATTCCACCTTTAATATCTGAGAAGTAATATGACACTATTTTTCGAAAAAAATATGAAAATAATGCCGAATTTTGAATTTCCGCAGTGGATTACGGTATGGGCACACGCTAAATAATTTCAGTTTGCGATAAAAAAGGCGAATTAGTCGCGGTTTTTCGGGAAAAGGGCAATGTACCACCCCTTTGTTAAAGTTCATTTTCGTACAGTAGTTACACTAGTAAATACTTGTCAAATTGAAGGAATAAAAAATGACCCTCACCGATAGGCAAATGTAGGAAAAATAAAATAAATTTTTTTTATTGTTTTTTAAATTTTTTCTGGGTCTCGCGGTTTTGGATCGGGATGACACTTGGTGGAATTTACCTGCTTATAATTGCCCATCGTTGTATATACCTATGGAACGAATCCGTAAACTTTGAAATTTTGATGCCATGTTAACGAACTTACGTTATTTAGCGAAGGTGCAGATATGATGAACCCAATCTCCGTCTGTGAGCTTATGTCACCCCATACTACAACTGTGCACGATTTGGGCCCGATCGGTTACTATCACTTTTTGGCCAAGTGCCAAGAGAATGTCACTTGAGCCAGATAGTCTCTCATAAGACGTGAGATAAGGTTTGATGGGCTCTGTATATGGCGATTTGCATTTAGCAAGCTAAATTATCGGCATGACATGCAAAACTAGTATGCAAAATTACTTTTCAATCTATTTCAGGCAACACATCGTATGTTGTGGTAGAGTTATCGTTGTAAGACGCCAATTTTAGATTCGCAGGAATTCAAAACTGATTTTATGGACTTTGATTTTTTTCAAGGGGCTTACTCTCCCTTTAACCCCGCCGTAACGACGGAGACGCGGCTGAGGGGGTTACGGCGTACGCACGTAAGAAAAATCTAGCCTATGAAGTATTATATTTAAGACATCGGCTCAGTAAGATTCCAGGAAGTGCCGGACATCGACCTCACCGATTTGGCCCAAAATGTTTTTATGGATACCCCCATGGGCCCCCATCACAAAATGGGGATTCATTTGGGCTGGTTCCTTGAAACACAGATGTGGCGGGTTTTCGAAATTTGAAAACTCGATTTTCACCAGAAAAAAATGGAGCGACCTAGGACCAATGTTAGTGTCGATTAATTATAAGTATAAATAGACAACAAAAACTGGCTATACGACGGTCCGGAGATCCGATCGCAAACTGATTTTTTTATCTCCTCAAAACATTCTAAAATTATTTAAAATTTTAAAACAAAAAAAGGCAGTCCAATTTTTGCCTTATCTTATAGAGCAAAAAATTCCGCGTCGAATAAGGGAAAAAAATCAAAAATCGAAGAACCCGTCTTTTGAGATAAATGAACCTGAAGATGACCCGAAAATATTTTTGTTTTCAAACCCCCTCATGTTTGTACTCATATGAGCTCGTCGAGTAGAACAACTATCATGTTGAACATTTTGTCTGAAACTCATGTACAAGAGAAATACATGAATTAAGATTTATTGGATCCAAATCTATATTATCGCTTGTATCTTGAGAACAAACGACTTTCATAGAATACGACCAACATGAAAAATGATGTACTTGACGAGTACTTTAAAATGAGTATAAACATGGCAAGGTTTCGACAACTTTTTTTTTCAATACTAATTTCCAGGCCATTTTTTTCAGCATGGGGGTCTACAATTTTTTTTCGTGAAACAATAAAGTAAGTTTGGATTTTTGCGTTCTACAATATAGGCGTAATCGCTTTGTACACAAAAAATATTTTACTTTCGTTTTACTCAAAATTGTGTGAACAACCGTGCGAATAAATAAAACTCATGTATTTCTCTTGCACATGAGTTTCAGACAAAACCTTCAACATGAAAGTTGTTCTACTCGACGAGCTCTTCAGTATGAGTACAAACATGAGGGGGTTTGAAAACAAAAATATTTTCGGGGCATCTTCAGGTTCATTTATCTCAAAAGACGGGTCCTTCGATTTTAGATTTTTTTCCTTTGTTCGACGCGGAATTTTTTGCTCTATAAGATAAGGCAAAAATTGGACTGCACTTTTTTGTTTTAAAATTATTTTATTTTCGTTTCACTCAAAATTAGCAGATAAACGTGTGTAACTCTCTTGTACATGAGTTTCAGACAAAACCTCCAACATGAAAGTTGTTCTACTCGACGGGCTCTTCAATATGAGTACAAACATGAGGGGGTTTGAAAACAAAAATATTTTCGGGTCATCTTCAGGTCCGTTTTTCTCAAAATAGGTACTAGGTACCTTTCGATTTTTTTATTTTTTTCGCTTATTCGGCGCGGAATTTTTTGCTCTATAATATGAGGCAAAAATTGGACTGCACTTTTTTGTCTTAAAATTTTAAATAATTTTAGAATGTTTTGAGGAGGTAAAAAAATCAGTTTGCGATCGGATCTCCGGACCGTCGTATAGCCAGTTTTTGTTGTCTATTTATACTTATAATTAATCGACACTAACATTGGTCCTAGGTCGCTCCATTTTTTTCTGGTGAAAATCGAGTTTTCAAATTTCGAAAACCCGCCACATCTGTGTTTCAAGGAACCAGCCGAAATGAATACCCATTTTGTGATGGGGGCCAATGGGGGCATCCATAAAAAAATTTTGGGCCAAATCGGTGAGGTCGATGTCCGGGGTCACTGGCTCAACCCTCGACTCTTACTGAGCCGGTGTCTTAAATATAACACTTCACAGGTTTTATGTGCTGTGGGTTACACTTTTTCTCTGTGTGTGACTCAAAGCTGTTTCAGTTGTCGTATGAAGAGGAAACGATCAAAGATCTAATCCTTTCATTGACCGCTAGAATAGAGAAGTCTGAAAATGAATGCAAACGAGCTATTGAACGAAATGAAATTGATTCGATAGAGAAAGGAATTTCTGGAGTGAAGTCACGAATACCTTTAATTAGAATTGATCTGTTAGAGAGTATTGCAAGTGGTAGTCAGGTATATTCATTTTTATCTTCGCTTCAAGATCGCCTAAATGCATGAAAATTAAATATAGTGACATGAGAAATTTGGATGCCTGTCAACATCAAAGTTTCTCGATCAACCCTTTTCATTTGAAAACTGACACCGAACAAAAACCGAAATGAATAGCGACGGAAATCCATCACCCATCTTTCCCTTTGCCAGTAATATATTTATCAATATATATTTCATGGAATAAATATATAAATGAGCTAAATAAATTAACAATTAAAGTTATTTAAGGGCATAGTTTACAAATACCCGGTAGCAGTGAAAATTCATAGAGAAGAAACGGACACAGAAAAAGAAAGACAAAACGTGATGAAGGAAGCTAATATGTTAATGAAATTTGATGATCACCCTAATATATTGAACTTTTGGTATGTACATTTTTTCCGGTTCCTAAGTCCGGTAAACTGCCGTTACCGAATTTTTTGCGGTCAGTCTTTTCCGCCCAACCCTGATACCTATCAATGAGTTCTAGAATACATAACCATGCATTTATTATATGGTTGTAAAATAAATATAATAAATAATATACAAAATACTTAATATTATATTGTTAAGTATTTTGACGAGAATGATATTTTTCCTATTTGAAAATAATTAAAGGAGCTTTGGCAAATATAACGGACGTTTGGTATCTGTAATGGAGTATTGTGAGAGTTCACTACGAGATGTAATCAATAGCAGTACTTCCCCGATTGGTAAACTTTCATCTTTGTCCATGAATTTTCATTAAATTTTTCAGAATTATCCATCTTTCTTGATTTGACAAACGGGATTGCGGAAGGAATAAAGTGTCTACATGCAAATAATATCATTCATCGAGATTTAAAACCTGAAAAGTCGAAAATTTCATTGTTTTTCTCTCCTTTTTACTGCAACAATTTCAGCATTCTGATTATCAATAATAGTATTCCAAAGCTGTGCGACTTCGGAATTTCAAGACATTTGGAGAAAACGTGACTGCATTTGTTATATTTTAAGTTGTCAAATCCGCGAAAGTATCCCCAAATATTTTCATCTAATTATGTGAAGAGAAAATACAAAAGAAGTTTAATTTCATTGAATGATTAATCAATTTTCTAGAACAAACATGACATGCTGTGGAACTCGCAAGTATCAGGCGCCTGAGATGTTTTTTTCAGATAAAAAATCGAATAATAAGGTATATGATTTTAATATGATTTCATTATGTTTGCAATAAAAATCGCCCGAAAATGTCATATTGTAAAATAAGAACATTCTGACTTACACTGATTCGAATCGAAATGATTACTGGTAAGATTATAGATCGACATTTGGGCATATGGTATTATTGTTTGGGAGATGATCACACGACAGCCTAATTGTCCAGATTTTTCTGCATACCTTTCCGATAAGAGCGGGTCAGTTAAATTGCTTTTTAGAGCTATTTTAATATTTTTTTTGTATTTTATCGATAGAAAAAATCTGATTAAGCTCTACTACTACTATTATTTACTACAATTTGAATTCCAGGAAGCAGCTATTGCCAATTCCTCCAAATCATAACACAAAATGTTTTTCAACCTTGTTGAATAAGTGTTGGATTCGAGAACCAAAAGCAAGAGCCTCGATAGAAGATGTCGTACTACTTAATAAACAAACACAATTGGAAATGAATGCTGGAATTGTTAAATAAATAAGCTATATAGAAACAAAATAATTAAAATTTCAGGATTGGATCTCGGAGTGTGAACTATGGGAGGAAGAAGCTTTCAAATCAGCCCAGAACAATTCGACCTTCGATTGAAACAATATACATTTCATGTTTCTTTTTTTGTTATTGTGTTTGTTTTCATATAGGTTATTGATAGTAGATAACGCATTTATTACAATTAAAAGTTTGTACACGTGTTACTCGCTCGTCACAATCACGATAGACTAGAATATTAGCAACAAAACAAGAGTACCAATCTAAAAATCTGAATGAATCAGGCCGATCAAACGGGATTGTGAGCGGAGCGGTCCGGCCATTTTCGTTATTTTCTTTCTTTTCATTGTTTTTTCACTCCTTCGCATCTACTATAGAAAGAAGTCAGGCCAAAATATTGTCATTTAGCACAAATCATTAACGATGAATACATTGTTACACGCTGAAAAATTGGCCGGCCACTTTCATTAGTTGTTCATCCGAACTATTTATTCATCGTGAAAGGAATGATTTGTGTTAAATGGTAATATTTTGCCCTGATTTCTATTAATGTAATAGAATAGAAGGAGAAAAACAATGAAAAGAAACTAAAAAATAACGAAAATGGCCGGATCGCTCACAATAGGCAGACGACGATGCTCTAATCTTTCATCCCAGGAATTTTTGACCACATTTGTTCTTTTTCATTATAACCATCCGAAGTAGTCCAATGGAAGTCGGGGTGTGTGAGGCACACCTGAGCATCAAAATCATTATTATTAAATTAATAATATTACTAGATGTACCAGTATATATTAGCATGCACCTTAAATGTAAATTATAAAAAAAGGGGAAAAATGAAATATTTAAACAAGGTTCTGTTTTATTAATAAATGCAACTCATATACTAAATCATAGAAAATAAATTGATTCAGTGTGAAATTGTATAATGTTATGTAGAGCAAGCGATAGAGTTTTCGGACAAACAGCAACTACGCTATTTTCCAAATAGACAAAGAAAGATCAACGATCAATATACGATCAACGATCAATATACTCCCTCCCATGTGATATATTAACGGCGGAATTACTTTGAACTCAGGCAAATCTTTTTGAATCTAATTAGAGCAATTTTAGAAGAAACTAGGGCTAAATTAGATTCAAAAATCTCTCTGATTAGATTCAAAAAACGTTCTGATTAGATTCAAAAAGACAAATGTTCTGATTCGATTCAAAAAATTCTCTGATTAGATTTAAAAAAATTTCTAATTAGATTTAAAAAGTGTTATGATTAGATGCAAAAACGGACGCTCTGATTAGATTCAAAAATTTTCTAATTAGATTCAAAAATTGTTCTGATTAGATTCAAAAAGACGCATGTTCCGATTAGATTCAAAAAATGCCCCGATTAGATTCAAAGCGATTTACCTGAGAAAGACTCATGTATGCTACTGGTACAAAGCTAGCAATGGAAGCTCAATCCCTTTTGATGGGGTAACACTGACAAGGGAAGCACCAATTGAGACGGAAACGATTCTGAAAGCGATGAAAACGACTGAAACCATATGCGTGTCTTGGATTGAGGGAGAGATGACCAAAGATGTTTACAAAAATTGTCAACCTGACCTACCAATCGAGATTTTTAAAATTTTTTACAAACTCTCTCGACTTTATTTTCACTGTCTCATCGTCATTTCCGAACATTTTCCGTTTTTTTTTTGCAAAAAATCAATTTTTCTTCGTTTCACCCCGTTTCTTTTGAAAAATGAAGGATTGATGGGATTGGCGCTAATATGTCTAAAACACTTACTTGGAGATTCTTACAGACAATCAAAGATCTTTTGATATGAACAGGCATCAAATCTGCTATTTTTACCAACGGGCCCGGCCGATTTGCTGAGAAGTACACAAATAAAATTAGGTTCATATTATGATCAGGCCCTGTTCCATGATTCCCTCTAAATCGTTAACAAACGATTCGAAAGTTCAGAAAACAAACCGTTACGGATATTATACGCCAAATTGAGCCACCCTTGTTTAAAAAAATTGCATCACTATTGTGCATTAATCGATATTCACTCACAATCTGTAGCTTCTTGATAGTAAATCGTGACGAATGTAGCGCAATGGTCGCCTCCAGTGACGATTCGTGGGAAGTGTCCCTTAGTATACGGGGGCAATGCTCGGAAAAACGAGTTGTGCTTGCCAAAAATTTTCCATTCCACTGAAAAAATAGTTCAGAATTATTGAAATTGAGCGAAACGAACTGGAAAATTCGTACATGATCTGGCTTGTTTTTCGAGTATGCTTGCCTCTCTTCTGATCACATCACAATCTCCGTGTACGCAAACGTAGATCATATGCATTGGACACGAATGGGTCTGGATAGCGAACTTGAGGATCCTCACTGAATTTATTTAGTTCACTTTTTACAAGAAAATTTAAAAAAAAATGGAAAGTCAGGCGCTATATTTCCATATTGTCAAGCCCATTAGACGCGCAACGTAAAGTTGTCTTGTTTTATTTGACTACTTTATTTTTTATTGATAAAAAGCTTGCGTTAATTTTAATTGAAATCATCAAATTTCTTACTTATAGGCATGATTAAATCCTTGCTCGTCAACCCAGATTTTACCGGACTTGGCTCTTTTAATGGTGCCCGTGGCACTGAAGATAACTGAGTGATTATCCTCCGTGGGGTAACAGTCGGTAACGTTGAATAATTCGCCTGAGGTGCTCATTAAAGATGAAGGCTCGCGAATGTCTATACAAATGCATAGCATATCTATTATGCAGGGGACAAGTGATATGCAAGAAATTAGCACGACCATTCATCAATCCCGTAGCGCAGTGGTAAAAGTGTTCACTAGTAAGCGTAACGTCGCGGGTTCGAAACCTATTGCTGAACATTTATATTTTTAAAATTTCGCGCCTTTGCCTGTACATCAAGCATGGATTCATTCATGATTCTTGCGATCAATAAGCTGAATTAGCATAAAATAATTTATGTACGGCATGTAGAATAACTTTTGCTATATTTCTGTCTTTACAGTTTGTTCACGAAAATATTGCTCGGACTCCACCTTTAAAGAAGGGGAGTTTTTTTTTTTCACGAGTTTTTTCGTGACTAAACTGGCCAGGTAGAACTATAGATCACATCTCCCTGAATCCAAAAACAATTTTCTCTAAAAATATAGGTGCACACTGGAATACCTAATCCGAGCTCAAAGCTCGTTATTACCCCATGAAATCCTCAGGGAACGCGCCC
Organism: Parapristionchus giblindavisi; assembly: GCA_943737045.1. Classification (NCBI taxonomy): domain Eukaryota; kingdom Metazoa; phylum Nematoda; class Chromadorea; order Rhabditida; family Diplogasteridae; genus Parapristionchus; species Parapristionchus giblindavisi. Next base: position 405,723 of record CALSFV010000204.1, read on the forward strand.
AAATGTATTGAAAATTACAAACGGGAATCGAACCCGCGTGGCGCAGTTACAAGCGCCGACTACTAGCCAGTGAGCTATGTATACACTCTATGCGCTCAATCTCTCAATTCTAATAGAGAATAGAGTGCTACTTCCTACCTCCCACATTAGCCATGACAATAGTGCACCCAAAATCTCCTGGTCCCCCTTCTTTAAATTTACTACTTTGAATATCACTGATCTGGCCACATCACTTTCTTTATTCTCGTGGAGCGATTCTTGTGAAACCTGTCGACTTTGCTATCGAGTAGATAATAGACTCCGCTGAATAAATCAACTCTGATAGACTTTCAAAAAAAAGTAACACGATTTGAGAATGTCCGTTTTCACTATGTTATTTTGACGACAAGTAAATATGGTGGTTTCAAAATTTCAAAATCTTGGGTTTATTCCGTTCAACGACTCACTAGCTTTCTTGGTTTCCAATTAGAGCTCTGAGCCGAATTTCGTTCCAGATAATTCAGCAATTTTTGCTTATACCTCCAGTTTTATCCTTGTTCGGATTTCATTTGACTTCTGGGTAGTATTCTGTAATTCGAGGTAATTATTTCAAATAAGTGCACTGCACTTGCGGATCCACCCATTGTATCAAGATTCTCAAAGGTAAAGTAAAGACAGTTAATGTGCAAGAAGCGAAAAAGTATCAGAGATTGAGTAAATGGAGGAGGGTTTTCTGTGCTTCTCTTTTTTCGTAACGGATCATGAATCTACTAACTTCTGGATCTCCATCACATAGCGCCCATAGATCATGGTCCTTGGAAGCATTAGCTACGTTAGTTTTGCCAACCATCTTAAAGTAATACAGTGTGTTTTCTACGGTGCGTGACATAATGATAGGATACCTCATTGCCAGTGAAGAAATGAAGGGAAGAGAATATCGAGGGAATATTTGTAATAATAGTTGAAAGAAGATAGTCAAGCACTTACGTAACGAGAGATGGGATAACTAACTGAATAGAAATCAGAAGAGAAAAGATAGGCAAACTGTGGAGAATTCGAAGCGATTAGAAATGGGGTACGCTGATGTGGGGGGGGGGGATTGAATTGTAGAGAAAAATAAGAAGGAGAGTGAGAGAGGCAGACAGATAGAGAATTCGTTAGAGTTATAGAGATCTGAGATAGAGAAAGGGAGAGATGTTAGGTTTTCGTATAAGTTTCTTTACAACACTTTGACACTCATATTTCTCTTTTTGTTTATAGGGACACTTCCTCCCCCAGTCTAGTATTATTTTCTCGTCAGACCATCTCGTCGTCCGGCTGAGAATGCCTCATGTTTTTGTCCCCGATCAAATTCACCACCGTGACGCCAGGGTCCATCTCTCGTTTTTTTTTCTCCCAGTGGGGTCCCAGCATATTTCCTAGTGGGGATCTAGCTAGCAAACTAGTGGGAGATTTGCTGGGAGCCCACTAGGATGCTTTCTGGCCCTGGGAGCCCACTGGGAAATGAACCTGGGAAACTAGTGGGGGAGGGGTCGTGGTCTTGCTCTGTGATACTGTGTACTCGAGAGATATCGTGAAATGACTTTTTTTATGACTTTCAAGTGTACCAGATATGAATATATGAGAGCATGTCTGAGGGAATTGACATTCTGACCGGGGGAGGTGACATAGCAAAAAATAAATTTTTCTGTTTGATGTGGAATATAATAGTGCACTGCCAGGCGACCTCAGCCATACATATGAGAAAGTTTGATTTTGTCTCTGAAGGTTACTGTAAGAGAGAATGTTTTTTTTAGGTCGAAAAAATATTTTGGCTCTTATGCATCCGATCGACTCGGGAGTGGCACCAATCGATTCCTCGTGCGAATACAAGCAACTTTTACTTAGACATCTTTTTAATCAGGACTTCGAAGAATCGAGTTATTATGAAAATATACTTTTGAACGTTAATTACTATGCGACGGTTCTCTAGAATTAAAAAAATAAATTTGCTTAAATCGTTCTACATTTAGTAACTAACCTTATATTAATATATGAAGGTAAATAAAATTGGATAAGATAGCAAAATACGTCCGAAACTCGGAAAAAATCACTTCACTTTCGTTTTTGGTGCAATTGTCATACTGTAGGCGCGGTCTTTTTCACGGCTCTATACCCGGCCTCCCTTATAAGTTTGATTTATTTTGTTTTTGAATGTTTTTTACTTTAAATTAAAACACACGACAGGGAGCACGGCTGGGACAGAATAGCGATAGCTATAGCGAGCAGGGCTGGGACAGATTTACCCATATATAGGATAGCATTTGCCAGAAAAAACGGCAAATCTTTCGCAAACTATCCATACTCGGGCAAATTTAGTCTCTGGGTAGATACGCCCGGAAATTTCATGGTCGGAGTTTGGTATCTCGGTTCTGGGGTTGGGAATTTGGCATCACGGTGCTGACGTATTTTGCTATCTTATCCAAATTTCCCATATTTTATTTGCCTTCATATTTTAATATAAGGTTAGTTACTAAATGTAGAACGATTTAAGCAAATTTAATTTTTTTAATTCTAGAGAACCGTCGCATAGTAGTTAACGTTCAAAATTATATTTTCATAATAACTCGATTCTTCGAAGTCCTGATTAAAAAGATGTCCAAGTAAAAGTTGCTTGTATTCGCACGAGGAATCGATTGGTGCCACTCCCGAGTCGATCGGATGCATAAGAGCCAAAATATTTTTTCGACCTAAAAAAAACATTTTCTCTTACAGTAACCTTCAGAGACAAAAACAAACTTTCTCATATGTATGGCTGAGGTCGCCTGGCAGTGCACTATTATATTCCCCATCAAACAGAAAAATTTATTTTTTTTTGCTATGTCACCTCATATGTGAGTTTCCTCAGACAGGCTCTCATATAAGAAACCGTATAGTATGAAAACCGTATCAACTAACACGAATCACTATGACACTAGAAAACAGTGGAGTACGAAGTAAATCTAACGACATATTAAGAGATTACAAAGAATTACAATGTGGACATGTCTGCATAGGGATCCAGATAATTATATAAAGTTGTAGAACTATAAGATCCCATTTTTGGGGACTGTATTCGTTGGCCTCATTTTGAGGGGGAATCGGACAACGATCACTCGGAGGTTGTGGTGCATGACGATCACTCTGAGGTGGACGAGGAAGACTACCACCGACTGTCTTGAGACACGCATACTCCTTCCTAGAATGTTACAGTGTTCACGCCATAGAAAGAAGGAGAGTAAGATAGATTCATAAACATTCAATCTGGTAAAACATCTTGCGATATATATCTTTGCTACTATTTCCTATCTTTTTCACATATTAATCAACTAATAAAATCGGCTTGAGAAATATTTAAATAGCAAAAAAACCTTCTTCATCGGAATCCGACGTTGATATTGCTTGATGATTAGACATCGCTCCTACTTAACTTATAAGCAATTATAGTGATTTAATGTTGAATAACCAAAAACAAAGTGTCTCTTCTAGCCCTGCGACGTTTGATTGATTAGATCATGTTATCACTAGTGATGAAAGATGGATCCTCTACGACATTGATGAGCGTAATCGCCGGTGGGTTGATACAGATGAGGCGCCAGCAAAATAGCATAAACCCGATCTTCACACCCATGAAAATAATGCATTCGGTTTGATGGATGAAGAAGAGTTGAGTATTGGGAGCAGGGCTGTGCATTTTACGTTTTACGATTTTGCAACTTTTTTCGTAAAATTTTTACGTCGTTAAATTTAACGAAGTGCTAAAAAAATAACGAAACAAAAAAGGCAAAAAAACTGAATAATTGGTGAAATTATTGTCAAGAATTCAATCTTTGGGGGATGCATATAACAATGTCTCCAAGGTTTAAGCTACAAATTCTTGCTTATCGTCTGTCAGTTATAAAAGAGCCGTTCATGAATATTCGCGGGGTTCATATCTATTATCATGAAATTCCTTTGGGACAATTTCTTATAGTTTTGGCGTAAAATATTTTACGAAAATTTTACGAATTTTAAGAATTTTACTAGAAAAAAAAGTCGTAAAATTACGTTTTACGAAAATTTTACGAAAAAGATTTTACGCACAGCCCTGATATGTATGCGTCATCTGTGTGCTCTGTATATCTTTTCTCTTCGCATTCTCCATAATTTCTGAATCTTTTCGCTTTGTCTTCATCCTACCTCTATATCTATTTTCATCACGCAAACACTTGACTAATATTTATTTATTTATTTATTTATTTATCCATCAGTTAAAAGCAAGAATAATGAAAGAATGAAGCAATAAGGGAGTGATGGAGTTCCGTCGCTTTTTCGGTCGGGGAGAGTGGCAGCTTATGTTGAATAATGATATTAAAGGCAGCTGGCATCCACAAATTTCGATTCGAAATAGTTAGAATAGTCTCATGTTGATAAGCTCAAAGAAATATTCAGAAATATGTATTTGAAAGTTTAAAAGACGCTCTGGTAAGAAGTTGGATTACTGTAGTCTGCTCCACACCACGGGCGAGGTTTCCGAACTACAGTATGCTAACTAAATCGAAAAGCTCAAAATAGCCCATTATTGAGTTTGATTCTTCATAATTCCCCACTGCGGATAGAATTATCATCAAAATATTCAATTTCAAGTCGTATCCAAAGAGTTGGTGTGGCAATTAGGAAAAGGCTCCCGCTATCTGGAGCAGGCTGTAGTTTTTTAACTGCGCCGTTCTCCTTACCACAGAATTCTTATGATATAAGATGTATATATTTCGAAACATAATTTCAAGCTCTTTTATATGAGATCAACTTGTTTTTCGTTTCCCCTTTAAGGACGAATGCGAGATTGAGTTATAATATTGTGAGGGGGCAAATTTAGTATCCCTGCACGGAATATATGGGGAGGGGAAGAGACAAGCTCTTGGGTGAGGGAGTTCCAAGTGGACAAAGATCTAGAAGCACAAGTAGAAAGAGATTTAGGAATACAAAAAGGGAGAGATGTCCGATAACGATGGCTAATTCTATTACAATCAATATAAAATAAGTGAGAGGAGTCAAATAAACAATAGTTATGTACTGTGCTATGGAGAAATTGGAGATCACGGATGGCTCTTCTATATTCTAATGTGGGGAGTTGAAGAAAAGCGTTGCCTTCATTAAAAGGTAAGGGAGCAAGTTTGCACTTAGCAAAAAGTCTATATGTGAAATTTCTTTGTACACTTTCTAATGAATTGGTAAGGTATTTAAGGGTGGGATTCCAGATAATAGGGCGTGATTCAAGAATTGGTCTAATATAAACGGTATAAGCTCTAGATAAAAGTAAATGGGAACGAGAGTGGACTGACAAGAATAGCATATTGATACAAGCTTTGGCCTTACAAGGGAAGCACCAGTTGCGACGGAGAAGATTCTGAAAGCGACCCATATGGGTCGTTAGGGTTGAGGGGGAGACCGCCAAAACTGTTTTCAAAAGTTGCCAAACTGTTCTGGTAATCGATATTTTCAATCAATATTTTTCAAAATATGCGCCTCTAAAATACCATAACTCTGTATTCAATGATGCTGCAGATTCCAAACTTGGCAAAGATAATAGCTCACGAGTTTTCCAAAACATGGTAGAGAATGAGCCCGATCGGTTGAATTTTGAGAAATTTTGAACATACACGATTTTCGCAGAAAGTCTAAAAAAGTAAAATGATTTGCTGTGGCACTAAAAGAGCATCCATAGCTATTCTATTATAGGGATCATCTTTTGTCTTCATGATAATTGTCGTGGCAAAGTTTAAGCCTAATCGGACAAATTCAGACAATTTCGAAAAAAAGTGTGAAACTGGTTTCTACCATCTTTCTTCAATTATAACTTTTCCCGAAAAACACGAAATTTCATGAAACTCTAGTATATTGTCGTCTACTATATATAGAAGACATCTGGGTTTTCAATTGAATCGAAATTAACCTGAGAAGGTACTGCCTGTACCTCTCAAAATAAGAAAAAAATAAATTTTTAAAGTTTCCCAGAATTCAACTGATCGGGCTCATACTAGTTCAGGTTTTGTATCACTCATGGGGTATTGTCTCTGCCAAGTTTGAAACCAGCAGCTTCATTGAACACATAGTAATGGCATTTTATCCGCTCATGCGTTGAAAATATTGATTGAAAATAGCGATTACCAGAATAGTTTGGCAAATTTTGAAAACAGTTTTGGCGGTCTACCCCTCAACCCTGACGACCCATATGCGTCGCTTTCTGAAGCGTTTCCGTTGCAACTGCTGCTTCCCTTGTGAGGGAACTCACATATGAGGTGACATAGCGAAAAATAAATATTTTTGTTTGATGTGGAATAAAATATTACACTACCAGGTGACCTCAGCCACACATATTTGAGAAAGTTTGATTTTGCGTCAGAAGGTTACTGTAAGCGAAAATGTTCATTTAGTCGAAAAAATTATTTCGGTTCCCAAGCATCCGATCGACTCGGGAATGGTACCAATCGATTCCTCGAGTGAATACAATCAACTTTTACTTCGATCGCTTTTTAGTCAGGACTTCGAAGAATTGAGTTATTACGAAAATAAACTTTTGAACGTTAATTTCTATGCGACGGTTCTCTAGGAGGAAGAAATTAAATTTGCTTAAATCGTTCTACATTTAATTACCTACCTTCTATTTAAATATGAAGGCAAACAAACCTGGTCAAATTTGGTTACGAAAGCAAAATATGACAGCAACTCGGTAAAAAAGTCACTTCACGATCCTTAGTGCGCTTGTCATACTGTGGACACCAGTCTCTTTTCACGCCTCTATGCCCGGACTCCCCCTATAGGTTTAATTTATTTCGTTTTTACATGTTTTTTAACCTGGTAGTGTACTATTTTATTCCACATCAAACAAAAATATTTATTTTTCGCTATGTCACCTCATATGTGAGTTCCCTCAGACAGGCTCTCTTAAACACATTTATTTTTGTATATAGTTTATGAAGGGACTAATCAATAAATCATTGAGATGGATATTTTTAATTTAATTTAATTTATCTTACATCAAAAAGATGCGACAACATTTGAAGAACATGTAAATGAGAGAATGTGGGGCAAAACGAGAGGGGTGGATAAGGGGGATAGAGGGGAAGTGCAGCTCTTAAATAGACTCAGTGTATCAAAGATCAAACGGCGATCAATGATATGTTAGGTTGGCAAGGCCTAGCGGTGGAGAAGTCCGCTGACACTTATTGTGCAAACTGAACTAACATGATTGGTTTCAGGTAGCCGGTTTGATGAGGCGAAAGTACCTCCCTATAGAGTACAACGTTTGAATATGGACTTATAAACTTTATCTATCTTATTATATTATTGTTGATACAGTTGAAACAGTAAAAATAAGTATGTATATACAAGCAAGGTTAATGAAATAGTGAATATAGGATAAGCCTAGTCGAAAATATCGGAGCGTTGGGAAAAAAACCTCTGTAATTTGAATCTTTGAACGTATTTGATTGCCACTTGAGGTTTACTGTAAAAATGTCTTCTGATCTTTTACTGCCAATACAGCCTATGCATCGTCAGTGTACCCCGTTCACTTATATTTTCTCTTGCTGTTCTTAATTCTTTATTTATCTTTGCTCTTCGAATTTCTCTTCAGTTTCGTCACGAAAAAGCTATTTACTATCTTCTCTTTTACTATTATTACAGTAGTAATAGTGGTCACTCGCTTTCATCTCTGTATGAACTGGGTCAGAATGAAAAAAGCTGAACATTTTTCTAGTGGTCCTGAAGCCATTCCTGTCCGATCTATATATCTCGCGACATATATTTTTGCCTTAGAGAGAAATCCATTTTTGAAAATTTGTGAAACTTTTTCTTGAAAAATGAGACAGGCGTGATCGCCATCAAATTCCGCCCCTTGGGGCATAGTCTACAAATTTTAGCACCATCGGGTGACGAGAAATTACTAAAAAAACGCGATTTCAACGCGCCGAAGTCTGTGCTCACCGGTGGCTCTAGGTTCAAAATGAACATGATCATCGTCATCAGCAGCCTTGAGAACACCAAAATTTGATTTTTTGACTGTCCCGGCACATCCATTCTTACGCAAACGACCTCATATATTAGATTGATGCATAAGTTTCTTTACAAAATTAAGTACGAACATATTTATCTGCCACAAAATGTACAAGCGCAGGCTCAACTTGGAAGTAGGCCCGTTTTGCATTGATAGTCTTGCGCCATCTATCGAGCAACTTGTATAATGCAAGGAAGAGCTGGGCTGAGGCTTGAAGAAGTTGGTCAACACTTTGGCTCAGTCATCGAAGTGCTGTCCTTTGAGGAAGTGATAGAGGGCCGAAACCAGATTGTATTCAGAGCGGGCAAGGTTGGGGAAATACAGTGGGTAGAACAGTCCTGCCATTGTCCTCCAGTTAAGCCTTGGTCAATTTTGCAATGTGTGGTTTTGCTTTGTTTTTTTTCTTTTTTTAAAGTTGAAAATAGATTTCAGCTTGTTTCAAGTGTGTGGATTCGAGATGGGCCTTCAAGTTTCTCTGCAGAGTAACATATACTTGTGCGATTATAGTCTGTCCTTGGAGTAGCAGCTCCCGATATCCAACTCCTGTTAGGCTCCTTCAAACTGAAAGCATTATTTTCATGGATGTGAAGATCGGGTTTATGCTCCTCTGCTGGCGCCTCATCTGTATCAACCCACTGGCGATTACGCTCATCAATGTCGTAGAGGACCCATCTTTCATCACTAGTGATAACATGATCTAATCAATCGAATTGACGTCGCAGGGTTAGAAGAGACACTACGGCATGGACTCTTTCGTCACGGTGGTGAATTTGATCGGGGACAAAAACATGAGGCATTCTCAGCGGGACGACGAGATAGTCTGACGAGAAAATAATACTAGACTGGGGGAGGAAGTGTCCCTCGAGCATCGAGTAGTGGCCCCAACGATAAACAAAAAGAGAAATATGAGTGTCAAAGTGTTGTAAGAAACATATACGCCAACCTAATATCTCTCCCTTTCTCTATCTCAGATCTCTATAACTCTAACGAATTCTCTATCTGTCTGTCTCTCTCACTCTCCTTCTTATTTTTCTCTACAATCCACCCCCCCCCCCACATCAGCGTACACCATTTCTATTCGCTTCGAATTCTCCACAGTTTGTCTATCTTTTCTCTTCTGATTTCTCTTCAGTTAGATATTCCATCTCTTTAGTTACGTTGCGTAAGTGCTTGACTATCTTCTTTCAACTATTATTACTAATATTCCCTCGATATTCCCTTCCCTTCATTTCTTCACTGGCAATGAGGTATCCTATCATTATGTCACACACTGTGGAAAGTGACAGTATTACTTTAAGATGGTTGGCAAAACTCACGTAGCTAATGCTTCCAAGGACCATGATCTATGGGCGCTATGTGATGGAGATCCAGAAGTTAGTAGATTCATGATCCATTACGAAAAAAGAGAAGCACAGAAAACCCTCCTCCATTCACTCAATCTCTGATACTTTTTCGCTTCTTACACATTACCTGTCTTTACTGTACCTTTGAGACTATTGATACAATGGAGTGGATCCGCAAGTGCAGTGCATTAATTTGAAATAATTACCTCGAATTACAGAATATTACCCAGAAGTCAAATGAAATCCGAACAAGGATAAAACTGGAGGTAGATACAAAAATTGCTGAATTATCTGGAGCGAAATTCGGCTCAGAGCTCGAATTGGAAACCAAGAAAGCTAGTGAGTCGTTGTACGGAATAAACCCAAGATTTTGAAATTTTGAAACCACCATATTTACTTGTCGTCAAAATAATATGGTGAGAACGGACATTATCAACTCATGTTACTTTAAACAAATTCTATCAGAGTTGATTTATTCAGCGGAGTCTATGATCTACTCGATAGCAAAGTCGACAGGTTTCACAAGAATCCCACCACGTGAATATCTCGTTTTTCAGCCTAAGAACACCGGAATAGTCTACATTAGCCTACATCAACTTAAGAATGGTATTTTGATTGGTTTTCACTTTGATGTATTTAGACATACCCCAAGCTAATTTGACAGATAAAGGAAGTGATGTGACCAGAGCAGTGATATTCAAATTAGTCAATTTAATGAGCACCTCAGGCGAATTATTCAACGTTACCGACTGTTACCCCACGGAGGATAATTACTCAGTTATCTGCAGTGCCACGGGCTCCATTAAAAGAACAAAGTTCGGTGAAATCTGGATTGACGAGCAAGGATTTAATCATGCTTATAAGTAAGCAATTTGATGATTTCAATTAAAATTAACGCTAGCTTCTTAACCTTTTTTTATTCTCCAAAAGTTTCATTCAAAAAAATAAATAGAATAGTAAAATAAAACAAGATAACTTTACGTTGCGCGTCTAATGTGCTTGACAATATGGAAATATAGCGCCTGACTTTCCATTTTTTTTTAAATATTTTCTTGTAAAAAGTAAACTAAATAAATTCAGTGAGGATCCTCAAGTTCGCTATCCAGACCCCTTTGTGGCCAATGCATGCATCCACATGATCTACGTTTGCGTACACGGAGATTGTGATGTGATCCGAAGAGAGGCAAGCATTCTCGAAAAACAAGCCAGATCATGTACGAATTTTCCAGTTCGTTTCGCTCAATTTCAATAATTCTGAACTATTATTTCAGTGGAATGGAAAATTTTTGGCAAGCACAACTCGTTTTTCCGAGCTTTGCGACCGTATACTAAGGGACACTTCCCACGAATCGTCACTGGAGGCGACCATTGCGCTACATTCGTCACGATTTACTATCAAGATGCTACATATTGTGAGTGAATATCATTTAATGCACAATAGTGAAGCAATTTTTTTCAAACAAGGGTGGCTCAATCTGGCGTATAATATCCCTAACCGTTTATTTTCGGAACTTTCGTATCGTTTGTTAACGATTTAGAGGGAATCATGGAACAGGGCCTGATCATATTATGAACCTAATTTTATTTGTGTACTTCTCAGCAAATCGGCCGGGCCCGTTGGTAAAAATAGCAGATTTGATGCCTGTTCATATCAAAAGATCGTTGATTGTCTGTAAAAATCTCCAAGTAAGTGTTTTAGACATATTAGCCCGAATCCCATAAATCATGTATGTTGTTCAAAAGAAACGGGGTGAAACGAAAATTTTTTTGCAAAATGTAACGGAACGTGTTCGGAAATGACGATGAAACAGTGAAAATAAAGTTGAGAGAGTTTATAAAAATTTTTAAAATCTCGATTGGTAGGTCAAGTTGACAACGTTTGTAAACATCTTTGGTAATCTCTCCCTCAACACTAGGCACGCATATGGGACGCTTTCAGAATCGTTTCCGTCACAATTGGTGCTTCCCTTGTCAGTGTTACCCGACCAAACGGGATTGAGCTTCCATTGCTAGCTTTGTACCAGTAGCATACATGAGTCTTTCAAAGTAATTCCGCCGTTAATATATCACATGGGAGGGAGTATATTGATCGTTGATCGTATTGTGCGTATAAAATATATAAACGAGATCGGCATAGTTTCTGAACCATGCAAAACAAGAAAGTCTCTTGTGGGAGTGATTGGCTACTCTCGTACCAAATAAACAAGTGTATTTTATACGGTCAATATATTGATCGTTGATATTTCTTTGTCTATTTGGAAAAAAAGCGTAGTTGCTGTTTGTCCCGAAACTCTATCGCTTGCTCTACATAACATTATACAGTTTCACTCTGAATCAATTTATTTTCTATGAGTGAGTTGCATTTATTAATAAAACAGAACCTTGTTTAAATATTTTTTTACCATTTTTTAATAATTTACATTTAAAGTGCATGCAAACATATCAGGCATCTTTCCTAAGACTTGACCAAAATCGACTGATTTACTACACACTTTTGAGTTGGCCCCATCTTTTCTCCACAGTTTTCGATGCCCCTTGGGTAGGACATCCCCAGATCCAGAGTAGTAAGGATGGTAGATCACGCACCTCTCCAGGAGCTCACGTCAAAGTTCGTCGTTGAGGCTCCTCCCGATGCGATTTAAAAGGCTCACAGTAGAGCTATGATAAAGTTTCCAACAGATGAAATGTGTATTTTCTCGAGTACTTTCAGATAAAAATGTGAAAATGCAACTTTTTAATTTTTCTTTCCCTAAGAAATTGATCGCGTTCCATAGTCCCGGGAAAGATTTTTCTAAAGGCTCAATCGATAGAGCTCGTTCACAGCTTTCATTTAAGCTCTTGAGAGACGATTTTCATGGGGATTGGGCTGAATTACGTCCAAAAAACTGCATTTGAATGGTGGTAGATCACTAATAGTCGCTTTGATCTACTTGCCATTGTCGGATCCTTGACAGGATTGTCCTGTAACATACGGGAGAATGGGCTGAGGATCATTCTGACGTCGAGTCACTCGCTTATGTTCGTTTTGCTCTCGCTGCCGCCAAACAAGCGGAAGGAGTCCCTTCTGATGATTCCTGGTATTGATTGACCGATGAATACTGAAGATATATTCAATTTATAGTTATTTGACTCTCTGGCCAAGTGATCGATGTTTCTCGAAGAATTCCAGACCGAGTTTTCGTTGGATTCGTCGGTCAATCTGTACCAGGAACCATCGGAAGGGACTCCTTTCGCTGGTTTGGCAGGGCGACCTTGGGTGAGCGACTCGACGTCAGATTGATCATCAACAAATTCTAACTTATATTACATGAAATCCTGTCAAGGAGCCGACAATGGCAAGTAGATCAAAGCGACTATTAGTGATCTACCAGCATTTAAATGCAGTTTTTTGGACGTATTTCAGCCCAATCCCCATGAAAATCGTCTCTCAAGAGCTTAAATGAAAGCTGTGAACGAGCTCTATCGATTGAGCCTTTAAAAAAATCTTTCCCGGGACTATGGAACGCGATCAATTCCTAAGGGAATGAAAAATTAAAAAGTTGCATTTTCACATTTTTATTTGAAAGAACTCAAGAAAATACACATTTCATCTTATGCGAACTTTTTGCGAACTTTTTCATAGCTCTATTGTGAGCCGTGAAAATCACATCGGAAGGAGCCTCAACGACGAACTTTGACGTGAGCTCCTGGAGAGACGTTTGATCTACCATCCTAACTACTCTGGATCAGGGATGTCCTACCCAAGGGGCTTCGAAAACTGTGGAGAAAAGAGCTCAAATGTGTGTAGTAGAATCGGTCAATTCTTAGGAAAGATGCCTGATATATTGGTACATCTAGTAATATTATTAATTTAATAATAATGATTTTGATGCTCAGGTATGCCTCACACACCCCGACTTCCATTGGACTAATTCGGATGGTTATAATGAAAAAGAACAAATGTGGTCAAAAATTGCAGGGATGAAAGATTAAAGCATCGTCGTCTGCCTATTGTGAGCGATCCGGCCATTTTCGACATTTAACACAAATCATTCCTTTCACGATGAATAAATAGTTCGGATGAACAACTAATGAAAGTGGCCGGCCAATTTTTCAGCGTGTAACAATGTATTCATCGTTAAAGCAATGATTTGTGCTAAATGACAATATTTTGGCCTGACTTCTTTCTATAGTAGATGCGAAGGAGTGAAAAAAACAATGAAAAGAAAGAAAATAACTAAAATGGCCGGACCGCTCCGCTCACAATCCCGTTTGATCGGCCTGATTCATTCAGATTTTTAGATTGGTACTCTTGTTTTGTTGCTAATATTCTAGTCTATCGTGATTGTGACGAGCGAGTAACACGTGTGCAAACTTTTAGTTGTAATAAATGCGTTATCTACTATCAATAACCTATATGAAAACAAACACAATAACAAAACAAAGAAACATGAAATGCATATTGTTTCAATCGATGGTCGAATTGTTCTGGGCTGATTTGAAAGCTTCTTCCTCTCATAGTTCACACTCCGAGATCCAATCCTGAAATTTTAATTATTTTTTTCTATATAGCTTATTTATTTAACAATTCCAGCATTCATTTCCAATTGTGTTTGTTTATTAAGTAGTACGACATCATCTATCGAGGCTCTTGCTTTTGGTTCTCGAATCCAACACTTATTCAACAAGGATGAAAAACATTTTGTATTATGATTTGGAGGAATTGGCAATAGTTATTTCCTGGAATTCAAATTGTAGTAAATAATGGCAGTAGTAGAGCTTATTCAGATATTTTCTATCGATAAAATACAATAAAAATATTAAAAGAGCTCTAAAAAGCAATTTAACTTACCCGCTCTTAACGGCGGAGTCGGAAAGGTATGCAGAGGAATCTGGATAATTAGGCTGTCGTGTTATCATCTCCCAAACAATAATACCATATGCCCAAATGTCGATCTATAATCTTTCCAATAATCATTTCGATTCGAATCAGTGTAAGTCAGAATGTTCTTATTTTTCAATATGACATTTTCGGGCGATTTTTATTGCAAACATAATGAAATCATATTAAAATCATATACCTTATTATTCGATTTTTTGTCTGGAAAATACATCTCAGGATCTTGATACTTGCGAGTTCCACAGTATGTCATGTTTGTTCTAGAAAATTGATTAATCATTCAATGAAATTAAACTTCTTTTGTATTTTCTCTTCACATAATTAGATGAAAATATTTGGGGATAATTTCGCGGATTTGACAACTTAAAATATAGCAAATGCAGTCACGTTTTCTCCAAATGTCTTGAAATTCCAAAAAAAAATAAGTCGTACAGCTTTGGAATACTATTATTGATAATCAGAATGCTGAAATTGTTGCAGTAAAAAGGAGAGAAAAACAATGAAATTTTCGACTTTTCAGGTTTTAAATCTCGATGAATGATATTATTTGCATGTAGACACTTTATTCCTTCCGCAATCCCGTTTGTCAAATCAAGAAAGATGGATAATTCTGAAAAATTTAATGAAAATTCATGGACAAAGATGAAAGTTTACCAATCGGGGAAGTACTACTATTGATTACATCTTGTAGTGAACTCTCACAATACTCCATTACAGATACCAAACGTCCGTTATATGAGCCAAAGCTCCTTTAATTATTTTTAAATAGGAAAAATATCTTTTTTCATTATCTTCAAAATACAATATAATATTCGTACGTATTCATAATAAATGCATGGTTGTGTAAACTAGAGATCATTGATAGACATCGGGTTTTGATCGTAAAAGACTGACCCGTAAAAAATTGGGTAACCGCAATTTACCGGACTTAAAGGTGGTGTCCGGGCAATATTTTCGTGAACAAACTGTGAAGACAGAAAGACAGCAAAAGTAATTCTGCATACCTTACATAAATTAGTTTATGCTAATTTAGCTTATTGATCGCTAGAATCATGAATGAATCCATGCTTGATGTACAGGCAAAGGCGCGAAATTTTGAAAATAGGAAAGTTCAGCAATAGGTTTCGAACCCGCGACGTTACGCTTACTAGTGAGCACTGTTACCACTGCGCTATGGGATTGATGAATGGTCGTGCTAATTTCTTGCATATAACTTGTCCCTTGCACAATAGAATGTTATGCATTTGCATCAACATTCGAGGGCCTCCATCTTTAAGAACCGGTAAAAATGTACGTACCAAAAGTTCAAGATATTAGGGTGTTCATCAAATTTCATTAACATATTAGCTTCCTTCATCACATTTTGTCTTTCTTTTTCTTTTTCTGTGTCCATTTCTTCTCTATGAATTTTCACTTCTACCGGGTATTTGTAAACTATACCCTTAAATAACTTTAATTGTTCATTTATTTAGCTGATTTATATATTTATTCCATCAAATACATATTGATAAAGATATTACTGGCAAAGGGAAAGATGGGTGATGGATTTCCGTCGCTATTGATTTTTTTGGCTATCGGTTTTTGCTCAGTGGCAGTATTCAAATGAAAAGGGTTGATCGAGAATCTTTGATGTTGACAAGCATACAAATTTCTCATGTCACTATATTTAATTTTCATGCATTTAGGCGATCTTGAAGCGAAGATAATACTCTCTAAGAGATCAATTCTAATTAAAGGTATTCGTGACTTCACTCCAGAAATTCCTTTCTCTATCGATTCAATTTCATTTCGTTCAATAGCTCGTTTGCATTCTTTTTCAGACTTCTCTAATCTAGATGTCAATGAAAGGATTGTACGCTTTAGATCTTTGATCGTTTCCTCTTCATACGACAACTGAAACAGCTTTGCGTCACACACAGAGAACAAAGTGTAACCCATAACACATAAGACATGCGAAGTCTTATATTTCACAGTATTATATTTAAATAAAACACTTCATAGGTCTTACGTGCTGTGGGTTGTGCGGTGTTACATTTTTCTTACATTTTTCTTACATTTTTCTTGTTAGGTGCGTACGCCGTAACCCCCTCAGCCGCGTCTCCGTCGTTACGGCGGGGTTAAAGGGAGAGTAATCCAGTTGAAAAAAAGAAAAAAAAACAAAGTCCGGAAAATCAGTTTTAAATTCCCGCGAATCTAAAATTGGCGTCTCACGACGATAACTCTACCACAACATACGATATGTTGCCTGAAATTGATTGAAAAGTATTTTTGCATACTAGTTTTGCACGTCATGCCGATAATTTAGTTTGCTAAATGCAAATCGCCATATACAGAGCCCATCAAACCTTATCTCAGGTCTTACAATTGCGGGAATTCAAACACCGAAAAGTAGAGGGGTTACTGTCCCTTCAAGGCGTACGTCCGTTGCGTAAATGTAACACCACATTACACTTTTTTCTCTGTGTGCAATACATAATATTTATCTAGTTTCGCCTTCCTTTTTTTTTTAAATCTCATATTGAACGTGTGTATGCCTTATATAAAATATCAAAATATATCTCACTATGATTTTTGGTGTGGGTGCAGAATATGTGATGGTTGGTGATTCTGCAGGATCTGATTGTAGTACCAGAGATCGAGAGGTTGCACCAAATAGACGTACACATCGAGTTAGACTAAATATTTCATTATTTTTCATTCATCGTTATTCATATAATTTTCGTTTCAGCCCTTACTTAAAAAAATGTTACTATAGGTAAGCTTGATTACATTTTAAAATATATTCGACTACGATTTGTAGACTGTAGATTTTGTAGACTTTTGTAGATTAGACTAAAATAGACTACACACAGAAAAAAGTAAGTGCACGGAAGACCTTTGCAGAGTTATATTTCACACTTTTTGAGTGTTAAAAGTAGCAAAAAAGTGTTAAATATGACTCTTCACAGGTCTTGTGTGCGATGGAGTACACTTATTTTTATGTTTGTGCGATTTTGTGCTT
Organism: Parapristionchus giblindavisi; assembly: GCA_943737045.1. Taxonomy (NCBI): domain Eukaryota; kingdom Metazoa; phylum Nematoda; class Chromadorea; order Rhabditida; family Diplogasteridae; genus Parapristionchus; species Parapristionchus giblindavisi. The sequence continues at coordinate 422,978 of CALSFV010000204.1, forward strand.
ACAAACTATCACTCGACTTTCTTGGTTTTCCACGTTATCGCACTCAAATCACTGACGTTTATTGCATAAAGTGTTGAATCAGATGTTGCGTATAATATAAAATCTCCAATTATGACAATTTGCAAAAACCACATCTAGAGTACATCAGATTATTGATTGATTTAATGGCAAATTTGACAATGGCCATTGATTTTTCAACGTATGTATCTGTACCCGAGCAGTAACGTCTCACGAACTGTTTGTCTCCATCTTGATGCAATAATATCAGTATGTCGCTGAAAAATTGTTTGTTAAGAAATTGGGTCGAATTCCGTGACCCATAAGGGAAGAAAATAATTCCCTTTACAAGGGAATTCGACCCTATTCCTTAACATAGTCCTTACCCATAAGAAAAGAATTTCGTAAAGATACATACGTTGCTAGTTATTTTTTCTCACAGTATGATATAAGACTGACTCGACTACAACCATATAATAATACTTCGAGAAGATATCATATGGAATGGTAAAACAGACTCCTTCCGTAGTTTGAAAGTCTTTTTCAATTGGAACAGCAAAGGTAACGTTAGGGTCGTCCCGCACCACGAAATAATGCAAAATTCCTTCTCGAAACTGACAGCCTCGTCCATCTACCTGAATTTTTTAACGATATATCTAAAAACAAAATATAGAAAAATAGCATCATTACAATGCGTTTCTTCTAAATGTGAAATGTGTGAGTTCAAATGCTTTGTCACAGCACAATTCTCGCTCAGGATGTAGAAATATAACAACTTGTTAATTAAATAAACTATTAATGAAAATTGTGCCTTTTAAACCACATACCTTCCATACTAATGTGATTACAATTTTTCCACCAATCAATTGGGCCTTTTGAATATAATCAGAATCATTCTGAAAATAAAGAACTTGGACGAAATCTACGTTCAAGACATGAAACATGACATATTAATGAGATTGTCTATAACAGAATGTTTGTCTAACAAGGCAAACACTAGATACAACTAGGGAAGCGGCCAAAAGTGGCCAACGGCCAAAAGTTGTTTCAAAAGTTGCCAAACCGACCTACCAACCGATTTTTTCAATCGATGCCACATCTGACCATCACTCTTATTTCCCAAATTAATTATTGCACTAGTTTACCGGAATTCTCCCTTTAAAGTAGAACGCTCTATCAACGACTCCAAAACAGAGAGTCCATTTTAAGTCGATTTGGGCAATGGGATCGTCACTAAATCTTCCCGTGGTTGGAGATCTAAACAGAAAAACTTTATTATTTTTAATATGTGGTGTTTGAGGTCTTTAACATGATTAAAAAAAGTTCATGATCGTTTTATGATTCAGAATTTAGATCGAAATAGATAATAACAGACATGTAAATATAATCATTTAATTAGGTACTACTAAATCAAAAGTAGGTATTTTTAGCGGCGAGAAGCACTGCGATGTTCAACCAGGGGTGGTATTCTTTCGTCGATTTCGGTGCCGAAATTTTCGACTTGACGAAATATTTCGTGGCTTGCCGACAATGAACATTCGAATCTCGCAAAAGACACGAGCTTGGAAGGGGAATGTACCACCGACCATCCGCATGACAATTTATCAATTAACCACTATTCTAAAACTATTCTAAAAAAACCATAGTGGTCATAATACGTTCAATGTTCAATGGAATGCAACACCACACTGCTAACATGAAAATATGAAATATCTAAAGCTCAGACCTTTGCATCCAACTCATCGATGTGTAGGTTTTTCCATCCCATACCGCATTAACAATATTATCTTCAATGGTTTTGGCATTAATAATAAAGGCACACCCCAAGCTAATTTTATTCTCCACATGAGCAATACTCTCTCATAGACAAAGAAAGCGAGAGAGTGTTACCCAAGTGTTTCAAATTAGCTCGGGGTGCCACGTTAAATATACTTACCATCGTTAATAAGGAAATTGTATGCACAACGTTCATCTCGACATCCCTTAGTAAACTCGAGCACGTTATTCATTACACTCGTAGCATTTTCTATAAATGTAAGCTACTGTATGCTTCATATCCTGATAGATTATCATTGCTCAAACTAGAGCCTCTTGAATTGCACCGCAAAATGTCTGATCATTGTTTACATATAAAGCTACGCATGGATTATTATTATTATTATTATTATTATTATTATTATTATTATTATTATTATTATTATTATTATTATTATTATTATTATTATTATTATTATTATTATTATTATTATTATTATTATTATTATTATTATTATTATTATTATTATTATTATTATTATTATTATTATTATTATTATTATTATTATTATTATTATTATTAGTGTGACCAAAGCGGAGAGTTTCAAATTAGCTCAGAGTGCCACGTTAAATATACTTACCATCGTCAATAAGGAAATTGTGTGCATATCGTTCGCCTTGATAATCCTTTGTATACTCGAGCACGTTATCCATTTTATGATACAATTCTGTAAAGATAATGAAAATTCGAATTGTGAAAGCGACTATGAATTAAAGATGGAGACCCGCGAATGTTCATGCAAATTCCTCACATCTCTCTTGTGCGAAAGCCAAGTGATATGAGATAAGTTAGCGCGGCCACTCATCTATCCCATAGCGCAGTGTTCAACGTTCGGACTTATTTTTACCATTTGTTGCAAGTTCGAAACCTGTTGCCGAATTTCCTCAATTTTCAAAATGTGAGACGCAGAAATATTCACAAATACCCCCCCCCCTTTCCGAATGAAGAGACCGTCATTGCGTACACTATTTCTCTGCTCTTTAAAGGGACTGAAACCTTTGTCAATGGTATCTTCAACACTTTACGCTCTCTCATTGTTAGAGAACAGAGAAATAGTGAACGCAATGAAGAGACCATTGAGTGAGGTCACTCTCCCTTTAACAACGAGAGAATGTAGACCGTTTAAGAGTCCGTTGACAAAGGTTTCGGTCCCTTTAATACTTTTGAGCTATGTTTACCCACAAACAGTGTTAAATGTCTTCTTCTTCACAGGTCTTCCGTGCCGTGTGCTACACTTTTTTCTCTGTGTGTGTCTCTCTCTCACTCTCTCTCTGATCAACGTACACTTAGGAATAAGAGAAAAAATGATGATCGGAAGAAGCAAATAGATAAGACAAACAATAATTAATGATTATTTCATTTGAGGATAAGATAAGGTTCTGAGCAAGAGTATGGGAAGGAAGATGCACACAGCGAAATAAGTTTTCTCCACGAGCATAAGACTTGAGAAGTTTTATATTTAACACTTTTTGAGCTAGGCAATGGCAAATCACATGAATTCACGAGTCACATAAATTGAACACAAAAACATTAAAAAAGGATGATGCTTGACCACTAGGAGAGGGAGAGGAACTAGATCAATCAATGTTAATACAATTGATCTTTCCAGGATATAGTGCAGGAGAATAAGCCTAAAAGGAGTGGGCTGGACTTCACTTTTTTGTCATGTCTCATCCTTTCGAAAAAAAAACAAATAAAAAATTCAGGAATGGTATGCCTTCCACCAAACAATTGGTGAATGGTTTCCTTTCAATCAACGAATTGCTGACTGGTATGCCTTTCATCAAGCAATTGCTGAATGGTATGCCTTTCATCAAGCAATTGCTGAATGGTATGCCTTTCATGAATCAGTTGCTGAATGGTATGCCCTCAAGATAAAGATTGAGAAGACTACTGATATATTAATAATTGACCGACCACCATCAAGTTTGTAATAGTACCATTCTAAAAAAAAACCGAGAGAGTGTGGCGGTGCGAGAGAGTAGAGAAGGTTGAAAGGGAGGGAATCCCGTCCACTCCCTTCCCGCGTCGCCTCACCTGCCTCTCTGCTCTCTCGCACCTCCACACACTCTCTCGCCTCTTGCCTCCATTTCAACGCAAAATGACTACACTGAAAGTTGATTTTCCCGAAAAAATGAATTACACAGGCATGATCTCCATAAAAATCCGAACCGGGCGGCACATTTTTGTAAGTTTAGCATCATCGGGTAAAGAGAAACGACTAAAATCGCGATTTCAACGCGACGTCGCCTGGCCTCAACGGTGGCTTTATAAACATAAACGTGCAAAATGAACATGATCATCGTCATCAGCACCCTTGAGAACCCCGATTCCCAAAATTTCATTTTTTGACTGTGCCAGATTTAGTCGATTCTTGCGCAAACGGCCTCAGATATGGAAAAAAGCAATGGACCAACAACCTACCTACAACTACCTTGGGGTATACCGCTAACTACTGGGAAAGAACGAGATAAGGAATCACCAACTTTTACTCTTTGGGTGCGATTATTAAGGAGAGAGTAAAGCCATTTGATCAAGCAGCCACTTATACTGTAGGATTCACACTTATTGTTAGAAGAAGGAGGTTGGGATTGGGCTGCTCATCTCGATCGACCCACTGCGCCCGGCGGACTACTTTGTAGTACATTATACACTTCTCATCTCCAGTGATTGTCCACGAACGATGGTTCGTTGGCTTACCCCTTTGGGCTGCTCATCTCGATCGACCCACTGCGCCCGGCGGACTACTTTGTAGTACATTATACACTTCTCATCTCCAGTGATTGTCCACGAACGATGGTTCGTTGGCTTACCCCTTTGGGCTGCTCATCTCGATCGACCCACTGCGCCCGGCGGACTACTTTGTAGTACATTATACATTTCTCATCTCCAGTGATTGTCCACGAACGATGGTTCGTTGGCTTACCCCTTTGGGCTGCTCATCTCGATCGACCCACTGCGCCCGGCGGACTACTTTGTAGTACATTATACATTTCTCATCTCCAGTGATTGTCCACGAACGATGGTTCGTTGGCTTACCCCAAGATTCGTCGCTATATCACGGGTGGTTGTATTGGGATCCACGTGGACGTGCTGCTCCAGCAGGCCCAAGTCAAGCTCGGGGTGCCCTCCGGACTTGCCCTCGTCTTCGACGTCGTACTCCCTTTCTTCGAAGTGTTTGAACCCACGTTGCAGCGTGAGTGTACTACATTTTCTCTTTCCGCACGTACCCCTTCAACATATTTTATAAGATGTGACTGGGTGTTGAGCATCCGCCCCTCACCTTATGCATATTAATTAGAGTATGTCGTAATGTAAATATGTGTATGTTTGAGAAAATACCTATATTTTGTCTATAAACAGATTTAAAAAATACATTTATCCAACAGTGAATACATTTTTTAAACATAAATTCAACCGATTAATACAATTAAGAGAGATGGCCGTTAAGACTCGACCACCCCCGGACACGTTGAGCTAGCAATGAGAACTGGGGGTCCATACTTGGGTGTTAGGAGTGTCACCGGCCCTTATTACACAAAACAGTAGAAATTTCCTGTTTGTGCCCTCAGGTTATAAGAAAAATTAATTTAAGTGCGAAAACGTTTAAAAATCATAATTTCTCAAATTGCTGAGATGAAGTCTAAATATCATTTGCGATGCGTCTAGGGTGCACAGACCTTGCTAATTCACTATTAGCATCGAATGCGCGTTGATTCCTAAACCACTTTTTTGACTCAAAATTTTGGTTTTTTCGGACAAATCATCCCTTGTTTTAGTGAGTGCCCAAAATTTCCGACCAGGTATTGTAGCCTAAGCAATTCTGCATTGATTTAACTTAAAACTGAGTTCTTCCCGATCGACCATTTTGTCGAATTTTTTGCTCGAACTTCCGTCATCGATGGTTTTCCCGAACAAATGCTGTATTTTCCAAACGATTGGTGCGGAATTGTGGTCTGCTCAAAGTTTAGAGGTGAGTCGAGTAAATTGACACAAGAAGCCCATCACGACCCGGGGGTCATGGTCTGAAAATTTCAAAATTTCTCAAGTTTGAAATGTTTTCATTTATGTGGCTTATTGTGCAGTACTAATGATGTGAATAATATTCAGCCAATGCTCAATGGCTGTTCTCTCTTTTCAACCATTTTTTTTTCGAAAATTTTCATTCTGAATATGTGCGAAAAATCAGAGTTGTGTTTGAATCAGTTTCCAACTTGCTTACTGTAACATTCTGTCATAGTACTATGCAATGTACATAATCAATATGAAAATCGTTCATTTTCGAAAATTCAAAAAAAATCAATTCGAGTGACTTTTACTTTCATTACTTTCATGACAAATTTCTATAATATTGCAGTTTTTCGACTCGAATGCTGCGACAATGAGCAAATGACAATGACAATGTGAAGTTTCATGATGAGTAAACATAGTAAAACTGAAATCCCGGCATTCGGCTCACTTTTGAAAAATCGATTTCCATGACCCCGGGGTCATGGAAAAAAATATGAATTTTCGAAAATCAACGATTTTCATTTTGATTGTGTACATTGCAAAGCACTTAGATAGGATGTTACAGAAAGCAAGTTGGAAACTGATTCAAACACAATTCTGATTTTTCGCACGCAATCAGAATGAAAATTTTCGATAAAATGGTTGAAAGGAGAGATCAGCCATTGAGCATTGGCTGAATATTATTCACATCATTAGTACTTCACAATAAGCCACATAAATGAAAACATTTCAAACTTGAGAAATTTTGAAATTTTCAGACCAAGACCCCGGGGTCATGAAAATCGATATTTTCAAATTGATTCAAGTGATGGGCTTCTTGTTTCATATTACTCGTCTCACCTCGAAACTTTGAGTAGGCCACAATTCCGCACCAATCGTTTGGAAAATACAGCATTTGTTCGGGAAGAACATAGTTTTAAGTCAAATCAATGCAGAATTGCTTAGGCTACAATACCTGGTCGGAAATTTTGGGCACTCACTTAAACAAGGGATGATTTGTCCGAAAAAACCAAAATTTTGAGTCAAAAAAGTGGTTTAGGAATCAACGCACATTCGATGCTAATAGTGAATTAGCAAGCACTGTCTACTCTAGACGCATCGCAGATGATATTTAGACTTCATCTCAACAATTTGAGAAATTATGATTTTTTAAAGTTTTTTTTATAAATTATTTTTTCTAATAGCCTGAGGGCACAAACAGGAAACTTCAGCCGTTTTGTGTAATAAGGGCCGGGGGCACTCCTAACACCCAAGTATGGACTCCCAGTTCTCATTGCTAGCGCACGTGTCCGGGGGTGGTCGAATATGATCGAGTCTTAGGGAACAGGCCTCTTAAACAAAGACTAAAATTGAGGCTATTTAAAAGGCGTTCTCGCTAAGACGGCAAGCAAAGTGGCACAGTTGGTGAAAATCGTTTCTATGCGCTCAAACTTCACAGATGGAGTGCCTAGGGGTGGGATACACTTCAGCCAAAAAATTGGACTCCAAACGTGATCTTTGATCTTTGATCTCGCGAAAAATAAAGTTGAGATTTTCCTATCTTGTTATACACCATTCGAAAGTGCGCAAAACGTTATGCCAGAATATAAATTTTAAGAGCTCTAGGTCTAGTATAGCTCCCGTAATGTGCGAAAAACCAATTTTTTTGGACGTTTTCAATCTTTAAAAAAATAAATCAGCACTTTACAATAATCTCCGGGGAATTCCACTGACGCTATCTTGTAGCAAATTTCATGTAGAATTTAATAAAAATTAATTGAGAAAAATCGATTTTGTCGGAATATCACTTTTAAGCCAACGCTATCGCCCGATCGAGCTCATTTTCCTAGTGTGGGTTCCAGGGATGGGCGAACATGATCAGACGAAAAAAATTCGAAAACGAAAAATTTTCGTTTCAAAACCTCGAAAAAATTCGAAAAATTCGAAAAAAACGAAAAAAATCCAATTTCACTGTTAAAGTGATTCATGATGTAGAAATCGTTGAGTTCGAAAGTCATTTTTTATTGGTTGCTTCTAGAAAACTTATTTAGGCAAAATATGGAAGAGGAAGAAACAATAAGAAACGTAAATTCAACACAACTTGAACTCAAACGAAACCCATGATAGGAATATTGACATTGATAAAAATCAGAGATTCGAAAGTGGAATGAGAGAGGCAAGTACGATTGTCGGTTTGTCGGATGTTTCCTGCAGTGGAGAAAAATCTATACATATATACTTCCAGGGGAGGGGGCACATGAATTTTCCCTGCATCTGGGGTCCGTCCAATCTGTCAAAAAAGATGCGAAGAAAGTTGCGAAGAAAGTTCGCAACTTTCGACGCAACTTTCGACGCAAGTTTTCTCTAAATCTCTCGAAATGCACACTCTCTAGTACTCTCTAACAACTTTCGATCGAAAGTTGCGTCGAAAGTTGCGACGAAAAGATGCGTCGAAAGATGCGAACTTTCTTGCGAGGTCGGTTAGAGCAGGCGAGAGAGTGTGCATTTGAAGAGGAGCAGAAAAAGTAAACGGTGCTTTACATAAAGTTGCGTCGAAAGTTTAATTTACAAAAGTGATAGTGTGATGGTTAAATTGTGGTTACTCAACTCTCCATGAAAGTGTGTTGAACAATTTATAAATATTTTTTGAGAAAACACTTATTATTTACACGAAAACTGCACAGGAAATCGTGTGCATTCTCAGTCACACTCGTCCGAAATCTTTGAGAGCGCGGAGCAGCTGAAAAACATGTTCGAAGTTCGAAGTAAACACACGCGTCGCGACCGCGAGCGCGTGACCTGACTGACTGTTCTCTCCCTCACTTTCCGCTTTCCGATACACTTGTGTGCTTTTATGTACTCTCATTCACATTTAAATGTGTCAATGTTCATCTATATGACCTGTTTGTTGCTTGATCTTGATTGATTGTTTTGCAATTCCATTTCATTTGCAGCGAGTAGCTTTCGCCGCCTCCGTCGGCCTTTCCATCACTTCCTCATTGTCGTCCTCAAAATCCACCGGCTTGTACGTATCAGGCTACTCAGTATGTCTCGTCACACATCTGTCGCCCCAATGTATGCCATCCGCGGCAGCTCACAGTCGTCAGGTAATTTCATTACTTTTGTTATTGCTATTCATTATATTAATAGTACCGATATAAGTACGTCACAAGCGTGGACAGAGACCGTTAATCAAAGGAACTCATCGTACGCTTGTGACGGCACATTTTCCCTCTGGTCGTGTGTTATTGATTGTTTGATTTGTAATAATCGTGTCATTTGCAGCGTGTCGCAGTCAATGCGGGCGCCCCTGCATCGGCGCCAGGATCCGATCTCAGAACCTACGGTGAGCATCACACTCTTGTATTATGTATATTATTGTTCCTTTTGACGTTTTTTACTCTTTTATCATTCAAGATCTATTTGGAAAATACTTGCAACGTTAAGATGACGGGTGTGATTTGTAGAAGTTCTTGACAGCATCAGGCATGCTATGAAAGTAGCAGCAAACGGTTTGCCAAATTTCATGGATTCGGCCTCTGATGCGTGTAGTTTGAGGAATATGGTTATAGTAAAGTAGTTGCTTAAAGTATGCCATACTTTTAACTTCTACAACATCAAACTACAAGTTTGCCTGATTGTAGTTTGATCAGACTAGAATGTATTCTGATTGCAGGTGAAGTACGGCAGATGGCAGATCGACGGCTACACGAAGGACATTGGATCGGCCGCGTGGAAACTGGACCAGTGGAAGGTGAATTATTAATAATAATAATTGTTTATCGTTTCTCTGACAATGGAAAGCTATATTGATTGATTGCTTGATCTTTTGGTCTTGATCTCTTACTATACCTTATCGATCTATTATCTCTTGTCTTTGTCTGCCTGGGGATTCTGATCTACGATATCTCGTATCGATTGACTCCCGTTACGGAACGTTATTGAATGATTTAGATTAATCGATTATTGAGTAATCACATCGATTTGTAGGCTGAGCTATGGGAGGCGACGCACATTGGCATTCCGTGGCACGATCGCGAGAGCAACGACTGCCTCATCCTCGGATTCATGGTGGCCAGCAGAAGGTACTGTAGTTTGTTTGATTTTTGAACTTTGTTGTTTGATCAAATTGTTGTTGATGTTTGTAGTTTGATCAGTGTCAACAATATCCATTTGCAGTTTGAGCAGCGCGCCTCTGCTGACCGACCGGCGTTTGTCGTGGGACACTTTCACGAGTGGCAGGTACCAATTTATTATTATGCCTACCGTATCTTTGAATTTATCGATTAATTTCTACACACATTGAAGTGGAAGATGTAAACCGCGTGTATTAAGATTGTAATATTGGCATCGATTTGATTGATGTATTGATCGATTGATCTCCACAGGCAGGTGCCGGCTTGATGATGTCCCGTTCGTGGAAGACGAACATCTCTCTCGTGTTCACGACGCACGCGACGCTGCGTGGACGCCATCTGTGTGCCGCTGGCGCCGATCTCTTCCACCACATTGAACATGTTGGTAACTTTGATCTTTGAACTTTGAACTGTTGACCTGTTGATCGCTGACCAGGCATTGATCTATGATCCTTCTTTGTCAGTTGTACTGCGATCGTGAGGCGGGAGAGAAGCAGATCTACCATCGGTACTGCTTGGAGCGAGCAGCCGCGAACATGTCCCACGTCTTCACTACTGTCAGGTAGGTAGTTATTGAGACTTGTGACCTGTGCCCATTTTCCTTGCGTGAATCATAGGTAGAAAAGTACGTTGCGAACTACCAATCCTGACCGCATTTTCGAAAAAAGCAAATCGGTTTTAAATTCCGTCAAATGTAGCAACGCATACTACTTTAATACTTCTTTACTATATCCAATCCGCTTGACTATATTTGAACAAGTTGGAATCAAGAGAATACACTTTTAGTATTTAATTTAAATAATACATAAATAAATATATTAATTAATAGTGACATCACGGGTCGGTGGGTCGGTGTGAGCACCTTGTTCAAGCGCAGGTCGCATTCTCAAGCAGAAACAGTCTCAACGTCGTCAAGTTTTCCGCCCTCCACGAGTTTCCAGAACATGCACGCGATCGCAAAGGAGAAGATTCACGATTTCGGTAGGTAGTCAATATCGTACATCGTAATGAATAAATGGCTAAAGTAGCGGCTAATAACTGTTGTGTACTGTAATTTTGTAAGTCGAGATGGAATAGCGAGTTTTATCCCCTGTAACCATACAATTTAGGGGCCCTCACCGGATTTTTTTAGATAGTGGGTCGATCTAGAAAAATCTATCACATAAAAAATGAGCTTTATATAGTGGGTGGATCATGAAAATGATACGGATACAGTGCGTCGATCCTTACACTGTGAAATGAATTAAAAATGTTTGCCTGTAACTGTTGTAGCCTTTTTATCCGATTCTTCTTGTTGGCAACTCGTTGAATGCATGTATCTCGTTTCCCCATTGTAAATAGTTTTTTTTCATACTAGTCATTGCGAGTATGGCTATGTTTTTAAAGATGGAGGCCCTCGAATGTCTATGCAAAAGTATAAAATTTTGGCTATTCAAGGGTTAAATGATATGCTAGAAATTAGCACTTCAATCATAGGTGGGCGCGTGAAAACGAATTCATGTTGCGCACAGCCTTGCCTTCCCCTCAAACTGGATGAAAATTTGCATAGACATAGCTGAACGTGTTATAAGATCATTGGTGAAGTCTAAAAATTCTGGCGTGCAATAGCCGAGCCAGAAAATGGGTCCAAAGGTTGGTCACATTTGCAGAAACTCTGCCTGTAATCGATTTTTCGCTAAGATACCCAACGTACTGCCACTATAACCACCGCTCCACTTGTTTTCTCACTCAGGGAACAAAATATGCATCGAAAAATCGGTTACAGGCGGAGTTTATGCAAATGTGACCAAACTTTGGATCCATTTTCTGGCTCGGCTATTGCAACGCCAGAATTTGTGGACTTTCTCCAATGATCTTGTAACACGTTCGGCTATGTCTATGCAAATTTTCATCCAGTTTGCTTCCCGCGAGCTGAGATAGTTCCCTTGTTAGCATTGCCGTCGCAAACAATTGGAAAATTGCCGGTCAAATCTGCTAAAAATGGCCATGCGCATAGCCTTGCATTACAATTCACTCGGTTTGCGCACAGCCTTTCCCCACCGTGCCCACCTATGACTTCAATGCGTGCATCCCTTGGCGTAGTGGTAAATGCGCTGCCTAGTTAGCAACGCCGCGGGTTCGGAAACCTATTGCCGAACTTTCTTATTTTCAAAAACTTTGCCTGTACATCAGCATGATTCATTCTTGATTATAGCGATCAATACGTTGAATTAGCATAAAATAATTAATGTACTGTGTGCAGAATAACTTTTGCTATCTTTCTGTCTTCACAGTTTGTTCACGAAAATATTGCCCGGACTCCACCTTTGAACATTAAAATAAGCGTTAACATGCCCTTATCTCGCATGTGTAATTAATAATGATATTATTAATAATAATAATTTATATAATTTTCAGTGGTAAGATTCCCGACATGGATGAGATGATGTTGCCGTCGGAGCAAGTGCAACTCAAGCGGTGTATCATGTCGTCAAAGGTTATTTGATTTATTGATCCATTGAATTTGTTATTGATTTAATTGATTGATGAATAGATTGATTAGATTATTGATTGATTGATTGACCACGGTATAAACGAGCTACTCAAATCGATTGTTGTACCTTGTCGATTTGTGATCAGCATGTGTAGCTAAAGTATATTGATTGGTCATCCGGGTTACTGTAATCCTTGATTACTAATCATGTTCATTTCAGGTACTCGGCGCCCTCCGTCGCGTGCGCCTCTAACGATCATCACGATAGAGTCAAGGTATGGTGGTTGTTGTTTTTTTTGGCAAATTGCCAAGATTCTCTTCTTTTCGCAAACAGTTAGTTGATTCTTGTCAGTAATGCGGTGTTCAGAACATGGAAAATGCACGAAAATGAGAAAATGCTGTTCAGAAGTTCAACTGGAAAATGCTCGATTTTGGGCCGAAAAAAGATGGTTTTAAGTTCTTTAAAAGCGTTGAAACACATTGTTCATGGAAAATTACTAAATTAAGTCATTTATAAAGCACGCCACTGAATCAAATATCGCATGATCCTTTTTTCTCTTTAAGCCGAAAATCAACGAAAATGCTGCGAAAAATCAAATGAGTATTTTCCGAGCATTTTCCGTCGGAACTTCTGAACAGCATTTTCGTGTGTTTTCCAAGTTTTTAACACTGCATAAAAGGGGAATTTGCGTAGAAAGGATGACTATAATTGCTAAAAGTCGCAAAGTGTTTAGTCCTCGTAAGTAAATGATAAGTCTTCAGGTGATCTTCCATCCTCTGTCACCACTCATTGGTCTCGACTACGATGACTTTGTGCGCGGCTGTCATCTGGCGTCGTCAACTCGTACTACGAACCATGGAGATGCACACCCCGGAGAGTGCGTGATTTTCTCTCAGAGATTTGTACCGATGATACAAAAATTATTATGTTTCGTTTGTTCCTATCGCCTAATTACATTTTACCGTTTATTCAATTCGATGTTTCTATTAGAAAATATTTTTATCACTTTCAGAACTGAAAGAAAAGCCTTTAAATTCCATGTTTGATTATTTTAAAGTTTTAAAATTGTTTATAAATAGCTTGCATAAATATATTTGTCCACACTGTCGTTGTTCCGAAATATGCTAATAATAATGAAAATAATATATAAAGTTGTAAATTGGCGAACGAAATTAGTTAAATTACATGCCACATTGTAGTAGTACGTTCAAACGGACGAATTATGTGGTCCGAAAAAAATGACAGACCGGACTTAATCTGACCCTACGAACCGGGTTACGGTAGTTTACGATAGGTCATAATCATATTCGCGAACACAGTGCTTATTCCCGCGATAATTACTAAATCTGACCCAGCGGAATCAATCTGACCCACTGAACTCGGTTACTGTAGGTTACGGTAGGTGGATTACGGTAGATTATGGTGGCTTAAATAATGAGTTAACTTGATTGTTGTTAGATCCGGCGGAGCTCCGCCCACCACCTGCTAGTTTAGTCGCATACCAAACCCGTCTGGGGTTTGCCGAACTCTTTATTACAAGTATATAAGCCCCTTTACCCAGAGAGGGGTAAGAGAACATGCGACGAAAGTTGCGAGGAAAGTTCGCATCTTTCTGCTGAACTCTCGCTAGAAAGTTGCGAACTTTCTTCTGAACTTTCGATCGAAAGTGACAGATTGGACGGACCCCTGATAGATGTTCGTGAATTTGGCTCGAAAAATATATGAAAAAAAAACATCCGTCATCGATTCAGAAAAAGTTAAAATACAGTAAGAACTCGATCATTTCTGGAGTGGAAAACTTACAGTATGAAAAAAGTATTGAATTTCATTCGAAAATACCTTTTTTTGTAGATGAAAATCCCTTTTCCCCCCATTATTTCCTTGTATTTGAACTCCCAGAATATCTAGTGTAAAACTCGAAAAATTTCCGAGAAATTCGAAAAATTTTTCGATCGAATAATTTTTCGTCTGGAGGAAAAAAACGAAAAAAAACGAACACGAAAAAATCTTTTTCGCCCATCCCTGGTGGGTTCGAACCCCACCCCAGGACAATGTTTTTTGCTGATTTTTCGCTGGCTTTACAATGCTGCCCAAGGCATTTGCCAATGTGTATGACCTTAAGAAAGTGGTTTTCTTGATATATTTAGCTGATAAAGTATGCAAATAACGAGTTCTTGACTCAAGTCACGATCGCTGAATTGCTCGAGAGAGTTACTTTATTCTATAAAATGATAGGGCACATCTGTCTGTTTGTTTGTTTGTTTGTGTGTCCGTCACACGCCCCTTTCTCCTTTAGGATTCCTTTAGGATTGTTTAGAAACACTACATCGAGCATGCAAATGTACGACTCTGTCGTATGACAGTTACCTGGTTGATCCTGCCAGCGGTGATATGCTCAGATAAAAGATTAAGCCATGCATGCCTGCGAACAAGCCTCATTTGGGGGTAAACCATTAGTTCGGTTCCAGATACGGACAAGCTCAACCAATCGATGTCGATCGGGCGATAGCGTTTGGCTTAAAAGTGATATTCCGTCAAAATCGATTTTTCTCAATTAATTTTTATTAAATTCTACATGAAAATTTGCTACAAGATAGCGTCAGTGGAATTCCCCGGAGATTATTGTAAAGTGCTGATTTATTTTTTTAAAGATTGAAAACGTCCAAAAAAATTGGTTTTTCGCACATTACGGGAGCTATACTAGACCTAGAGCTCTTAAAATTTATATTCTGGCATAACGTTTTGCGCTCTTTCGAATGGTGTATAACAAGATTTGAAAATCTCAACTTTATTTTTCGCGAGATCAAAGATCAAAGATCACATTTGGAGTCCAATCTGTTGGCTGAAGTGTATCCCACCCCTAGGCACTCCATCTGTGAAGTTTGAGCGCATAGAAACCGATTTTCACCAACTGTGCCATCTTCCATCCCGTTCACTGCATTCTTACCAAGAACGCCTTTTAACACGAGTATTTGAACAATTTGAACTACGAATATAATGTGCTTGTACATAAAACACGCTATCTGAGGAAAGTCGACATATGTGTGGTATCGACGAAAAATGGATTTTTCTGTTTTATGTATGACAATTACAGGTTCCATGAGTGTAGTTCGCTGGTACTTGGAAATTCCTTCCAATTGAAAATTCGCTTCAGGAGGTGACCACACAACGATTTGGCGCCTTTTCCTAAAAGGTTTATTTCGAATCCAATCGAATCGGGAGTCGGTGCAATGGACTCCTTGGCGAATTCTAAGAAACTATTGCTGAGGAAAGTTTTTTGATTAAAGATCAACGAAGGCTGGAATTCGGGAATTTTCAGAAAAAAATTCACATTAAATTAATTCTCACTATTTTCCCATGGCCCAGGTAAATTTTTTATTTGCTCAATAGTTTCTGCATATTATATTACAGCTTTAGTTTAAAATTGATAATTTTTAAAAAGTGGGAAATCTGTAAACGAATCAATTTTGTTCGTTGAACTTAATTGTGGTGATGATTTGCGAGGTTTCCTAAAAAGTTTATTTCGAATCCTATCGATTCGGGATTGGGCAAATTCTTGTCTAATTCTAAGAAACTATTGCTGAGGAAGTTTTTCGATAACCGGTCAACGAACGCTGGAATTGGGAATTTTCGAATAAAATGTGTACAATAAATTAATTCTCACTATTTTCCATGGCGAATGTAATCTTTTTATTTGCTCAATCGCTGCTACATATCATAACACATCTTAGCGCGTATATGAATAAGTAAATAGGAAAATAGTGAGAATTAATTTATTGTACACATTTTAATTCGAAAATTCCCAATTCCAGCGTTCGTTGACCGGTTATCGAAAAACTCTCCTCAGCAATAGTTTCTTAGAATTAGACAAGAATTTGAATGTGCCCACTCCGAATCGATAGGATTCGAAATAAACTTTTTAGGAAACTCGCAAATCCTCACCACAATTAAGTCCAACGAACAAAATTGATTCGTTTACAGATTTCCCACTTTTTAAAAATTATCAATTTTAAACTAAAGCTGTAATATAATATGCAGAAACTATTGAGCAAATAAAAAATTTACCTGGGCCATGGGAAAATAGTGAGAATTAATTTAATGTGAATTTTTTTGAAAATTCCCGAATTCCAGCCTTCGTTGATCTTTGATCAAAAAACTTTCTCAGCAATAGTTTTCTTAGAATTCGCCAAGGAGTCCATTGCACCCACTCACGAATCGATTGGATTCGAAATAAACTTTTTTGGAAAAGTCGCCAAATCGTTGTGTCGTCACCTCCTGAAGCGAATTTTCAATTGGAAGGAATTTCCAATTACCAGTGAACTACACTCATCGTGCCTGTAATTATCATACATAAAACAGAAAAATCCATTTTTCGTCGATACCAAAAAAATTCAGATGTTGAATTTTCTCAGATAGTG
Organism: Parapristionchus giblindavisi; assembly: GCA_943737045.1. Classification (NCBI taxonomy): domain Eukaryota; kingdom Metazoa; phylum Nematoda; class Chromadorea; order Rhabditida; family Diplogasteridae; genus Parapristionchus; species Parapristionchus giblindavisi. The sequence continues at coordinate 439,809 of CALSFV010000204.1, forward strand.
TGATATAAATATTGCAGGAGATATTGATAATTTTCTAAGAAGGTTGATCGTCTTCCGTTATTCCAAAATTATCCGTAAATATATTACGAGCTTGCTCATATATTCTGATGTCGCGCATTACTCTCACTGAAAGGGTAAAAAATATTTTGAATGAGAATTAAAGAAGCACTTAAAGCCACACCACAGTTATTTTGGAACCCTCTGGCCGTAATCCCCCGCAGAGAGAGTGTGAACACCATGCGGATTGCCAGATTGGCATGGGATATTTTTTAAAAGGAAGAGCACCCGAGAGATTTGTGGTAAGCCACTATCACAACAAATGGGACAGTCGATTCGGGAATCTGAAAACATAGCCCGTGTAGCTCAGTGATCACTATTTCTTGTTAGCAGGTGGTCATCGCGAAAATCACGAATGCACCACTGCTTGAAGTTTACGCAAAGGTGCGCTTTTTGAAAATTGGAAATTTCATCAATAGGTTCAGAACCCTCGACCATGGGTCATAAAATCCGTGGGTACACTAAATATATGTAATTTTTTTTGCAAATCACTTCCACTTTGAATTTATTTGTCTTTATCAGAATATTCATTGAATTCGTCTGAATAACAAATTCACAATATTCCCCAATCCTGTCAAAGAACGAAATTTACCTTCCCATTGTCGTGTATTTCTAAAGTTCAATTCTTTATCGTACGGAGTGGTGGGGAACTGTTGAACGTTTACCTGAAATTGAACTTTTGATCTATATTTCGGGTTATTTCAAGATGTTATATTGATTTACCGACAATTTCTACTGTAAAACGAATAGCCAGGGAATCAATGAACTTGTTTCAAATGTTGTCGCATCGTTTCAAATGTTGTCACATCGTTTCAAATGTTGTCACATCGTTTCAAATGTTGTCACATCGTTTCAAATGCTGTCACATCGTTTCAAATGTTGTCACATCGTTTCTAATGTTGTCACATCGTTTCAAATGTTGTCACATCGTTTCAAATGTTGTCACATCGTTTCAAATGTTGTCACATCGTTTCAAATGTTGTCACATCGTTTCAAATGTTGTCACATCGTTTCAAATGTTGTCACATCGTTTCAAATGTTGTCGCATCGTTTCAAATGTGGTCACATCGTTTCAAATGTTGTCACATCGTTTCAAATGTTGTCACATCGTTTCAAATGTTGTCACATCGTTTCAAATGTTGTCACATCGTTTCAAATGTTGTCACATCGTTTCAAATGTTGTCACATCTTATTGGATGTATGATAAATAAATAAATAAATGTCCTTGCCTCTTCGTTCTTGCACCAACATCTGACGTACGGATGCTTGAGGGCATCAGCGATGGAATAACGTTTGTTCGGATCAATAACTAACATGTTCTTGATAAGATCACGGAAGTTTGCATCTTAATATTTTATAAATTAACATATTTATCTAATATTTTTTTATATTTTTCGTATACAGTATACATAGGTCAAAAGTCATGGGACACTTTTTCATTTTTTTATAACTTTTGAACCAGGAAAGCAATCAAGCTGATCTTTTGAGGTAATGTACAGAATTTATCAAGGAATACAACCATGATGTGGTGATGTAATTAAATCAGTTCACTGCTGCGTAGTGATGACGCAATCGAGGTACACTTTTTTGAAAATTTTTATTTCTTTAGTGAAAAGTCCTGTTCTTCTGAAGCATTGTGAGAGTGGAGACACACACTAGGGCTGCACGGTCACACAATCCGGAATGGCTCCGACTCCGATTTCAGGCTGCAGCAGGGTCGCAACTTGGACCCCGAAAATTTACAACTCAGCTTCTAGATGTGCTAACGACTCGTTCTAAGTGCTGAAATGATGCTAGTGGCGAGTAATGTTTATCCCCAGATTACGGTAGTCATAACTCGTCATTTGCCCTCAGGGCATAAAATAAATTTTTTTTGGGGAGGACCGATTTTGAGACCCTACCGTTCAGAGGGCGGGTCTTCTAAAATTATGGTTCCTGTGCAAGCAGCTTTGTAATGTATCATATATGTATTTCCCTTATTTTGGTTAAGTTCCGATTCCTTTCAAACCGCAGCAAACTTTATGCTGAGGTCTACTCGGTGCGCGCTCTTGCGCTTTCTCTGTTACTGCCCTCGCCCCTGACCCTCTATTGATGAAATCTCTTAGTTTCAAAGTACCAATGCATGTTAGAGATGTTCACAAAAGTTTTTGCACTAGTTTTGAACTTTGATCTTTGATCTTTGTATTTTGATCTTTAGTCGCTACAACCGAGTAGATCTCAGCAGAGCGTTTGCTGCGGGTCTGAAAGGAATTTGAACTTAACCAAAATAAGAGAAATACATATATGATGCATTACAAAGCTGCTTGCACAGGAACCATAATTTTAGAAGACCCGACCTCTGAACGGTAGGGTCTCAAAATCGGTCCTCCCCAAAAAAAATTATTTTATGCCCTGAGGGCAAATGGCGAGCCATGACTACCGTAATGTGGGGATAAACATTACTCGCCACTAGCATCATTTCAGCACTTAGAACGGGTTGTTAGCACATCTAGAAGCAGAGTTATAAATTTTGGGGGTCAAAGTTGCGACCCTGCTACAGCTTGAAATCGGAGTCGGAGCCATTGCGGATTGTTTGACTGTACAGCCCTAGTGGGGGTCTCCACTCTCACAGTGTTCCTGAAGAGCAGGGCTTTTCACTAAAGAAATGGGAATTTTCAAAAGAAGTGTACTTCGGTTGCGTCATCACTACGCATCAGTGAACTAATTTAATTACACCAACACATCATGGTATTATTCCTTGATAAATTCTGTACATTGTCTCCAAAGATGAGCTTGATTGCTTTCCTGGATCAAAAGTTATAAAAAAATGAAAAAGTGTCCCATGACTTTTGACCTATACTGTATTTATATAATAATCTATTTCATTCATAATATTTTACATATCAAATAATTCTTCAGCGATATAAATACGGCTCAAACTCACTAGTAAATTTGAATTTTTCATCAAGAAACAGACTATCGGGGAATAGTGTCTCCATTGGCTGTTCTGTTACTGGTAGCATGCTTTTCACTAATCTGAAATATGAAAATCAAAAAAATGGCTGCAGAAGTTCCTAAATGATTTCGAAATTTCACTTTGTATCACATACCTAAACATATCTTCCAACCCTTCTCTACTCTCAAGAGATTCCATCATTGACCCTGTCGGAGTTCCTCTTATCTTTACGATACTTTCGCAGACATCTAGCTTCGTCTTTCCTTCGAACATCGGATGATGCAGCACCATCTCAGCGAGGATACAACCAATCGACCACACATCAACTTAAAAAGATTTAATATTCAAATTTAAAAAAAAATACATATTATATGAGACGAATCGCCAGAGGTTCGACCACCCCCCGGACATAGAAATTTCGACCCCCTGAAAAATTCAGATTAAGTACTTTGAACGATGCTCTATCGAACTGCGCTTTCCGAATTTGCATATCTGTTCTCATTTTCGAGTAGTGGTAGGTCAAAGTTGGCAGGTACGGTATTTTTGGCTCGAATGTGCGTCAGAAAAATGATCATAACTCCGTTCAAAATAATAATATAGACACTTTTCCAAAAAAAGCATCGAAAAAGGAGATCTTGCGCAACATTTCCCAGTTGGTGACGTCATTTTTCGACCATGCTCCGGTGCTGGGCGGTCGGTTTTATGAAAAAGTGACTTAACTTTCCTAATCGGAAAAAGTGCACTTTTCTTCTATGCGCGTTTTGTTGCACCCATATGTGTCTAAAAATGACCCAAGTTTCAGAGGATTTCCGAATTGGAAAAAAAAAGGCGTTGATTTTAGTGACGCGACCTCGGACCTGTCAAAGGAAAGAACGGCTTATTCCTTTATCAAGAAACAGCAAAGGAGCTTAAATGACACAAAAACATCCGAAAAAGCATTACGAGCTCAAATACCCATATACGACAGTTATTTGAAACACAAAATCACCGAAGTTCCGAAAATTTGAAAAAACCCATATTTTGCTTTTCCACGTGGAAAAAACGTCTCAGTAATGTTAATTAATCTTTATAATATTTCTTATAATGTTTTTTGAACATTTATGTTTTTGGAAGTGAAGGCCTACCTGCTCTTAGAGCCGAGATATCCGCCATCGAGATTACACGCGCGCGCCCCCAACTCCGCGCGATGTGTTGCCATAAAATGAACGTTTTCCAGCTCAGAATGACTCAAAACAACTTGTTTCATCATTCTTATCACGAATAAATACCTTGGAACAAGTTTTCTGTGTCTGTGATTTTAGAGCGGTACCTCTTTAACTCTTTACCTTTACCACCGAGCGGGTTCGAACCCCGGTTCGATCCAAATCTTTTGCTGATTTTTACAGACACAGAAAAACTTGTTCCAAGGTATTTATTCGTGATAAGAATGATGAAACAAGTTGTTTTGAGTCATTCTGAGCTGGAAAACGTTCATTTTATGGCAACACATCGCGCGGAGTTGGGGCGCGCGCGTGTAATCTCGATGGCGGATATCTCGGCTCTAAGAGCAGGTAGGCCTTCACTTCCAAAAACATAAATGTTCAAAAACATTATAAGAAATATTATAAAGATTAATTAACATTACTGAGACGTTTTTTTCCACGTGGAAAAGCATAATATGGGTTTTTTCAAATTTTTCGGAACTCGGTGATTTTGTGTTTCAAATAACTGTCGTATATGGGTATTTTGAGCTCGTAATGCTTTTTTTCGGATGTTTTTGAGTCATTTAAGCTCCTTTGCTGTTTCTTGATAAAGGAATAAGCCGTTCTTTCCTTTGACAGGTCGGCTTATTCCTTTATCAAGAAACAGCAAAGGAGCTTAAATGACTCCGAGGTCGCGTCACTAAAATCAACGCCTTTTTTTTTCCAATTCGGAAATCCTCTGAAACTTGGGTCATTTTTAGACACATATGGGTGCAACAAAACGCGCATAGAAGAAAAGTGCACTTTTTCCGATTAGGAAAGTTAAGTCACTTTTTCATAAAACCGACCGCCCAGCACCGGAGCATGGTCGAAAAATGACGTCACCAACTGGGAAATGTTGCGCAAGATCTCCTTTTTCGATGCTTTTTTTGGAAAAGTGTCTATCATTATTTTGAACGGAGTTATGATCATTTTTCTGACGCACATTCGAGCCAAAAATACCGTACCTGCCAACTTTGACCTACCACTACTCGAAAATGAGAACAGATATGCAAATTCGGAAAGCGCAGTTCGATAGAGCATCGTTCAAAGTACTTAATCTGAATTTTTCAGGGGGTCGAAATTTCTATGTCCGCGGACCCTCCGAAACGGTCGATTTTCTCGCGATTCGTCTCATATATCATTATATATATTTTAATATATTATACATTAATTACTATATTTTACAAATGTTTGTTTGCCTGCACATGTAATGCAATGCATAATTGGCTGTAAACTGATCTTACGTTTGTTTTATTCTCACATTGCGATTCTATACGTTTCATAATAAAACATAAATCTAAACGTACTTTTTGTGTCATATTTCATCCTGAATATGACCTCAGGTGCTCGATAGTATGGAGTGACAACGTTGTCAGTCATTTGCTCCCTACTCGTTTTTCGTGCCAATCCAAAGTCCAGAATCTTCAATTTACACTCCTTATCGACAACGATGTTGCTTGGTTTGAGATCCTTAAAAGAAAAATTTCCAGTTTAGTTTAATTAAACGTGCGCACTAACACCGAACAGTATTTATTAAACGCACACCCGAGCTATTTTTTCTCTCCGCTCTGTCTCGTCCGAATTCCTGAACGTGCCACTGAGGCAGAGACTGAGACTGCGGATCGTGAGTTGCTATCCCGTATGCTTGCCACCATTGGTGATTCAGCCTTGTCAGACTTCGCGGGTTCCATATCTCTCAAAAGGCATCCGCCTACAAAAAATCCCAAGTCTGACAGAGCTCGGGTCATTAAGGTTCAATTTCCTTGTCTTAAATCTCGTGACAGTTTCTTCTCTCTTGGTCGTAAGCATCGCGTTGCTTCATTCTTATCTCAGACCGGACTACACAGCTGATCAGCTCGAGACTGATCGGTCCCTGAGGAAAGAAGCTGGAATCATGAATGCCACAGCGGGGCAATTGGAGTACGTAGTTCGTGATCTAAAAATAGTCAGACTATCGACTCCAAGAGCACTTCCTCCTCGGTCACTCGAAGCCATTCAAAAGAAGGGTAACATTGATCGTGGTAATGGAAACCCTTGGTCATCAGACCTTGGTGTTCATGATTCATCTCACAATCTTGTTCCCAACTGGGAATCCCTTGTCTCTTATCCACCTCTATCAAATCCCGGATCTGTCGCTGCATCTGCTTATGATTTGGGTACCGTTTCAAAACGTGTCCGGCCAAAAAGCCAGGGCAGAGGTGGTAACAGATCTAACCCACTTAGCACACTTCGCTCAAATAGCAAGAGGCCTCATCTGTCTACGTCGCCCCTTAATACATCTCCTACTGCTGCTCCTAATGGTCCCAAGAAGGCCAATACTCAATCTGTCTTATCTCCTGTAGTTGCTAGTAATGCTCCATCCCCAACTCATTCTCATATGTAGGTCTCTCATCATTCGGCTGTCTCTGCGCCCTCTCCTCCTCCCTCTCCATCTTCTCTTTATTTATCATCCTCTAGGGATACGCCGCGAATCAATACTATCTCTTCTTTACTGATCAATGCACGTAGCATACCGTCAAAACGAAAAAAGTGAAACATTTTTCAAAATTTTTGAAAATTTTTGACAAAAGTTCACAACATTCCTTGTTTGCGCATTTTTCACGATCTTGATGATGTATTATCTAAGGTATTTCATTGTGGATGTGTTTGCCCAATACAGTTGTGCACGACAAAAGTGAAAAAATTAATCGGGAACACTCCACAGCAGAATTGGTATACTGTAGCATACTGTAGAATCTTACTGTAAAACTGCTGCCATCGAGCTTTTTTCGTCTTATAATGGTTATATATAGCATTACCTGACTTCCTATAGCGAATTTGCACTGTTTGGACCTTGGCATAGATCAGGCTGCAAAAGTGGTATACTGTAGAAAATCCTACCGTATACCAGTTTCACAAAACAGCGTTCACAGTGATTTATTTCAAAATTATTCTTCGCAGGCAAATTAGGCAAGCTCAGAGATGCTCAAATACCCTATTATCTAATAAAAAAACTAGCAACCCCATTTAGATATCATGATTCAAAATTTTCAAAATCTTGTGAACTTTTGTCAAAAATTTTCAAAAATTTTGACAAATGTTTCACTTTTTTTCGTTTTGACGGTAGGCTACAAGATTCCTCTCATAGACGACTTCATAACCACCTTCAATTATAAACTAGTAGCAATTACCGAAACATGGGCTCAAGTAGATACATTTTCCGATTCTATGCTTTCAATGGGTAAATTTTCAGTCTATAGATGCGACAGGGATAAACATGGCGGTGGTGTAGTATTACTTATCGATCCATCTATTTCATCTACCTTAATCCTTTCCTCATCATTCTCAATTTACTGTCAAACCGTTGGAGTTAGACTAATCTTCGAAAACAACTTGATCTTTGATCTTTATCTGATCTACCGTAGTCCGTCCTGTGAGTCTCACCAATTCTCCACTTGCCTTTCGCATATCAGTGATATTGTCTCATCCAATAACTACCCTTACTTTGTATTGGGCGACCTAAACTTTCGCGAAATCGATTGGTCTTCCTTGCCATTATCCGTATCGCTACCGCCTACACATCACTCTCCAGTTCTACTTGACTTTGCGCAATCTCATTCTCTGACACAATGTGTTCCCTCCCCAACTAATAGTCTGCTAGATATTGTTCTCGCCTCTCATATTCATATCTTGTCTGACTGCAGAGTTCTTCCTCCTTTGCCTAAGTTAGACTCTTGTATCATTCTCTATTCTGGCATCTCTGCCTAAGGCCAAACCTCGCCTAATTAAGGACTATAGGAGAACTAATTGGACTGCTGTTCAAACTGCTATTGCCACTGTTGATTGGTATAGTGAACTTTCCATTTGTAATCAGGACGCTGACACACTCTATTCCACCTTTTTAAGCATTATTCAATCAATTATTGATATTCTCATTCCAATTCGCAAGGTTAATCCATCCAAATACAAAAACGGTTTTTCGTGTAAGTCTCTTAACCTCTTGCGTAGGTGCAGATCTTAATATCGTAACCGCTTATCAATTGGTATTGAACCATTTCTTGCGACTAGTCGTAGACTCCGCCTCTCAATCAATAAAACTCGCAGGCAACGCGAGCGCTCTCTTTTCAATAATCCTAATCTTAAGAAGTTTTATAAGTTCGCAGGCGATCGTATAAAAGATGTGCATCATACCATAGAATCTCTCAAGGATAATACTGGCAATATAAAAACATCTGACTTTGCTAAAGCCCAATTACTTGCTGATCACTTCAGTGAATCCTTTAATCATTCTACCTATCCTACACCTGTCTTGTCTTCCCACCCAAGATCACAGCGCATCGACTATATCGATTTTTCCCCAATTAGAATAACCAACGTCATAATCAAGTTGCCTAATAAGATTTCTCGATCTCCTGATGGTATTACCTATGCTTTCTTGAAAAAAAACTGCCTCTCTATTCCATTGTCGATTCTCTTCAACTGGTTCATGCTTCACTCTTGTTCCCCGTCTGCCTGGCTTACCGCTATTGTTTGCCCCATTTACAAACGGAAAGGCGCCAAGCATGATGTTAGTAATTATCGCCCCATATCTATTACGAGTGCATGTTGCAAAGTTATGGAAAGACTGATTTGTAAAGATATCACTGCGTATCTAACCACCAATGATCTCTTGCCTACTGAACAGCATGGGTTCAGAGGTAGAAGATCATGCAGTTCGTGCCTTCTCTCAAGCTTCTCCTCGTGGCACAAGAACCTAGATAAGAAAAACTTTATATCTGTAGCATTTATCGACTTCAGTAAGGCTTTTGATACATTGCCCCTTAATTTGCCTGTTCATAAATGTGAATCTATCGGTATCACTGGATGTCTTCTCAAATGGATTAGCTCCTTCCTTCATAATCGCACCCAATCAGTTATAGTAGGTGATACAATGTCTAACCCTTTCAATGTTATTAGTCGAGTCCCTCAAGGATCATGTCTTGGCCCCCTCCTTTTCTCTTTGTATATTTCGGACGTTGCATCTGTGTTGCCCCAAAATGTTCAATGTTATATTTATGCAGATGATCTCAAAGTCTTCTCTGTCAATAACCCTATCGCCTTGCAAACTGCATTAGATTCAATTCATGCATGGAGTACCCAGTGGGGACTCACAATGTCACGCACGAAAACAGTCATAATGTGCATGGGCTCGAATCACCCCCCATTCAATTTTTCGATCAACAACACCTTTCTACCCTGCGTCACTGAGATCAAAGATCTCGGTGTCACATATTCAAATACTTTGGATTTCACTGAACATATTAGCAACATAGTGAAAAAAGCTAAAGCTCGCTCCTGCTACATCCTTCGTTCTTTCACTTCAAAAAGCCCAGTTGTATATACCCGTCTATTTTGCACTTATGTCCGTCCACTGCTCGAATACTGTTCTGAAGTGTGGAACCCCATGTCGTCGTCTTTGAATGCCCTAATTGAATCAGTACTTATCAGATACTCCAGATTGGTATGTAAACGCTGTCGTCTACCGTACACCTCGTATGAGGATCGTCTACGAGCCTTGGACCTCCCTACTTTAGAAACCCGTAGAACAATTATTGATCTTACTGTAACATTCAAGATCATTCATAATTTTATTGATATTGACCCCCGTAGCATCTTTATATTTTCCAACACTTTGAATTTTACTCGAGGTCATCAACTTCGAATTTGTATGAACCCTTCATCTAGTACACGCTATCTATTATTTTTTTCAAATCATGTTGTCCGTAAATGGAATAATTTAGATCGAACTATTGTCACATCAATCTCTCCTCAAGTGTTTAGTAATTCTATAAAGGTTGCAATCCAGTAATTGCACCTATATCGTCGCTACTTCTTGTTTTAATATGTATTTAATTGTTCATGGAAAAAAATCTCTCTTGTCTCTTTTCTCCAAGACGCGATAAATATATTATTATTATTATTATTATTATTATTATTATTATTATTATCTCGTAGCCAAATAAAGCGAGAGAGCATTGCCAGAGCGGAGAGTTTAATATAAGATGTGTCTTTAAATCGTCTAAATAGTAAAACAATTTCAAAAAATTAAACAAATACCCTATGAATGCAATTATGTCGATGAATGTGATTAACAGCACAAAGGCATTGGTAGATAAAGAATGAGATGCCTCGATGAGTGAGCTTTGACTTTAAACACACCTGAATAATTAGGTTTAAATACTTAAAGGGAGCGTAACCTCTCTCAATGGTCTCTTCGACGCGCAATGCTTTCTCGATGTGAGAGAACACAGAAATTGTGTGCGAAATGTAGAGACCATTGAGAGAGTTTATGCTCCCTATAAAGGTGGAGTAACTCGAAAGATTTGGCTTTCGCAGAGAGGGATTTGTATGAACATTCTTGGGTCTCCATGTTTAAGGCTCCGTGCTCAATATGGGCTTATGCATAAGTGCCAAAAGATCGATCATGCTATCGTAAAGGAAGACGCACCAAAGAAAGAAGACTCCACTTTTTTGTCACTCTACGATCATTGGCAACAGTACTCAGCCAACCTTGATAAAGAGTATTTTAATAATAATAATAACATTATTAATAATATGAAGTGCGTGTTTACTTCTCACAACTTACATCTTGCAGATTTTTCTCCATCATCTCCATCACGAAGTAGATATCTGAGCCATTAGGCGATATAAATGCAGAGTACATTTTGATGATCTTTAATTTAATCTTTGATCTTTGATCTTTGGTCTTTGGAACAAACATTAGGATGTTTAATGGTTGAGAGCAGTGAGAACTCTCGATAGGTGTTTTTCGCATCGGATATGCATTTGAACGGACGTAGTAGCTTCTTTATGGCAACTTTATTCTTCGTTACCGCATCATCCGCTGAACTGAAAACGGTAAGAATGGGACTCCTAGGGTATTTCAAAACTAATAGTTTACTTGCAAGTCTACTTCTAGCTAGACGTAAGTTTACTGCAAATGACGCAAGTTTACTGTAAGTGTAATACTTTAATGCATTTCGTAAAATGTTCTTTCACTTGTAGTACACTTGCAGTAAACTGTCGTAATTAAAGAAGACTGTTAGTTTGGAAATAGCGGAGTCATTACAAAACTAATCAATAGAAGACTACAAAAACAGAAAAATAAACTATAATATAATATTAGTAAATCGATTATGTACATGAAATTATACTATTATTATTATTATTACATATTTATTATTATATACTATTATTATTATTTTATTATCAATAATAATAAAACTATTGCTTACATCACCGCTCCTTGTGCTCCTCCTCCCAAGTAGACTGGATTATTGTATCTGACGGGGATATTGAATCTCTGAATGCCGGCAGTCTTGCAATCGACTCTGAGTTCGTGGAATTTTTCCATTGGTGATCTGAAAAGATCTTTGGTAAAGTTATTGTGCGAGATTTCCAATTGATCGGATACGCTACTTGTCACACACAGCGTTTCGAAATGCGGTCATGGCGAGAATCGAGGAATAAGAGTATGTAAAGGTGAGAGAGACGACAAAAGACGACGAGAGAGTACGCAAAAACGAGAGAGTGCGGACGATGAAGACAAACAAAGTGTAACACAATAACGGAGTTATGCTGGAACTGCGTCGAAAAAGGTTATCTATATCAAGAGGTTGTAGAACATTACACAATTACTCGAATTCCTTTCTCTCGTAATTTCGAAACTCTTTCATCGATCTACATCAGCACGGGTGGCTATTTCGAAAGAATTTCTTCACAGATTACATGAGAATAAGACTGAAAAATAGTATACGAAACAACAATGCTAAGATTAAGATCGCAATCGATATTTCCAGTGATTGACAGATAAACTGTTCTCTCATTTCATTTGCACGATTATCATTTACCGATTTCTCTTATTTGATCTTCCTGCGCGAAGTTTGCGTAACAACAATTGCAATATTGATAAGGATGATGGGGGAGGCACATTAATCACAATAGATAAAGATATTTTAATGAAAGTGTTTCGTAAAGATCAATGTTTACCACATAGGTGAGAGATGGAGAGTAAATGAAGGGGAGTGAGGGATAGAGAGGAGGAAAGATACTAAGAGATACAGAGGTAGAGATAGATAAGAAGAAGCGTGAGAAAGACATAAATAGAGAGAGTTAGACAGAGAACGATTGAGATCAGAGGTAGAGAAAGGGAGAGGCATATAGAAAGAGATAGAGAACAGAGAATGCGAGATAGAGCTGTTAAGAATGTCGAAAAAAAACTTAAATGATGAGCAAACTAAATTGATCTGTGCAAGGGAACGAAGATTATAAACAGAAATGAATCACTCTAACAGCGAACATGCAGTTAAGAACATAATGTAATGACTCACAACGAATATTTGTTGACGTGATAAAAATCGTTTATTTATTTTATATTTGTATGCGGTGTTACATTTTGTTACGTGCGTACGCCTTAACCTAACGACAGAGACGTTAGAAGAAGTTACGGCGTACGCACAAAATGTACATAACACCGCATTACAGTTTATTGCTTAAACACATTTATTTTTGTATATAGTTTATGAAGGGACTAATCAATAAATCATTGAGATGGATATTTTTAATTTAATTTAATTTATCTTACATCAAAAAGATGCGACAACATTTGAAGAACATGTAAATGAGAGAATGTGGGGCAAAACGAGAGGGGTGGGTAAGGGGGATAGAGCGGAAAAAACGTTTGAATATGGACTTATAAACTTTATCTATCTTATTATATTATTGTTGATACAGTTAAAACAGTAAAAATAAGTATGTATACACAAGCAAGGTTAATGAAATAGTGAATATAGGATAAGCCTAGTCGAAAATATCGGAGCGTTGGAAAAATCTCTGTAATTTGAATCTTTGAACGTATTTGATTGCCACTTGAGGTTTACTGTAAAAAATGTCTTCTGATCTTTTACTGCCAATACAGCCTATCCATCGTCAGTGTACCCCGTTCTCTTATATTTTCTCTTGCCGTTCTTAATTCTTTATTTATCTTAGCTCTTCGAATTTCTCTCCGGTTTCGTCACGTAAAAGCAATTTACTATCTTCTCTTTAACTATTATTACAGTAGTAATAGTGGTCCCTCGCTTTTCTTCTCCGTTCATTATATCATTAGAAAGTGCATAGCCTTCCGATTAAAAATTCGACACTCTTATGACGCGTTAAAAAATTGTTGAGCCGAAAAAAGCGAGTTTCCGAGTGTAAAAATGTACCCTGGAAACACGAAAATGTAAATTCGATATTTGAATTCGCGGGCGCGAATAAGGTGCGGGAATTCAAATTTGCACTTCCAGCTGCGAGATTCCGATGTCTAAAGAAGATGAAATGTGAAAGAAAAAGAAATTCGGGATTTTCTTAATTTTTAAACACAGAAATTGGAAGTCGGAAGTTCGGGATTTGAATTCCCGCACCTTATTCGCACCCGCGAATCCAAATATCAACTTTTCATTTTCGGTTTTCCAGGGTACATTTCAATACTCGGAAGCATTTTTTTTTCGGTTTTCAACCATTTTTTTAACGAGCCATGACCTACCTTTGACAGTGATTATTCGTTATTACAGTACAGCCCGGTCGTGTTTTGTACACATTCTGCGCTGCGCTCCCCAGCGGGGCGCATTTGAACGCATCATTTATTTCCTTACTGTATGGATATTTTTGTATTCTCAAAGTCTTAATCATGAGTTTCCGTGATAAAAAGTTCTTTTAAAGACTAAAGAAACTGAAACAAAATTTTTATTAATGAGGAAAAACAATTAAAAGGCAAATCACACTGGTCCGAAAATGATGGGTATTAATTTATTCGAAAGGTATACTGTATGATTTGCATATCGATTGAAGATCGCTGTGAAATATTTATGAAAATTTACAGTACCCATCATTTTCGGACCAGTGTGATTTTCCTTTTAATTGTTTTTTTCTCATTAATAAAAAAAGTGTTTCAGTTTCTTTAGTCTCTAAAAGAACTTTTTATCACGGAAATTCATGATTAAGACTTTGAGAATACAAAAATATCCATACAGTAAGGAAATAAATGATGCGTCCAAATGCGCCCCGCTGCGGAGCGCAGCGCAGAATGTGTACAAAACACGACCGGGCTGTACTGTATATCATTAGAAACCTGTTGTTATCTTGTTCTCGTGGTTTGACGTCTAAAATCAATCTACATTCAGTATTCACATTTAAAATTGTGCATTCGTTAAGAAAAAATGGTACGACCAAAAAAATCGGGACTGTGCGATTCTCCGGTTAGCGGTTCAGAGACAGACAAAGAGAAGAAACTGCAAAGGAACAGAATGGCACAAGCTGCGCATAGGTATTATTATATTTATATATACTTTCCTAACGGTTTTGTGCTTGAAATAAGGCCATTTCAATTCAAATATTCTTCTTACTTCAGAGAACTTTTCTCCCTTCCTTTCAGCAAAACAAGCCAAAAGTTCAAAGTTCAATAGATGTTTTTGAATTGTTTTATAGTTATCGATGCATCCATTATCCATTTTTACTATGCATTAGTTAAAGTCCCGGTGATTCGGACCACGGTTGTACAAAAGTTTTGAAATGCTATCAGCTTGTACCATAATAGTTTACAGGCATTATTTATGGGTGTCATTTATCAGTCATAATAATTAAGAACATATTGATGAAAAATAAACGAAATAAAGGTACAACAAGTTTTTGAAAACATTGTGTTTATTATTTTGATGTAAGAAAAATAAAATTTGAAATGGAATAGTAAGCTGGAGAAAAATGGAATTTATTACAGAAACTTATTGTGATATATCAACTTCATGAGTCGAAAATTGCAGGATATACTAAATATATTGATTTATTTCTTAATATTATTTTGGATCAGAAAAAGAACGAAAATAAATAAAATGGATGTTTATGGGTTTTGTTCAAAAACAACAAAATTTAAGAAAACCTAAATGTTGCAGCCTTGACTCAGACTTTGTGGGATATATATATATATATATATATATATATATATATATATATATATATATATATATATATATATATATATATATATGCTAGTGTAGCAGCTCTGGAAGTGGTGGATGAAGAATCAAAAACCGATCGATTCCTCTATCCATTTAATCTAGATTATTCAAGGGAACGTCGGAAAAAAGCAGCTCTGGAGGATCTCCCCGCGGTACAGAAGAAGTATGAAGAGTTGAAAGCTGAACATGAGAAGATCCAGCAAAGAGAGAGCGAATATAAGAATGTTATTTCGCAAAAAAACATGGAGATTGCAGGGTTACAGAGAGAGGTATGTCAGTCGCGTCCTCATATTTACGTTTAATTACAGCTAAAATCGTAACTAAAATAGGGATAAATCTCCTCTGGTATTTCCAAACTAGTAGTTTACTTACGTGACGTCACAGACTAGTAGTTTACTGCTAGTTTACTACAAGTGAAACAACATTTGACGCAATGCATTACCGTATTATACACCACTTCTAGTAAACTTACGTTTAACTAGCCGTAGACTTGCAAGTCTACGGCTAGTGGGAAATATAATTAAACTACTAGTTTGAAAATACCAGAGTCTAGATGCTTATAACGCATTAGCTTATTGAATTAATGTCGTTACAGACAGATGTGGCCTCCTCCTCTATTAACAAGACCAAATGCGAAATGCAATTAAAATGGACAATGCGAGAATTACTATCCTGCTTGTAGGTGAACTATCTGCACTATAAGCATGGATATTATTACGATGATGCATTTGCCATGCCTTCTCACGCTACCATGGTCTGTAGTATTTCACTTCTTGGGAACCATTTAAGAATTTTTGGAAGATTTTTGATTTTTGGAAGATTTGGAATATTTTTGGAAGTACATAAAGTTCACTGAAAAATCTTAAATTATAATTAAAAGCTTGTTCTGAGACTTTAAGAAAAATCTTAATCAAGATGTTTTTAGAATGACATGGATGCGATTCCCGAATGTCCTTATAAGCGATCAAACTTTACTAATCAGATCAATTATGAGGTAGGATTTTTAAATATTTCAGCATCAGTTTAACAGCATCAAAAATTATATCAAAGTATAATTGTCTAAGACTAAGTTCGTCAACTCTGACGGCACTACCTTGAATAATATACTATAACTATTCCTGGTCCACGATAGATTGGGAGTGTTCAGTACGAAATTTCAATTTATTCATATCATGAATAATTCTAGATGAATACTTACGTTCCCTTCATCTAGTCTCCAGTATGATAATCCCTTAAAATCGTATCAAAATATCGCTTCACAAAAGTAATTTTCAGCTCTCAAACGTAACTTCACACCGGTGGCATCTTGAACAGAAGAGACATGACTGAATCACCTACAATACAAGACACCTTCCTATCCCCGTAGATATGTACATTTATTCCCACCGTGTGCATTTTATTGATGTAGCAACCATGGGATGGATGCTTTATTGGTTCAATTGTACGGTAATTTTTCATCTTTTTCACCTTGTTATCTTATTTTTTTTATTCTTCCCATTTTTAAATCTTATTTTGATTCAGTTACAAAAATTATAGAAAATATTTTGTTCGAACATAGCTCGCTCCATCCACATCGGAAGCCTCTAAATAATCTCATGTTTTCCTCATTATAAAATGAGAATTTTTTAACGGATAGTTTTCTTACCGTGGCGCAGTCGGTAGATAGTTTGGTCTATGTCCTCTCCTCACTGGTTCAGTTTTTTTTCCAATGTCTCCTCTTTTGTAGTGTTTTCTGACTTTCTCAAAATACCAAATTTCCACAAACTGTTTCCGCATATAGGGAATTACGCGATTCAAACGACACTAGATTGCTTTAATGATTGTTGTGAACCATGATACCATTTTACGCATCCTTTGCTCGTACCGCAAAATTGGAAATTCGCGATGCAATAACTTTAAAAAAATCATAACTTCCTTCCAATGTTCTACAAATATCGAACCCTCCAGCAAAAGATATTGAGACTCATCCATTCGGCCACCACTCACGCGAGAAAGCGAGACGGGAATATGAAAATTTGTCGGCGGGAAATGCTCAATATAAAAAAATCTTCTTTTTGGAGACCTATAGAATGACGTATGTTTTTGACCTTTCTTCATATAAGAGTGGTTAGAATAAGAATGTTGGCCAAAATGTACTTGGCAGATTTTTTAGGCAATTTTGACGATGTCCAACGTGGCAACTGCTCATGTCTAATTTGACGTGTGCATAATTGGCATTTAAAAAAAAAGATATTTTATTTCCAAATTCGAACAGTGAAAATTTGGCAAACAACCCGAAGAGAACGATAATTGAGAATGTTAAAAACGACGGATGAAAATTTGTCAAGATCAAGGAGCGGAGCGTAGTTGACAAATATGACGAGATAAATATTGGCTTTGAGGTTAGGATGGCTAAACTTGGAATGTGACAAATTATCCAGAGGGATACTTGGCATGAAATGGGCATGCCAGAAAATCACGTGTAAAAATTGGCAACAAGTATTGAAAGCGTACATGCCAGAAATGCAAGTGTCATATTTGTCAAAATGCGGCTTACCAAAAATGATCGCAGCAAAATTGGCGTGGTTCCATAAACTAAGTCATTGCCAGATCTGACAGTAGTAAAATTGGCAACAAAGTACCTTCCGAATTCGACATAATAGACGCTAGAAAATCTGGCATGCCAAATTTGACACCGTCTATCTTGACCCAGATTTGACCGCGTCCAATTTGACCCACATTCGATAACGTCAAATTTGGCTTGCCAATTTTGACGCCGTTTAACTTGGCATGCCAATTTTGACAACGTCAATATTGGAGATGACAATTTAGACTGCCTCACTTTTGGCGTGACATCATCAGCCAAATTTTCATCCTTCTTTTCTGGCGAAATTATTTTGTTCCACCAATTGCCTAATTTTCACCTTGCAAATTTGGATTCACCAATTTTTCACATCGTTTATTTGTCAAAAGTAACATGTACAAATAATAAAGTGTCTAATTTGGCATTCTCTGGCTTCTACACATCTGCCAATTTTGCACGAAGAAAATTCTTTCTGCCAATTCTGACGTAGTCAAAATTGGCAAAAATTCTACCAAGTACATTTTCGCCAACTTTCTTATTCTAACCCCTCATATATTTTTGATTTCTGATATTTGATCGGCCCTAGTGTATGAAGTTGGTATGCCATCTCATAGAGCGTGTTATATACATTTTATCGCAACATCGACGGGCAGGGCACAAGGGCAGGGCTTAAGCAAGCGGAATCATATGCTTTTTCTGAAATTCAAGGTCGATGCTACGATAGGGTTGTTCTATGTTTTATGCCAGATATTGATTTTGTTTAAAGGTGGTGTCCGGGCAATATTTTCGTGAACAAACTGTGAAGACAGAAAGATTCTGCATACCTTACATAAATTAGTTTATGCTAATTTAGCCTATTGATCGCTAGAATCATGAATGAATCCATGCTTGATGTACAGGCAAAGGCGCGAAATTTTGAAAATAGGAGAGTTCAGCAATAGGTTTCGAACCCGCGACGTTACGCTTACTAGTGAGCACTTTAACCACTGCGCTACGGGATTGATGAATGATCGTGCTAATTTCTTGCATATCACTTGTCCTTGCATAATAGATATGTTATATATTTGCATAGACATTCGAGGGCCTCCATCTTTAAACGCATACATCGTCTAGAACATGTTGTAATAAAAACAAAGTGACGAATGACTGACAAATAACTTTATTGACGACAATCGACCACGTTTCTACACCAAAATGAATCGAGCCAAAGAGAATGTGTCAAATGTTACCGTCTTACAGAATGGGCAGAGTATAAGAATGGCGCTTCTTTCGTAAATGTGCACACTCGCCCCGCCCCCTCCAGATATCAGTAAGAAATGGCATCAATGGAATGAAATGAGAAATGAGACCCCTGGTAAGTGGGAGAGGGGGGGGGCGAGTGTGCGCATATACAGAACAAGCACTGGAAGTTGTAATTGTTGATATATATCAAAGAGAAGTGCAATCTATGGTTGGTTATTCAATGTCTGACAGTTACGAAATTATACCGAAGATGAATAAGGGAAGAGTAGCAAATATGTAAAATAAAAAATGATGAAAAATACCATACAACTGCACAAATTTAACAGTTATATAATGAATGTCATGATAACTCTATCAATAAAATGCCCAAGGTGGGAATAAATGCATTTATGTGGGATAGGATGGTTTTTGGTATTGTGTGAAATTCATTCTTGTCTCTTCTGCGCAGAAATGCTCCTCAGATTATAATCATGCGGTGGTGAGAAGGATTCATTTGTTGAAGCGCCTCGGTTAATTTCGTTGAGAGCTGAAAATGACCTTTTGAAGCGATATATGAAAACGAGGAATAATGCAAATCTATCAGAGATGAAGAATTTAAAGTCTCTAAGATTTTTTTGATATTCTTTCACATATTTTTTTCTTGCACTCGAACACTTTGTACTTGTTGAAACACCCTTGCGGTGTACGATAAATAAAAATAAAAAAAATAAATAAGAATTATAAAAACACATACACGTACAGGTACATCGTACACGGTTTTTCGCACTTTTTCTCGTTCGTATCATTTTTTCATGGATGTTGAGCACAATATTAGAAAACACTTACTCGGTTCATGCGATGTCCCAGATTGATTATATGGCTCTGCCACAGTATCGAATTTCGTAGGACGTTCAAGTTCAGGAGATTGCACTGACTTTAAAATTATTTTTTAAATAGAAATACCGCAAACAAATTAATATTATTATTAAATATAGAAAGCCGCAGTTACATGGATATTGGCAGAAGCTACTGGACCACGATTCATGTTGTTCTATAAATTCTTGATTAAAAATTGATGAAAAAAGAATTCTTAGAACATATATACAATGCCAAATGGATATTAAATCTGGTAAGCTCAGTTCGCGCTAAAATATGTCAACGATGGTATCACCAAAGCATTTGAATTAATGTTTCATCCAAAATCCTACCGGGTTATTAGCCATAGGCTGATTCTGGTAGTTGGGAGGAACGCTTGGACGACCATCATTCATGTTATTCTGGAATATCTTGACTAAAAATAAAAAAAAAAGAATTCTTAGAACATATACACAATGTCATACGGTGACTAAATCTAGTAAGCCGCATTTCGAGTCAAATTACGTCCACGATGGTAGGACCAAAGATCCTAAATTGATGTTTCTTACAAATCCTACCTGGATATGGGCAATTGGCTGATACTGGTTGTTGAAAGAAGCTGCTGGACCACCATTCACGTTATTCTAGAATATTTTGATCAAAAATTAAAAAAAAAAAGAATTTTTTTGAACACATTCAAAATGTCATAAGGTTATTAAATCTAGTAAGCCGCAATTCGCGTCAAATTACGTCTACGATGGTAGACCAAAGCTCATAAATTGATGTTTCTTATAAAATCCTACCGGGTTATTGGCCAATTGTGGATACTGGTTGTAGAAAGAAGCTGCTGGACCACCATTGACGTTATTCTAGAATATTTTGATCAAAAATTTAAAAAAAAAAGAATTTTTTGAGCACGTTCAAAATGGCATAAGGTTATTAAATCTAGTAAGACGCTGTTCGCGTCAAATTACAATCTACGACGATAGAGTTAAAGTAATGAAAGAATGGTTTTAAAGTAGGTTGTGTTAGAAAGAAACTATGTAAAGACTGACTATCTAGAGATAAAAAAACGATCCAGTGTTTCGGCCCTGGTCCTAGACACTGGACCGGCCCGTGTGGGGTGGGCCTCATCAGTAGGATAACCCACACAGGACAGTTTTCAATAATACGATTTTTCAAAAGAAAGAAGAAGAATTTAATAAGGTTAAAGAGTGAACGATTAAAAATTGATTGAGATTTAGCTACGCTAATACTAATAGGACCAAAGCTCGTAGATTGGTGTTTCTAATAAAATCGAACCTGGTTATTGGCCATATGCTGATACTGGTTGTTGACAGAAGCTACTGGACCACCATTCATGTAATTCTAGAATATTTTGATCATAAATTAAAAAAAAAAAATATTTTGAACACATTCAAAATGGCATAAGGTTATTAAATCTAGTAAGACGCTGTTCGCGTCAAATTACAATCTACGACGATAGGACCAAAGCTCGTAGATTGGTGTTTCTAATAAAATCGAACCTGGTTATTGGCCATATGCTGATACCGGTTGTTGACAGAAGCTACTGGACCACCATTCATGTAATTCTAGAATATTTTGATCATAAATTTAAAAAAAAGAATATTTTGAACACATTCAAAATGGCATAAGGTTATTAAATCTAGTAAGACGCTGTTCGCGTCAAATTACAATCTACGACGATAGGACCAAAGCTCGTAGATTGGTGTTTCTAATAAAATCGAACCTGGTTATTGGCCATGTGCTGATACTGGTTGTTGACAGAAGCTACTGGACCACCATTCATGTAATTCTAGAATATATTGATCATAAATTTAAAAAAAAAAGAATATTTTGAACACATTCAAAATGGCATAAGGTTATTAAATCTAGTAAGACGCTGTTCGCGTCAAATTACAATCTACGACGATAGGACCAAAGCTCGTAGATTGGTGTTTCTAATAAAATCGAACCTGGTTATTGGCCATGTGCTGATACTGGTTGTTGACAGAAGCTACTGGACCACCATTCATGCAATTCTAGAATATATTGATTAAGATCTTTTAAAAAGAGTTTTGAACAAGCTTTAAATTATCATTTATAATTTATGAGTAAATGTTTCCGTATATATGTAAATCTTCCAAATATTGATTAAAAGAAGGTTCAAAAGAAGTGAAATATCACTAACAACTGGAGCAGGCATGGCGACTTCATCATCGTACCAACGTCCTTGCTGGCGAGCATATAACCACCGTTGAAGAGTTTCCACCTGTAATTAAACCGTATTTCAAATGTATTTCAACTTGTTAATAGAGAAGTTAATAATATTGTGTAAAAATTAATGTGTTCTATTGAACATTGTTATTTTGAACATCCCCATGTGTTCCAATTTTCCCCTTTTTGGAAAAAGCTGTTAATTAGAACACATTAGGGACTACATATTCACTCGGAACACCTATTGGTGTTCCACTTTAACACTTCATTTTTCAGTGTGTATATTTAAATTTACGGATAAAATAGGTATAAATAATGCTAATATGTAAAGATTCCCGAGTATCTCAGTCTTAATGAGCGCTCGCTCATTTTGCCCGGAGCCCACTCTTGATAAACGTGTTTAAAGATGGAGACCCTCGAGGTTTTCCGTAATAAGAATGATAGAGATTCATCGCACGAATCGAAAGACATATCTGATATTGATTCCCGATATGTCTAAAGTTCACTATGCGCATTGAAAGTACAATTTTCAGGGCATGTAGAGAGTGCCCATCCGATTTGAAATGGACCAATGAAATGGTAATGAAATGGAGCAGTGCAACATGTAACGAATTTTGGACAATAAGTTGATGATTGATTAACTTGCTCAGAGTGGTTCACGCTCATTTATGCTACAATATTTGGCAGTAACTGACATACATCTCTTTTCAATCCCGCAATCTCCATGTCTTTTTGCGACACGATCTTCTTATGTTCAGCTTTCAACTCGTCATACTTCTTCTGTACCGCGGGGAGATCCTCCACAGCTACTTTTCTCCGTCGTTCCCTTGAATAATCTAGTTTAAATGGGTCGAGGAATCGATAAAGTCCGATTAAATTTAAATTTTTGGTTATGCAAAATTCTTTATTTTTTGGTTTCAAGCAAAAATAAACAATAAATGTATTTTTCGACCGATCATTTCATATTATGGTTAATGCATCGTTACATTTGCCTGACGCACCTACGCCGTCACGTAAAAAAAAACGTTACATCTGGCTTACGCGCATGTCGGCGTCAATTTTGAAGTGCGTTGGGTCTCAAGTGAAAACCCTGATGGATTTTCTTACTTGACGGCGTCGGCGAGTCAGGCAAATGTAACGATGAATAAAGAACGATAGATTACAGCTCCTTGAATACAAAAAAAGAATTTCTATAAAACTAATATGGATCTCTAATCTACTATAGAACAAAATGCCACTTCCTATTTTCCACGTTATTTTTATACCTTTTTGACAATAAAATGATTACAATACCTGTGAAGAGCTTGTGCCTTACTATTCCTACGATTTCTCTTCTCCACCTCTGTCTCTTTACGACCAACCGGAGTTTTGTACGTTTCGTCGTACTTTTTCGTTCGGCCCATTGTAGTATTTCTTAACGGAATGAATGATATTGCTCTGAATGACTTGAAAGTTAATTGATTGATTTTATACTTAAAACCACGGGAACAAGACGAGCAAGTTCCAAATGAAAAAGAAAAAATATATATATATATACTCACCGGTAAAGATGAGTGCCGACTAGTCAAGGGAAGACGATTCACTTAACTGATGAAGAAAAGGGAGGAGCAATTCGAAAAGCACAATTCGAACAATATTTGTTTTACTTTAGTAAGAGGTTAGTAAGAGTCAAGTGATTGCGTCGCGAAAGTAGAGAGGTATGATAGGTAGCTGAAGAGAAGTTAAAAGTGAAAAGATTCAGAAAGAAGGGAGAATGCGAAGATAAAAGATAAGAGAATTGAGCACACAGAAGACGCATATTGTCAAGTCGAGACAATATCACTAATAATAATAGTCAAAGTTCATATTAGTCGCCTTCTGGAGTCAAATACGGTATTTTTGCTGATGATCTAAAGATTTACGCCCCCGTTCCCTCCGAAGGTAAATCTCTGCAATCGGCTATAGATTCTATTGTTGATTGGAGTCTCATATGGAATATGACTATATCTGCCCCCAAATGTACTGTCCTCTATATTGACCCTTTAAAGCCTCGTACCCAGTATATTATGAATGGTTGTCCACTTTCCTCATCGCCTGTTGTAAGAGACTTAGGAGTTCATATGAGCACTGATTTATCTTTTAATCACCATATATCTGTCATCACTACTAAGGACAAAGTATCAATATGCTATTCTTGTCAGTCCACTCTCGTTCCCATTTACTTTTATCTAGAGCTTATACCGTTTATATAAGACCAATTCTTGAATCATGCCCTATTATCTGGAATCCCACCCTTAAATACCTTACCAATTCAATAGAAAGTGTACAAAGAAATTTCACATATAGACTATTTGCTAAGTGCAAGCTTGCTCCCTTAACTTTTAACGAACGCAACGCTTTTCTTCAACTCCCCACATTAGAATATAGAAGAGCCATTCGTGATTGCCCTGACCTTATTGATAAATTAGGAATTACCATCACATCACTTTAATGCACTTCCTCATAGTAGACTCGATTCAATCCGATATATATTGAATCAATGCGGACTCCTCCCCCGCTAGGTCTTGCCAACCTATCTTAGATCATGTTGATCTTTGATCTTAGTCTACATATGAAGACCTGCACTCCCCTCCCTCTTCTCTAACATCTATTCCTACCATCCACTTTCCCGATTCTCTTAGTCACTTATTTATTCTTTGTTTCAAATGTTGTCACATCTTTATTGGATGTATGATAAATAAATAAATAAATAATTAAATAAATAAATAAATCTCCAATTTCTCCATAGCACAGTACATAACTATTGTTTATTTGACTCCTCTCACTTATACTATATTGATTGTAATAGAATTAGCCATCGTTATCGGATATTTCTCCCTTTTTGTATTCCTAAATCTCTTTCTACTTGGGCTTCTAGATCTTTGTCCACTTGGAACTCCCTCACCCAAGAGCTTGTCTCTTCCCCTCCCCATATATTCCGAGCAGGGATACTAAATTTGCCCCCTCACAATATTATAACTCAATCTCGTATTCGTCCTTAATATCATTATTCAACTTAAGCCGTCACTCTCCCCAACCGAAAGCGCTTAAAGGAGACCCGCGAATGTTCATGTAAATCTCTTGTATATCACTTGCGCAAGTGTCAAGTGATATGCAAGAAAAGAGAGCCAGTTCACATCTACCCCTTAGTGCAGTGGTAACTGTTCGGGACTGGATAGCGCATGGTCGCGGGTTCGAATCCTATTGCCGATCTTTCCTATTTTCAAACTTTCGCGCCTTTCCCTGCGATTGTGTGCATGATTCATTCATCATTCAAGCGATCAATAAACTGGATTTGCATGAAATAAATAGGCTACGGTGTGTAGAATAACTTTTGTCAACTTGCTGTCTTTACAGTTTGTTCACGAAAATATTCGCGGGAGTCCACCTTTAAAGCGACGGAACTCCATCACTCCCTTATTGCTTCATTCTTTCATTATTCTTGCTTTTAACTGATGGATAAATAAATAAATAAATAAATAAATATTAGTCAAGTGTTTGCGTGATGAAAATAGATATAGAGGTAGGATGAAGACAAAGCGAAAAGATTCAGAAATTATGGAGAATGCGAAGAGAAAAGATATACACAGCACACAGATGACGCATACATATCAGGGCTGTGCGTAAAATCTTTTTCGTAAAATTTTCGTAAAACTACTGCTATATTAATAATTGACCGACCACCATCAAGTTTGTAATAGTACTATTCTAAAAAAACCGAGAGATTGTGGCGGTGCGAGAGAGTAGAGAAGGTTGAAAGGGAGGGAATCCCGTCCACTCCCTTCCCGCGTCGCCTCACCTGCCTCTCTGCTCTCTCGCACCTCCACACTCTCTCTCGCCTCTTGCCTCCATTTCAACGCAAAATGACTACACTGAAAGTTGATTTTCCCGAAAAAATAAATTACACAGGCATGATCTCCATAAAAATCCGAACCGGGCGGCATAGTTTCGTAATTTTAGCATCATCTTGTAAAGAGAAATGACTAAAATCGCGATTTCAACGCGACGTCGCCTGGCCTCAACGGTACTTTGTAGTACATTATACACTTCTCATCTCCAGTGATTGTCCACGAACGATGGTTCGTTGGCTTACCCCTTTGGGCTGCTCATCTCGATCGACCCACTGCGCCCGGCGGACTACTTTGTAGTACATTATACATTTCTCATCTCCAGTGATTATCCGCGAACGATGGTTCGTTGGCTTACCCCTTTGGGCTGCTCATCTCGATCGACCCACTGCGCCCGGCGGACTACTTTGTAGTACATTATACATTAGTAGTAGTATATGTTGGTCTCACTAACATAAAAAACAGCTGTCTATAGGATGTTTTTTTGAGATGTTTTTTGAGATGTTTTTTGTATGTTTTTTAAGTTGTTTTTGTTTGTTTTTTGAGATGTTTTTTTAAGTTGATTTTTTTTGTTTACATTGTCGATTTTTTTGTAGATCAATCAAAATGATAATAATGATTGACAACTCTTATCAGCCAATCAATAAAATCACTCTAATCAATTACTACAATAATCAACAGTAATAAACAGTAATAATACAATAATCAATAATACAGTAATCAATTTGAAAAAATCATCACATTATCGATTTTTTGTAGATCAATGATTCATATTATCGATTATTTGAATATCAAAAGAATTGAAATCATCACTACAGTAATCAACAAAGACATACCAGACAAACGCAGCCGCACGGTGGACTAATGAAGCTATAGACTGATCTACCTAGGGGCGGGGCCTCCTCCCACACATCGAAACTCCGCCCACTCTGCTTCTCTATACCCTCTTGCTTTTACATTATCTCTCTGCCTAATAGAAAAGAGAGAGAGAACCAACAATACTGCCCAGATAGCTTATATAGCAATCACTCCAGTTACCAGTCATAACGAACTGTATACATTATAGTATATAATATATACTGAAGCTAAAGGGTGAATGATAGAGAGAGAGAGATAAGTGTCAAGAGGTACGGACAGGTACCAAGGTAAACGAAGGCCCGGATTAAAGAGGTTAAAGTATTTCCCGCTCGGTATTGAGAGATATAAACACTCAAACCAGACAACTTGCGAGGCCGTGATTATATGGGTACAGCAAGAGTCATTTCGTAAAATGAAGAAGGGATTGTGGCAGTACTCTTTTATCCAGAATATGATTAATTACTCTCATCCATCTCTTCCTACTCACTAATTCTACAATCCTTTCTCATACTCTAATTCAATCACAACAACAACAACAACAACAGATATAAATATAGGCTTACGAATGATTAAATACAAGTTGACAAGGTAATCATTACATATACACAATGTCATACGGTGACTAAATCTAGTAAGCCGCATTTCGAGTCAAATTACGTCCACGATGGTAGGACCAAAGATCCTAAATTGATGTTTCTTACAAATCCTACCTGGATATGGGCAATTGGCTGATACTGGTTGTTGAAAGAAGCTGCTGGACCACCATTCACGTTATTCTAGAATATTTTGATCAAAAATTAAAAAAAAAAAGAATTTTTTTGAACACATTCAAAATGGCATAAGGTTATTAAATCTAGTAAGCCACAATTCGCGTCAAATTTCGTCTACGATAGTAGACCAAAGCTCATAAATTGATGTTTCATATAAAATCCTACCGGGTTATTGGTCATTGGTTGATACTGGTTGTAGAAAGAAGCTGCTGGACCACCATTGACGTTATTCTAGAATATTTTGATCAAAAATTAAAAAAAAAAGAATTTTTTGAGCACGTTCAAAATGGCATAAGGTTATTAAATCTAGTAAGACGCTGTTCGCGTCAAATTACAATCTACGACGATAGAGTTAAAGTAATGAAAGAATGGTTTTAAAGTAGGTTGTGTTAGAAAGAAACTATGTAAAGACTGACTATCTAGAGATAAAAAAACGATCCAGTGTTTCGGCCCTGGTCCTAGACACTGGACCGGCCCGTGTGGGGTGGGCCTCATCAGTAGGATGACCCACACAGGACAGTTTTCAATAATACGATTTTTCAAAAGAAAGAAGAAGAATTTAATAAGGTTAAAGAGTGAACGATTATAAATTGATTGAGATTTAGCTACGCTAATACTAATAGGACCAAAGCTCGTAGATTGGTGTTTCTAATAAAATCGAACCTGGTTATTGGCCATATGTTGATACTGGTTGTTGACAGAAGCTACTGGACCACCATTCATGTAATTCTAGAATATTTTGATCATAAATTAAAAAAAAAAGAATATTTTGAACACATTCAAAATGGCATAAGGTTATTAAATCTAGTAAGACGCTGTTCGCGTCAAATTACAATCTACGACGATAGGACCAAAGCTCGTAGATTGGTGTTTCTAATAAAATCGAACCTGGTTATTGGCCATGTGCTGATACTGGTTGTTGACAGAAGCTACTGGACCACCATTCATGCAATTCTAGAATATATTGATTAAGATCTTTTAAAAAGAGTTTTGAACAAGCTTTAAATTATCATTTATAATTTATGAGTAAATGTTTCCGTATATAGGTAAATCTTCCAAATATTGATTAAAAGAAGGTTCAAAAGAAGTGAAATATCACTAACAACTGGAGCAGGCATGGCGACTTCATCATCGTACCAACGTCCTTGCTGGCGAGCATATAACCACCGTTGAAGAGTTTCCACCTGTAATTAAACCGTATTTCAAATGTATTTCAACTTGTTAATAGAGAAGTTAATAATATTGTGTAAAAAATTAATGTGTTCTATTGAACATTGTTATTTTGAACATCCCCATGTGTTCCAATTTTCCCCTTTTTGGAAAAAGCTGTTAATTAGAACACATTAGGGAGTACATATTCACTCGGAACACCTATTGGTGTTCCACTTCAAGTTCCAAATGAAAAAGAAAAAAAATATATATATATATACTCACCGGTAAAGATGAGTGCCGACTAGTCAAGGGAAGACGATTCACTTAACTGATGAAGAAAAGGGAGGAGCAATTCGAAAAGCACAATTCGAACAATATTTGTTTTACTTTAGTAAGAGGTTAGTAAGAGTCAAGTGATTGCGTCGCGAAAGTAGAGAGGTATGATAGGTAGCTGAAGAGAAGTTAAAAGTGAAAAGATTCAGAAAGAAGGGAGAATGCGAAGATAAAAGATAAGAGAATTGAGCACACTGAAGACGCATATTGTCAAGTCGAGACAATATCACTAATAATAATAGTCAAAGTTCATATTAGTCGCCTTCTGGAGTCAAATACGGTATTTTTGCTGATGATCTAAAGATTTACGCCCCCGTTCCCTCCGAAGGTAAATCTCTGCAATCGGCTATAGATTCTATTGTTGATTGGAGTCTCACATGGAATATGACTATATCTGCCCCCAAATGTACTGTCCTCTATATTGACCCTTTAAAGCCTCGTACCCAGTATATTATGAATGGTTGTCCACTTTCCTCATCGCCTGTTGTAAGAGACTTAGGAGTTCATATGAGCACTGATTTATCTTTTAATCACCATATATCTGTCATCACTACTAAGGACAAAGTAT
The DNA here is from genome assembly GCA_943737045.1 of Parapristionchus giblindavisi. NCBI lineage: Eukaryota > Metazoa > Nematoda > Chromadorea > Rhabditida > Diplogasteridae > Parapristionchus > Parapristionchus giblindavisi. The sequence goes on from CALSFV010000204.1 coordinate 469,436, forward strand.
CAATATGCTATTCTTGTCAGTCCACTCTCGTTCCCATTTACTTTTATCTAGAGCTTATACCGTTTATATAAGACCAATTCTTGAATCATGCCCTATTATCTGGAATCCCACCCTTAAATACCTTACCAATTCAATAGAAAGTGTACAAAGAAATTTCACATATAGACTATTTGCTAAGTGCAAGCTTGCTCCCTTACCTTTTAACGAACGCAACGCTTTTCTTCAACTCCCCACATTAGAATATAGAAGAGCCATTCGTGATTGCCCTGACCTTATTGATAAATTAGGAATTACCATCACATCACTTTAATGCACTTCCTCATAGTAGACTCGATTCAATCCGATATATATTGAATCAATGCGGACTCCTCCCCCGCTAGGTCTTGCCAACCTATCTTAGATCATGTTGATCTTTGATCTTAGTCTACATATGAAGACCTGCACTCCCCTCCCTCTTCTCTAACATCTATTCCTACCATCCACTTTCCCGATTCTCTTAGTCACTTATTTATTCTTTGTTTCAAATGTTGTCACATCTTTATTGGATGTATGATAAATAAATAAATAAATAAATAAATAAATCTCCAATTTCTCCATAGCACAGTACATAACTATTGTTTATTTGACTCCTCTCACTTATACTATATTGATTGTAATAGAATTAGCCATCGTTATCGGATATTTCTCCCTTTTTGTATTCCTAAATCTCTTTCTACTTGGGCTTCTAGATCTTTGTCCACTTGGAACTCCCTCACCCAAGAGCTTGTCTCTTCCCCTCCCCATATATTCCGTGCAGGGATACTAAATTTGCCCCCTATTATAACTCAATCTCGTATTCGTCCTTAATATCATTATTCAACTTAAGCCGTCACTCTCCCCAACCGAAAGCGCTTAAAGCGACTCCATCACTCCCTTATTGCTTCATTCTTTCATTATTCTTGCTTTTAACTGATGGATAAATAAATAAATAAATAAATAAATATTAGTCAAGTGTTTGCGTGATGAAAATAGATATAGAGGTAGGATGAAGACAAAGCGAAAAGATTCAGAAATTATGGAGAATGCGAAGAGAAAAGATATACAGAGCACACAGATGACGCATACATATCAGGGCTGTGCGTAAAATCTTTTTCGTAAAATTTTCGTAAAACTACTGCTATATTAATAATTGACCGACCACCATCAAGTTTGTAATAGTACTATTCTAAAAAAACCGAGAGATTTAGAGAACGATTGAGATCAGAGGTAGAGAAAGGGAGAGGCATATAGAAAGAAATAGAGAACAGAGAATGCGAGATAGAGCTGTTAAGAATGTCGAAAAAAACTTAAATGATAAGCAAACTAAATTGATCTGTGCAAGGGAACGAAGATTATAAACAGAAATGAATCACTATAACAGTGAACGTGCAGTTAAGAACATAATGTAATGACTCACAACGAATATTCGTTGACGTGATAAAAATCGTTTATTTATTTTATATTTGTATGCGGTGTTACATTTTGTTACGTGCGTACGCCTTAACCTAACGACAGAGACGTTAGAAGAAGTTACGGCGTACGCACAAAATGTACATAACACCGCATTACAGTTTATTGCTTAAACACATTTATTTTTGTACATAATTTATGAAGGGACTAATCAATAAATCATTGAGATGGATATTTTTAATTTAATTTAATTTATCTTACATCAAAAAGATGCGACAACATTTGAAGAACATGTAAATGAGAGAATGTGGGGCAAAACGAGAGGGGTGGGTAAGGGGGATAGAGGGGAAAAACGTTTGAATATGGACTTATAAACTTTATCTATCTTATTATATTATTGTTGATACAGTTGAAACAGTAAAAATAAGTATGTATATACAAGCAAGGTTAATGAAATAGTGAATATAGGATAAGCCTAGTCGAAAATATCGGAGCGTTGGAAAAATCTCTGTAATTTGAATCTTTGAACGTATTTGATTGCCACTTGAGGTTTACTGTAAAAAATGTCTTCTGATCTTTTACTGCCAATACAGCCTATCCATCGTCAGTGTACCCCGTTCTCTTATCTTTTCTCTTGCCGTTCTTAATTCTTTATTTATCTTTGCTCTTCGAATTTCTCTCCGGTTTCGTCACGTAAAAGCAATTTACTATCTTCTCTTTAACTATTATTACAGTAGTAATAGTGGTCCCTCGCTTTTCTTCTCCGTTCATTATATCATTAGAAAGTGCATAGCCTTCCGATTAAAAATTCGACACTCTTATGACGCGTTAAAAAATTGTTGAGCCGAAAAAAGCGAGTTTCCGAGTGTAAAAATGTACCCTGGAAACACGAAAATGTAAATTCGATATTTGAATTCGCGGGCGCGAATAAGGTGCGGGAATTCAAATTTGCACTTCCAGCTGCGAGATTCCGATGTCTAAAGAAGATGAAATGTGAAAGAAAAAGAAATTCGGGATTTTCTTAATTTTTAAAACACAGAAATTGGAAGTCGGAAGTACGGGATTTGAATTCCCGCACCTTATTCGCACCCGCGAATCCAAATATCAACTTTTCATTTTCGGTTTTCCAGGGTACATTTCAATACATTTTTTTTTCGGTTTTCAACCATTTTTTTAACGAGCCATGACCTACCTTTGACAGTGATTATTCGTTATTACAGTACAGCCCGGTCGTGTTTTGTACACATTCTGCGCTGCGCTCCCCAGCGGGGCGCATTTGGACGCATCATTTATTTCCTTACTGTATGGATATTTTTGTATTCTCAAAGTCTTAATCATGAGTTTCCGTGATAAAAAGTTCTTTTAAAGACTAAAGAAACTGAAACAAAATTTTTATTAATGAGAAAAAAACAATTAAAAGGCAAATCACACTGGTCCGAAAATGATGGGTATTAATTTATTCGAAAGGTATACTGTATGATTTGCATATCGATTGAAGATCGCTGTGAAATATTTTTGAAAATTTACAGTACCCATCATTTTCGGACCAGTGTGATTTTCCTTTTAATTGTTTTTTTCTCATTAATAAAAACAGTGTTTCAGTTTCTTTAGTCTCTAAAAGAACTTTTTATCACGGAAATTCATGATTAAGACTTTGAGAATACAAAAATATCCATACAGTAAGGAAATCAATGATGCGTCCAAATGCGCCCCGCTGCGGAGCGCAGCGCAGAATGTGTACAAAACACGACCGGGTTGTACTGTATATCATTAGAAACCTGTTGTTATCTTGTTCTCGTGGTTTGACGTCTAAAATCAATCTACATTCAGTATTCACATTTAAAATTGTGCATTCGTTAAGAAAAAATGGTACGACCAAAAAAATCGGGGCTGTGCGATTCTCCGGTTAGCGGTTCAGAGACAGACAAAGAGAGGAAACTACAAAGGAACAGAATGGCACAAGCTGCGCATAGGTATTATTATATTTATATATACTTCCCTAACGGTTTTGTGCTTGAAATAAGGCCATTTCAATTCAAATATTCTTCTTACTTCAGAGAACTTTTCTCCCTTCCTTTCAGCAAAACAAGCCAAAAGTTCAAAGTTCAATAGTTGTTTTATAGTTATCGATGCACCAATGATAATATCCATTATCCATTTTTACTATGCATTAGTTAAAGTCCCGGTGATTCGGACCACGGTTGTACAAAAGTTTTGAAATGCTATCAGCTTTTACCATAATAGTTTACAGGCATTATTTATGGGTGTCATTTATCAGTCATAATAATTAAGAACAAAAGGATTGTTATAAACGAAATAAAAGTACAACAAGTTTTTGAAAACATTGTGTTTATTATTTTAATGTTAGAAAAATAAAATTCGAAATGGAATAGTGAGCTGGAGAAAATGGAATTTATTACAGAAACTTATTGTGATATATCAACTCCATGAGTCGAAAATTGCAGGATTTACTAAATTTATTGATTTATTCCTTAATGTTATTTTGGATTTTTTTGGTCAGAAAAAGAACGAAAATAAAAAAAAATGGATGTTTATGGTTTTTGTTCAAAAACAATAAAATTTAAGAAAACCTAAATGTTGCAGCCTTGGCTCGGACTTTGTGGGATATCACGTTAGTTCAGAATCTGTAATAGCGGGGCAACAATGAAGGAAGGGCGAATCACGTTTACCAACTTATAAAGAGTGCGAGGCGGATTCCAGGCGGGTTTGGAGGGCTGCATTAGAGAGAGGGCATGTGCTTGCGAGATTGCATCAAATGATTCTCTCTGTCACACTCTCCGCCGCGCGATCAAACCCGTCTACGGTGCGCCGCTCTGACTAATGAACTACCGTCTCATTATTATGAGACTTTGAAAACACACCAAACAGCGCACCACAGTGATGGCAAAAGTCGCCTCAGCATCTCCTTTGCCCAGCTATTTCCAACTCTTTCGCATTTTGAACTAACGTGATATATGCTAGTGTAGCAGCTCGGGAAGTGGTGGATGACGAATAAAAAACCGCTAAGAATCAAAAACCGATCGATTCCTCTGCACATTTAATCTAGATTATTCAAGGGAACGTCGGAAAAAAGCAGCTCTGGAGGATCTCCCCGCGATACAGAAGAAGTATGAAGAGTTGAAAGCTGAACATGAGAAGATCCAGCAAAGAGAGAGCGAATATAAGAATGTTATATCGCAAAAAAACATGGAGATTGCAGGATTACAGAGAGAGGTATGCCAGTCGCATCCTTATAAATACGTTTAATTACTGCTCAAAATCGTAACTAAAATAAGGATGAACCTCCTCTGGTATTTCCAAACTATTATAGTAGTTTACTTACGTGACGTCACAGACTAGTAGTTTACTGCTAGTTTACTACAAGTGAAACAACATTTGACGCAATGCAATAATTGACGCAATGCGTATTATACACCACTTCTAGTAAACTTACGTTTAACTAGCCGTAGACTTGCAAGTCTACGGCTAGTGGGAAATATAATTAAACTACTAGTTTGAAAATACCAGAGTCTAGATGCTTATAACGCATTAGCTTATTGAATTAATGTCGTTACAGACAGATGTGGCCTCCTCCTCTATTAACAAGACCAAATGCGAAATGCAATTAAAATGGACAATGCGAGAATTACTATCCTGCTTGTAGGTGAACTATCTGCACTATAAGCATGGATATTATTACGATGATGCATTTGCCATGCCTTCTCACGCTACCATGGTCTGTATTATTTCACTTCTTGGGAACCATTTTAGAATCGATTTTTGGAAGATTTTCGATTTTTGGAAGATTTGGAAGATTTTTGGAAGTACATAAAGTTCACTGAAAAATCTTAATCAAGATGTTTTTAGAATGACATGGATGCGATTCCCGAATGTCCTTATATGCGATCAAACTTAACTAATCAGATCAATTATGAGGTAGGTTTTTTTAAATATTTCAGCATCAATTTAACAGCATCACAAATTTTATCAAAGTATAATTGTCAAAGACTAAGTTCGTCAACTCTGACGGCACTACCTTGAATAATATACTATAACTATTCCTGGTCGACGATAGATTGGGAGTCTTCAGTACGAAATTTCAATTTATTCATATCATGAATAATTCTAGATGAATACTTACGTTCCCTTCATCTAGTCTCCAGTATGATAATCCCTTGAAATCGTATCAAGATATCGCTTCACAAAAGTTATTTTCAGCTCTCAAACGCAACTTCACACCGGTGGCATCTTGAACAGAAGAGACATGACTGAATCACCTTCAATACAAGACACCTTCCAATCCCCGTAGATATGTACATTTATTCCCACCTTGTGTATTTTATTGATGTAGCAACCATGGGATGGATGCTTTATTTGTTCAATTGTACGGTAACTTTTCATCTTTTTCACCTTGTTATCTTATTTTTTTATTCTTCCCATTTTTAAATCTTATTTTGATTCAGTTACAAAAATTATAGAAAATATTTTGTTCGAACCTTAGCTCGCTCCATCCACATCGGAAGCCTCTAAATAATCGCATGTTTTCCTCATTATAAAATGAGAATGTTTTAACGGATAGTTTTCTTACCATACACTGGTGGTGCAGTCGGTAGATAGTTTGGTCGATGTCCTCTCCTCACTGGTTCAGTTTTTTTCCAATGTCTCCTCTTTTGTAGAGTGTTTTCTGACTTTCTCAAAATACCAAATTTCCACAAACTGTTTCCGCGGCATTACGACATTTTGGAAAGGCCGTTTTGGAACACGGCCGTTTTGGAACGGGACGTTTTGGAACGGGACATTTTGGAACACGGACGTTTTGGAACACGGACGTTTTGGAACGGGACGTTTTGGAACGGGACGTTTTGGAACACGGACATTTTGGAACGGGACGTTTTGGAACACGGACGTTTTGGAACGGGACGTTTTGGAACGGGACGTTTTGGAACACGGCCGTTTTGGAACGGGACGTTTTGGAACACGGCGTTTTGGAACGGGACGTTTTGGAACACGGCCGTTTTGGAACGGGAAGTTTTGGAACGGGACGTTTTGGGACACGAACGTTTTGGAACGGGACGTTTTGGGACACGAACGTTTTGGAACGGGACGTTTTGGAACACGGCCGTTTTGGAACGGGAAGTTTTGGAACGGGACGTTTTGGAACACGGACGTTTTGGAACGGGAAGTTTTGGAACGGGACGTTTTGGAACACGGACGTTTTGGAACGGGACGATTTGGAATACGGACGTTTTGGAACGGGACGTTTTGGAACACGGCGTTTTGGACGTTTGGGGGGGGGGGGTGACATTTCAGCAACCGCATTTCGGCAACCGACATTTCGGCAACGGGGCGTAACTCGGTTCGTAGGGGTCATAGAAACATGAGATGGGTATCAATGTGATCAGCATCAGCAACACTACAGTAATCTACGGTAACCCGGTTGGGTGGGTCAGATCAAGTTCGGTGGGTAAAAAAATTGTAGGAACAGCCACTTCTTGTGCGAAATCATTATCAGCTATTGCAAACTACAGTAATCTACCGTAATCCGGTTCGGTGGGTTAGATCAAGTTCGGTGGGTCAGACTTAACTAAAAATCGTCGGAATGGCCACTACGTGTGCGTTATCACTATGAGCTATTGCAAAATACCGTAATCTACCGTAACCCAGTTCGATGGGCCAGATTTCGCTAAAATTTTGTGTCAGGTTAGAGTAAGCATAACTGCAACTAACAACAGGGGTATGAGGTAAATTACGTTAATTTTTTTTTTAAATATTGATTAAATTTTCAAAGTTTATTTGAAAAAAAAATTGCTAGGACCCGACAAGCTAGTTATGGAACGTTACCGGAATGCCGGTTGTGGTTTTACTAAAATCTGACCTACCGAACTTGATGTGACCCACCGAACCGGATTACGGTAGATTATGGTAGTTTGCAATAGCTCATGATGATATCACACACGTAATGGCCATTCCGTCAATTTTTAGACAAATCTGACCCACCGAACTTAATCTGACCCACCGAACTGGGTTACGGTAGATAACGGTAGTTTGCAATAGCTCATAATGATAACTCACAAGTAGTGGCTGTTCCGACAATTTTTAGTGAAATCTGACAAACCGAACTTGATCTGACCCACTGAACTGGGTTACGGTAGATTACGGTAGTGTTACTGATGCTGTTGCCGAAATGTCGGTTGCCGAAATGCGGTTGCTGAAATGTCAACCTCCCCCCCCCCAAAACGTCCAAAACGCCCGTGTTCCAAAACGTCCCGTTCCAAAACGTCCGTATTCCAAATCGTCCCGTTCCAAAACGTCCGTGTTCCAAAACGTCCCGTTCCAAAACGTCCCGTTCCAAAACGTCCCGTTCCAAAATGTCCCGTTCCTAAACGGCCGTGTTCCAAAACGTCCCGTTCCAAAACGGCCGTTCCAAAATGCCGTTTCCGCATATAGGGAATTACGCGATTCAAACGACACTAGATTGCTTTAATGATTGTTGTGAACCATGATACCATTTTGCGCATCCTTTGATCGTACCACAAAAATGGAAATTCGCGATGCAATAACTTTAAAAAAATCATAACTTCCTTCCAATGTTCTACAAATATCGAACCCTCCATCAAAAGATATTGAGACTCATCCATTCGGCCACCACTAACGCGAGAAAGCGAGAGGGGAATATGAAAATTTGTCGGCGGGAAATGTTCAATTTTAAAAAAATCTTCTTTTTGGAGACCTATAGAATGACGTATGTCTTTGATCTTTATTCATATAAGAGGGGTTAGAATAAGAATGTTGGCCAAAATGTATTTGGCAGATTTTTTAGGCAATTTTGACGATGTCCAACGTGGCAAGTTGACAAATATGACGAGATAAATATTGGCTTTGAGGTTAGGATGGCTAAACTTGGAATGTGACAAATTATCCAGAGGGATACTTGGCATGAAATGGGCAGGCCAGAAAATCACGTGTAAAAATTGGCAACAAGTATTGAAAGCGTACATGCCAGAAATGCAAGTGTCATATTTGTCAAAATGCGGCTTACCAAAAATGATCGCAGCAAAATTGGCGTGGTTCCATAAACTAAGTTATTGTCAGATATGACAGTAGTAAAATTGGCAACAAAGTACCTTCCGAATCCGACATAATAGACGTTAGAAAATCTGGCATGCCAAATTTGACACCGTCTATCTTGACCCAGATTTGACCGCGTCTAATTTGACCCACATTCGACAACGTCAAATTTGGCTTGCCAATTTTGACGCCGTTTAACTTGGCATGCCAATTTTGACAACGTCAATATTGGAGATGACAATTTAGACTGCCTCACTTTTGGCGTAACATCATCAGCCAAATTTTCATCCTTCTTTTCTGGCGAAATTATTTTGTTCCACCAATTGCCTAATTTTCACCTTGCAAATTTGGATTCGCCAATTTTTCACATCGTTTATTTGTCAAAAGTAACATGTACAAATAATAAAGTGTCTAATTTGGCATTCTCTGGCTTCTACACATCTGCCAATTTTGCACGAAGAAAATTCTTTCTGCCAATTCTGACGTAGTCAAAATTGGCAAAAATTCTACCAAGTACATTTTCGCCAACTTTCTTATTCTAACCCCTCATATATTTTTGATTTCTGATATTTGATCGGCCCTAGTGTATGAAGTTGGTATGCCATCTCATAGAGCGTGTTATATACATTTTATCGCAACATCGACGGGCAGGGCACAAGGGCAGGGCTTAAGCAAGCGGAATCATATACTTTTTCTGAAATTCAAGGTCGATGCTACGATAGGGTTGTTCTATGTTTTATGCCAGATATTGATTTTGTTTAAAGGTGGTGTCCGGGCAATATTTTCGTGAACAAACTGTGAAGACAGAAAGATAGCAAAAGTTATTCTGCATACCTTACATAAATTAGTTTATGCTAATTTAGCCTATTGATCGCTAGAATCATGAATGAATCTATGCTTGATGTACAGGCAAAGGCGCGAAATTTTGAAAATAGGAGAGTTCAGCAATAGGTTTCGAACCCGCGACGTTACGCTTACTAGTGAGCACTTTAACCACTGCGCTACGGGATTGATGAATGATCGTGCTAATTTCTTGCATATCACTTGTCCTTGCATAATAGATATGTTATATATTTGCATAGACATTCGAGGGCCTCCATCTTTAAATGCATACATCGTCTAGAACATGTTGTAATAAAAACAAAGTGACGAATGACTGACAAATAACTTTATTGACGACAATCGACCACGTTTCTACACCAAAATGAATCGAGCCAAAGAGAATGTGTCAAATGTTACCGTCTTACATAATGGGCAGAGTATAAGAATGGCGCTTCTTTCGTAAATGTGCGCACTCGCCCCGCCCCCTCCAGATATCAGTAAGAAATGGCATCAATGGAATGAAATGAGAAATGAGACCCCTGGTAAGTGGGAGGGAGGGGGAGAGTGTGCGCATATACAGAACAAGCACCCAAAGTTGCAATAATTGATATATATCAAAGAGAAGTGCAATCTATGGTAGGTTTTATAATAATAATAATAATAAATTTTATCTGACCTCGGGGGGTATTTTAAGATTCATAATTAAATGTTTAAACAATATGATAAAGTCAGGAGGTAAGAAAGAAGGCTACGATTACTAGATCGTAGCATACAATACTTATGAGTTACGAATATAAGACTTAAATACATTGGCACTATGGGTACAAACAACACTATTGTCAAGATTATTCCATTTTTGCACAATACGATTTGTCAAAAAAGATGAGAACTTTTTTGTGTGAGATCTGTGGGTTCTTAAATATAAATTATGTCTACGTGAAGTGTTGGTAATATTAGGAAATAGAAAAAGTTTACGGGCATCAAGGTCAAGATGTGAGTGGATTACATTGTACGTGAATATGAGGTCATTCTGATCTCGGCGGGAGTGAAGTGAAGGGAGCTTGAGGTGTTGTATGCGCTCCAGGTAAGGTCGATATGACAGATTACACTTGCTGAACACGAGCCTGGAAAATCGATGAAGGACGGACTCGATACGTGCAATAAGGGATATTGATTGAGGAGACCAAAGTTCACTGCAGTACTCTAAAATAGGACGGACATATGTTGTAAAGAGACGGGCATACACATTTATACTACGGGACTTAAACGATCGATGAATAAACGCACAACGTGCTGATGCCTTTGTTACTATATTTTCAATGTGATCATTGAATTCTAGCTTGTTGTTGTAGGTTATCCCGAGATCCTTGATTTTGTCAACTACTGGTAGGGTGCAGTTACCGATAAAGAACGAGACATCAGGATGATTTCGACCGAGATGCATAACAACTGTTTTAGTAGGGGACATGGATAATCCCCATGTGTTAGACCATTGATTAATGCGATCCAGTGATTCTTGCAATAAGGACGTGTTAGATACGGTATACAACTTAATGTCATCTGCGTAAATGGCGCAGCGAGAGTGGAGAGGTAGAATAGAAGGGATATCACTAATGTACAACGAGAATAAGAGTGGACCAAGAACTGATCCTTGGGGTACTCCGCTAGTAACTGAAAATGGACGGGAAAGGGACTGACCAACAAGTACAGATTGTGTTCGTGCATTTAAGAAAGATACAATCCATCTAAGTAAACATCCTTTAATGCCATTCTTTTCGCATTTATATGCGAGGAGGTTAAGTGGGATGCAATCAAAGGCTTTAGAAAAATCAATGAATGCACATGAAATGAACTGCTTTTCGTTCAATGTTTTGTGCCACTCATCAAAAGTGGAAATTAGACAAGTATTACATGAGCGTTTCATGCGAAATCCATGTTGTTCATTGGGCATTAGATTGTTATTAGATAGAAAAATTGTTAATTCCTTGCATACAATTCGTTCCATAACTTTGGAAATGGCGCATGTGAGGCTAATCGGACGATAATTAGACAATTCGTGCTTCTTACCTTTTCTTTTGTATACTGGTTTAACATATGCTGTCAGCCAGATAGATGGACACTGAGACAAAAGAAGGAAACGATTGAATAATATCGAGAGTGGGATAGCAATTTGGTGGGATGTATTAGTTAGGAAGATATACGGTATCTGGTCAGGCGATGTTGAATTCCTGTTAGGTAGTTTCTTGATTACAGTTGTGATAGATGTGGGTGAAAAATTGATGAAATCGATAGACCGATCTGTTCGTGCATCGTACTTATCGGGAATAGTATATGAAGTGTTATTAAATGAGCATGCAAAACTGTCAGCAAATGCTTGTGCCGTACCCTCATCAGTAATAATGGCGGTCCCATCAATCCCGGTGAGAGATTCAATAGTAGATTGAGTGTCCTTTATCCTATCACCCGCGAATCGATAAAAAGCCTTAAGGTTAGGTCGGTTCAGTAGTGATCGTTCACGTGCACGTCTTGTCTTGTTTATCGATAGTCGAAATCTCTTATTCATGCGGAGAAAAGGCGAGAGTCCTATTCTGTACCTCTTTCGATATAGGATTCTGCTTCTGCGAAGTAAATTTAAAGATGAGGATGAGAGGTGTGATATATGAGAATGAAGTTTGCGGAGCGGAACAAATTGCTCTATGATAGAGTGAATTGAATCGGTGAAAATAGAATAGAGAGTGTCAGCGTCTTGACTGCAATGAGCGAAGAGGGAATACCAATCAATGGAGGCTATTGCGCACTGAACAGCTGTCCAATCTGTTTTACTGTAGTCACGGACTAGACGTGGCGGTGTCTTTGGCAAGGCAGAATTGATATTGAGTGAGACAAGTGAATGATCAAGCTTTGGCAGAGGCGGTAGTACTCTACAAGAAGAGATTACAGATGGATGAGTGGTCAGAACAAGGTCTAATATATTGTTGCCACGTGTAGGTGATAGGACACATTGAAAGAGCGATAGAGACCGAGCGAAAGAGAGAAGAATTGATGAATGATGATTGGCAGAAGTGTGAGATTCCATTTGGGACCAATCGATTTCCTTACAGTTAAAGTCTCCCATAATAATAACTGGGAGATTAGATTTGCATATGATATCATGAATAAAAGAAAGACAATTTGAGAAATCGATTGATCTGCATGATGGACTACGGTAGACAACAAATATCTGAATTTTGAGATTTTGCGGGAGATATACCAGCGCACCTAAGGCTTGACACAAAGAAGAGAAGGATTGAGAGAAAATAGACGTAGATGGAATAGAAGAATGGGATAAGAGTGCTATTCCACCTCCATTGCAATCACGATCACAACGGAAAATGGAATATCTAGACATAGCCAACATAGAATCAGATATAGTAGAAGGGGATGCCCATGTTTCTGTTAGAGCAACAATAGAATAGTTCATAGTGGAGAAGAAATCATCAAGATAAGTGAGTTTGTGCCCAATTGACCTAGTATTAAGTAAACAAAGTGAGATATGGTTAGAAGAGATATGAGAAGAGATTAAGCAATTAGGCGAATTATTTTCTGAGAAAGATAAAGAGCAAGTTAGATCACCAGATGGATGTGCCTGATTATAATAATCCTAGTGAACGGAAAGAATGGAATCACCATTCAGGTCATCATCGCCCATTCCGTCACTCTCATTCTCAGTATCATGGTTCGGTGGTACTTTCACAACCTGTTCAGCCTTTCGACTAGATCTAGTCTTCTTTTTTTCAGGCGAGGGCTTGTCATTGGTGCCTCGCTGTCTTTTACGAGAGTCACCTCTGCCCGTCGTATTACTGGCTGTAGTACCACCACGACCAAGTCCTCTTCCACGAAGAGTACCACGAGAACGAGTGACGGAGACTGAGCTAGGCTGTCCACCAGAGTTAGCAAGAGGAGGATATTCATCCATAGATGGAACAGACGGATTGGGCAAGGGTGCTCCGCCCCTTTGATCTTTGGTTTTGCTCTGTTCTAGTGCAGCCTTAGATCTTGGGGGTAGAGCACGGGGAACACTCAGTCGTACAATCTGGAGATCTCTGACCAGATACTCCAGTTGCCCTGCCTGAGCGTTCTTAATACCTGCTTCCTTTCGTAGTGTGCGGTCCAATTGTAGCTGCTCCTGCGTATAGTCGGGTCGTAAGTAGCTGTGAGGGGAACCTGATAGTCTGCATACTCTCATCTTTCGACCTGCCTTGATGAATCTTTCCTGTAGTGAATGATTAGGCAATTGTACTTTAATCACTCTATCATGAGTGCTACCAGGCTTCTTTTCCTTAGGATGCCTATGAAACGAGATGGCATCTCGTATAGATAAAAGCTCAGGATCATTGATTGATTCGAGCACTCGACCGATAAACTCGAGATCATACCGGTAAGTGTCCTCAGTCGTACTCTGTTCTGGAACACCAACGAACACAGCTCTCGTAGCTTTTTCCTTGATAACATCAGAGTTCGCTATTGTAGATGTAATCTGACTTTGATTAGATCTGACTTGGTTGATGAGAGTAGAGAGAGTTGATGTGATTGACTGGAGAGTCTGAGCAATCATACTATCACTCTCCCTACTCCTAGCCTCAACTGCTTCCATTCTCTTACCCAACAAACTCACAGTCTCCATCAACTGCTTCATGACTCCTCGATCCTCGGTTCTTTGCTCCTTCATCTCATTGATGAGGGAAAGAACAACATCATTTGATAGAGTAGACATTAAGACGGATCAATGTAAGAAGGAAGAGACTAGAGTGATGAGACGAGAGAGTGGAGAGACGCAAGAGGGGACGAACACAAGACAATAATGGACGGACACAGACACGTGTACACTCCAAGGAGTGTTTCAAAGATCGAGAGCTGACTCGAATCTTAGTATCAACCAAATCAATCAATCAATTATATTCCCTGTGATTTGGAATGTTAACCAACTATGAAAGTTGGCAACACACTTAACACGGGGTATAGTGAATGGGACTCGATTAGCCAGTCGATAGTACGAATGGCCACGAGTGGGACTATAGTTTGTCACCCTTGAACCCGAAACGGGCTGGGGAAATTGGGCAAATGTGAGATTGACGTAAGTTGGACAAATAGAGAGCTCGGGAGGACACAGCCTCACTCGAGATAGACAGAGAGGGTCTATGATAGACAGAGAGGGTCTATTGCACTTCTCTTTGATATATATCAATTATTGCAACTTTGGGTGCTTGTTCTGTATATGCGCACACTCTCCCCCTCCCTCCCACTTACCAGGGGTCTCATTTCTCATTTCATTCCATTGATGCCATTTCTTACTGATATCTGGAGGGGGCGGGGCGAGTGCGCACATTTACGAAAGAAGCGCCATTCTTATACTCTGCCCATTATGTAAGACGGTAACATTTGACACATTCTCTTTGGCTCGATTCATTTTGGTGTAGAAACGTGGTCGATTGTCGTCAATAAAGTTATTTGTCAGTCATTCGTCACTTTGTTTTTATTACAACATGTTCTAGACGATGTATGCATTTAAAGATGGAGGCCCTCGAATGTCTATGCAAATATATAACATATCTATTATGCAAGGACAAGTGATATGCAAGAAATTAGCACGATCATTCATCAATCCCGTAGCGCAGTGGTTAAAGTGCTCACTAGTAAGCGTAACGTCGCGGGTTCGAAACCTATTGCTGAACTCTCCTATTTTCAAAATTTCGCGCCTTTGCCTGTACATCAAGCATAGATTCATTCATGATTCTAGCGATCAATAGGCTAAATTAGCATAAACTAATTTATGTAAGGTATGCAGAATAACTTTTGCTATCTTTCTGTCTTCACAGTTTGTTCACGAAAATATTGCCCGGACACCACCTTTAAACAAAATCAATATCTGGCATAAAACATAGAACAACCCTATCGTAGCATCGACCTTGAATTTCAGAAAAAGTATATGATTCCGCTTGCTTAAGCCCTGCCCTTGTGCCCTGCCCGTCGATGTTGCGATAAAATGTATATAACACGCTCTATGAGATGGCATACCAACTTCATACACTAGGGCCGATCAAATATCAGAAATCAAAAATATATGAGGGGTTAGAATAAGAAAGTTGGCGAAAATGTACTTGGTAGAATTTTTGCCAATTTTGACTACGTCAGAATTGGCAGAAAGAATTTTCTTCGTGCAAAATTGGCAGATGTGTAGAAGCCAGAGAATGCCAAATTAGACACTTTATTATTTGTACATGTTACTTTTGACAAATAAACGATGTGAAAAATTGGCGAATCCAAATTTGCAAGGTGAAAATTAGGCAATTGGTGGAACAAAATAATTTCGCCAGAAAAGAAGGATGAAAATTTGGCTGATGATGTTACGCCAAAAGTGAGGCAGTCTAAATTGTCATCTCCAATATTGACGTTGTCAAAATTGGCATGCCAAGTTAAACGGCGTCAAAATTGGCAAGCCAAATTTGACGTTGTCGAATGTGGGTCAAATTAGACGCGGTCAAATCTGGGTCAAGATAGACGGTGTCAAATTTGGCATGCCAGATTTTCTAACGTCTATTATGTCGGATTCGGAAGGTACTTTGTTGCCAATTTTACTACTGTCATATCTGACAATAACTTAGTTTATGGAACCACGCCAATTTTGCTGCGATCATTTTTGGTAAGCCGCATTTTGACAAATATGACACTTGCATTTCTGGCATGTACGCTTTCAATACTTGTTGCCAATTTTTACACGTGATTTTCTGGCCTGCCCATTTCATGCCAAGTATCCCTCTGGATAATTTGTCACATTCCAAGTTTAGCCATCCTAACCTCAAAGCCAATATTTATCTCGTCATATTTGTCAACTTGCCACGTTGGACATCGTCAAAATTGCCTAAAAAATCTGCCAAATACATTTTGGCCAACATTCTTATTCTAACCCCTCTTATATGAATAAAGATCAAAGACATACGTCATTCTATAGGTCTCCAAAAAGAAGATTTTTTTTAAAATTGAACATTTCCCGCCGACAAATTTTCATATTCCCCTCTCGCTTTCTCGCGTTAGTGGTGGCCGAATGGATGAGTCTCAATATCTTTTGATGGAGGGTTCGATATTTGTAGAACATTGGAAGGAAGTTATGATTTTTTTAAAGTTATTGCATCGCGAATTTCCATTTTTGTGGTACGATCAAAGGATGCGCAAAATGGTATCATGGTTCACAACAATCATTAAAGCAATCTAGTGTCGTTTGAATCGCGTAATTCCCTATATGCGGAAACGGCATTTTGGAACGGCCGTTTTGGAACGGGACGTTTTGGAACACGGCCGTTTAGGAACGGGACATTTTGGAACGGGACGTTTTGGAACGGGACGTTTTGGAACGGGACGTTTTGGAACACGGACGTTTTGGAACGGGACGATTTGGAATACGGACGTTTTGGAACGGGACGTTTTGGAACACGGGCGTTTTGGACGTTTTGGGGGGGGGGGGGGGAGGTTGACATTTCAGCAACCGCATTTCGGCAACCGACATTTCGGCAACAGCATCAGTAACACTACCGTAATCTACCGTAACCCAGTTCAGTGGGTCAGATCAAGTTCGGTTTGTCAGATTTCACTAAAAATTGTCGGAACAGCCACTACTTGTGAGTTATCATTATGAGCTATTGCAAACTACCGTTATCTACCGTAACCCAGTTCGGTGGGTCAGATTAAGTTCGGTGGGTCAGATTTGTCTAAAAATTGACGGAATGGCCATTACGTGTGTGATATCATCATGAGCTATTGCAAACTACCATAATCTACCGTAATCCGGTTCGGTGGGTCACATCAAGTTCGGTAGGTCAGATTTTAGTAAAACCACAACCGGCATTCCGGTAACGTTCCATAACTAGCTTGTCGGGTCCTAGCAATTTTTTTTTCAAATAAACTTTGAAAATTTAATCAATATTTAAAAAAAAAATTAACGTAATTTACCTCATACCCCTGTTGTTAGTTGCAGTTATGCTTACTCTAACCTGACACAAAATTTTAGCGAAATCTGGCCCATCGAACTGGGTTACGGTAGATTACGGTATTTTGCAATAGCTCATAGTGATAACGCACACGTAGTGGCCATTCCGACGATTTTTAGTTAAGTCTGACCCACCGAACTTGATCTAACCCACCGAACCGGATTACGGTAGATTACTGTAGTTTGCAATAGCTGATAATGATTTCGCACAAGAAGTGGCTGTTCCTACAATTTTTTTACCCACCGAACTTGATCTGACCCACCCAACCGGGTTACCGTAGATTACTGTAGTGTTGCTGATGCTGATCACATTGATACCCATCTCATGTTTCTATGACCCCTACGAACCGAGTTACGCCCCGTTGCCGAAATGTCGGTTGCCGAAATGCGGTTGCTGAAATGTCACCCCCCCCCCCCAAACGTCCAAAACGCCGTGTTCCAAAACGTCCCGTTCCAAAACGTCCGTATTCCAAATCGTCCCGTTCCAAAACGTCCGTGTTCCAAAACGTCCCGTTCCAAAACTTCCCGTTCCAAAACGTCCGTGTTCCAAAACGTCCCGTTCCAAAACTTCCCGTTCCAAAACGGCCGTGTTCCAAAACGTCCCGTTCCAAAACGTTCGTGTCCCAAAACGTCCCGTTCCAAAACGTTCGTGTCCCAAAACGTCCCGTTCCAAAACTTCCCGTTCCAAAACGGCCGTGTTCCAAAACGTCCCGTTCCAAAACGCCGTGTTCCAAAACGTCCCGTTCCAAAACGGCCGTGTTCCAAAACGTCCCGTTCCAAAACGTCCCGTTCCAAAACGTCCGTGTTCCAAAACGTCCCGTTCCAAAATGTCCGTGTTCCAAAACGTCCCGTTCCAAAACGTCCCGTTCCAAAACGTCCGTGTTCCAAAACGTCCGTGTTCCAAAATGTCCCGTTCCAAAACGTCCCGTTCCAAAACGGCCGTGTTCCAAAACGGCCTTTCCAAAATGTCGTAATGCCGCGGAAACAGTTTGTGGAAATTTGGTATTTTGAGAAAGTCAGAAAACACTCTACAAAAGAGGAGACATTGGAAAAAAACTGAACCAGTGAGGAGAGGACATCGACCAAACTATCTACCGACTGCACCACCAGTGTATGGTAAGAAAACTATCCGTTAAAACATTCTCATTTTATAATGAGGAAAACATGCGATTATTTAGAGGCTTCCGATGTGGATGGAGCGAGCTAAGGTTCGAACAAAATATTTTCTATAATTTTTGTAACTGAATCAAAATAAGATTTAAAAATGGGAAGAATAAAAAAATAAGATAACAAGGTGAAAATGAAAAGTTACCGTACAATTGAACAAATAAAGCATCCATCCCATGGTTGCTACATCAATAAAATACACAAGGTGGGAATAAATGTACATATCTACGGGGATTGGAAGGTGTCTTGTATTGAAGGTGATTCAGTCATGTCTCTTCTGTTCAAGATGCCACCGGTGTGAAGTTGCGTTTGAGAGCTGAAAATAACTTTTGTGAAGCGATATCTTGATACGATTTCAAGGGATTATCATACTGGAGACTAGATGAAGGGAACGTAAGTATTCATCTAGAATTATTCATGATATGAATAAATTGAAATTTCGTACTGAAGACTCCCAATCTATCGTCGACCAGGAATAGTTATAGTATATTATTCAAGGTAGTGCCGTCAGAGTTGACGAACTTAGTCTTTGACAATTATACTTTGATAAAATTTGTGATGCTGTTAAATTGATGCTGAAATATTTAAAAAAACCTACCTCATAATTGATCTGATTAGTTAAGTTTGATCGCATATAAGGACATTCGGGAATCGCATCCATGTCATTCTAAAAACATCTTGATTAAGATTTTTCAGTGAACTTTATGTACTTCCAAAAATCTTCCAAATCTTCCAAAAATCGAAAATCTTCCAAAAATCGATTCTAAAATGGTTCCCAAGAAGTGAAATAATACAGACCATGGTAGCGTGAGAAGGCATGGCAAATGCATCATCGTAATAATATCCATGCTTATAGTGAAGATAGTTCACCTATAAGCAGGATAGTAACTCTCACATTGTCCATTTTAACTGTATTTCGCATTTGCTCTTGTTAAGAGAGATGGCCGTTAAGACTCGACCACCCCCCGGACACGTGCGCTAGCAATGGGAACTGGGGGTCCATACTTGGGTGTTAGGAGTGTCACCGGCCCTTATTATACAAAACAGCAGAAATTTCCTGTTTGTGCCCTCAGGCTATTAAAAAATATATATTTTAATAAAAAACGTTAAAAAATCATAATTTTTCACATTGTTGAGAAGAAGTCTAAATATCATTTGCGATGCGTCTAGGGTGCACAAAGGTTGCTAATACACTATTAGCATCGAATGTGCGTTGATTCCTAAACCACTTTTTTGACTCAAAATTTTGGTTATTTCGTATAAATTATCGCTTGTTGTAGATTGCTGCAAAGATTTCCGACCAGGTATTGTAGCCTAAGCAATTCTGCATTGATTTCACTTAAAACCGGGTTCTTCCCGTTAGACCATCTTGCCGAAATTTTCGTTCGAATTTCCGTCATCGATGGTTTTCCCGAACAAATGTATTTTTCAAACGTTTTTTCCAAACGATTGGTGCGGAATTGTGCTCTACACAAAGTTTCGAGGTGAGACCAGTAAAGTGACACAAGAAGCCGATCAGTTGGATCAATTTGAAAATTTCGATTTTCATGACCCGGGGGTCATGGTCCGAAAATTTCAAAATTTTTCAAGTTTGAAATGTTTTCATTTATGTGGCTTATTGTGAAGTACTAATGATGTGAATATTATTCAACCAATGCTCAATGGCTGTTCTATATTTTCAACCATTTTTTTCGAAAATTTTCATTCTGATTGCGCGCGAAAAATCAGAATTGTGCTTGAATCAGTTTCCAACTTACTTTCTGTAACATTCTGTCATAGTACTTTGCAATGTACATAATCAATATGAAAATCGTTAATTTTCGAAAATTCATATTTTTTTTAACCATGACCATGGTCATGGAAATCGATTTTTGAAAAGTGAGCCGAATGCCGGGATTTCTGTTCTACTATGTTTGCTCGTCATGAAACTTCACATAATCATTGTCATTTGCTCATTGTCGAGTCGACAAACTGCAATATTTCAAAAAATTTCCGAAAAAACACTTAAATTGAATTTTTTGAATTTTCAAAAATAAACGATTTTCATATTGATTATGTACATTGTAAAGTACTATGACAGAATGTTACAGAAAGCCAGTTGGAAACTTATTCAAACACAATTCTGATTTTTCGCATTCATTGTCCATTGCTTTTTTTCCATATCTGAGGCCGTTTGCGCAAGAATCGACTAAATCTGGCACAGTCAAAATAATCAAATTTTGCGAATCGGGGTTCTCAAGGGTGCTGATGACGATGATCATATTCATTTTGCACATAAAGCCACCGTTGAGGCCAGGCGACGTCGCGTTGAAATCGCGATTTTAGTCATTTCTCTTGACAAGATGATGCTAAAATTACGAAACTATGCCGCCCGGTTCGGAATTTTATGGAGATCATGCCTGTGTAATTCATTTTTTTCGGGAAAATCAACTTTCAGTGTATTCATTTTGCGTTAAAATGGAGGCAAGAGGCGAGAGAGAGTGTGGAGGTGCGAGAGAGCAGAGAGGCAGGTGAGACTACATGGGAAGGGAGTGGATTGGATTGCCTCCCTTTCAATCTTCTCTACTCTCTCGCACCGCCACAATCTCTCGATTTTTTTAGAATAGTACTATTACAAACTTGATGGTGGTCGGTCAATTATTAAGAGAGATGGCCGTTAAGACTCGACCACCCCCCGGACGCGTGCGCTAGCAATGAGAGCTGGGGGTCCATACTTGGGTGTTAGGAGTGTCATTGGCCCTTATTACACAAAACAGCAGAAATTTCCTGTTTGTGCCCTCAGGCTATTAGAAAAATTAATTTAAGTGCAAAAACGTTTAAAAATCATAATTTCTCAAATTGCTGAGATAAATTCCAAATGTCATTTGCGATGCGTCTATGGTGCACAGACCTTGCTTATTCACTATTAGCATCGTATGTGCGTTGATTCCTAAACCTCTTTTTTTACTCAAAATTTTGGTTTTTTCGGACAAATATTCCCTTGTTGTAGTTTGCTCCAGAGTTTTTCGACCAGTTATTGTAGCCTAAGCAATTCTACATCGATTTCACTTAAAACTGGGTTCTTCACGATAGACCCAGTTCTCGAATTTTTCGATCGAAGTTCCGTAATCGATGGTTTTCCCGAACAAATGCTGTATTTTCCAAACGATTGGTGCGGAATTGTGAAAGAAAATAATCGATTTTCATATTGATTATGTACATTGCAAAGTACTAAGACAGAATGTTACAGAAAGCAAGTTGGAAACCGATTCAAACGCAATTCTGATTTTTCGCACGCAATCAGAATGAAAATTTTCGAAAAAATGGTTGAAAGGAGAGATCAGCCATTGAACATTGGCTAAATATTATTCACATCATTAGTACTTCACAACAAGCCACATAAATGAAAACATTACAAACTTGAGAAATTTTGAAATTTTCAGACCATGACCCCCGGGTCATGATAATCAAAATTTTCAAATTGATCCAAGTGATTGGCTTCTGGTGCCATATTACTCGTCTCACCTCGAAACTTTGAGTAGGCCACAATTCCGCACCAATCGTTTGGAAAATACAGCATTTGTTCGGGAAAACCATCGATTACGGAACTTCGATCGAAAAATTCGAGAACTGGGTCTATCGTGAAGAACCCAGTTTTAAGTGAAATCGATGTAGAATTGCTTAGGCTACAATAACTGGTCGAAAAACTCTGGAGCAAACTACAACAAGGGATGATTTGCCCAAAAAACCAAAATTTTGAGTAAAAAAAGAGGTTTAGGAATCAACGCACATACGATGCTAATAGTGAATAAGCAAGGTCTGTGCACCCTAGACGCATCGCAAATGATATTTGGAATTTATCTCAACAATTTGAGAAATTATGATTTTTAAACGTTTTTGCACTTAAATTATTTTTTTTAATAGCCTGAGGGCACAAACAGGAAATTTCTGCTGTTTTGTGTAATAAGGGCCAATGACACTCCTAACACCCAAGTATGGACCCCCAGCTCTCATTGCTAGCGCACGCGTCCGGGGGGTGGTCAGTATGATCGAGTCTTACGGAGCATGCCTCTTAATATAGCAGTAGTTTTACGAAAATTTTACGAAAAAGATTTTACGCACAGCCCTGATATGTATGCGTCATCTGTGTGCTCTGTATATCTTTTCTCTTCGCATTCTCCATAATTTCTGAATCTTTTCGCTTTGTCTTCATCCTACCTCTATATCTATTTTCATCACGCAAACACTTGACTAATATTTATTTATTTATTTATTTATTTATCCATCAGTTAACAGCAAGAATAATGAAAGAATGAAGCAATAAGGGAGTGATGGAGTCGCTTTAAGCGCTTTCGGTTGGGGAGAGTGACGGCTTAAGTTGAATAATGATATTAAGGACGAATACGAGATTGAGTTATAATATTGTGAGGGGGCAAATTTAGTATCCCTGCTCGGAATATATGGGGAGGGGAAGAGACAAGCTCTTGGGTGAGGGAGTTCCAAGTGGACAAAGATCTAGAAGCCCAAGTAGAAAGAGATTTAGGAATACAAAAAGGGAGAAATATCCGATAACGATGGCTAATTCTATTACAATCAATATAGTATAAGTGAGAGGAGTCAAATAAACAATAGTTATGTACTGTGCTATGGAGAAATTGGAGATTTATTTATTTATTTATTTATTTATTTATTTATTTATCATACATCCAATAAAGATGTGACAACATTTGAAACAAAGAATAAATAAGTGACTAAGAGAATCGGGAAAGTGGATGGTAGGAATAGGGGTTAGAGAAGAGGGAGGGGAGTGCAGGTCTTCATATGTAGACTAAAATCAAAGATCAATATGATCTAAGATAGGTTGGCAAGACCTAGCGGGGGAGGAGTCCGCATTGATTCAATATATATCGGATTGAATCGAGTCTACTATGAGGAAGTGCATTAAAGTGATGTGATGGTAATTCCTAATTTATCAATAAGGTCAGGGCAATCACGAATGGCTCTTCTATATTCTAATGTGGGGAGTTGAAGAAAAGCGTTGCGTTCGTTAAAAGGTAAGGGAGCAAGCTTGCACTTAGCAAATAGTCTATATGTGAAATTTCTTTGTACACTTTCTATTGAATTGGTAAGGTATTTAAGGGTGGGATTCCAGATAATAGGGCATGATTCAAGAATTGGTCTTATATAAACGGTATAAGCTCTAGATAAAAGTAAATGGGAACGAGAGTGGACTGACAAGAATAGCATATTGATACTTTGTCCTTAGTAGTGATGACAGATATATGGTGATTAAAAGATAAATCAGTGGACAACCATTCATAATATACTGGGTACGAGGCTTTAAAGGGTCAATATAGAGGACAGTACATTTGGGGGCAGATATAGTCATATTCCATATGAGACTCCAATCAACAATAGAATCTATAGCCGATTGCAGAGATTTACCTTCGGAGGGAACGGGGGCGTAAATCTTTAGATCATCAGCAAAAATACCGTATTTGACTCCAGAAGGCGACTAATATGAACTTTGACTATTATTATTAGTGATATTGTCTCGACTTGACAATATGCGTCTTCTGTGTGCTCAATTCTCTTATCTTTTATCTTCGCATTCTCCCTTCTTTCTGAATCTTTTCACTTTTAACTTCTCTTCAGCTACCTATCATTCCTCTCTACTTTCGCGACGCAATCACTTGACTCTTACTAACCTCTTACTAAAGTAAAACAAATATTGTTCGAATTGTGCTTTTCGAATTGCTCCTCCCTTTTCTTCATCAGTTAAGTGAATCGTCTTCCCTTGACTAGTCGGCACTCATCTTTACTGGTGAGTATATATATATATTTTTTTTCTTTTTCATTTGGAACTTGCTCGTCTTGTTCCCGTGGTTTTAAATATAAAATCAATCAATTAACTTTCAAGTCATTCAGAGCAATATCATTCATTCCGTTAAGAAATACTATAATGGCCCGAACGAAAAAGTACGACGAAACGTACAAAACTCCGGTTGGTCGTAAAGAGACAGAGGTGGAGAAGAGAAAGCGTAGGAATAGTAAGGCACAAGCTCTTCACAGGTATTGTAATCATTTTATTGTCAAAAAGGTATAAAAATAACGTGGAAAAAGGAAGTGGCATTTTGTTCTATAGTAGATTAGAGATCCATATTAGCTTTATAGAAATTCTTTTTTGTATTCAAGGAGCTGTAATCTATAGTTCTTCATTCATCGTTACATTCGCCTGACTCGCCGACGCCGTCAACTAAGAAAATCCATCAGGGTTTTCACTTGAGACCCAACGCACTTCAAAATTGACGCCGACATGCGCGTAAGCCAGATGTAACGTTTTTTTTTACGTGACTGCGTAGGTGCGTCAGGCAAATGTAACGATGCATTAACCATAATATGAAATGATCGGTCGAAAAATACATTTATTGTTTATTTTTGCTTGAAACCAAAAAATAAAGAATTTTGCATAACCAAAAATTTAATTTTAATCGGACTTTATCGATTCCTCGACCCATTTAAACTAGATTATTCAAGGGAACGACGGATAAAAGGAGCTGTGGAGGATCTCCCCGCGGTGCAGAAGAAGTATGACGAGTTGAAAGCTGAACATAAGAAGATCATGTCGCAAAAAGACATGGAGATTGCGGGATTGCAAAGAGACGTATGTCAGTTACTGCCAAATATCGTAGCATAAATGAGCGTGAACCACTCTGAGCAAGTTAATCAATCATCAACTTATTGTCCAATATTCGTTACATGGTGCACTGCTCCATTTCATTACTATTTCATTGCTCCATTTCAAATCGGATGGGTACTCTCTTCATGAAAAAAAAAATGTACTTTCAATGCGCATAGTGAACTTTAGACATATCGCACTCACGGCAAATTCTCTTAGATATAGGTTGTCTAACTGTTCAGCTATAGATATAGGTTAGCTTACTCCAAACTCTCTCAAAAAGACACGTTAGATAATACTCTCTCGCTCGAGATTGTAACGGTGACTGGAGTAAGCTAACTAAGAAATCTCACATTTGAGACAACGTCTTTCTAATTGTCGTATGTTAGATAACCAATATCTCAAATATGAGATAGTTTGCCGTCAGTGCGGGAATCAATATCAGATATGTCTTTCGATTCGTGCGATGAATCTCTATCATTCTATCCGAACAGTCTTATTGCGAAAAAACTCGATTGTCTCCATCTTTAAACACGTTTATCAAGAGTAAGCTCTGACGTGCATGGCAACCAAAAAAACTTAGTACTTCCGATAGTCCCAGAACTCCTGGTTGGCAGTGATTTTCGATGACCAGGGCAAAATGAGCGGGCGCTCAGGAAGACTGAGATACTCGGGAATCTCTACATATTAGCATTATTTATACCCATTTTATCCGTAAATGTAAATATACACACTGAAAAATGAAGTGTTAAAGTGGAACACCAATAGGTGTTCCGAGTGAATATGTAGTCCCTAATGTGTTCTAATTAACAGCTTTTTCCAAAAAGGGGAAAATTGGAACACATGGGGATGTTCAAAATAACAATGTTCAATAGAGCACATTAATTTTTTACACAATATTATTAACTTCACTATTAACAAGTACATTTGAAATACTGTTTAATTACAGGTGGAAACTCTTCAACGGTGGTTATATACTCGTCAGCAAGGAACTTGGTGCAATGATGAAGTACCCATGCCTGCTCCAGTGGTTAGTGATATTTCAATTCTTTTGAACTTTCTTTTAATCATTATTTGGAAGATTTACCTGTACAGTACAGCCCGGTCGTGTTTTGTACACATGTTGCGCTGCGCTCTGCTGCGGGGCGCATTTGGACGCATCATTTTTTCCTTTGCGTATGATTTTTTTTGGATTCTCAAAGTCTTAATCAAGAGTTTCCGTGTTAAAAAGTTCTTTTAATGACTAAAGAAAATGAAACAAAATTTTTATTAATGAGAAAAAGCAATTAAAAGGCAAATCACACTGGTCCGAAAATGATGGGTAAAAATTTACTGGAAAGGTATACTGTATTTTTTCATATCGATCGCACGATCGCCGAAAGATATTTTTGAAAATTTACAGTACCCATGATTTTCGGACCAGTGTGATTTGCCTTTTAATTGCTTTTTCTTATTAATAAAAATGTTGTTTCATTTTCTTTAGTCATTAAAAGAAGTTTTTAACACGGAAACTTGATTAAGACTTTGAGAATCTAAAAAAATCATACGCAAGGGAAAAAATGATGCGTCCAAATGCGCCCCGCAGCGGAGCGCAGCGCAACATGTGTACAAAACACGACCGGGCTGTACTGTATAGGGAAACATTTACTCAAAAAATTTAAATAATAATTTAAAGCTTGTTCAAAGATTATTTTTTTAAAGATCTTAATCAAGATATTCTAGAATTACATGAATGGTGGTCCAGTAGCTTTTCTCAACAACCAGTATCAGCATATGGCCAATAACCAGATTCGATTTTATTAGAAACACCAATCTACGAGCTTTGGTCCTATCGTCGTAGATTGTAATTTGACGCGAACAACGTCTTACTAGAGCCATGTTGAATATGTTTCAAAAATTCTTTTTTTTTTAATTTTCGATCAAAATACCGTCAAAACGAAAAAAAGTGAAACATTTGTCAAAATTTTTGAAAAATTTTGACAAAAGTTCACAAGATTTTGAAAATTTTGAATCATGATATCTAAATGGGGTTGCTAGTTTTTTATTAGATAATAGGGTATTTGAGCATCTCTGAGCTTGCTTAATTTACATGTGAAGAATTATTTTGAAATAAATCACTGTGAACGCTGTTTTGTGAAACTGGTATACGATAGGATTTTCTAAAGTATACCAGTTTTGCAGCCTGATCTTTGCCAAGATCCAAACAGTGCAAATTCGCTATAGGAAGTCAGGTAATGCTATATATAACCATTGTTAGTCGAAAAAAGCTCGATGGCAGCAGTTTTACAGTAAGATTCTACAGTATGCTACAGTATACCAATTCTGCTGTTTCCCGATTAATTTTTTCACTTTTATCGTGCATAACTGTATTGGGCAAACACATCCACAATGAAAAACCTTAGATAATACATCATCAAGATCGTGAAAAATGCTCAAACGGGGAATCATGTGAACTTTTGTCAAAATTTTTCAAAATTTTTGAAAAATGTTTCACTTTTTTTCGTTTTGACGGTATTCTAGCATAACGTAAATGGTGGTCCAGTAGCTTCTTTCAACAACCAGTATCAGGATTTGTAAGAAACATCAATTTAAGATCCTTGGTCCTACCATCTTATGGGGAGTTAAAATCCTAGAAAAGTAGATGGAAAAGTGAAAAGTAGTGTTAATTTTGTGATTGTAAAAGTAGTTGGAAAAGTAGCATTGCTTCGTAATTGACAGACTATTACAATACATACCCCATTACGCGAGTGTTGGATGGCTACTTTTACAACTACTTTTACAATCATAAAATTAACACTACTTTTCACTTTTCCATCTACTTTTCCAAGATTTTAACACCACATTAGACATATTTTGACACAAACAGCGTCTTACTAGATTTAATGACCTTATCACGCGTGTCACTGAAGAATCGAGTAAAATCCGTGGGTGGTTGGCACATTTTCTGACCCCCACATATTAATGCATTTTTTGGTAGTCTATATGGTAACTAAGAGGTAGCCCCGAGCGTTTTTGCATTTCTTCACTTTTGACGTCGAGAGACGTCGTCGAACTTTTTGGAGGCCGAAATTTGCCAACTTTGGAGCTCTGTAGCTCTTCGGGGAGTGGTTTTTGTATCGAGTCGTCAATAGAAGAATTTCCTAGAACGTCCAGGACAATGCACCTGCATCATTGGCCGATCGATTATCCTTATTATGATGATTATCCTGATTGGTTGATATTCTCTTCTATCAACTTTTCATACATCTCTTTGTAGTGAAATGGATAAGATGTCGGCGCTTAGTTTTGCCGGTCAGGTGTTCGATCCTCCTTGCCGCAGTGATCTTTTGCTGGTTTTTCTTTTGTTGAAATTGAAAAACTAATAATGAATTTACAAGGCAATTGAAATGTTTGTGATTATGGAAAAAAGAAAAGAGAATACACTTTAACTTATCAGTTTTAGTAAACTTTAACAAGACGAGGAAGAGAAGAGTTGGGGATGAGTCGGGGGACTCGGAGCTGGACGATGAGGGAGGAGGAAAAGAATGAATAGAATGAGGACGTGAAAATTTTTGGAAAACAATTTTTTAGGATGGTGGTCGAGGAAGAGTGTGATGAAATATACCTATGAATTTGAAGCCTCTTTGTTGTCGTATTGTAATTTGCCTTCAAAATATTCATTGATTGGCTATGATTTATGAATAGAATTATAGAAATGAATATTCACAAGTTATCAAGAATAGCTAAGAGGTGTAAAACTAATGAGAATGGGAGAATTGTTCATACGAGGCAGACGAGTGAGTAGATCACTGGCTGCGTCACTCTTCTCTCGTGTGATCGCACGCAATGAAAATCTTGAAATGCTCATATCTTCCGAGCATAACCTCATACAAAAACGTTCAGTATACCGTTGAATTCCTCTCGACAAGATGAGTCGATCGAGCTATTGAAAACTTTCGGCTTCGATTTTTGTTAAAAACCATTTAACAAAATCGATTTACAAAAATACTAATTAAAATATCGATCGGCCAATGATGCAGGTGCATTCTCCTGGACGTTATAGGAAATTCTTCTATCGACGACTCGATACGAAAACCACTCCCCGAAGAGCTACAGAGCTCCAAACTTGGCAAATTTCGGCCTCCAAAAAGTTTGACGACGTCTCTCGGCGTCAAAAATGAAGATATGCACAAAAGCTCTTGCTATCTTATTAGGGACCATATGGACTACCGAAAAATGACTTCTGCTCATTTTAGACTTTTTCAATGTGCCACCGTTTATTCGAACCTTACGCGACACGCGTGTTATGCCATTTTGAACGAGCTCAAAAAAATTTTTTTTTTAATTTTTGATTAAAATATTCTAGAATAACGTGAATGGTGGTCCAGCAGCTTCTTTCAACAACCAGTATCAACCAATGACCAATAACCCGGTAGGATTTTATAAGAAACATCAATTTATGAGCTTTAGTCTACCATCGTAGACGTAATTTGACGCGAATTGCATTCATTATATAACTGTTAAATTTGTGCAGTTGTATGGTATTTTTCATCATTTTTTATTTTACATATTTGCTACTCTTCCCTTATTCATCTTCGGTATAACTTCGTAACTGTCAGAAATTGAATAACCTTTTTTTTTTTTTTTCGTATCGAGTCGTCGATAGAAGAATTTCCTATAACGTCCAGGAGAATGCACCTGCATCATTGGCCGATCGATATTTTAATTAGTATTTTTGTAAATCGATTTTGTTAAATGGTTTTTAACAAAAATCGAAGCCGAAAGTTTTCAATAGCTCGATCGACTCATCTTGTCGAGAGGAATTCAACGGTATACTGAACGTTTTTGTATGAGGTTATGCTCGGAAGATATGAGCATTTCAAGATTTTCATTGCGTGCGATCACACGAGAGAAGAGTGACGCAGCCAGTGATCTACTCACTCGTCTGCCTCGTATGAACAATTCTAAGGGAAGAGTAGCAAATATGTAAAATAAAAAATGATGAAAAATACCATACAACTGCACAAATTTAACAGTTATATAATGAATGCAATTCGCGTCAAATTACGTCTACGATGGTAGACTAAAGCTCATAAATTGATGTTTCTTATAAAATCCTACCGGGTTATTGGTCATTGGTTGATACTGGTTGTTGAAAGAAGCTGCTGGACCACCATTCACGTTATTCTAGAATATTTTAATCAAAAATTAAAAAAAAATTTTTTTGAGCTCGTTCAAAATGGCATAACACGCGTGTCGCGTAAGGTTCGAATAAACGGTGGCACATTGAAAAAGTCTAAAATGAGCAGAAGTCATTTTTCGGTAGTCCATATGGTCCCTAATAAGATAGCAAGAGCTTTTGTGCATATCTTCATTTTTGACGCCGAGAGACGTCGTCAAACTTTTTGGAGGCCGAAATTTGCCAAGTTTGGAGCTCTGTAGCTCTTCGGGGAGTGGTTTTCGTATCGAGTCGTCGATAGAAGAATTTCCTATAACGTCCAGGAGAATGCACCTGCATCATTGGCCGATCGATATTTTAATTAGTATTTTTGTAAATCGATTTTGTTAAATGGTTTTTAACAAAAATCGAAGCCGAAAGTTTTCAATAGCTCGATCGACTCATCTTGTCGAGAGGAATTCAACGGTATACTGAACGTTTTTGTATGAGGTTATGCTCGGAAGATATGAGCATTTCAAGATTTTCATTGCGTGCGATCACACGAGAGAAGAGTGACGCAGCCAGTGATCTACTCACTCGTCTGCCTCGTATGAACAATTCTCCCATTCTCATTAGTTTTACACCTCTTAGCTATTCTTGATAACTTGTGAATATTCATTTCTATAATTCTATTCATAAATCATAGCCAATCAATGAATATTTTGAAGGCAAATTACAATACGACAACAAAGAGGCTTCAAATTCATAGGTATATTTCATCACACTCTTCCTCGACCACCATCCTAAAAAATTGTTTTCCAAAAATTTTCACGTCCTCATTCTATTCATTCTTTTCCTCCTCCCTCATCGTCCAGCTCCGAGTCCCCCGACTCATCCCCAACTCTTCTCTTCCTCGTCTTGTTAAAGTTTACTAAAACTGATAAGTTAAAGTGTATTCTCTTTTCTTTTTTCCATAATCACAAACATTTCAATTGCCTTGTAAATTCATTATTAGTTTTTCAATTTCAACAAAAGAAAAACCAGCAAAAGATCACTGCGGCAAGGAGGATCGAACACCTGACCGGCAAAACTAAGCGCCGACATCTTATCCATTTCACTACAAAGAGATGTATGAAAAGTTGATAGAAGAGAATATCAACCAATCAGGATAATCATCATAATAAGGATAATCGATCGGCCAATGATGCAGGTGCATTGTCCTGGACGTTCTAGGAAATTCTTCTATTGACGACTCGATACAAAAACCACTCCCCGAAGAGCTACAGAGCTCCAAAGTTGGCAAATTTCGGCCTCCAAAAAGTTCGACGACGTCTCTCGACGTCAAAAGTGAAGAAATGCAAAAACGCTCGGGGCTACCTCTTAGTTACCATATAGACTACCAAAAAATGCATTAATATGTGGGGGTCAGAAAATGTGCCAACCACCCACGGATTTTACTCGATTCTTCAGTGACACGCGTGATAAGGTCATTAAATCTAGTAAGACGCTGTTTGTGTCAAAATATGTCTAATGTGGTGTTAAAATCTTGGAAAAGTAGATGGAAAAGTGAAAAGTAGTGTTAATTTTATGATTGTAAAAGTAGTTGTAAAAGTAGCCATCCAACACTCGCGTAATGGGGTATGTATTGTAATAGTCTGTCAATTACGAAGCAATGCTACTTTTCCAACTACTTTTACAATCACAAAATTAACACTACTTTTCACTTTTCCATCTACTTTTCTAGGATTTTAACTCCCCATAAGATGGTAGGACCAAGGATCGTAAATTGATGTTTCTTACAAATCCTGATACTGGTTGTTGAAAGAAGCTACTGGACCACCATTTACGTTATGCTAGAATACCGTCAAAACGAAAAAAAGTGAAACATTTTTCAAAAATTTTGAAAAATTTTGACAAAAGTTCACATGATTCCCCGTTTGAGCATTTTTCACGATCTTGATGATGTATTATCTAAGGTTTTTCATTGTGGATGTGTTTGCCCAATACAGTTATGCACGATAAAAGTGAAAAAATTAATCGGGAAACAGCAGAATTGGTATACTGTAGCATACTGTAGAATCTTACTGTAAAACTGCTGCCATCGAGCTTTTTTCGACTAACAATGGTTATATATAGCATTACCTGACTTCCTATAGCGAATTTGCACTGTTTGGATCTTGGCAAAGATCAGGCTGCAAAACTGGTATACTTTAGAAAATCCTATCGTATACCAGTTTCACAAAACAGCGTTCACAGTGATTTATTTCAAAATAATTCTTCACATGTAAATTAAGCAAGCTCAGAGATGCTCAAATACCCTATTATCTAATAAAAAACTAGCAACCCCATTTAGATATCATGATTCAAAATTTTCAAAATCTTGTGAACTTTTGTCAAAATTTTTCAAAAATTTTGACAAATGTTTCACTTTTTTTCGTTTTGACGGTATTTTGATCGAAAATTAAAAAAAAAAAGAATTTTTGAAACATATTCAACATGGCTCTAGTAAGACGTTGTTCGCGTCAAATTACAATCTACGACGATAGGACCAAAGCTCGTAGATTGGTGTTTCTAATAAAATCGAATCTGGTTATTGGCCATATGCTGATACTGGTTGTTGAGAAAAGCTACTGGACCACCATTCATGTAATTCTAGAATATCTTGATTAAGATCTTTAAAAAAATAATCTTTGAACAAGCTTTAAATTATTATTTAAATTTTTTGAGTAAATGTTTCCCTATACAGTACAGCCCGGTCGTGTTTTGTACACATGTTGCGCTGCGCTCCGCTGCGGGGCGCATTTGGACGCATCATTTTTTCCCTTGCGTATGATTTTTTTAGATTCTCAAAGTCTTAATCAAGTTTCCGTGTTAAAAACTTCTTTTAATGACTAAAGAAAATGAAACAACATTTTTATTAATAAGAAAAAGCAATTAAAAGGCAAATCACACTGGTCCGAAAATCATGGGTACTGTAAATTTTCAAAAATATCTTTCGGCGATCGTGCGATCGATATGAAAAAATACAGTATACCTTTCCAGTAAATTTTTACCCATCATTTTCGGACCAGTGTGATTTGCCTTTTAATTGCTTTTTCTCATTAATAAAAATTTTGTTTCATTTTCTTTAGTCATTAAAAGAACTTTTTAACACGGAAACTCTTGATTAAGACTTTGAGAATCCAAAAAAAATCATACGCAAAGGAAAAAATGATGCGTCCAAATGCGCCCCGCAGCAGAGCGCAGCGCAACATGTGTACAAAACACGACCGGGCTGTACTGTACAGGTAAATCTTCCAAATAATGATTAAAAGAAAGTTCAAAAGAATTGAAATATCACTAACCACTGGAGCAGGCATGGGTACTTCATCATTGCACCAAGTTCCTTGCTGACGAGTATATAACCACCGTTGAAGAGTTTCCACCTGTAATTAAACAGTATTTCAAATGTACTTGTTAATAGTGAAGTTAATAATATTGTGTAAAAAATTAATGTGCTCTATTGAACATTGTTATTTTGAACATCCCCATGTGTTCCAATTTTCCCCTTTTTGGAAAAAGCTGTTAATTAGAACACATTAGGGACTACATATTCACTCGGAACACCTATTGGTGTTCCACTTTAACACTTCATTTTTCAGTGTGTATATTTACATTTACGGATAAAATAGGTATAAATAATGCTAATATGTAAAGATTCCCGAGTATCTCAGTCTTAATGAGCGCTCGCTCATTTTGCCCGGAGCCTACTCTTGATAAACGTGTTTAAAGATGGAGACCCTCGAGGTTTTCCGTAATAAGAATGATAGAGATTCATCGCACGAATCGAAAGACATATCTGATATTGATTCCCGATATGTCTAAAGTTCACTATGCGCATTGAAAGTACAATTTTCAAGGCATGTAGAGAGTGCCCATCCGATTTGAAATGGACCAATGAAATGGTAATGAAATGGAGCAGTGCAACATGTAACGAATTTTGGACAATAAGTTGATGATTGATTAACTTGCTCAGAGTGGTTCACGCTCATTTATGCTACAATATTTGGCAGTAACTGACATACATCTCTTTTCAATCCCGCAATCTCCATGTCTTTTTGCGACATGATCTTCTTATGTTCAGCTTTCAACTCGTCATACTTCTTCTGTACCGCGGGGAGATCCTCCACAGCTACTTTTCTCCGTCGTTCCCTTGAATAATCTAGTTTAAATGGGTCGAGGAATCGATAAAGTCCGATTAAAATTAAATTTTTGGTTATGCAAAATTCTTTATTTTTTTGGTTTCAAGCAAAAATAAACAATAAATGTATTTTTCGACCGATCATTTCATATTATGGTTAATGCATCGTTACATTTGCTTGACGCACCAACGCCGTCACGTAAAAAAACGTTACATCTGGCTTACGCGCATGTCGGCGTCAATTTTGAAGTGCGTTGGGTCTCAAGTGAAAACCCTGATGGATTTTCTTAGTTGACGGCGTCGGCGAGTCAGGCGAATGTAACGATGAATGAAGAACTATAGATTACAGCTCCTTGAATACAAAAAAGAATTTCTATAAAGCTAATATGGATCTCTAATCTACTATAGAACAAAATGCCACTTCCTTTTTCCACGTTATTTTTATACCTTTTTGACAATAAAATGATTACAATACCTGTGAAGAGCTTGTGCCTTACTATTCCTACGATTTCTCTTCTCCACCTCTGTCTCTTTACGACCAACCGGAGTTTTGTACGTTTCGTCGTTCTTTTTCGTTCGGGCCATTATAGTATTTCTTAACGGAATGAATGATATTGCTCTGAATGACTTGAAAGTTAATTGATTGATTTTATACTTAAAACCACGGGAACAAGACGAGCAAGTTCCAAATGAAAAAGAAAAAAAATATATATATATATACTCACCGGTAAAGATGAGTGCCGACTAGTCAAGGGAAGACGATTCACTTAACTGATGAAGAAAAGGGAGGAGCAATTCGAAAAGCACAATTCGAACAATATTTGTTTTACTTTAGTAAGAGGTTAGTAAGAGTCAAGTGATTGCGTCGCGAAAGTAGAGAGGTATGATAGGTAGCTGAAGAGAAGTTAAAAGTGAAAAGATTCAGAAAGAAGGGAGAATGCGAAGATAAAAGATAAGAGAATTGAGCACACAGAAGACGCATATTGTCAAGTCGAGACAATATCACTAATAATAATAGTCAAAGTTCATATTAGTCGCCTTCTGGAGTCAAATACGGTATTTTTGCTGATGATCTAAAGATTTACGCCCCCGTTCCCTCCGAAGGTAAATCTCTGCAATCGGCTATATTGTTGATTGGAGTCTCATATGGAATATGACTATACCTGCCCCCAAATGTACTGTCCTCTATATTGACCCTTTAAAGCCTCGTACCCAGTATATTATGAATGGTTGTCCACTTTCCTCATCGCCTGTTGTAAGAGACTTAGGAGTTCATATGAGCACTGATTTATCTTTTAATCACCATATATCTGTCATCACTACTAAGGACAAAGTATCAATATGCTATTCTTGTCAGTCCACTCTCGTTCCCATTTACTTTTATCTAGAGCTTATACCGTTTATATAAGACCAATTCTTGAATCATGCCCTATTATCTGGAATCCCACCCTTAAATACCTTACCAATTCAATAGAAAGTGTACAAAGAAATTTCACATTTGCTATTTGCTAAGTGCAAGCTTGCTCCCTTACCTTTTAACGAACGCAACGCTTTTCTTCAACTCCCCACATTAGAATATAGAAGAGCCATTCGTGATTGCCCTGACCTTATTGATAAATTAGGAATTACCATCACATCACTTTAATGCACTTCCTCATAGTAGACTCGATTCAATCCGATATATATTGAATCAATGCGGACTCCTCCCCCGCTAGGTCTTGCCAACCTATCTTAGATCATGTTGATCTTTGATCTTAGTCTACATATGAATACATATGAATACATATACATATGAAGACCTGCACTCCCCTCCCTCTTCTCTAACCCCTATTCCTACCATCCACTTTCCCGATTCTCTTAGTCACTTATTTATTCTTTGTTTCAAATGTTGTCACATCTTTATTGGATGTATGATAAATAAATAAATAAATAAATAAATAAATCTCCAATTTCTCCATAGCACAGTACATAACTATTGTTTATTTGACTCCTCTCACTTATACTATATTGATTGTAATAGAATTAGCCATCGTTATCGGATATTTCTCCCTTTTTGTATTCCTAAATCTCTTTCTACTTGGGCTTCTAGATCTTTGTCCACTTGGAACTCCCTCACCCAAGAGCTTGTCTCTTCCCCTCCCCATATATTCCGTGCAGGGATACTAAATTTGCCCCCTATTATAACTCAATCTCGTATTCGTCCTTAATATCATTATTCAACTTAAGCCGTCACTCTCCCCAACCGAAAGCGCTTAAAGCGACTCCATCACTCCCTTATTGCTTCATTCTTTCATTATTCTTGCTTTTAACTGATGGATAAATAAATAAATAAATAAATAAATATTAGTCAAGTGTTTGCGTGATGAAAATAGATATAGAGGTAGGATGAAGACAAAGCGAAAAGATTCAGAAATTATGGAGAATGCGAAGAGAAAAGATATACAGAGCACACAGATGACGCATACATATCAGGGCTGTGCGTAAAATCTTTTTCGTAAAATTTTCGTAAAACTACTGCTATATTAATAATTGACCGACCACCATCAAGTTTGTAATAGTACTATTCTAAAAAAACCGAGAGATTTAGAGAACGATTGAGATCAGAGGTAGAGAAAGGGAGAGGCATATAGAAAGAAATAGAGAACAGAGAATGCGAGATAGAGCTGTTAAGAATGTCGAAAAAAACTTAAATGATAAGCAAACTAAATTGATCTGTGCAAGGGAACGAAGATTATAAACAGAAATGAATCACTATAACAGTGAACGTGCAGTTAAGAACATAATGTAATGACTCACCACGAATATTTGTTGACGTGATAAAAATCGTTTATTTATTTTATATTTGTATGCGGTGTTACATTTTGTTACGTGCGTACGCCTTAACCTAACGACAGAGACGTTAGAAGAAGTTACGGCGTACGCACAAAATGTACATAACACCGCATTACAGTTTATTGCTTAAACACATTTATTTTTGTACATAATTTATGAAGGGACTAATCAATAAATCATTGAGATGGATATTTTTAATTTAATTTAATTTATCTTACATCAAAAAGATGCGACAACATTTGAAGAACATGTAAATGAGAGAATGTGGGGCAAAACGAGAGGGGTGGGTAAGGGGGATAGAGGGGAAAAACGTTTGAATATGGACTTATAAACTTTATCTATCTTATTATATTATTGTTGATACAGTTGAAACAGTAAAAATAAGTATGTATATACAAGCAAGGTTAATGAAATAGTGAATATAGGATAAGCCTAGTCGAAAATATCGGAGCGTTGGAAAAATCTCTGTAATTTGAATCTTTGAACGTATTTGATTGCCACTTGAGGTTTACTGTAAAAAATGTCTTCTGATCTTTTACTGCCAATACAGCCTATCCATCGTCAGTGTACCCCGTTCTCTTATCTTTTCTCTTGCCGTTCTTAATTCTTTATTTATCTTTGCTCTTCGAATTTCTCTCCGGTTTCGTCACGTAAAAGCAATTTACTATCTTCTCTTTAACTATTATTACAGTAGTAATAGTGGTCCCTCGCTTTTCTTCTCCGTTCATTATATCATTAGAAAGTGCATAGCCTTCCGATTAAAAATTCGACACTCTTATGACGCGTTAAAAAATTGTTGAGCCGAAAAAAGCGAGTTTCCGAGTGTAAAAATGTACCCTGGAAACACGAAAATGTAAATTCGATATTTGAATTCGCGGGCGCGAATAAGGTGCGGGAATTCAAATTTGCACTTCCAGCTGCGAGATTCCGATGTCTAAAGAAGATGAAATGTGAAAGAAAAAGAAATTCGGGATTTTCTTAATTTTTAAAACACAGAAATTGGAAGTCGGAAGTACGGGATTTGAATTCCCGCACCTTATTCGCACCCGCGAATCCAAATATCAACTTTTCATTTTCGGTTTTCCAGGGTACATTTCAATACATTTTTTTTTCGGTTTTCAACCATTTTTTTAACGAGCCATGACCTACCTTTGACAGTGATTATTCGTTATTACAGTACAGCCCGGTCGTGTTTTGTACACATTCTGCGCTGCGCTCCCCAGCGGGGCGCATTTGGACGCATCATTTATTTCCTTACTGTATGGATATTTTTGTATTCTCAAAGTCTTAATCATGAGTTTCCGTGATAAAAAGTTCTTTTAAAGACTAAAGAAACTGAAACAAAATTTTTATTAATGAGAAAAAAACAATTAAAAGGCAAATCACACTGGTCCGAAAATGATGGGTATTAATTTATTCGAAAGGTATACTGTATGATTTGCATATCGATTGAAGATCGCTGTGAAATATTTTTGAAAATTTACAGTACCCATCATTTTCGGACCAGTGTGATTTTCCTTTTAATTGTTTTTTTCTCATTAATAAAAACAGTGTTTCAGTTTCTTTAGTCTCTAAAAGAACTTTTTATCACGGAAATTCATGATTAAGACTTTGAGAATACAAAAATATCCATACAGTAAGGAAATCAATGATGCGTCCAAATGCGCCCCGCTGCGGAGCGCAGCGCAGAATGTGTACAAAACACGACCGGGTTGTACTGTATATCATTAGAAACCTGTTGTTATCTTGTTCTCGTGGTTTGACGTCTAAAATCAATCTACATTCAGTATTCACATTTAAAATTGTGCATTCGTTAAGAAAAAATGGTACGACCAAAAAAATCGGGGCTGTGCGATTCTCCGGTTAGCGGTTCAGAGACAGACAAAGAGAGGAAACTACAAAGGAACAGAATGGCACAAGCTGCGCATAGGTATTATTATATTTATATATACTTCCCTAACGGTTTTGTGCTTGAAATAAGGCCATTTCAATTCAAATATTCTTCTTACTTCAGAGAACTTTTCTCCCTTCCTTTCAGCAAAACAAGCCAAAAGTTCAAAGTTCAATAGTTGTTTTATAGTTATCGATGCACCAATGATAATATCCATTATCCATTTTTACTATGCATTAGTTAAAGTCCCGGTGATTCGGACCACGGTTGTACAAAAGTTTTGAAATGCTATCAGCTTTTACCATAATAGTTTACAGGCATTATTTATGGGTGTCATTTATCAGTCATAATAATTAAGAACAAAAGGATTGTTATAAACGAAATAAAAGTACAACAAGTTTTTGAAAACATTGTGTTTATTATTTTAATGTTAGAAAAATAAAATTCGAAATGGAATAGTGAGCTGGAGAAAATGGAATTTATTACAGAAACTTATTGTGATATATCAACTCCATGAGTCGAAAATTGCAGGATTTACTAAATTTATTGATTTATTCCTTAATGTTATTTTGGATTTTTTTGGTCAGAAAAAGAACGAAAATAAAAAAAAATGGATGTTTATGGTTTTTGTTCAAAAACAATAAAATTTAAGAAAACCTAAATGTTGCAGCCTTGGCTCGGACTTTGTGGGATATCACGTTAGTTCAGAATCTGTAATAGCGGGGCAACAATGAAGGAAGGGCGAATCACGTTTACCAACTTATAAAGAGTGCGAGGCGGATTCCAGGCGGGTTTGGAGGGCTGCATTAGAGAGAGGGCATGTGCTTGCGAGATTGCATCAAATGATTCTCTCTGTCACACTCTCCGCCGCGCGATCAAACCCGTCTACGGTGCGCCGCTCTGACTAATGAACTACCGTCTCATTATTATGAGACTTTGAAAACACACCAAACAGCGCACCACAGTGATGGCAAAAGTCGCCTCAGCATCTCCTTTGCCCAGCTATTTCCAACTCTTTCGCATTTTGAACTAACGTGATATATGCTAGTGTAGCAGCTCGGGAAGTGGTGGATGACGAATAAAAAACCGCTAAGAATCAAAAACCGATCGATTCCTCTGCACATTTAATCTAGATTATTCAAGGGAACGTCGGAAAAAAGCAGCTCTGGAGGATCTCCCCGCGATACAGAAGAAGTATGAAGAGTTGAAAGCTGAACATGAGAAGATCCAGCAAAGAGAGAGCGAATATAAGAATGTTATATCGCAAAAAAACATGGAGATTGCAGGATTACAGAGAGAGGTATGCCAGTCGCATCCTTATAAATACGTTTAATTACTGCTCAAAATCGTAACTAAAATAAGGATGAACCTCCTCTGGTATTTCCAAACTATTATAGTAGTTTACTTACGTGACGTCACAGACTAGTAGTTTACTGCTAGTTTACTACAAGTGAAACAACATTTGACGCAATGCAATAATTGACGCAATGCGTATTATACACCACTTCTAGTAAACTTACGTTTAACTAGCCGTAGACTTGCAAGTCTACGGCTAGTGGGAAATATAATTAAACTACTAGTTTGAAAATACCAGAGTCTAGATGCTAAAAACGCATTAGCTTATTGAATTAATGTCGTTACAGACCTATGTGGCCTCCTCGTCTATTAACAAGACCAAATGCGAAATACAGTTAAAATGGACAATGTGAGAGTTACTATCCTGCTTATAGGTGAACTATCTTCACTATAAGCATGGATATTATTACGATGATGCATTTGCCATGCCTTCTCACGCTACCATGGTCTGTATTATTTCACTTCTTGGGAACCATTTTAGAATCGATTTTTGGAAGATTTTCGATTTTTGGAAGATTTGGAAGATTTTTGGAAGTACATAAAGTTCACTGAAAAATCTTAATCAAGATGTTTTTAGAATGACATGGATGCGATTCCCGAATGTCCTTATATGCGATCAAACTTAACTAATCAGATCAATTATGAGGTAGGTTTTTTTTAAATATTTCAGCATCAATTTAACAGCATCACAAATTTTATCAAAGTATAATTGTCAAAGACTAAGTTCGTCAACTCTGACGGCACTACCTTGAATAATATACTATAACTATTCCTGGTCGACGATAGATTGGGAGTCTTCAGTACGAAATTTCAATTTATTCATATCATGAATAATTCTAGATGAATACTTACGTTCCCTTCATCTAGTCTCCAGTATGATAATCCCTTGAAATCGTATCAAGATATCGCTTCACAAAAGTTATTTTCAGCTCTCAAACGCAACTTCACACCGGTGGCATCTTGAACAGAAGAGACATGACTGAATCACCTTCAATACAAGACACCTTCCAATCCCCGTAGATATGTACATTTATTCCCACCTTGTGTATTTTATTGATGTAGCAACCATGGGATGGATGCTTTATTTGTTCAATTGTACGGTAACTTTTCATCTTTTTCACCTTGTTATCTTATTTTTTTATTCTTCCCATTTTTAAATCTTATTTTGATTCAGTTACAAAAATTATAGAAAATATTTTGTTCGAACCTTAGCTCGCTCCATCCACATCGGAAGCCTCTAAATAATCGCATGTTTTCCTCATTATAAAATGAGAATGTTTTAACGGATAGTTTTCTTACCATACACTGGTGGTGCAGTCGGTAGATAGTTTGGTCGATGTCCTCTCCTCACTGGTTCAGTTTTTTTCCAATGTCTCCTCTTTTGTAGAGTGTTTTCTGACTTTCTCAAAATACCAAATTTCCACAAACTGTTTCCGCGGCATTACGACATTTTGGAAAGGCCGTTTTGGAACACGGCCGTTTTGGAACGGGACGTTTTGGAACGGGACATTTTGGAACACGGACGTTTTGGAACACGGACGTTTTGGAACGGGACGTTTTGGAACGGGACGTTTTGGAACACGGACATTTTGGAACGGGACGTTTTGGAACACGGACGTTTTGGAACGGGACGTTTTGGAACGGGACGTTTTGGAACACGGCCGTTTTGGAACGGGACGTTTTGGAACACGGCGTTTTGGAACG
Source organism: Parapristionchus giblindavisi (assembly GCA_943737045.1). Classification (NCBI taxonomy): domain Eukaryota; kingdom Metazoa; phylum Nematoda; class Chromadorea; order Rhabditida; family Diplogasteridae; genus Parapristionchus; species Parapristionchus giblindavisi. Next base: position 511,699 of record CALSFV010000204.1, read on the forward strand.
GGACGTTTTGGAACACGGCCGTTTTGGAACGGGAAGTTTTGGAACGGGACGTTTTGGGACACGAACGTTTTGGAACGGGACGTTTTGGGACACGAACGTTTTGGAACGGGACGTTTTGGAACACGGCCGTTTTGGAACGGGAAGTTTTGGAACGGGACGTTTTGGAACACGGACGTTTTGGAACGGGAAGTTTTGGAACGGGACGTTTTGGAACACGGACGTTTTGGAACGGGACGATTTGGAATACGGACGTTTTGGAACGGGACGTTTTGGAACACGGCGTTTTGGACGTTTGGGGGGGGGGGGGGGTGACATTTCAGCAACCGCATTTCGGCAACCGACATTTCGGCAACGGGGCGTAACTCGGTTCGTAGGGGTCATAGAAACATGAGATGGGTATCAATGTGATCAGCATCAGCAACACTACAGTAATCTACGGTAACCCGGTTGGGTGGGTCAGATCAAGTTCGGTGGGTAAAAAAATTGTAGGAACAGCCACTTCTTGTGCGAAATCATTATCAGCTATTGCAAACTACAGTAATCTACCGTAATCCGGTTCGGTGGGTTAGATCAAGTTCGGTGGGTCAGACTTAACTAAAAATCGTCGGAATGGCCACTACGTGTGCGTTATCACTATGAGCTATTGCAAAATACCGTAATCTACCGTAACCCAGTTCGATGGGCCAGATTTCGCTAAAATTTTGTGTCAGGTTAGAGTAAGCATAACTGCAACTAACAACAGGGGTATGAGGTAAATTACGTTAATTTTTTTTTTAAATATTGATTAAATTTTCAAAGTTTATTTGAAAAAAAAATTGCTAGGACCCGACAAGCTAGTTATGGAACGTTACCGGAATGCCGGTTGTGGTTTTACTAAAATCTGACCTACCGAACTTGATGTGACCCACCGAACCGGATTACGGTAGATTATGGTAGTTTGCAATAGCTCATGATGATATCACACACGTAATGGCCATTCCGTCAATTTTTAGACAAATCTGACCCACCGAACTTAATCTGACCCACCGAACTGGGTTACGGTAGATAACGGTAGTTTGCAATAGCTCATAATGATAACTCACAAGTAGTGGCTGTTCCGACAATTTTTAGTGAAATCTGACAAACCGAACTTGATCTGACCCACTGAACTGGGTTACGGTAGATTACGGTAGTGTTACTGATGCTGTTGCCGAAATGTCGGTTGCCGAAATGCGGTTGCTGAAATGTCAACCTCCCCCCCCCCCCCCCCCAAAAACGTCCAAAACGCCCGTGTTCCAAAACGTCCCGTTCCAAAACGTCCGTATTCCAAATCGTCCCGTTCCAAAACGTCCGTGTTCCAAAACGTCCCGTTCCAAAACGTCCCGTTCCAAAACGTCCCGTTCCAAAATGTCCCGTTCCTAAACGGTCGTGTTCCAAAACGTCCCGTTCCAAAACGGCCGTTCCAAAATGCCGTTTCCGCATATAGGGAATTACGCGATTCAAACGACACTAGATTGCTTTAATGATTGTTGTGAACCATGATACCATTTTGCGCATCCTTTGATCGTACCACAAAAATGGAAATTCGCGATGCAATAACTTTAAAAAAATCATAACTTCCTTCCAATGTTCTACAAATATCGAACCCTCCATCAAAAGATATTGAGACTCATCCATTCGGCCACCACTAACGCGAGAAAGCGAGAGGGGAATATGAAAATTTGTCGGCGGGAAATGTTCAATTTTAAAAAAATCTTCTTTTTGGAGACCTATAGAATGACGTATGTCTTTGATCTTTATTCATATAAGAGGGGTTAGAATAAGAATGTTGGCCAAAATGTATTTGGCAGATTTTTTAGGCAATTTTGACGATGTCCAACGTGGCAAGTTGACAAATATGACGAGATAAATATTGGCTTTGAGGTTAGGATGGCTAAACTTGGAATGTGACAAATTATCCAGAGGGATACTTGGCATGAAATGGGCAGGCCAGAAAATCACGTGTAAAAATTGGCAACAAGTATTGAAAGCGTACATGCCAGAAATGCAAGTGTCATATTTGTCAAAATGCGGCTTACCAAAAATGATCGCAGCAAAATTGGCGTGGTTCCATAAACTAAGTTATTGTCAGATATGACAGTAGTAAAATTGGCAACAAAGTACCTTCCGAATCCGACATAATAGACGTTAGAAAATCTGGCATGCCAAATTTGACACCGTCTATCTTGACCCAGATTTGACCGCGTCTAATTTGACCCACATTCGACAACGTCAAATTTGGCTTGCCAATTTTGACGCCGTTTAACTTGGCATGCCAATTTTGACAACGTCAATATTGGAGATGACAATTTAGACTGCCTCACTTTTGGCGTAACATCATCAGCCAAATTTTCATCCTTCTTTTCTGGCGAAATTATTTTGTTCCACCAATTGCCTAATTTTCACCTTGCAAATTTGGATTCGCCAATTTTTCACATCGTTTATTTGTCAAAAGTAACATGTACAAATAATAAAGTGTCTAATTTGGCATTCTCTGGCTTCTACACATCTGCCAATTTTGCACGAAGAAAATTCTTTCTGCCAATTCTGACGTAGTCAAAATTGGCAAAAATTCTACCAAGTACATTTTCGCCAACTTTCTTATTCTAACCCCTCATATATTTTTGATTTCTGATATTTGATCGGCCCTAGTGTATGAAGTTGGTATGCCATCTCATAGAGCGTGTTATATACATTTTATCGCAACATCGACGGGCAGGGCACAAGGGCAGGGCTTAAGCAAGCGGAATCATATACTTTTTCTGAAATTCAAGGTCGATGCTACGATAGGGTTGTTCTATGTTTTATGCCAGATATTGATTTTGTTTAAAGGTGGTGTCCGGGCAATATTTTCGTGAACAAACTGTGAAGACAGAAAGATAGCAAAAGTTATTCTGCATACCTTACATAAATTAGTTTATGCTAATTTAGCCTATTGATCGCTAGAATCATGAATGAATCTATGCTTGATGTACAGGCAAAGGCGCGAAATTTTGAAAATAGGAGAGTTCAGCAATAGGTTTCGAACCCGCGACGTTACGCTTACTAGTGAGCACTTTAACCACTGCGCTACGGGATTGATGAATGATCGTGCTAATTTCTTGCATATCACTTGTCCTTGCATAATAGATATGTTATATATTTGCATAGACATTCGAGGGCCTCCATCTTTAAATGCATACATCGTCTAGAACATGTTGTAATAAAAACAAAGTGACGAATGACTGACAAATAACTTTATTGACGACAATCGACCACGTTTCTACACCAAAATGAATCGAGCCAAAGAGAATGTGTCAAATGTTACCGTCTTACATAATGGGCAGAGTATAAGAATGGCGCTTCTTTCGTAAATGTGCGCACTCGCCCCGCCCCCTCCAGATATCAGTAAGAAATGGCATCAATGGAATGAAATGAGAAATGAGACCCCTGGTAAGTGGGAGGGAGGGGGAGAGTGTGCGCATATACAGAACAAGCACCCAAAGTTGCAATAATTGATATATATCAAAGAGAAGTGCAATCTATGGTAGGTTATTCAATTTCTGACAGTTACGAAGTTATACCGAAGATGAATAAGGGAAGAGTAGCAAATATGTAAAATAAAAAATGATGAAAAATACCATACAACTGCACAAATTTAACAGTTATATAATGAATGCAATTCGCGTCAAATTACGTCTACGATGGTAGACTAAAGCTCATAAATTGATGTTTCTTATAAAATCCTACCGGGTTATTGGTCATTGGTTGATACTGGTTGTTGAAAGAAGCTGCTGGACCACCATTCACGTTATTCTAGAATATTTTAATCAAAAATTAAAAAAAAATTTTTTTGAGCTCGTTCAAAATGGCATAACACGCGTGTCGCGTAAGGTTCGAATAAACGGTGGCACATTGAAAAAGTCTAAAATGAGCAGAAGTCATTTTTCGGTAGTCCATATGGTCCCTAATAAGATAGCAAGAGCTTTTGTGCATATCTTCATTTTTGACGCCGAGAGACGTCGTCAAACTTTTTGGAGGCCGAAATTTGCCAAGTTTGGAGCTCTGTAGCTCTTCGGGGAGTGGTTTTCGTATCGAGTCGTCGATAGAAGAATTTCCTATAACGTCCAGGAGAATGCACCTGCATCATTGGCCGATCGATATTTTAATTAGTATTTTTGTAAATCGATTTTGTTAAATGGTTTTTAACAAAAATCGAAGCCGAAAGTTTTCAATAGCTCGATCGACTCATCTTGTCGAGAGGAATTCAACGGTATACTGAACGTTTTTGTATGAGGTTATGCTCGGAAGATATGAGCATTTCAAGATTTTCATTGCGTGCGATCACACGAGAGAAGAGTGACGCAGCCAGTGATCTACTCACTCGTCTGCCTCGTATGAACAATTCTCCCATTCTCATTAGTTTTACACCTCTTAGCTATTCTTGATAACTTGTGAATATTCATTTCTATAATTCTATTCATAAATCATAGCCAATCAATGAATATTTTGAAGGCAAATTACAATACGACAACAAAGAGGCTTCAAATTCATAGGTATATTTCATCACACTCTTCCTCGACCACCATCCTAAAAAATTGTTTTCCAAAAATTTTCACGTCCTCATTCTATTCATTCTTTTCCTCCTCCCTCATCGTCCAGCTCCGAGTCCCCCGACTCATCCCCAACTCTTCTCTTCCTCGTCTTGTTAAAGTTTACTAAAACTGATAAGTTAAAGTGTATTCTCTTTTCTTTTTTCCATAATCACAAACATTTCAATTGCCTTGTAAATTCATTATTAGTTTTTCAATTTCAACAAAAGAAAAACCAGCAAAAGATCACTGCGGCAAGGAGGATCGAACACCTGACCGGCAAAACTAAGCGCCGACATCTTATCCATTTCACTACAAAGAGATGTATGAAAAGTTGATAGAAGAGAATATCAACCAATCAGGATAATCATCATAATAAGGATAATCGATCGGCCAATGATGCAGGTGCATTGTCCTGGACGTTCTAGGAAATTCTTCTATTGACGACTCGATACAAAAACCACTCCCCGAAGAGCTACAGAGCTCCAAAGTTGGCAAATTTCGGCCTCCAAAAAGTTCGACGACGTCTCTCGACGTCAAAAGTGAAGAAATGCAAAAACGCTCGGGGCTACCTCTTAGTTACCATATAGACTACCAAAAAATGCATTAATATGTGGGGGTCAGAAAATGTGCCAACCACCCACGGATTTTACTCGATTCTTCAGTGACACGCGTGATAAGGTCATTAAATCTAGTAAGACGCTGTTTGTGTCAAAATATGTCTAATGTGGTGTTAAAATCTTGGAAAAGTAGATGGAAAAGTGAAAAGTAGTGTTAATTTTATGATTGTAAAAGTAGTTGTAAAAGTAGCCATCCAACACTCGCGTAATGGGGTATGTATTGTAATAGTCTGTCAATTACGAAGCAATGCTACTTTTCCAACTACTTTTACAATCACAAAATTAACACTACTTTTCACTTTTCCATCTACTTTTCTAGGATTTTAACTCCCCATAAGATGGTAGGACCAAGGATCTTAAATTGATGTTTCTTACAAATCCTGATACTGGTTGTTGAAAGAAGCTACTGGACCACCATTTACGTTATGCTAGAATACCGTCAAAACGAAAAAAAGTGAAACATTTTTCAAAAATTTTGAAAAATTTTGACAAAAGTTCACATGATTCCCCGTTTGAGCATTTTTCACGATCTTGATGATGTATTATCTAAGGTTTTTCATTGTGGATGTGTTTGCCCAATACAGTTATGCACGATAAAAGTGAAAAAATTAATCGGGAAACAGCAGAATTGGTATACTGTAGCATACTGTAGAATCTTACTGTAAAACTGCTGCCATCGAGCTTTTTTCGACTAACAATGGTTATATATAGCATTACCTGACTTCCTATAGCGAATTTGCACTGTTTGGATCTTGGCAAAGATCAGGCTGCAAAACTGGTATACTTTAGAAAATCCTATCGTATACCAGTTTCACAAAACAGCGTTCACAGTGATTTATTTCAAAATAATTCTTCACATGTAAATTAAGCAAGCTCAGAGATGCTCAAATACCCTATTATCTAATAAAAAACTAGCAACCCCATTTAGATATCATGATTCAAAATTTTCAAAATCTTGTGAACTTTTGTCAAAATTTTTCAAAAATTTTGACAAATGTTTCACTTTTTTTCGTTTTGACGGTATTTTGATCGAAAATTAAAAAAAAAAGAATTTTTGAAACATATTCAACATGGCTCTAGTAAGACGTTGTTCGCGTCAAATTACAATCTACGACGATAGGACCAAAGCTCGTAGATTGGTGTTTCTAATAAAATCGAATCTGGTTATTGGCCATATGCTGATACTGGTTGTTGAGAAAAGCTACTGGACCACCATTCATGTAATTCTAGAATATCTTGATTAAGATCTTTAAAAAAATAATCTTTGAACAAGCTTTAAATTATTATTTAAATTTTTTGAGTAAATGTTTCCCTATACAGTACAGCCCGGTCGTGTTTTGTACACATGTTGCGCTGCGCTCCGCTGCGGGGCGCATTTGGACGCATCATTTTTTCCCTTGCGTATGATTTTTTTAGATTCTCAAAGTCTTAATCAAGTTTCCGTGTTAAAAACTTCTTTTAATGACTAAAGAAAATGAAACAACATTTTTATTAATAAGAAAAAGCAATTAAAAGGCAAATCACACTGGTCCGAAAATCATGGGTACTGTAAATTTTCAAAAATATCTTTCGGCGATCGTGCGATCGATATGAAAAAATACAGTATACCTTTCCAGTAAATTTTTACCCATCATTTTCGGACCAGTGTGATTTGCCTTTTAATTGCTTTTTCTCATTAATAAAAATTTTGTTTCATTTTCTTTAGTCATTAAAAGAACTTTTTAACACGGAAACTCTTGATTAAGACTTTGAGAATCCAAAAAAAATCATACGCAAAGGAAAAAATGATGCGTCCAAATGCGCCCCGCAGCAGAGCGCAGCGCAACATGTGTACAAAACACGACCGGGCTGTACTGTACAGGTAAATCTTCCAAATAATGATTAAAAGAAAGTTCAAAAGAATTGAAATATCACTAACCACTGGAGCAGGCATGGGTACTTCATCATTGCACCAAGTTCCTTGCTGACGAGTATATAACCACCGTTGAAGAGTTTCCACCTGTAATTAAACAGTATTTCAAATGTACTTGTTAATAGTGAAGTTAATAATATTGTGTAAAAAATTAATGTGCTCTATTGAACATTGTTATTTTGAACATCCCCATGTGTTCCAATTTTCCCCTTTTTGGAAAAAGCTGTTAATTAGAACACATTAGGGACTACATATTCACTCGGAACACCTATTGGTGTTCCACTTTAACACTTCATTTTTCAGTGTGTATATTTACATTTACGGATAAAATGGGTATAAATAATGCTAATATGTAAAGATTCCCGAGTATCTCAGTCTTCCTGAGCGCCCGCTCATTTTGCCCTGGTCATCGAAAATCACTGCCAACCAGGAGTTCTGGGACTATCGGAAGTACTAAGTTTTTTTGGTTGCCATGCACGTCAGAGCTTACTCTTGATAAACGTGTTTAAAGATGGAGACAATCGAGTTTTTTCGCAATAAGACTGTTCGGATAGAATGATAGAGATTCATCGCACGAATCGAAAGACATATCTGATATTGATTCCCGCACTGACGGCAAACTATCTCATATTTGAGATATTGGTTATCTAACATACGACAATTAGAAAGACGTTGTCTCAAATGTGAGATTTCTTAGTTAGCTTACTCCAGTCACCGTTACAATCTCGAGCGAGAGAGTATTATCTAACGTGTCTTTTTGAGAGAGTTTGGAGTAAGCTAACCTATATCTATAGCTGAACAGTTAGACAACCTATATCTAAGAGAATTTGCCGTGAGTGCGATATGTCTAAAGTTCACTATGCGCATTGAAAGTACATTTTTTTTTCATGAAGAGAGTACCCATCCGATTTGAAATGGAGCAATGAAATAGTAATGAAATGGAGCAGTGCACCATGTAACGAATATTGGACAATAAGTTGATGATTGATTAACTTGCTCAGAGTGGTTCACGCTCATTTATGCTACGATATTTGGCAGTAACTGACATACGTCTCTTTGCAATCCCGCAATCTCCATGTCTTTTTGCGACATGATCTTCTTATGTTCAGCTTTCAACTCGTCATACTTCTTCTGCACCGCGGGGAGATCCTCCACAGCTCCTTTTATCCGTCGTTCCCTTGAATAATCTAGTTTAAATGGGTCGAGGAATCGATAAAGTCCGATTAAAATTAAATTTTTGGTTATGCAAAATTCTTTATTTTTTGGTTTCAAGCAAAAATAAACAATAAATGTATTTTTCGACCGATCATTTCATATTATGGTTAATGCATCGTTACATTTGCCTGACGCACCTACGCCGTCACGTAAAAAAAAACGTTACATCTGGCTTACGCGCATGTCGGCGTCAATTTTGAAGTGCGTTGGGTCTCAAGTGAAAACCCTGATGGATTTTCTTAGTTGACGGCGTCGGCGAGTCAGGCGAATGTAACGATGAATGAAGAACTATAGATTACAGCTCCTTGAATACAAAAAAGAATTTCTATAAAGCTAATATGGATCTCTAATCTACTATAGAACAAAATGCCACTTCCTTTTTCCACGTTATTTTTATACCTTTTTGACAATAAAATGATTACAATACCTGTGAAGAGCTTGTGCCTTACTATTCCTACGCTTTCTCTTCTCCACCTCTGTCTCTTTACGACCAACCGGAGTTTTGTACGTTTCGTCGTACTTTTTCGTTCGGGCCATTATAGTATTTCTTAACGGAATGAATGATATTGCTCTGAATGACTTGAAAGTTAATTGATTGATTTTATATTTAAAACCACGGGAACAAGACGAGCAAGTTCCAAATGAAAAAGAAAAAAAATATATATATATACTCACCAGTAAAGATGAGTGCCGACTAGTCAAGGGAAGACGATTCACTTAACTGATGAAGAAAAGGGAGGAGCAATTCGAAAAGCACAATTCGAACAATATTTGTTTTACTTTAGTAAGAGGTTAGTAAGAGTCAAGTGATTGCGTCGCGAAAGTAGAGAGGAATGATAGGTAGCTGAAGAGAAGTTAAAAGTGAAAAGATTCAGAAAGAAGGGAGAATGCGAAGATAAAAGATAAGAGAATTGAGCACACAGAAGACGCATATTGTCAAGTCGAGACAATATCACTAATAATAATAGTCAAAGTTCATATTAGTCGCCTTCTGGAGTCAAATACGGTATTTTTGCTGATGATCTAAAGATTTACGCCCCCGTTCCCTCCGAAGGTAAATCTCTGCAATCGGCTATAGATTCTATTGTTGATTGGAGTCTCATATGGAATATGACTATACCTGCCCCCAAATGTACTGTCCTCTATATTGACCCTTTAAAGCCTCGTACCCAGTATATTATGAATGGTTGTCCACTGATTTATCTTTTAATCACCATATATCTGTCATCACTACTAAGGACAAAGTATCAATATGCTATTCTTGTCAGTCCACTCTCGTTCCCATTTACTTTTATCTAGAGCTTATACCGTTTATATAAGACCAATTCTTGAATCATGCCCTATTATCTGGAATCCCACCCTTAAATACCTTACCAATTCAATAGAAAGTGTACAAAGAAATTTCACATATAGACTATTTGCTAAGTGCAAGCTTGCTCCCTTACCTTTTAACGAACGCAACGCTTTTCTTCAACTCCCCACATTAGAATATAGAAGAGCCATTCGTGATTGCCCTGACCTTATTGATAAATTAGGAATTACCATCACATCACTTTAATGCACTTCCTCATAGTAGACTCGATTCAATCCGATATATATTGAATCAATGCGGACTCCTCCCCCGCTAGGTCTTGCCAACCTATCTTAGATCATATTGATCTTTGATTTTAGTCTACATATGAAGACCTGCACTCCCCTCCCTCTTCTCTAACCCCTATTCCTACCATCCACTTTCCCGATTCTCTTAGTCACTTATTTATTCTTTGTTTCAAATGTTGTCACATCTTTATTGGATGTATGATAAATAAATAAATAAATAAATAAATAAATAAATCTCCAATTTCTCCATAGCACAGTACATAACTATTGTTTATTTGACTCCTCTCACTTATACTATATTGATTGTAATAGAATTAGCCATCGTTATCGGATATTTCTCCCTTTTTGTATTCCTAAATCTCTTTCTACTTGGGCTTCTAGATCTTTGTCCACTTGGAACTCCCTCACCCAAGAGCTTGTCTCTTCCCCTCCCCATATATTCCGAGCAGGGATACTAAATTTGCCCCCTATTATAACTCAATCTCGTATTCGTCCTTAATATCATTATTCAACTTAAGCCGTCACTCTCCCCAACCGAAAGCGCTTAAAGCGACTCCATCACTCCCTTATTGCTTCATTCTTTCATTATTCTTGCTGTTAACTGATGGATAAATAAATAAATAAATAAATAAATATTAGTCAAGTGTTTGCGTGATGAAAATAGATATAGAGGTAGGATGAAGACAAAGCGAAAAGATTCAGAAATTATGGAGAATGCGAAGAGAAAAGATATACAGAGCACACAGATGACGCATACATATCAGGGCTGTGCGTAAAATCTTTTTCGTAAAATTTTCGTAAAACTACTGCTATATTAAGAGGCATGCTCCGTAAGACTCGATCATACTGACCACCCCCCGGACGCGTGCGCTAGCAATGAGAGCTGGGGGTCCATACTTGGGTGTTAGGAGTGTCATTGGCCCTTATTACACAAAACAGCAGAAATTTCCTGTTTGTGCCCTCAGGCTATTAAAAAAAATAATTTAAGTGCAAAAACGTTTAAAAATCATAATTTCTCAAATTGTTGAGATAAATTCCAAATATCATTTGCGATGCGTCTAGGGTGCACAGACCTTGCTTATTCACTATTAGCATCGTATGTGCGTTGATTCCTAAACCTCTTTTTTTACTCAAAATTTTGGTTTTTTGGGCAAATCATCCCTTGTTGTAGTTTGCTCCAGAGTTTTTCGACCAGTTATTGTAGCCTAAGCAATTCTACATCGATTTCACTTAAAACTGGGTTCTTCACGATAGACCCAGTTCTCGAATTTTTCGATCGAAGTTCCGTAATCGATGGTTTTCCCGAACAAATGCTGTATTTTCCAAACGATTGGTGCGGAATTGTGGCCTACTCAAAGTTTCGAGGTGAGACGAGTAATATGGCACCAGAAGCCAATCACTTGGATCAATTTGAAAATTTTGATTATCATGACCCGGGGGTCATGGTCTGAAAATTTCAAAATTTCTCAAGTTTGTAATGTTTTCATTTATGTGGCTTGTTGTGAAGTACTAATGATGTGAATAATATTTAGCCAATGTTCAATGGCTGATCTCTCCTTTCAACCATTTTTTCGAAAATTTTCATTCTGATTGCGTGCGAAAAATCAGAATTGCGTTTGAATCGGTTTCCAACTTGCTTTCTGTAACATTCTGTCTTAGTACTTTGCAATGTACATAATCAATATGAAAATCGATTATTTTCTTTCACAATTCCGCACCAATCGTTTGGAAAATACAGCATTTGTTCGGGAAAACCATCGATTACGGAACTTCGATCGAAAAATTCGAGAACTGGGTCTATCGTGAAGAACCCAGTTTTAAGTGAAATCGATGTAGAATTGCTTAGGCTACAATAACTGGTCGAAAAACTCTGGAGCAAACTACAACAAGGGAATATTTGTCCGAAAAAACCAAAATTTTGAGTAAAAAAAGAGGTTTAGGAATCAACGCACATACGATGCTAATAGTGAATAAGCAAGGTCTGTGCACCATAGACGCATCGCAAATGACATTTGGAATTTATCTCAGCAATTTGAGAAATTATGATTTTTAAACGTTTTTGCACTTAAATTAATTTTTCTAATAGCCTGAGGGCACAAACAGGAAATTTCTGCTGTTTTGTGTAATAAGGGCCAATGACACTCCTAACACCCAAGTATGGACCCCCAGCTCTCATTGCTAGCGCACGCGTCCGGGGGGTGGTCGAGTCTTAACGGCCATCTCTCTTAATAATTGACCGACCACCATCAAGTTTGTAATAGTACTATTCTAAAAAAATCGAGAGATTGTGGCGGTGCGAGAGAGTAGAGAAGATTGAAAGGGAGGCAATCCAATCCACTCCCTTCCCATGTAGTCTCACCTGCCTCTCTGCTCTCTCGCACCTCCACACTCTCTCTCGCCTCTTGCCTCCATTTTAACGCAAAATGAATACACTGAAAGTTGATTTTCCCGAAAAAAATGAATTACACAGGCATGATCTCCATAAAATTCCGAACCGGGCGGCATAGTTTCGTAATTTTAGCATCATCTTGTCAAGAGAAATGACTAAAATCGCGATTTCAACGCGACGTCGCCTGGCCTCAACGGTGGCTTTATGTGCAAAATGAATATGATCATCGTCATCAGCACCCTTGAGAACCCCGATTCGCAAAATTTGATTATTTTGACTGTGCCAGATTTAGTCGATTCTTGCGCAAACGGCCTCAGATATGGAAAAAAAGCAATGGACCAACAACCTACCTACAACTACCTTGGGGTATACCGCTAACTACTGGGAAAGAACGAGAGAAGGAATCACCAACGTTTACTCTCTTTCATTTGAGCAAGCAGCCACTTATACACTGACGGCAAACTCTCTCATATTTGAGATATATGTTATCTAAGATGCGACAATTAGAGACAGGTTATCTCATATGTGATCGTAGCGCCAGTTCATCATTTTCATTACGGTATATCCGGACAACTCTTGTCATGGATTATCTCTTTCCTTACTGATCGCACGTTTTCTGTTCGCTTAGATGATTTATTCTCTGATAGTTTTCCTGTTCTCTCTGGAGTCCCTCAGGGGTCTGTTCTTGGCCCTATTCTGTTTATCCTGTACATCGCTGATATTTCCTCCTCAATCACAAATCTTTCTGCCGTTTTCATTCAAGCATATGCTGACGATATTAAGCTCTATACCTCCTATGATTCTACTACCTATGTTAGCCATACAAATCAATTCCAAAGTGCCTTAGATGCCATTTTCTCATGGACTCAATCTAATCAACTGCAACTTTCATACTTTTGCCATTCATATAGAATTTACCCGTGTCTCTTGTCGTTATCATTCTTTCGCTTTAAGAACCAGTAGATTTTTCAAGAAGTTACCCCCTCACATTATTTCTAGTTCTTCCCATAGACAATTCAGATCTCTATTGTTACATTCGAATGTATTAAGTGATCTCATTTCTGTGTAAAGTTTTGTATATTTGCTCTTCCTTTAGCACCTATCCATTCCACCTTGTTGCTTATCTCCATTCTGATCTTTGGTCTTGGTCATCTCAACTATCTACAATAACCGAATCCTCACGGTTCCATGCAGCCTCATCCACTGTTCATTCCATGCAGCTTCGTCCACTGCTCCTTGCTCACGCTCCATGTGCAACCAAGATAATCTACGAGTGGGACCACTGATCAAGTATGGAGATCCTTTTCACCCCCCCCCCCCCCATTCCCCAACCCCGCCCCGAGTCACCTTTCATTTATTTCTTTCTTCTAGATAGCGAAGTCAATATCATCACCTATTTATTTTTGTTCATATAATTTTCATGTGTCGTTGCATGCGTGTGCATGTAGATAAAATATAAATATATATAACTTAGTTAGCTTACTCCTGTCCCCGTTACTATCTCGAGCGAGAGAGTATTTTCCAACATGTGTTTTTGAGAGATTTTGGAGTAAGCTAACCTTTCTCTATAGCTGAACAGTTAGACAACCTATATCTAAGAGAATTTGCCGTGAGTGTACTGTAGGATTCACACTTATTGTTAGAAGAAGGAGGTTGGGATTGGGCTGCTCATCTCGATCGACCCACTGCGCCCGGCGGACTACTTTGTAGTACATTATACACTTCTCATCTCCAGTGATTGTCCACGAACGATGGTTCGTTGGCTTACCCCAAGATTCGTCGCCATATCACGGGTGGTTGTATTGGCATCCGCGTGGACGTGCTTCTCCAGCACGCCCAAGTCAAGCTCGGGGTGCCCTCCGGACTTGCCCTTGCCTTCGACGTCGTACTCCCTTTCTTCGAAGCGTTTGATCCAACGTTGCAAAGTGAGTGTACTACATTTTCTCTTTCCGCGCGTATCTCATACACCTTCAACATATTTTATAAGATGTGATCTGATAATGAGAGGGGTGTTGAGCATCCGCCCCTTACCTTATGCATATTAATTAGAGTATGTCATAATGTAAATATGTGTATGTTTGAAAAAATACATATATTTTGTTCATAAACAGTAATATTGCCATAATTTTTTTAATAATAGTATTGCCATAAGTATTGTTATCAAATTAATAATATTATTGCATCATAAACCAACAAATTATTAATAAATATTTTTTTTGAAAAAAAATTGTTAAATTTGGCTTCGTTTTATAGCACTTAATGAGCTCATGTCAGAAGTTTAAAAAGTTTTGAATTTGGTCAATGCAGTGCTGAGAAAAACCTTTCCATTCGATTTCGACTCGACTGTTTTTTGACTATTCGAGACAATGACCCCCTCTCCCGGCTCATTCGATGAGAGAGAGATCGTAAATGCATCTCTCCCCGATAACTCGGCCAAGACTGCCAGTGGGAACGAATACTCTTGCGCCATTCTTGCCACCCTATGACTCACCACGAATATTTGCTCACGTGGTAAAGATCGTTTATTTATTTTATATTTGTATGCGGTGTTACATTTTGTTTACGTGCGTACGCCTAACCTAACGACGGAGACGCTAGAAGACGTAATGGCGGAGGTTACGGCGTATGCACGTAAGGAAAATGCAACACCAATTTATAATTGATTTATATCTATTATTTGAGAATTATGTTGAGTGTCATGCATATTTTGTATGCACTTCGGTCGCGCTGGATAACAATATCTATCTTTATACACAAAGTAACAAAAGATTAAAAGAATCAATACACGATAATTTACTATTAGCGAGCTATGTATTCTAAAACGAGAGTGTTAAATGTATACAGCTTTTATTCTCTAACGGTGCAATCATATTCGGGATCCATCGGCACACTTTCAAGTCTATATATATATATATATATATATATATATATATATATATATATATATATATGTCGTTCGTTTTGTCATTTATTTGTACCGTATAACCAGGAGAGCAAGGTTCGTCTGGCGATTCACATAGAGCAATGACACATGGACCAATATCATTTGCTTGTCCTCTGAAAGAATTTATCACAGGTTTCACGAGTTCGAAATGTGCGACAATTTCCCACTCACTTGCAGGGACAACCGTCATCCAAAGAGAGACAAGTTCTCTCTCTAGTTGCCTTATTATACGACCCGCAAGTTCGATTGCATCTTGCGGTAGTAACCCATTCAGACCAAACTCCATTCATGGGACAGCAAGCAGGAATCTGTATACGAAAATAAGGAAAATTCTCTCTGCATTACATGATTCAAAAATATTCTAAAGTACATCTTTTCAGTAAGTGCATGAATTAATGAAGATTGAGAATCTTTCAAACCAATTAAAACTTGCAGTTCTTTGAATTTTATTTACTAACGAACCGGTGTGATACAAGTAATCTTCGGCCTCTGATTAGAGTTAGTTCCATAGGAATAAGTCGTTCCGTCGACGGTAACAGTTCCGTAATTAACACAAGTTAACTTTTGCCCAGCAACCTGGGTACCGTTGACTTTTATTACATTAGTCTGTCCAGGTTGACACTCGACTGAGCTGTCTTTCATGATTTCTGTATTTGATCCCGACGATACGATTTTACAAGCTGAACAAATGGTATAAATTTGCTAAATTTAAGAACGATTCGTCATTAAAATTTCTGTTGATCAAAACTCACATGCTTGCGGGTCGAGATTACCGGTGGTGCCGACAAACTGAATATATTATTAGTTATTATTGTTTTGTTATTATTATTATTATTTTTCCATAGAAATTCTTTAAAATATGTTTTTAAATTGAAAATTACTCTTCAGAGAAAAAGAAAGACATATTCAAATTATCCAAATTCGAGATTAATGTTGCCCGAGTTGTGATAATAATAGAACAATTTGCCATTATTCGGGCAAATGGTAGCTTGTACATAATGGCTAAGTCGTTGCAGTTTTGTTACCATTTCCCGTATATTTAATTTAATTTATTTTGCATTGAGCGAACAGAGCACAGAATTAGGGAAAGTCAAGTCTGTTGCCCATGTTGCATCTTTGCCTTTTTTGCTGTATGCGGTCTATATCAAAATGTGCATAATTTCTCTTACCTCATCCGCTTCTTCGAAGGTTACTCCGCTCTCCGATACCCATCTTACATTAAACAGAAAATTAAGAGGCATGTTCCCTAAGACTCGATCATATTCGACCACCCCCGAACACGTGCGCTAGCAATGAGAACTGGGGGTCCATACTTGGGTATTAGGAGTGTCATCGGCCCTTATTACACAAAACAGCTGAAATTTCCTGTTTGTGCCCTCAGGCTATTAGAAAAAATAATTTCAAAAAACAACGTTGAAAAATCATAATTTTTCAAATTGTTGAGATGAAGTCTAAATATCATGTGCGATGCGTATAGGGTGCACAGACCTTGCTAATTCACTATTAGCATCGAATGTGCGTTGATTACAAATCCACTTTTTTGACTCAAAATATTGGTTTTTTCGAACAAATTATCGCTTGTTGTAGATTGCTGCAAAGATTTCCGACCAGGTATTGTAGCCTAAGCAATTCTACATTGATTTCACTTAAAACCGGGTTCTTCCCGTTAGACCATCTTGCCGAAATGTTCGCTCGAATTTCCGTAATCGATGGTTTTCCCGAACAAATGTATTTTCCAAACGTATTTTCCAAACGATTGGTGCGGAATTGTACTCTATACAAAGTTTCGAGGTGAGACGAGTAAAATGACACAAGAAGCAGATCACTTGGATCAATTTGAAAATTTCGATTTTCACGACCCGGGGGTCATGGTCCGAAAATTTCAATATATCTCAAGTTTGAAATGTTTTAATTTATGCGGCCTATTGTGAAGTACTAATGATATGAATAATATTTAGCCAATGCTCAATGGCTGATCTCTCCTTTCTACCATTTTTTCTAAACTTTTTATTCTGATTGCGTGAGAAAAATCAGAACTGTGTTTGAATCAGTTTCCAGCTTGCTTTCTGTAACACTCTGTCATAGTACTTTACAATGTACATAATCAATATGAAAATCGTTTATTTTCGAAAATTCAAAAAATTCAATTTCAGTGACTACTTTTTTCGGAAAATTTCTGAAATATTGCAGTTTGTCAACTCGAATGCTGCGACAATGAGCAAATGACAATGATAATGTGAAGTGCCATGCTGAGTAAACATAGTAGAACAGAAATCCCGTCATTCGGCTCACTTTTGAAAAATCGATTTCCATGACCATGGTCATGGTTAAAAAAATATGAATTTTCGAAAATTAACGATTTTCATATTGATTATGTACATTGTAAAGTACTATTACAGAAAGTTACAGAAAGCAAGTTGGAAACTGATTCAAACACAATTCTGATTTTTCGCACGCAATCAGAATGAAAATTTTCGAAAAAATGGTTGAAAGGCGAGGAGGGAGCATTGGCTGAATATTATTTACATCATTAGTACTTCACAATAAGCCACATAAACGAAAACATTTCAAACTTGAGAAATTTTGAAATATTCGGACCATGAAATTTTCAAATTGGTCCAAGTGATGTGTCATTTTACTCGTCTCACCTCGACACTTTGTGTAGAGCACAATTCCGCACCAATCGTTTGGAAAATACGTTTGGAAAATACATTTGTTTGGGAAAACCATCGATTACGGAAATTCGAGCGAAAATTTCGGCAAGATGGTCTAACGGGAAGAACCTGGTTTTAAGTGAAATCAATGCAGAATTGCTTAGGCTACAATACCTGGTCGGAAATCTTTGCTGCAATCTACAACAAGCGATAATTTGTTCGAAAAAAAACCAAAATTTTGAGTCAAAAAAGTGGTTTTGTAATCAACGCACATTCGATGCTAATAGTGAATTAGCAAGGTCTGTGCACCCTATACGCATCGCACATGATATTTAGACTTCATCTCAACAATTTGAAAAATTATGATTTTTCAACGTTGTTTTTTGAAATTATTTTTTCTAATAGCCTGAGGGCACAAACAGGAAATTTCTGCTGTTTTGTGTAATAAGGGCCGGTGACACTCCTAACACCCAAGTATGAACCCCCAGTTCCTATTGCTAGCGCACGTGTCCGGGGGGTGGTCGAGTCTTACCGGCCATCTCTCTTAAGAGTAATGTTATTGTTAACCTAACATAGAGAAGAACATGATTTCTGCTCTCGACATATTATCTTGTTGCATATTGAAACATGTTTAGCATTTAAAAATGAATGATGGGAAATCACTTTGTGCCAGTACATTTGACATAGTCGTAGGATGCCATCATCGTTCCCGTGGCTGCTTGCCTCTAGAAGTTTAAATTCATTAACGTAATCCTCATACATACAGTACCGTGCAAAAGTATATCCACTTTTGCTTTTTTTCGTCATTACTTTTTTCAAACTCAACCGATCATGTCCAGCTTTTCAGGGATTATTTTGAGAGTGTTTTCACGTGTTTTACACAGCAAATTAACCCGGGTGAACACTTACGGTGAAATTTATTTCGAATTTATCAAAAGTCACAAAAGTGAGATTTTCGTTTTCCTCGATTTCGTAACAATTTTTTCACTCATTTCGCTACCAATGTGTGTTATATCGTTTTAAAACAATGAAAAGGCCTCTTGGGAGTTAGAATCTACCGATATCCGAGAGAGAATCGATTCGTCTTGGACGCCAGATGGGACTGTCCGCAGTCACCCTCTCACAGCAGTTCCAGATCTCTGTTTCGTCTATACAAAAGGTCAATATAACTCTAACCAATGCTCAAACAATGAAGAAAACTTATGGACGATCTCACAAGACGACGACGATATCTAATCATCTGATTACTTGCATCTCGAAGGAGAACCCGAGGCTCAATGGAAGGGACATCAATCAGGAACTGGCGGAATTTCACCAATTTGGGGTACCTAAAGCTTCTAAACTTGGCTGAAAAGATGTTTGAGGGAATGAAATGGTTCTCTAGGATATCGATGTTGTCCTCCTTACTCATAATTCCATTCATATATTATACTAGGGGGAATACCATCTATAGAGAAATAGCCCAACAACATCAACGATCGTCCTCCATGCTTCACGGTGGTCAGCTGGCACTTAAAATCAAATCTAGTGCCAACCGGTCGACTAACATGGGTTATTCCCCACGTACCGATCATCAGAAACTTGATTTCGTCTGAGAATACGACCTACTTCTATTGTTAGCGAGTCCAATGAATTTGCTCTTTTGCCCATACGATTCTTGCTTTGCAAATCGTTTCGGGGTTCAGCGGTTTCTAGACATGCCGACTTCCGAATATTCCCGACGCACGACAACGACGTTGCACAATGTACATGGACATCTCAAGCATCTTTTCAGCCAAGTTTAGAAGCTTTACAGTGGTGGCCAGAAGGAAAACATATTTTGGTTTTTTGAGAATAACTTTTCTTGTAGTTAACCGATCACCTTGAAATTTTTATATAGTGTGTTCAGACGTGTTTCACAATGTACACCGAGGCATGGAGCCGGTTTTTCAATTTCAACGGCTTCCAGGCTACAGTATCCCAAAATGACCGTATGTCTCATTTTGAGTGGTTGAAGTTGCGACGTATTTTCGTTGTTTTAAACAATTTTTTCACCGTTTAAAAAGTATTTTTGCATGCTACTATAGTCATTTATCGATAATGTTTGCATTTATTGGATATTAATATTCATATCGCAGGTATATTGAGAATTTCAAAAGGATAACATCTTTTCATCAATTTTGCTTGTTTATTATGATTTTTTAAATGTATTTTCTTGTATTGTTGTTATGGCAAAACCGAAAGGAATGTGATATCTCTCCCCTGATATCCTGCGCGTCATCTTCCGCGGCGGTTTGAGTGGTCTGAAGCAATCCAAACCTGCTATCCATCTTGGTGTAAACCAGTCAACGATCTCCTGTATCATTAAAAAGGTACCCAAATCCGTGACAAACCGTCAACCATCACTGCTTGGTATTTCACGCATCACCTAGCACCTTGATGACAGGAATATTATCAGCATATCGCGCGAGATCCCGTGGGCGAACTCCACAATCAACCAGCAAGAAATGGCACTATACGGTTTCACTCCTCCATTGATTCACACCATCCAAAGACAACCCAAATACACTAGTTTTAACGCTAGAATTCTTAGTACGAAGCCCATAATATCTCCTAAGAACAGAGAGAATCATCTGAAGTGGCTAAAGGCTCATTTCAAATAGACAGTCGCAGACTAGCGAAAGGTCGTCTGATCGGAACAGTCCAAGTTCAATCTCTTGGACTCGGAAGGCCGGGTTTATGTTCGTAAACCAGTCGGGACTCGAGATGATGGCCAGAAGCTTGTCCCCAAGGTGAATCACGATGACAGAAGCGTCATTGTGCACAGGAACTCGGACTATGTCCTCTGCAGCGAATCAATGGAGTCATGATCGTAACGGCTATCGTACGCTCCTGCTCGCCGCACGACGTTGGATCAGTCAGAAGCACGGAAACTAAGTACTAAATTAATATTTGTTAGTTTAATCCGTTTAATAATTGATTTACACCTGAATTTTTGCCCAAATATTACCCCCTTGAGTTATCCGCTTTGACATTGATTTAATCAATTATTTTGATTGTTAACGTGTTGAATATTGATAATAAATTTGTTTAATTGATTTTTAAAAATATATTCGTGAAGAAAAAATCGAAAAAACTGCATGAATACGTTTAAAAATTAGAGGAGAAGTAACTTCCTCAAAATGAGCCATACAGTCATTATGGGATACTGTAGCCTGGAAGCCGTTGAAATTGAAAAACCGGCTCCATACCTCGGTGTACATTGTGAAACACGTCTGAGCACACTATATAAAAATTTCAAGATGATCGGTTAACTAGATAAAAAGTTATCCTCAAAAAACTAAAATATGTTTTCCTTCTGGCCACCACTGTAGGTACCCCAATTTGGTGAAATTCCGCCAGTTCCTGATTGATGTCCCTTCCATTGAGCCTCGGGTTCTCCTTCGAGATGCATGTAATCAGATGATTAGATATCGTCGTCGTCTTGTGAGATCGTCCATAAGTTTTCTTCATTGTTTGAGCATTGGTTAGAGTTATATTGACCTTTTGTATAGTCGAAACAGAGATCTGCTGTGAGAGGGTGACTGCGGACAGTCCCATCTGGCGTACAAGACGAATCGATTCTCTCTCGGATATCGGTAGATTCTAACTCCCAAGAGGCCTTTTCATTGTTTTAAAACGATATAACACACATTGGTAGCGAAATGAGTGAAAAAAATTGTTACGAAGTCGAGGAAAACGAAAATCTCACTTTTGTGACTTTTGATAAATTCGAAATAAATTTAACCGTAAAAGTTCACCCGGGTTAATTTGCTGTGTAAAACACGTGAAAACACTCTCAAAATAATCCCTGAAAAGCTGGACATGATCGGTTGAGTTTGAAAAAAGTTATGACGAAAAAAGCAAAAGTGGATATACTTTTGCACGGTATCCTTTGTCTATCGGTGGTTCTTAACAGAATCAATTTAATAAATAATTTAATGCGCAGAAGTGCGATGCATGCACAGATTTAAAATAACTTGTAACAACATAACTATTAAGTAATAAATTCATTGTGTTTCTGCCGCTACGTCTATTTGAGATCAACTATAAGTTGTGGAACATTCGCTCGAAAGAATGATGCGTCGTCCATATATCAAGACGTCGGTGTCACAAAATTGAAACCACTGTCAAGATAGAAAATTCTTGTGTGGCAAGTAACTATCGATCGATAATGGATGGCTACTGTAACTTTTTACAATAAAGATTTTCGTTCAGATTTTTCCACTTGAGACCGAGGTTCAATGTTCTGGTTTCGGACGTTTTCTCGGCATTAAAGAAGGAGACCCACGAGATTTGGAGTGCACTATTGACAAGAAGAACAAGGGGCATAGGAAGTGGTATTATGTTCTCTATTAGATATGAGCAATTTTCTTTATATGCATCCTTCAAATTCAAAAACTCGCGCCTTTCCCTGGGGATCAATGATGGATCGAATTTTGCGCGACAATAGTACGTTAAATAGACATTACTGTGTCAAAGGAAAGACAACATACCAGAAACCATGGTGCGTTAGGACACACAAGATATAGATCACCATCATCTTCTTCAAATGTCGAAGCTCCGTCGGCCCCTAGGTTTGCCGGTAGTTCTCCAGTAAATTGCCTTGGTTGATCACACGAAGTGACAACTAAAAGGGAAAATCCTACGAGCGTACCACACGATAATACGATTTCGCATACCAAGAGCTTGTAAGAATATATTTACTCTGACTATGAGAGTAGAGCATTTAAAATTATCTGTTTTTTTTTGTTAAAAAACTAATCTACCAAAATGCAACCAACGTACCTTTAGCAGAAAACCAAACTGCAATCATTAAGAGTCGAATATTCATTCGCGAATGAATGTTTCCCTACAGTAATGGTCTCCTTATGTGCAAAATATCCCCATTTCCGTCTTGAGAAATAGTATTTTATTTGAGAGAAACTAGACGGTTTGGGATTCCACGTACCAGTAGGCATTCAATATCGGCAAATGGCAAACAATATGACTGCTAAATGACAATTTCACATTGACTGTTCCCTTTGCATTCTACGCGCATTGTGAAATCTCCTAACACAATCGATTATTGTACCGTCAAAACGAGAGAAAACGACACATGTAGGATATAATATGGGAAAATCTCCTATTTTTCAACGAATAACGCTTGATAGTACAGTAAAAGGCGCGTTATATTTTAAATTTGAAAGTATGGTGTTTCTGAAACGCGAGAATGGGAAATCAAGTGTTTGACCGATGTTTAACCACTGCACAAAGGAACCAGTATTGCTTTTTTGTACAACACTTGAACGAGGTTAGGTTAGGGCTGATCTATTTTTTTATTTCACTGTTTTGTTGTCATTATTCTTTTTAATTAATATACATATATAATATTACACAGAATATCGTTATTTTCTCTTGTCCAGAAAACGATACATTTATTATAATAATTACTTGCTCACGTCACAATAATAATGTCATCCGCTGTGGATAAGCAAAATTGCACAAAATTTCACCAGCACGTCCTAATCGGGAATTCAGAGCGTTGTTGCGGTTGTTAAGCTCAATAAATTATGGTTTCTCGTAGATAAAACTCTTTCAAGCATCAGTTTCAACAAAACATCTGTCCAATGGGCTGGTTTCTACTACTGCTTTCTTTGCGTCGATAAAATTGTACAGTCTGGATTCGTTACTTCCATAACGTGACACGATGTGGGCCAATGGTGCTATGGAAAATGTGTTTTTCTATTATTCTCATGTAATAGGAGCATTGTCATTCACTTTATCATGTTTATGTATATATCTGCTTATCGAAAAAACTCCAGTGCACAGTCATCAGTATCGATTGTATTTGCTATACCTACAGGTTTGTTTAAAGGCATACCAACCTATTTTGATTCTCCGCATTGGCAATACGCTCTCACAGACAAATAAAGCGAGAGCTCATTGCCAGAGCGGAGAGTTTAAAATTAGCTCGGGGCGTGACATTAAGGACATTCATATTTTCACCCCGAATTAATGATTACTTTTAGATCGGTTTAATAATGGTGGACATTCATTAATGCTTAATGTTCTGTCCGTATCCTTTACTTCCAATGATGGGCGGTTTCTGTGAAGGATTGTTATGTTCTATTGGAATACCGATGCACTACAGTCTTGTGCGGATCTTTTCATACATCTAAAATGATTATAGTGTGTTATTTATATGTATCATCTAGGTGATCATGTTTGTCGTCGTTGAACAGATCGGCTGTGGTGCGGTGTTCTGTTTTGTATTCAGGCAGTAAGCTTGTCTACCCGGTCGCAGTCGCTGGAAGTTGAATTTTATTTTCATTTAAAGGCACACCCGTGCTACGTTTACTCTCCGCTCTGGCAACGGTGTCTTGGAGACAAGGAAAGCGAGAGCGTGTTTCCAGTCAAGTCAGTTCGACATTTTAAACAGTCGATAAAGGCGACCGTAAAAGGGCTTCATCTAATAAATCGGAACTAAATGTGTTAAAGATGGAGACCCTTCGAATGTTCATGTAAATCCCTAACATCTCTCTTGTGCGAATGCCAAGTGATATATTTTTTTCCAAGTGAAACAATTTTTAAAACGTGTGCACGTCCACGTGAGTTTTACTAACTGAAAAACGCACGTGGACGTGCGCATGTTTTGAAAATGTAACACCGCCTGATGTAAAACACTTTCTTTTATTTTACAAGTCCGGGAAGTGTTAGGATAAATTTGTACGATTCTTAAAACAAATATTCATTCAGACTGCTGTTATGAGTACCAAAACGAGAATGATTCATCAGCGTCTCCTGGTATCTTTGTGTATTCAAGTACGAAGAAAACAAGTAGCCCAATCGGAACAGGAACTGTATTTTCAGGTATCTGTACCACTGTGTCTTATCTGTATTCCAGTTGGATACTACGCGATCGTTTGCTTCACTGATTGGTTTAGTTCATTTCCGTACGGTATGTTTTGCGTTTAATTGTATTTGAGAAGTGAGAGAAAATTGAACACCTACTACACATAAAAACAAGAGGCCTTCTCCATGAAGGGTGGCAAACCGTTTGTTGGCAAACGTGATGTCACAAGCCTAGGGGTAGGATTTTTGATAAACGCCACCGCCTAAGGGTGTGACATGGGTTGACGGAGTACGGTTTGTCACCGTTTATGTATATGTATATTCAACTATGTTCAACGGCTCAGAATCAATTCGAATCAATATTTTTTTCAGAATATAGTTGGTGCGCATTAATGCTACAATTAACGCACACAATTGCCCATTCGACCACTCTCATAGTCACCACTCTGTCATATCGTGATGCAATTCTCGTAGCTTTAAATTTCAAAACATTACACAAATCTACTGCTGATGTTGTCGTTTTAAGACACCGTCTCAGTAAGATTCGAGGGTTGAGCCACTGACCCCGGACATTGACCTCACCGATTTGGCTCAAAATTTTTTTGTGGATACCCCTATGGCCCCCTATCACAAAATGGGTATTCATTTGGGCTGTATCCTTGAAATACAGATGTGGCGGGTTCTCGAAATTTGAAAACTCGATTTTCGCCAAAAAAAAGTGGAGCGACCTAGGTCCAATATTAGTGTGGAATAATTACATATATGCCTATGCAACATAAACTCGCTATTGGACGGTCCGGATATCCGATCGCAAACTGATTTTTTTACCTCCTCAAAACATTCTAAATTTAATTAAAATTTCAAAACAAAAAACGGCAGCCCAATTTTAGCCTCTTGTTATAGAGCAAAAAATTCCGCATCGAATAAGGCAAAAAAATCAAAAATCGATCGACCCGTGTTTTGAGATAAATGAACCTGAAGATGACCCGAAAATATTTTTGTTTTTAAACCTCCTCATGTTTGTACTCATATTGAAGAGCTCGTCGAGTAGAACAACTTTCATGTTGAACGTTTTGTCTGAAACTCATGTACAAGAGAAATACATGAATTAAGATTTATTGGATCCAAATATTTTGTATCGCTTGTATCTTGAGAACAAACGACTTTCATAGAATACGACCAACATGAAAAATGATGTGCTCGACGAGTTCTTTAAAATGAGTATAAACATGGCAAGGTTTCGATAACTTTTTTTCATGACCACTTTAGAGGCCATGTTTTTCAGCATAGGGGTCTACAATTTTTTTCGTGAAACAACTAATTAAGTATGGATTTTTGAGTTCTACAATATAGGCGTAATCATTTTGTGCACAAAAAATATTTTACTTTCGATTTACTCTAAATTGACTGATAAACTGTGAGAATAAATAAAATAATGAATAAAGATGTATTTCTCTTGTACATGAGTTTCAGACAAAACGTTCAACATGAAAGATGTTCAACTCGACGAGCTCTTCAATATGAGTACAAACATGAGGGGGTTTGAAGACAAAAATATGTTCGGGTCATCTTCAGGTTCATTTATCTCAAAACACGGGTCGATCGATCTTTGATTTTTTTGCCTTATTCGATGCGGAATTTTTTGCTCTATAAAATGAGGATAAAAATGGGCTGCCGTTTTTTGTTTTAAAATTTTAATTAAATTTAGAATGTTTTGAGGAGGTAAAAAATCAGTTTGCGATCGGATATCCGGACCGTCCAATAGCGAGTTTTTGTTACATAGGCATATATGTAATTATTCCACACTAATATTGGACCTAGGTCGCTCCACTTTTTTTTGGCGAAAATCGAGTTTTCAAATTTCGAAAACCCGCCACGTCTGTGTTTCAAGGACCCAGCCCAAATGAATACCCATTTTGTGATAGGGGGCCATGGGGGTGTCCACAAAAAAATTTTGAGCGAAATCGGTGAGGTCGATGTCCGGCACTTGCTGGAATATCACTGAGCCGGTGTCTTAACTGCTTAAAGGGAGCGTAACCTCTCTCAATTGTCTCTTCATTGCGCACACTATTTCTCTGTTCTCTAACAACGAGAGAGCATTGCGCGTCGAAGAGACTATTGAGTGAGGTTGAACAGAGAAATAGTGTGCGCAATGAAGAGACCATTGAGTGAGGTAACGCTCCCTTTAATATGTATGTATTTCAGTCTTATACGGATAATAGATATAGAGAATTTTTCATTTTTATTAAATGCTAGTAAACTTTAAAAAAACAGCCATTTTCTATAAGAGCCGAGAAAAACTACAGCTTATTGGGTACAATGCTTTTATATACCATACTTCACATTTAATGAGTATTTATTTCTGTAGCCTATAATGAGTGGCTCGCGGCGCATGTGATTATTCATTCCACTTGGCCGTTGATGTCTAGGTGAATGAGTTCTTTTGGACTGAGTTGAGAATGAGTCAACATTTTTCTAATCTGTATCTATGTGGACGAAATTGGCAGATGTTAGAAAAATCGGTGGCAGCCAGTCCCAAACATTCCAAAATGGTTTCCAAAAAAAGTTCTGTGTTCGATAAAGGTCATTAAGGAAGGAGACCTTGAGTTTACATGATTGACTCCGAGACAACGGGCACCTGCACTCTCTCCCCTTCCTCTCGATTGCTTATCCTCGTCCTCTCACCTAACCCGCTTGACTTTCGCCGCGCTGATTCAATACTTAAAACAGATCGGCATAGTTTCTGAACTATGCAAAATAAAAAAAAAAGTCATAAGGACAAAGACAACAAGTGATTTTTATACGCTCAATATCACATACATAGCCTTAGGTGGTCACGCTGGGGGAAAGGCTGTGCGCAAACCGGGGAATTGTAATGCAAGGCTATGCGCATGGCCATTTTTTAGTTGCTTTGAATGGGAATTCTCCAATTTTTGCGAGGCAAAGCTATGCGCAAGGAACCGCAAGTGAAGGCAATAATAATAATAATAATAATTTATTCTGTCTACATGTCATATGAAGAGGGGGTCAAAGCAGGGGGAATCTTCATATCCACAAGTTCTATCCTTCGGTCTCTGAGAGAATTCTTCTCCATTCAAGAAAACGTCCAAAAAGAATCTTGATAAGAACATTCAAATAACCCACGAAAACATTGCGTTGTTCGTCCAATCGGCCTGCTTGCTTGGCCTGCTTGCTTGCTTGCCTTTTTTAGTGAAGGCTATGCGCAAAAATAATTCATTTTCTCGTGCCCACCTATGTACATAGCGCAGTGGTAAACGTTCGGACTCATCCCCCCCTCGTCGTGAGTTCGACACCTATTGTCAAATTTCTTTTTTTTTAATTTTCAAAAAAAGTGCGCCTTTCCCTGCACGGCCCTTATTGTTTTGGCGGATTCCAACTTTCGAGGCACACTCCGATCTAATCTTACTCTCCGCTTTGGCAACGCTCTCTCGCACAGTTTTAATTTTTTTCCTAAAATACACGTATCTTACAAGGAGACTCTTTCAACTTAATTTGGCGATGAGATATGAGTTATAGTTCATTTGAAAGCCTTTTTTCTGTAGATTAAGAATATGTGCTTTAAAAATGCAAAAGAGGTCTGTACACGGACTTAAAAACTGTCAAATTTAGAGCAATTGCCACCTCGCAATGATGCGCGCACTGGTGGCTTAGTTCTACGCGTTATTTCTGCGAGCTAGTATTGGCCCAGAGGTAAAGATGAGTTATTACGATATATCTGAAGAACTTGGGTTATGCTAGACCCATGAAAGATGTTAAACAACAGTGTGAAACTACTACAAAAGAATGAAGAAGGTTCCCTACATCAGGTTCAAGTGCATTCTCGTCGACGCTTGCAACTCACTATTGGTGGGGAAAACTGGGGAAACGGAAAACGAGGACCACTAGCTAGCTCTGCCACCACTAGCTCACCGAAATAACGCGGAGAACTAGCCCACCAGTGCGCGCTTCATTGCGAGGTGACAATTGCTCTAAATTTGGCAGGCTTTAAGTCCGTGCGCAGACCTCTTTTGCATTTTTAAAGTACATATTCTTAATCTACAGAAAAAGGGCTTTCAAATGAACTATAACTCATATCTCATCGCCAAATTAAGTTGAGAGAGTCTCCTTGTTAGGGTTTTTTCTCCAATTATTTCTTTCATTTTCATTTCTCATTTAACTATTTCTCAAATATGTCTTTATCTTATCAAACTGTAAGAAAGGAAAGGAAAGCAATACAGAAATCTTCGATCTTTCGAATTCATGCACTTTTTTGTAATAGTATCAAAGCTCTAATCTAGATATTACAGTATTATCGTCGTTTTTCCTTTTTAATCAATTATGCACAGAATGTCGTTATTTTCTCCTGCCCGAGATATATTTATTATTAATAATAATATTATATTATTATTATTATTTTTACTCGATCATGTCACAATGGTAATAAAGGAAAATATGCTGCGGAATAATAATTAGCTGTAATAAGCTGTGGAGAAGAATACTTGCACAAATTTGTCACCAACATGCCCTAATTAGGAATTCACAACTTTGATGCTGTTGTTACTCACTAAATCATGGCTTCTCGCAGATGAAACGCTTTCAAGCATCAGTTTCAACAAAAAACAGCTGGCCAATCTGCTGATTTCTGCTACTGGCTTTATTTACGTCGATAAAGCTGTACAATGTGGGCCAACAGTGCTATGGAAGATGTGTTTTTCTATTACTCGCATGTAATAGGAACATTGTCATTTACTTTATCGTGCTTGTGCTTATATCTGCTTATTGAAAAAACTCCAGTGCACAGTCATCAGTATCGATTGTATTTGGTATACCTACAGGTTTGTTTAAAGGCATACTCCAACATATCTTAATTCACCGCATTAGCAATACATTCTCGCAGACAAAGAACGGGATAGAGTATGACCAGAGCGGAGAGTTTAAAATTTGCTCGGGGCGTGACATTAAAGACATTCAAATTTTCACCCCGAATTAATTTGTACTTTTAGATCGGTTTAATACTGGTAGATATTCATTACTGCTTGATGTTTTGTCCGTATCCTTTATTGCCCTTGATGGCTGGATACTGTGAAGGGTTGTTATGCTCTATTGGAATTCCGATGCACTACAGTTTGGTGTGCATCTTTTCATATCTTATATCATAAACGGTGTGAACGGATCTTAGCGGATCAGGCCGAACAAACGTGATTGTGAACGTATCGGCCATTTTCATCTCTTTGCATTTTTTCTCCTTCAAATCCGGTCATTTCCGTTCATGAGACAATGATTTTTACATGTACGATTTGTATATGCACATCATTTAGGTAATCATGTTTCTCGTCGTAGCCCAGTTGGGTTGTGGTGCGGTGTTCTGCTTTCTCTTCAGACATCAAGCTTGTCTGCCCGCTCGAAGTCGCTGGAAGTTGAACGTATACTATCATTTTATCATAATTTAAAGGAACACCCGTGCTAAGTATACTGTCTTCCGCTCTGGTAAAGTTCTCTCACAAACACTGAAAGCGAGAGAGCATTGTCGGAGCGGAGAGTTTTACCGTAGTTCGTAAATTAAGGTTGTCTCCGCTGTAATTCCTATGCTTTTCAGAAACTTCAAAAGGTGTTGTTTATCGCGTGCATTGAACTTATCCTCGCAACTCCTGCAATTCTATTCGAATTGGCTCTCCCGGAAAGCTTGAATGGCCGGGAATTGATCGAGAAAGTACGTAATCCTGTATTTTTCTAACTATTTTTTTTTAAAGTTCCATCCGAATATGACTTGGATATTCAACAAGATGAACTGGGTGATATACGATTTGAATATACAGCCTTCATTCGCGAAGTATACGTTGATAGCAACTATAGTGGTGAATGGGTTTTTAACTTTTAATCGTATAAAATTTCATTGTATCATCATCAATATTCTTTGATGAATTAAATATAATATTTACATATATTCTGATTTTTTAAAATGTATTTATTTATGTATATTTTAAAAAAAATCCAACTTTATTTGCAGGTCTTGCTGGTAAGTATTCTCGTGATGGTTGCTTTTGCTCTGCACACAAAGTCGACACTCTCCAGTCTTGTTAGTTTCCTCTCGTACTCTCGTTAGTCGCAAATTTATAGTCTCTATTATTGATCTTTATTCGCTAATCTCTTCTTTAGCTATTTCAACATTGAAAACTGTCGATAATATTATTCATATACTGAATCATCATGTTTTCGGGCAATTTTTCTTTTCCCGAAAAAATCGTACACACGTCACAAAAGAGTTGACTAAATATCGTACATGTAAAACTCATTGTATCATGAACGGTGTGAATGGGTCTGAACAGATTAGGCCGATCAAGATTTTGAGCGAACGATTATGAACGAACCAAACATTTTCGTAATTTCTCTTTGTTTTCATCATTGCTTTCACTTTGAATAAATTGCCCCAATGAACCAAAATTGACCTAATTATTCAGCGTATAATCGGAACAGTTTATTCAACGTCCAAGCAATGATTTTGGTTAAGAGACCGGCTCGGTTTGACTCGAGCATTTTGACCAATTGCCGGACATTCGCGAGGACTTTCGATTTGATCCTCAATACTTTCATCATAGACACATCCCGGGGGGAGACCGATGAAAGTTATAGTGAAAATGCCCTTAGGCTCAAACCCGGCTCACATATGCCGCATAAAATAAAAAATTGAAAAATTCATAACTTTTCAATCTTGATAGCTAGCACTTTTATTTCTTTTTATTGGTGAATAACATGTCATGCACAGCTGAGCAGTAATTTCATATCGTTCTGAATATGTTTTTTCGTGTCTGATTTTCGGATTTTTCCTCCTCTATCCTAGTTGAATAGATTCTGCAGGCAATGACATAGTACATATTGTAGCCTTGACAATTCTGTACGTGGTGGTAACATTCCCTTGACAATCCAAGTTTTCAGAGTCATCGAGAATTGCAACCGAATGTGAGAAATGTGTAAATTGCAAAAATCGAAAATTAAATATCTTTAAATTCGCAAGAGAAAAGGTTAGCTTTATAATGTCATTTTACTCGTAGTGATGCGCATACACAGAAAAAAAATATACAAATAAACTCAGACTACATTTCAAAAAAAATTAAGAAAATAATTATTTTATTTTTATTTTTTCAACCCTCACATAGAGTCGACCGTCAAGGCAAGTTGGTTCATAGGGCGGATGGTAACTGATGCATGTCCGTTTGCGAAAACAACTGCCACGTGAAGAATTATTGTTTC
Organism: Parapristionchus giblindavisi; assembly: GCA_943737045.1. Classification (NCBI taxonomy): domain Eukaryota; kingdom Metazoa; phylum Nematoda; class Chromadorea; order Rhabditida; family Diplogasteridae; genus Parapristionchus; species Parapristionchus giblindavisi. The sequence continues at coordinate 543,721 of CALSFV010000204.1, forward strand.
TCAGATTTCGAATTAATTTTTTTATTTATCAAACTTGAATATTTATATGTTTCTTTCACATAAATCGGTTGGAAGGTGGCGTATGGCAACCAAAGCTGTACCATTGTTATCAGTAGGAGTGTACGCTATTTGACTACCGTTAACGTCAGGAATCGCGAACTGATTTTTTTTCAGTCGACTTATGATTTTTAACCATGACCCCGGGTTCATGGATGAGAATGGCTGAGGTCGAAAAATTCGTGATGATCCGAGATCAAATACTACTTGGCATTATATCAACAGTAGTCCAACTTTTATTTTTATGGATACCATAACTCGAATTACCGTAATAGTAATGCACGCACCTGAATTTTCCGAGAATTTCATCACATTTTTATAGGATACGGTAGCTAGATTACGGTAATTCAAGCTATGGTATCCATAAAAATAAAAGTTGGCCCACTGTTGATATAATGCCAAATAGTATTTGGTCTGGGATCGTCATGAATTTTTCGACCTCAGCCATTCTCAACCATGAACCCGGGGTCATGGTTGAAAATCATGGGTCAACTGAAAAAAAAATCAGTTAGCGATTCCTGACGGTTACGGTAGTCCAATAGCGTACACTCCTACTGATAACAATGGTACAGCTTTGGTTGCCATACGCCACCTTCCAACCGATTTATGTGAAAGAATCATATAAATATTCAAGTTTGATAAATAAAAAAATTAATTCGAAATCTGCGAAACAATAATTCTTCACGTGGCAGTTGTTTTCGCAAACGGACATGCATCAGTTACCATCCGCCCTATGAACCAACTTGCCTTGACGGTCGACTCAATGTGAGGGTTGAAAAAAAAAAAATTATTTTCTTAAATTTTTTTGAAATGTAGTCTGAGTTTATTTGTATATTTTTTCTGTGTATGCGCATCACTACGAGTAAAATGACATTATAAAGCTAACTCTTACTCTTGCGAATTTAAAGAAATTTAATTTTCGATTTTTGCAATTTACACATTTATCACATTCGGTTGCAATTCTCGATGACTCTGAAAACTTGGATTGTCAAGGGAATGTTACCACCACGTACAGAATTGTCAGGGCTACAATATGTGCTATGTCATTGCCTGCAGAATCTATTCAACGAGGATAGAGGAGGAAAAATCCGAAAATCAGACACGAAAAAACATATTCAGAACGATATGAAATTACTGCTCAGCTGTGTTTATAAGAGTGCATGACATGTTATTCACCAATAAAAAGAAATAAAAGTAATAGCTATCAAAGTTGAAAAGTTATGAATTTTTCAATTTTTTTATTTTATGCGGCATATGTGAGCCGGGTTTGAGCCTAAGGGCATTTTCACTATAACTTTCATCGGTCTCCCCCCGGTATGTGTCTATGATGAAAGTATTGAGGATCAAATCGAAAGTCCTCGCGAATGTCCGGACCATGCTCGAGTCTTACCGAGCCGGTCTCTTAAATGGCAATATTTTCGCTTAATTTATTTAATATAGTAGATTCGAATAAGAGAAAAACAATGAAAACAAAGAGAAATTACGAAAATGTTCAGTTCGCTCATAATCGTTCGCTCAAAATCTTGATCGGCCTGATCCGTTCAGACCCATTCTCACCGTTCATGATACAATGATTTTTACATGTACGATATGAGCTGCTGTCGAGCTTATTGTTACCACGTTAAGCGAAAACACATTTTAAATAAATTCTGATTCAGGCAGCTGTTATGAGTACTAAGACGAGAAGGATCCATCATCGTCTCCTGGTATCATTGTCTATTCAAGTATGAAGAAATCAAGAAACCTAATCTGTGCAGGAATTGTATTTTCAGGTGTCCGTGCCATTCTGCCTTATCTTTATCCCAGTTGCATACTACGCAATCGTTTCCCTCACTGAATGGTTTAAATCGTTTCCTTATGGTATGTTTATGCATGTATAAAAATATTTGAGAAATGAGAAATATATTCTCTAAAACACATTATACATCTTGATTTTCACCACCGAGAGCCATCAAACTCTATGACGTCAAAATCAGCCGACTTTGAAGCTCTGTATGTCTTCGGTACAGAAGAATTTCCAGGAATGTCAAGGCGAATGCTCATGCATAACGCAAATGCATTATCAGATCGATAATTTAATAGTGTTTTATTGATTTATTTTCTAAATCGAATTTATTGATTGGATTTCATCATAAATCGAAGCCTACGAAATTTTTCAATAACCTCGAAGAGATGATTTCAATGGTATAAAAAATAAAATATCGATCGACCAATGATGAAGGAGCATTCTCCTTGACATTCCTGGAAGTTCTTCGGTTGACGTCTCGAAACCACAATCACGACTCGAAGAGCTCCAGAGGTAAATATTGACCGATTTCGAAGTCAAAAGTTTGACGTCATCTCTCGACGTTGAAAATGAAGATATAGAAAAAGCTCGAGCGGTTGCGGTAGTGTTAGGGACTACTAAAAATGCATTTATATATGAATGTCTAAAATGTACCACCTACCCGATTTTACTCGATTCTTGAGTGACACGCGTGATGTTCAACTATGTCAATCGACAGAATCAATCAATATTTTGGCACAGAATTAATGAATATTTTTCAGAATATTGTTGGTGCGCGTTAATGCTACAATTCACGCACACGATTGCGCATTCCACCACGCTGATTCTTACTACACCATCATATCGTGATACAATCCTCGAAGCTATGCATTTGAAAGTATCACAAAAATCTACTACGGATGTTGTTGTTCTGACTACGTAAAATCTTTGATGGACGCAATGTTTTACGTATATTATATATATATACGTATGTATAATATGTTTTCTCAAGTGCTTGAATTCATACTTGATTCAAGTAAAATTCGTGCAATTAATGGCATGATCTAGCAACATTCAATTTTTGACGTTTCGGTACACTTTTTACGGTCTATTTTTTACGGCATTCACAGAGATTGAAATAGACGATCGATGTATAATTTATTGATTGATTGATTTATTACCTGATGGATATGATTTGCATACTCTTCTCCTTTGCATGAACCGGCGCATACATTAATTATCCTATCACGTCTGGTGAATAGTCCGATCAAGTGTCTATAAACAAAAATCGATCATCGATTATTTACTTTTCCAAAATACATGTATTTTCAGGTGTGAAGATTCCTCCAATAAATTCTTTTCTCAAATTTTATTTCATCATTACTCTATTGTAAAATATTTTTACCTCATATAACTCTTAAAATGTAAAGAAAAGCATTACATAAATCGTGTATCCTTATGTTGAATCCATACACTGACTGTAAAATCTATTATGTTTGAGTTGTAGGTTGTAGGTAAAACAATTACAATTAGAACAATTAGAGAAACATGCTAACAAATGTGAGCACGTGAGATAACTTATTGTTAGTTTGCTTACTCTGGTACAAATAATACGGAGAAGAAAATAGGCCAAATTTTAACCAAAATGTTTTTAACCAATCGGGAATTCTCAGCTTTGATGCTGTTGTTACTCACTAAATAAAGGTTTCTCGCAGATGAAACTCTTGCAAACATTAGTTTCAACAAAAACAGCTGAATTTGCTGGTTTCGATTTCTTCGTTACGTCCATAAACTGACACGATGTGGGCCAATAGTGCTATGGAAAATGTGTTTTTCTATTATGCTCATGTACTAGGTGCTTTTTTATTCACTTTATCCTGCTTGTGCGTATAGCTTCTTCTGGAAAAATCTCCAGTGCACAGTCAACAGTATCGATTGTATTTGCTACACTTACAGGTTTGTTTTAAGGACATTCAATATTCTTCTTTGTGTTTTTTTGATCCAGGCTATTTTGAAATTCACATACACACTCATTTTGACCATGATTGTTCACACAGAGGCACAATAGAAGCATAATAAAGAGGCATAATAAAGGAATAATTGGAGGAGGGTTGATAGGGGAGTTTAAAATTGCAAATTAAAATGCCTGGGTAAAAAAACAGATAAATGCCCACCTTTTTATCCCGAATTAATGATTACTTTTAGATAGCGTTTATACTAGTAGACATTCATTTCTGTTTGATGTTTTGCCCGTATCCTTTACTTCCAATGATGGCTGGATACTGTGAAGGGCTGCTATGTTCTGTTGGAATACCGATGCACTACAGTCTTGTGCGCATCTTACCATATATCTGAAATGATCTTATTCTGGTGCAAGTCATTTGTCTTTATAAACCAAAAATTCCAAAGAGCCTTAATTTTGAGAGTTTATATTTCGAGCGGCCTTGGCTTGAAAAATGAAGAAAGAAAAAAACTATCGATTTAGGTGATTATGTTGCTCGTTGTGGCGCAATTGGGCTGCGCTGGGGTATTCTGTTTTCTATTCAGACAGCAAGCTTGTCTGCCTGCTCGAAGTCACTGTAAGTTGAATGTCCGACATTACTATATAATACTTCAAAGGCACACAAGCTAATCATAAGTTTGCTCTCCGACTCAAAACAATGAAAGTGAGAGAGAATTGCCAGAGCGGAGCGTTTCAACGTACAACTTACTTGTTAGCTCTCCACTGGTACTCCTTTAATATTTTAAGAAACTTCGAAAGGTGTTGTTTTTCTCATGCATTGAAATTATTCACGCAACCCCAGCTATCCTATTCGAATTGGCTCTCCCGCAAAGCTTGAATGGCCGGGAATTGATTGAGAAAGTACTTAACTTAATTTTACCGGCTTTAAAAAAAACGTTTTTGTTAAAGTTCCATCAGAATTTCACTTGGTTCTTCGATAAGAAGAACTGGGGTCTTCGATAAGAAGAACTATACAGCCTTCCTTCGCGAAGTATACATTGCGGGCGACTATAGTGGTGAAACGAACATGAGAACTACTTTTTCCAACTTTATTTTCAGGTCGTGATGGTATGCATTGTGGTTGCTGTTGCATTGGCTTTACATACAAAGTCAACACTCTCCAGTCTAGCACAGTATTCATACTAATCTCTTTTTCAACATTCGAAATAAACTTTTGAAGCAATCGATAAAAGCAACGAAATATATTCATATCATATAAGGCATGAGTAATGTTCGTTTTCCCCTGAACTGTCCTCCCCCACATTCCGTACTCACCCGGCCTTCCCCCCTTTGGATTATCACATTTTCTTGGCGCTCCATCACTTCCTGAAATGGCAGAGCTTGGTGTTCACCACATAAATCAACGTTATTGGGATGAATTGGCAATGTTGAGGATTCCCGGCTTTCCGGCGAGCAAAACTACTCGCATTAGTTCACTATTGTATATGATGTCGCTAAACATTTAGCAATTTCCTGTTTAGGCGATATACATTGAAAATATTCCCGCATAAAAAAGAGCCATTAGTATCATTGTATGATGGGCTAGGTTATCGTAATTTATCGTTGCTACTTTGGGATAACACATGTTCAAGATCATGTTAGGGCACAATTTGTCCGGCTCATCTAACACCAAATAGGTTTCTGTTCAGGCTTCTGTTATGAGAACTAACAAGGGGATGGTCGCAACTGGTCCTGGCCGTATGAGATGGCAATAACATGACTAGGATCAGTTTTCGATGCTGATTACGAATCCGTATTCTGAAAATGCCTAATCGACCTCTATTCCGAGAAAATCGTTTTTGAAATATGCCTTGTTAATTCGAAAAGTCGTGTAGTTTCCTTCACAAACTATCTGGATTGCATCGGAAAGATCCGGTAATGTAAGCTAAACTATTGCGAGAGTTTATAGATGAATTCACCAGCCCATCCGGACGGTTTGAGTAGGTAACCACACGAATTTCCGAATTAAAATATTGATTTCCTCGAAAATCAGGTCGATTAGGCACTTCCTGAAAACGGATTCGACATCAGCATCGAAAATTGATCCTAGTCATGTTATTGCCATCTGATATGGCCAGGACCAGTTGAGACCATTCCCTTGTAAGACGAGAATGATTCATCAGCGTCTCTTGCTCTGGTATTTTGAAACTTAAAGTCTACTTAAATTACGTCACAGACTTTAAGTAGACTTTAAGTAAACTTAAAGTGAAAGAACATTTGACGAAATGCATTACAGTATACCACACCACTTTAAGTAGACTTGCGTTTTACTTTAAGTTTACTTAAAGTCTACTTAAAGTGCGGAGTTTAAGTAGACTTTAAGTTTCAAAATACCAGAGTGGTATTATTGTGTATGAAAAAACAAACAAGAAATCTAATAGGAACAGGAACTGTATTTTCAGGTATCGGTCCCAGTGATTCTTATCTGCATTCCGCTCACGTATTATACAATAATTAGCCTCACGGATTTCTTGAGTTAGCCTCACGGATTTCTTGAGCAATTGCGCATTCGACCACGCTGATTCTCACTACTCCGTCATATCGTGACACAATTCTCGTTGCTTAAATTTGAAAGCACCTCACAAATCTACCGCTGATGTTATCATTACAACAACATAATATGTCAATGATGGATCTACGAATAATGGTGAATGTAAATATAAATATAAATAAAGTTCATAGTAAATATAGTTCGGAATGGAGAAATTTCATGGCAACCCTGCTACGAAACACCTATTAGCTGATAAAGTTGTTCAATGTCAAAAAATGTAAATATAGAGAATATGTATTTTTGTTAATGATTTGCCATGTTTTATGCAAGTTGTGAGTTGATATAACTGCATAGAACATAATGACCGAAATAGTGAGCTTCGAACCGTGATGTGTACTTTACTGAGATGAGGATAAACGGTTGATCGATAAATTGTTTAGTTTATTATTTTCTTAGTTTATTATTGTTTAGTTTATTATTAGATTAATTAGTTTATCGATTGATTGGTTTATCGATTAACTAATGGATATGATTTGCATGCTCTTCTCCTGAGCACGAATCGGCGCAGACATCCTTTCCCGTCGTGTGAATAGTCCAATCAAGTTTCTACAAAACATAATTGATCAATCAATAACTCTTCAAATACTCTCAAACCTTCTAATGTCCCGCATGGAAACTATCATCATCATCGGGATTACGGTAGCTATCGTTAGATATAAAATATTGATCGAGAACGTGATGGCGAAATAGGCGTAGATGGGTGGACTTATGTAAGAGATGCAAGCGAGAAGTACGATTAGAATCTTAATAAAACATATGTAAATCATATAATATTTGGCTTTAACACTTCTATTAAAGGTGAAATCTATTGTTGTCTTAGAGTGAGAGCGTCCGCAATAACAAACTCCTTTTTTGCACTTTTCAGAAATATGGACGATTCTCGAACCCAGGAGAGAATGTCGGTACCACTACTCTGGTATTTCCAAACTAGTAGTTTACTTACATTACGTCACAGACTACCAGTTGGTGATTGGCCTTTTTTTACTTGCAAGTCTACGGCTAGTGGGATATATAAATAAACTACTAGTTTGAAAATATCAGAGTACACCAATTCGCATCCATGACCTATGCTGAAATGGGAAGAGGCCCTCTTGAGTTTTCATTCTCATAGTCATTTGCGAATTTTATCTCCCGGCACATTCTGTTATGCGGTTTTACATTTGCTAATCGAGATCACGCCCTATTCACATCACGTATGGCGGACACACCCATGTCCATTTAGGATTTTGCGATCTCGCTGACTTTCCACTGCATTTAAATTAATAGTATTATTAGATGTACAAGAATAAGTATGCATGCACTTTATATGTAAGTTTTAAAAAAAACAAAAAAAAACTAAGTTAGCTAATAATGTGCCCTATGGTGATTCGGCGGCTACGTCTATTAAGAATAGAAGGGAGAATGACGAAAACTCACCGAATACAATTTGAATATGATAAATGCCTGCTTCAACGATCTCATGTCGCTGCTTTTCGTCGAACTCGCAGCACACGATAACATTCTGAACATATCATGTTATTGTAACCCTACCAAACCCATCCACTTTTTGTTCTTTCGTGCGAAAGCTCTCACTGTGATCAAGTAATTGCAGTGTATACAAATATCGCCATATTTTAGTTCACGTTTTTATCTCTTTTGTATTTGCCACATTAGCAATCTCTCTGTAAGACATGATAAATATTATTAATATTTGCAGCTTCTTCACTATTCCAGTGATTGTTTGATATTTATGTAACTCTAATAAACACTGATACATCATCTGCGTGCAGATTTTTCTCGATAGTGGTGTATCGTACATGTAAAAATCATTGTATCATGAACGGTGTGAATGGGTCTGAACGGATTAGGCCGATCAAGATTTTGAGCGAGCGATTATGAGCGAACCGAACATTTTCGTAATGTCTCTTTGTTTTCATTATTTTTCTCTTATTCGAATCTACTATATTAAAATAAATTAGGCCAAAATATTGCCATTTAACAAAAATCATTGCTTGGACGTTGAATAAACTGTTCCGATTATACGCTGAATAATTAGGTCAGTTTTGGTTCATTGGGGCAATTTCTTCAAAGTGAAAGCAATGGTTTTTGTTAAATGGCAATATTGTGGCCTAATTTATTTTAATATAGTAGTTTCGAATAAGAGAAAAACAATGAAAACAAAGAGAAATTACGAAAATGTTCGGTTCGCTCATAATCGCTCGCTCAAAATCTTGATCGGCCTGATCGAAAATGTTCGGTTCGCTCATAATCGCTCGCTCAAAATCTTGATCCATTCACACCGTTGATGATACAATGATTTTTACATGTACGATATTAAATACACAACTCGAGCTAATTTTACTCTCCGCTATAACACCACTCTCTCGTAGACAACGAAAGCAATTTTGCCAGAGCGTAGAGTTTCACATTAGCTCGGAGTGTCTTTAAACTCTCAAAATATCATTATCGAAATAAAAGATTATGCATGTTAGTGTACATAACTGCACATAGCTCTATACAATGTTCTTAGTCGATTTTAAATGTATCATTATTACGACTGATTATATATTATTACTATTTTATTACTATTTATTTATTTATTTCTTTATTCCATCAAATATAATAATAAAAGGTGATATGTATTGGATCAGAAGAGGGATAGATGGATTAAGGCGATTTCGGTTTTGGCTCGGTGGCAGTTTTTTTAAAGGATGGGGGTTTAGGGACGAATACGAGAATCTTTAATGACTATTACTATTTATTATTATTATTTATTATTATTATTTATTATTACTATTGATTATTATTACTGATTGATTACCTGGTTCGCTTTATGACGTATCCAATCCTCACATAGATGAGAAAGTTCAGAACACACACCGCATAAACCACATTCAGGACTATCTAAATCTCTTATCGATTACTCGTATAATGCATTTTGCAAAAGAAATCGATTATTCGTGCATTGCTACTCTGGTATTTGGAAACTTAAAGTGTAGTTAAAGTTTTCACTTGAAGTAGACTTGTAAGTCTACTTAAAGTTAAACGTAAGTCTACTTAAAGTGGCATGGTATACTGTAATGCATTTCGTAAAATGTTCTTTAACTTTAAGTAGACTTAAAGTCTACTTCAAGCATGTGGCGTAGTTCAAGTCGACTTTAAGTTTCGAAATACCAGAGTAGGGGTAAAGCATTAATGGCATATTTGTTAATAGTTTTGATATTAATTAATATTAATATTAATGGTATATGGTAGAGAAGCTTAGATTGGATGAAGTGAACAAATAATTTTGATGCATTACTGCGATTTAGAAAAAAAACAACAAACGAATATAAATAATCCTTACAGCAAGTGCAATTCTTGACAAATCACTGTATTCTTCGTTCTTCTCATCCTGAATTATGGTTCTAGAAAGGCATACCACGAGCTAATTTGAAACTTCCCGCTCTGGCAACGCTCTCGCGCATTCTTTGTCTGTGAGAGAGTACGGCCAGAGCGGAGAGTGAAATTTAGCGCATGGGGGGATTAGTCGATGGTTTGAGAGAATCACGTGAAAATTAAATTGAAAAGTGCAAATTAGAATTACGCTGTGTTCGAATTGAGAAATTCGGAATGGTACTTTGACTTTGGTAAATACGCTGAATCACTGACTGCGCCATAGCTACTATTTTTATGACATATAGAAGCTCAATAAAAAATCTCTCCTCATGTGTTTGGTAATTCTATAAAAGTTGCAATCCAGTAATTGCACCTATATCGTCACAACTTTTTGTTTTAATATGTATTTTAATTGTTTATGAAAAAATCTCTGTAGTCTCTTTTCTCCAAGATGTATCGGCCTCGATCCCTCTAGCTTTCTTCCTCTGTCTCTTTCGCTTCCTTTCCTTCTCTATGTCTCTCTCTATCTATCCCCTGGCCCCGCCCACCGATCTTCCCTGAACTCCAGCCATCGATTCCACATCTATGATACTGAATGAATAAATCCTGATCTCATATATTTGTTGTGTATAGCAGAGCCACCGAAACATTGGTGCATCGGCTAAAACTTTTTCATTTTTTCTTGTATTTTTTGTTCGTGTTTTCACTGTTATTCTTTGTTCACATTTTTTTCCTTTTCGTGTACTTTTGCTCGTCTTAACTGAGTGCTTATATCACTTCATTAATTCGACTTCTTCGTAACCATGGCTAGTAGAAGATCCATACTTAGTCAGCATACTAAGGAGTATAATATTCTTTTTGCATTATATAATAACAAAATCCACTTAGCAGAGAGAGAAGATATTCCAGAAATTCCAGAAGAAAGATCTGCATACCTTATTAATAGAATTAAAGATTCCAAATCTGCATTGAATGATGCACAAAGCAGATATGAGTCCTACACAAAGAGTAGAATGGACTTTGACTCATTAAGAAACATCTCTAATGAGGAACAAAAAGAGAGTCTAGATGAATACATGAGTAAATTCCAAAATGAAGTCGAGTCCTATATTCCAGAATTCATGAGAGCCTTAACCAATAGAATAAAGGAAATGGAGGAAATACTCCAAAGAGATGAGAATGTGAATGATAATCCAAATAATGATATCAATGACACAGAACCGTTTGTAATTCCAGTAGTTAATTCCAGACAGAATACTCCCACAAATAGATCAAATCTTTCACTATTCCAGGTGAATCCAAGTGACCAGAGAGGTCTCAATTGGCCTCCATTGAATAATGGAATGATAAATCAAAGAGAAAATCTAATACAAAGTGAGCAATCAAACAGCGCAGTTCAGACCATAGCCAATGCTCTTGCGCAAATTATTCAAGCAGCCACTCCAACCAGAACCGCCAGACAATCACCAGTCATAAACGAACCTCAACGACAGTCGGCGACACAAATTCCACAATCTCTTCCGATTAATACATCGATTCCTCCACCCATGTTCGGTCCACAATCCAATAGTGGTGTTGGTGGATCTCAATCACCAGATCTATCACTGATTATGAATGCATTGAGAGAGATGAAAAATGAGATAAGAGAAATAAAGAATCAATCGCCTTTGGTAAGAGCCCAGAATCCAGAGAATCCAGAGGTCAGAGAGGAACCAAGAAGAATTTCACCATTCCAATCTGCACTAGCTAGACAAGCTAATTCATATCAGGGTCCATTCCAAAATTCTCGTAACTATTCTATTCCTTTCTCAAATCCATCAGTTGAACAAAATACAAACTCTAGATTACCTGAAATCAAACTACCCGAATATGATGGTGATCCCACAACTTGGGAAAACTATAAGTCTGCATTTGAAGTCGTAGTCCACAATAGAAAAATATCAGACATTGAAAAAATCCATTCTTTACAGCATGAAGAAGTCCTACGCTCAGGCACTCAGTGGAGCCACAGGAGATGATAACCAAATGGAATTAGTGGATAACGAAGAAACTCCAAATGAGAATCCAAATGAAGCAACGGAAAACTACGAGATGGACGAAGAAACAGAAGATCAATCAAACGAGACACAGTCCCCCGATCAATGGGGAGCCTCCTCGTCACAGGCCAAGAGCGTAGAGGGCAACATCCCGAGAATCCGACCGAGAATCCGACATCACTCCCCTCACAAAGAGTATAGAGGTACAACAAGAAGACAGTATGGTGTATAAGTATTGTACTGCTTTTTTTTCTGCATCATTGTTTATTTTCTTCCCGTTACATGGTTATTCCCCCCCCCCCTTGCTCCATCACAATATTTCTAGCTATGAAGTTTGTACTATCCTTGTTGTACTTTTTCCTCGTTTTTATCTTCTTTGTATCACACTCCTCCCCTACTGTATTCCCAACCTACCTCTGCAAATATCAATAACGTGCATATCGGTTGTCACCCCTTTTCCCAAACTCCAGAAAGCAGATTCCACACAACCCGACTAGAAATCCACATAGCAGATTCCAAACACTTTCCCCATGTCCCCTCATCCAACTCCAAATAGCAGAATCCAACCCCACTAGGGAGGACACCGTACATGCACGTTAGTTTTTTTTGGCAGAGGGGGGAATGTATCGGCCTCGATCCCTCTAGCTTTCTTCCTCTGTCTCTTTCGCTTCCTTTCCTTCTCTATGTCTCTCTCTATCTATCCCCTGGCCCCGCCCACCGATCTTCCCTGAACTCCAGCCATCGATTCCACATCTATGATACTGAATGAATAAATCCTGATCTCATATATTTGTTGTGTATAGCAGAGCCACCGAAACACAAGATGCGATAAATATATTATGATTATTAATGAATCATCACTTTAACATACCAACGCGTCACATATGGCCACATAGGATGCAGCCTTCTCGTAGTATTCCTTTCGGCATCCATTCAGGTTGATCATCAGGGTGGTGATTATGGATAGAGTGATGGTTAGGACGATAACGATGAAGACTTTGGGCCTGAATCACGCTTTATGAAAGCAAGTACTGGCAATTAATGGAACGCCCCTCAATAATATATAAATATATGTGTATGTCCTTATTGTCCGTATAAAAGGTAATTGTGAGAAAACCTTGCTACAAGCTGCTAAACACAGAAGTGTTCTCAGCTAAACACAGAAATATATTTAAATATTATATTATATTATAATATATTATTATATATTATATTATAATTATAATATATTTAAATAATATATTCGATGAGTGATCTCAATCCCCCCCCCGCCTCTTTCCCTCCCTCCCCTCGTTACCAAACCCGTCTGAAGTTCGCCGTACTGATTTTATACTTCGCAATAGTTTGCACTTTCTTTAACAATGAAAACATAGATGATACATTGTAACTTTTCGTACCAAACAAGCGAGTGTATTTATACGGTCAATATCATATTCACGAATTTGTGCTCTTGCCTAAATATATATTACAATATCTTGTATGTATTTGCGCTACGTACCAATTATCTCCGGCACAATCTGAATCTTTGAAAATTTACTATTTCGAAACAACTATTTTAAAAAACTAAAACAACTATCGAAACATTACTTTTCAAATGTCGAAATAAGTCGCGGAAAGTCGAAGATACATAATCGATTAAGAGCCATCATCAAAGTCAGAAAAAGGATTCCTTAAATTCCTATTTTGAATGTCAATTAATCTTGTAAATAAAGCTACCGTAATCCGTAAAGTTATCGACCGCGTGAAGATACCTTGCCGTTGTTTTTGAGAAATATTCATCCTAGAAAACTAGTAATTAATTATAATGATGATTAATCACAATATACTTTTTGTAGTAAAACTGTGGTGTTCTACTGAAGAAGGCTAACCATTGGGTAGAGGTTCACTGTCTAGAGCCTAATGGCCGAAAGAGTGAATCTCACCCCTACTAGTTCGCACTTCTGATTTACTAATATCATATTCCATGAGTACATTCACATGTCTCTTATGATCCATTTTTATTTTTATTTGATCTTTGATCTTACCTCTGGCCAATATTGTTGAGGACCGTTTACAGTGGCTTGCAAGAGGCACTTCAGAAGACAGAAAACGTTAACGACAGTTAGAGTGTAGTTGAATGAAATCTGTAATTGATGAATTGCTAAACATAAGCATTGACTGTAAAAAGGAAATTTAGTTTCTTTTAAGCACATCGCGAGGTAATTTCTGTCTCCACTCTGGCAATCTTTCGTAGACAAAGAAAGCGAGAGAGTCAGGTCAGAGCTGAGAGTTTCAATTAGCCCGGGGAGTGCCTTTATGTAACACATACCGCCCGACATTATCATGTGCCTCCTACATAACGTGCGTATGTCAATTTTAGAAATAGTTTGAAACTTATTTACCTTGAAGAAAGTTTGTCGACTATTCCAAATGAGAAATAACGATAGAGCATTCTCGAACAGTGAATGCAGAAGGAAGAGCGAATGAATGCCCACGGCTGAGTAGTACCAGGTGCTGAAAATGTTGCTGCTCATCACATGTCCGATTTTTTATCACTGATCAAATTTTCAATATTTTGCCGCCGCCGTACCAATTCCCTTCTAAAAGGGAGCGAGATCAAGAAGTTCGCTCCCTTTTCCCCTTATAAATGATGGGAATCGGGTGGAAGTTCAATCCATTTTTGAGGGTATGGGCTAGTGTCATAAAGAGAGTGAACTTTTCGAGTGAGAGAGCGATAGATCAGTAGAGAAAGTTAGACAACGAGAGCGATTCCCAAATCTTCCCCTCTCTAAGTAGCAGGGAAGAATTGAATTTCTCTGCGCACTCTCAATTATAAATGCTCTCTCGTTTTTTCTCTAACCTCCCATTTTGAGAATAGCCCATCGTGGATGAAAAGTTCGTGGAACTTTTATCTCATCTCTATCCACCCCTATCCCCCATGTCCAGTTCGTCTATCGCATCCCATGTATCTACCCAATGGTGTATTGACAAGTTCCTTTGTCTCGCACTATTTCTTAGTGGGTTCTAATCCCATTCGCACTGGTTCTTTTGCAAATTCTGTAGTTCGACGAACTTTCACAGTGACAATAAACGAAATGGTATGGCGGCAGAAGGAAGAGCGAATGAATGCCCACGGCTGAGTAGTACCAGGTGCTGAAAATGTTGCTGCTCATCACATGTCCGATTTTTTATCACTGATCAAATTTTCAATATTTTTCAGATATGCATCCTAGGCTCCACAGAAATATGGTTTTCATTGGAAACTCCCAGTCGCCGGAATTTGCATTACCCCACTTGTATGCGCACGCTTATTGTAAGCTAAATTCCGACTTTTCGTTTTCGCTTTTTGCTCCCTTTTTATAGAACCATAATGAAATTTTTATATTAGATCATGTTCTTTATCCCTTCCAGTGTCTAGGACCAGGGCCGAAACACTGGATCGTTTTATCTCTAGATAGTCAGTCTTTACATAGTTTCTTTTCTAACACAACCTACTTTAAAACCATTCTTTCATTACTTTAACTCTACTTCAAATTTTCTCATGTCCCGTTGCGCCTCGGGCGTAGATAAATTAAACTAAATTAAATTTGGTTGAACCTTTGATTAATGTAGATTGGAATGACGGTGAAAAAACGATCGTCGGCGGGGTCCGCTACAATACAATCATAAATAAATAAATTTTATAAAATTTAAATGCTTAATTTTCTTGCATTTCCTATCTATAAATATGTAGGTCCGACTACTACGGTTTTATCACATATAGTTACATACGAAATCGTTGATTAAATAAATATAAACATTTGTCAAACTCACGGACAAAATGCGGCAAAATCATATCGCGAAAGTGAGCGAGAGTGAATGACTTGACATCGCTCCAAAATTTTCACTGACAACCATGTTATTAGCAACTGGGGCTAATTATTTGGTCCGAAGCAACCTGAAATGACATGTAATTATCCAAGTCTGAGTTCAAACGTTCTTTCTCGTACTTAACATTCCTTTAGCGAGGCCGAAAACCACCCACACCTGATACGGTAGAATGCTCGATTAAAAAGTTTCCAATGAAAAGTAAAGTTGATAAAAGTGTACTTGTTTTACACAATCTCTCGCCTCATCGATGATCTCGTATCTCGATATTTCGATGTTACAATGCACTACCGATTTGCCTTTTCCGATGGATATACTTCAACTTTCCACTGGAGAAATCTCACCCTGTCTCATAGCAAATAAATAACGTTTATATTAATAATAATAATAATTTATTTATCTTTAACGATAAACAGAGAGGTGACAGAGAAAATAAAATTATGGAATACGACGAAGCAAGAGAGGTTAAACAATGATTCAAGTGAACAATGACGACAGTACATGGTAATAGTAATGGTACAAGAGTTAAATGTTTAAATATTTATGTTTTTATATTTATATTTTTTTCGCGTTTAAACACGGTACGGAATAAGTAAATAAATAAATAAAGTAGAATGATCCCATCCGCGATGCGTTCAGTTAAAGGAATAAATAAAGGTAATTCAAAATTTGTGCTTAAATGTGCATAAAAAAGTGGTTTTTTGGTCCGATTATTGCTCATTTTAGACTTTTGAACTGACCATAAAAACGAATGTATCTGTATATAGGCGGCACTTTGTCTGGCACATGACGCTTCTATTTCAAAATCTCTGCACTTTTAGGCAAACCTACTATTTCAGAGGCCTAAAGAATGCGAGAAGATTCTAACTGTGAAAGATCATCGAATTTGAAAATGATATGAAATCGAGGAGACATTCAATTTCTTGAAACTGAAACTACTTAATGTGTGTTTTGAAGATGTGTTGATATGAAATTAATCGATTCCTAACGAAATTGCATGAATTGAGAACCAGCTTCCATCAATGTCAATCGAGATCGAGCAAAAAATTTGTGAAATTAAAGTTGTGCATGATTTTCCCTCAACAGTTGCAAAGACATCTTTGTCTTCCAATTCGAATCCATTTCAAATGGGTAAAGCTTCATACAATTCTCAGTCTTCACTGTATACCTCGAGCTGATTTGAAACTCTCCGGCAATAATCTTTCGCTTTCTCTGGCCTCACAATTTTTGCAGTTTAGCACATTTACATGTAAGTGTCTTTCCATCCGCAATGGTTACCGTAATCATATCACTCTTCACCTTTGACACTTCACCTCTCTCACTTTTTTTCCTTTCGAGGAATTTTAACATAGCATTAGTCTCTACCGTATTCTGTGTCTATCTGGCTCTCTCACTCTCTCCCTCTCCCTCTCTCCCTCTCTTTCTCTATTTCTCTATTTCTCCTCCCCTCTCCAGTCCTCAGCCCATGATGATTGCATCGGACGACGTGTAAAGATATACTATTACTCTGAAGAGATAAAGGAGATTGATCGAGATCATAAATGGAGAGGTACGGATAAATAGAGGGAGAGGGGAGGGATAGGGAGGGAGAGAGGAGAGTACGAGAGAAACAGAGTGAAGGGTGAGAGAGAAGAAGGGCGGAGAGAGAGAAGGAGAGAGAAAGAATGAGAGAGAAGAGAGAGATATGGAGAAAGAGGGAGAGAGAGAGGGGGGGGGGTTGAGAGAGGGAGAGATATATGGATAAATTCAAAACGGAAAGTGTCCCATCAGTAATCTGTCAGTGTAGAAGGTTTGTGTGAAGGAAGGATATGACTGATGGATGCGATAAAGGAAACAGAGATAGAAAACTAAACTGCTCTAGAGAGCGAAAAGTGAATAGCGTTCGCTATTCTAAAGGCAGGCCATAAGATAATTTGACTGTCAGCTCTGGCCACTCTCGCTCGAGTAGACAAAAAGCTAAAGAGCGTTTACAGAGATTTTAAAGTTAGCTTGGGGTGTTGTTTAAATTCCCGTATTCTTATCTATCAATATGGATCAGTAAATTATTCACTAAATGAAAAGAAAAGAAACTCTCCTCGTTTTTTCACATTCTCTCTTTTTTTCTTTTCATTTTGTAACTTTTAAATATCGTATAAAGGTGGACTCCCGCGAATATTTTCGTGGACAGCCTAGGTAGACAGAAATAGGAAGACAGGATTACAAAAGTTACATATTGTATATACCGCACACTATTTATTTTGTGCTAACAAGGGCATGTTCCCAGCTTGTCCTGGCCATATGAGATGGCAATACCATGAATAGAATCAGTTTTCGATGCTGATTACGAATCCGCTTTCAAACGTTGCCCAATCGAGCTGGGCTTCGAGAAAATCGATACTGAAAGTCGACAAGTTCATTCGAAAATTCACTTCTTATTTACCTTATCCACTAAACTACATCATCAGTTGTTTTTGTTGATAGATGAGTTCATGAACTCACACTTCGAATCAACTAGCCGAATTTCAATAACGATTTTCTCGAAGCTCAGCTCGATTGGGCAACATTTGAAAGCGGATTCGTAATCAGCATCGAAAACTGATTCTGTTCATGCTATTGCCAACTCATGGCCAGGACAAGTTGGAAGCATCCCCTCGTAAGTCAGCTTAACGATCGGTATAATAACGAGTGAATCACGTTTCATATCGCAGACAAAGGCGCGGTTTCTTGAAACTTTAAACCCAACAGCATTATATCGCTCTACATCAGCTTGGAATTGAAATTTAAAAATTTAAATTATTTTTTTTAAATAAAAAAAACGGTGTTTCCATTTTGATGATATTCTAAGCTTTGACATCGATCGTCTTCAGATTCTGCTCAATTTTCGACAATTATTGAACAGACAGACCAATAAAACTCGCGTTATCTGGTTCCACACAATCTTTCACCATCACCTTTTCTCTCTTAAGATTTTTCTCCGATAGGTTCTCAGATTTTCTAGGAATTTCTAGGATAACTGCGTGGTCCACTCTAAATGAATGCCTACTATTATCTTGTCGCTCAAAGTTAGAAGTGTTCGCCGTTCTATCCGTACGTGGAGTTCCCTCAGGAATAGACGAAAAGAGTTAAGGGGAGAGGGAGGGATATAGGAGAAACAGAGAAGTGTGAAAGAGGGAGAGACAGGAGAAAGAGGCAGAAAGAGGGAAAGAGGAGAGAGACCCAAAGAAACAGAGATAGGCCCTTTATTCTGCTTATCTTGCATGTGTGTTTGCTTCTTCTATTCAACGAAGTACTATAGATCGGTCCCAGGGGGACTGACCAATCTGGGGCTTGCACCCTGCTCCTGGCCTGCCCTGGCCCCTTTCCTGCCCCTTGCCTGCCCCCTTTATAGCTGTCCACTACTTCCACAACACACTTTTGTTTCATTATCTCTCTTCACTTTACCTCTTCGTGTCCCTCTTCCTCTCTATCTTTCTCTTTCCCTTCCATTGCTCCAACACTTTGTCTTTCAGTATTTCTTTTTTCATTGTCTCTCTGTCCCATTCTCTAGATCTCCATCGGTTCTGTCCCTCTCAAACACCAGTCTTCTCTACGTTTCCTCTTCCTGTCCTTCCTTCACTCAGCCATTTTATTCTCGCACTTATGGGTGAAGGTGTTTCGGATCATTTTCTGTTTTTAAATGTCTTCCAATAACCATTGCTTGATTATATCATGCAATGTTCATTAGCTCTGTGCGTTCTTACCGCGCTGGCCACACTCTGCATTAGATCAAGAAAAAGAGGGTGCTAAAAATAAATATAAATAGAACACGAATGTTACCTCACATTATTAATTTCACATCTGAAGCATCATATGTTAAAACTTCCGTAAATCCATCACTTCATAATAAAGGCTAAAAGCAATATGGGAGTGAAATTATATCGTGCATGCAAAACAAGATTTGCCCCTTTTAAATAATTCATTTATTATCTATGCATTTCCAACTACGTGTATTGATTGATCTGATAATCATTTCTCTCACGATCATATTCATCAAGGCCATCGAGAAAAATAAAATATATTTATTATGTTAATGTTTTCCATCACGACTACAATCTCATTGTTCTCACACCCTGCTGATATCCCGTCAACAACATAAGTGAGAACCTTATGGCAAATATCATCAAAGCAATTCTCTAGTCCGATTTACTACGCTTGATTCCTATCGCTGCCCTCTTATTGATGGATCGATTAACATATTTATTAATATTTATGTTTAATATAATTAATAAATAAATATAATTATATTCATATTATATTTAACTTCACATTTCGGGAGACCGTTTTCACTGGTAAATGAAATAAAAGTGAAGTTTTAAAGTGTTCTGAAACATATCAGCACTGAGTATAATAGATCCTTCTGGAAGAAGGTTTGAATCCAAAAAAAAAAACGAGGAATTCCCTCTGGGGACTCATACTACGAAGAGCCTTCAGACAACTCATTTTGGCCGAAGCTAAAAGAGTAGACAAAAGAAGCCTGCCAGCGTGCTCTCTAGTTAGTTTCACGTGTTTTTTCTACTTTACTGGCCCTAGCTGCCGCTTATCTAAAACTCTCCACTCTAGAAATGCTCTCTCGTTTTCGAGAGAGTGTTGCCAGAACGGAGAGTAAAATAAACTAGGCCGGTTTTTAGATTGGGCTATGGTCTTCTTCATTTGTCCTAATCATTAATGTCTTTTCCTTGAGGCTACACGCATATTTCTTCTAAAATTTCATTTCTGATCCACTATCAGGAATCCATAAATATTGTGTCTTACCTGTAAATAGTAAGTGCCACGACACACTTGTCCTGCATTGACGTCACTTTGTACATAGTACTGCCGAGAGTTATTGCTTGGTCTACAAGGGAAAACGAGCATTGTGCTGTGCTCAGAGGGATGGTGAGATGAGAATAGATGATTCATTGCTATTTTGGGATTGTTATATTATTATATGACTTATGTAGAATTGTAATTATCGTTGCTAATGTGCTAGGGTGATTCGGCAGCGAGTAGATCAAGCGGTAGAGTAGGTCCGAATAATGAGATTAGGTCCTCCGGACTGAATTGCCATTAAATTATGACTGGCCTCGCAGTGATCTCACGCGGACTTCGTGTACCTTGAAGAGCGGTATAGCCTTTACCTTTTCCATTCGGTATCGAAACTGAATAGCGCCTTCATTTCATTATTAATAAATTCAATTTTTATTAATAAATAATAATCAAGCCACCACTCGCTTTCAATCTTATTCAACCCCCCCACAAGCTTTCTCAAATTTTTCAAATTCTTAGCAGTTAAAGCAATTTCTATCTTCTTCTTTTCCTATTCATTTATGTCTTGCCCTCTTCTTCTTCTTCTTCTTCATCTTCTACTTTTTTTCTAATTCACGGACACGAAACTTGACAAGATTACCCCTAGCCCTCTAATATATTGAGAAAAAGAGTGAGTTGCTTCTCCCCTTCACTCTTCTCTCACTCTCTCCCTCCCTCTATCTCTCTCTCCTCCCATTTCTCTCCCTCTCCTTCTATGTTCCTCTGTCAAATACTATATTTCTCTCTATGTTTCTTATATCTCACCTTCTCTGCCTTTACTCATCTTCTCTCCCTCTCTTTACTACTACTGTATTTGCATCAATTAGCTCAAAAAAGAAGACAGTGAAGATCTTGGATAGCTTGAGAAGTATATGAGAATTAGCAGTAGAGAGAGAGGGAGAAGAATAGAAGATAGACAACAACTTCTATCACTTAACGTAGGTGATGGTGTCGTAGATGAACTGTAGACAGGGGGAGAGAGAGATAGAGAGGAGAGGGAGAGAGAGAGGGGGATAGAGAGAAGGAGAGAGAGAGAGAGAGAGAGAGAGACTGAGAGAGAGAGATAAAGAGAGAGAGAGAGAAGAGAGAAGAGAGAGAGAGATAGAGAGAGAGAGACAGGGAGAGAGATCCCCACCGCTACATCACTTGGATGTACAGAATCAAGGGGGAGAGGGAGAGAGAGAGAGAGAGAGAGAAAAGGCAGAGGGAGAGGTAGATTGTTGCAGATACAGTGCGTCTGTATGTGTATCTACGTGGAGTAGAGGGATATAGAACAGGGATAGTAGAAGCAATGATGGTTCCCTACCTTTCTCTCTCTCCCTCCATATCTCTTTCTCCCTCTCTCTCTCTCTATCCCTCCCTCTCCCTCTCTCACTCTCTCCCTCTCCCTCTATCTCCACCCCTCTCCCTCTCTCTCTCTCTCTCCCCTCTCTCTCTCCCTCTCTCTCTCTCTTCTCTCAACCTGTAGAGGGATAGAGGAGAAGCAGGCAAAGACGTTGTAGCTCCACCACTCAATTGAAGAGTTGTAGATGACGAAGAGATATTGGGACAAATATTGGGATGGAGAAAGAGGGAAGAAGAGAGTCTAATTAATTTGATCAAGCTATAATGTATCTTGTTCTGTGATTCGATAATCTCAAATTGTTTGTTCATCGTGGGAGATATTTCTTTTAAGTTTAAAAATATGAGAGCACCAGTCTCAGAACATGTCATGGCTAGACTTCTCTCCTCTAAACTGCCTGTAGAGCTGCTCGGACTCGAGAATTGCTTATGAATATCACCATGTTCTGGGACTGTCGAAAGTAAGAAGACTTCTACCATGCACATCAAAGAGGACTCTTGATAAATGTGTTCAAAGACTCCCCTTGCTAATTTGAACAATGTTCTCATGCCAATGCTCTCTTGCTTTCTTTGTCCACGAGAGAGCGTTGTCAGAGCGCATTAGCTCTTAGATTACTCTTAAATTAGCTCGGGATGTCCCTACAATGAAACGAAATGTGAGAGGGAGAGATAGCGCGATCTCTTCATCGTTCACCAATCTCTTGTTGTGAGTGGTCAGGGAAATATTGTTTATTTATTTATTTGTTTATTTATTTATTTTATAGACCCGTGATAGGTGCGCCAGCAAAACTTAATTTTTAAAGCTAGAATGACCATTCAACGTAGAAACTCTCTAGAATGCAATGTTCTCACTAGTCTCAATGAAACAAGTTTCTTGTCAGAAATAAAGGGGAAACTAATAGTATTTTAATAGTTTATGTGGACGATTCAGCGATGCTACATTTTAACATAACTTCTTCTACTTTATAATATATTATAATATAATTATCAGCGTGGAATGTTTATCTTATCTTTTTTTTTATCAAGAATAGCTACGCCGTGTTGCCACTGAATCGGGACTATCATAAACATGGATCTTCTTTTGTTTAGTAATTCTTCCTTAATCAGGCCGATTTCGTACTATCCGAGCAAAAAATGTTGCTCATATTCGTACTATTGTCAGCCTAGATATCATCAAAAATCTCCAGCTTAGTGATCTCTCATACCAACAGCATTGTCTCTCTTTTGTGACGTATCACCCTCCTTATCACACCTTCCTGGGTACGTATGCAGTCGGTATTTTAAGCACCCTGAGGTAATCCGTCATAATCCAGAGAGGTAGAGGTAGTGGTAGAGGGAGAGAGAGATAGGGAGAGAACGAGAGAGAGAGAGAGAGAGAGGGAGAGGGAAAGAGAGAGCTTGAGAGAGAGAGAAAGTGAGTCGGATTGAAACTCCGCTGACGCTGGTAGCGCATTCTTATCACCTCTCACTTCACTACCGTCTAAGCCGCTGCTCAGCGACGCCGACATAGCTGTGAATGCCGCTTATTGTTAGTAGACTCCTTGATACTGTCACTTGTTTTTTGTCATTTTTCTCTTATTCATGCTGTGAAGCGGTCGCTCCTGAGAATGGGAGACTCTCAAGTGCAAACTACAATGGAAACCTCACGCTCGGATGAGATCCTTCCCTTGTGATATTTGGTATTTGCGTTTCTGTAATTTCTTCGATCAAAGTTTACTTGAGTGAAGTGATCTCCCCCATTCCTCAGAAAGTTTCTAGTTGTGTGTTGATCATCTGCTTGTTCCTCTAATCGTTCTCGAACCCTTCCTGTTCTTTATACCTTGAGCTCTTGATGGCATTGTACTATACATAAATCAAAGATCTTTCCATTGTTCTTTCTATTTCTGCATATTTCCAAGTCAAAATGGTCCATAGTCATTTGTTCTGAATCGGAAGCGATTTTCTCACACGTAAATTGCCGGTGCGAAATTGCTCTGGAAACCAGCGTTTGCATTCACAATAATAATGGTTATTTCTATTGAAAGTGTCGCCTCAATCACACATTGTCCCGAGGTGTGCGGAAATTGTTGTTTGGCCGCGGAAATAATAATAATAGTATTATTATAAATATATTATTATAATATATATAATAATAATAATATCCGACTATGATATGTAATCGTGTCCATTTAGAACTAGGGAAAACAGACAGAGTGAACTCTATTCGTTTTGCACATTCGATCACCCTCTTTTAGCAATTTTCGAACATCGTTCCATTATCTATTGATGTATTTATGCGTTGGACTCATGTGACGAACATGCCCGCTTACTAATCCACCGTTTCATGTTCCTGGTTCCCGATACCGTTTCTGGTATGTATTGTGTAGGATTACGAGATTCTTACTAGGGAATGGTTCGTAAAGGGTACGAAACTACGGGGAGTGGCATTCATAGCGATAATCAGCATGCTCGACTTAGTAGGAATCAACTTCCAAAGTCTGCTATTTATCGATTTTGTAAATTTTAAATTTTAAAAGTAAATTGTAAATTTAGATTTTGGGTTTGAAATTTACAAAATCGATAAATAGCAGACTTTGAAATTTGATTCCTACTAAGTCGAGCATGCTGATTATCGCTATGAATGCCGTTCCCCGTAGTTTCGTACCCTTTACGAACCATTCCCTAGTAAGATTCCCAAAAATTCGGTCCATAGTACGCTTATCATGCACCAGGCCGCACTTAATATCCTACCGTACTTCTGGGACAGCGTTACCCTACTGGGTACCGCCAAAATTATTACCGTGATCTAACGACCACTCGTTCATTCATCCTATTTTGTTCATCCGCTACTATCACTCACTATATCTTACCTACATACAGTATACATTCCACCCTACCGTATCCGACATACAGCAATACAGTACTGTATCCTGCCATAATCATTACCGTAATCGTGACCGTCCCCGCTTATTCTTCATTCATCATCCTCACACCACTCTGGCATGCATAGAGTTCTTCGTCATTTTCTTCTTGCTCCTCATCTTTCTCCTACTCCTTCTTCTCTCATCGTAGAATCATCAAGTGCTATAAGAAGTTCTTCTAGAGAGGGAGAGGGAGAGGAAGAGGGAGAGGGAGAAGGAGTGAAGCTCTAGAGGTAGAGCATACGCATCACTTGGGCGGACATGCTAGAAAGGTTTCAGTATCGTATTTCTACAAGAAACGCTGAGAGAGAGGGGGAGAGAAAAGAGAGGAGAGAGAGGGAGAGAGAGAGAGAGGGAGAGAGAGGAGAGAGAGAGAGAGGACAGAGGATTATAGATAAGGATATACAGCTCAAACTACGCGCTTAGTCATCTCACACATATCTTACAAGGAAAGAAGCCCCATTAAAAATCAACTAATCCTGCGTTCAAAAGTCGAAAAGAAAAGAGAAGCAGTAAAACTCTCCTTAATTTGCACACTCTTTAGCTTATTTTCTCGTTTATTTTTCCTTTATCGCGTCGTTATAACACAACCAAACTCGCGTTTCCACTTTTCTCACTAATGAATCAGCAAATCGTTTGAAGGCAGTAGGGAAATGGTCATCGGGGTGGGCGATCATGAACGACGAGGGATTCCGATACCGAGAGTCCTTGTACTTCAAGTTGATCTTTGTGGAGCGAAGAGTGCCAAACAAAGGAACTTTGTGATTGAGTTTCAACTGTGAGCGGAAGTTCTCGAACGTTTAGCGATCAAAAGCCAACGAAAGAAAGTAAAACAAAAGAGAGCTTGAAAATGTCTAGCCCTTTGGACATTCTATTTAAATTAATGATTGTAAAAAGGTAAAAAAAAATTTTTGTGATAATTGTAAAATAATAATTGTCAGTACTCAAGAAACAGCACGAACGTCACATTAATAATTTATTTTTAGCAACAATATTTCTTTTTATCATTAATGGGCCTGCAAACATATATTTGTCCGATTTAATTAACATTAGTTTTATTCTTTTCATTCTTTTCACACCAAACAACTAGATTGTTTTCTTTGTTTTCGCCTTCACGAAGTGCATTCAAAAATCAATCAAACCAATCACTTGCAATGAAGTACTTTTCAAATTATCGATTGATTTATCGATTGATTTCCCATCCTACAGTACCCATTCCGTCCCTGAATCCGCCTAATTCACGGTCGCGTTGTTTTCGCCGGATCGTGTTACAGAATGGAGTGATCATCGAGGATGAAAATAGAGGGATGGAGATCTCCCCTCTCCCTCTCTGGGGGGATAGAGGGAGAGGGGGATGGAGAGGCAGAGGGAGAGGAAGAGGGAGAGGGAGAGAGGGAGAGGGAGGAGGAAAGACAGATCCATCCACAATATATAACCAACACAAGATATCGTCGTCGTTTCTCGACTTTTTGTCTAGAAACGTGAGCTATGTCTACACGCATACTTTTCTGTTTCCATTCTCTCCCTCTCCCTCTCCTTTTCTCTCTCCCTCTCCATTTCTATCCTCTCCCTCCCTCTCCCTCTCCCTCTATCTCCATGTTAGTCCATATTTCATCGTACAAGGGATACGCAAGCCGAATCTCAGTGCGAATGACCGATGTATCAGGGTTGAATCGAGGAAATGTTACACTTTTCTCCCTCTCTCTCTCTCTCTCTCTCTCCCTCTCTCTCTCTCTCTCTCTCTCTCTCTCTCTCTCCACTCTCCCCACTCTCCCTCTCCCTCTCTCAGTTAGGAGAGCGAGAGGTAGAGAGATAGCAGAGGGAGGTTCATGAGGCAGCACACTTTCTCTATTCTCTTTTGACTGAATCCATCTCTACCTCTCTCTCTCCTCCAAGCTTCTCCCTCTGGGTCCGCTCTCTCCCTCTCCCTCTCTCCCTCTCCCTCTCTCCTCCTCCTCTCTTCTCTCCCTCTCGCTCTCTTCACTCCCACCCTATCTGTTATCTCCTTTATCTTGCACTTCCATCCATCTTTCTCACTGCTTCTTACTTTCCTCGCTTTTATCTTCCAACCAACTCTCTCCCTCTCCTTCCGTCCCTCTCTCCCTCTCTCTCGTTCTCCCTCTCTATCTCCCAGATAAACTTTGATATACGGGCTTCCGCTGGGGTGCTCGAAAGTCCTGCCCAGGTAATTCCCTAGTCTTTTTCTCCCTCTTCAATTCTCCCCTCCTTCTCCCTCTCTCCTCCTTCTCTATCTCTCCTCCCGTAATCTCTCCCTCTCCTTTCTATCACCTCTCCTCCTCTCCTCCCCTACTCCTCCCCTCCCTCTCTCCTCCCTCCAACTCTCCCTCTCCTTTCTATCACCTCTACCCCCAAATCCTCACCTATCCCCACTGTATCCCACTATATCTGCTTGTTCTCCCAATTCTTATTCTTCTTCTTTTCGTACCAATACACACATTCTAATCATATCTTCTACGTAATGAATGTACCCACTATTTGCCCAAAGTTAACCAGTTTTTCCCGCGATTTTACCCAATATTTGCCCAAAAGTTAACCAGTTTTCCCTGCGATTTTGCCCAATTTCCCGCTTTTTCCTACTTTGTTGCCCACGTGCGCCCTGCAAATCAGCGATAATCAGCTTAGTTATTTCTGGATGCCGAGCTGTTCCAAACAAGGGAGTAGGTGGGATTAGATAAGGGAGCAAAGAAAACATTTGTCTACGGTCTCTTCATGGGCAATGCTCTCTCGTCGAAAAGATTCTTTAAAAACATTTACGCCAAATGAAGAAAAAAATATTAAAGGCACACCCAAGCAAATTTTACTATCCGCATTAGCAATGTTCCATCGCAGACAAAGAAAGCGAGAGAGTGTCGCCAGAGCGGAGAGTTTCAAATTAGCTCAGGTTGTGAATTTAACATCTCTGGGTGACCAAAGAACCACTCCAGAATACTGGAGTAGTGTGGGAAATGGCTCTCTGTGGATCTGGGACAGTTTCGTCGGTCTTTGAGGAGAGATAGTATTTGGAATTAGTTATTCTGAAGAGAGAAGACTTGTGGATAGTGAGTAATCTTCATTTGGTCGAATTGTTTCAGACCAGATACTATGAAGAACTGAGTGAATTTCTCTGCATTTAAAGGGAGCGTAACCTCACTCAATGGTCTCTTCGACGCGCAATGCTCTCTCGTTGTTAGAGAACAGAAAAATAGTGTGCGCAATGAAGAGACCATTGAGTGAGGTTAAGCTCCCTTTAAGAGAAAACAGATAGTATGGAAAAAATTTTTAATTTGAATTATGATCGGATGTCATGTTCATAGTGGTAAAAATATAAGGTAAAGCTAACAAGGCGCACGAAATCCTGCGGGAGACACTGCAATGCAAGTGATGACTCCATAATTCCTGTATAATTGTGCTGAATTATTATCCACAAGTGGAGATTGACTATATTATATACCTTCTGTAGCTTTCCATATCGATTCCCTACCTGTAAATAGGAAAACATAAGTACGACTCTTTCTTCAGTCTTTTCCCCCACATCCACCTCTGTCAGTAATTGAAATTCGTTCTCTACCTCTCCCTCTCTCTCTCCCTCTCCCTCGTTCGTCTTCCCGAGAAAAGTCATTTATGAACCCCTCTACCTCTCTCTCTCTCTCCCTCTCTCCCTTTCTCTCTCTCCCTCTCTCTCCTCCCCCCTCTCTCTCTCTCTTCCCTCATAGACCTTCCGAAGTCGCACAATATTAGTTTTGTTGCTAGGGGTTGCAGCACGGAGGGAGAGCTTATTCTTCTTCTTCCTCTTCTTTCTTTCTTTTCTTCGGACACTATGATGAGACTTTACTCTATGGAGAAGGAGAGGGTGGAGGAGAGGGAGAGGGAGACTTGGGGGGGGGAGACAGAGAGAGGAGGAGAAGGAGAGGTAGAGAGAGAAAGCGGGAAGAGGAGAAAGAGAGGGAGAAGGAGAGGCAGAGGGATAGAAAGGGCTTAAGAGAGTAAGACAATCATAAATTTCACGAGAACTAAAAAGTAAGCAGTCATGTGTGGCGGGTTTTCGTTTGTGATAATGACCTTTGAATCCTCCATATTTCCTTTTTCAATATAAGCCATTTTCCCGTTCATGGCCGATACAGTATTCTACCGTACCCCTATCCTACAGTATCCCGATGATGATCGATCGCAAAGTGATTTTATTGGGGTTTAAGGTTTACAAGCGATTACCTTCAACAATCTCCTCTTGATCCCATGTCTATAGAAAGTGTCCCCTATGCTCAATGACCCCGAACGTCAGGGGCTATTGATCGACTACCAGCCATTACAGTAATCCCATAGCATACCGTAATCCTGTCACTTCGTTGCGGGACCGGCGCGCTTCTGAATATTTTATGGACTGATCATGTAGAGTGCTAGAATGCATGTACATAGCGCCTCGAGCGTATTCACTCTTCCGGAAATTTGTTAATAAAAACGTGTTCGAACTCATGCCGTCACTAATCTCAGTAAGTTCGTCGATTTGCATTTTATCACTGTCGCAAATTCAAAATATGATTTCTAACTGATCAGGCTAATATAACATCCTGCTCTAATATTATTACGGTGAGTCATGACAGGGGTCATTCATAGCTCAATGGGATTTAATTCTTTCTTCCATACATATGATTATCGTACGATATAATGGTCATTCGTCACTTGCTCTAACTACAGACCAGGCTACATGTTAAAAATGAGGAAGTGTTGGTGCTATATTGGTACGTGAGTTATCTTCTTTCCTAGATCGTCCACTCTTTTTTCTTAATCTTCTTCCAATCAGTCTTGCTCTCGATCTCTGATATCAGGACTCCAATTTTACACATCAAGGTTGTAAAAAATCGAAAAATCAAAGACATTGTGTGTTGAAAATTTGAGGAAATTAGAGGAAACAAGACAAAGGTCTTCTCATTATACCCAGTGTTCCCCATTTTTTTCTTTCATGGCTTCTGAACAGAACATTTGCAATTATGCTAATTGCTCCCTGAGGTGAAGCTATAAAAATTTCTACCTCTAACTCTACCTCTACCTCTGCCCTTTGTTTACAGTTTTAATATAATAACTAGCATCATCAAGCATGTGGACCTTATACATATTCACGTATATCCCTTACTCTCTAACTATTCGGAGGAAAATGTTCTTTCCTCATTACAACAATGATTCGCTCTTTCTTTTTACCTCCTCTCTTTCTCCCTCTTTCTCTACCTCTCCCTCTCCTTCTGCTTGAATCCACTCCTCTTCCGCTAGTCGGCTTCTCGTTCATACTACCTCTCTCTGTCCCCCCTCTCTCCCCTCTCTCTCCCTCTCCCTCTCTCTCTCACTCTCTCTCCCTCTCTGTCATCCTCTCTCCCTCTCTCTCTACCTCTCCCCTCTACCTCTCCCTCTCCCTCTACCTCTCCATCTCCCTCTGCCTCTCCCTCGATCCCATCTCTCGGAATGAGACACTAACCGATCACAGGCGTGCAGTGGATAGAGAGACTCGCGTTTCAGAGTCTATCTCCCCTTTATTCCTCCGCTTCTCCTCAAGGCTTCCATTACGTTCGGTCCTGTTTTTCTTTGGCTGCTAACGGACGTAAGATTTCGAGGGTTATGCTCTGGTTCATCAAAACCGTTTGTCAGTCGCTCAATTTTGGAATTCGCTAATTTCAGTAGCTTCAAGGTACGCCCCATGCCAATTCCACTATTCGCATTTTTTCTCTTACGCAGTAAAATAAATCTGGCACCAGAGCGGTGGGTTTCATATTAGCTCTGCGTGTGCATTTAGGCTGCTAACGGCCGTAAGAATTCGAGGGCTACGTTCCGGTTAGCCAAACCAATTTTGGATTCTGCTAATCCAAGTTGCTTCACTCATTGTGTGTTGATTTCGTCTATAAATGAGGGGAATGACGGCTTCCTAGAAACTTATATCCACCAGGAAAACAGGAGACGTAGATATAGGTGGGGCTTCAATCAAAGTCCACAAACCATACCTCTATAGTGCATAGTATTCAACAAATTATTCCTACGATATTATATTATGTCAACATTCTTTCATTATTTTTTGAATATTTAGCAAGCTTGAAATGTTTAAAATCATTGTTTTCATAGCCGATTGAAAGCCTCTTAAAAAATGCTCCCGCGCTTGTTCGACTTTCAATCGAAGATGGCTCTTACCAGAATATTGTGATTTGAATGTGAAGGAAATTACGTAAAATCATGGGAGAGATGGAGGGACCTCTTCATTCGGACAATCGGTCCCTCGTTTCTGAGGCAGACAAAGAGGAGCGAATGGAATGCCATGCACATCAGAGTCCACAAATGAGAGAGGGAGAATTATCAATACTGTATGAAGCGCATCTTTGAATCCGCTCCGGCAATGTTGTTCCAGCCAGGAACCCTACCCAGTGGCATTGCCCTATCTTCAGTAGAACCACCTCCATGTATTGCTATATTGTGAAATACAAAGTCTTCCTGTGAAGAATGATTTCTTTTTATGCGCCTAGATTGTTCTCAACTTGACAGGGTCGCTGTTAGATTCTTGATATGCTCGATTCGGATTTTTTTGAAATTTTTAATTGATTGATTAATTGCTTAATTGTTGAGTGGATGACGTCGAACATCCATAGTATGTACACTTAAATAGTTTCTCCCTCTTGTAACAATCTCTCCCTCTCCCTCTCTCTCCTTCTCTATCCCTCCCTCTCCTTCTCTCCCTCCCTCTCTCTCTCCCTCTCCTTATCCTCTTCTCTTTTATTACACCACTACCACCACACAGTACTTGACTGCCGAACTACGATAAGCTTTCCTCTTGGATCTCTCCCTCTCCTTATCTCTCCCTCTCTCTCTCCCTCTAGGATCTCACCACTCCTCATACCTCTCCCTCTAGGATCTCTCACTCTCCCTATCCCTCTACGACCTCTCCCTGTAGTTACTTCTGTAAGCCCTTCTTCTTGCTTGCTTGCCACATCTTCACCTCTCCTGACTACCTCATCCACTCAATGCTTATCCTCTACTATGAAACATTATTCGATATGTTCGTATCTGGTCCTCCCTTTCCTTCTAGGATCTCTCCCTCTCCCTTTACTTCTAGGATCTCTCTTCCCCTCTTTGAATCTCTACCTATCCTTCTACCTCTAAAGCTCTGCCATGTTCGTCCACTAGGGCTGTTAGACTTTATTTTCAACATATCTGATAACTAGTTCTTACAGGCGCACCCGAGCTAATTTGAAACTGTTCTGGCAATCCTCTCTCAAGTTTAAGTAGTCATTTAAATTATTATTAATATTACACACTTCAATTTCTTTTTGTCGTGTCAGTTATTACTTCTTCTCTCCCCGATTCCATGTAGGCATTACCTACGCGAAAACAAGCTTATGTGGCATATGCGCCTTTTCTCTACCTCTCCTTTTTGAATCTCTCCCTCTCCCTCTTGATATACTATGTCTTTATATCCGCTATGTGCTAGGATCTTGCCGTCCTGCTCTACCTCTTCTTCTACCTCTACCTCTAGTTCTACCTCTGCCTCTACCTCTACCTATCCTTCTACCTCTACCTCTTTTTCTACGTCTACCTCTACCTCCACCTCTACCTCTCCTCCATGTCACTTTTCCAGCGTCTCTCTCACCTGGATAGCATACAAGTAGGAAGTTGGGAAAAGAACGGCATGAGAAATTTATTTGAAGCGTGTATTACATTCTCCAGGTGTTAGCGATGATGTATTAGGTAGACTTTTGCACAATTTTGACACTTTTACATTCTTTATCATTAAAACGTTGTTTAATAAGTGAATTCGTTAATAACCACTGTCGTTTGGTAAAGCAGGTCGGGAAAAGAGATTAGACCCTCCAGACTGAATTGGACTTCGTGTGCCTAGAATAACGGGGTAAGCCGTTACCTTTTACCATAAGTCACCTAGGGGCCACCGATATCATCCAGGTAGATCATGCAAAAATCATGAAAAGAAAAGAAAATAGGCGAGAAAGTGTGAAAAACGTTGAGATTTTCACTGTTTTCATTTCTATTGAACATTGTGGTGGATATAGTCGAGTCAGAAATGAAGTATGAATTGCGCTAGGATGGAGAGAGAGATGGAGAGGGTGGAAAGAGATAGAGCAGCCCTGTTCTATAATCCGATTGTCGACTTTTACTCTAGAACTCTCTCCTCCCTCTCTCTCTCCCCCTCCCTCCTTCCTCTCTCTCTTCATCTCTCTCCCTCTTTCTCCCTGCCTCTACCTCTCTCACTCTCCCTCCCCCCTCTCCCTCTCACTCTCCCTCTTCCTCCTCCACCCTAACACTATATCTTCTGCTCATGCATCCCTATCAGAAGCTCTAGCCTTCAAAAAACTCTAAGCCTGTTTACGGCATTTATGCGTGTTTATTAGAAATCTTTGCTCTGATTGCATTCATAATTAATCCCCTCGGGATATGCCTTAATCGTCTTATTATTAATAATATTTTTGATATGCATACACTACGTATGTCTGGGGAGTACTCAGGGCTTCACCAAAACAACCAAAAGTATGGCTGAAAAGAGTGTGCACCGAACGGCTTTGTAACCGTCACCATGTTTTCTCTGATGCTATCATATCTCAATCACAACCCGAGCTAATTTGAAACTCTTCGCGCTGGCAATGCTCTCTCGCTTTCTTCGTCAACGAGAGATCGTTACCAGAACTCTGTCATTGATCATGTTCCTTGTCGTATTTTATATTATCGTGTCTCGCCCTACGACGTTAAGGATTACTTATGACCTTATGACCTTAATCGTTAAGGTAATTCAGTATTTCCCCCTCCATCTCCATGGGACTCGTCATACAATGGACGAGTCGCGCTGCACTGTTCCTGGTGATAGCTGCCGCCCTAGCCCGTAAGTCGCTTACTTAGCGTTAAGTAACGGACCTTAAAGGCACACCCCGAGCCAATTTGAAACCCTTAGCTCTGGCTATGCTCTCTGGCTTTCTTCGTCCACGAGAGAGCGTTGCCAGAGCGGAGAGTAGAATTAGCTCGGGTGTCTATTTAATTAACAAGATCCATTAAATCACAAAAGTTTATCCTAACGCCAGTCCTCTAACTTGGCCTAAAGTTTCGTTCAATCACAATAGTAAAGTATTGACACCCTTGAAAATAAGTTAAATCATAAGATTCATTAAGTCATCGACCTTTATCCCTAAGGTCCACTAAGTCATCGTCATCTCCATTCCCCCTAGCGTGATCGTCCATTCTCTATTCCTTGTTTGAAATGACGCATTGGTAACATTATACCAACGCCTAAAATAGGCGCCCCTCTCGAAATATAACCAAGGTCCTGGGTCCCTAAACCCAAAACCTGGAATACGGTCGCGGGTTCCTTAAACCTGGATCCCTAAAGCCAGAACCGAAAATTCGATCGCGGGTCCCAAAAACCGGGGCCATCCGGTTTCCCACATGTCGGGTGCGATTAATCATGTTTTTGTTTCATTGTCAGGTTGCTACACTAGAGAAGAGGAATGGAGGGGATGATAGATGGATGTGTATGGGAAATGCGATGAAATAGGAGATGTAGTGGAGGGATGTATTTGGGTTGGGAGGATGAGTGGATACCTAGAGAGGGAGAAAGGGAGAGGGAGAAAGGGAGAGGGAGAGGGAGAGGGAGAGGGAGAGGGAGAGGGAGAGGGAGAGGGAGAGGGAGAGGGAGAGGGAGAGGGAGAGGGAGAGGGAGAGGGAGAGGGAGAGGGAGAGGGAGAGGGAGAGGGAGAGGGAGAGGGAGAGGGAGAGGGAGAGGGAGAGGGAGAGGGAGAGGGAGAGGGAGAGGGAGAGGGAGAGGGAGAGGGAGAGGGAGAGGGAGAGGGAGAGGGAGAGGGAGAGGGAGAGGGAGAGGGAGAGAAGGAGAGGGAGAGGGAGAGAAGGAGAGGGAGAGGGAGAAATGCAATTGTAATTGAATGAAGGCCTACTGTCTCAGAGGTTGCACACGATAGACAAACACTCTGATCAGTAGGGGAAGTGGGAGAGAGAGAGAGAGTAGGAGATGAGAGAGAGAGAGGGACGGGGAGAGCGGAGAGAGAGAGAGAGGGAGGGATAGTGAGAGGGAGAGAGAGAGACAATCAATTCGATTCAGAAATAGAATGATTCATTTTAAGTTGATGAGTAAACTATAGAATATAATGGATCCCCTAATTCATTAGGTGCGCCTGCGTCATTCCAAGTTCAATAATAGGACAAAGCAAAAAGCGCACTGACAATGGTCTAGCATGCTACTGGTATGCTGAAAATGCTCTGCATGCTACCGGTATGCTGGAGAAACAATACGACTCGTTGTTAAAGTGTCCGCGCCGAGGTCCTCTACATCTGGAATACATTGCATTATGGGGAAAGCTTACGAAAAGTGTGTAGTGGTGTAAGAGGAACATGACATTGAACAAGACGCTACGAAAATGAACTCACCTTAAAGGGAGAGTGACCTCACTCAATGATCTCTTCATTGCACACTCTATTTCTCTGTTTTCAAACATCGAGAGAGCGTAGACCGTTGAAGATGCCGTTGACAAAGGGTTCGGTCCCTTTAAGTCACTAAGTCTCGAAATCGCTAATTTAAGATGTCGCGGATGCCGGGTCGAATTGCACGGACGCGGACGCGACGAAGAACTGCATTGACGGTCTCGTCGTCCCCATCTGGAGGCCTTTCATGGACCTCAATACTAGTGATCGATTGTTGAGAGGTAGCTACTTTTAAACTCTCCGAGCTAAGTTTAACACCCCGGGATAATTTGAAACTCCCTGAGCAAATTTGAACACAACGTGCTAATTTGAAACTTTGAAACCGCTCTGGCTCTCTCGTAGATAGGGAAATCGAGAGAGCATAGCCAGAGCGAGGAGTTCCAATTATTCTCGTGGTGTACCTTTATAAGGATCAAGCAAATTCATCGAGGGATAAAGGCAAAATGTCTATAAACAACTATTCACGAATAAAATAATCAATATTATGAGTGTTTACGACTAAATCAATCAATAATCCCCTCAGGAATCATATACTTCTTCGTGATCGCCTACTGCTTCCTTGGCGTTTCCATCGTGGCCGATCGATTCATGTCCAGTATCGAAGTCATCACAAGGTTGATCTTTGATCTTTGATCTTTGATCTCTTAATCTTTGATCTTTGATTTTTGATCTCTTAATCTTTGCTCTTTCTTGCAGTCAGGAACGCTCGATGACCGTCAAGCGACCCGGACTCGAGCCAATTCAGATCAAGGTTCGAGTGTGGAACGATACCGTATCCAACTTGACCCTTATGGCCCTCGGTTCGTTTGATCTTTGGTCTTTGATCTTCTCCGAATCCTCGCTCCTTCAGGTTCATCGGCTCCCGAAATTCTGCTGTCCATCATCGAGGTAAGCAGCCTCGATTGTTAAGTCATCGATTATGATTTAATAAACTTAAAGAAGGAGACCCTTGAGTTGGCATGACTGACTCCCGCAACGAATAACATGGGATATAATTTAAATATTGTATTTATGGAATTTTTGCGTAAGTGACAATGGAAAAGTGAGAGAGTCAAGTAATAATAATATCTTTACGTGCGTTATATGAAATATGAAATATGTCGTTCGGTTCGTGTGATAAATCTCTATCATTCTACCCGAACAGTCTTGTTACGAAAAAACTAGAGGGTCTCCATCTTTAATGGACTTAGTCTAAGTACACGAAGCCATTAGTTATGACTTAATGGACTTAATGGACTTACCCTAACTACTTAAGATTCTGGCGCGTAAGTTCGAGGCCGGAGATCTCGGACCGAACACCATCGTCGGTTCAGCCGCCTTCAATCTGTTCATGATCATCGCTATCTGTGTAATGGTCATCCCAAACGGAGAGGTACTTAATGCTTTAGTGTCGGGACTTAAAGACTTACTTAGGGACGACCTTATGACTTAGGGACTGAGTGACTTAAATTAGTTCTCTATTTCCTGTGATTGTTGACTATTGTTTCGTTCAATAGAAGTCACAGGCAGCGTTCTAGATTCTATAGAAATGATTGTTTACCATGTGACTGTAGTTGACTGGGCACGTCAGGAAAATAGCTGGCTGAATAATAAGGGAATAATAAAATATTTTTTAATATTTTATTTTTATTTTTATTTTATTTTTCATGATTTTCAGGTTCGTAGACAAAAGCATCTTGACGTGTTCTTCGTCACGGCTTCATGGTCAGAAATTTTCATTATTATCATTTTTGATTCTTATGATGCCACAGAATGAAATATTTTTTATATTGTCTCTTCCATAAATGTGCAGCGAATTGTTTCGATTCTTTTTTGTATAGATATATTGAGAACTAGAGTTGGCAATAATGCACTATTCATTGCGGGCCCGCAGAGCGGTGTAATTCATTGCGGGCCCGCAAACTCGAATGGTGCGGTGTAAAATCATTGCGGGCCCGCAATGGCATTGCGGGCCCGCAAAGTCCTTTTCCTCTCCGAGAGAATGAAGAGAGAAGGAAGAGGAGAGGAAAATGACTTTGCGGGCCCGCAATGCCATTGCGGGCCCGCAATGATTTTACACCGCACCATTCGAAATTGCGGGACGCAATGATTTCACACCGCATTGCGGGCCCGCAATCACTAGCAATGAAAAGCCAATTTCTTTGCGGGCCCGCAACGTCCGAATTGCCAACTCTATTGAGAACTACTGACTATGAACATGTTACCATAACAGTTTCTTTCTGCGGCGTTTTTTCGTAATAGTGAAACGTAAAAGAATCACGATTGAATGATTATTAAGTGAGAATTTTTTTATGTTAACAACCGACTGCAAATAATTAATTTCAGGTCAATCTTTGCCTACATCTGGATGTACATCATCCTCGCAGTTATCTCCCCCGGAGAGATCGAGGTTTCATTTTTTTTTTTATTTTAAACGATAATTTTAATAAATATATTCTTGTTAATTTTTGAATTCCTAAATTTCGGTTTGTCCCTCCGACTGACCAACGGTTATGAGATTCGGTTAAATAATTACAATAATTGTTTTGTAAATTATTATATTAATTTCCTGACGTAGCGGCCGAGACATCATAGGGCACAATATTAGCTAGCCTATAACATTATGTAACTTCACATTTACAGTGCATGCTGAACTGTATTTGCACATCTATTACTTCCCTAGCTAATTTCACTCTCCGCATTGGCAATACTCTCTCGAAGACAAAGAGAGCGAGAGAATGTGGCCAGAGAGGAGTATCAACTATTAATTGTTATTTCTTTGCTACCTACGTTGTGGCATATATCTTATGTAATTCATCACGATGTGAATTATTCGCAATTATAAGTTATCCTTGTAATGCATAAATTATTATTATTATTAACTTACAATTAGCTCGGGGTGTCGCTAAAATATAATTAATTTAATATTTTAAGGTTTGGGAGGGTCTTCTCACCTTCATTTTCTTCCCTCTCACTGTGCTGACAGCCTTCATCGCCGATATCAAGATAATTCAGGTTGGCATCAGTTTAAACTTGGATTTTGGCGTTTATACAGAATCTGGTACAGGCAAGCCCAATTCTCACACCTGTTTTACATTCCTCAAATCTGGTTATGCCAATACACCCAAAACTGTAAAAATCAGTATCGCATGTGTATGTAATCAGAGCAAAATACCATCGTTCTCCCTGTTCTCTTAATCTCCGCAGAATCTGAGAAATTCGACAAAATCCACGTTCATTTTACACAGCTGGTGAAATACGATATGTCTATCTGTAATCCGTCCTAGTGGAGATACCACCCACGTGATCTATTCACAATATCTCACATAATGCTGAAAACTTGACGAATAAACTAATGTTGTGTTAATTTCTTGTAAATGGAATTGTAAATTGTAAAAAGGGTGTTAATTTTGTCCACTTGTAAATAGTTTTTTTTCTATTTTCAGGAAAAACTCGAACATTCTTGTAAAAAGCAAATATCTCCGCTCTTTGTAGAGATAGAGACTTGAAACTTCGTTTATAAGCTTTTTTCGTGGTTTGTAACCCAAAAACCAAGTTTCAAGTCTCTAACTAGTCAGAGAACCGAGATATTTGCTTTTTACAATGCTATTTACAAGTGGACAAAATTAACGCCCTTTTTACAATTTCCAATTCCATTTACAAGAAATTAACACCACATAAGTAATCGATAAACTGACAAGTTTAGGGACTCATAAACGATAAGAATTAACTCGATTAATAACTATCGATTTTACTTAAGGATACTTAATGAGTTAAATATGGCTTAGGAAACCTTAATAACCTTAAATATCGTTTAGTCCAAGTTCCTTCCCCGTCGTTACCGTCGTGGCTCGCATGGACTCATCGCCACCGAGGGAGAGGAGATGAAGATGCTCGAGTCCAATGGATTCTCTGCTGTATGTTGTTTTGAGCTTGAAATATATATTTATTTTTTAAACATACTTTCATACAAGTGTATAAAGCAACACTGCAAAATGCCAAAATGTCATTGCCAAAATGGTCAACATGAAAAAGTCTTCTTTATCGGATACCTATCGAATGGTATATGTCCCATCCCGAAGTCCGGGACCGGCCAACCAGACTTCCTTTGTAAAAGATCGCAACAACTACAGATTTCTGTTGTTAAACATAGCAACTGTCATATCAGTTGTCATTGCCAATAGCAATGTCATAAATGCAGGAATGCGACCCGGCCGTGAAGGCATTCGAGGACCACAGGAAGGAGTTCATTGAGCTCATGAGAGAGATCAGGTGAGTCCTTTTTTAAAGAATTCTAGTTATGTTTCATATGTTCAATATATTCTTAAATGTGTTCGCTGAACGATTGTTTTCACATTCAGTGGTCTAATTGAAATACCTGTTTCTTATGTCGAAAATTCGCAAAAGTTCTACAAGTTCTAAATAATAATCCATTCTATAAGGTTTGTTTTTTTTCAGAAAGAAGAATCCCCATATCACTCCTACTGACCTCCAAAAGCAGGCCGAATACGAGATGATCTCCCGCGGACCCAAGGTTGGTTAAACCCGTGCGGGGTTCCCTGTTTCCCAGATGACTCCGGGTGGTTTACTGACGGACCGGTCGTTATGACCGTGAATTAGATACAGCAGAACAACCAGATTGGAATGAGTTCAATCTTTATCTCGCTCTTTCTATAATTTCTTCGCGGTGCACTTGATCTCAAGTTCTGGGCAAACATAGGCTACGCTCTATCTTGATACAAATAAAAGATATATGATAACAAGTGACTTATCGATTACTGGAACTGAAATTAATGATAACAATAATGATAACTTTATGTAGATAAATCAAAAAAATAAAAGGGATTTCTAAAGGTCGCATTCATTCACAATGTCCCTCGTTCACATAAAACGAGTTGAAAGTTTGTGACATGACATTATTAACGCTAAGTACCGTTTAGGATCGCTAAGTACCATTTAAGGTCCTTAAGTACTATTTAAGGTCCTTAAGTAATCCTAAGTAATCTTCAGAGTCGCGCCTTCTACCGTGTGCAGGCCACTCGTCGTCTCATCGGTGGTGGTGACATCGTGAAGAAGAGAATCGACAAGCAGCACGATAAGGCCATCGATGCGGTGAGTATTATGTCTAAGTATCTTAATATCACTAAGTAACTTATGTTGACTAAGTAACTTAATGTGAATACGTAACTAAAAACGACTAATGACATGGTCGCTAAGTTAATAGCACTAACTATAACGAACTAGAACGAAGAATCTCTCATGATTCAGTAATCAAATTATATAGAAAAATAGCTGATGAAAATCATTCTAAGCTTCTACTGATACATATTTCAGTTGGGACAAATGTGGCACGCGTTTTATGAGATTGATTATTTAATTGTTTGATTACATCACACCAATTCCAGCTCCTCCAAGCCCAAGAGAAGCAGAACCGCGAGCACACTTGCCGTATCTTCTTCGACCCTGCCCATTATACCGTTCGTAAAGAGAGATCAAAGATCAAAGATCAAACCCCAATTTAGGTGCTCGAGAACGTAGGTACCTTCGACGTTGTCGTTGGCCGAGACGGAGGACCCGATGGTTAGTACTTGAGTTCTTGAATCCGAATGCATGAACGGCGGCAACCCTTTTACCCACAAAAGTCATGTCACAATCGTTTTGGAGGATTTTTGAAACCACCTACGGTTGTGACGTAAAAAAAACGAAGAAAAAGCAATACTCCACTTTTCGAACATACTTTGCTTCCTATTTCCTTGTTGTCTTGTGAACACGAAATTAGGGATCTGGAGGACTAGCCCAAACGCTAATCGAATTTCGTCAGAGATTTGTACTTACCTTGCACTGCCTGCTTTACTATGGCTTCTGATATATTTCGTGCATTATTAGGGACGTACTATTAGGGATGTATGGAAAGGCTAAATATAAAGGCCATTCACTTATATGCATACCCGAGCTAATTTGAAACTTTCCCCTCAACGCTCTCTCGCTTTCTCGTCGAGAGAGCGTTGCCGGAGTGAAAAGTTTAAATTTCGCTCGGTATGTGCTTTTAAAGGGAGCGTAACCTCACTCAATGGTCTCTTCGACGCGCAATGCTCTCTCGTTGTTAGAGAACAGAGAAATAGTGTGCGCAATGAAGAGACCATTGAGTGAGGTTACGCTCCCTTTAAGCGCAGTGGTTTCAATGTATCCATCTCGATAAAGAAGAACTGTTAAAGCGACACCCCAAGCTAATTTGAAACTCTCCGCTCTGGTCACACTCTCTCGCTTTCTTTGTCTACGAAGGAGTATAGCCAATGCGGATAGTGAAATTAGCTTGGGGTGTCCCTTTAAAGAAACACTTTAAACAGTTAATCATTTTAGGTCTTACGGTCATGGTCGACTACTACACGGAAGATGGCACCGCAGAGAGCGGCTCAGATTACGTGCCCGTCAAGGGAACGCTCACCTTCTATCCCGAAGACAAACACCAGGTTTGATCTTTGATCTTTTATCTCGAGGATCTTGTAATTAACGTTAGACTCTCTAGTGCGTTGGAATAAAGAGAAACGGTTGTTATTAGTCGGTATGTCGTAAGTAGTCAATTCACAGTTAGATGGAATAAACATGGTTGTTTTTGTGTTCTTTTGCTTGTTAGTTGAGATCAAGTTCAACTACGTTTTCACAGTACTTATGTATGTGGTAAAAATAGGAAGAAATTTTGGTGAATTTTTCTTTCAACCATAGCAGAGTGTGATTACTCGCTTCAAAGCTCATTGCCCAAAATGTTGCTTGTTGTTGGAAAATATTATTAGAAAATTATTTTTAGAACTTGTCAATTTTCAGAAAATCTCCATCGAAATTGTTGACGACGATGTCTTCGAGGAGGACGAACACTTCTACCTGCACCTCAAGAACCTCAGGGTTCGCACCAAGGTATGTGACTTAAGTCTAGACTTACGGGTCGAAGTCAAACGATTTTACAATGATCGAAATGTTGAACACGTTGAGTTAGGTTTCTGTAACTGCATAACAGAAAGGAATCGTTCAAGAAGTTGATATGTGTCTTCTTTTACAAAATATAAATATTGCTATAATATCTATGTCTATAAGTTTCCATGAACGGCGGCAAACAGTTGCTCTGTTAACTTGACGTTGCAAGCTTAGGAGTTTGCAAAGAATCTCACCCTACGCTTGTGACATCGCGTTTGACGGCAATTGGATTGCCATCGTTCATGGATACGGCCATATAGAACATCAAATGCGTCCAATTTGAAATCAATAGATGCTATTATTATATTATTATTATCATTTACATATTCTTTCCAGGACGGTCTCGTGCTCGACCCCACCCGCCTCGGTGGTCTGCCCGTCGCCCAACTCGAGATGCCCGCCACCGCTACCATCATGGTTCTCGGTACGGTACCAGTTCCTATTTCACGGTTCTTGTTTCCCGGTTACCACTTGGCAGTCGAAAATCGAGAAACGCCTATCTGTTAACCTTTGTTGTTGACGTCACGATTCCTGTAGTAGGCGAAGAAAGTGTAGACAGTAACAATTGTAAGATTTCTCCCTCTCCTTCTTTCCCTCTCTCCCTCTACCCCTCCCTCTCTCTATCTTATCCCCCCACTTGAGCTCTAGAATAGTGTATGCTCAACGTGCCGAGTATCCGCAATTGTAACAAGCGCATCGACAATTATTTCGAGTCAAACACTCACACACTCTTGAGGAATCTGTGAATGCAACGAGCAGAGATTTGAGGGATGAGGGATTTGACGATGGCAAAATCGGCTAAAATTCAACTTATAAATGATAGTATAAGCTTAACGGTGAACGATAAATAACTTATTTTGCATATCATTAATATTGCTTCAAGAGAATGTTCACTATAATCCGTAAATACATCTAACACGCTAACTTGAACTCTCCACTCTGGCGACACTCTCTCGCAATCAAAGAAAGCGAGAAAGTGAGGGAAGAGTTTAAATTCAGCATGTAATTCGCACAAAAACATCACCAGAGATCTATAGTACAGTGTTCGCTCTCGTGACAATCATCTGTAACAATTTACACTGCCACATGGAATCAATAGATAGATGCGCGCATCCTCCCCCACTCGAATTTGTCCTTAGGACCCACATATTGAATCGTTTATCGCCCCACTAGAAGC
This sequence comes from Parapristionchus giblindavisi, assembly GCA_943737045.1. NCBI lineage: Eukaryota > Metazoa > Nematoda > Chromadorea > Rhabditida > Diplogasteridae > Parapristionchus > Parapristionchus giblindavisi. The sequence continues at coordinate 586,971 of CALSFV010000204.1, forward strand.
GCTGTAACATCCAGCGTTTGATTACCCCGCAAAAGACACGGAAGGAGCGTTAAGTGTATTTACGACTTAACGGGGACTTAATTTTTTCAACGTCGAATAAACAATACACGGGGTTGTAATGTTTGATAATTCCACCGTGTCATTGTTAGAAATTAGAAGGGACTTTGCATGAGGGACCTACGAAAATTGCAATGCACTTGTTACATGCGGTAGTTTAATTCATAAGTAAACGTTCCTAGATGACGTTAATGCATTGGTTAAGTACCTTATTGCTTAAGATGACGACCACGCCGGAGTCTTCTCCTTCGAGCACGATCATTACGAGGTTATCGAGAGCTGCGGACGTCTTCAACTGAAGGTACAGAGACACTCGGGAGCCAGAGGAAAGGTCATCATTCCTTACAGGTAAGACAATACTTTTTTTCTAATTTTAAACTCCGTGCGCTGGCAATGTTTTCTCGCTTTCTTTGTCCACGAGAGAGTGTTGCCAGATCGGAGGGTAAAATAGCTCGACTTCCCCCTTTACATAAATGTTGACGAATAATAGTAATAATTATATTCCTCTTTGAATAGAATATGAAGGCGTGCCTTGTTTGGCTTTCCTGATGTTAATTTTGTAGCTAAATGAGATAATATTCATTTACATATTTTTTTTGCTTGCAGAACCACTGAAGGCACCGCTCATGAAGGCAAGCACTTCGAGGGAAAGGAGGGAGAACTCGTATTTGAGGATAATCAGACTGAGTAGGTCTTGAGTGGAATACTACCGTACCTGGCTCAGGTTACGGTAGACACACCAAATGTTGTTTGGTGATATTGTAGTAATGTCTTTAATATGATATTATACTGGTAATGATGTAGTACTGATCATGGTCGATATATGATTTGCATATGAAAATTACGGTGGAGATACTTGGTATATATATATAACCCATTACGATAGCATACTTGGAGTACGGTGGATGGGTTACGGTAGCATACTCGGAGTACGGTAGATGGGTTACGGTGGACATACTTGGGGTACGGTAGATGGGTTACGGTGGACATACTTGGAGTACGGTAGATGGGTTACGGTGGACATACTTGGAGTACGGTAGATGGGTTACGGTAGCTTCGTTTCAGGGCTTACATCGAGCTTGGCATCGTCGATACCGAACAGTACGAGCGTGCCGACTCTTTCCACATCGAGATCGATCCACCAATTTGGGCAAAGAAGATGAATGGTAATGCCCGACCCGGTTAACCATTAACCAAAAACCATAAACCGTAACCGGTTAATCGTAAACCATAAACCGAAACCCAAAACCCAATCACGAACAAGAAGCCACATGTGCATTCACAACTGCCGCACTGTAGTCATTCGTTGTTGGTCTGCCACTTCTTCATCTATCACTACTGTCTTGACATGTCAGTGACCGACTCGGGTTCTCGAGTGGTTGCTCTTGGTTAACCCGCAAAATGGAGGTTAACCAAGGGTAGCCAGGGAACTCGGTCCCGTCGTATTACCATATTTCGTGAGGTGATTCGTGGTTGTCTATCTCTATTACCAAAACGCCGTGCAGGATTGGGTTTTTTTGAGTACCCAATACCAGAGTTGGGTATTCAATATACCCCAATTGCCTGTGCGGGGTTCCCACTATATCTCACCAGTCACCACTTTCCTGTTGTGTTTGTCTAGATCTGGCCAAAGTCCAAGAACGATTCCGTCGCCGAATGGAACGTCGATCCAACTCTGCCCAACCGCCCGGAGCACCCGAAACACCAGGTATGCCCATTACCCATTACCCATTACCCAGTATTCATTTACCATTATCCAATCCCAACCCCGCGTAACCAACCCCCAGTGATTTTACACTCTTGTTGAGCCTAGTGTCTATAGATGTAGTATATTGGTTACTTCTCTATTCAACTATCGATTAGTTCTGAGAAGGATGGAAGTTTTGGAAGAAATAATGAGCTAATACAGATATAAAAGCTTACTCATAGTACACAAGATCTGTGAAATGTTGTTTTAAATCTTTTTGTGTTAAAATAACGCAAAGAATGTTAAATATAACACTTCAGAGGTGTAGTGCGGAGTACACTTTTATCTGAATTAAGCACCAAACTCGTAGCCTCATTTCATTGTCTCAGCTCCACACTCCAAAACCTCCATCCTCTTTGCAATACCGTAGCGGTACTCCATCTCATTCCAAAATGCAAACCTCGGAATAGGATGGATACTGTAGGAGTACTGTATATTTCTCTGACTCTCTCACTTTCTCTCACTCTCACACCCTATCTCACTCTCGTTCACTCTCTGATTCGCTGTCGTAGGTCGTTCGCATTCTTCCGGTGACCTTCTCGAAGATATAGAAGAAGAAGAAGCGAGTAGACGTCGTCGAAGAGGCTCGACTGACCTTCTGGCGCCTCCTCTCAATCAGCGATTCCGACGTCGTATGTCGTCGTGGATCGCTGGAATGGCCAAGAATCCCTCACCAGGCTAGAACTGACTTAAGAATGACTTAGAATGACTTACGAACTAAGTACTAAACCAAGCATGACTCTAAACTCTCAAGTCCTCTGCACGTTTCACCTTTTTTCTGTACTAATCGTTGTAAACTTTTCTTTAGTGATTAGTTTTGATTTGTTATGATTTGGTCCGCTTATGCATGCGGCTTTGATGGTAAAGCTTCTTCGAACTTTTGGCGCATAACAATCCGCTTTCGAGTCGTTTGAAAGCCCGCCACTGACGTCCCTACCGTACCGGGTTACGGTAGTCAGAGTCCCGACCGGAACCGGGTTACGGTAGTCAGTGGGTGCGGCGATCGATAGAAACGACTTGGGTTTCGTTCGGTTTGATCCAGAGTGGAGAGATTATCAACTGATAGTAGATCAAGGTGATTATTGATTGGTTTTCTAGGCGAGGAAGAGCAGCTTCTACATGGAAAGCCCCTTACTGAGAATCAGTTGGAGATTGCTGAAATGGGAAAGCCAAGAATCGGAGATTACTCAAAGTGTATGATTACGATCAAGGAAAGCAAGGAATTCCAGGTAATTATCGATTGATTAGTTACTGTGCGCGGTAACTGTTGTTTCCATCAATATCGATTTTCCGCAGAGATTTTTATTGAATACATTTATTTGAAAAAAATATTTTTAAAAATTTTTTGGGCAATTAATTTTGAACTTTTTTTCCAGAACGTCATCGATCGCATGATCAAAAACGCCAACACCAAATTGATGCTCGGAACTTCCTCATGGAGAGAGCAGTTCATGGACGCCTTGAATGTCAATGCCGGTAATTATTGATTATTGATTTTTAATCTGAACCTAGGAATAGCCAGTGGCTGTTAGCCACAGTTCGCCAATCTTCAATAGATGATTAGAAGAAGTTGTAAGAGAAATCACAACAGAGAGAAGACTCTGCTTAGCTGATCTTGATAAGGAGTGTTTTTTTTTAAAATTTAATTGAAAAAATAGTGAAATATTCTGTTTTCGTTATAAAAAATCAATAATTTAATCGATTTCCTCCAGGAGACGACGACGACGATGATGATGATGAGGACGGAGAGGCATCAGACAAGATTGTCGAACCTCCCAGTGGCTTCGATTACTTCATGCACATCATCACCGTTCCATGGAAACTGCTCTTCGCCACCATTCCTCCTACAGGTATCAATTTATTCACTTTCACAGATTTACTTAGTCAGTTGCATTTTATCGATTACGTTCTATTATAATCAAAGCGATATAATTGCTTTGCTTATAGACAGGCTAATATTATTTTGTCAAACAATTTATAAAAGTATTTTTGCTTGACGATATCTGTAAATGAAATTGATCTATCACATTTCTCAGATTACTGGGGTGGATGGGCGTGCTTCGTTGTCTCGATCGCAATGATCGGAGTGCTCACCGCTCTCGTCGGAGATCTCGCTTCGCAGTTCGGATGCTGGGTTGGACTAAAGGTAAGCGGCGTAGGCCAGACGGGTTTGGTCGTCTGTCTCCCCGAGCTTGGATGCGATAAGAATGTTGATTATTTAAGGATTCGATCACTGCCATCTCATTCGTCGCCCTTGGAACCTCAGTGCCAGGTACTTTTTTCAAATTACTTTTTTTTCTGTCCCAAATCTAGGTTATATTCTGAAAAATAAATGTTCACATTAAGTTAATTATTAAATTACGTTTATAATCATAAAGTAGAAATAAGAAAAAGTAGATATTAGTCAATATTAAGACTAGAAAATGTTAATAAGTTTTATTAGTAATGTGATTTATTAATAAGATAATACCATTCAGATACGTTCGCCTCGAAGGTTTCCGCCGTCCAAGATAAGTACGCCGATAACTCGATCGGAAATGTTACCGGATCTAACGCCGTCAATGTCTTCCTCGGTAAAATATTTAATTATACAAACATTTTTTTAATATTTCAAAAATGTTATCGTCATTGAACAAATATGCAAATCATAAAAAATGACTTCAGGTATCGGTATCGCTTGGTCACTCGCGGCCATCTATCACTTCATGAACGGAACCAAGTGAGTTTCAGTAACCCTAACCCTGGTTACGGTACGGGCTACCGTAACCTATAACAGAGCTCACAGTAACCCATACTGTTTCAGGTTCCTGGTCGATCCCGGAAATCTCGGATTCTCCGTGATGATCTTCTGTCTGGAGGCGGCCGTGTGCATTTTCGTCATCGTGCTGAGAAGGCACCCACGGGTCGGCGGTGAACTCGGAGGACCCAACGCTCTCAGGGTATGGTAGAATATACACACATATACGTACGGTAGAATAGGGTACGGTAGAATCAGGGTACGGTACGGTAGAATACGCTACGGTAGAATCAGGGTACGTTAGATTATACACACATTTACGATCGTAATTTCAAAGTGATACCCTAGCTATTTGTACACTTTCCGCTCTGGTCACACTCTCTCGCCCTCTTTGTTTACGAGAGAGTATTACCAATGCGGAGAGTAATATAATCTTGGGGACGAGCAAATAATGGCCATACCATGTAACATTGAATTGACATAACAATGAATCATGGAAAATGAAGAATGGGGTAAATGGAGAATCTCATGATACTTGAGATTCAGTCCCCCTTCCAGCCTTGTTAATCTTGATAAGATAGTTTAACTGAAATTCGAAACTCTATGATCATTGTGTCAATTCCAGTATCTGACCTCGATGTTCTTCTGTTCGTTGTGGCTAATCTACCTCACGTTGTCCGCCCTCGAGGCCTACTGTATCATCTCTGGTTTCTAATTGCCGGATGTCCGCTAGCTGGCCGCAATTGACGGCTCTCAGATAGTTCCAATGTTCTCGATTAGGCGACGCTTCATTTTGTTTCAACTGTTATCTCCGTGATCTTATCAATCTGGAATCTTTGGCCCCGCCCTATCTTTTGGTTCATTTATCATCATATACGTTTGCTCATACACACCCACACAATACGAAGCGGTTTCTCATTCACTTCTCGTTTCATTTACACGTTTTTCTCGGTTTTGTTTTTTTCTGAAATTCTTAATTTGTCGGCTAGTCAGTAGCGCATTGATCTGCCATAGTGTCTTTGATCTACCGTAATACCAGTTTATCAATTACCGTAACCCAGCAGTCTCGTTACCGTAACCCTCTCCTATCACTCATAAGAAACATAATCTTCAACTGTCTCAGTTATTTCGAAATGCCAACACACTCCTACAATTGATTCACGTACACACTGACCAAACAAACATACTCTATAAATATAATATATAAACTTCTATATCAGTGTAAATTTTTCCATTATCATAACGAATGTGTGTGCGCCTCTATTCTTTCGGTCTGTTTCTCTTCTTTAAAGTACGCGAAAAGTCTATCAGTAAAGTACCTTCTCTATCTCTTCATTTATCAATCTCGTATACGTCTTTGTCCCATTTATCCTCGTGTTCAAGCGCTGTGTTCGGTCCATGTTCGATAAAGATATTTCACCATATGTCCAGAAAGTGTTATAAGCAAGGGTTGGGGAATGTTTGGGGAGGACCAGGCTTTTGAACATTCAATATTTCGGCCATTAGGTTCTAAACAGTGAACCATTTTATAAGGAAAGAGACAAAGAGAAAGGGTAAAAATGGGTTGTGTGGCAATTTTTTAAAGAAAGAAGAATATACAGTATCGCCAGAAAGTAATCGGACACTTTTTCATTTTTTTATAACTTTTGATCCAGGAAAGCAATCAAGCTGATCTTTTCAGCCAATGTACAGAATTTATCAAGGAATATTACCATGATGTGATGGTGTAATTAACTTAGTTAATTTTTGCGTAGTGATGACGCTACCGAAGTGCACTTTTTTGAAAATTCCCATTTCTTTAGTGAAAAGCCCTGTTCTTCGGGAACACTGTGAGAGTGTAGACCCCCACTAGGGCTGTACAGTCAAACAATCTGGAATGGCTCCGACTCCGATTTCAAGCTGTGGCAGGGTTGCAACTTTGTCCTCCAAAATTTATAACTCGGCTTCTAGATGTGATAACGACCCGTACTAAGCGCCAAAATGATGCTAGTGGCGAGTGATGTTTATCACCGAAATATGGTAGTCATAGCTCGTCATTTGCCCTCAGGGCATAAAATAATTTTTTGTTGGGAGGACCGATTTTGAGACCCTACCGATCAGAGGGCGGGTCTTCTAAAAATATGGTTACTGCGCAAGCAGCTTTGTAATGTATCATATATTTATTTCCCTTATATTGGTTTAGTTCCGATTCCTTTTAGACCCATAGCTAAAGTTATGCTGAGGTCTGCTCGGTGCGCGCTCCTGTGCTTTCTCTCTTACTGCTCTCATCCCTGGGCCTCTATTGATGAAATTTCTTATTCGCAAAGCACCTATGCATGTTAGAGATGTTCACAAAAGTTTTTACACTATTGCTGAACATTGATCTTTGATCTTTGTATTTTGATCTTTACTCGCTACAACCGAGTAGACCTCAACATAACTTTTGCTACGGGTCTGAAAGGAATCAGAACCAAACCAAAATAAGGGAAATAAATATATGATACATTGCAAAGCTGCATGCGCTGAAACCATAATTTTAGAAGATCTGCCCTCTGAACGGTAGGGTCTCAAAATCGGTCCTCCCAACAAAAAATTATTTTATGCCCTGAGGGCAAATGACGAGATATGACTACCATATTTCGGGGATAAACATCAATCGCCACTAGCATCATTTTGGCGCTTAGAACGGGTCGTTATCACATCTAGAAGCCGAGTTATAAATTTTGGAGGTCAAAGTTGCAACCCTGCCACAGCTTGAAATCGGAGTCGGAGCCATTCCAGATTGTTTGACTGTACAGCCCTAGTGGGGGTCTACACTCTCACAGTGTTCCCGAAGAACAGGGCTTTTCACTAAAGAAATGGGAATTTTCAAAAAAGTGCACTTCGGTAGCGTCATCACTACGCAAAAATTAACTAAGTTAATTACACCATCACATCATGGTAATATTCCTTGATAAATTCTGTACATTGGCTGAAAAGATCAGCTTGATTGCTTTCCTGGATCAAAAGTTATAAAAAAATGAAAAAGTGTCCGATTACTTTCTGGCGATACTGTAACTATAAAGAATATAAAACGATCTAGTGTTTCGGTCCTGGTACTAGACAATGGACCGGCCCCAATGGCCATCGGTGGCGGAAAGGTACGGTACCAAGAGATGGGCCTTCTTGATTCGAGTGGGTACGAGCACGTGCCTTCTCGAATAGTCGAGGAGGTTCAGATCGTGAGAGCAGATGTACCTCAGAAATGAGTTGCCCATAATTTACTATATTTATTTATTTATTCGATACACCAGTGACAGGTGCGACAGCAAATACAAGATAGGTGAAATAATATTTTTTTAAGCTGTAGAAATTTGCATTTGCAATCTGTTCAGTGAGGGAATAGAGAATCGGTGTGTGAAATGTATCATTGACCAGCAACAGGATCAAATCTCAGAGTTTAATGTGTTTTTCTGAAATTTCCACCTGCCCGACATATCGAGGTAAAGGCTTATTCGCATCATTTCAAGTCAAAATTTGAGTTTCTGCTCGACAAAACTTGTAACGCATTAACTTCTCTGCCGAAAAAATGGTCAATCCTTATCTTCAACTCAGTAAGACAATTATTCTTTAAATAAATAAAATCGAGAAAAATTTCTGCAGACCCGTTTCCATGGACCGTGATCACTTTAGCCTTTTCTGAAACGTAAGCTTTTTTTATGAAAAATTCGGAATAACAGGCTTTGTAAGGCTAAACGATGGCTCATAAAAATCCTCTCGAAATAAAAATATCGTCTCTCGCTTGTCAATTTTCAAATTCAAACCATTTTTTTCAAACAAAAAAGGCTTGAATTAGAAAACTGACTATGAGCGCTCTGGCCTTGTAGACTCTCGACGCGATTGATATACTGTTGTTGGTATAACCCATTGTGCTCGATATCATCATTTCTCAGCATTCTACAATAAATAATGTATTTTATGAATTATTTTCAGTCCTCTCTATGGTGTGGCGATAAGTGTTCATGGCTTATTAGTGATCATTGCAATATTATCGAACTCTTCCGTGTTTTTCATCATGATTCGAGCAAGGCAGCGAGTATTTACGGTATATCATGACTTTCTAAAAGCCTACAGTGACGGCAAACTTTCCCATATTTGATCCATAGGTTGCCTAAGATGCGACAATTAGCGAAACGTTCTGTGAGATAACTTAGTTACCTTACTCCAGTCCCGATATTATCTCGAGAGACCAGTTAGACAACCTATCTCTAAAGTAAGAGACTTTGCCGTGAAAAATACAAATATTATTCCCAAATGCAACTGCAACGCATTATTTCCCTATCGTAGAGTATATTGGAAAGTATCGCATTGCACGTATTTTAAATGAATATTGATTTAACTCCTATTTAGAGTAATTTCTACTTTATTGTATTCAATTTACTTCTCTTCACCTTTCTTCGCAGTATAATGCAAGCGGTGTTCGTCATACCGCAGTACTTCACCAAGGTAATATTCTTTCCCATACTTACATATTCTCAATAACTGTTTCGGGAACGAAGTACATTTTATATTTCAAGCCATTAGCCCACGTCAAGGTGAGAGCTCTCGACTGTTGGATCGTATCCATAGCTTGTTGGCATGATTCCCACGTGTATTTCAATAGCGATTGAACTATAATTTCTGTATTTTATTCACAGTACTTCTTCAAAACAACATTAGTGAATCTATCGGAGGTGGACTGTAGATTCCTTATATCTAACCCGGGAGATTGTGTGAACACTTCAAAGGGGGACCAAAGGCCAATTTTAGAGAAAGATAGGCTCTGATACTTGAGAATATAAAGCGGAAGACGAAAGAGGAGTGTCTCTCTCTTTAAATTATTGATTGCATCGCATTATTCCTAATCTATTCTCCGCCGTAGAAAGTAGAAAGGGATGTAGTTTGTAATAAGCATTATCACCATTGTGCGGTGTATAATTGCAGAAATGAGATGATATTTTTGCAGGGCGAACCATATGGCTTTTCAGTCGGAACCGCTATGTTCCTTCTGGATCTTGTCGCAGACTACGGTAGGAGACTACTTTAGCCCGGTTACGGTATCGCCTGATTCAGGAATTATGGTTCTTTCCCTCCTAATGGCAATCAATCGATTCTGCGTATTTGGCTTACCCAGCATGAACGGATGGTTTGAAAGGTAGAACGACTACTCAAAGATCTAAAGATCAAAGATCAATTGCAGACCCCGAATTGGAATTACCCTGTCGGTTTCATGGCTGGTCATAGTGGGTCTGTCGGTTGGCATGACCTCGACTGGGTGCTCCAGAAAATATTTCAGGGACGCGAATTCGTACATTGATGATTGTGGAATGGACACTAATGGTCGCCTGGCCATGGCTGTTGATGTAAGTCTCTGACGAATGCTTGCGAAAGAGTAGATCGCAAAATAGACGAACATAAAGTTCACATATATCTTGAAAGATTATTTACAAAAAAAATCGGTTGCTGAGCATAATGTTCATTTTTGAGACGGATACTTGACACTAACAAATTCAGTTCGAAAGGTGCAATTTCAGAGTTCTGTCTAGGAAAATAGGCATTTACAGGTGTTTATCTACACATATTATGCGGTCTGCATCCTCACGCTGGTCGTTTACCTAGCAACGATTGTGGTTATTCGGACAAAGAGGTACCATAATTTCTACCATTATTCTTTACGCAAACTATTCCAAAATGGGTCGTTCACCCATCAATTCGACACGAATTAAGTATATAAAATTTGTCATCTATAGTGTGGCATTCCTCCAAAAACATCTAAATATATGTATATATGAATGTAGGAGGAACTTACCCCCATACGGGATGTACCATCTGAACTAAAAATTGCAATATGAAAAATTAATTTTATTACACAGCAAGGTGCATTCAGTGTCGCTAAACAAAACACAGTTTTGGAGGATCATTTTAGAGGAAGAATGAATATAATTTTGACGTAGAATAGCACCGCGAAGTGGACACACAGTAGGGAGATTTTAGGATCCTCTAATAAATAAGTGACTTATTTGTCTGCCACGCGCCATTAACTTATCGCTATGAGCATATTGATGATGTGATAATCACAATTTTTTATGCATAATCAAGTTGTATTTTTCAAGGAAAGCGATTCGTTACGCCAGTCCTCAGCGACGTCCCGAAAGAATCATTCTCAAACAATCTTTGTCTGTGTTCGGTCTAAATACGGTAGAGCACCCGTAATCGATATTCAAATATTGATTTATTTTTCAGATTTCTACCGTAATCATCGCGTGCCTCCCGTTTATCGAGACTTCAGAGGGCTATTTCTTTGTGCTGACGTTCGCTGCGAATATGAGCAATCTTATGATATCTGTCATATTTCCTCTCTTCTTTTTGATAACGACGAGTGATATGAGAATAGATGTGAAATAAATTACGGAAAAGCATGTTTGTGCACTCTCTCAAGCGAAATGAATGATATCGAAATTAATTTTCATTGGTCTCCCCTTCAATGTGAATTAACTACGGGGGGAATCGTACCTGGTGACTAATTTCTGTGCGAAATAAGTAAAAAAGCACCAGGTGATAATGTGAAAGATCGTGATAATTGAATCTAAAGCAAGGAGTTATACATACAATATCCTCTGCAAAATATACGTGCACGGATACGTTAAACTTCCCCTTTACCCCCCCCCCCCCTCTCCCGTTTATTTCTATCTATCCCACAAGCTCTTTTTATCTGTTATTTCAAATGTTGTCGCATCTTATTGATGTATGATAAATTAAATTAAATTAAATTAAACTTGAAGAGGAGACAGCGTGTGTTCGTCTCGCAAATGTACATAACACCGCATCACAACAGAGACGTCATTCGATAAGACGTAAAAAAACGAAAATCAAGAGAGAAGAGAGGATAAAGCAAATAGAGCCATCAAATGAAATGTGCGAATAGGAAAACATAGTTATATTCGTTAAAGGTACACCATTAGCACTTTCTTTGTCTAAAAGGTAAAGGTAAAGGATATCCTGTTAGTCCTGTGGGAAATCTCTGCTAAGCCAGTGATGATTCAAAGCCAATTCAATCAATATGACGTACCCTGTATTCGTCTTTTTGTCTCTGTCTTCATGAATTGTCCACCTTTAACAGATATACCTGTCGCAACTCCAATTGTGTGATGGTTCTTTGATCAGAGTCGAGAGACATAAGAGAGACAAAAGACACAGACAGTGAGAGAGAGTACGCATAAAGAAGAGAGTACAGGAAAGAAAAGATGGTGAGAGGGAAGCGATCTACCATCGATAGTGTTTATCATCATTGCCTTCCTTCCTTATTGGTAATTTCCCCCCTTCCACAATATTTCGCGTTCACGTTCTACGGTGTTTTTCTTCTTTTTTTTGTTTGAATTTAGTTAATCTCTCCCCCTCTATCTCCCTCTCTCTCGCCCTCTGTCTTTGCTTCTCCCTTTCTCCAATTCTTCTAATGAATTTCAATCGATGATATCACAAAATCGATCATTCTTAGCTGATTTGCATCTATTATCGCTGTTGTTGTCTAATCCTTCATCTATTATGTTCTAATTTGCACATAATCCACCAATTATAATATACCACGTGTCCTTATTCTCATTCCATTCGTTGCATTTTTCGGTCGTATTACTTTCTCTCTCGCACTTTTCTATTTTCTCCCCTTATAAATTTGATCTTTGATCTTTACTTTTTCATTCTCCACCCCAATGTCTATATCTCTTCCCTTTCTATTGTTTCATCATATTCTTTTTTTCGTTGTAAATCAGTTTTGGGGTGCGTAATACTTGCTACTTTCGAACTGTTTTGACATTTTGAGCCCTCTTATCATTCACAAGTTCTAATCCTCTTCAGCGACGGCTACTGATGACGTCACTGAATTCGTCAGAAAGACCTTCGTCGACTTCGTCGTTCAAAGATCTTGGATAGGATATAGGGTGATGTAAACAATAAATTTTGGCAAACTTGTGCTTTTTGCAGGTGTGTGACAACGGCAAACGATTGACAACTTTATCGGAGAACTTTGTTGTCAGACTTCAAAAAGTAAAACGATTGTAGTCAAAAGTATGAAATAAATAAATGTGGCAACAGATAGTGACTATTTTGTAGACAGACAAGAAAACTGAGGATGATACATGTCAGAACACTTTAGTTCAGCCTCTGTAATAGCGAGGCAACAATGAATGGCTAATCACGTTTTCCAACTTATAAAGAGGGCGAGGCGGATGCCAGGCGGGTTTGGTGGGCTGCATTAGAGAGGGTGTGCGTGCGAGATGGCATCAAATGATTCTCTCTATCACACTCTCCGCCGCGTCACCAAACCCGTCTGAGGTGCGCCGCTTTGACTAATGAACTATCGTCTCATTATTATGAGGATGTGAAAATGCACCAAAAAATGGAATGACTAGAGAAATGTGCTTCTTTCTATTCAGACAACAAAAAATATTCGTTTTGATGTCAATGAGAAGGCAAGAATCGATTGACATCAAAAAGAAGATTTTTTGTTGTCTGACTAGAAAGAAGCACATTTCTCTGGTCATGACTTGTATCATCCTCATTTTTCTTGTCTGTCAACAGTTCATTCGTTAATTGCAACCACTAATATTTATTAGACACATTGACAACAATCTGTATTAAATTTGATGTCTGACTGCAATTGGGTGCGATAAAGTTGTCAATCCTTGTCACGCACCTGCAAAAAGCACAAGTTTGCCACAATTTATTGTTTACATCACCCTATATGTAGTCAATGAAGGAAAATGGATTGAGTGAGTACTTCTAATATAACTTGTGGTCTCTACCTCATTGTATTATATAACTTGATATTCCGGAACAAATACTATGTTTCGCAATGCTATCGATAAAAAAATCTCGTTGTATCTCTTTTTTTGTAAAAACGAGACAGCGAAACTTGTTCCAGATTGGGTCACTTGAGGAATCTATAGTGGTCATGGCACCCAAGTCATTGCTACGAAGTATTTATGTTATTGTTAAGCCGTTTAATCTTCTATTGATTCAGATATCCTCCACTCTGTTCTCTTTGTTCTGACGTCGGCCTCTCCGCTCATTCGGACGACTACAATCTTCGCTAAGCGGGAGTGCTCAAGTAGTATCCTCGTCCCAGCACTCAATAGTGCCTGACAGGTATACCCATCATTGGTTTTCAAAGTGTGTAATGGAAACGGAAAACTGCGAGAGTAAACGCGTCTTTTATACTATACATTCCATTAGTACTGATTATTTATTGAACACATATTTGATGGTAGTTTGAGGGTGATAAGGTTATCAGAAGACGTGCCTCTAGCTCTATTCTTCTCTTTTCTGTTGTTCAAAAGTTGCGAAAGGAGATTAAACAAGGCGTCCGCAGTCCACGTTGTTTTCCGTCTCCATCCGTCATTATTGAAAACTGCAATAATCATCACTGAATTTATGATAGTTTCTCATTTCACATTCCGAATCGTCGTTGCACCCTCATTATCAGACAATTGTTATCTACGACGAGGATGGGCGACTCGATGGACATCTACTCCATCTGCAGATCAGGGAAGACGTCAATCGAACACGATCTAGGTGCGAAACTACTTTTAAATGTATCCTTTTCGGTTCAAAAGTGAGAAAAAACAAAAGATGACTGCTCATATTGCGAAATATCTAGCCGTTTCTCGCTTCTTTTAGTCACTTTTGAATTAAAACATGAGAGGAGGGTCATGTTCTAACAAATCTCATGTATAATAGTTGTCAAAAAGATCAACCTTTGATTCTATCGTAATCCTTTGCTGTACAAATTGAATTCCGTTCTACGCTGAGGTCGTCAACCTTGAAGAGAACGTGGTCATCGTGAAGGCCTTCAGTCAGTCTTCTTCAGGATCACATCGGATGTCTGCAGAAGGAGGATGATGAACGGATCTTCTGGCGTCGTCTGCGTCTGGTCTTTTTCGAATGAATAAAGATATTTGGGTGTGCCAGTGTTTGTAATCGGTGTCTAAGCCCGCGAAGTTAAATGGGCGGAGCCATAATCGCTATATAAGTAGGGTAAACCAGAAAGGGGCGGAGCTATGTATCGGTGTATAAGCGAGGGAGTGTCCGAGTACATGTATCCTATTTGTCACGTCTAGGAATAGAGACCCATGGTCTAGTGGATAACAGGTCGATCTATCAATCCGAGCTGTTGGTATGCAAGAAAGTTCGACTCCCTGAGGAGGAAGACGTAGTTTGACTTGCTCCAAATCAACGCAGTTTTTTTGACATTTTTTTCTTGGCTTTTGAGGTTTATTTTAGTTTAATTTTAGTAAGTGCACGCTTCTTACAATCAGAATAACGAATAATCGTGAACTTACTTTTTGCGAAACAAAATTGCACAATACATAGTTTTAAAATACAATGCATTTCTCTATTTATTCGTTAAGGGATGGACATAATAAGTAACAAATAAAGAACGATTAGGGTCTCTCGATATTGTAGATGGATGTTCTTTCTCATCGATTTTTTTTTCATTTTTAGCTTTTTCCAGATTCTTTCTCTCTGTCTATCATCGATCATTCTCATGTATAATAGTTGCTCATATTGTACGAAACAGCTATAAAATATAATCAATTAAAATAAAACAAAGAGTATGTTTACGAGAAAGTTGTGACATTTTGAAGGCACCACGTCGGATGAGAACTGATGAATAAGAACCGACTGGATAATAACCGTTTGCATACGTTATCTATTCATTAGCACTTGTCTATCCTATGCAAATAGTTTTCATCCAGTCGGTTCACATTCATTGGTTCTCATTAGAGTTGGCTATTCGGGGGTTGCGGGCCCGCAATAGATTTGACTTTTTATTGCTAATGATTGCTGGCCCGCAAACTTAGAGGGGAGGGGGAGCGATTGCGGTCCCGCAATAGCATTGCGGGCCCGCAACGAGAGAACGAAGGAAAGTGAAGAGAACATAGAAGAACGACCGATCACAAAAAGTAGAGGGTAGGAATAAAGGGGGGCGATCGATTCGGCAACGATCGTTTCGGCAACGGGTCATAAATCGGTTGGGAGATGGCCTATGGCAACAAAAGTTGTACCATTGTTATCAGTAGGGGTGTACGG
This sequence comes from Parapristionchus giblindavisi, assembly GCA_943737045.1. Classification (NCBI taxonomy): domain Eukaryota; kingdom Metazoa; phylum Nematoda; class Chromadorea; order Rhabditida; family Diplogasteridae; genus Parapristionchus; species Parapristionchus giblindavisi. The sequence continues at coordinate 602,594 of CALSFV010000204.1, forward strand.
TATTGTGCTACCGTAACCGTCGGGAATCGTGAACTGATTTTTTTCAGAGGACCCATGACCCGGGGTTCATGGTTGAAAATTACCGAAATCGAAAAATTCATGATGGTCCGAGACCAAATACTATATGCCTGTATATGAACAGTCAGCTAACTTTTATTTTCATGGATACCGTAACCCGATCTACCGTAATCTAGATACCGTACTCTTCAATATTATATCGAAATTCAAGACAAATCCCGGTTTGATTACGGTAGTTCGGGTTACGGTATCCATAAAAATAAAGGTTAGCTGCCTGTTGATATGCAGGCATATAGTATTTGGTCTCCTACCATCATGAATTTTTCGACTTCGGTAATTTTCAACCATGAACCCAGGGTCATGGGTCCACTGAAAAAAATCAGTTCACGATTCCCGACGGTTACGGTAGCACATTACCGTACACCCCTACTGACAACAATGGTACAACTTTTGTTGCCATAGGCCATCTCCCAACCGATTTATGATCCGTTGCCGAAACGATCGTTGCCGAATCGATCGCCCCCCGGAATAAAGTAGTCGTTGCGGGCCCGCAATGCTATTGCGGGCCCTCAATCACTCCCCCTCCTCTCCCTTCGAGGTTGCGGGCCCGCAATGATTTTACAGAGCATTGCGGGCCCGCAATGCGCGTGCGTTATTGCCAACCCTAGTTCTCATCCGACCTAGTGCCCATTTTGAAGAATACGTGATAGATAGTCGTAAAGAACATTGAAAAAGACCATTGTTATCTTTCTAATGCCCATTTTTCTGAGACTTGTTTTGAAAAGTGTGTGAACAGAATTTACTGATGAGTAGAATCCGATATGCAGAAGATTCGAGCAAATTCCTTACTGTGAGAAAATAGAAAATTTCCGACACACATGAAATTAGAAAAAAATATCATAACTATATTTTTAGTGATAAGTCAACCGATTCAGTTGGGAGGTCCTAATCTATTCATCTAACCTATTTGACGATGATTATGGGTATGAGCATCACATCATTATACTCAGCTTTATCAACTTAATAAATTTTTTGATCAACAGGGAACAGTATTCTTTGTTATATGTATCGACTTTTCCATGCTAAATCTGTACCAGGTGTACTATTACAGCCATTTAGCATCTTTATTTTATCAAAATTACAATTTTTTTAATTTTGTATTTTTTTCAGTGAAGTTATCCCCGCTCGCCACCTATCTCAACAGTTGTGCTTAATCGAGTTCATTGAGCGCGCGATGACTCTCTGCGTCTCTGCCCATCGATCTCGTCTAATCAACTGGCCACTCTATCATTGATCTAACACTGAGATGGAACCGTTTCCTATCTTGATATCAATACTATAGGCATTTCTAGAGACATAGGGGCAAATTCTCTTAACTATACAAAGATCAAAGATCAAACTTCAAAGATTAAAGATTCGTGATCGGTTGCTTATCAGCCTCTTGTCCGAACTGGTTGGACTACTCATACATTCTGGAGCAGATGTTCAAGAAAGCTGAAGCTCTCTTTTCATTGTTTACTCTATCACTGAAGTTTGAACTTTGATCTTTGTATTTTGATCTTTAATCTTTGTCCACAATTTTTCAAACAATTGTCGAAAATAACTGTTTTCGATAGTTTTTTCTTAGTTGTTGAATTTCACTTGCTATTTTCTTTTAAAAGAACAATAGTTTCACGCAAGTACAATTGATTTATAAGTTAGGACAATTTGCCTCTATGTCTCTGGAAATGCCTATAGTACAGGGTGCGGCTGAATTATGGAAACACGATCTTTGATCTCCCCTGATCAAAATTGAAATGTGGTGTTACATTTTCAAAACGTCTCCGTCAACTTGAAATTTGAAGTGTTTTCGGTCTCGAGTGGAAAACCCTGATGGATCATGAAATTACTGTAAAAGGTTACGGTAGTCAGCCATTATTGATCCATGGTTACGGTAACTTCTTACCGTATCCCAATTGACAATAAGGGTTTTCCGCTTGGGACCCAAAATACTTCAAAATCAAAGTTGACGTTGACGTTTCCGAATGTAACACTATTTCGAAGGTCGGCGTGCGCCCGTTTTGAAAAGGTAACACCACATAAAAAATATGAATTTTGATAAAATAAGGATGCTAAATTACTGTAATAGTACGCCTACAGGTACAGATTTAGCATGGGAAAAATAATTCAGCCGCACCCTGTACTATAGGCATTTCCGGAGACATAGAGGCAAATTGGACAACGATCAAAGATCAAAATACAAAGATCAAAGTTCAAACTTCAGTGATAGAGTAAACAATGAAAAGAGAGCTTCAGCTTTCTTGAACATCTGCTCCAGAATGTATGAGTAGTCCAACCAGTTCGGACAAGAGGCTGATAAGCAACCGATCACGAATCTTTAATCTTTGAAGTTTGATCTTTGATCTTTGTATAGTTAAGACAATTTGCCCCTATGTCTCTAGAAATGACAATAGTATTGATATCAAGATAGGAAACGGTTCCCTCTCAGGGTTAGATCAATGATAGAGTGGCCAGTTGATTAGACGAGATCGATGGGCAGAGACGCAGAGAGTCATCGCGCGCTCGCTGAACTCGATTTAGCACAACTATTGAGACGGGTTTCGGGCGGGGATAACTTCGCTAAAAAATACAATATTAAAAAAATAGTAATTTTGATAAAATAAAGAAGCTAAATGACTGTAATAATAATTGTAAATTCACTCGGAAACGGATAACGAGGATCACTAGCTAGATGTACAACCACTAGAGCGCAGAGATAACGCGGAGAACTACCTTCAAAACGTCACAACTTTCTCGTAAACATACTCTTTGTTTTATTTTAATTGATTATATTTTATAGCTGTTTCGTACAATATGAGCAAAGATTATACATGAGAATGATCGATGATAGACAGAGAGAAAGAATTTGAAAAAAAAGCTAAAGATGAAAAAAATAATCGATGAGAAAGAACATCCATCTACAATAGCCTTATCAAGCGACCCTAATCGTTCTTTATTTGTTACTTATTATGTCCATCCCTTAACGAATAAATAGAGAAATGCATTGTATTTTAAAACTATGTATTTTGCAATTTTGTTTCGCAAAAAGTTAGTTCACGATTATTCGTTATTCTGATTGTAAGAAGCGTGCACTTACTAAAATTAAACTAAAATAAACCTCGAAAAGCCAAGAAAAAAATTTCACAAAAGATGCGTTGATTTGGAACAAGTCAAACTTTCTCTTCCTCCTCAGGGAGTCGAACTTTCTTGCATACCATCAGCTCGGATTGATAGATCGACCTGTTATCCTCTAGACCATGGGTCTTTATTCCTAGACGTGACAAATAGGATACATGTACTCGGACACTCCCTCGCTTATACACCGATAAATAGCTCCGCCCCTTTCTGGTTTACCCTACTTATATAGCGATTATGGCTCCGCCCATTTAACTTCGCGGGCTTAGACACCGATTACAAAAACTGGCACACCGAAATATCTTTATTCATTCGAAAAAGGCCAGACGCAGACGACGCCAGAAGATCCGTCCATCATCCTCCTCCTGCAGACATCCGATGTGATCCTGAAGAAGACTGACTGAAGGCCTTCCCGATGTCCACGTTCTCTTCAAGGTTGACGACCTCAGCGTAGAACGGAATTCAATTTGTACAGCAAAGGATTACGATAGAAAAAAGGTAGATCTTTTTTACAACTACATGAGATTTGTTAGAACATGACCCTCCTCTCATGTTTTAATTCAAAAGTGACTAAAAGAAACGAGAAACGCCTAGATATTTCGCAATATGTGCAGTCATCTTTTGTTTTTCTCACTTTTGAACCGAAAAGGATTCATTTAAAAGTAGTTTCGCACATAGATCGTGTTCGATTGACGTCTTCCCTGATCTGCAGAAGGAGTAGATGTCCATCGAGTCGCCCATCCTCGTCGTAGATAACAATTGTCTGATGATGAGGGTGCAACGACGATTCGGAATGTGAAATGAGAAACTATCATAAATTCAGTGATGATTATTGCAGTTTTCAATAATGACGGATGGAGACGGAAAACAACGTGGACTGTGGACGCCTTGTTTAATTTCCTTTCGCAACTTTTGAGCAACAGAAAAGAGAAGAATAGAGCTAGAGGCACGTCTTCTGATAACCTTATCACCCTCAAACTACCATCAAGTATGTGTGAAATAAATAATCATTACTAATGGAAGGTATAGTATAAAAGACGCGTTTACTCTCGCAGTTTTCCGTTTCCATTTCACACTTTGAAAACCAATGATGGGTATACCTGTCAGGCACTATTGAGAGCTGGGATGAGTATCCTCCTAGTGCACTCCCGCTTAGCGAAGATTGTGGTCGTCCGAATGAGCGGAGAGGCCGACGTCAGAACAAAGAGAACAGAGTGGAGGATATCTGAATCAATAGAAGATTAAACGGCTTAACAATAACATAAATACTTCGTAGCAATGACTTGGGTGCCATGACCACTATAGATTCCTCAAGTAACCCAATCTGGAACAAGTTTCGCTGTCTCGTTTTTACAAAAAAAAGATACAACGAGATTTTTTATCGATAGCATTGCGAAACATAGTATTTGTTCCGGAATATCAAGTTCTACAATGAGGTAGTGACCACAAGTTGTATTAGAAGTACTCACTCAATCCATTCTTCTTGATTGACTTCATATCATAGCCAATATCCTTGAACGATGACGTCATCGAGTGTCTTCCTGACGACATCAGTGACGTCATAGTAGCCGTAGCTGAAGAGGATTAGATCTTGTGAATGATAAGTCAGAGGGCTCACAAAGTCAAAACAGTACGAAAGTATTACGCGAATCAAAACTGATTTACAACGAGATAGAACAGTGTGAGAGAGAAAGTCATAAGACTGAAATAAGCAAATGACTGGAATCAGAAAGAAAGGACACGTAGTATATGATAATTTGAGGATTATTTGCAAATTAGAACATAATACATGAAGGATGAGCAACAATAGCGATAATAGATGCAAATCAGCTAAGCAGGATCGATTTACGATATCATCGATTGAAAGTCACTAGAGGAGTTTGAGAGAGGAAGAAGCAAAAGCAGAGGGTGAGGAAGAGGGATATAGAGAGGGAGAGATTAACTAAATTCAAGCAAAAAAATAAAAGAAGAAAACCAACGTGGCATGTAAAAGCGAAATATTGTGGCGTGAAAATGACCAATAACGAAGGAAGGCAATGATGATAAACACTATCGATGGTAGATCGCTTTCCTTTCACCATCTTTAGTTTGTCTGTACTCTCTTCCTAATGCTTGCTCTCTCACACTGTCTGTATCTTTTGTCTCTCTTATATCTCTCGACTCTGATCAAAGAACCATCACACAATTGGAGTTGCGACAGTTATAGGTGGAAGAAAGCGAACAATTCATGAAGACAGAGACAAAGATACAAATATCGATTGAATTGGCATTGAATCTTCACTGGCTTTTCAGTGATTTCCCGCAGGACCAACGGGATATCCTTTACCTTTACCGTTTAGAGAAAGAAAGTGCTTGTGGTGTACCTTTAACGAATATAACTATGACTTGGTGAGGAATATGTTGCAAGATGCTCATACGCGATGTTGCCTGATACAGCAGTTCAATCATTTTTTAAAGATTTTTAATAGCGAATGAAGGAACATACTTTAAAAGAAGCAAATTTCAAATTAAACCAAATTAAATCATTTATTCTGTGATCGTATGCACGAACAGTGTTCCGGGAAAATGTGGCGTCATTGGCGTAGGCGGAGGCGTTTTCCAAAAAAATCCTGCTTCTACGCTAATAACGTCACATTTTCCTGGAAAACGGTTTTCCCGTTGTTCATGCATACGGCCACTGTATGAGAATGGTATTGGTCGTAAGGTGAACTAATCTTGTTGCGACAATTCAATCTGATTTAAACTCTCCGATCTGATCACTCTCTCTCGCTTTCTTTGCCTACGCGAGAACATCGTCTACGCGTAGAGTGAAATTCACTTTGGGTGTTTCTTTCAAGTTCGTTCCGATTACTTTTGGCATTCTATAATATTCCGATAAGCCCCTAGGCTCGACGGTTACCAGGTTGATCATGTCATTTGTTACATAAAGGTAAAGGTAAAGGTACAACCCGTTATTCAAGGCACACGAAGTCCTGCGGGTTATCACTGCTAGGCCAGTGATATTTGAAGGCCAATTCAGTCCGGAGGGCCTAATCTCTTCTTCGGACCTACTTTACCGCATGATCTACTCACTACCAATTCCCCTTTCAATTTGTTACATGTACAAGTAAAATGTATTTATTTATCCATAAATCATCATCATTAACGAAGAAAAAGTAGAAAATAGGAGTGGTGGAAGTTCTTGAGCGATTTTGGTATGGCAGCAGCATTTTCAAACTAGATACATCATAAACATTACGGGCAAATGTGAGATTGAGTTATAATATTACTCGGCGGCACTAGGTCTACTGAGAACTATTTCGCAAAACCGTCTCTGACATAAGAGTTGTCTCTCGCACAATTCGCGTTCTCATTCGACCTAGCGCCGACTATTTCATTATCTCTTCAAGGAATGATTAGAGGAAGAGACTTTTTTGGCAGAGAGTTCCGTTTGATTACACACGATTACATTACATTTATAGATTAAAAAAAAAACAAGATATCCTATCAGCTTCAATGAAAAGAGCTATGTATATATTTATTTATTAAGTTTGTAGGTTAGCATAATGAACATTTCTCTTATCAGTACTTTGAGTTAGTCGAAGATACCGTAACCTGAAATGTGTTCGGTGTTCAAAAACGATAAATAGAACGTTCGACTGGGCCAACTTTTTGGGCCGACGGTTTATCCGATTGGTCCGAACGTTTTCCTATCACTCTTCGCATGAGTTCGGTTCTCACGGGACCGGGAAGTAGGAGAGAATAGTAGGGGAGACCTGTGAATAAAATATTCACGCTAAGATTAAGCAACCAGCTGAGGTCTGGTTCTGAATAGTACATTATACGTCTTTAAAAGTCTCGAAAGGAAAGAAACATAAATAAAAAAGAGCGAAATTGTGTAAAATATACACCCCGAGCTAATTTTATTATCCGCTCTGGTAACGCTCTCTCGTAGACAAAGAAAGCGAGGGCGTGTGGCAAGTGGACGAGTGTGGCCAAAGTGTAAACGGCCACATATAGTAGTTTCCTCGCGGGGTGTTTTAAATTAGCTCGGGTGTGCCTTTAAAGCATATTAAACATGATACGGCTTACTTAGACTGAATATATCCGATACTATTGGATAGTAAATATCGAGAAAGTCTTGAATGTATGGAGCACGGTTGAAATAATTACGCCAAAGAAAGACGATTAACTGAAATGTAGCGTGGAGAAAACTGTGGAAGCACAGTAATCTGTTCATTTTTCTAATCCAGAACGACCGTCCAACATATATATTCTCTATCAAAATTAATGAACTCTCACTTGTCTGGCTTTCTCGGAAAATTGGCTTATGCTACGTTATGTTTTGTGATTATTTTTTTCTTGATATTACTACACTAAAGAAAATTGATACTTTTGCTTGCAAAGGATCAAGAGACTTTGCGAACATCTCTAATAATGGGATTTGACTGACAATGTGTTGTATACTTTTAAGTATTAAAATGCATTTAACTTTGTCTCCGACTGTCTGTGTCTCTCCTTCTCGTCGAAGACAATTATATAATAATAATTTATATTTCTCAGTTCAGAAGTAAGAAAGATCAACACTATTTACTTACACTGCTGATGAAATTGAGAAACATGGCAACAAAATTGATGAGTGAAATGGTGAAGAGATTTCGTTCACTTCTTGCAATACCCTGAGATGGTAACATTACGAGAGCACTGTGACTAAACGCTCTTTTATTGCGGAGTTACTAAAATTGTGCTTGGAAGCTCTAGTTTGTAGCTAACTCAAGCGTCTTGGTAGTCAATTCTTAATAGACCGGTAAAATAAAAGGAAAATACCTGATCCGATGAGAAATTGCTGTATGATCGGATTTTCCTTATTGAAATCAGCATAAGTACAGTGGATGCGAGAGTGAACGCGAGGGAATACGGGAACATTAGTCCGCTCGTGACCAAGATGTCGGGCTTAAAGGGGTACGTTCCGAGGTAATTGTAACTCTCCACTGCGGCAGCACAGTATTCTGGTCCAAGCCATTTTTCTTCCAAAGCAAGACAAAGGAGAGACCATTGTATTCGAGAGAGTTTGTATGTTGAGCGGTCGTTCTTGCTTTGAAAGTCATGAGAACGCTGTGGCAGCGCGCAAAGCGAGAGTGCACTGCCAGAGCGGAGACGTTTGTGTGGCTAATGAAATAATTGATTGATTTTTTAAAAGTTTTGCTAGCATTGATTACATTGCACTAATCTCTCAAATCACATTGGTGTTCTCAATTTATGCCAATTTAAATTTAAAAAAAATTACATTGTTGCTATGATCTTGCGCGTAGTCATTGTAGGCCAAGCGATAAATGAAAACGGAGTTTAGGTAATATAGTCCCGGACCTAGGACTGTCGAGAAAACTATCAATATCCAGAGGATGGAATGCTTCCAGATCTGAAATGGTAATGATATATTATCATTTTCACTCGAAGATAGTGATTACCCCCCAAGCTGCTGAATTTAAATGCGCACCGGGCTAATTCGACTATCCGCTCTAGTGGTACTCTCTCGCATTCTTTGTCTGCGAGAGAGTATTGTCAATGAGGAGAGCACAATTCGCTTGAGGTGTCCCATTAAACAAATCGTGAAAAAACGTTCATGGCGTTGAATACCTTGGCATGACTGGTGAATAAGACCAAGGCCGTGAAGCGATTGATAATAGATAGAAAGCAGCAGGCATATTGCAGCTCCCAACCGGTTAGGAACCATGTGAAATGGAACATTCTCAAGTAACGAGCTAGTGTACTCGACGAATTGAGAAATTCGAAATAACTGAAAATATTATTGGTATCGGTAAGTCCGAAATTTATTTTGGGAAAAAAAAACTCCTGCAAATTTTTGTTTATTTCGGGAAAACTGCGAAATGATGCCCTCTAGAGACTCTAAAGAAACTCTAAAGATGATGGAGCGCAATACCATTTCCAAAGCTCTGAAAAAAGAAGGAAGACCCGGTGAAATCCATCGATATCCCGGGACGGTTTCCCGTCTTTTTTTATTGGTTTTACTTGGAAGCAAAAGGACTGTTTGATTACAATTTATTCGATCTTTACATGCGGTAACTGTATTATAATATTGATAAACGAAGAGTGAAAACCTGAAGAAGTCGGGATCATTAGTGAACCTGTTCATGACCAAAACGTTTACGCAAACCAGAATGTTCTAAAATAGCTTTTAAATATTTATTTTTCAAAGTAATAAAACATACCACTATAGAGTTTATAATGAGCAGCATCGAAAAAGTTCTGTGCGTTTTTGAAATTAATATCAGTACAGTGATCAGAACAAAGTAGGCGAACAGCGATACAGTAGTGTAGGCGATTTGGAGAACGGTGATGAAATACATGCTGACTATAAATGCAGAGACATAACCAACTCTCCAAGTACACCGTCCCTTCACGGGACGATCTAATAAGATAAGCAGCGAACGATATGATATTACGCGATATGATATAATAAATGTTTATCTTTTTTTAAAATTACATTTAATGATAATACATCATAGTAAAATCATTGATAGTGGAAGCGATGAAATAAGAAGAAACGAAAGGAACTGCAATTATTTAGTCACGGTATTACACTACGAATATAAGAACTGCCTGCTAAATGCAGATTATTCTACAGCTACAGCGTTCCTTCAACGCGAGGCGATCTAATATGATAAGCGGCGAATGATGTAACGTTTTGGATAAGATTGATTCCATGAACACTTTGATGGATACGTGCGAAGTGAAGATTAGATACGGACGAGAAGAACATATGTGACATTTTAAAGTTGGGGGAACCCATAAATCATAGGTTGACTAGTTCATGATAATGAACATCTTCAGCAAATTCCTCAGAAAATTATAGGATATACTACGTTGAGACTGAAGATGAGACTGAAGATTCATAGTCAGACTGACACATTATTGAACCACTGTCGAAGATTTAGCAACTAGCAAATAAAAAAAACGAAAAAGAATAATTAGTTGTTAGTTGTAAGTTAATAATATTCATGGATGCATAATTACAGGTGTATACTGTAAAAGTGCATAATATTATAAGATAAACCAATAATGTGATTTATTGTATTGCTATTGCTACGTCTATGTGCAGTGGCACAATTTTAACCGATATGACAAAAATACATGACATAAAGGGCAACGATACGAAGTATTATTTTTATCGTAAAAAGTTGATTGACCAATAGCAATGAATGAGAAGTTGCAAGTTGCAAGCAACCCGCTATAGCTTCATGAAACGACTTTTTCAGCTGCACTAGTCTGAATATTGGCAACCAGTTACAATATCCCACAATCTGGACATGTGATTATCATCAGGGTTGTGCGGAAAATATATTTCGGAAAAAATTTCGGAAAACTTTTTTTTCCGGTCTAAAATGCCGGAAAAAAACCGGAAAAAACCGGAAAATCCGGAAAATTTTCTGCAAAACGCATTTTCTAGTGTTTTATATAACAATGTCTTTCGAAAACGATCAAAGCGTGTATAGAAATAATCGAAAGAGATATGACAGTAACTAAAATACAATAACAATTGAACGCACATTTTAAGGCTTAGAATCCTAGGAGTTGAATGTTCACGATGAGGAACAACAACGCTATATACGTGATTGTTCATCATTATTGGTGCATTAGGTGTTAAAACTATGACCGGTCATATAAAAATGACTAAAAATCGTCAAAATTTGTTTTTGATATGTATTTTTTTAGTTTGTACAGCATTTAATTTTTTCCGGTTTTCCGGTATTTTTTCGGAAAATTTTCCGACCGGAAAATTTTCCGGAAAGAGGTCGGAAAAACCGAAAACATTTTCCGGTCGGAAAATTTTCCGCACAACCCTGATTATCATATCGAAGGCAACGCGTGTTCTCCGTTTAGTGCCTGAGAAAGTGCAACTTTACTGTAAGCTGTATGGCACTAGGTCGGATGAGAACCGTAGAATGAGAGCCGCGGGGATTATAACTATTTGCATATGAGAGACAAGCGCTAATGAATAAACACAGGTTCACATTGAACTGTTCTCATCCGACCTAGTGTCGACAATATCTTTGTGAGATCACATCTTTCGATATCTAGATTAATGAACTGGGGTAATAGGTAGACTTCTGCCAGTGTAAGAAACGACAGGAACTACCACTTTCGGATGATCAGTGCCTGAAACTATTTTTTTTTTAAATATTTTAGTAAATTGTAGTAATTAAAAAATAAACGGACCAGATATTGTTTGCGGACTAGATTTTATGACAAGTTTCCCGCTGGCGACATCGGTCTTGGATGCAGTAAGATAGGAAATTAACACCCTGAAATATTATTGGTCTGTTGAATTTGGAATTAATGCGTTAGTGTTTTATGCTTAAAGAAATACCCCCATGCTAATTTCACCCTCCGCATTGGCAATACTCTCTCGTAGATAAAGAAAGCGAGAGTACATTGCCAGAGCGGAGAGATTCAAATTAGCTTGGGGTGTGGCTTTAAAGGGAGAGAAGCCTTTATCAAATTCCGTAAAAGACGTACGAATGTTCATTCATCTAACTACTAGGTAGTGTATGCAATCTAAAGACGGAGGAGTCCCGCAAATATTTCTGTGAGCAACTGCGAAGACAGAAAGTTGGCAAAAGAGAACGTGCGCTACATTATTTTCACTGACTGTCCGTTTTGATCGCTAGACTCACGAATAAATCATGCTTCATATTGTTAGGACAGGTGAAGGCGCGTTTTTTGAATATTGGAGTTCTGCAAATGGTTTGAAAAACATTCGCGGGTCTCCATAAGGCACACCCGTTTTAGAGAAAATTTCTAGAGTGGAGCGTGTAAAATTAACTCGGGTGTGACTTCAAGGAGATATGTCATATGCAACCTTTTCATTTCACTCGTAGATAGTAGGAAGAAGAGTGGAAATATGACAGATATCATAAGATTGCTCATATTCGCAGCGAACGTCAGCAAAAAGAAATAGCCCTCAGTTGTATCGATAAACGGTAGACATGCAATGATTACGGTTGAAATCTGAAGAAAAAATCAATAGTTGCATTTCACTAGGCTATCTACCGTGTTGAGACCGAATACAGACAAGGATTGCTTGAGAATGGTGATCTCGGGACGTCGCTGGGTGCTAACCGAAAGAATCGTTTGTCTGGAAAAATTGTTAATATAATACAATAAATTTTAATTATCGGACCATCAATATGTTCATAACTTTACTTCCTCACTACTCCTTTTTGCTCTGTCCCCTACTATGCATTTACAACAATGCCCGTTATTTATTTACTGGAGTCCGTGTTCTGGCTCGGGCGGACTTGGCCACTTTAAGAGGCCGTTTGTGTAAGAGTCGGGCAAATCTGGGAGAGGGTTGGCACAGGCCAAAAATTTTGATACCCTCACAATTTGTGTATAGGGGTTATAGACCATGCTGATGAACATAGACATAGTCATTTTGGCTCCAGTGGTCCCGCAACGCCTGGGCGGGATTACGGTAAGATCACCTTTTCAGGCCATTCTCGGTCCATGGTAGAGCTAGAGGTATGAAAATTGGGCTCCTAGGACAGAATTCGATGGCGATGATGGCTGTCTACATCATTAGTTTTGAACATTTTTCAAAAGGTCGATTATTGGAAATTTTGATGGAAACGTTTGCGCCCCAGGCGAGTATGACTGTTCGAACCGGCGTGACGAGAGGATCACAACGATGTATTATGAGCCCATATCTCCGTTGCACCGCTAATATTGCCTCGATATAGTGATCACTCAATTTTTGACCTACAACAAAATTTTTTTCCAATCGATTCGAAATGAACTAATCTACAAGATATTCAAGAAAGGATACGTGCAAAAACGCGATCTTCTACCGGTTTTCTTCAAAATTATAATCAAAAATTAAAATTAAAATTAAAATTATAATTATAATCTCATCTCATCTCAACAATCTCCTCTGGAACGAACTGTGAGGGGGTTATAACTGCATTATGAGTGGAACTACTCAGAAGATATATTAAGAGACCGGCTCGGTAATGCTGTGTTCAGAACTTGGAAAATGCAAGAAAATGCGGAAAATGCTGTTCAAAAGTTCAGGTGGAAAATGCTCGAAAATGCTCGATTTTGGATCGAAAAAGATGGTTTTATACACTTTAAAAGCGTTGAACCTCGATGTTTCATGGAAAACAGCTAACTTAGGTCATTTATAAAGTATGCTGCTGAAATAAATATCGTATGATCCTTTTTTGAGCACTTTAAGCCGAAAATCAACGAAATGCTGCGAAAAATCAACCTAGCGAGTCCATATTTAAAATTATCACTTATCATCAATAAAATGCGTCCATAACACTGTTTGCGACCAATGAACGTTGATATTAAACAAAAAAACCATTAAAATTTGCTTAAAATCCTCGAAAATGAGCATTTTCAGAGCATTTTCCAGCTGAACTTCTGAACAGCATTTTCCGCATTTTCGTGCATTTTCCAAGTTCTGAACACTGCATAAGACTCGAGCATTTCGACCCCCCGCCGGACATTCGCGAGGACTTTCGATCTGGCCCTCAATACTTTCATCATTGACACATACCGGGGGCAGACCGACGAAAGTTATAGTGAATATGCCCTGCGGCTCAAACCCGGCTCACATATGTCACATAAAATAAAAAAATTGAAACATTCATATCTTTTCAATCGCGATAGCTAGAACTTTTATTTCTTTTTATTAGTGAGTAACATGTCACGCACTCTTATAAACATAGGTGAACAATAATGTCATATCGTTCTGAATATGTTTTTTCGTGCTTGATTTTCAGATTTTTCTTCTTATATCCTCGTTGAACAGATAGCGCCAGCAATGCCATAGTACCCCTGACAGCCCTGTAGCCCTGACAATTATGTACATAGTGGTCACATTCCCTTGACAATCCAAGTTTTCAGAAGCATCGAGAATTGCAACCGAATGTGAGAAATGTGTAAATTGCAAAAATCGAAAATTAAATTTCTTGAAATTCGCAAGAGTAAGAGTTAGCTTTATAATGTCATTTCACTCATAGTAATGTGCATACATAGAAAAAATACACAGGTAGACTCAGACTACATTTTAAAAAAAATTTTAAAAAAATTTTTTTATTTTTTATTTTTTCAACCCTCACATTGAGTCGACCGTCAAGGCAAGTTGATTCATAGGGCGGATGGTAGCTGATGTATGTCCGTTTGCGAAAACAACTGCCACGTGAAGAATCGTCGTTTCGCAGATCTTGAAATTATTTTTTAAATTATCAAACTTGAATATTTATAGGTTTCTTTCATATAAATCGGTTGGAAAGTGGCGTATGGCAACCAAAGTTATACCTTTGTTATCAGTAGGAGTGTACGCTATTGTACTACCGTAATCGTCAGGAATTGCGAACTGATTTTTTTTCAGTGGACCCATGATTTTCAACCATGACCCGGGGTTCATGGTTGAGAATGGCTGATGTCGAAAAATTCATGACGATCCCAGACCAAATACTATGTGGCATTATATCAACAGTGGGCCATTTTTTAATTTTTATGGATACCATAACTCGAATTACCGTACTAGAAATGCACGAACCTGAATTTTCCGAGAATTTCATCACCTTATTATAGGATACGGTAGCTAGATTACGGTAATTCGAGTTATGGTTTCCATAAAAATAAAAGAGGGCCCACTGTTGATATATTGCCACATAGTATTTGGTCTGGGATCATCATGAATTTTTCGACCTCAGCCATGGGGGGGTCATGGTTGAGAATCATGCATCGACTAAAAAAAATCAGTTCGAGATTCCTGACGATTACGGTAGTACAATAGCGTACACTCCTACTTATAACAAAGGTATAAATTTGGTTGCCATACGCCACCTTTCAACCGATTTATATGAAGTTTCAAGTTTGTTTGAAGTTGAAGTTGAAGTCAAGTTTGAAGTTTCAGTTACATAATTCAAGTTTGATAATTTTAAAAATAACTTCGAGATCTGCGAAACGACGATTCTTCACGTGGCAGTTGTTTTCGCAAACGGACATGCATCAGCTACCATCCGCCATATGAATCAACTTGACTTGACGGTCGACTCAATGTGAGGGTTGAAAAAATAAAAATAAAAAAAATTTTTTAAAATTTTTTTTAAAATGTAGGCTGAGTCTATCTGTGTATTTTTTTATATGTATGCACATTACTATGAGTGAAATGACATTATAAAGCTAACTCTTACTCTTGGGAATTTCAAGAAATTTAATTTTCGATTTTTGCAATTTACACATTTCTCATATTCGGTTGCAATTCTCGATGCTTCTGAAAACTTGGATTGTCAAGGGAATGTGACCACTATGTACATAATTGTCAGGGCTACCGGGCTGTCAGGGGTACTATGGCATTGCTGGCGCTATCTGTTCAACGAGGATATAAGAAGAAAAATCTGAAAATCAAGCATGAAAAAACATATTCAGAACGATATGATATTATTGTTCACCTGTGTTTATTAGATCGCGTGACATGTTACTCACTAATAAAAAGAAATAAAAGTTCTAGCTATCGCGATTGAAAAGATATGAATTTTTCAATTTTTTATTTTATGTGACATATGTGAGCCGGGTTTGAGCCGCAGGGCATTTTCACTATAACTTTCGTCGGTCTGCCCCCGGTATGTGTCAATGATGAAAGTATTGAGGGCCAGATCGAAAGTCCTCGCGAATGTCCGGACAATGCTCGAGTCTTACGGAGCCAGTCTCTTAACTAAATTTAGCCTGAATGGGCGTAAATTCGTAGGAAATACGTTCAAATAGGATATAGGCAGATGTTTTGAACGAATATCACTCATAATGTTAACGATATCGGAATAGTTTAGATAAAATAGAATGATGACATAAATTATGAAGAACATTACAAATCCAACATATATTATGATCTTCTTCTATTTACATTGAATGTGCATACAAACATCCATGAATATTATTAACTTAAAGTACCTCTTTGTTCGAATAACCACAAAGGTTCCAAGGTAAAAGACAAGCGTGAGGATGCACACTGCGTAATAAATGTAGAGAAACAACTGTAAATGAAAATAATGACACGTCAGAACATTGAAATTGTTTTTTTCGAACAGAATGTGTGAGTATCTAATATCCGGAAACCTGTTATATAATCTCTGGTATTTCGAAACTCAAAGTCTACTTAAATTACGTCACAGACTTAAAGTAAACTCTAAGTTTACTTCATAGACTTACATCAACAGCCATGTTGCTCTGGCCACTATAGCCAACTCCACAATCGTCAATGAACGAATTTGTATCCTTGTTGTACCTTCTCGTACACCCAGTCGAAGTCATGCCCACCGCCGTACCCAATATGACCAGCCACGAAACCAACAGGGTAATTCCAATTCGTGGTCTGCAAGTGATCTTTGATCTTTGGTTTTAATTCTTTAATCTTTGAGCAATCGTTCTACCTTTCAAACCATCTATTGATGATGGGGAAGCCAAATACACAGAATCGATTGATTGCCATTTGGAAGGAAAGAACCATAATTCCTGAATCAGAATACCGTAACCGGGATAAAAGTAGCCTCCTACCGTAATCCGCGATCAGATCCAGAAGAAACATCGCAGAGCCAACTGATGAGCCATATGGATTACCCTGCAAACGTGTAAGCTGATTTATGCAATGTGTAAAAAAATTATTATGCTTCACGAAACAGTAATTGCGATGATATCAGGAAAAGCCCTGTACGGAGATATCACTAAAAGTCTACTGTGAACGATCACTGGCCTTGGTAAAGTACTGAGGTATGACGAAGACCGCTTGCATAATACAACGAAGGAAGGTGAAGAGGAGTAAATTGAATACAATTATGTAGAAGTTGCTCTAAATTCGAGGTTAATCGATATTCATTGAAATAACGTCTAATGAGATATTTTCCACCATATTCTGATCATAAAATTGAGAGTTTTAAAATCGAGAGTGTGTTTGACAATTATAAAAGCTATGATATACCGTAAATATTCGCTGCCTGGCTCGAATCATGATATAGAACACGAAGGAGTTCGACACTATCGCGATAATAACTAGCAAACCATGAACGCTTATAGCCACACTATACTCGGGACTGAAATATATTCATTTCAATCATTGTTTTTATTTATTTCTGTTGTTTGTTTTTTGTTTGTTTGTTTATTTATTTTTCAGTTAAAACATGAACAATGGGATAAAAGCAATTTGGGAGTAGGATTAGATTTCAACAATACAAAAGGAAAAAAAAGATATGATGAAATCGCGCTCAATCGGTGGTATCAGCAACAGCAAGTAAAATTGCTATTCTATTGCGTCGAAAGCCAACAAGGTCAGACAAATGTCTATGAGCTAACTTTCAAGTCAAGAGTACATATAAAACAATAATTTCAAATTTGCATAAAAAGCTTACGTTTCAGAAAACGCTACAGTGATCACTGTCGACGGAAACGTTGGTTTTGCTGAAATTTTTCTGGATGTTTTTATTTATTAAAAATAATTTTCTTACTAATTTGAATATATGGATTGACCATTATCGGTAGAGAAGTTAGAGAGGAACAAGATTCGACGAAAGGAAATTCGAAATTCGACTTGAAATAGTGTAAATAAGCCTTTCCATCGATATGTCGGGCAGGTGGAACATGGTTTAACGAAAGCTGCTTTAACGTCTGAGATTCAAAAGATCGTATCTCTGATCAATGATATCTTCATTTCGCACACTGATCTCGATTTACTGGACATTGTGAGGTTTATTTCTGTTTCCCCTATTTGCCCGTTTCTTTCTTTCTTTATTTCGTTCTTTCCAAGTGATTTAGATAGTGTATGATTATTAAAGGTTGATAGAGGCTCTTCGTGTTATCAGCAAATCGTATGATGCAGCAGGGTTCTGGGTTATGGTTTAGGCTGACATTGAACCAAAAGTTACGTACGGGCAACACATTTGTGCAAACTTTATAATCCTCTTTATTGTCAGATTGAAATTGTTTATCTGAACGATTTACTGGATTACACTCTTGAAGACTCTTGCTAAAGACTCTTGCTCTTGCTAGAGGCATAAAGATATCACTGTTGAATAGAGAAAGAATTCGTGTTATTATGGTTTCATTTGCGTAGCTACGGAGACGTTGACTGTATATGTACTGTAGGCGTCATCAGAATACTTAAAATAAATTGATAGATTTATCGTTAAACAGCATCGATTCTATTGAGACAAGAAATGATACCACCATGTTGCATCATCGATGAACCAGACGTTGTAGCTTCTATTACAGCACGATAGATGCACAGTTTAGCGGCAGGTGTATTGCCTTCTAACGTACGTTTGCGAAGTCGACGACATTCTATGGCTCATAACACATCACACTATGTTTCGTCGTGTAAAAAAATCTATTTAGTGAAGAACGACACATTATTGCCATAATCGTATATTTGATTTGTCGATCTTCCAGTGACAATATCGCATCGAAATATCGATATATATATATATATATATATATATATATATATATATATATATATATATATATATATATATATATATATATATCGATATAAGGAATATCGAAAAAGAAATATCGTATCGAAATCGAAATCAACAACATTTCGTAAATCCATCTTTTCTTCTATTATTATTTCACCGGTCTACTTTGCTATCATTTTTGTAGCATCGTATTCATGCGTACTCAACTGTGTATCAGTAATGTATATTCATTGTTCTATCTCTTTTAAAGCATAAAATACATTATTATTATCATATTATTCCTACTTGTTAGATCCAACTAATCTTGTCAAACTGCTTCTTGCCGCTAAATAATTCAATTTCAAGAGTCTAACAATAATTTGACAGTTCTTCAATGCGATGGTGAATTTATGGACAGTGTTGTTTATTCCTCACGTGCTCCATTGGCGCAGTTGGTTAGCGCGTGGTACTTATAATGCTGAGGTCGGGAGTGCGATCCTCCCATGGAGCAAATTTTTTGCAAGTTTTTAACTTCATCAAACGGACAATGAACTGATCAAGTGAGATAAATATCTTTGTATTTGCAATTACTTTAATATTTATTCAATAAAAAAAAAACTAAAATCCTCAATTTGCAAATAATACGTTTACGTTAGCAAAACTATCAAAAATGCGAGGGCAGATCCATCACCTAAAATTGCGAAATAGTATGACCAGCTGATTAGAATTGACTGGCATTTAAAATACTCTCGTGCCAAGCAAGCAAGTTTTTTTTTGTTCTGATAATGAATGAGTACACTCATACGTTGATATATTTAAGCATCGTACCATTGCCTTCCATCGAGGAAATCAAACTGACGACTGCGTAGCTGAGAGGCATAACAATCGATAAAATCTGCACGATTAGCTTAAAGAAATCTTTCATAATACTCACGCCGACATGGCTTTGGTGAAACAATTCCGTGTAAGTAAGAAATTTAGGACATCTCGCTTTACAATATCAAATTACAAACACACCTGTAATACAGCAGCTGTAACTGCTCGGATTTGATATCTGAAAAATACTCAATCGTAAAAGTATATGGATGAATTTTCTTTTGTTATTTAATTTAGTAAGTAAATCAATGTACAGGAGTGATATGCATGCACGTATTTAAAATAATTGTAACAATAAAACTATTAAGTAATAATGTGCAATTTGTAACAATAAAACTATTAACAAACTATTGTAAGTAATACTGTGTAATCAATTTATTTATCCATAACAATTACAATTAATGGTGTATAAAAAATATAGTTTTTTTTAAACTTTTTTTTAAAACTAACCTTCTGAACGATTGGCTTATAGCGTACATTCCATTGGTCAAAGTGGAAATCATAGACGACACAGCCACGACTAAAATCAGTGTGGGTGGAACGAAATTGATGATCACACCTGTGGATTATGCAAATTGTTCGCATGAAATATTTAAGAAATTCACCAAAAAGCGCCGAAACACTGATCCAGTTTTTGTGTATCGATCCACGAACAGGATATGCAGTAAGCCAAGTAATATTATGATAATCTATATCCTTTAAACATCATTAAGTTCATTGTCAATTTTTCAATTCACGACAAAATATCAATGTAATAAAATGCCCGCCAATGAAAAGATTAATTGTAAGGATTACTGACATTGGTTATGTCCACTTTCATAGCTACTGCCATGTATGCCATAAATATTGGTAAGAAGATGAAAAAGTAGCAAATAAAACAGCAAATAAAAAATTATATAGTAATAGTAGATAGAGTAAGTGACACATTTTAGATGGTTGTATTCGTATGCATACTACCGATTCATTTAGTGGCAGTAATTGTAGCTCAACCCTATGTGTCATTTAATCTATAAAGGTAATAAAAGTATTTGCATTGTGATGTACTGTTTATATGAAATTGATTTGTTTTTCTTCCGTTTGATAATTTTTGAGCATAACACTATGATATGTAAATCGGCAGGATAAAGTGGTATTATTATTAGTGTTATTATTATTATCATTCTAATATTGTGTTATGTTTAACTTTACAACAAACAAATAATCAGTAGACACTGATGTACCTGCACAGCTACGAAATACGGTAGATATCCTCTGTGCTGTTGATTACTCTTGATTAGGATAAAAATGAGAAAACTAGTATTGACAACCAAAAATACATATCCAGTTATCCGATTGTACCATATGATTATTGATTGAACAACAGGAGATAATGGTTCCACGCTCATTTGATATGGACTTGCTAATATTAAAAAAAGATTATTTACAGGCACATCCCAAGTTTAAAAAAAGTCATGCTGAAAAAGTAATAGTGATAGACTTTTGACTGGTACTGTAACATATGGCTTAAATATATGAGAGTTTATGCCGCGTGAGACATTTTGAAAAGGAACAAAGCACAACTGTAAACGTTGTTAGCGATTATCAAGTAATTGGGAGACTGTTTGTTTATTATGCCGGAAGCAGGTGTTTTTACATTGGCCTGCGCGCAAGGAAAATCTCAATGGCTATTCTCTGTCCCATACAGGGATGTGCGGAAAAAGATTTTCGAAAAAAATTCGAAAAACGAAAAATTTTCGAATTTCAAATTCGAAAAATTCGAAAAAATCGAAAAATATTCCATATCACGTTTTATTCTCTTAAAAAAATTTTTTTGCAATCGATATGATGAAAACGTTAGAAAAGCAACTGTGTGATTCTTAATTGAAGCCGCTTTCATGAAATAAATATTTTTGCACAACAAAAATTGTAATTTTTGTTTCAAAATTTTCAAAAATTTTCAAAAAATGTTACTAATAATGATTTATTTTTGAAATTTTGTACCTTTTTATGTAAAAGCATTTTTCGATTTAGTATCGAAAAATCGAAAAACGAAAAATGCACATCCCTGGTCCCGTATGCAACGAATAACGAATAAAGATAAAGGTAAAGGTACAACCCGTTATTCAAGGCACACGAAGTTCTGCGGGTGATCAGTGATAATTCGGTGATAATGAATTGGCCTTGAATCATACAACAAACATTATATTTGAGAATATCCCGCACTTTGTCGTGCTGCATACCCACCAAGTAACCTGTGGCGCACAGTGTTATGTAAGAAACAATGTGAAAATAGTTAAAGCCCCGCTGTTTCGGTCATGGGTTCTAGACAGCGGAACCTTACTCACAATCAGTGGTGTTGGCCATCTTCAGTAGAACCACCACAGCCGCAGTTGGAACTCAACATCTAATCAGACTGCATGTAAGCATGATTATAGATAAGCACCATTCATTGTAAATGGGCGAGAGGTTTTCCTGGTTCTCATAACAATGGGAAAAGCATCTGCGTAAATCATAGTCAGTCGTCAAGAAAACTGATAGTCACTAACAACAGGTATAATTCATTTTTTCTTGTTTCGAATATATGAACATTTTCCTATACAGTAGAAAGTTTCAAATGAGTTTCAAACCATTATCCGCTGTTGTTCAATCAATAATCATATGGTACAATCGGGTTACTGGATACCTCTTTCTGGTTGTCAATACTAGTTTTCTTATCTTCATCCTAATCAAGAGTAATAAGAAGCATAGAGGATATTTGCCGTTTTTTGTAGCTCTACAGGAACATCAGTTTCAACTGATTATTTGACTGTCATAATGTTATGCTCAAAACGATAAAAAAAGGCAAAAACATCGTATCCACAGTGCATCACAGCGTAAATATACCACTCTTTTTCAGTTTTTCTCCATATTATTCGATTCCTACTTCAGTTTTCTAACACTTGTAATTATGGGAAAAGAAAGAATCCTTTACTCCATCGATTATCGATTTCCTGTAGTTTTGGAGTGCTACGAAATCGTAGTATAGATTTGTCAACATATAAAATTTATTTTTCAAACATGATTTTTTTACGTATCGATGTATTTAGATTTACGCGGTAGTTATATGTTACTGTCTCGGGATATCGTATTACACCGGCTTGTTTTACAGATTAAACGTATGATTTGTGTTAATTTTATATACAATCCACTCACTTTACCTTTCCACATATTGTCATTTCATCATTATATTTTTTACTAATTAATGATTTAATAAACATGTAAATATTCTGAGTACATGCATTGTTATATCATTGAATTACACACCTAACAATAGGTAAATTATTAATTCATAATAATAATAAATTTATCTGACTTCGGAGGATATTTTAACAATTTTAATATTTTAATATTTTAATATTTTAATATTTTAATATTTTAATATTTTTGTAAGGTAAATTAAATGTTTGAAAATAGGATAAAGTTAGGAGGTAAGAAAAGATGGTTACGATGATATTATGAAGAGAGTGTGCGTGCGAGATACACTCTGATGTAGTATGAAAAACGGAGAGTGCAAACGTGACTCTTGGAAAGGAACAGGCTTTTGCTATCCAAATTTTGGACAAATCAGTGATCAACGACAGAACAAACAACCGCGCAGGGGAACCCTGCTCACATGGGAATGGCCGGAACTCACACATCCCGATTTTCACGAAAGTTGCTGGGTTTACTAAATCGACTACGCTGATTCCAAATCAGTCTTGAAAACCTGCGAAATGTTTTTGTGAAGCGAGTTGTAGCCCGGCGAAAAAACGATTTTTTCCATTTTCCAAGCGATTTTTCAACTGATTTCCCCTCGCAACATGAGCATGCTCATTTCTCTCCACTCCCAGCTGCAGCGTGGTCAGGTGTTACGATGATTGGTTGGTATTCCAGATGGATCTTTTGTAATTTATAAAAAAAATGACCACACATGAATCAGTAAAAAAAGTTCACAGCCGGGGAATCGAACCAGCTGCCTCCGAAATGCCAACAAAACATCATAACATTTTACCATGCTGCAGCTTGGAATGGACAGAGAAGTGAAGAGAAGAGAATAGCGAGATGAAATTCATATCGCGCGGGGAAATTAGTTGCACAATCGCTTGAAAAATGAAAAAAAATCGCCTTTCGCAGGGCTATTACTCGCTTCACAAAAACATTTCGCAGGTTTTTAAGGCTGATTTGGAATCAGCGTAGTCGATTTAGTAAACCCTGCAACTTTCGTGAAAATCGGGATTTCCGAGTTACGACCATTCCCATGTCAGTGGTATTTATTGGTAATGTTCAGTAGAACGGCCAGTGAGTCACCATCGGTAGTTGTAGCGCAACATGCAATCAGACGATTTGCAGGCATGATTATAGATATGCAGCACTATTCGTTTTTCTGTGGGCGAGAGACGAGCCGCTGACAAGGGAACTATCTCAGCTCGCGGAAAGCAAACTGGATGAAAATTTGCATAGACATAGCCGAACGTGTTATAAAATCATTTGTGACGTCTAAAAATTCTGGCGTGCAATAGACGAGCCAGAAAATGGGTCCAAAGTTTGGTCACATTTGATGAAATTCTGCTTGTAAACGATTTTTCGCTAAGATACCCAAGATACTGGCCACTATACCACCGCTCCACTTGTTATCTTCACTCAGGGAACAAGACATGCATCGAAAAATCGTTTACAGGCCAAGTTTCTGCAAATATGACCAAACTTTGGATCGATTTTCTGGCTCGGCTATTGCACGCCAGAATTTTTGGACTTCTCCAATGATTTTGTAACACGTTCGGCTATGTCTATGCAAAATTTCATCCAGTTTGCTTTCCGCGAGCTGAGATAGTTCCCTTGTGAGATTTCCTTGTTCTCGTAACAATGGAAAAAAAAACATCTGCGTGAATCATAATCAGCACTTCAAGCGTCTAGCAATCTGATAGTCGCTTACAACAGGCATATATCACGCTATCTGAGAAAATCGACATATGTGTGGTATTGACGAAAAATGAATTTTCCGGTTTTATGTATGATAATTACAGGCTCCATGAGTGAAGTACATTGGTACTTGGAAATATCTTCCAATTGAAAATTCGCATCAGGGGGTGCGTTTGGTGTAGTTTGGCGCTGTTTCCTAATAAGTTTATTTCGAATCCAATCGATTCGGGAGTGGGCGTAATCGACTCCTTGGCCAATTCTAAGAAACTATTTCCGAGGAGAGTTTTTCGAGCAAAGGTCAACGGACGTTGGAATTGGAAAAAAAATTACATTAAATTAATTCTCACTATTTTCCCATGGCGAACTACAATTTTTTATTTGCTTAATAGCTTCTACATGTCATTACACATCTTCAATTTAAAAAGTATAATTTTTAAAAAATTACAAGTTTGTGAACGAATCAATTTTGTTCGCTGTATTCAATTGTGGTGAGGATTGGCGAGGTTTCCTAAAAAGTTTATTTCGAAATCAATCGATTCGGGAGTAGGCGCATTCGAATCCTTGTCTAATTCTAAGAAACTATTACTAAGGAGAGCTTTTCGATCAACGGTCAACGAACGCTGTATTTTTTTTAAAAATTATACTTTTTAAATTGACGATCTGTAATGACATGTAGAAGCTATTAAGCAAATAAAAAATTGTAGTTCGCCATTGGAAAATAGTGAGAATTAATTTAATGTAATTTTTTTCCAATTCCAACGTTCGTTGACCTTTGCTCGAAAAACTCTCCTCGGCAATAGTTTCTTAGAATTGGCCAAGGAGTCGATTACGCCCACTCCCGAATCGATTGGATTCGAAATAAACTTATTAGGAAACAGCGCCAAACTACACCAAACGCACCCCCTGATGCGAATTTTCAATTGGAAGATATTTCCAAGTACCAATGTACTTCACTCATGGAGCCTGTAATTATCATACATAAAACCGGAAAATTCATTTTTCGTCAATACCAAGAAAAAAATTGGTTGTTGAATTCTCTCAGATAGCACAGTATTCTGGTCCAAGCCATTTTTCTTCCAAAGCAAGACAAAGGAGAGACCATTGTATTCGAGAGAGTTTGTATGTTGAGCGGTCGTTCTTGCTTTGAAAGTCATGAGAACGCTGTGATAGTGTGTTATATGTAATTCATGATTTTCTTGAATCCAATATATGATTTTTTTTCTATACAATAGCAAGTATCAAATGAGCGTGGAACCGTTATCCCCAATTGTTCAATCAATAATCATATGGTACAATCGGATTACTGCATACGTGTTTCTGGTTGTCAATACTAGTTTTCTCATATTTATCCTAATCAAGAGTAATAAGCGGAACAGAGGATATCTGCCGTATTTCGGTGCTCTACAGGTACATCAGTTTTTCACTCATTATCTGATCTAAAAAATAATCATAAAGACGAAAAAATCAATATTAGTTTACACAGTTCATCGTACATCACACCGCGAAATGACTCATTCGTTATTCTGCGTACAAAATGCGTATAAAATGTACTTGCATAAGACAATGACACTGGGCTCTAAAGAACGGAAGTCCCGCCTCTCGATTGTCTCTCCGCTGAATCTCACGTAACCCGGCTGACCTTAGCCGCGCGTTATTTGAAATATAAAAGAGATCGGTATAGTTTCTGAACCATTCAAAACATGAAAGTCTCTTCTACAAAGAAAACAAGTGATTTTTATACGCTCAATAGTAAGCTTAAGAACGCATCCATCCGAAGGTCTACTTGTAAGTGAATTTTCTCTCTCAAAAGAGTCTTCCAAAAAAGACTAGCGGCGAAATTGCTTTGAATTAACAGTTAGCTACATCATTTGTCTCAAATATGAGACAGGGTAACTGTCTAATGTTAATTAACCGCTTTTTTTGCATGATTAATTCTAATGACTTACTTAGTTATTACTATCGCAATATTATGAATATTAGTGTGCCAAAAGAATAAAAAAACATAAATTGTTTCCAATTCATGGGACCGCTAAACTTTCATGGTTCCCCTAAATTTACTTGGGACCGGGAGAGTCCCAAGAAAATCTTGTTGGTTCGATGAATCAAATATACGCATAAATCAGCTGACAGCGATTTTTTTTTGCTTGAAACGGCGATGAAATGATGATTTTCTTTAACAAAATTAGGTTGGTGTCTTCCACCGAAGTCAAATTATCGCTTATTTGAGTTTTGAATATATAAGAAGCGATGGGTAGAGAAGCTTTTGCACTCAGAAAAAATTATAAAAATGGTCAGGTGTATTTTGTAGAACACCTCAGAGTGTTTCAAGTGAAGACGTAGGGGTGTTCTAATTTACACCTTTCAAAGTGCTCTTTTGAACACATGAAAAAGTGTTCAGTTTAAGAGACCGGCTCGGTAAGACTCGAGCATTATGACCCCCTGCCGGACATTCGCGAGGACTTTCGATCTGGCCCTCAATACTTTCATCATAGACACATACCGGGGGGAGACCGATGAAAGTTATGGTGAAAATGCCCTTAGGCTCAAACCCGGCTCGCATATGCCGCATAAAATAAAAAAAATTGAAAAATTCATAACTTTTCAATTTTGATAGCAATTACTTTTATTTCTTTTTATTGGTGAACAACATGTCATTCACTTTTATAAACACAGCTGAGCAGTAATTTCATATCGTTCTGAATATGTATTTTCGTGTCTGTTTTTCGAATTTTTCCTCCTCTATCCTCGTTGAACAGATACTGCAGGCAATGACATAGTACATATTGTAGCCCTGATAATTCTGTACATAGTGGTCACATTCCCTTGACAATCCAAGTATTCAGAGTCATCGAGAATTGCAACCGAATGTGAGAAATGTGTAAATTGCAAAAATCGAAAATTAAATTTCTTGAAATTCGCAAGATTAAGAGTTAGCTTTATAATGTCATTTTACTCGTAGTGATGTGCATACACAGAAAAAATATACAAATAAACTCACAAGGGAATAGCCTCAGCTTGCATTTATTAAACTGGATGAAATTTTGCATAGGCATAGCTGAACATATTGTAAGAATAAATGTGAAGTCCAAAAATCCTGGCAGGCAATAGGCGAGCCAGAAAATCGGTCCAAAGTTTTGACCCATGTTCAAGTAAGTTTCACACACTCTGCATCAAAACGATTTTCGTTTCATGGTCTATTCCCTGAAATAACAGAACAAGTGGAGTGTTGGTGTAGTGGCGAAGTCTCCTCGGTATCTTGGCAACCATAGTGGGTTCGATGCCGCTATGCTGCAAAATGTTTTGCATTTTTTTCCAGAGGTCGGTAAATGTTCATTTTTCAATATTACAATTAATATATTAAAGTATTTACTTTATTGATCTTGTCAACTATGTGAGACAAAATATCATTTTTTAACGTAGTTTTATTTAGACGTTTCGGAGACTATTTCTCCATCATCAGTGAAAGTTAACTACCTACAATGAAAAAATATGAATAATATGAGAGCCGACGAGTGGACCAAAGAGTAGTGTTGATAGATGGACTAAATGATAGGAATAAGAATGAGAGATTCATGGGCTCTTGGGTTGGTATGAGGTTTGGACAGCAGGTAAGATAGAGGGAGAGAGAGAGGACTGTGGTCAATGATAAATTTGTTCCGTCTTGTTCTTGTTTGATTTTTGTTCTTTGTTCTACGACCAAGTGGTTTGGGGAGTTGTGTATTTCATTTCAATAACAATGGGATAAATGCCATTTAGTCAAGATTAAATGCAAATTTAGTTGAGACTAAATTTTAGTTTCGAATAAATATGAATTTTTAGTCCAGTGTAAATAGACCGGTCGAATAAAAAGCTAAATGCTCTTCGACCGAAAATATTCGCGGATTTTATTCGACTTAATAACACTACTAGAAAGGGCAAGAACACAACCGTAGAATGAGAGAATAGGAATAGGAAGGAGAGATATATGGACTCTTGGCTTGGTATGAGGTTCGGGTCAGAAGGAGAGTGAGAAGAAGAGAACAATTGTGCCGAACTGTCTATAGAACTCTCACAAATATCCATACTCTACTTTTATCTTTCATCACAGTCCTCTCTCTCTCTCCCTCTATCTTACCTGCTGTCCAAACCTCATACCAACCCATGCATTTCTTATTCTTATTCCTATCATTTAGTCCATCTATCAACACTACTCTTTGGTCCACTCGTCGGCTCTCATATTATTCACATTTTTTTCATTGTAGGTAGTTAACTTTCACTGATGATGGAGAAATAGTCTCCGAAACGTCTAAATAAAACTACGTTAAAAATGATATTTTGTCTCACATAGTTGACAAGATCAATAAAGTAAATACTTTAATATATTAATTGTAATATTGAAAAATGAACATTTACCGACCTCTGGAAAAAATGCAAAAAATTTTGCAGCATAGCGGTATCGAACCCACTATGGTTGCCAAGATACCGAGGAGACTTCGCCACTACACCACCACTCCACTTGTTCTGTTCTTTCAGGGAATAGACCATGAAACGAAAAATCGTTTTGACGCAGAGTGTGTGAAACTTAACTGAACATGGGTCAAAACTTTGGACCGATTTTCTGGCTCGCCTATTGCCTGCCAGGATTTTTGGACTTCACATTTATTCTTACAATATGTTCAGCTATGCCTATGGAAAATTTCATCCAATTTAAAAAAAAATGCAAGCTGAGGCTATTCCCTCGTTAGACTACATTTCAAAAAAATTTAAGTGCATTACCACTCACACATTCTTGACAGTCAGTACAACATTAACAAAGTGATCGGAGTCTAAAGATAGGTGCAGAGCTAATTAATGAAAAAGGGTAACCGCGTCACTTACAAAGGTTTAGTTTTTACACCTCGAGGTGTTCATTTTTACACCTTTTCATGTGTAGAAAAGTACACTCTTTAGGTTGTTAATAATTACACATCGCGTAATGCAGTTCCACGGAACGAACATGAAAAGGTGTTCTATTTTACACCTTTTTTCCGAGTAAGTATCATAGTCTCATTCTCATACCCAATGTGTTTCCTACCCAACAAGAGGTAATATATATTATATTTTATCTACATGCACAAGCATACAACGACACATGAACAATGAATATGATCAATAATAAATAGGTGATGATAATGACTTCGCTGTCTAGAAGAAAGAAATAAGTGAAAGGTGACTAGGGGCGGTAGGAAAGGGTTGAAATAGTCTACTTGATATATCTAGTTCTCACCTCTCATTTTTATCTTTTGTCTGACTGCAGAGCAAGATGCGATAAATATATTATATTATATGTGAGGTACCTTGATTTCTGCGTTCTGCATTACTATTTCGATCGATTATCACACGGGTCTTTTAGAGAGAAATGACAGTGAGCTTACCTTTCTCTATGGCAGTCCAGTTAGACAACATTACATTCGAACACTTTGTGTATGATATTTGTAATCAGATGTTTGTACCAGTGGTGCATGTTAGCTTTTCGAATGCGGTTAACATTTGCGTGACGAGAGCATATGCACGTCCATTTCCCCTCACTGAAAAAAATTGGACGTGGACATGCGCACGTCAGGCAAATTTAACAGAGCATAAATGCTCCTCGCGGCAAAGCGTTTTCATTCTCCTTGCTTGTATGACAAGGAAAAAACACCTGCTTCCAGCGTAGAGCTCATTCATCTAGGTAACAAGAAGTAAAAATCGTGATCTCTTTTGTCTTTCGTGATTTCGAATGGTATATGTCACTATTCATATCTCGACGGGAATGTGTTATGGTTCCCTTGTTAGTTACAAACCCATTTTGTGTACATTATCAGGTGTCAAATGAGCGCGGAACCGTTATCCCCAATTGTTCAATCAATAATCATATGGTACAATCGGATTTCTGGATACGTGTTTCTGGTTGTCAATACTAGTTTTCTCATCTTTATCATGGTCAAGAGTAATAAGAAGCATAGAGGTTATCTACCGTATTTCATTGTGCTACAGGTACATCAGCTTAATATTTCATTGTCAAGGCAATGTTATTAGACAGATATCACAATGCAAATGCCTTTATTTCTTTAATAAAACTCATACTAATGAAGAGATTCAAATGGCATTTACTTTATATAATATATCAGATGACTATAATACACAAACGTTTATTTGTTTTCTATTTGCAAAACTAAACTTTTTCAGTTCTTCTCAATATTATTCGATTCCTACTTCAGTTTTTTGTCACTTATTGTTATGGGAAAAGAAGGAATCATTTACTCCATCGATTATCGATTTCCTGTAGTTTTGGAGTGCTACGAATTCTTTGTAATGAATTGTAAAATTTTAAAATTTAGTTTTTTTATTCATTTAGAATTACGGGGTGATTATATTGTACTGCTTCGGCGTATCGTACTTCATCGGTTTGTGGTACAGATTCAACGTAAGAATAGTGTTGTTTTAAATTTAAAAATGAGTTTTACAAATTACTGTATTACATATTTTTTAAACGACATAAAAGTTCGAGAAAATCAGTGAAGTACTGCATTATTATATAAATATGTAATTGTGGCGATAAATTCAGGTTATTCAAAAGGTTTCGTCCAAGAAGCACGTTTTTACTACGACAACAAGCAAGGGATGCTTTATTTGCTACTTTTTCGTCTACTTGCCAATAGTTACAGCGTATATTTTAGTATCTGCGAAAGCGACAATATCCAATGTCAGTCAATCTCAATAGGTTCAGTCACGGCAATTGATTACTTTATTATTAAATTATCAGTATTAATTGATGTGCAATAATAAGTATGCATGCAATCAATATTTAAAAAAAAACGAATTCGAATATATCAATGGAAAAAAGTCTGTGTGCAATGAAGGAGTTGCTCTGGTATTTTCAAACTAGTAGTTTACTTATCTTTCCCACTAGCCGTAGACTTGCAAGTCTACGGCTAGTTAAACGTAAGTTTACTAGAAGTGGTGTATATACTGTAATGCATTTCGTCAAATATTCTTTCACTTGTAGTAAACTAACAGGAAACTGCTAGACGTCACGTAAGAAAACTACTAATTTGGAAATACCAGAGTGGTGACAATACATATCGTTCTTTATCATATTCACAGGAAATAGATGATCCTTCATTTGCTTGGGTAACTGCATATCCTGTTCATGGATCGATACAAAAAAACTGGCTCATTGTTTCTGCACTTTTTGGTGAACTTCCAAAGTGATTCATGCGATCAAATTTCATCATCTCCAGGTGCTGCCATCAATTTTGTTCCTCTCGTATTAATTGTAGCTGTGGCTGTGGCGTCAATGATTTCCACTTTGACCGGTGGAATGTACGCTATGAGTCACACGTTCAGAACGTTAGTCTCACTAATTTTAATAATATCGTACACTTACTCATGCCACCCAGTTTCCAAACTGAAAATATCGTAAAGGAAAAAAAAACAACCGGGATTAGCTTGAAAAAGTTCAAGCAGCTTCAATCAAGTTGAAACTGGGTATAAGATAGTTGAATGTAAAATTTCTAATGTTTCTCTATGCCAGAATATTTTGATTTATAAATATGAATATTTTTTCGACTTTTCACACTTACACTCACTTAGTACACTCATTTATAATAGACGTTTACGGGAGTCGATCTCATTGACCGTTTTCCTCTTTGTTTACTATTTTATTGAATAAGAGGACACTCATCAGCAATTTTTTTACTAGGATTGTGTGTGCAATAAAGATCTAGTTGAATAAGTTTACGAAAAACATAATTTCAAAAAAACATGTGGATATTTTTTCATTCGCTGTTACATACTAGAGCAATAAAATTTGATATTGACCGTATAAAATACACTTGTTTATTTGGTACGAGAGTAGCCAGCCACAGCCACAATGTGTTTCTATGTTTAGACACGGAGAAAGAGAGAGCCCAAGCAATGTTGTACGTAGATCATAGAGAGCGTAGGGAGAGAAAAGGGTTGGGGAGTCATGGAATATTTCTGTGTTTATCAGCTAGTAGCAAGGTAATACATATACGGATAATATTCTGTTCTCGTTATCTTTCAGATATCAATTGCGAGCAGTTATAGCTACTGTCTTGCAGGTGCGTTTGTCATTTTATAATATAAATCAAAATAGAATATATGAGAGTCTGTCACATATGAGGTGACATAGCGAAAAATAAATTTTTCAGTTTGATGTGGAATAAAATAGTGCACTGCCAGGCGACCTCAGCCACACATATGAGAAAGTTTGATTTTGTGTCTGAAGGTTACTGTAGGCGAAAATGTTCGGTAGGTCAAAAAAATTATTTCGGCTCCCAAGCATCCGATCGACTCGTGAGTGGTACCGATCGATTCCTCATGCGAATACAAGCAACTTTTACTCAGATCACTTTTTAATCAGGACTTCAAAGAATCGAGTTATTATGAAAATAAACTTTTGAAAATTAATTACTATACGACGGTTCTCTAGAAGTAAAAAATTAATTTTGCTTAAAACGTTTTACATTTAATAACCAACCTTATATTAAAATATGAAGGCAAAAAAACCTGTCAACGATAGTACACCATAGCAAAATACGACAGCAACTAATAAAAAAACTCACTTCACGATACTCTTGCTTGATGTATTTGTCATACTGTATGCGCTTCTTTTCACGGCTTTGTACCCGGCTTCCATGATAAGTGATTTATTTTGTTTTTATACGATTTTTTACTTAAAAATAATACACACGATAGTGAAAAAGATTTTAAAAACAAAATGAATCGAGCAGGAATAAATCTATTAATGAGGTCGGGCATAGAGCCATGAATAACGCTTCATCAAAAGAATATCGTGAAGTGAGTATTTTCTGAGTTTCTGTCGTATTTTTATATTGTGTTCATAACTCCTTAGGTTTCTGGCCAACCACACCCCCCCCCCTCCCCCTCAACCGCCCCCTATCCCCCATTTCGATCTTTTGGATCGAATGGAGCGGTCGTCCTCACTGGGAGGACGATGTCCACGGGGCGAAATGCTCCCCGAGCTCTCCTCAAGATGGGAGAGCTCTGGCCAGAACCGGAGAAACCGAAGAAGTGCCTCGATTCGTACTACTCTTTTTAAAAATAACTAACCTTATATTAAAATTTGAAGACAAAATGAGATGGGAGTTATGAACACAATAGAAAAATACGACAGAAACTCAGAAAATACTCACTTCACGATAATCTTTTGAAGAAGCGTTATTCACGGCTCTATGCCCGACCTCATTAATAGATTTATTCTTGCTCGATTCATTTTGTTTTTAAAATCTTTTTCACTATCGTGTGTTTTATTTTTAAGTAAAAATCGTATAAAAACAACATAAATCACTTATCATGGAAGACGGGTACAAAGCCGTGAAAAGATGCGAATACAGTATGACAAATACATCAAAAAAGAGTATCGTGAAGTGAGTTTTTTATTAGTTGCTGTCGTATTTTGCTATGGTGTACTATCGTTGACTGGTTTTTTTGCCTTCATATTTTAATATAAGGTTGGTAATTAAATGTAAAACGTTTTAAGCAAATTTAATTTTTTACTTCTAGAGTACCGTCGTATAGTAATCAATTTTCAAAAGTTTATTTTCATAATAACTCGATTCTTCGAAGTCCTGATTAAAAAGTGATCTGAGTAAAAGTTGGTTGTATTCACACAAGGAATCGATCGGCACCACTCCCGAGTCCATCCGATGCTTGGGAGCCGAAATAATTTTTTTGACCTACCGAACATTTTCGCCTACAGTAACCTTCAGACACAAAATCAAACTTTCTCATATGTGTGGCTGAGGTCGCCTGGCAGTGCACTATTTTATTCCACATCAAACGGAAAATTTATTTTTCGCTATGTCACCTCCTCCGGTCAGAAAGTCAATTCCCTCAGACATGCTCTCATATTTCTTACATACCAGGAATTGTATCATCAAATCAGGTCGACATAGGTATTATGAGATATTTATTTAAGCTAGGCGTACCGATTTTATCGATTCTCATACCTCTAAGCTATGTACTCGGCAGTTTAATTTTCTCATTAGAATGCAATGGTAAGATAAATAAATTCATCAATATATAACTATTCTTTTTTGTCCGTATAAAAACAATTAAGACACTGGCTCAGTGAGGTTCCGGGCAGTGCCGGACATCGACCTTCTCTTTTTCTTCGCTAAATCTTTTTGGATACCCCCATGGGACCTTTTGAAACACAGAAGTGACGGGTTCTCGAAATTTAAAAACTCGATAATCACTGAAAAAAAATGAAGCCACCTAGGTCCAATGCTAGTGTAGATGATTACATGAATGCCTAGACAACAAAAACTCGCTATAGGAGGGTCCGATCGGCTGGAAAAAAATTTCATCGGAGTTATGTTTTTTTCTTCAAAAAAGTGCCCTTCGATTGCGTCAGCATTACGCAATAATGAGAAATTTTCATGAGGCCTCAACATCCGGGCCGGATTTCTCGATAAATTTTGCATGAGAACTCGCGAGAGCGGCCCGATAGCACGCTTAGTTCAGAAAATATAGAAAAAAGAAAAAGTTGGCACTGCCTTTCCGGCGTGAATGTGTTCGGCAACGGATGATAGAACGGTTGTGAGATGGCATATGGCAAAAATTGTACCATTGTTATCAGTTGAAGTGTTCGGTATTGGGCTGCCGTAACCTTCACGAAACGCGATACTATGGTTCCGTCAATCGCCGCCTATCGATAGAGACAATTCACTCCTCTCATTTTCTCATTTGTCTATGGGATAAATCTGTTTGGCGGACTATATTTATTAGCGCAGAAAGGCCAACATTTTACTCATCGTCAAGCTATGCGAACAAAACAACTAAAAAACTTTGCAGAATATTTTGTTTTAGCGCTGGCTGTGAGAGAAAATTTTAGTCTTCGGGAGCATTGAAAAAGCATTGCCCAGTAAACGCAAAATATTGGGGCACTTGATATGCCCGATGTTCTCGCAATCTAGCAACATTTCTGATCAACAATTTAAGGTGATTTATCTGCCCTCGTATTTTTATTGATTAACACACACGCCTTCTGCAACACCATCGTCAGTATATGTTGTCTGTCACTACATCGGACTGAATTATATAAAAGCATCGTGGAATCTATACAAAAGCGTTTGAAAGGACGGAAGACGGATGTGAAAATGTTTAAAAGTTCCATTGTAAGGCCATCATCAACGATGTAGATATGTCTGAATGAAGTGACTAAATGAATATTTATATAACCTTATCAACATTTGTTCCCAACATTTTGATTGTTGAATATCATGACTATGCTATTGGCTACCACAAATTTCACGTTATAAAATGAACTAAACAAATATTTAACTGTTCCTCCAATTTTGCTGTATAATACCGATGAGAATATTTTCTTTTAATTCTTTAATTTCTTTTTGCTTTCTCTTTTTAGGAAATTCTTTTTGCGGAGTATTGATTAGCTTTGTTCAATCTCTCTGCACTCTATCATAGACGAACAGTAATCGATATTATTTATGCTATCAAAATTTTCCGCTGTGAAGTAGATTTTCCCTCTAGCCATTTCTTTGTATTCAAGCCTGCATTTGGTAGATTATCTTGTTTTGCATTTCACATTGCTCTAGCTAGACGTGAAAACCTTCGTTCACCTTTTTCTGCTAGGTGTGCCCGTTTCCTGACCAAATTACATTACGTTGCACTGTTGAATATGCGTATCAAATAATATAAAGGTGCAGTTTAAAAAGATGCAGTTTGATAAGGTTTTATATTGTTGTTTGATTACATTTTTGCATATTTGATATTGCAAAAGTTTTGATCCATGGGAGGATCGAACTCCCGACCTCAGCATTATAAGTACCACGCGCTAACCAACTGCGCCAATGGAGCACACGGGAAAACTCATGAGCCATAAACATCAATGCAAATATGGGATAAAAATAGGCTAATTGATAAATTCCGTATTGATAGAGTTGGCAATAATGCACTATTCATTGCGGGCCCGCAGAGCGGTGTAATTCATTGCGGGCAAGCAAATTCGAATAGTGCGGTGTAAAATCATTGCGGGAATCATCACCGCAATCATCACCGCAAAGTCATTTTCCTCTCCTCTTTCTTATCTCTCCTTTCCCATAAAGATTTCTCGTATCAAGGCTAATGGCCACTACTTTGAGGTTAGCTTACAACACTGTTTTCATCATTTCAGTCATATTCTCGATCATGCCTATTCACATTCTATGTATTCTATTTATTCACAGTTATTTTTTAGTCCTTTACTAGAGGTAATCAAAGAGATGCTATGTGGTAATTGGCTTAAAACAGAGATATAGAAGCAACACGCCATGCGAAATTGTTCACAGAAATAAATCTGGCTTATAATATTTATTCTTACAATATTTATCTTTTCAATCGTTAACACTTATGAACACAACAGAACACAACATGAACTAGCAAGAAAAACTGATCAAATTCAAAACTCTTGACTCTCCGCATCAGAAACATCGAGTTCTTCATTCTCCTCGTCATCCGAAGCGACTCCAGTCGTTTCATTGTCTGCTCCAGACAGTTCCTCAACGAGAACAGGAGATGAAAGCACCGACAATTCCCTGAAAGATTCCGTTTTCTAACGTTTGTCCGAATCATGAAAACGGTCTTGAAAGTGTAAAGGATGCAAAACCAACTTTCCTTTCTGTCCGACCAATCGGATCAGAAGAAGACTTTCTGCTAGATTTCCCGATAGACGATTTCGCAGATGCGATTTATAGATACACCCTGTAAGAAATGAATTTGATAATTTAACTAATAGTAATTATAAACCAGCCGAGGAGAAGAGTCTCTCTGCGGCTACAGACGAGGGGGGAGATGGTGAACAGACTGAGCGCGATGGAAGCTAGCCTAGAAAAAGAAAATAACCTTCATTGCCTTCGTGTGTCCTCTCTTCCGGGATATCATGGAACCGCAGTTCTTGCTTTTTAGCTTGGCCGTACGAATCAATTGTGAAAAAATCCAGACAGGGCTGGATCCAGGGCGTTTCGGCATTTTGAATATCCTTAAGACACCGGCTCAGTGAGATTCCAGGAAGTGCCGGACATCGACCTCACCGAGTTGGCTCAAAAAATTTTTATGGATACCCCCATGGGCCCCCATCACAAAATGGGTATTCATTTGGGTTTGTTTCTTGAAACACAGATGTGGCGGGTTTTCGAAATTTGAAAACTCGATTATCACCAAACAAAAATGGAGCGAAATAGGACCAATTAGAGTTAAAGTAATGAAAGAATGGTTTTAAAGTAGGTTGTGTTAGAAAATAAACTATGTAAAGACCAATGTTAGTGTCGATTAATTATAAGTATAAATAAACAACAAAAACTGGATATATGACGGTCCGGAGATCCGATCGCAAACTGATTTTTTACCTTCTCAAAACATTATAAAATTAATAAAAATTTTAAAACAAAAAAGTGCAGTCCATTTTTTGCGTCTTCTTATAGAGCAAAAAAATCCGCGTCGAATGAGTGAAAAAAATAAAAAAATCGAAAGGTACCTATTTTGAGAAAAATGTACCTGAAGATGACCCGGAAATATTTTTGTTTTCAAACCCCCTCATATTTGCACTCATATTGAAGAGCTCGTCGAGTAAAACAACTTTCATTTTGAACGTTTTGTTTGGAACTCATGTACACGAGAACTACATGAGTTTTCTTTATCCACACGGTTGTTCACACATTTTTGAGTAAAACGAAAGTAAAATATTTTTTGTGCACAAAGTGATTACGCCTATATTGTAGAACGCAAAAATCCATACTTACTTTGTTGTTTCACGAAAAAAATTTGTAGACCGCCATGCTGAAAAATTTGGCCTGGAAAGTGGTCTTGAAAAAAAGCTGTCGAAAACCTTGCCAGGTTTATACTCATTTTAAAGAACTCGTCGAGTACGTCATTGTTTCTATTGTCGTATTCTATGAAAGTCGTTTGTTCTCAAGATACAAGCACTCTAAACGATTAAGATCCAGTAAATCCTAATTCGTGTATTTATCTTGTACATGAGGTTCCGACTAAACGTTCAACATGAAAGTTGTTCCACTCGACGAGCTCTTCAATATGAGTACAAACATGAGGGGTTTTGAAAACAAAAATATTTTCGGGTCATCTTCAGGTCCATTTTTCTCAAAATAGGTACCTTTTGATTTTTTTGATTTTTTTCAGTCATTCCGCGCAGAATTTTTTGCTCTATAAGAAGTGGCAAAAATTGGACTGCACTATTTTGTTTTAAAATTTTAATTAATTTTAGAATGTTTTGAGAAGGTAAAAAAATCAGTTTGCGATCGGATCTCCGGACCGTCGTATAGCCAGTTTTTGTTGTTTATTTATACTTATAATTAATCGACACTAACATTGGTCCTAGGTCGCTCCATTTTTGTTTGGTGAAAATTGAGTTTTCAAATTTCGAAAACCCGCCACATCTGTGTTTCAAGAAACAAATCCAAATGTATTCCCATTTTGTGATGGGGGCCCATGGGGTTATCCATAAAAAAAATTTGAGCCAAATAGGTCAGGTCGATGTCCGGGGTCACTGGCTCAACCCTCGAATCTTACTGAGCAGGTGTCTTAACTTGAGATAAATGTGTGGATAAGGACAAACATAAAACAACATGCAATATGTAATATAATCGAAAGGCAAATTAATCGAAAATATATATACCCATTGTGCAGTGACGTGTCACTAATTTAACATATACAGTTGTATTACACATTATATGATTGATTGATTTTGGTTAAATTGATGTGAGAGAGAGCCGGGAACAAATTGCACTTTAGAAATAGATTTTCACTTTTGACAAAAAAGCGAGAAAAAAAAAGAAAAAAAATCAAATCATTGAACTGGTCAGTCTTTCAAAATAAAATGAATTGATAAATGAACCGTACGTAGTGCACACTCTAAAAGTTATGATTTAGCTATGGTCAACATCAACCATATCATGATATTCAAAAGAGGGGGCTAAAGGCATTCTGAAATACAGTGTAGCCTAAAAGTCATGGGACGCTTTTTCATTTTTTTATAACTTTTGATCCAGAAAAGCAATCAAGTTGATCTTTTCAGCCAATGTACAGAATTTATCAGGGAATATTACCGTGATGTGTTGGTATAATTAAATTAGTTCACTGATGCGTAGTGATGACGCTATCGAAATACACTTTTTTGAAAATCTACATTTCTTTAGAGAAAGATCCTGTTCTTCTGAAACATTGCGAGAGTGGAGACCGCCACTAGGGCTCCACAGTCACACAATCCGGAATGACTCCGATTCCGATTTCAAGCTGTGGCAGGGTTGCAACTTTGACCACTAAAATTTATAACTTTGCTTCTAAGTGTGCTAACAACCCGTTCTAAGTGCTAAAATGATGCTAGTGGCGAGTAATGTTTATCCCCTTATTATGGTAGTCATCGCTCGTCATTTGCCCTCAGGGCATAAAATTTTTTTTTTCTGGAGGACCGAATTTGAGACCCTACCGTTCAGAGGGTGGGTCTTCTAAAATTATGGCTCCTGCGCAAGCAGCTTCGCAATATGTCATATATGAATTTCCCTTATTTTGGTTTAGTTCCGATTCCTTTCAGACCTGCAGCAAACGATATGCTGAGGTCTACTCGGTGCGCACTCTTGCGCTTTCTCTCTTACTGCTCTCACCAATCGGCCTCTATTGATGAAATATCTTACTTTCAAAGTACTAATGCATGTTAGAGATATTCACAAATGTTTTTACACTATTGCTAAACTTTGATCTTTGATCTTTGTATTTTGATCTTTACTCGCTACAACCGAGTACACCTCAGCATATCGTTTGCTGCGGGTCTGAAAGGAATCGGAACTAAACCAAAATAAGGGAAATTAATATATGACATATTGCGAAGCTGCTTGCGCAGGAGCCATAATTTTAGAACACCCTCTGAACGGTAGGGTCTCAAAATCGGTCCTCCAGAAAAATATTATTTTATGCCCTGAGGGCTAATGACGATGTCAACCATAATACGGGGATAAACATTACTCGCCACTAGCATCATTTTAGCACTTATAACGGGTTGTTAGCACACTTAGAAGCAAAGTTATAAATTTTAGTGGTCAAAGTTGCAACCCTGCTACAGCTTGAAATCGGAATCGGAGTCATTCCGGATTGTTTGACTGTGGAGCCCTAGTGGCGGTCTCCACTCTCGCAATGTTTCAGAAGAACAAGATCTTTCTCTAAAGAAATGTAAATTTTCAAAAAAAATGTATTTCGATAGCGTCATCACCAGTGAACTAATTTAATTATACCAACACATCACGGTAATATTCCCTGATAAATTCTGTACATTGGCTGAAAAGATGAACTTGATTGCTTTTCTGGATCAAAAGTTATAAAAAAATGAAAAAGCGTCCCATGACTTTTAGGCTACACTGTAGCTGTACCTAACAGACGCAATGCGCGCTCGGATGTACCTTATTTGCGTTGACGATGACAATCTTCACCATTGAACACTGAGACTATACTCGTACTCGTCTCCGAGCCTTTCAAACGCCTTTGTATAGATTTCACGATACTTTTATATAATTCAGTCCGATGGAGTGACAGACAACATATACTGACGATGGTGTTGCAGAAAGCGTGTGTGTTAATCAATAAAAATACGAGGGCAGATACATCACCTTAAATCGTTGATGAGAAATGTTGCTGGATTGCGAGAATATCGGGCATATATTAATTTTAAAAAAGTAGATTATTAATAAAAAAATGGCAGGCTCATAACATAAAATTGTGAAATATGACCAAGTTATTGGGAACACAATTTGTGCAAGATGAACAAAAAACTTTGTATGTACATTCAAGCGCCCTAAAGTTTCGCATTTGCTATTTAATGCTTTTTAAATGTTCTTTAAATATACTAATTTGTGCGTCCTACCATTTACTACCATCGAGAAAATCACACTGATCATTGCGTAACTGAGAGGCATAATAATCGATAAAATCGGCACGACTAGCTTAAAGAAATATCTCACAATATTATATGTATGGTTAGTGTAAACGATTGTAAGCGAGACATATACAGTCCCCGTCGATATATTTCAACAAACGACGACCGCACCTGCAACACAGTAGCTGTAACTGCTCGTAATTGATATCTGAAAAAATAAAGAATAGAGCATATCAATCAAATTTAATAGCTCTCGGAAGTTCCTTCAAAGCGAAGGAAAACAACGTAAGTAAATAGGAGATTACACGGGAAAATCTCCTACAAAATTTTCAAGAATGAATCAGTAATATTTCCTCCACAATTAATTAATTAATTATTTTTCTTGTGGAGGAGGAAATATAATTTTCCACTTATTCCAAAAACAGTAAAATTTGGCCTATGTAGTCTGCCATCCATTCCATCTGTCTGTTATAAATTACCATGATGTAGTAGGGTCGCACCTTTGGCGGGGACTATAGGATTCTTTCTCGCCTCTCCCT
Organism: Parapristionchus giblindavisi; assembly: GCA_943737045.1. Lineage (NCBI taxonomy): Eukaryota > Metazoa > Nematoda > Chromadorea > Rhabditida > Diplogasteridae > Parapristionchus > Parapristionchus giblindavisi. Next base: position 644,503 of record CALSFV010000204.1, read on the forward strand.
GACCCTCTACTCTCTCTCTTCACTCCATTCGCCTCCCCCCATTGAGGCTCGTTTGAAGACATATCTATACTCTCATCTGTGAGCTGAGCAGTCAAGAGCAGAGTTGTGGCTCTCATCGATCCTGTTCTGATTCTTTTTGGAAGAGTCGATACGATCAAAACCAACGAAATTACATTCGATCTAAGGTTTCATATGGAAATCGGCGGAAAAGAGTGTGTAAATAGTCCCCGCAAAGGTGCGGGGACTACGCACCCTCTGGCAGTCTCTCTTCTCTCGTGCGGGTATGACGAGAAAGGGACAAGAACACTGAGAGCAAACTTACCCAAATATGGGTAATAGATTTGCCAACTTACGCTACTTGTGTACTCGATATGCCCACATTCGGGCAAATGGTAGCCCAAAAACCACCGATTTGCCCATATACAGGCTAGCTTTTGTCTGAATACGGGAAAATCGTTCGCCAACTAACGACATTCGGGCAAATTTAGTCTCTGTGAAATGGGACGAGGGTTCGGTAAATTCGACTACGCCTTCGCAATCGCAACCCTAGTACAGAAAATTTAAAAAAAATATAACATTTATTTTTATTAAACCACCTTCTGTATGAGTGGCTCATAGCGTACATTCCACCGGTCAAAGTGGAAATCATGGACGATACAGCCACAGCTAAGATCAATATGAGGGGAACCAAATTCATGATCGTACCTGGATTTAATGGAATTTTTTTTCGCATGAATTATTTTAGAAATTCACCAAATGGCGCCGAAACACTGAGCCAGCTTTTTCTAATCGATCCATGAACAGAATATGCACTCACCCATGGAAAAGAATGATAATCGATTTCCTGAAAAAAAATCATAAAAACTCCGACATTTATTGTTATTGTTTTCCTTTCACAATAAAATGTCAAAGGAACTAATTGGTTGAACTGACATTGGAGATTGTCAATTTCATAGCCACTACCATATATGCTACAAATATTGGTATGAAGATGAAAAAGTAGAAAATAAAACAGCCTTTGCATGTTTTCGTACTGAAAACATGCTTCTTGGTTGAAACCTTTTGAATAACCTGAATTCGTCGAATTTATCGCCACAATTATTATATTTACATTACAATATATTATTTGACTGATTTTCTTAAAGTTTTCATTTAAATACCGTCAAAACGAAAAAAGTGAAACATTTGTCAAATAATTTGACAAAATTTGACAAAAGTTCACAAGATTCCCATTTTTAGCATTTTTTATGATCTTGATGATGTTTTATCTCAGATTTTGTTTTGTAGATGTGCTTGCCCAATCCAGTTATGGACGACAAAAGTGAAAAAAATAATCAGGAGCGTTGCGGAGGATAATTGGTATACTGTAGCATACTGTAGAATCTTACTGTAAAAATGCTCCCATCGCGCTTTTTTCGTCTAATCATGGATATATATATAGCATTAGCTGACTTCCTATAGCGAATGTGCACTGTTTGGATCATGTCGTAGCTCAGACTGCAAAAGTGGTATACTGTAGAAAATCCTACCGTATACCAGTTTTACAAAATAGCGTTCACAGTGATTCATTTAAATTTTTTTCTTCATAGGTCAAATAGGCAAGCCCAGTGATGCTCAAATACCCTATTGTCTATTAAAAAAGAGCAACCGCGTTTAGATATCATGATTCAAAATTTTCAAAATCTTGTGAACTTTTGTCAAATTTTGTCAAATTATTTTACAAATGTTTCACTTTTTTTCGTTTTGACGGTACGTACGTGAATTAAACGTATTGGTAAGAAACATAAAATTATAAATAATACAATTCCTACGTGGAATCTGTAGCACAAGCCGATGATGTACGATATGCAGAAACCGTAGCATATGAATATCCCGCAAATCTAATTTCAAAATTATTATGTTGCGAGATTTTTTTTTCATTTTTTCTTCCTCGAAGAACTATGCTTTCCACAGAATTTGTTAGGCGTTTTGGGAGCACGGGCGAATTTTGGAAATTTTTCATTTTTTTTTCACGTTTTATCCAACCATCTGTTCGCCTACACAACTATTAATTGCAATTTTGCATTCTTGCACGTGAAGAATTGGTAAGAATGATTCTATCATATTTCTGCTTGAAAGGAATTACACAATTTTGCATCAATCAAAGTTTTGCAATTCAAGCATTGCAGAAAAAACTGAAAATCATTACTATTATATCGTAGCTCTCCAAAACTACAGGAAATCGATAATCGATCGAGTAAATTATTCCTTCTTTTCCCATTATAACAATTGACAGAAAACTGAAGTAAGAATCGAATAATATGGAGACCAACTGAAAAAGATTCCAAAAAACAACAAAAAATATTTTCATGCAGTCTAAATATTTGACATAGTATATAATAGTTAGTTGATAGAGAATGTGTGTGCTAGGGTTGCCGGTTCGAATTCGAATTCGAAGAATTCGCACCCCTTTCCCATCTCTCACCCTCTCTCCCCTTTCCCTTCAAGGAATCGCACACACCTGCTAGACGGAACGAATAGTTCGGGACAGACCGAATTATTCGCACTCTCTCGATTCCTATCTCGTCCCTCCCTCCTCTCCCTCCGCCTCGTCTCATTGGAGGGCGAGGCGGAAGGAGAGAAGGGACTATTCGTTCCGTCTGGCAGGTGTGTCGAATTCTTCGAAGGAAAGGGGAGAGAGGGCGCGTCTCAAACGAATTGCCGAGAGAGAAGGGAAGCGACTAACAAGGGGCACGAATTATTCGCCCTCGTTCCTGCAACCCTAGTGTGTGCTACATTTTTGTGAACATTAACATTGAATTAGGCCATTTTTAAAGATAATTTTGAGCATAACAATACAGTGGTGCACGTAAGCCTTTTCAACAGGCTCCACGCGGCATAGCGCCGCACCACGCCCCACCACGCCTGGGGTTTTTCTCGATGAATAAAGAGTTAAAAAATTATGTTTATAGTAGCGATCGCTTACCTGTTTAGGAGGCTAAAATACGGCATAGTAATCAAAATTTTGGTTATGTCTGAATAGTTTTTCCAAAATTATCAAAATTATCACACCATTATACTAATTTGAATTCCCGCTTAAATTTGAATTTTCCGAGCGTTCTGTTTGCGAGGGAATATTTAAATTTTCAAAATTACAAAAGTACGAATTTTGGAAAAACTATTCAGACACAACCAAAAATTTTGGTTACTATGGCATATTTTAGCCTCCCAAACAGGTAAGCGATCGCTACTATAAACATAATTTTTAAATCTTTATTCATAGAGAAAAATCCCAGGCGTGGTGGGGCGTGGTGCGGCGCTATGCCGCGTGGAGCCTGTTGAAAAGGCTTACGTGCACCACAGTATACAGGGTGTTCAAGAATTACGAAGACTTTTAATTTCGCTCTTATTTAATGTGTAGTATATCAATCAAGTTCAGATGGTCATATTTATTCAATAATGACATAACGTTTCACAATCAACAGTTACTTCTCGATTCGCCCTCCTTTTGCCTTTATGGTGGCTTCCAGAAGGATGGTGCGAGGTCCTATCACAGCACGCTCGTAGAGATGTCCAATTTGTTCCATTGCTCCGCGAGGACGTTCTTAGGCGACTCCAAATTCATATGGGGATGAGAACAAGTGTTGTCCTCCACAACAGCCCACATTGAGTAGTTGAGCCGATTCAAGTTCAGTGAGCAGTACGGACAATCTGAGGTACTGTCGAAGGCTTGCATCGTGTCCTTACACCACTCCTGGACAATCTTGCCTTGTGGGCTGGGGTAGAATCCTACTGGTGGCACCATTGATTGTTTTCAGGTACCTCTAGGATCACTGCTCCAGCACGTCGCGAATATTTTTTGTAAGAAGCATTTCTTGTTTATTTTTACGCCTTGATCTACGAAGACAAGGGGAGCCTAGCCGTCTGCGCACCCGGCAGGCAAAACCATGGTCTATTCGGGGTGAGAGGTTCGGTTGACTGTATGGACCAAGCTGATATGCTTGCTGGGAAGTTGATACAAGTACTATACCATTCTGGCGGTTGCGGGCCAGCTTAATCGTGAACAACTACTCGTCAAAGAACGCTGTCACCAAGCGCTCGCCGATATGCGTGCGCGCCAGCAGCTCGTTCACTTCTTGAACCGTGCTCGTCTGCTGTTTTCAGATAGAATGACGGTTTTTCTCATATGATATTGGGTGACTCCAAGCAAGCGTCTGACAGTTTTCCACGTTGATCTAACGGATATTCCTTGCTCCCTGGGCATTTTTATCATGCTCATCTGAAGATTACGTTTGATCCGTTCCTTGACCATTTTAATGTTCTTCTTGATGACCTTGGTGAGTTTTCTGCCTTCTACATCATACTCAGCATTGGTACCAAACTATTTGCACCGTTTGATGGTCGAAGAGACTAATTTCTTTTTCATTATGAACCGCCGAATGATACCCATTACATGCATTCCGTGCCAGTACAGTGTGACAATCGCACCTAGCATCGTATGATGCTTGAACATTACCCTAAAAAGCTATAAAATGAAACAGAACAGCGACTGGTGATACGACTAAGAGTTGCACTTTAAGAATAAAATGGGTCGGTCGCTCTGTATAAACTGCAAAATTCCTGGTAACCACCGGAAGTGAGTCTTCGTAATTCTTGAACACCCTGTATAATCGTAAAATCAGTGGACACTGATGTACCTGTAACGCTATAAAATACGGCAGATATCCTCTGTGCTTCTTATTACTCTTGATTAGGATGAAGATGAGAAAACTGGTATTGACAATCAGAAACACATATCCAGTAATCCGATTGTACCATATGATTATTGATTGAACAATTGGGGATAATGGGTCCACGCTCATTTGATATTTTGTATACGATAATGGTTGTCAATCGAAACAAGTGCAAAACTCGATTTAGAGTTGTTTGTGATTATTAAGTAATTGGACAAATGATGTCTTGATTATGATAGAAGCAGGTGGTTCAGAAACGATTAAAGTTTAATATAGAGTAGCAAATATGTGTTCTTTTGTAGGTAACAGTTGATCTCTAGCACAATCCGAAGCCTAGTTATAATTGCTTGCTCATTTTCCATGGCTCTTCCATCATAACTCTTTTGTCGTTCGTCCTATGGTCGTTTAATTGTACAAGACAACCTTTTCATTGTGTTGACAATGATGACGCCTATCGAACTTATAGTAGGGCATCGTTGCGTTCTATAAAAATAGTAGCACACAAACAGTATGCATCAAGTAAGTGGCTCATAGCGTACATTCCACCGGTCAAAGTGGAAATCATGGACGATACAGCCACAGCTAAGATCAATATGAGGGGAACCAAATTCATGATCGTACCTGGATTTAATGGAATTTTTTTTCGCATGAATTATTTTAGAAATTCACCAAATAGCGCCGAAACACTGAGCCAGCTTTTTCTAATCGATCCATGAACAGAATATGCAGTCACCCATGGAAAAGAATGATAATCGATTTCCTGAAAAAAAAATCATAAAAACTCCGACATTTATTGTTATTGTTTTCCTTTCACAATAAAATGTCAAAGGAACTAATTGGTTGAACTGACATTGGAGATTGTCAATTTCATAGCCACTACCATATATGCTACAAATATTGGTATGAAGATGAAAAAGTAGAAAATAAAACAGCCTTTGCATGTTTTCGTACTGAAAACATGCTTCTTGGTTGAAACCTTTTGAATAACCTGAATTCGTTGAATTTATCGCCACAATTATTATATTTACATTACAATATATTATTTGACTGATTTTCTTAAAGTTTTCATTTAAATACCGTCAAAACGAAAAAAGTGAAACATTTGTCAAATAATTTGACAAAATTTGACAAAAGTTCACAAGATTCCCATTTGTAGCATTTTTTATGATCTTGATGATGTTTTATCTCAGATTTTGTTTTGTAGATGTGCTTGCCCAATCCAGATATGGACGACAAAAGTGAAAAAAATAATCAGGAGCGTTGCGGAGGATAATTGGTATACTGTAGCATACTGTAGAATCTTACTGTAAAACTGCTCCCATCGCGCTTTTTTCGTCTAATCATGGATATATATAGCATTACCTGACTTCCTATAGCGAATGTGCACTGTTTGGATCATGTCGCAGCTCAGACTGCAAAAGTGGTTTACTGTAGAAAATCCTACCGTATACCAGTTTTATAAAATAGCGTTCACAGTGATTCATTTAAATTTTTTTCTTCATAGGTCAAATAGGCAAGCCCAGTGATGCTCAAATACCCTATTGTCTATTAAAAAAGAGCAACCGCGTTTAGATATCATGATTCAAAATTTTCAAAATCTTGTGAACTTTTGTCAAATTTTGTCAAATTATTTTACAAATGTTTCACTTTTTTTCGTTTTGACGGTACGTACGTGAAATAAACGTATTGGTAAGAAACATAAAATTATAAATAATACAATTCCTACGTGGAATCTGTAGCACAAGCCGATGATGTACGATATGCAGAAACCGTAGCATATGAATTTCCCGCAAATCTAATTTCAAAATTATTATGTTGCGAGATTTTTTTTCATTTTTTCTTCCTCGAAGAACTATGCTTTCCACAGAATTTGTTAGGCGTTTTGGGAGCACGGGCGAATTTTGGAAATTTTTCAATTTTTTTCACGTTTTATCCAACCATCTGTTCGCCTACACAACTATTAATTGCAATTTTGCATTCTTGCACGTGAAGAATTGGTAAGAATGATTCTATCATATTTCTGCTTGAAAGGAATTACACAATTTTGCATCAATCAAAGTTTTGCAATTCAAGCATTGCAGAAAAAACTGAAAATCATTACTATTATTTCGTAGCTCTCCAAAACTACAGGAAATCGATAATCGATCGAGTAAATTATTCCTTCTTTTCCCATTATAACAATTGACAGAAAACTGAAGTAAGAATCGAATAATATGGAGACCAACTGAAAAAGATTCCAAAAAACAACAAAAAATATTTTCATGCAGTCTAAATATTTGACATAGTATATAATAGTTAGTTGATAGAGAATGTGTGTGCTAGGGTTGCCGGTTCGAATTCGAATTCGAAGAATTCGCACCCCTTTCCCATCTCTCACCCTCTCTCCCCTTTCCCTTCAAGGAATCGCACACACCTGCTAGACGGAACGAATAGTTCGGGACAGACCGAATTATTCGCACTCTCTCGATTCCTATCTCGTCCCTCCCTCCTCTCCCTCCGCCTCGTCTCATTGGAGGGCGAGGCGGAAGGAGAGAAGGGACTATTCGTTCCGTCTGGCAGGTGTGTCGAATTCTTCGAAGGAAAGGGGAGAGAGGGCGCGTCTCAAACGAATTGCCGAGAGAGAAGGGAAGCGACTAACAAGGGGCACGAATTATTCGCCCTCGTTCCTGCAACCCTAGTGTGTGCTACATTTTTGTGAACATTAACATTGAATTAGGCCATTTTTAAAGATAATTTTGAGCATAACAATACAGTGGTGCACGTAAGCCTTTTCAACAGGCTCCACGCGGCATAGCGCCGCACCACGCCCCACCACGCCTGGGGTTTTTCTCGATGAATAAAGAGTTAAAAAATTATGTTTATAGTAGCGATCGCTTACCTGTTTAGGAGGCTAAAATACGGCATAGTAATCAAAATTTTGGTTATGTCTGAATAGTTTTTCCAAAATTATCAAAATTATCACACCATTATACTAATTTGAATTCCCGCTTAAATTTGAATTTTCCGAGCGTTCTGTTTGCGAGGGAATATTTAAATTTTCAAAATTACAAAAGTACGAATTTTGGAAAAACTATTCAGACACAACCAAAAATTTTGGTTACTATGGCATATTTTAGCCTCCCAAACAGGTAAGCGATCGCTACTATAAACATAATTTTTAAATCTTTATTCATAGAGAAAAATCCCAGGCGTGGTGGGGCGTGGTGCGGCGCTATGCCGCGTGGAGCCTGTTGAAAAGGCTTACGTGCACCACAGTATACAGGGTGTTCAAGAATTACGAAGACTTTTAATTTCGCTCTTATTTAATGTGTAGTATATCAATCAAGTTCAGATGGTCATATTTATTCAATAATGACATAACGTTTCACAATCAACAGTTACTTCTCGATTCGCCCTCCTTTTGCCTTTATGGTGGCTTCCAGAAGGATGGTGCGAGGTCCTATCACAGCACGCTCGTAGAGATGTCCAATTTGTTCCATTGCTCCGCGAGGACGTTCTTAGGCGACTCCAAATTCATATGGGGATGAGAACAAGTGTTGTCCTCCACAACAGCCCACATTGAGTAGTTGAGCCGATTCAAGTTCAGTGAGCAGTACGGACAATCTGAGGTACTGTCGAAGGCTTGCATCGTGTCCTTACACCACTCCTGGACAATCTTGCCTTGTGGGCTGGGGTAGAATCCTACTGGTGGCACCATTGATTGTTTTCAGGTACCTCTAGGATCACTGCTCCAGCACGTCGCGAATATTTTTTGTAAGAAGCATTTCTTGTTTATTTTTACGCCTTGATCTACGAAGACAAGGGGAGCCTAGCCGTCTGCGCACCCGGCAGGCAAAACCATGGTCTATTCGGGGTGAGAGGTTCGGTTGACTGTATGGACCAAGCTGATATGCTTGCTGGGAAGTTGATACAAGTACTATACCATTCTGGCGGTTGCGGGCCAGCTTAATCGTGAACAACTACTCGTCAAAGAACGCTGTCACCAAGCGCTCGCCGATATGCGTGCGCGCCAGCAGCTCGTTCACTTCTTGAACCGTGCTCGTCTGCTGTTTTCAGATAGAATGACGGTTTTTCTCATATGATATTGGGTGACTCCAAGCAAGCGTCTGACAGTTTTCCACGTTGATCTAACGGATATTCCTTGCTCCCTGGGCATTTTTATCATGCTCATCTGAAGATTACGTTTGATCCGTTCCTTGACCATTTTAATGTTCTTCTTGATGACCTTGGTGAGTTTTCTGCCTTCTACATCATACTCAGCATTGGTACCAAACTATTTGCACCGTTTGATGGTCGAAGAGACTAATTTCTTTTTCATTATGAACCGCCGAATGATACCCATTACATGCATTCCGTGCCAGTACAGTGTGACAATCGCACCTAGCATCGTATGATGCTTGAACATTACCCTAAAAAGCTATAAAATGAAACAGAACAGCGACTGGTGATACGACTAAGAGTTGCACTTTAAGAATAAAATGGGTCGGTCGCTCTGTATAAACTGCAAAATTCCTGGTAACCACCGGAAGTGAGTCTTCGTAATTCTTGAACACCCTGTATAATCGTAAAATCAGTGGACACTGATGTACCTGTAACGCTATAAAATACGGCAGATATCCTCTGTGCTTCTTATTACTCTTGATTAGGATGAAGATGAGAAAACTGGTATTGACAATCAGAAACACATATCCAGTAATCCGATTGTACCATATGATTATTGATTGAACAATTGGGGATAATGGGTCCACGCTCATTTGATATTTTGTATACGATAATGGTTGTCAATCGAAACAAGTGCAAAACTCGATTTAGAGTTGTTTGTGATTATTAAGTAATTGGACAAATGATGTCTTGATTATGATAGAAGCAGGTGGTTCAGAAACGATTAAAGTTTAATATAGAGTAGCAAATATGTGTTCTTTTGTAGGTAACAGTTGATCTCTAGCACAATCCGAAGCCTAGTTATAATTGCTTGCTCATTTTCCATGGCTCTTCCATCATAACTCTTTTGTCGTTCGTCCTATGGTCGTTTAATTGTACAAGACAACCTTTTCATTGTGTTGACAATGATGACGCCTATCGAACTTATAGTAGGGCATCGTTGCGTTCTATAAAAATAGTAGCACACAAACAGTATGCATCAAGTAAGTGGCTCATAGCGTACATTCCACCGGTCAAAGTGGAAATCATGGACGATACAGCCACAGCTAAGATCAATATGAGGGGAACCAAATTCATGATCGTACCTGGATTTAATGGAATTTTTTTTCGCATGAATTATTTTAGAAATTCACCAAATAGCGCCGAAACACTGAGCCAGCTTTTTCTAATCGATCCATGAACAGAATATGCAGTCACCCATGGAAAAGAATGATAATCGATTTCCTGAAAAAAAAATCATAAAAACTCCGACATTTATTGTTATTGTTTTCCTTTCACAATAAAATGTCAAAGGAACTAATTGGTTGAACTGACATTGGAGATTGTCAATTTCATAGCCACTACCATATATGCTACAAATATTGGTATGAAGATAAAAAAGTAGAAAATAAAACAGCCTTTGCATGTTTTCGTACTGAAAACATGCTTCTTGGTTGAAACCTTTTGAATAACCTGAATTCGTTGAATTTATCGCCACAATTAATATATTTACATTACAATATATTATTTGACTGATTTTCTTAAAGTTTTCATTTAAATACCGTCAAAACGAAAAAAGTGAAACATTTGTCAAATAATTTGACAAAATTTGACAAAAGTTCACAAGATTCCCATTTGTAGCATTTTTTATGATCTTGATGATGTTTTATCTCAGATTTTGTTTTGTAGATGTGCTTGCCCAATCCAGATATGGACGACAAAAGTGAAAAAAATAATCAGGAGCGTTGCGGAGGATAATTGGTATACTGTAGCATACTGTAGAATCTTACTGTAAAACTGCTCCCATCGCGCTTTTTTCGTCTAATCATGGATATATATAGCATTACCTGACTTCCTATAGCGAATGTGCACTGTTTGGATTATGTCGTAGCTCAGACTGCAAAAGTGGTATACTGTAGAAAATCCTACCGTATACCAGTTTTATAAAATAGCGTTCACAGTGATTCATTTAAATTTTTTTCTTCATAGGTCAAATGGGCAAGCCCAGTGATGCTCAAATACCCTATTGTCTATTAAAAAAGAGCAACCGCGTTTAGATATCATGATTCAAAATTTTCAAAATCTTGTGAACTTTTGTCAAATTTTGTCAAATTATTTTACAAATGTTTCACTTTTTTTCGTTTTGACGGTACGTACGTGAAATAAACGTATTGGTAAGAAACATAAAATTATAAATAATACAATTCCTACGTGGAATCTGTAGCACAAGCCGATGATGTACGATATGCAGAAACCGTAGCATATGAATATCCCGCAAATCTAATTTCAAAATTATTATGTTGCGAGATTTTTTTTCATTTTTTCTTCCTCGAAGAACTATGCTTTCCACAGAATTTGTTAGGCGTTTTGGGAGCACGGGCGAATTTTGGAAATTTTTCAATTTTTTCACGTTTTATCCAACCATCTGTTCGCCTACACAACTATTAATTGCAATTTTGCATTCTTGCACGTGAAGAATTGGTAAGAATGATTCTATCATATTTCTGCTTGAAAGGAATTACACAATTTTGCATCAATCAAAGTTTTGCAATTCAAGCATTGCAGAAAAAACTGAAAATCATTACTATTATTTCGTAGCTCTCCAAAACTACAGGAAATCGATAATCGATCGAGTAAATTATTCCTTCTTTTCCCATTATAACAATTGACAGAAAACTGAAGTAAGAATCGAATAATATGGAGACCAACTGAAAAAGATTCCAAAAAACAACAAAAAATATTTTCATGCAGTCTAAATATTTGACATAGTATATAATAGTTAGTTGATAGAGAATGTGTGTGCTAGGGTTGCCGGTTCGAATTCGAATTCGAAGAATTCGCACCCCTTTCCCATCTCTCACCCTCTCTCCCCTTTCCCTTCAAGGAATCGCACACACCTGCTAGACGGAACGAATAGTTCGGGACAGACCGAATTATTCGCACTCTCTCGATTCCTATCTCGTCCCTCCCTCCTCTCCCTCCGCCTCGTCTCATTGGAGGGCGAGGCGGAAGGAGAGAAGGGACTATTCGTTCCGTCTGGCAGGTGTGTCGAATTCTTCGAAGGAAAGGGGAGAGAGGGCGCGTCTCAAACGAATTGCCGAGAGAGAAGGGAAGCGACTAACAAGGGGCACGAATTATTCGCCCTCGTTCCTGCAACCCTAGTGTGTGCTACATTTTTGTGAACATTAACATTGAATTAGGCCATTTTTAAAGATAATTTTGAGCATAACAATACAGTGGTGCACGTAAGCCTTTTCAACAGGCTCCACGCGGCATAGCGCCGCACCACGCCCCACCACGCCTGGGGTTTTTCTCGATGAATAAAGAGTTAAAAAATTATGTTTATAGTAGCGATCGCTTACCTGTTTAGGAGGCTAAAATACGGCATAGTAATCAAAATTTTGGTTATGTCTGAATAGTTTTTCCAAAATTATCAAAATTATCACACCATTATACTAATTTGAATTCCCGCTTAAATTTGAATTTTCCGAGCGTTCTGTTTGCGAGGGAATATTTAAATTTTCAAAATTACAAAAGTACGAAATTACAAAAGTATAATCGTAAAATCAGTGGACACTGATGTACCTGTAACGCTATAAAATACGGCAGATATCCTCTGTGCTTCTTATTACTCTTGATTAGGATGAAGATGAGAAAACTGGTATTGACAATCAGAAACACATATCCAGTAATCCGATTGTACCATATGATTATTGATTGAACAATTGGGGATAATGGGTCCACGCTCATTTGATATTTTGTATACGATAATGGTTGTCAATCGAAACAAGTGCAAAACTCGATTTAGAGTTGTTTGTGATTATTAAGTAATTGGACAAATGATGTCTTGATTATGATAGAAGCAGGTGGTTCAGAAACGATTAAAGTTTAATATAGAGTAGAAAATATGTGTTCTTTTGTAGGTAACAGTTGATCTCTAGCACAATCCGAAGCCTAGTTATAATTGCTTGCTCATTTTCCATGGCTCTTCCATCATAACTCTTTTGTCGTTCGTCCTATGGTCGTTTAATTGTACAAGACAACCTTTTCATTGTGTTGACAATGATGACGCCTATCGAACTTATAGTAGGGCATCGTTGCGTTCTATAAAAATAGTAGCACACAAACAGTATGCATCAAGTAAGACTAATATGACAATTGTTTTCGTCGCCTGAGGTTGTTCCCTTGTCAGTTCTCATAAGGTATCTTCCGGTTATCATATATTCGGTTCTTATTCAACGACCGATTATCGACCTAGTGCCGAGCAATACGACTTTTCCTGAACAGTTGGGGTTTCGCTAAATGAACACACAATATGACATCTACTTGTGAAAAGATTGTAGAAAACTATCACTTTTTTTTCGTTCTAACTCACTCTTAACATCTGCAAACCAACTGTACAATGAAACAAAATTATAGGAACGCACTTGATGATGAGCTTGTTGTTCCAATCAGCAATTCAATTTTATCTGCCACCCAAAGTTGTATACACTTTACCAACGAAGTAATGCTTTATCCGATCGAAGCACGATCATAGCTAACGCAATAATTTAAGGATAAACATAACTTAGACACGACATACAACACGAAATACCATAAATTGTGCTATGTGAAGAGAAAGCCAAAAGCTTGTGCTAATTACTAGACAGTATATGAGTGATTTATGTTTACAAAGCATTACAAGCTTTTTGTTAAACAGATTCAATGCTCTAGAATATGTGTTGTCAAAGAATGTTTTTAACACACGCGTAGGATTCGACTATTCGACTATACACACTTTTCGGCCTGTAGACAAACCATCGACCATAGGCACAATGTAAATAGATGCTTGTATAATAATGATAAGTGTTCTCGTGGCTTCCGGCTATCGTGTACCTGTAATGACAGTATGACAGTCTGGAATTGCCGTTGTGGAACGATGAAATTTTGGGACCGGACGAATAGGAACGATGACGATGTAGAACGGGACGTATTACAAACTAGGCATTTTGGATCTCGGCCGTTTTGGAATTAAGGCATTCATGAAACCAATTTTTAACACATTTTTTCGTCAATTTCCTTTTTTGCTAGAATTCTCATATTTTCAGGATTTTTTCACACAACTTTTTTCACCGTTTATTTCATGTGATTTTTTACTGTTCCAAAATGTCATGTTCCTATTCGTCCCGTTACAAAAAGTCCTGATTAAAGTGGTCTGATAAAGAGTAAAAGTTGCTTGTATTCACATGAGGAATCGATTGGTACCACTCCAGAGTCCATCAGATGCTTGGGAGCCGAAATTTTCTTTGACCTACCGAACAATTGCACTTACTGTAACCTTGAGACACAAAATCAAACTTTCTCATATGCGTGGCTGAGGTCGAATGGCAGTGCACTATTTTATTCCACATCAAACATACAAATTTATTTTTCGCTATTTCCGCACCCCCGACCAGAATGTCAATTCTCTCAGACATGCTCTCATAAAAATTACCAATTTCCGGAACGGAGTTATGGTGGATTACAGTATTTTGCAATAGCTGAAAATATAAATTCCCATCTTTAATCGCAGTTATAGCTTTATTTTTTTTCGGAACTTAAAGTCTGCACTTGTAAATCTACTTAAAGGGAGAGTATCCTTTATTCTGCATATCGTGAGAGATTTGCCAACACTTATTGATTCAAATTTGAATACACACCTTTGTCACCTTTCACTTATTTCTTTCTTCTAGACAGTGAAGTCATTATCATCACCTATTTATTTTTTATCATATTCATTTTCATGTGTCGTTGCATGCGTGTGCATGTAGATAAAATATATAAATATATACAGGAGAGCTGTGTTTTTCGTGGTGAGAGTCACCCCATGAAGTGCCCTTTCCAGGGGTAATTAACATACCGCATTTGACAATTGTTACTCTCCTTTTAAAGCGGTGTGGTATAGTGTACTGTATTTCGTCAAATGTTCTTTCACTTGACGTAAACGTAGTCTACTTTAATTCTGTGACTTAGTTTAAGTTTAAAATATTAAATATTATATATATAAAACGGGTCAAACTAATTTGTCCGAGACGCAGAGCGAGTTTGGCCAAACAGACCATGCAGGGCATGCATTATTGTTAGGAAATGGTAGCTTGAGTACATTTTTAGAAAAATCTCTCTATTCTAACAACATTCTGTCCAAAATATTCCGTATTATAGATTTCTTTTAATAATTGTATTTCTTTCGCTATTTGAAGCTGTTTAAATTTGAATTTGAAGAATTTGAATTTTAAGCAATTTGAAGCTAATTTCATTTTTATTATTACTATGTACTTTCTTAATGTTATTTCTTTTTCGTATTGTATTGTACAAACGACATATTTTACATCACAAATTTATCGCAGTTATTAGCACAATTCACTCAATTATGTGGGTTACTCGTTCTGCAATTCGACGATAGGATTGGCAGGATTCGCATTGACATGGTACAACAACACAAGATATGTTCCAGTACCTCCCACTGAGACTGACTGACGTTGTTCAGATCCTGCAAATATGTTTTTGTAAAACATCATTCACTACGGTATAAGCTACCTTATCTCCGTTAATGATCACAATTCAGGAAGGTCATCGATAGATGTGATTGATTGTGTAGTATTGCTTGAATCCATGAGCTGTAGCTTCCTGCCTAGCGCAGAGACATGATGATTACCCATTACGAATTTCTCTGCCCTCAGCATCCAAGAATGTAAACTCAACGTAAATTTGGTGAGGGCGCTATTACGAGATTTCAGACTCTAAAATCTCGTAATTTTTTTCATTCCTCTCTCTCAGATGGAGGGGTGCGGTCGCTATTACGAGATTTCAGACTCTAAAATCTCGTATTTTTTTTCATTCCTCTCTCTCAGATGGAGGGGTGCGGTCGCTATTACGAGATTTCAGACTCTAAAATCTCGTAATTTTTTTCATTCCTCTCTCTCAGATGGAGGGGTGCGGTCGCTATTACGAGATTTCAGACTCTAAAATCTCGTAATTTTTTTCATTCCTCTCTCTCAGATGGAGGGGTGCGGTCGCTATTACGAGATTTCAGACTCTAAAATCTCGTAATTTTTTTCATTCCTCTCTCTCAGATGGAGGGGTGCGGTCGCTATTACGAGATTTTAGACTCTGAAATCTCGTAATTTTGTTCAAACCTCTCTCAGGTGCGGTCGCTATTACGAAGTTCGAAGTTCGAAGTGAAGTTCGGATTCACGACGATTCACGACGGATCCGCTTGCTGCCCACTACAATGCCTTGCGCATTTTAACAAGTTAGTCGATTGTCGATTGTCAAGCTCTGTAAGTGTAAATGAGTAGGGAGAAAGCAGAAAATTACAAACCGTATTGCCCTGCTTTCTTCTCAGCACAGCAGTTGATGATGATGCTCATTAAAGAAATATTTCTTTCTTCGTAGACAATTGTATTATTTCCAACATGAAACAATACCGATTTGCAGATGAAATCGACAAGAAAAACTAACTTGTTAAAATGCGCAAGGCATTGTACTGGGCAGCAAGCGGATCCATCGTGAATCGTCTTGAATCCGAACTTCAATTCGAACTTCGAACTTAGTAATATCGACCGCACCTGAGAGAGAGGTATGAACAAAATTACGAGATTTCAGAGTCTAAAATCTCGTAATAGCGACCGCACCGCTCCATCTGAGAGATAGAAATGAACAAAATTACGAGATTTTAGAGTCTGAAATCTCGTAATAGCGACCGCACCCCTCCATCTGAGAGAGAGAGAGGAATTAACAAAATTACGATATTTTAGAGTCTGAAATCTCGTAATAGCGACCGCACCCCTCCATCTGAGAGAGAGAGAGGAATGAACAAAATTACAAGATTTTAGAGTCTGAAATCTCGTAATCTAGGATTTTCGGATCAAACATCAAACAACTACCTGCGAGTGGTATGTTTTCATAATTTTGAAATAAATAAAATTCCATTTGCAGAAAATTGGCAAACAAGTTGAAGCAAAGGAATTAAAAGCACGGGACAAATCATCGCTGGACGACTTCTAATCCAATCGAAGAAGTCAAGAAAGCGAAAAATAACTGAGAAAGAATAATAATATACGATAAAATTTTATTCATGAATATTAGTCGAAGAAGCATTGAAAAGGTCAAACATACAGAACACACAGAAAAAAAACAACTTTTAAAAAATGGGGATAAAATGGGGATACAATACGAAAAAGAAATAACATTAAGAAAGTGAATTATAATAAGAAAAAAATTAAATCAGCTTCAAATTACGAAAGAAATACAAATAAAATAAAATGAAATAATAAGAGATAAAATGTGTTTTCCCATTACATAAAATTAGGGACATTTGCTTACTTTTTGAAAAGATCGAAAAGTCTGTATATAGAGGTTGGGCACGTATGAGTTTGGCCAAACTCACTCTGCGTCTCGGACAAATTAGTTTGACCCGTTTTATATATATATATATATATATATATATATATATATATATATATATATATATATATATATATATATATATATATATATATATATATATATATATTTGATACAGGTTGGCAAATGATTGGCACAAGGAGGGAGTCGAACCCACGACCTCTGCCTATCCGGGGCATTGCTCTACCATGGTAGAGCAATGCCCCGGATAGGCAGAGGTCGTGGGTTCGACTCCCTCCTTGTGCCAATCATTTGCCAACCTGTATCAAATATGTTTCAAGGAGCTGACCCAGCTATGACTAGGGTATCACTCAGATTCAATTCAATCTATATATATATATATATATATATATATATATATATATATATATATATATATATATATATATATATATATATATATATGGTATACTGTAGCATACTGTAGAATCTTACTGTAAAACTACTACCGTCGCGCTTTATTTGCATAATCATGGATGTATCTATCATTATATGACTTTTTACAGTGAATTCGCACTGTTTGAACCATGGCATGGATCATGTTGCAAACCTGGTATACGGTAGAAAATCCTACCGTATACCTTTTTCACCAAACAGAGTTCACAGTGAATTATGCAAATCGGTTTCTTCACATGTCAATTAGGCAAGCCCTGTGCTGCTCAAATACCCTATTATCTAATGAAAAACGTGCAACCGCGTTTAGATATCATGATGCAAAATTTTCAAAAAAAAACAGGTCGGAGTGTGCAAGATGATCTTCTTGGCTTCACGTATTAAGTTAGATTTCACATATTTTCTTGTACTCGAACAATTTGTACTTGTTGAAACTGGTATCCATCGCCCACCTACTGAATCGACTAGTGGTAGGAGATACCGTACCCAGTGATCTATCGGAAGCTGTGGTCTCCCTGCTGTACAAGAAAAGAGATTCCAACAACATTGGAAACTTACGGCCAATATCGCTTCTTACCGTAACCCTCAAGGTTATGACGAGGTGCATTCTGAAAAGATAGGAGGAAGTACTTGAAGAAACTGAGTCGTCTACACAAACTGGTTTCCGGCGAGGATATAGCACTCTTCACAACTTATATTCCATCAAGCAAGTCGTTGAAAAACCAGAATACGGTATGCCTATATACCTCGCCTTCGTTGACTTCAAGAAGGCATTTGATTGTGTTGAATGGAGCTCTTGTTGGCAAGCCCTATGGAAGTATGGAGCCCATCCTACCCTGATCCACCTACTCCGGCGAATCTATGAGTCGTCCTCTACCCTGATTCCAGTGAATGAAGAACTCGTCCCTGTGACTGTGAGAAGAGGAGTACGCCAAGGAGTCTCCCAAGGAGTCTCATTGTCTCCCCGTCTCTTCATCGTCGCATTGCGCTCGGCTATGGACGACATAGATTGGGAGAAGGACGGAATACGCATCGACGGACGGAATCTGACGCACCTCGAATACGCTGCTGACATCGCACTCATCGCGAAGAGCCGACCGGAACTGGAACGTATGCTTCGGAAGCTGATGAATGCCTGCATTAGAGTTGGTCTCGAAGTTAATGCAGGAAGGACCCACCTACTTACTTCATGCAAAACAACCCGTGCCCCAATTACAATACAAAATCTGACGTTCAACTTTGTCGACTCTACCACATACCTCGGAGGGAGAATCGCTCTTCCTTTGGACCATTCCGACGAGATAGAGCATCGGATTCGGCTGGGATGGCTTGCTTGGACAAAGCTGTCACGCCTCCTCTCATCTCGCCTTCTTCCGATGAATACCAGGAGGCGACTGTTTGAAAGCTGTATTACCTCCACCGTACTCTACGGGAGCGAGGTATGGGCACTCAGATCAAGCGACAAGGAAAGGCTGGGCGTCACACAAAGGAAGATGGAACGAAATATGCTGGGAGTAACGCTGAGGGACCGCTGGAGAAACGAGCGCGTGAGAGACATCAAGAAGGTACGCGATTGGAACAAAGAGGCGTTGAAGCGGAAAGCGCTCTGGGCACTCAGTGAGCAGCATGGATATGGAGCAGTGGAGCCGCGCCACAACAGTATGGACGCCTTAAAATCGGAATCGGCCGCCTGGAAAGCCTAGAGCACGATGGAGAGACGACCTGGACCGAGCAATTGGCAACTGGTGGAATACACCCTATGATGTTTTTCGTCCCATCCTCATCTAGCAATTATTGCTTGAAATGATAAATTAATTGATTGATTGATTGATTGAAACTGGTATATGCTAAATAAAATAGATAATGCATAAATAACGAAATCGACAAAAAGAAGACATTACATTAACACCTGTTAGATCCAATAAATTTTGTTAAATTGCCGCTGAATCTTTGTTTTTTTTCTAAATTGACAGATCTCAATGCGATGCTGCATTTATGCGCAGTGTTGTTTGTGGATCACTTGATCTCATCCCACGTGCTCCATTGGCGCAGTTGGTTAGCGCGTGGTACTTATAATGCTGAGGTCGGGAGTTCGATCCTCCCATGGAGCAAAATTTTTGCAGCTTTTAAAAAATTTTTAAAAGTAAAAAGAGCAAAATTTTTGCAGCTTTTAAAAAAATAAACTGATAATGTGAAATCAGCTAGCTATCTCTGCATCCGTTATATGCAATACACCACGTTTTAGTGTAATATTTATTCAATTTACAGACCAATTGTTATTTGATAGGCTTATTTTTCAGCATCAGAGGAACAACATCAGGACGATAATCTTCTCCGTTCCAGATGACGTCCGAATTCAATACTTGAACGAACATTCAAAATAAACAACGAACTCTCACTGAATTTGCAAGAACGATGAAATGACGACTGCCTTTAAATATTAGGTTGGTCTCTTCCACGGAAGACAAATTATCTCTTACTTGAGATGTTGATTATCTATTTGTTCTTTTAATTTCTTATAATTTTGAGATAACTTGGTTAGGTTACTATATCGAGCGATCATCCATTTGAACGAGTTTGGATTAAAATCGCATTTCTCTAGTTAGAAAATCTCAAATTTTCACAATTCTAACGATTTCACAATTCTATCAACGCCGAAATCAACTTTAGCGGGTACAAAAAAACGAAATACCAACTATATTTAATTGTATGAAAGATTCGAACACTTTCTATGTAATGTAGTCAGTACTGTGGTGCATCTTAGCTTTTCCAATGCGTTGTTGTAATATTTGCGTGATGTGTGCATATCCACTAAAAATGAAAAATGGACGTGGTTATGCGGACGTCACGAGATTGTAACACCGCGTAAATATATGCGGCGGATCCGCTAGATTTACCTTTCTCTTATGACAATAAAAAGCACCTGCTTCAATCATATTCAATAATTCCTTCGTCCATTAACCGATAACAATCACTAACAACAAGTTTAACTTGTGTTTTCTCTTGTTTTAGTTAAGTAGCCATTTTTCTATGCAATATCAAGTATCAAATGAGTGCGGAACCGTTATCCCCAATTGTTCAATCAATAATCATATGGTACAATCGGATTACTGGATACGTGTTTCTGTTTGTCAATACTAGTTTTCTTATTTTCATCCTAATAAAGAGTAATAAGAAGCATAGAGGATATCTACCGTATTTCATTGCGCAACAGGTACACTGACTATGTGATTGACATAATGTTTTTTTTAATGCGGAAATAACAGTCAGAAAAAAATGTGTAAAAATCTATACAGTCTATCCTTGGTAATCTTTGAATGGGTTCTAGTGATCACATCAAATTGTTCTATTGAACACCCCCCCCCTCACTTTACGTCTTTTTCCAATTTTTACTCAAAAATCTGTTGATTAGTTTTTATTTCTGCGAGTAGAATTGTTGACTTGAAACGACTGATTTGTATGGTTGGGAGTGAACCCAGTGTACTCCACAGCACATAAGACCCGTGAAGTATTATACATAACACTTTTCTTTATTAAAAAAAGCGCAAAAAGTGTATAACACTTTCAGTGTGCTTTTTGGTTTATTTTATTTTCATAACGCAATATGTTCAGGTTTTCTCCATTTTATTCGATTCCTACTTCAGTTTTCTATCACTTATTGTGGGACAGGAAGGAATCATTTACTCTATCGATTATCGATTCCCTCTAGTTATGCAGTGCTACGAGATCATAGTAATGATTTGCCTCTAAATTATATTTTAACCTAAAATCTATATTGGAATTTAGATTTACATGTTAATCTTATTTTACTGTTTCGGAATATCGTACTTCATCGGCTTGGGGTACAGATACAATGTAACAATTGTGGATTTGTTCTAAGTAATATGGTATGGTCCCATGGATTTAAAAATTTAAAAAAAGGTATACTAGAAGAAATTGGGTTCGATCAATCAATTATCTTTTTTTCGGTCATTGGGTACAACTTTTAATGGGATTGAGTTGAAAATGAATAACGCACAGGGACAGGCAAACTTCCATGGGACCAGTAACGTTTAAAATAAATTAACATCTTAATAATTGTGACGCTGAATTCGATAAATTCAGGTCATTCAAAAAGTTTCAACTGAGAAGCACGCTTTCAGTACAAAAACAAGTAAAGGGTGTTTAATTTGCTTCTTTTTCATCTTCATACCATTAATGGTAGCTCATTTTTCAGTAGCCATGAAAGTGGATATATCCAATGTAAGTATTCTTTATTCATTGACTTTCACTTAATTACTTCAAAAACACACTCTAAGCTAATTTTACTGTCTCAATGCTCTCTCGCAGGCGAAGAAAACGAGAGAGTATGGCTATAGCGAAGAGTCTCAATTTATGTAGCTCGAGAAGTGCCTTTAATATTGCACGATTAAAGAAAAAATATTGTATGTACATACAAAAATAGACCAATTCAGAGTTGGTGACAATAAATGTCTTTCTTATTGACCGTATAAAATACACTTGTTTACTTGGTACGATAGTAGCCAGCCACTATGTATTTTTTATAGAGAAATAAGCGAGATAGTACGTATATCAGAGAGTGAGCGTGAGGAGGGAACGGAGGAAAAGAGGGGTTGATCGATAGAATATTTATGCGTTTAGCAGCTAGTAGCAAGGCAATTGCACAAGTACATTTAAAACGGATTTACAGGAAATTGAAGATCATTCTTTTGAATGGGTTAAAGCATATCCGATTCGTGGAGCGATACAAAAAGGCTGGCTCAGTGTGTCGGCGCTTTTTGGTAAACTTCTATCCATTATATTATATAATAAAGAACTTAAAAAATAATAAATTATAATAAGAGCTCTTCAGGTGCGATCATCAGTTTGGTAATCCTCGTTCTTATTTTTGCCGTGGCTGTGGCGACCATGATTTCCACTTTGACCGGAGGAATGTATGCTATGAGCCAGTCATTCAGAAAGTTAGTTTTATTAATTTCAATAATATATTTTTAAAGAATTTTCACCACAACATAATACTCATTTATAACGTACGGAAATTCAATTAATTGAAACACTTTAAAGATGGAGACCCACGAGTTTTTTTTTGTAATAAGACTGTTCGGATAGAATGATAGAGATTCATTACACGAATCGAAAAACATATATGATATTGATTCCCGATATGTTTAAAGCAGTATTACTTTCAAGGCATGGAGAGAGTGCCCATCGGATTTGCATACTTGACTCTCTCATTTTTTCTTTATCCCTTACTCCTATTACAATATAACATAAACTTTTTTTTTTAAATTTTCAACATGCTTATTGTGGCGGGAGTCAGTCATGCCAACTCATTGGCCCCCTTCTATAACCACCCTGCCCACTAAATTTTATGAAATTAAATAAATACAGAATTTTTTTAGAATTTAGTTTCATTGATCTTTTCATTATTTTCCAGATATCAAATGCGAGCAGTTGCAGCTGCGATTTTGCAGGTGCGTTTCTAATTTGACTATTCAAATCAACATGGACAATATTTCTTAAAGGGAGCGTAACCCCACTCAATGGACTCTTCGACGCGCACAGAGAAATAGTGTGCACAATGAAGAGACAATTGAGAGAGTTTACGCTCACTTTAAATAAGAGTTGGAATGACTAACTCCCGCCACGAATAGCATGTAGTGTTCAGTTTATATTATATGGTAATAAGCGTGAGATACAATGGGAAATTGAGAGAGTCAAATCAATCAATCAATAAGCATAGCAAGCTTCAAACATATCATTAATCAGTATCAAATATGACTTTCGATTCGTGTGATGAATCTCAATGATTCTACCCGAACAGTCTGCTTACGAAAAAACTCGAGCGAGGGTCTCCATCTTTAATGAAAACAAATTATTTAAAGATGGAGAGCCTCGAAATTTTTCATGATGTTTGAAGCTTGATATGCCTATTGCTATTGCTAATTTTAAGCCATGTAGAGTGCCTATCCGATTCGCGCACTTGACTCTTTCAATTTCCCTATATCCCTCACACTAATTTCCATATACCATATGAGACCGTTTGCGTAAGATTCGACTAAAATATGTGAAATCTGGCACAGTCAAAAAATCAAATTTTGGGAATCGGGGTTGTCAAGGGTGCTGATGATGATGGCTATGTTCATTTTGCACCTAGATTCACCGTTGAGGCCAGACGACGTCGCGTTGAAATTGCCCTTTTAGTCAATTCCCTGTCTAATTCATTTTAAATGAAAAAATCAAAAATTTTGAAAAGTGAATTTATCTCAACGGAAAAAGTGTTTTTGAGAGATACTCGGACCGGCATGTGTTTAGGACCTCATTGAAAAAAATTTCAGCGAATTTGCGGAAGGTACGCTCGGGAAAATCTTTTAGTGTAATCATTTTGCTGTTGAAGTGGAGGCAAGAGTCGAGAGAGTGTGGTGGTGCGAGAGAGCAGAGAGGAAAGTCGACAAAAATGGATAGGAAGTAGAAAGGAGGTAGACGGGATTACCTTCCCTTCAACCTTCTCTGCTCTCTCACTATACCTCTTGCCTCCACTCCATGACTACACTATAAGTTGATTTTCTCGAAAGTACCTTCGCAAATTCGCTGAAATTTTTTGTATGAGGTCCTGAACACATTCCGGTACGATCTATGTATCTCGCAAAAAAAATCCTTTGCCATTGAAATAAATTCAATTTCTGAAAATTTTTGAAACGTTTTCATGAAAAATGAATTAGACAGGCGTGATCCTCATCAAATTCTGCCCCCGAATGCACATGCAGATTTTAGAACCATTGTGTGACGAGTAATGACTAAAAACGCAATTTCAACTCGATGTCGCCATGCCGCAACGGCGGCTCTATAGAGCTCTAGGTGCATAATGGACATAACCATCGTCAACAGCACCGTTGAAAATCCCCAAATTTTGATTTTTTGACTGTGCCAGATATTACTGATTTTGTTGATTCTTACGCAAGCGGCCTCAAATAAACAATAACCCTTGTTCTTTAAGCTAGTCGTACCGATTTTATCGATTGTCACGCCACTCAGCTACTCCATGGCCAGGGTAATTTTCTCGATGGAAGGAAATGGTAAGAATATGAAAACATATTATTCATTATGAAAACATACATATAATATATTAATAATATTACATATAATATATTAATAATATTACTAGACGTACACAAATAAGTATGCATGAACTTTAAATGTAAATTTAAAAATAAATAAGTTCGCTAAAAATTATGCTAAAGCACTTGATTGTTTGATATGACAGTAGCCTCTTGCCCTTTTTACGACATGCTAGACCGATAAGCAACCGGTGCGGGCCAGGCAGGTTAGGTGGTTTTTTTTACAATGACCCGTCGCATTGCTTTGTATTGTTAGCTATGAATTTTTATATGAGCTGTCTTCGAAACTCATTAGCCTTGTTGCGACAGATTTTTGCAGATCTATGGTAAAATTTGATAATATCGATTCTCCGTGACACTTTTTTTCTAAAGCCTTTGAAAATGAGAAAATCTTGGTGATTTGCTTGGTTTAGTAGCGTGCACTATATGCCAGAGATTTATATACTTCTGGAAAGTTGAATAATCATTGCCCACTATATATCACGCGTGTCGCGTAAGGTTCGAATAAACGGTGGCACATTGAAAAAGTCGAAAATGAGCAGAGGTTATTTTTTGGTAGTCCATAGGGTCCCTAACAACATGGCTCGAGCTTTTTTTCATATCTTCATTTTCAACGTCGAGAGACGACGTCAAACTTTTTGGAGGCCAAAATCGGCCGACTTTGGAGCTCTGTAGCTCTTCGGGGTGTGGTTTTGGTATCGAGTCATCAACAGAAGAATTTCCTGGAATGTCAAGGAGAATGCATTTGCATCATTGGCCGATCGATATTTTTATTAGTATTTTTGCAAATCGATTTTGTTGTATAGTTTTCGTAAAAATATATGGGCCGAAAGTTTTCAATAGCTCATTCGACAGAGCTCGACGAGAGGATTTCAATGGTATGCTGAATGTCTACTTTATCTATATGCGCTCGAGTTATGTGGATTTCAAGGTTTTAATTGTGTGCGATCGCACGAGAGGAGAGTGACGCAGCCAGTGATCTACCCACTCATGTGCCTCCTGTGAACAATTCGCTCATTTTAATTAGGTTTGCTCTTGCTCTAGTAAATCTCCAAGTTATTATTGATAATTTTCTAATATTCATTTCTATAATTTAATTCATAATTCATAACCAATCGATGAATATTGCTCACCATAAATGCAAATTACAACAAAACAACAAATAGGAGTAAAATTCACAGGAATATTTCGTAACACTCTTCCTCGACTACCATCCTAATGAAGTCATCTTCGGGTTTTCCTAGAATCCCCTCATCCTCGTCCTGTCCCTCCTCGAAGACGTCATCGTCGATCTCCGAGTCCTTCGACTCCTCCACAGCTCTTTTTTTCCTGTTCAATCCACTGGTCGATCGAACACTCGACTTCGTCTCAGTGCTCTTCGGATACAATCGGAACCATGGTGACCTCTGACAGAGCTTTATCGAAAACATTTAGACTTTAAAAAATCAGCAAAAGAAAACTGCAGCAAGGGGGATCGAACCCCTGACAGCCAAAAGTAAGTGCCGACACCTTATCCACTACACCACACACAGTTGGTTTGAAGGTTGGTAGAAGTGTTCACCAACCAATCCGGAGGTATTGTGTAGAAATCCACACGAATTTCTCGATCAAAAAATATTGAAATGCTCATAACTTTCGAGCGCATATAGATAAAGTAGACATTCAGCATACCATTGAAATCATCTCGTCGAGCTCTGTCGAATGAGCCATTGAAAACTTTCGGCCCATATATTTTTACGAAAACTATACAACAAAATCGATCGGCCAATGATGCAGATGCATTCTCCTTGAGATTCCAGGAAATTCTTCTGCTGATGACTCGATACCAAAACCACACCCCGAAGAGCTACAGAGCTCCAAAGTCGGCCGATTTTGGCCTCCAAAAAGTTTGACGTCGTCTCTCGACGTTGAAAATGAAGATATGAAAAAAAGCTCGAGCCATGTTGTTAGTTACCCTATGGACTACCAAAAAATGCATTAATATGTGGGGGTCAAAAAATGTGCCAAACACCCACGGATTTTACTCGATTCTTCAGCGACACGCGTGATATACAATTATTGTTATCGAAATATAACAAACAATCTCATCAACTAATCATATTTAGCAAACTTATTATAGGTGATGGATCTGCACTTTTATTTTTAATAATCAACACTCACGCCTTCTGCAACACCATCGTCAGTATATGTTGTCTGTCACTCCATCGGACTGAATTATATAAAAGTATCGTGAAATCTATGCAAAGGCGTTTGAGAGGGTCGAAGACGGTTGTGAAATTGTTTCAAAATTCTATTGGAAAGCCATCATCAACGATGTAGATATTTCTGAATGAAGTGACTTGTGGAGTATAACCTTATCAATATGTTTTCCCAACATTTTGATTGCTGAATATCATGATCATGCTACTTGCTGCCATACATTTCTCGCTATAAAATGAACTATAAAAATGTTTAGGAACTTTTCCACCATTTCTTTGTATTATACCGATGAGAATATAATAATACGTAATTCGGGTTGTAAAATATGTTTGCCGACCATAATATTAGATGACAAAATTCTTTAATGATTATGTCAATAGAAATAATATTTGTTACTTTTGACAATTTTTTAAAAACGTGTTTATGATAGGACATGTGCCAGGCTTGCACCAAATACATATTCATCGGACATAATATTTCAACAATTATGATATTAATCCCGAACTTCACCAAAAGCAAAACTACAACGGAAGAAAATGAAAATATCTCATACCTTCGTTCATATTCTTGTAACATTCGCAGGCATTTCTTGGATATTTTTTTTTGATTTATAACCGTTTGACCATCGGAATTCAATTGTATCATTATATCACATTTTCGTCTATACAAACAGAGACAAAAATGAAGAGGTTGACTGCGAAGAAAGGTACGGCTAAAAACCCAAAATTTCATAGAATATCGCGCGCTGAAGTTGAATGACGTACCCATACCATGCGAGAATGAAGAATTAACGATTAACGAATTAACAAAAATCGTTAATTTTAATGACATTTTTCGTTCGATGTTAATTAACGAATAAACGAAAATACCTTAATTTTCGTTAAAATGTTCGTTCATGAAAATCAGCTTCTCGATGCTCATTTTCTTATCCTCTCAAATATTTTGGTTAACAAACTGATAAGATAAAAAATATTGCAAAAGTTATTCTACCCACCGTACACCATTTATTTCACGCTGTTTCAGCTTATTGATCGCTAGGAACACCAATGAACCATGAATCCCATGCTTGGAAAAGCGCGGTTTTTGAAAATTTTGAAAATTCGGCAATAGGTGAGAAACGGGTAACGACTACCATTTCATTTAACTCTGCGCGTTCTTATCACTCGGAATTCGTAAAAGAGAGGTATGAGGGATTTACAAGAACATTCGCGGGTCTATATATATATATATATATATATATATATATATATATATATATATATATATATATATATATATATATATATATATATACATATATATATATACATTCTTGTCTGTTTTGAAGTTAGCGAGTGGTCGTCTATTCTTTCCTCTCTCCCTTTCCTTCCTCGGCAAGTTTCCCTGCCAAGCCAGTAAAAGTAAGCTGATTTGCGCGGTTCAATCGGGTGTATATATATAGTATGATTGCAGTATATATATATATATATATATACTGCATTTTCTAGTAGAGAAAATTCAGCAAAAGAAAAGATTTTGGTCAAGAATTTTACCACTTAGCTATGCATATTTGATATTTTTTTGTACAGTTTTGTTTTGTTATTAGATGTATATGCAAAAAGATCTGATTAAATCGGACGATTTTGAAGTGCGTTATAAGGAAAAGATGAAAAGTGTGACGGACACACAGACACAGACAGAAGTGCCTTATAATTTTATAGAAGAAAGTAATAAATAATGCGATGGTGAAACAAAAAAATCATAGGAGATCTATGTAGACATGAATCGCGAAGCGGAATCAAATCCACATCAGTGATGTTCGTTAATGAAATTTTTCGTTAAGTCGTTAAGTCGTTAAATTACCGTTAATTTTCGTTTAATGTATGGGGAATCAAATGAGACATTTTATCGCCGTTTCGAACTGAAAAGGTTGCTGTCTGCTCATTTATGTGTGCATTCGTTATTATTTGAATTTTTTGTTCAAGTTTCGAATTCGGACTTCATCTGGAACGGAGAAGATAATCCCTCTGATACTGAAGAATAAACATATCAAATAACAATTGGTCTGTTTTGACTCTCAAGCATGCATGAATATAAGGTTTTGCTTGTAATAAGTGAATAAATGTTACTCTAAAACGAGTCATATTGCGTATATGCAAACATATTAATCTGAGTCACATTATCAGTTCATTGTCACTTTGATAAGTTTATAAAACTTGCAAAAAAATTGCTCCATGGGAGGATCGAACTCCCGACCTCAACATTAACCAACTAACCAACTGCGCCAATGGAGCACATGTGGATACACATGAGCCATAAATATCAATGCACATATGGGGAAAATATGCAAGGAGCAATATTCCGTATTATAAATAACAACGAACTTTTTGAAAATTGAGCGAATTTGATAAAATACCGGTAAAACGAGATAAAGTGGGAAATCGACGTTAAAATGTGGTATTTTACGGTAAAAATAGGTAAACTGTTCTAGCGCATTTTTCCCGGTTTGAATATACTCCAAACACGATGGATTGCTCAGTTTGGACACGCAGCTTCGATATGATGAACAAAAAACCATGGAAAAATGCACAGTGCTCACAAAACCAGCTTAAAAGATCGTGGTGTGGAGCCGTGCTATACGGTAGCATTCAAAAAGCGCGCTCTTTCTGCCGATCAATTTGAATTGTTACCGTACAACGGCTCCACACCACGATCTTCTAAGCTGGTTTTATGAGCACTGTGCATTTTTTCCATGGTTTTTTGTTCATTATATCGAAGCTGCATGGCCTAAATGAGCAATCCATCGTGTTTGGAGTATATTAAAACGAGAAAAAAATGCGCTAGAACAGTTTACCTATTTTTACCGTAAAATACCACATTTTAAAGATGGAGGCCCTCGAATGTCTATGCAAATATATAACATATCGGCTGTTCAAGGGCTAAATGATATGCAAGAAATTAGAACTTCCATTCGTGCATCCCTTGGTGTAGTGGTAAAGGCGCTGTCTAGTAAGCGCAACGTCGAGTGTTCGAAACCTATTGCCGTACTTTCTTATTTTCAAAATTTCGCGCCTTTGCCTGTACATCAAGCATGATTCATTCACGATTCTAGCGATCAATAAGCTAAATTAGCATAAACTAATTTATGTAAGGTATGCAGAATAACTTTTGCTATCTTTCTGTCTTCACAGTTTGTTCACGAAAATATTGCCCGGACACCACCTTTAACGTCGATTTCCCACTTTATCTCGTTTTACCGGTAGGTTTTATTTGGTGTTTAATGATATCTAAATACAAAAATACGTAAACTAATGGATAAACAATATATATTATAATTTGACAAATCATTACTACGATTTCGTAGCACCCCAAAACTACAGGAAATCGATAATCGATTGAGTAAGCAATTCCATCTTTTCCTATTATAATAACTGACAGAAAACTGAAGTAGGAATCGAATAACATGGAGAAGAACTGAAACAAATTAAAATATGCAGATGGAAAAAATACCTTTATATATATTATATAATCATTTGATATAATTTATTTGAAGTGCGATTTAAATTAAATATTTTTAGATATCTACACTCACATCGAATTGTCGAATTCGCTACTTCAAATGCATTTGTCTCATATACAAGAGAGCGTAACTGTCTGATATTTGAGAAACGTGAAGTAGCGAATGCCACAATTCGATGTGAGTGTAGATATCTAAAAATTTTTTACAAAAACCGCGTAAAAAAAGAAGATTACGTCGTCCAATTTATGAAAGATTATTATGGAAGATCTGGAAATTATTTCCACATGATTGATTGTAATTTTTCATTATATTTATTATTAATGCATTTGAATAAATATAAATGTCCCGAGTACATGCATTATTTTATCGTAGAATTGCAAGCGTAATTAAATTATTTATTAAAAGGAAGAATCCTAACTCACATAGCAGTTAAAATATAAATTGATACAGAATAAATGATACATAATTTCTGAACATTTCTTCGGTGTTGTTTCTACAGATGAATTCCAATTGGAATTAATACGCTACTATTGTGTTTTCTATGAAAGCTGGCCATAACAACAATGCAAGAGCGAGGCGATTGAAGAAGCTAGGGTAGGCACAAATAATTCAAAATTGCTAATAACTATTAGCTAGCTTTTGTATTCCCAATATCTTGGTTATGATTAGTACTCACTTCCACAAATTTTTGATACCGCTGGTATAAAACAAGTTTTTAAATATTTTTTTCCGATTTTACCCGAAATCTGCAACTTCTAAAGAAACAGCAATTATGAACGGCAATATTGTTATTCTAAAGTGAGGCATACCCAGCATGCTAGATCGAAAATAAGTCGCATGAGAAACATATAATTTTTTTTATTTTCTCTTCGACAACCGTGTGCCTCACAAGCTCTTACAGAAACTGATATGTATCTATGAAGATGATGGCAGTCTTCTTATAGAACTTGTTAACAATTTCACATCCGTCTCCGAGCCTTTCAAACGCATTTGTATAGATCTCGCGATGCTTATGTATAATTCAGTCCGATGGAGTGACAGACAACATATACTGACGATGGTGTTGCAGAATGCGTGTGTGTTAATTATTAAAAATAAGAGGGCAGATCCAGCACCTGAAATTGTCAAGTCTGCTCGTTTCATGATAATTGATGTTTTATTGATGAACTATCAATACAGTTCGTGCATGTTAAAGTGAACCCCCAGCCATGCTACAAAAATAATCATTCGCGCCAAAAAATCGTTTAAACGTGGTCTCGCCACGAATAATTCGAGTGGCACTTTGCCAAGTCTTTCCTGCGGTACACGCCTTTCTTACAGTTTATCATCATTTTGGTGTTTGTTCGTTTTGTTTATTTCTATTACATAATTTCTATTAATTATTAATGGTCTTCTTGCAAGTATATCGTACATGTAAAAATCATTGTATCATGAACGGTGTGAATGGGTCTGAACGGATCAGGCCGATCAAGATTTTGAGCGAGCGATTATGAGCGAACCGAACATTTTCGTAATGTCTCTTTGTTTTCATTGTTTTTTCTCTTATTCGAATCTACTACATTAAAAAAAAATTAGGCCATAATATTGCCATTTAACCAAAATCATTGCTTTGACGTTGAATAAACTGTTCCGATTATACGCTGAATAATTAGGTCAATTTTGGTTCATTGGGGCAAGTTCTTCAAAGTGAAATCAATGATTTTTGTTAAATGGCAATATTGTGGTCTAATTTATTTTAATGTAGTAGATTCGAATAAGAGAAAAACAATGAAAACAAAGAGAAATTACGAAAATGTTCGGTTCGCTCATAATCGCTCGCTCAAAATCGTGATCGGCCTGATCCGTTCAGACCCATTCACACCGTTCATGATACAATGATTTTTACATGTACGATACAATGCAAGTGAATGAGAATTCGTGAATAGAAGAAATCCTCCTCTAGTCATGTATTTTTCATCCAGGTTCGTATCAATCTTTTTTTTCTTTTTATACATACGATTCATGTTTATCTTCTATACTACTTTATCTTAAACTTCTGCCCTTTAGTTCTCCCTAGTTCTAATCATATTGTTCTTGCCTCCCCCATTTATCCTTATTTGTCATCTTCATTGATCCAACTCTCTTCCTCTGTTCCCGCATGTTCACTATTCTTATGTCTCTTCCAATTCTTCATCGATTGATATTTCCCTCTTCCTTTCTCATGATTTCTCATGATCGATTTAGATTAATTAAACTTATAATTTAATTTTATATAAAGAATAAAATGAGATTTTGACTGTAGTTTTTTTTCAGATTTTTTTTCAGAAGGAAGATCGAAAACTAGAGAATAAGATGAGATTTTGACTGTAATTTTTTTTCAGATTTAATTTCAGAAGGAAGATCGACAACTGCAGTTGGAGGAGGTAATAGATTAGATGTGTAGTAGAATTTGGTATAAGTTCACTTCTGTTTATTCACCTGTTGGTTGTCTTTTTAAAATTTTTTTCTTATTTTATGTTCTTGATAAAACATAAACTACCATTTTCACGTGTTACAGTATACATATTATGATAAAGATGGCCGATCGAAATGACCTTGATTTACACATTTTATACACGACATAATTTGTTTCAATTTCGCAGTAGTGATCAACCATTTGTTTCAATTTCGCAGTAGTGATCAACTCGGAAAGGACTTTCATCATGACTGTATATACAGTACAGTCAAGATAAAAAGCAATTAATCATCCATCCTTGATCAATCATCATTGTTCATCCAATCAAAATTCATTACTGGATAGTTCGATCATGTCAGTTTTGTAAATGTTTTGTGCATATTTCTTTGAATTGATTTTTAGCAAGTACAGTACATCCCGATCTCCTTTTGTACACGAGTGCCACTGCGGCGCCCTGCGACGCTCATTTGCGCTCATCATTTATTTCTGTGGGTACTGAATATTTTTCGATTCTCAAAGTCTTAATCATGAGTTTCCGTTATGAAAAGTTGTTTTAATGACTAAAAAAACTGAGACAAAATTTTTATTAAAGAGAAAAAACAATTAAAAGACAAATCACACTGGTCCGAAAACGATGGACACTGTAAATTTCGAAAAATATCTTACGGCGATCGTGCGATCGATGCGCAATATTACAGTATACCTTTCCAGTAAATAATTTCCCATCGTTTCGGATTAGTGTGATTTGTTTTTTTTTTCAGAAAATGCAAGAAGAGAGCGCTAAATTACACATTTTCGTTTGGCACCTCTGTGTTAAAGAATAGTACCCTCGAGTTTTTACGTGACTAAATTGGCCGGGCAGAGCTATAGATCACATTTCCCTGAATACAAAAACAATTTCCTCTAAAATTGTAAGTGTCCGGGAATGAAGTAAAAGGCGCGAGTTTTTGAATTTGAAGGACACAAATATATAAAATTTCAAAGAGGAATTGAACCACGTCGCGCTTTTACAAGAGTTATCTATGAACCCCTTCAAAGTTGTTTTCATAGTGGGATAGGAAGGAGAGGGTGTGGTTAGAGGAGGCCTCATTACCCGTCTGATATCCCTTTTCATAAAAATAGCAAAACATGAAAAGGCAATGTGCTCTCGTACCAAGCCATCATGTGATTTATACAGTCGATAAATAAGTAATAAATTTATGTATCTTACCATTTACTTCCACCGATAAAATTAAACTGGCGACTGTGTAGATGAGAGGTATAATAACCAATATAATCGGCACGACTAGCTTAAAGGGAGAGAAACGTTAGTCAGTGAAACGGATTGAATCATCTTACTCACGCATGGAATTTAGATGAGTCTATAGATTTCAGAATCATTTTAGATAACCTTTTAGCTTACAAAAGTATTTTCATCAACGCAATTTATCGTGGACTGATTTTTTCACGTTTCACTAAGGCCATTTTTCTCAGCTAATTTTTATTTATATCGTTTATTTTTCGAATATCTGACAGTGAAATGTTTATGATTAGCGCCATAAAAATTCGAAAATATTTCTGGCTGTTGATTAGATTACGGTATTTTACAAAGGTTTCTCTCACTTTAAAGATGGTAGCCCGCGAATATTCATATAAATCACTACACCCCTCTTGCGCGAGTGCAAAGTGATATGCGAAAAGTTGGGAGCTGCCACACATCTACCCCATAGCGCAGTGGTAAACGTTCAGACTCGTTGCCCGTTTGACACAAGTTCGAAACCTATTGCTGAATTTCTTCAATTGAACCGGCCTGACGGTTCATTGATGTCTAGCGATCAATAAGCTGAAACAGCGTAAAATAAATAGTGTACGTTATGTATAGGGGCCACAACGTGGATAACCGATTTTCGCTGAGAAAGTGGAAATTATATAGATTCGATGTGCCATGACCCCAATAAGACGATGCTTTTTGCCGTTTGTCGATATCTTGTCTCTGAGGCGAGATACAGCTCGAAAACCACGCGCGCATTGCACTGTTGGACGTGATCCGTATAGGACGGACAAACCAAATGACCGCGGTCGTTTGGTTCGTCCGTCCTGTAGCTTATAGGACGGACGAACCAAATGACCGCGGGTAATTTCAGTAGATCGGAAAATTTAATACTATCGGAACAAAAAATTGTGTTGTTGCGAAATTTTATCGACCGCCATTGTGCGGAATATGTCTTATTTCTTGTTTTGTTTTCAAACAGAAAAAAATATCGCTTTATACTCTCATCAATCAATCAAGTTCATTTGTTTAACGTTTAAGCCTAGGCGTACTATCCGCACTACTCTATTGATCCATTTAAATATTCTGTCGATTCGGTTACTATTCACACTCAGCAGAGTTCCTTAGTTAACGAATGCTTAGGCTTAGAGTCCGCACTACTCTATTGATCCATTTAAATATTCTATCGATTCAGTTAGTATTCACACTCAGCAGAGTTCCTTAGTTAAGGAAAGCTTAGGCTTAGAGTTCACACTACTCTATTGATCCATTTAAATATTCTATCCATACATTTTCGGCGACCTCACATAATTTATATATACTCAGGTCAGTGATGGTCTATCAATATCCCAGACCCTTCAAATGCGTGTGGGTACCTAGATTTTGGGACAAAAACGCGTGTGGGTAACCCGATTTTGAGATAAAACCGCTTGTGGGTACCCCAAAATCGTGAAAATTTCAAGAAAATCGTCAATTTATGGTCCAATTTTGCGGGTGGGTACCCATGAAAGCCGAATTTTTGCGGGTGGGTTCATCCCATGGGATAACCATAGACCATGTATGACTCAGGTGTTTGAATCCTTGCATGATCCAAGTAAAATTCGTGCAATTATTGGCATGATCATGCATGGAATATACTCGAATCATGCATGGATTATTTGTGATCATGCATGGATTCTGTCATTCCATGCATGATCACCGAAAATTCGTGCATGATCACGGAAGATCCATGCATGATCACGAATCATGGATATTCCATGCATGATCAAGCATGGAATGTCGAATCATGCATGATTATACTTGTATTCGTGATCATTCAAGGATTTCAACACCAGAGCGTGCATGGATTTTGTCATTGCATGATCACGGAAACTTCGTGCATGATTACGGAAGATCCATGCATGATCACGAACCACGGATATTCCATGCATGATCATGCATGGAATGTCGAATAATGCATGATTATACTTGTATTCGTGATCATGCAAGGATTTCAACACCAGAGTATAGCGGGTCGATTTTCAAAATATAAAGGGTCAATTTACCTAAATGAATCTCAAAATACCTTCTTCGCTTAAATTGTAACTTTTAGCGTAAAATGAGCGTAATATCATGGGTCGATCCTGAATATGAACCGTATATGCTGGGTCAATCCTCATATTTTGAGGGTATGAAAATGTATGATTCTATCGATTCACATGCAGGAGACAAGACGTATTCCGCAAAATGGGCGCAATTTGGCCGTACGCCGGATACAGACACGTATAAATCTGACAACGAGATAGTACATCATACACAAAAATACTAATTGCTTATACAAGATCCCTTTCGCTACAAAATCAATTAACCGTAGCAGTTTCATACATTCCCTTACAGAAACATCGAAAAAGAGTCTACAAAACAAGAAATAACACATAATCCGCAAAATGGCGGTCGATAAAATTTCACAACAACAAATTTTTTGTTCCGATTGTGTTACATTTTCCGATCTACTGAAATTACCCGCGGTCATTTGGTTTGTCCGTCCTATACGGTTAAGTACTGTTGGAAAGGCAGGAAAAGTGAGATGAGAGAGTGAGGGGGCGGAGTCTTGTCTCTCTCCTCTCCCTCCCCCCTCTCCCCCTTCCTTCGCGGTTTCTCCTTTCTCTGTCCATTCTCGGTCGTTTCTTCTGATTCTTTTTGTAATTTGCATTGCTCTCTTGAGTGATCATGTGTAATATATTTCTTTTAAAAAATCGATAATGTGTAATGACAGTAGAAACAAAGAAAATGACAGTTTATCAGAGGAAAAGACTGTTTATCAGTCACCAAGCACTTGTAAAAGACACATGACTACGAACATGTTTAAAATAAACGAGAAACAAACAAGAAACTAACAACGAAATGGAATAACAAATGCACTATTTGGAGAGAACACAAATCAGGAAGAGTAACAATTTCATGGGAACTAACATGATAATTAAAAGCAACATAATAATTAACAAACATAATAATTAAAGATTGATTGATAGTTGGCAAGATATCGATTGATTATCGATTAGTAGATCATCAACCAAGAGTTTTCAGGATAGCCTTACGCTGCTTGCCCTTTCGCTTCTTTGCCTTCTTAGGATCCAGAATCGCCGACTCGTCAAGGAGATGCGCCTAAATTTAATAACTCAGTCAGAGATCAGAGATTAAAGATCAGAGATCAACGGCTAAAGATCAAGGATCACGTTAATATCTCCTGCTGTTCTTCATACTCCAATTGCAGCAACTTCAACGCGGCCAGGTTCACTACGTATGCAGTCTAAATCGATTCATCGATAGTAAATCAATCAATAAACCGTGAGGATCAATCAATAATGTCAATAATGTATTCGATAATCAATAACACACATTTCTGCTTCCTTAACCACTCACTTATTAAATTATCGATTGGTATTTTCATATAAATCGAATACTAATTGATCAAAACCGTGCGGGATACGAACCAACTACTAACAGTAATAATGTTTTCATTGCTTGATCAGGCCACAAACTACGAAAAGAGCAAACATCAAAGATCACACTCACCTCCTTCTGCATAAATCCCGTTCGAATCTTGGCACATTCGGTTCCATCGCGCGTGACTCGCATCGGGAAGGCACTGTAATGACACTAATTCAGTGAACAACTTACATAATACATATTGTTCAAATATCAAAGAACAAACTACAAAACGAAATTTAAATAATCCTAAATCCTTATAGTAGATAGAATAAATAATAAATAAACAGATAAATTAATAATTCTGATATCTAATTGGTCGCTCCAAAGTAAAAGTAACATCAATAT
Organism: Parapristionchus giblindavisi; assembly: GCA_943737045.1. Taxonomy (NCBI): domain Eukaryota; kingdom Metazoa; phylum Nematoda; class Chromadorea; order Rhabditida; family Diplogasteridae; genus Parapristionchus; species Parapristionchus giblindavisi. The sequence continues at coordinate 682,487 of CALSFV010000204.1, forward strand.
TTGTAACATCAATATACTCAAATAAACTTAATTCTCCAATGAAATATCAACTCACCGTGATCCAGATGTATTCCAGAGGGATATCACCGTTGGGAGCCTGTCAACTCCAACAGCCTCCCATATCCCTCTCTCGCACTCCATCCGACATGCAGGTCCTAGAAGTACACAGGTATTATCAACACAAAACACTCAAATGCGCGATCAAAAGTCGAAAATGAAAGTGGAGAACCCCGAGGCACACAATGCTGACAGAAAAGTGAAGAAAGAGTCTTATTAAGAAGAGAATCTAAGTCGAACGGTGCAATTCGAGCAAAGTAAGTGTAATTCGCCAATTCAAAGATAAATATAACGAGTATATGGTGGCAACTGAGCAAAATGAGAGGAGCGATATAAAGACAATATAATAGACCATTTGTTTGATGACATCACTTACATAAACAACTTAAATATATAAAAACACGGCGGTTCAATGAAGAGAAATCCCTACATTTAACTTTGGCTTGTCTCGCGAATCGTAAAACTCGATGATAGGTCTAGCCAGAAGCCAGCGCCCAGATATACCGTAGTCAACTTTCGCGCTGGGAGAACCTAGAAGTTTTACTGCTTATCATCACTCGGTTTGCGATACTTTCTTTCTCCGGCAAGAGCTTCTTAGCTACTATCATTGAGCCGCCGTGAAAAAATATAACGAATTACTCAAAACGACTGTAGCCGTAAAACTCGTGACCGGGAAAAGGTAAGGTAATAGAAGGCATGTACGGATCGGAACGATTTATTTTTTGAAACGATGTAACTTTTTTTCAAAACCAAAACACAATTCATGGGTTGAGATATTTAGTTTGAATTTTGCCTAATTGTTACTTTTATGGGTACTGAAATCGAATAAGACTCGGCCGAGAATGCTGTGATAGCTAGAACAACACGAAATCGCACTTTCGTGATTTTATTTTGCGATTTTGACCTAATTAAGCTTAACACACCACTTCCGGCCGGGGTTCATTTAATAGAGCTCATTGATAGCTACAAAATGAGCCCAAACACAGGTCATGACGTTTAGAATTGAGCTTGTGTTTTACTCGTCTCGTTTTTTCGCCGATTTTGGGTGCACACAAAGTGGGCGGAGCTTGCGGCCCCTAGGTATGTAGAATAACTTTTGCTCTGTCTTCACAGTTTGTTCACGAAAATATTCGTGGGACACCACCTTTAAAGAAATACCTCAAAATACCTATGTCGACCTGATTTTACTATTCCTTGAAATTAATGGCTCGTTAAAAATAGTGGAAAACCGAAACTGGCGACTTTCCACCCGTTAAAAAAGCACCCGGAAAGTCGAAAATGGAAACACGAAATTTGACTTAGTGCGCGCGAAAAGAGTTGCGGGAATTCAAATTTCAAGGTTCCGACAGCGTATTTCCGCGGATTGCTTTATTAAGCGAGAAGGAAGTTGAATTTCCATTTTAACTGCTCAAAATTGATGACGGAAAGTTGGAATTTGAATTCCCACACCTCTCTGATCGCGCGCGAATTCAAATTTCGTGTTTCCATTTTCGACTTTCCGGGTACTTTTTAACGGGTGGAAAGTCGCCAATTTCAGTTTTCCACTATTTTTTAACGAGCCATAAGAAATATATCCATATCGACATCTATTAACAAATGACAACGCACCTGCAAGACAGCAGCTGTAACTGCTCGTATTTGATATCTGAAAAGATAATGAAAAGATCTCAGAAATAGGATTCTTTTGATCTAGCCACTAGTATGTTCCGGCGAGTGAAAAACTGTCATATTTTTAATGAACGTAAGATCAGTCAACGAAATCTATCTTCATTGCACAATCAATCATAATTAAAAGGTCAACGGACGAGTTTTATTTATTTAATGTTTTAGTTATTTTCCCATTAAATTTAGTTAAGTGAATCAATGAGATGGATTTACGTATTACTAAAAATATTTTATAGCTTTGTAAATTAAAAAAAAATTGCATTAAACTTAATAAAACTAACCTTCTAAAGGAGTGGCTCATAGTGTACATTCCACTGGTCAAAGTGGAAATCATGGACGTCACAGCCACGGCTAAAATCAGTAAGAGGGGAACGAAATTGACGATCGCACCTGGTGATAATGAAATTCGTTCGCATGAATAATTTTAGAAGTTTACCAATAAACGCAGACGCACTGAGCCAGCTTTTTTGTATCGATCCACGAACAGGATATGCAGTCAACCACGCATAGGAATGATCATCGAATTCCTAGAAATATGAAAATTTTAGAGGGATCCCACCTTTAACAAGGGAATTCTGGCAATTCACCCTGGAGTAAGTGACATACAACACTAGTATCGGTATTGCGGTGTTACGTTTCCAAAACTTGCGCACGCCGTAACCTCCGTCGTAACGACTGAGACGTTACGAAGACGTTATGGCGTGAAATTCCGACTTGACAGCCGTCGAGTCTATTTACCACGAGATTCTGGTATCCGAGAAAATCGATAACGAATATTGAAGGTATGAATACGGCTACGAGCTGATAAATGGCTAACCATGTCTACTCGGTTTTCAACTTCAATGTTACCGACGCTAGTAGTTTACTGGGTTAAAGCTGAAAACCGAGTCGATATGGTTAGGCATATCAACAATTCGTTGATAGCCGTGTTCATGCCTTTTTCTCAAATACTAGAAGCTCATGGCAAATATATCCAGTCAGAATTTCATACCGGTTCTAGTGATATATGTCACTAATCATAGCTCCATGGTTAGTTGCCAGCATCTCTTGTAATTGTCAACAACTATTTTTACACACTGATCACACACAAACAATTTTTTCCCGTTCATGACATAATATTAAGGAATTAATTGCCCGGTTAATGATTAAAGTTTACTGACATTGGAGATTGTAACTTTCATAGCTACTGAAATACACGATGCAACTATTGGTAAGTAGATGAAAAAGTAGCAAATCAAACATCCTTTGCTTGTTTTCTTACTGAAAACGTGCGTCTTGGTTGAAACCTTTTGAATAACCTGAATTTGTTGAATTTATCGCCAAATCTATTAAATATTTGTATATTACAATACAGTAGTTCACTGATTTTCTAAAACATTTCATGTCGTTTTACATATACATTTTACATATATGTATATACCACGCGTGTCGCGTAAGGTTCGAATAAACGGTGGCACATTGAAAAAGTCGAAAATGAGCAGAGGTTATTTTTTGGTAGTCCATAGGGTCCCTAACAACATGGCTCGAGCTTTTTTTCATATCTTCATTTTCAACGTCGAGAGACGACGTCAAACTTTTTGGAGGCCAAAATCGGCCGACTTTGGAGCTCTGTAGCTCTTCGGGGTGTGGTTTTGGTATCGAGTCATCAACAGAAGAATTTCCTGGAATGTCAAGGAGAATGCATTTGCATCATTGGCCGATCGATATTTTTATTAGTATTTTTGCAAATCGATTTTGTTGTATAGTTTTCGTAAAAATATATGGGCCGAAAGTTTTCAATAGCTCATTCGACAGAGCTCGACGAGAGGATTTCAATGGTATGCTGAATGTCTACTTTATCTATATGCGCTCGAGATATGTGGATTTCAAGGTTTCAATTGTGTGCGATCGCACGAGAGGAGAGTGACGCAGCCAGTGATCTACCCACTCATGTGCCTCCTGTAAACAATTCGCTCATTTTAATTAGGTTTGCTCTTGCTCTAGTAAATCTCCAAGTTATTATTGATAATTTTCTAATATTCATTTCTATAATTTAATTCATAATTCATAACCAATCGATGAATATTGCTCACCATAAATGCAAATTACAACAAAACAACAAATAGGAGTAAAATTCACAGGAATATTTCGTAACACTCTTCCTCGACTACCATCCTAATGAAGTCATCTTCGGGTTTTCCTAGAATCCCCTCATCCTCGTCCTGTCCCTCCTCGAAGACGTCATCGTCGATCTCCGAGTCCTTCGACTCCTCCACAGCTCTTTTTTTCCTGTTCAATCCACTGGTCGATCGAACACTCGACTTCGTCTCAGTGCTCTTCGGATACAATCGGAACCATGGTGACCTCTGACAGAGCTTTATCGAAAACATTTAGACTTTAAAAAATCAGCAAAAGAAAACTGCAGCAAGGGGGATCGAACCCCTGACAGCCAAAAGTAAGTGCCGACACCTTATCCACTACACCACACACAGTTGGTTTGAAGGTTGGTAGAAGTGTTCACCAACCAATCCGGAGGTAATGTGTAGAAATCCACACGAATTTCTCGATCAAAAAATATTGAAATGCTCATAACTTTCGAGCGCATATAGATAAAGTAGACATTCAGCATACCATTGAAATCATCTCGTCGAGCTCTGTCGAATGAGCCATTGAAAACTTTCGGCCCATATATTTTTACGAAAACTATACAACAAAATCGATTTCCACAAATACTAATAAAAATATCGATCGGCCAATGATGCAGATGCATTCTCCTTGAGATTCCAGGAAATTCTTCTGCTGATGACTCGATACCAAAACCACACCCCGAAGAGCTACAGAGCTCCAAAGTCGGCCGATTTTGGCCTCCAAAAAGTTTGACGTCGTCTCTCGACGTTGAAAATGAAGATATGAAAAAAAGCTCGAGCCATGTTGTTAGTTACCCTATGGACTACCAAAAAATGCATTAATATGTGGGGGTCAAAAAATGTGCCAAACACCCACGGATTTTACTCGATTCTTCAGCGACACGCGTGATACGCAGTACATGAATTCTTTCTTTCTTTCTTTCTTTCTTTCTTTATTTCCATCATAACAAATGAACAATAGGACAGATATGTAATAAATATAGGTTGATGGAGGTCCGTCGCGTTATCAGCGAATCGGTTGAAGGCAGCAGGGAAATGGGGTGGGAAATGGGGAAATGATGTATGGGGTGGATAATTATAAATGACGTAGAAGGGTGGGGGGCAAGAGGGGATCAATCTCAACAGAATTAAGGAAAGATTTAAAACGAATAGGAGAAGATGTAACGATATCAGTGGGAAGACTATTCCAAATATGAATTACTCTACTTGCACAGGTTGTCTTGGTACTGGGGATATTATAGGGTATGGTTATACGGAATGGGTGATGTGAAAAGCGATGACTACGATAGAGAGGAATTTTAGAATACATAAAAGAAACATCAAATTCATAATTCCTATTTAAAGAATTGTATATAAAAAACAAATCAGCAATAGAACGTCGTTTCTCAAGAGTGGTAAGGTTTAAAGCATTGAGCCGTGAAAGATAATCTACATATGGGATATTACAACGATAATACAAACGTTTAGTGAAATCACGTTGTAGTGATTCTATATCATTACATAAGTAAATGCTAGATGGATTCCAAACGATTGAAGAAGTTTCAATAATAGGACGGATGAAAGATGTATAGGCACGTACATAAACAAGGGGGTCGCTAGAACGAAAAGATTTAAAAAGAATATTGATCTTTGATCTGGATTTGGTAACTAACTTCTTGATATGATCATTAAAGGTGAGGTTGGGCGAGAATAGAACTCCTAGATCTTTAACAGAGGAAACAGCATTGAGAACACTATCATTAAGAATATATTGAGTACGTTGTTTGAGTGGGCCAAAGTTCATCACCGAGCATTTAGCCTCATTTAAAGACATATTCCATTGCCGAGACCATTCAGATACCGAATCAATCGCAAGTTGCAGGTCATTAGCATACTTAGGGACTTCAGCAAAAATCTTAAGATCATCTGCATAAATGCCATATCTAACAGTAGTAGGGAAAAATGAGGAAATATCATTAATATAAAGGATAAATAGAAGAGGACCAATACAACTTCCCTGAGGGACACCAGAAGTGACAACAGAGGGAGGAGATAGATTATTTTCAATAACAACATGTTGAGAACGATTATATAGATATGACTCAAGAAGGCAAATAATGTGGTTAGAAAATCCTAGATAAGATAATTTGTGAAGCAAAAGTCTATGATCGATAGAGTCGAAGGCCTTACGAAAATCAAAGTAAACAGTATCAAAGGATTTATGGGCTGAGATTAGGGAGAGATAATATGAATGAGTTTCAGCTAATTGAGTGGCAGTGGATCTATATTTACGAAAACCAGATTGATAGGGGTCAGACAGATTATGATCATTGAGAAAATCAGTGATATAAGAAATTAGTATCTTTTCAAAAATCTTTGATACAGTTGGAATTAAAGAGATAGGGCGAAATTGGGTAATGTTATTACTGGAAGTCTTTGGAATGGGTTTTACAAGAGCTTTCTTCCATATTTCAGGAATTTGGGTTGTCAAAAGTATCTTGTTAAATATAATTGAAAGAGGTGTGAGAAGGGCAGAACGGCATTTGGTGAATACAATATTAGAAATACCATCAGGAGATAAATTAGATTTAGGGACAAGTTGGCGAATTGCCAGAGAAATGTCGGTGGGAGAGATATAGGAAAGATCAAAGATCATCTGAGATGATCGTGGAGTAGGTGGAGGGAGAGGTGAGTGTTGTGGGGGAGTAGAAACTGATGAGAAAAAGACAGAAAATGCATTACACTTATCTCTATTAGATATTAGCATAGATCCATTGGTATCGATGATACCAGGAGTGGAGGACTTAGGAGGTGATAATCTGAGGTGATAAAAAGCAATTCCTCATTGAAATAACACAATTCTTACGTTAAATCTATACCACAAGCCGATGTTGTACGATATTCCGAAACAGTAAAATATGAATAACCCGTAAATCTAAATTCGAAATACATAATATCATGGATACAAATATATTTTATAATTTGACAAATCATTACTACGATTTCGTAGCACTGCAAAACTACAGGAAATCGATAATCGATTGAGTATATGATCCCCTCTTTTCCAATTACAATAAGTGACAGAAAACTGAAGTAGGAATCGAATAAAATGGAGAAGAACTGTAAAGATTCCATTATGCAATTTTTCAAAAATATACTTCTATATACTATTATCATTAGATAATATATATATATATATATAAATATATATATATATATATATATATATTATAATAGTAGATAGAGTAAGTGCCCTTGGAGGTTATGAATGTTTGCATGCTAATCAGTCATTTCGTGGCAACAGCTCCACCCAAGTTTTAGTGCAGAGACAAGGTAATAAAGGTATTTGCATAGTGATATAATTATGCTAACACTTTCTAGATCATCGTTTTTAAACATTTAAGAGTTTAAAAAATGATGACCTAGTAAGTGTTAGCATAATTATATTTCATTAGGACAATGAAAGAAAAATAGGCCGAAGTACCTGTAGCGCTACGAAATAAGGTAGATATCCTCTGTGCCGCTTATTACTCTTGATTAGGATAAAGACGAGAAAACTAGTATTGACAACCAGAAAGACGTATCCAGTGATCCGATTGTACCATATGATTATTGATTGAACAACAGGAGATAATGGTTCCACGCTCATTTGATAATTGCTTTTGTATAATAAATTGATTATTTAACCGAAACAAGGTAACAACAATAACAATGGTGCATGTTAACGTTTTCAAATTGCATCGCTCGTCAAAGCACCACATAGCGCGTCATAACTCGACTCGCTTTCTCGAACGTAAAAAAAGTGTGAGAAATTTGTATGCATATTACCGTAAGCTTAGATATTTTTTGGAGGTTAGAATACGAGATATCCAAAATATTTGGTTAAGTCTAAAACGTTTATCAAGATTAACTAAGCAGTGTTTCCACTGAATTCGAAGTGTCATAAAAGGGATCTTCTTTCTTCTGGACTTGTTCAGATTCCGAGTCGCTACACTTGGAACTTTTTGAACAAGGAGTGTCGAGAGATAACAAAATAGAAATGAAGTAACCGACGAAGATTTCGTTCAAACTTCGCACTTATTATTAGCGGGTTTCATTGAAGGCTCCTCTCTACTCCTGACTTGCCAAGGGTCTTCTAGGATGGGATCCTTTTGCGATGTTGATCTTGATTCGGTGAGAGAAGAAGAGACGAACGAGAGACGAACCACTCACAACCGTGACAAGTGCAAAGAATCGCTTTTTTAAGCGGGATTATTTAAATTTTCAAATTTTCGAATTTTCGAAGAAAAAAAAACAATTCTCTTTTGGAAAAAATAATACATTATAACCTCCCAACCATCTAAGCTATCGCTACTATAAACATAGCTTCTCAACTCTTTATTCATTGAGGAAAAACCCCTCGCGTTTTCAGATGTGATGCGGCAGGTGCTACATTCACCGCAAATTCGCTTAAAAGAGAGAGATATATGTTGTTCGAGATATGTTGCTTAACTGGACAACGATGGAGAAAGGTATGCTTATTCAAAACTAAAACACGCTTGATGATAACGGGGACTAGCGTTAGATCCGTTATATAGGAGAACAATCCTATAATTGTCGCGTCCTAGATAAAAATGGAGAGTTTGTCGTCAGTGTATGCCTCGTAATGCACTGCTTATAGGCTAACTTTCACCACTGTACGTGTTAGCGATTATTAGATCAATATGCGTAATTGTTGTGACTATGATAGAAGCAGGTGTTTTTTTTCATTCAGAAGAAATCTTTTATCTCGCGGATATACAACAAATGGTCTTTGCTTATTAATAACCAAAAAAACCATCAGATTACAATGAGGATATACAAAGTGTTCGAATATTTCAGAAAATTGATAATATTCATCAGTTCCTTAAATTGACATTACGGCATTGATGTAATTGCGAATATTTAAACTTAACAAAATATGTATGAAAATGTACACTTAGCGGCCGAAACACCATGAAGCACAATTATTATTATTTTTTAAATCACTCAAAACTTATTTTTCCAGGCCAATTCAGTCCGGAGTGCCTAATCTCTTCTTCGGACCTACTTTACCGCGTGATCTAGTCACTACCAATTTCCCTTTCGGGCGCCTTGGTGGGGCGGAGGCGGTGAAACGACCGGGAGTCGAACCCAGGGACAGATGGAATGATGGGGCGCGCCATAGACCACTACATACACCACTTGAAAGATCACTCTCCTAGCAGTGATCATCCACAGGACTTCGTGTGCCTTGAATAACGGGTTGTACCTTTACCTTTACCTTTTCAAAATTTATATTTAAAGTAGTGTTGTTGAGATTTTCCTTGTTCTCATCACAATGAAAAAAGCATATGCTTCTACCATAATCAACAATACAGTCGTCTAGTATTCTGATAGTCGCTAAAAACAGGTATAATTAATATATTTCTCTTGTTTCGGTTAATTTAACCACTTTCTTATACAATAGCAAGTATCAAATGAGCGTGGAACCATTATCTCCTGTTGTTCAATCAATAATCATATGGTACAATCGGATAACTGGATACGTGTTTCTGGTTGTCAATACCAGTTTTCTCATTTTTATCTTAATCAAGAGTAATAATCGGCACAGAGGTTATCTGCAACATTTCATACCGCTACAGGTACACCTGATTGTTATAATGCTAAACATAACATAATGCCTGTTAGTATGAATACATCGCAATGCAAATATATTTACTACCTTTATTTCGTAACTAAAACATTGGTTACAATTGTTACCACGAAATGATTGATTAGTATCTTCACCCATCCAAAGGTCACTTTTCATTTCATTTCATTTCAATCACATTTATCAAGAGTTTGTTAGGTCGAGGGCTCTGTTGTGCACGGTTTTCTAATTCCTGTTCATCGCTTCGCTTAGGAAGTTACATCCAACTCTCTCCCGAAAGATGCCACACTATCTTTTCGGGGGCCTCCCTTTTCTTCGATCACGGATCCGCTCCACTTCAAGCACTACTCATTCGCGAGCTTTTGCAGCCAGAGCCACTTCCTCTTCAGCGCTGTGCGCACGAAATCCTGAACCAGAGTCATGCCGCGCAACCGCTCTCAAGAGAAATGATCGGTGTAGTCCACCATCACGCGCTCCATTTTTCTTTGAGCCATGGATAGTCGAATCATTTGTGCTTTATTCAGTGCCCACCTCTCAAATCCATATAATACCGCAGGTAATATACACCCATTGAATAATCTACGCACATGTGCCATTGGAATACCCTTATTAACCATGAATGCACTATGTTTATGAAATGCCCCAAAACTTGAATTCGTCGCCCAGTTTTCCCTATCCTCTAATGAAATCTTTTCAGTTCTTCTCAATATTGTTCGATTCCTACTACAGTTTTCTGTCAATTATTGTAATGGGAAAAGAGGGAATCATTTACTGCCTCGATTATCGATTTCCTGTAGTTTTGCAGTGCTACGAAATCGTAGTAATTATTTTATATATTTTTATCTATGACATTTATTGACGAATTTATTTGTATTTTTTGCATTGAGATTTACGCGTTAATCATCTTATTGTTTCGGTGTTTCGTACTACACTGGATTGTGGCACAGATTCAACGTAAGATTTGTGTTATTTTTAATTTAAAAATTATATTTATTATAATAATTGCGTCGATAAATTCAACAACTTCAGATTATTCAAAAGGTTTCCACCAAGAAGCACGTTTTCAGTACAAAAACAAGCAAAGGCTGTTTAATTTGTTACTTTTTTATCATATTGCCAATATTGATGACGTATATGGCAGTAGCTATGAAATTGACAATATCCAATGTAAGTAAACCTTAAAAGATTCATTGAGCGGTAATTAATTCGTTGAATGCAATGTCCTAAAAGGGAAAAATAATGTTTCTGCAATTAAAGTTGGACTACCGCGAATATTTTCGTGAACAAATTGCGAAAACAGAAAGATAGCAAATGTTATTCTACACACCGTGCACTATTTATTTCAGTTTATTGATCGTTAGAATCATGAACGAATCATGATAGCAAACTCAGGCAAAGGCGCGCTTTTTGAAAATAGGAAAGTTCGGCAATAGGATACGAACCCGCGACCATGCGCCTTTTAGTAAGACGTTTTACAACTACGCTAACAAGGGAACGATGAGTGGTCTCATTATCTTCTTGCATATCACTAGACACTTGCATAAGCGAGATGTAAGAGACCTTTAAGAGAACATTTCGGAGTTGTTGACAACAAATGTCATATTTACAGGAAATAAATGATCCTTCTTTTGATTGGGTAACTGCATATCCTATTCATGGATCGATGCAAAAAAGCTGGCTCTGTGTTTCGGCGCTTTTTGGTGAACTTCTTAAATGATTCATGTCAACAACTTTCAGAAATTCTAGGTACGGCGATCAATATTGTTCCACTCGTACTGGTTTTAGCCGTGGCTGTGATGTCCATGATTTCCACGTTAACCGGTGGAATTTACACTATGAGCCACTCGTACAGAAGGTTATTGAATGTCCATTGATTAGTCAACGCATGAAGTATATTTATATATTATGAATTTCACAACTACAGAATACTCATTTATATTAGACATGTTCGGAAATCTGCCCATCTTCCAGCACATAATTGTATGGATAAATACATAAATTAATGAAAAAATAACTTTTGACTAGGAAGTTGTGTGCGATAAATATAGGAAAACGTTGACTTATTTGACGTTAATCAAAGAAAGAAAAGTATTATTTTTTCACTTGCCGTAACACACTTGATTTTTATTCAGATATCAAATACGAGCAGTTACAGCAGCTGTATTGCAGGTTCGTTTATCATTTGACAATTCACATGGACTGTTGTTTTAGAAAAATTTGATCGACATCTTTCAGGTTGTAGTGCCGATGTTATCGATTGTTATGCCTCTCAGCAACGCAGTCGCTAGTGTGCTTTTCTCGGTGGAAAGCAATGGTAAGATACATAAAATATTGATTAAATATATTTATTCGTATTTATTCACCGTATTATAACACTTGCTTGCGCGGTACTAAAATAGGCAAAAGGGCGTTCGGCGAAGGCCAGATGGGTTTGGTGGTCGTTCCTCTCTCCTTTCAATCACTTCCAGTCTAGCCTTCGGCTATTTTACTTTTCAAAGAACTGCCTTTGTGATTATTCGCACAGAGATTTTTACTCAAGAATTATCGTAAATTTCATAATTTTAGGTTATGCATCTCCCCTCTTATTCTTAATAATAAATACTCACGCCTTCTGCAACACCATCGTCAGTATATGTTGTCTGTCACTTCATCGGACTGAATTATATAAAAGAATCGTTAAATCTATACAAAAGCGTTTGAAAGGACGGAAGACGGATGTGAAATTGTTCGTTCTATGAGAAGACTGCCATCATATTTGTAGATAGCATAAATGCTAGCATTCGACATTAATGTATTTACCGATTTTACCGAATAATTTGGCATAAAAGTTTGGCAATTTTTCCAGTACATAAAAAATGTGTCGATCCGTAACTTTTTGACTTTGTCAGAGCAAATTGGGTGCTTCTCGTCATTTCATACTGAGTTTTCGAAACGAAAAATTGTTTGAGAGAAAAAAAAAGTGCGAGAGAATTATCGAACTGAAAATCGTCAAAATATACGCAATGATCATCCACGTCCATCATAGTTAACACTGCAGTTGTCTAATCTCATGATATGTGATCGCTAACAACTAACATGATTCATATATTTCACTTTTTTTGGGAAAAAAAAGATAATTTTCGTATAAAAGCAAGTATCACAAGTGCCTTAATCAATAATCAAATGTTACAGGAAGTTGAACTCGCTTAAATTTATATTAGTGAATAAAGTTATACTATCATTGGAATCAAATGATCCGTCATATTGATCTTTTGCATCTTTGACGACGTTCTTATCACACTGTTTCTGTAACAATAAGAATGAAGAGATGTAAGAAACACGTTTTATGGCCGTATATCGCATTTTGTAATCCCAATAACACGCCTAAGGTTGGTAGTCGTTACAATAATTTTTCGGTACCGCTGGTCCGCGTGGTATGATGCCCAAAAACAATATTCGGATACCATAATGATCCGGAATTTTTATGAGAAGAGATATGGAGTTTTTTTTCCAGAAGTACTACAGCTGATCTACATGGATGGCGGCAGTTCTGAGCTTCAATACAATTTCACATAGTTCTTCGGTCCTTTCAAACGCATTTGTATAGATTTCACGATGATTTTATATAATTCAGTCCGATGGAGTGACAGACAACATATACTGACGATTGTGATGTAGAAGGCGTGCATGTCAATTATTAAAAATAAAGGACAGATCCATCAACAAAATTGTCAAATATGGCCAGATAATTGTTGCTAGATTTCGTGAGCCTTGGGCATACGAAGTGGATCTAGTATTTCGTATGAACTGGGCTATACTTTTTTTTTGAAATTTCCATCACAACATGAGTGCGCTGCTAAACCAAGCAAATCTGCGATGCTTTCAATTTTTAAATACTTTAGAATAAAATTACCACGGTCAAGACAAAATGCTGCCACCGCTGTTCTAATGGTATCCCGTTTCAAAGATTGTAACATAAAAGTAACTCCCATGCGGAAATAGCAATGCGTCGAATGTCAGATAGGGAAGAGAGTGATTGAGAGACCAGCTAGCACGTTTATCCTTGTATATTTATCAGTGAATACTTTGTTTCAACATTACTCCACCATGAGAAGTGAAATGTGCTTACGCTTGTATCAAGCAAGTATCTTACTGTTGTATTCAAAATTTGAATATTGCATGCGGTAGCATTACAATATACCGATGAAATTCAGTAAATTGTGTTGCACTATCTAGAGTCAATCATTAGTTTTCGTTTCTGTGACATAAGGAATGATATCGGAACTAACAAGGATCGGTACACTTTTCATATTAAAAAAAACATTATTCAGCCCATAAAACGCGGGGCGGCATAGGCGTGCACACGAAGTCCTGCGGGTTATCACTGCTAGGCCAGTGATATTTCAAGGCCAATTCAGTCCGGAGGGCCTAATCTCTTCTTCGGACCTACTTTACCGCATGATCTAGTCACTACCAATTCCCCTTTCGGGCGCCTTGGTGAAGCGGAGGCGGTGAACGTTTGTACTACTAGGTAATTCTTTTTTTATTATCAAATATATCATAATCGTATATGATAATTGTAATCAGACGGTTTCATAGGTTATAAATGAGCAAACACCATTGTCTATGGACAAGAAAAGAGACAATTTCCTTATTCTCATGACAATGAAAAAAGCATCTGCGTCTATCATAAAAATGTAGACAATGCAGCCGTCCAATTTCCTGATTGTCGCCAACGACAGGCATAAGTCACGTGTTTCTCTTGTTTCGGTTAAGTTAACCATTTTCTTATACAATATCAAGTATGAAATGAGTGGGCAACCGTTATCCCCAGTTGTTCAATCAATAATCGTATGGTACAATCGGATTACTGGATACGTGTTTCTGGTTGCCAATACTAGTTTTCTCATCTTTATCCTCATCAAGAATGATCAGCAGAATAGAGGATATCTGAAGTATTTCATAGCGCTACAGGTACTTCGGTTTACTGCAGTTCAGCATTGTGTTATACATAAATGTTTTTTTTTAAAAAATGATGACCTAGTTTCAAATTCGAGAACATTTCTCATTCGAGAAATTTATCTCGATGTTTTTCTCTCGCACCTTTTTTTTCTTTTTTTAAAAATCTTTTTTATCCTCTGGTATTATAGAATTACAAAAGTTTTTCATACACCAGGTAAATGTCGAACTTAGTAAACGTATCCACCGTTGAGAAAAATGCACTCCAATATTGTCGCCAGTTTTCAGGAGGTTTTTCCGAGCGTTTTTACATGCATATAATTTTAATTTTGCTGAAAGCTCAATGAAATGACGAGAAAACGCCAAAAAAATTCAATAAAATAAGCGAAAATTCTATTTCGCGCGAAGAAGTAGACGGAGTCAGAGTTCTGCGCGGCAAAGAGCGGAAATTTGCATTATCCGGACAGTTTAATTCTATTATACGGTGTGCATCCTAAGGACATTTAATCTATCTGCTAATATAATATATTATTTCAAGTGTATAAACTGCCTAAAATATTCTTGTGTTTATTTGCATAATGTAATTCTTTCAGTTCTTCTCCATTTTATTCGATTCCTACTTCAGTTTTCTGTCACTTATTATTATGGGAAAAGAAGGAATCATTTACTCCATCGATTATCGATTTCCTGTAGTTTTGGAGTGCTACGAAATCATAGTATTGATTTGCCAAATTTAAATATATTTTTATGCATAATAATAATAATAATAATAATAATAATAATGATAATAATAATAATAATAATAATAATAATAATAATAATAATAATAATAATAATAATAATAATAATAATAATAATAATAATAATAATAATAATAATAATAATAATAATAATAATAATAATAATAATAATATATGTATTTTTGCATTTAGATGTACTCGTTATTTATATATTACTGTTTCGCCATATCATATTACATTGGCTTGTGGTACAGATTCTACGTAAGAATTTTTTATTTTATTTTCAATATAAAAAGCTTCTTAGTGAAAAACTGTATAATAATATACATATAATAATTGTTGCGATAAGTTCAACAAATTCAGGTCATTCAAAATGCTTCAACCAAGAAGCACGTTTTCAGTACGAAAACAAGCAAAGGATGTTTAATTTGCTACTTTTTAATCTATTTACCGGCAACAATTGCGTATGCGACAGTGGCTATGAAATTGACTACTTCCAATGTCAGTAAGCCTTAAACGATTCATTGACGCGCGGGTATTCCACAAGTAATTGCACTTATTTCTGCACCTACTGTGGAACCCTCTTTTTTTCGGTCGCGAGCTATTGCTATACCCTTTAAAAATTTTTCGTATTTCGATGGAACAAATCTGATAAGTTTCATTGGCGAACTCTTTTTTTCCGTGACCATATTTTTTTTTATTTTGACATATTTTCACCAAAGTTCGACATGTAATTCTTGAAAAAACCCAAGGTCGTCCTCCCAGTTCAAATGAAGACTTGGTCTTCGAACTGCCACATCTCAGCAGAGTTTGAGAGAGTTGGAGCAGGCAACTGATACTCCAAGATCCATCATCCTTAACATGATCATTCGGACTTCTCTTCGCCCCAAGGTACCTAAAACGATTTCCCATGTCCTCTCAGTATTACAGCTCAGACACGGAAATCTCCACTTCACCTCTTGATCCACTGATTGGGTGAAGTACATTGCCTTCCAGGATGATAAGTGGGTGTCGTACAACTCCCCCGATATGAAGATGGAATAAATTGGTGCCTGAATGAATGGATGCTAAGCCCGCCCTTCAATACAGTCCGAATGGAAAGAAAGATTAGCTATCATTCTTCATCTTCTCTATTGGTGGTCCCGATTGGCTGAATATTAAAGGGAGCGAAACCTTTGTCAAATATCGTAACCTAATCAACATGGGAAAAAAATCAGTTTATGATAAATTTCGTGGGTGGGTACTTCTGTAAGAAAAAACGTCATCTTAAATGTGGCTCTGGCTTGAAATATATAGACTCAAAGTTTTCCGTGCGGGAGTTAGATGATTTAACCCGTTTCACTGACGGAGGTTACTCTCTCTTTAATGCCGTTCTCTTCTGACAATGAGAACAATTTGACGAGATTCTGGAGCGATTTCTTTTCAGCCACTTCGTGTGAGGAAAATCATTGCTTTGAACCGACAACGCGAGTACACATCACGCTAACACGATGCAGGCTTAACTGGTGAATATAGAGATTGACTGGCTTCATTATCTGCCATATTCCCCTATAATGTCCCCTTGTGATTACGATGCCTTCCGATATCTCGAGCGCTAAGGCAGAGGAAAAACCTTACGGATGCACGCCGATGTGAAACGGCAGATCGACCAATGGATTGCCTAGCTCCCTAAGGAGTTCTGACAGAACGATACAATTTATGTACATACCTGCGGGATGGAGCACAGTTAAAGGGATTGAAACCTTTGTCTACGGTTTCTTCAAAGTTCTACGCTCTCTCGTTGTTGGAAGACAGATAAATAGTGTGCACAATAAAGAGGCCATTGAAGGATGTCACTCTTCCTTTAACGTGGACAGTATATCATCATTTGAATGCACCTACTTCGTTTGTTATTTGAAAAATAAGGAACAAAAGTGCAAAGACTTTTGGAACACAAAAAAATACTTTAATATTACGTCATTAAAAATGCAATAATACGAGCATTTCAGCATTTATGATTATGAATGTTGCACTTCATGATATTTACAGGAAACAGATGATTGTTCATCTCCGTGGGTAACGGTATATCCTGTTCGTGGATCGATACAAAAAAACTGGCTCAGTATTTCAGCGCTCTTTGGTGAACTTCTAAAATAACTCATGAGATCCATTTTCGTTTTCTCCAGGTCTATTGCTCAATTGGGTTCCCCTTACACTGATTTTGGCCGTGGCAGTCGCTTCCATGATTTCTACTCTGAACGATGGAATGTACGCTATGAGCCAATCCTTCAGAAGGTTAGACTTACTAGATTTATTACTTCTTTTTTTTAAATTCCCACTACTATATAAAGCTTATTAAATTGACATGTACGAAAATCCATCCCAGTCATGCACCATTAACCACACCGCTCATGTGGTGTTAATTTCTTGTAAATGGAATTGTAAATTGCAAAATGGGTGTTAATTTTTTCCACTTGTAAATAGCATTGTAAAAAGCAAATATCTCGGTTCTCTGACTAGTTAGAGACTTGAAACTTGGTTTTTAGGTTTCAAACCACGAAAAAAGCTTATAAACGAAGTTTCAAGTCGCTATCTCTACAGAGAGTGGAGATATTTGCTTTTTACAAGAATGTTCGAGTTTTTCCTGAAAAACCTTGTAAAAAGCAAATATCTCCGTTCGTAGTAGAGCTAGGGACTTGAAACTTCGTTTATAAGCTTTTTTCGTGGTTTCGAACATAAAAACCAAGTTTCAAGTCTCTAACTAGTCAGAGAACCGAGATATTTGCTTTTTACAATGCTATTTACAAGTGGACAAAATTAACACCCTTTTTACAATTTCCAATTCCATTTACAAGAAATTAACACCGCATCACTAAAGTTTATGGATTAAAGGTGGACTCCCGCGAATAATTTCGTGAACAAACTGTGAAGGCAAAAAGTTAGCAAAAGTTATTCTACGTACCATACGCTATTTATTATATGATAATTCAGCTTATTGATCGCTCGAATTATGAATGTATTGTCCGTATAAAATGTACTTGCATAATTGCCTTGCTACTGCTGCTAAACAGAGAAACTCTCCACTTTTTTCCTTCCTTCCTTCCTCGCTCTCTCTCTGATCTACCTACTATCTCGTTTGGATTCCTTATCTAAACATAGAAACACATTGTGGCTGTGGCTGGCTACTCTCGTACCAAAGAAACAGGTGTATTTTATATGGTGAATATCATGGTAGCAATCGCAGGCAACGGCGCCCTTTTTTGAAAATAGTAAAGTTTGGCAATAGGATTCGAACCCAATTCCTTCGGTTTCTTTTTCGACTAAGATTGATAATGAATAATAATGATAATAATGAAGGCAAATCTCGTTGACTTACGTGCATTAAAAATTTCATTTTTCACTCGCCAGCTAGAGCAATATGATAGAATTTGTTTGATATATGATATTTTTATGATATTTTCAGATATCAGATACGTGCAGTTACAGCTACGGTGTTGCAGGTGTGTTTATCATTTTCTAATGTTAGATATATAAATCGAAATGGTTTTTCTTGCTGGCAGGGATTGTTTTACCAAAAAAACAAGTAGGCATAATTATGCGATATTTCTTTGAGCTAGTCATGCCGACTTTTTCGATTTGTATACCTCTCAGCTACACAATAGCCAGCCTAATTTTCACGATGGAAGGCAGTGGTGAGATACATAAATTTATCAACATATACAGTCCAGCATGATCACCCTCCCTAAAGGCTGGCCTCCGCGTCATGATTAACTCTGGTATTTCCAAACTAGTAGTTGACTTACGTGACGTCACAGACTAGCAGTTTCCTGTTGGATTACTAGAAGTGAAAGAATATTTGACGAAATGCATTACAGTATATATACCACTTCTAGTAAACTTACGTTTAACTTGCCGTAGGCTTGCAAGTCTACGGCTAGTGGGAATGATAAGAAAACTACTAGTTTGAATATACCAGAGCATGTCGCCTCATATCGCATCTTTCTAAAAGATTACGGAAAATATTGATATCTCATCTGTAAAAAAATTAGGGCACTTTTTGTTAGTGTGCTCGAGTCTTTGGCAATCTAGCACCAATTCTGATCAACTGTTCATTTTGGATTATTTTAGATGATCTCTCTGCCCTCTTATTTTTAATAATTAACACTCACGCCTTCTGCAACACCATCGTCAGTATATGCTGTCTGTCACTGCATCGAACTGAATTATATATACGCGTCGTTAAATCTGTACAACGGCGTTTGAAGGGACCGAAGACAGTTGTGAAATTGATTCAAAGTTCTACGGGAGGACCATCATCGTTTACGCAGATTGCACGAAGCAGCATCTGTAAGTTTAGTGAAATCTCCGGCGCGACTGTATACAAATGCGTTTAAAAGGCCCGAAGACGATGTGAAATTGTTTCGAATTTGTTTGAGCAGACATCCACCGATGATCATCGTATTTCCGGTACGGTGCCTAAACAGGGATTCCAAATTAACTGAAATCTGTAATTTCTTAATGAGAAGAGATACGTCTTTTTGAAGGATAATGCGTAAAGTGAAGCATAGGCCGCATGGTAAATCCGATTGAAAAAAAAACAAATTTTTTTTTCGAATTCCTCTTCAAAATCGATATCTTTTTGAATACGCCGACTCAATTTTTTCTCCAGATTGTGGTGAGGTAATACATTTTTACCTATTTCGATGACAAATATGTCTAATATTATATATAGTCTTAAGGAAAATTGACGAACTTAAAAAGGTATCGTGTTTTAATGAGAAAATCGGAAAATAATTTTTTGATATTTTTCTTAGCGATTTTTTTCGATTTATTATTATATTATATTATCAACGTGCGTATGCACGAAACGAAACACATAAAAGTGACTAGTGAAAATTCATGAAATTTAAATGTGATTTATTGGGGGAGGGTCAGGGTTTGATATCTCGGGGGTGGAAAGGGTGTTCTCTCATAGGATACAGTGATCCCTCTATCGCACGCGTATGCGTCACTTTATGTATATTACTTCAGAACAATATATTGGCGAGAAAAAAGTCCATTTTGGATTCCGAATATTGCAGCACAAAAATGTGGTAGCGAATGACTACTAACAATAAGTTATTTCGAATACAACGACGAGCTAATAATAAATACATTTAAAAAATTGTTTCAGAAAGCACGCGACAACAAGACTACGTCGTCAAACTTATGAAAGATTATGAAATATCCACCCTTCATTTTTTTTTAAATTAAAAAAAACAGGGCCAACCTTCAGTACTTTACTGAGGGTATCTCTATTGAGCGGTAACTCTGGCTTCGAACTGAAGAGAAGGATATTTTTGTTGTATGCAGCTATCTTCAAAGAAATATTATTCATAATAAAGAATTATACATCTCATTCCCATGCACATCACCCATGCACATCAGAGCCTACTCTTGATAAATGTTATTAAACAAAAAAAACATCTCATTCACTGTACTACTTGAGCGCATGTTATCACGAAGATTATCATTTTGCTTTTTTCTTGTAATGCATCGTTACATTTGCGTGACGCTCCTACGCCGTCACAGAAAACATCGTTACGTTTGCCTTACGCACGCGTCGACGTAAATTTTGGAGTGTGTTGGGTCCCAAGTGGTAACCATGATTGTCACCAGGTGTACGGTAAAAGGTTACTGTTGGTTACGGTAACTTCTTAATGTCAATCAGGATTTTCCACTTAGAACCCAACACACTCCAAAATTTAGGTCGGCGCGTGCGTAAGGCAAATGTAACGATATTTTCCGTGACGGCGTAGGCGCGTCACGCAAATGTAACGGAAAATGAACCGAGTTATGACAATTTCCGCGGTAAATCACAAGAAAGTCGATAGGCCTTCTCATGACCCCCAACCACATCCACCAATCGACTTTCATCCAAATCTGAGAGAAAAAATTGTCCTAGTGGCAGGCGCTCATACACTTTTACCGGAGACCCGTGATAAGGGAAGTACTGGACTTTACGGAGGAGATTCTGAAATCGACCCATACGCGCATGTACAGCTACATAGGTGAGGTATGGTATGAGATCCGCACTTTCTTTTCATTCAATTTCATGTTGTATCATCATTTTAGGAAAAATTATATCAATCAAGAAGATAAGAGTCGAACCAGGGGTGTAATGGACAGACGAAATGTCGATTTTTCGGCTCTGGTAGATCATCCTAGCAACTTTCGAAACTGCTTTTGAGCATTGCTCACCTAGCTGCACATGTGCGTATGTGTCGATTTCGAATTTCCTCCGTAAAGTTTAGTACGTCCTTTGTTAGGTGTATCCAAAATTGTTGGTTGAGTCTGAAATGTTTTCCTCCAATAGCATTAAAATTATCATACCGTTATAAAATATGAATTACCGCGTTATTTGCGCGAGATTTTGTAAATTTTGAATTTTCGAAGAAAACAAATCAACTGTGGCGCATTGTAGCCTCCCAACTAGCTAATCGCTGTTATAAACATAGTTTTTAACTCTTTATGCATTGACGGAAACACCTCGAGTAATGAGGCTGTGCAGCGATCCATTCACGGTAAATTCTCTTACAGATATGTTTTTAACTGGTCAAAGATCAGATCGAAGATCAAAGATCAGAGAGAAGTCAGCTTATTCAAAACTAAAACACTCTAGTTTCCGTTCAAGATGGTAACGGAGGCTGTCGTTAGACAAGTTATATGGGAGAACATTCCTCTAATTATCCCGTCCCAGGTAACACTTGACTTAAATATGAGAGAGTTTGCCGTCAGTGTATGCCGCATGATACACTGTGAAAAGGAGAACGTTCATCACTTGTTAGCGATTATTAGATCAATGTTTTGTTAATTACAACAGTACTAACAGAACTGACGTGGACATGATGCGCTGACAAAAACCCTTGTTTGCATGCTGTGCTGTAAGCAAATGCGATTTTCACTGCTCACAGTAGAGCTATGAAAAAGTGAAGTGAAGTGACATGAAATGTGTATTTTCTCGAGTACTTTAAGATAAAATATGAAAATGGAACTTTTTAATCCTAAGGAATTAATCGCGTTTCGCAGTTCCGGAAAAGATTTTCTTGATGGCTCAATGGATAGTGCTCGTTGAGAGCTTTCGATTAAGCTTTTAAGAGACTTTGTTCATTTGGGTTTGATTGAAGGACGTCGAAAAACCCGCGCTTGAATGTTGGTAGAGCTTGAGGACGAGGACATTCCTCCATTCAAAAGACAGAGAGGTAACCCGACATGTCTTCTGTCTGCGGCCTTTGTTTTCCTTTCTTTCTTTACCCCGTTGTGGCATAGTACAATATGTATTCAATATGTGCAATCATCCGTTTGCTTATCTGTGTTTAAATGTGTAATATTATTCATGAACCTGCACAATAAAGTATTATTATTGTTGTTGTTATCTATAAATATGATGGCAGCCTTCTTATAGAAATTGTAATCAATTTCACATCCGTCTTCCGTCCTTTCAAACGCTTTTGTATAGATTTCACGATGCTTTTATATAATTCAGTCCGATGAAGTGACAGACAACATATACTGACGATGGTGTTGCAGAAGGCGTGAGCGTTAATTATCAAAAATAAAAGGGCAGATCCATCATCTAAAATTAAAATTATCAAATACAACCGTTTGATGAGAATCGTTGCTAGATTGTGAGGGCCTTGGGCATACCAAGAGTGGCCTTCGGCACACAGATTCTATTTTTATGAGTTTGATCTTCCTTTTCATAAACACTATTAAATTAATAGTATTAATAGATGTACAAGAATAAGTATGCATGCACTTTAAATATAATTTTTTTGATTAAATAAGTTAACTAGCAATGTGCCCTATGGTGTTTCGGCCGCTACGTCTATAAAATCATGAAAAGGACAATGTGATCAATATCGGGCAAGTGATTTATATATTCAATAAATAAGTCAACATTTTATCTTACCATTGACTTCCATCGAGAAAATTAAACTGGCGACTGTGTAGCTGAGAGGTAAAATATCCAATACAATTGGTACGACTAGCTTAAAGAAACATCTCAAAACATCCATATGTTCTTTGTCAAACTATTCCTTGTAAGTAAAACATATTAACCATGTTAATTTTAATCATTTAATGGCGAACGCACCTGCAACACAGCAGCAGCAACTGCTCGTATTTGATATCTGAACAAAAATATAATGGAAAGAGCTTCGCAATCAAAATATATTGCTCTAGCTAGTATGATCTGGAGCGTGAAATGATCCATATATTTAATGAACAGTCCACGAGATCAATCTTTATTACACAGTCAGGGATGTGAAAAATTTCCCCGCCTTTCCCTAAATTTCCCGAATTATCCGGACTTTTTCGGGAAAATTTATTTCCCGATTTCCGACAAAAAAATCAGGAAATTTGTTTAGTGAAAAATTGAATTTTCGATGGAAAAATGATTAAAAATTAGTAGTTTCTGAATATTTTTCGCAAATTTTGTAAAAAAAAATCAAAAATGTTGATTCTAACATAATCTCGAAATGAAGTTTTCGAACAATCATTCCTTATTATAGTGCAGACCTATTGTGAGGCCTTTCGTAGATCAATTACCAAAAAAAGTCAAAAACGATTTATCTAGAATTTTTGCTAACCATGAACAGATCGAAAGATTCTTAGAAAATAGCAGTTTTGAATAGAAAAAAATGATCTTATATGAGCTACAAGCAAAACATAAGATTTTCCCGAAATTTCAAGATTTCCCGACTTTCAAAACCGGGAAAAATATTTTTCCCAAATTTTCCCGAAATATATTTCCCGCTCACCCATGTTGCACTGTCATTCCTAGTAGCAAAATTAACAAAACTAGCCTTCTGAACGAGTGGCTCATAGCATACATTCCACCGGTCAAAGTGGAAATCATAGACCCCACAGCCCCGAACAAAACCAGTAAGAGGGGAACCAAATTGATGATCGCACCTGGATATAATGTAAATTGTTCGCACGAATTATTTTAGAAGTTTACCAAAAAGCGCTGAAGCACTGAGCCAGGTTTTTTGAATCGATCCTCGAACAGGATATGCAGTCACCCACGCAAGAGAATGATCTTCTATTTCCTGTAAATATCTTTATGTTTCTCACCAAAGGATCACTTCATGCATGTCATCGAACCAACTTTTTTTTGCGATAAACAAGAAGTAATGAGCGGCCACCCATGCACGTGAGAGCGTATTCTTGAGGGAGTGTAACCTCACTCAATGATCTCTACATTGCTCACATTATTTCTCTGTTCTCTAACAACGAGAGAGCGTAGAGCGTTGAAGAGACCGTTGACAAAGGTTTCGGTCCCTTTAAAGAAGGAGACCCTTGAGTAGGCATGACTCACTCCCGCCACGATACGCATGTCACCAACTATGTTTTGCACAAAAACCAACTGCAAACGAACCCTTTCGTGACGTAAAGTAATTAATTGCCCAGAAATTTAATCAATTAAAGCTTATTGCTACTGACATTGGACATTGACGCTTTTACTGCTACTGAAATATATGCTGCAACCAGTGGCAAATAGATGAAAAAGTAGCAAATTAAACAGCCTTTGCTTATTTTCGTACTGAAAACGTGCTTCTTCGTTGAAACCTTTTGAATGACCTGAATTTGTTGAATTTATGGCCGCAATTATGATATGTGCATTAAAATTCAGTTTTTCACTGATTTTCTTAAAAGTTTCATTTCGTATCGCATTAAATAAAATTGTTTGAAATCTTTTTTCTTTTGCTAAAAATAATATTACGTTGAATCTGTACCACACGCCGATGTAGTACGATATGCCGAAACAGTAAAATATAAACATCGCGTAAATCTAAATGAAAAAAAAAATTCCTTTATTAAATTTCTTTATTTTTTTTAATTGGGAAAATCATTACTACGATTTCGTAGCACTCCAGAACTACAGGAAATCGATAATCGATGGAGTAAACGATTCCTTCATTTCCCACTACAACAAGTGAGAGAAAAGCGAAGTAGGAATCGAATAATATGGAGAAGACCTGAAAAGAAAAGAATCATTTGATATAATATATTATAATATTAATATTATCATACATAGAGTAAGTGCCCTTTGGATGGTTGCATGCGTATGCATACTAATCAGTCTTTTCGGGGCAGCGATCCTACCCAATGTTTTGGTGCGGAAATAATAGTAATAAAGGTATTTGCCCTGTGATGTATGCATACTAACATTGCCTTCACCATCGTCTTTATGATCATTTTTGAGCATCACAATATGACAATCAGTGGACACTGTCGTACCTGTAGCGCAACGAAATAAGGCAGATATCCTCTATGCTTCTTATTACTCTTGATTAAGATAAAGATAAGAAAAATAGTATTGACAACCAGAAACACGTATCCAGTAATCCGATTGTACCATACGATTATTGATTGAACAAGTGGGGCTAACGGTTCCGCACTCATTTGATATGGTGTATATGAAAATGTTTATTTAACCAAAAAACGAGCAAAACTTGTGTTATATTTGTAGTTAGCGATTATCAGGTTGTAGGACGAATGCGTTCTTGATTCCGAAGGAGGCAGGTGTCCATCATTGATTTTTTTCCAATATGATCATTATTTATCAGAGAGACCAATCCATATGTGTTTTGTAGGTAAACGTTGGTCTCTAGCACAATCATATGCCTAGTTTGTACTTGCGCTTTCGTCGTTGCACTTGGTCAGGGACTCTTATTCACGGTGATAGCACACGAGCACTTTGTTCCATACAAAATGTGCTTTCATAAGAAAATGGCACCTCTGGGTAAATTTCGAGACAACGGATGTACAAAGTAACACTCGGCGTCAAATATTTCGCCTGCACTCTCTCGCATTTGACATTGCTTATCAAGTTTCATATTTGGACGTTTTATTGAATGGAGAAGAATTCTCTCTCTATCAGAGATCGATGGATATTACTTGTGAATATGAAGATACCCCTGATTTGACCCCCTCTGCATGCTATATGCTGACAGGATAAAGTATTGTATTGTATTAGGTTTTGGGCTGTGCCTTCAACATCTGATTCGGTTCTCACTTTACACTAAACTTTTATTCATGAATATTTCAAACAGTATATCTTGTTTATGATGTAAAATAATATTGATCATTTTAAAATGCAAAATAGTGATGTCTATGAGGCGACTGCTGGAGCTTCTTTATCATGAATAATATTTCTATGCACACTACAAATATACCTCAAAAATCTCTCGGTTGCCTGGCTTTAAAGGAAATGGCTCACACAAGAGCTAGCGTTAAAGTACTGAAAGATTGGTTTGAAAGTTGTTTGTGTTGAAAAAAGCAATAACCTAAGTTCATAAGTTTCATAACTTTGATGGCGTATTTTTTATTACGCGGTTTCTGTACCAACTGCGGTCAGGCACAAATAATTTAAAAT
This sequence comes from Parapristionchus giblindavisi, assembly GCA_943737045.1. Classification (NCBI taxonomy): domain Eukaryota; kingdom Metazoa; phylum Nematoda; class Chromadorea; order Rhabditida; family Diplogasteridae; genus Parapristionchus; species Parapristionchus giblindavisi. The sequence continues at coordinate 709,043 of CALSFV010000204.1, forward strand.
TGCTTTAGCTCTCGTTTAGTTATCTCAATACATGGCCATGATTGGTACTTACTTCCACAAATTTTTGGTACCGCTTGTCGTGGTTTCGGTACTGTGTCCAAAACAATATCCGGATTTCAAAATGACCGGAAATCTTCAACTTTATTTGATCTTACACCACAAGAGTGTTTCAACAAGTGCAAAGTGTTCGAGTGCAAGAAAAATATGTGAAAGATTAAAATTATTAAAAGAGAGGTGGATGGGGATGGGGAGGGGAGGAAGGTGAGAGATCAATTGATAACGCCTTCTGCTACAGTCAGGAAGAGTGAAGAGGGAGTCTTCCCATAGGACTTCAAAACAATTTCGCATCCGCCTTCGGTCCTTTCAAGCGTATTTGTATAGATTTCGCGATGCGTTTATATAATTCAGTCCGATGCAGTGACAGACAACATATACTGACGATTGTGTTTCCGAAGGCGTGTGTGTTGATTATTGAAAATAAGAGGGCAGATCCATCACCTAGAATTATCAATACAATAATTGTTGTTAGATTTTGAGGGATTAGTCTGTCCTTACAAGGGGATGGTCGCAACTGGTCCTGGCCATATGAGATGGCAATAACATGACTAGGATCAGTTTTCGATGCTGATTACGAATCCGTTTTCAGAAAGTGCCTAATCGACCTTATTTTCGAGAAAATCGATATTTTAATTCGAAAATTCGTGTGGTTTACTGCGCAAACCGTTCGGGTGGGCTGGTGAACTCATCTATAAACTCTCGCAATAGTTTAATTTACATTGCCGAATCTTTCCGATGCAATCCAGATAGTTTGTGAAGGAAACTACACGACTTTCGAATTAACAAGCCAAACTTCAATACCGATTTTGTCGGAACAGACGTCGATTAGGCAGTTTCTGAATACGGATTCCTAATCAGCATCGAAAACTGATCCTAGTCATGTTATTGCCACCTCATATGGCCAGGACCAGTTGCGACCATCCCCTTGTTAGCCACATAGATTCTATGTTTATGAGCGAGATCTCCCTTTTCATAAACATTACCAAAACATGAAAAGGGCAATGTGACAACTGTCGTACCAGAAAAGCAATTGTTTTTGTACAGTAAATAAATAAGCATAAATATATGTGGATAAATTTATGTATCTTACCATTGCCTTCTGTCGAGAAAATTAAACTGGCGGTTGCGTAGCTGAGAGGTATAATAATCGACGAAATCGGTACGGCAAGCTCAAAGAAATATCTCAAAATAACGACGTGATTTGTCGACGTGATTTTTTTTAAAAAAAAGTAAGAAATCTAGTAAATGTCGATTTATATTATGAAATGTCAAACGCACCTGCAACACAGCAGCTGTAACTGCTCGTATTTGATATCTGAACAAAAATATAATGAAAAAAACTTATGAATAAAAATATATTGCTCCAGTCAGAATGTTAAGGCGAGTGAAAAAACGATCCATATATTTAATGAGCGTAAGCACATTCAACGAGAACAATCTTTATCGCACATTCAATCCTAGTAGCAAACTTAATAAAATTAACCTTCTGAACGAGTGGCTCATAGCATACATTCCACCGGTCAAAGTGGAAATCATAGACCCCACAGCCCCGAACAAAACCAGTAAGAGGGGAACCAAATTGATGATCGCACCTGGATATAATGAAAATTGTTCGCACGAATTATTTTAGAAGTTTACCAAAAAGCGCTGAAGCACTGAGCCAGCTTTTTTGAATCGATCCATGAACAGGATATGCAGTCAACCACGCAAGATAATAATCCTCTATTTCCTGTAATTATCATTAAATATCCAAATAGCTAGATGGAAGTATCTCTTAGTGTGTATCATCGAACCAACTTTTTTGCGAAAAATACACTCCGTACTCTCCGTTCTGGCAACACTCTTTCGATTTCTTTGACTACGCGAGAGTATTACCTGATCGGATATTAGAATTAGCTCGGGATATGCCTATTAAAGCCACACCCCAAGCTAATTTGAAACTCTCCGCTCTGGCCACAAAATTTTGTAGGACAATTTTGTAAGGTTGGTCGAGATACAGGGTTTAAATATTCTAATAACTACATTAGCTTAGATTTGCGCAGATTTACAAACAAACATGTGATTTGCGAGAAAATGTCCAGGACGATACACTGTGTATGTATTAGGTTGTGCCATTTATGACTTATAAGTCTTTTTGAATTTGATAGTGCTGTGTTTGCACTTTTGTTTCTCGCTTCGTTTTCAGCGGAGCTGTCTGTACTGACGCATATCACTAACTAGTGTCCCCCTCTACATAACCCACAGAACCATCGATTCAGACTTCCCTTTAAAGATTAGTACGCCCGTCCGTTTGTCAAAAATAAAAATCAAGTTCCGAAGTCAATTTTGTTCCCGGCCCTCTCTCGCTTGAATTTTACAAAAATCAATCAAGAACTAGGTTATGCGTATCCCACATATGTGCCCTCAAACCATACGCTGGCCAATTGCTTACGTAAATTTAAAATCAGAAATGAGAAAATCAAAAAAAAAGAGAGAAATGGTCATGTCGCCCATTTAAGTTGCGCTTCTCGTCTTAAAGGAGAGTGATCCATTTGATACCCGCAGTTAAATGTCAGCCACATTACCGGTAACTTCGTCCTCAATGCTGCCTTGTCCGACTTAAATGCCATCCATAATTGTAGCCCTCACTTACTCCGCGGTTAAAAGCAATCACTCCATCTTCCTTTTCTCACAACATACCCATCACCTCCATCGCCCTCATACAATTCATTCCAACAATCTTTGAAAACCGAAACAATTTAATCGTTCCCCGGGACCATGCACATACTACGAGCGTCTTATTATTCAATAATTATATATATATATATCAATTATTTCACAGCTGATTTTACCCAGACAAGTTATGCTAATGAAATTCCATTGATTCCAAACGATATACACAAATATTTAGTTCATTAAATAATAGACGAAGTATAAATTAATAATGATCGCAATAACATGCACTCTCGTAGTGCAGACGCTGAATTGTTCTTTATTATCTTTAATATTGCTTGGAAAATAACAACACACTACAAACATAGATTTTTCTTCAGTTTGATCCTTTCAATATAGAAACTCTCTCAAACTCTTTATTGTGGTCTGATTTTCAAAGAAAAATGGCTCACAAAAGAGTGCTGTGCTAATCACAATTGCAATGGTGCTGCAGTAGCAACACCAAACAAATCCGCAGAAATTATTAGGCGAGTTTAGGATGATACCTTTTCATAAAGGCAATATTCTGCCTTTGTCTTTGCAGTGCAGTAGGTTGGCCTATTGTCTCTCCACTCTCTATTCAATCAGGGGAACAGGATCAACAGTTGAGTCCCCTCCTAGAAAACATACCAATTGGACGAACAACGCAGCGTTTCGTGGGTTATTTGCCTATTCTTATCAAATTTCATATACGAAAATCTTCTTGAACGGAGAAAAAGTTTCTCGGAGACCGGAGGATACCCCGCGCTTTGATCGCCTCTGAATATGATATGCTCACTGGACAAAATACTATTGTTATTATTGGAACAAATTATATTTCGTGTGTAGTTCTATGATATAGTGTATGTACTCGAGACATTCATATGGATTGAAATCCATCAACAAGAAATACAAAGTTGATATGATATGTAGTAGTAATTGTCCTTATTAGCGAGAGCGTATTGCAAGTTTCAAAGATTCTCGGGGTAAGGACATAAGTAGTTCTATTCTCAGGTGGACCGAAATGAACAGAAGTGTTTTTAGATGGTGATAACAGCACATTAAATAAGACACTCCATTCATATATATCCACATAACAGAAATTCTCTACATCGATGTTGGCAATCTTCTCATAGAACTTCTTCGAAACAATTGCGTGTCTGTTTGATCGCCTTTCAAAAGTATTTCAATAGCTTTCACGATCCTTTTATATAATTCAGTCCGATGTAGTGACAGACAACATATACTGACGATGGTGTTGCAGAAGGCGTGTATGTTAACCGATAAAAATATGAGGGCAGATACATCACCTGAAACATGCTGATGAGTTGCTAGTTTGCGAGAGCCTCAGACATATCAAGTACCCTAGTGTGCTGTGATCAATGCCATTTCAATATACCCGAAACATAACAATTTTCGACAGATAAAAACTCTCAGAACCAGTGTGCACTGCGAAACTAAATCGTTGAAACTCACAGTGCAGATTGGAAATTTCAGTTCGATTGATGAAATACAAGTCAAATGGTTGCTTCTACGTGCTAAAACACAAACCAATCACCAAGTGCTAAAGCACCAAGTTTCAAAATCGGCTGGCGCCAAGCAAGTGTCATTTATACGATGTATTATATTGTATCATTTATAAGTATAAATATATATTTGTAAATGTATGTATCTTACCATTTCCTTCTATCGAGAAAATTATACTAGCAACTGCGTAGCCGAGAGGAATAATAATCGAAAAGATCGGCACGACTAGCTTAACGAAATGTTTCATAAAATTTATGATTTTGGTGAAACAATTCCTTGTAAGTAAGTGTAGTCGACTTATACAGTACAGCCCGATCTCCTTTTGTACACGAGTAACACTGCGGCGCGCAGAGGCGCTCATTTGCGCTCATCATTTATTTCTGCGGGTACTGAATACTTTTCGATTCTCAAAGTCTTAATCATGAGTTTCCGTTATGAAAAGTTGTTTAAATGACTAAAAAAACAGAAACAAAATGTCTATTAATGAGAAAAAAACAATTAAAAGGCAAATCACACTAGTCCGAAAATGATGGGTACTGTAAATTTCGAAAAATGTCTTACGGCGATCGTGCGATCGATTCGTGATATTACAGTATACCTTTCCAGTAAATTTTTACCCATCGTTTTCGGACCAGTGTGATTTGTCTTTTAATTGCTTTTTCTCATTAATACAAATTTTGTTTCTGTTTTTTTAGTCATTAAAACAACTTTTCATAACGGAAACTCATGATTAAGACTTTGAGAATCGAAAAGTATTCAGTACCCGCAGAAATAAATGATGAGCGCAAATGAGCGCCTCTGCGCGCCGCAGTGTTACTCGTGTACAAAAGGAGATCGGGCTGTACTGTAAAAATTAATAATTGACAGACGCACCTGCAAAACAGCTGCTGTAACTCCTCTTATTTGATATCTGAAAAGAAAAATGAAATGCTTATCAAACAAAAACTAGACAGTATGTATCCTCCAGTGAGTGAAACATGATGATTTCAATGCACCTAACAATAGATTCAGTCAACAGTCAACAGTTGTCAGCACAGTCAATGAGATCTAGCTTCATTGCACACACACAATCCTAGACAAAATGTCAACGCATGAATTTTTATGTATTAAATATTTTATTTAAATTTACCTTTATTAATGCATTTATTTATTCATAAAATGTAGTGAGCAGTCTGGTGTATCAAGGAGAAAGAACATATATTTAAAAAATAGAAAATATAAACATTAATAATTATAAAATTAATAAAACTAACTTTCTGAACGAGTGGCTCATGGCATACATTCCACCGGTCAACGTAGAAATCATGGTTACAACAGCAACAGTTAAAATTAGTAGGAGGGGAACAGCATTGATGAACATACCTGGATATAATAAAAAAATCGCTTGAATTATTTTAGTAAATCACCCAAAAACGCCGAATTAATTAACCAGCTTTTTTGCATCGCTCCACGAACAGGATATGCAGTCACCCATGCAAAAGAAGGATCATCAATTTCCTGTAAACATTACGAGATTAAGCAGATTTTGTGACTACATACAGTAGCAGCCAAAAGTATTCGCCAATTAATTTGAAAAATCATAACTTTTGACTTACAAGGAGTCTCTCTTAGCTTAAGGTGTCGATCAGAGATGAGTCATAGCTCATCTGAAAGCCCTTTTTATGTAGATTAAGAATATCTGCTTAAAAAATGCTAAAGAGGTCTGTGCATGGACTTGAAGCCTGCCAAATTTAGAAAAATGCCCACCCCGCAATGATGCGCGCAATGATGGATTAGTTCTCCGAGTTATCTCTGCGAGCTAGTATTGCTACAAAGGTAAAGATGAGTTATTATGATATATCTGACGAACTTGGGTTAGGTTAGAAGGATGAAAGATGTTAAACAACAGTGTAAACTACTGCAAAAATGGAAAGGTTTCTACAGCCGGTGCAAGTGCACCTCGTCGGCGCTTGCAACTCACTATTGTAAATTCACCATGGAAAAGGGAGAACGAGGACCACTAGCTAACTGTACCACCACTAGATCGCAGAAATAACGCGGAGAACTAGCCCACCAGTGCGCACATCATTGCGCGCATCATTGCGGGGTGGGATTTTTTCTAAATTTGGCAGGCTTTAAGTCCGTGCACAGACCTCTTTAGCATTTTTTAAGCAGATATTCTTAATCTACATAAAAAGGGCTTTCAGATGAGCTATGACTCATCTCTGATCGCCACCTTAAGTTGAGAGAGACTCCTTGTTAGATGAGCAATCGGGCTCATGTTTTGGCAGGATACTATAGTACTTGTGTGCGTCATATCCTACTCCCGCTGTTATGATTCGTCGTCGTAGTATTGTGTAGCGATCCTGGAACCCCTGTATACTTACGCAGCGATAATTATTTCCTCAGCGGAACTTTTCTGTGACTTGTTGTTAACAGTGTATGAACAACATTTACTGAGGAGTAGAATCCGCTATGCGATCCTTTCGGGTTAATTCATTCCTCTGAGCAAATCGAAATTTCCGACACCCCTGAATTTGGGCATAAATGTCATAACTTTGTGGTCAGTGTTGCTGTAGGCTCAAAACTTTGCAGGGATAATAGTACATGAGTGATACAAAAGATGACCGAGTATGAGCTCGATCGGTTGTATTTTGAGAAATTTCGAAAATTAATTTTTCACTTTTTTTTGAAATACAGGAAGTACCTGCTCATGTCAATTTCCATTCTGTTTAACAGCCAGATCTCTTCTATATATAGTAGGCTACAGTTTACTATTGTGTCACAAAATTTCGAGTTTTTCGAGAGAAGTTATAATTAGCAAAAAGAGGTCGAAAATTGTTAAAATTTTGTTCACGATTTTTCGAAATTCTCAGAATTTGTCCGATAACGCTGAGACTTTGCCATAACAATTATCATGATGATAGAATATGATAACTATAATATTATCGCTAGCGATGCTCTTTTAGTCTTACAAAGAATCATTTAAATTTTTTAATGGCCTGAAAAATTCATACCCTTACAAATTTCGACCCCCTTTCTCCACTTATAATTTCTTTCGAAGCACTTGAAATTTTTCGAAACAATAGTAACCTGTCGTCTACTATAAAATGAATGGCTGTTGATCAGAATGGAAATTGATATGAGCAGGTACTTCCTGTATTTCAAAAAAATGTGAAAAATTAATTTTCGAAATTTGTCAAAATTCAACCGATCGAGCTCATACTCGGTCATCTTTTGCATCACTCATGTACTATTATCCCTGCAAAGTTTTGAGCCTACAGCAACACTGAACACAAAGTTATGACATTTATGCCCAAATTCAGGGGTGTCGGAAATTTCGATTTGCTCAGAGGAATGAATTAACCCGAGAGGATCGCATAGCGGATTCTACTCCTCAGTAAATGTTGTTCATACACTGTTAACAACAAGTCACAGAAAAGTCCCGCTGAGTAAATAATTATTGCTGCGTAAGTATAGAGGGGTTCCAGGATCGCTACACAATACTACGACGACGAATCATAACAACGGGAGTAGGATACGATGCCCACAAGTGCTATAGTATCCTGCCAAAACATGAACCCGATTGCTTATCTGAATCAAAAGTTATGATTTTTCAAATTAATTGGCGAATACTTTTGGCTGCTACTGTATATTGAAAGCCAAAATGAGCATCGGTATATTTGTATTCTATGTCTATTTGTTTCCTTTATGGCGTATTTAAGGAATTAGTTGACCGTTAAGGAATCGAATAAGGTTTACTGACATTGGTTATATCCACTTTCATAGCTACCGTGAGATACGCCACAACTATTGGTAAGAAGATGAAAAAGTAGCAAATAAAACATCCTCTGCTTGTTTTCGTAAGGAAAACGTGCTTTTTGTCCGAAACATTTTGAATGACCTGAATTTGTTGAATTTATCAACTTTTATATTCCATAATATTGCAAAGATTTCCTCAAACTTTTCATGTCGTTTTATAAATACTGGTAGAAGCCATTTTTTTATTAAAATAGCACAATTCTTACGTTGAATCTGTACCACAAGCCGATGTAGTACGATATTCCGAAACTGTAAAACAAGAATAATGCGCAAATCTAAATGGAAAATGAATATAATCATGTATAAAAAAATTTATAATTTGGCACATCCTTACTAAGATTTCGTGGCTCTCCAAAATCACGGGAATTCGATAATCGATGGAGTAAAAGATTCCTTCATTTCCCAGTATAACAAGTGACAGAAAACTGAAGTAGGAATCGAATAAAATTGAGAAGAACTGAAAAGATTCCATTATGCAAATAGACAAAAAAATATATTATATATTCTATGGGTGCATTGGAATGCATACTAATCAGCCATACAATGACAACAATTCAACCCAATGTTTTAGTGCAGATGTAGTGTAACACGCGATGTACAGTCACGCCCGATCACTCTGTCAAAGTGCTCACTATCAGCCCTTTTAGACTCTGCGATCGGGCGAGACTCTTCTGTGCATGCAAACATTGACTTGGCCATCATTTTTTTTTTCATTTTTTAATTATAACCCAAGCTAATTTTACTCCCCGCATTGGTAATACTCTTTTGTAGACAAAGAGAGCGAGAGAGCTGAATGCAAAATTACCTGTAACGCTACAAAATACGGCAGATATTCTTTTTGCCGCTTATTACTCTTGATTAGGATAAAGATGAGAAAACTGGTATTGACAACCAGAAACACGTATCCAGTAATCCGATTGTACCATATGATTATTGATTGAACAACAGGGGATAACGGTCCCACGCTCATTTGATACTTGCTAAAATAATATTATTTATTATTATATAACAGTTAGAAAAGTGTTTTTAAGGGTGTCCGTGGCCAAAGCGAATCTTTCATGTACAGTACTGGCCAAAAGGTTATGGACTTTTGGTTTTTTCGCCATAACTTTTTTCAAACTCAACCGATCGAGTCCAGCTTTTCAGGGAGTATTTTGCAAGTAGCTTTACGTGTCCTACACAAAAACCACCCCGGTTGAGCTTTTACGGTAAAGTTTATTTCGATTTTATCAAAAGTCACAAAATTAAGATTTTCGTTTTCTTCGATTTTCTTCGATTTTTTCAACTTATTTTGCCACCAATGTCTGCTATATCGTTTTAAAAACGTGGCACTGATTCTTGGGAGCAAGAATCTACCGATATCCCAGCGAGAATCTATTCGTCGTGGATGTTAGATGGGATTGTCGGAGGCACTCTGTCACAGCAGTTCCGAGTGTCTGTTTCGACTATTCTGAAGGTCACCAAAACTTCAATCCGCGTTCAAACAATGAAGAAGGTTAATGCACGACCTCGTAAGACGATCACGACACCTGATCTTCTGATTATCTGCATCTCGAAGGAGAGAGGCTCACTACAATGGACATCAAGCGAGCACTAGCGGAGTTTCGCTAAATTGAGGTAGCTGAAAGTTCTAACCTTGGCTGAAAAGATGTTTGAGGTGTCCGTGGACAATGTATTAGTCGTTTTCGTGGGTCGGTTCTGTTTCTGACGTCGCCCTCTCAACAAACCGCTGATCTCCGAGAAGAATCGCAAATCAAGGATCACATGGGCAAAAGAGCACTTGCATTAGACCCTCTAACAATAGAAGTAGATCTTATTCTCAGACGAAAACAAGTTTCGGATGATTAGTACGGTGGAAATAAATCATGTTCGTCGTCCGGTTGGCACTGTATAGGATGTGAAGTACCAGCTGACCAGAGTGAGGGGGAGGATCCTTGATGTTGCGGGGTTTCTTCTCTGAAGATGGGGTTGACCCCCTGGTAGTTATGAAGAGAATTATGAAGGCGGAGATATTCAAGAGACACATTTCCTTCCTTCAAACATCTTTTCAGTCAAGTTTAGAATCTTTAGCGAAATCAATTTAGCGAAACTCCGCTAGTGCTCGCTTGATACCCATTGTAGTGAGCCTCAGTTTCTCTTTCGAGATACAGGCAATCAGACGATCAGATGTCGTGATCGTCTTGCGAGGTCGACATTAAACTTCTTCTTTGTTTGAACTCGGATTGAAGTTTTGGTGACCTTCAGAATAGTCGAAACAGACACTCGGAACTGCTGTGACAGAGTGCCTCCGACAGTCCCATCTAACATCCACGACGAATGGGTTAACTCTCGGATATCGGTAGATTCTTGCTCCCAAGAATCCGTGTCATGATTTTAAAACGACATGACACACCTTTATGGCAAAATAAGTGGAAAAAATTGAAGAAATCGAAGAAAACGAAAATCTTAATTTTGCGACTTTTGATAAAATCGACATAAACTTTACCGGAAGAGCTCAACCGGGGTGGTTTTTGTGTAGGACACGTAAAAATACTCGCAAAATAATCCCTGAAAAGCTGGACTCGATCGGTTGAGTTTGAAAAAAAAGTTATGGCGAAAAAACCAAAAGTCAATAACCTTTTGGTACTGTATGTGGGATGTTTTAAACACAATTATGAAGATGCCTTCACAATAGTATCGGAAAATAATTACAAACATCAATAGTTCGTGAGGCTAATGTAGTAGAATGGAAAGTCCACTGCTACAGTGATATAAAAAAACATATATTTGAGCTGTAGGTTACCGAACACGCGACAATTAGAGAAAGGTTATCTCAATTGTGAGGTAAGTTAGTTAATTTACTCACATCTCCTTTTCAGGCACGCGCGAAATCAGGAGTTCAAATTAGGAGAAATTAAGAGATTTGACAGTTTCGAGCGAAGCAACATTAGATGTTTATTTGAATTACATTTGCGAGACGGACGTACGCCGTCTTCCCGTGAGGTGTGTCGGTAACGATCATGAAAATTTTTAGTGTGATGGGTCTAGAGTGGAAAACCTTGATGGGTTATAAAATTTCTAAAAAATAGGTTACGTTAGTCAACCGTCTTGCAAATGCAATACCGAATTGGGAAAAGAGGAATGTTGGGACGGAATCAAAACTGTTGATAAAAAGTTATCAAAAGTACACTTTTCTATATCAGTATATAGCAATGCACCAGTCGAATCAATAATATCCGAGGTTCCCTGCCTAGGAGAATTAAAATAGTCTTAAGTGAGCTTTTATATTTTAAAGTGGAATCTCTTTCACAATCTTTTTTCTTCTTCCAACACGCTCTCATTGACGTTCTACATATTTTTCATAAATAGAATAAATATAAATAAATAACATGTAACGCTCTATCGGCACGTTTCATAAGGTTAACAGCTGCATAACAATTTGGATATACTCAGTGAACATTCTGACATTGGCTATAGAGTAGCCAAAGAGTGCGTGGGTTTGCATGAAATAGTAGAGAAATGGCCCCAAGATTACTTCAAGGGAAGATAGCGCTATTGCCCAATCCTGATGGATTATTTTATCAATAATTTGATTCCAGTTTACGAACTGATAAAAACGAGCTAATACGTGTCTTGTCTAAACTGAATGAAAATGAAATACTATAGTGATCGCTCAAAGCACTGCAGGTGAAACAGAAGAGAGAGCTGCATCACTAATACCCATTTCGAGCATATTACCAGCACAAACAGGAAGATCACAGATAAGGGACAAAAATTCATTTGGAGTAGTTGATGATAAACTATCCCATTGAATATCTGGGATATAAAAAAAGTAAACTAATATTTGGATAGGTGGGCAAGAATACTCCGCTATCTTTTGCTAAATTGGTATAAGTAGTGCGATCTTTACGAAAACATGAATAGCAGTTTAAACCACTTACATATATGTAAGAATCGGATTTATGGCTAACCGTATCTCAGAAATGCGTCGTTAGATTTGTCTTGCACGCCTACACCGCCACGTAAACGCGCGCTACATTTCGCTATTTATTCGTCGGAGTAAAATGGGGAGCGTGTTGGATCTGAAGTGGAAAATATGATGGTCCATGAAATAACTGTAAAAGGCTACGGTAGTCAATCATTATTGATCGGTAAATACGGTTGGTTTTTACGCGGTATTCCGATTGTCACTGAGCTTAAAAGAAGGGACAGCAGATTTTTTTTTTTCATATGGTACGCGACAGAGAATTATAATTACTTAAAGGTGGAGTACGATGAATATTTTCGTTAACAAACCGTGAAGACAGAAAGATAGCAAAAGTCATCATGCATACCATACATACATTATTTTGTGCTAATTCAACTTATTGATCGCTGGAATCGAATCGTGATTGAATCATGCTTGAGTGTGCAGGCAAAGGCGCGAAATTTTGAAAATAGGAAAGTTTTTTATTCATTAGTATAGACATTCGAGGGCTTCCATCTTTAATCTACTGACTCCATCCTATTTATGATAATTCGGCTGTTTAACTCCCGGGCAACGTGAATACTGTGAAGATGAATGATGGGGAGTGGGGCACTACTCAGAAGCCCGAATATTAAACATGCCTAAAATACCCGGATTCTGCGGGGGACAGAGCACCCCGCCAAGGAAGAGGGTTAGAATTTCGAGACGAACGTGGGAACGGGCCTTTTAAAGGCAGGTGCTTTGCGCTCAAAGAGGCTGTCGGCTTCCAAAAAAGGGAACACAAATCGAAAATGTTTTGCTTCCTCGACGAAATGTTCACTGACGGCAAACTCTCCAATAGGTGATCAAAGGCGCGACAAATGGATAATTTTATTTATTTATCGTACACCGCAAAGGTGTTTCAACAAGTACAGAGTGTTCGAGTGCAAGAAAAAATATGTGAGAGAATAAAATTATTAAAAGAGAGGTGGATGGATGAAATATATATAACTTATCTCGTACATGAGCTATTGTTAGTTATTGTAAGTATAAACTGTACGTGCATAAGAAAATGACACATCTATATATGTAAATACCGAGGCTGCAGGTGTAAAAACAAAACAATCGGAGCCAAATATTGATCTCTCTCGATCTTCCTCACACCTAACATGTCTCAACTTCGCCGCACTGATTTAATAATTAAAAGAGAATATACATTTCTTTGAACTATGCAGAACAAGAAATAGTAATTTTGGCCAACAATTCAAGGGCTTAAAACAGTCCTCGTTTTACCTCTAGCGAGAGAGTATTATTCAACGCGTATTTTGATAGCGTTTGGAATATGCTGACCTCTCTCTCTATGTTACTCAAGTTAGACAACCTTTGTATAAAATTTTGCTGTAAGTGCGGGACAAGTTCACCATCATTCCCCTCATATACCTATATAGCCCCCAGGTACTACCATTATTTCGGATTGATAGGGCCCATATTTTAGTGTGGGAGATATGAATTAATAATGCACGCATCAAGAACCGGAACAAGAACTTCAAAGACCCCGAAGTGAGATGATACAAAGATATGCAGAAGCACAGCAATGTGAATTCGCATGAAAAAGCCTCACAATGCTCCAAATCAAGAACTACTCTCGAAGCTTCTTTAGACGAATTTACATTTCGAAGACGGATATCGGAAAACGACACCTTCCAGGCACGTTGATTATCACATTTTTCTAGGACGTTAAAGAAGGGGACCCACGAGATTTGGGCTGTGCTATTGACATGAAAAAAGTGGGACATAGGAAGTGACATTCTATTCTCTATTAAATTTGACTGCGTAGAGCGTGTGGCTCAGTGGTTAGTAGTCAGCGCTTGTAACCGCGTCACACGGGTTCGATTCCCGTTTGCAATTTTCTATACAATTTCAAAAACTCGCGCCTTTCCCTGGGCATATCAATGAACTTTAAGTCCGCATAACGGTATTCTGGGGCATCTAAAATTTTAGAGAAAATTGATTTTGTATACAAGGAGATGTGATCAATACTTCTGTCTGGACAGTTTAGTCGCGAAAAAACTCGTGGGTCCCCTTCTTTAATGAATACGGGGAAGGATATGTGACCCATGAAGGATAATGGACCCAAGTCTAAGCACTGGACGATTTTTCCTTTATTATGTGCTCATTCATTGCTTATTCACTGTTGTTACCTACCACTATTGAATTAATTCATGATACTAATAAATGCCAATAAAAGTTAACTACAAAGTAGACGTGACAAACAAATTCTCTCCGTTGCTCAGCATAGTTTCAAGCGCAAAATTCTCGGAACCACCGTACTCGATCGGATTTTCCAATTGGGCGGCTCGTGATATCGCTAGTTCTTGTTGGGGAGGAACGTAAATGGATGAGCCAGATGTTTGAATGGGTCCCGAAAGGAAAAATAAGACTTGGAAGCAATGGAGAGATGAGGTTGTCAAAGCAGCTTGTACACAATAGCTTCAAGTAGCTCGCAATGACCGCAATCGATGGATAAAGCTCAAGACAACCCGGCTGAGACAACATCATTAACCAGCTGATAAAGTCGTTCAAAATGAAACTGAAAATGAATGAAATAGGGACTCACAGAAACAAAGGAAAGAAGCTAATGAATTGAAGTGGGAGGAGCTTGAGCTAGAGACGCACGAGGCAATGTGTCGTTTCAGAGTGCGCGCACTTTTCAGGACCCGCCCCCCTGTCCGGGATTCTGAAGTACACTACACACACAGGAAAAGAACATATCTTTAAAGGGAGAGAAATCTTTGTCAAATACCGTAACCTAACCAACCGCCAGGAATTTTTTTCTAAATTTTATATCGCGAATTATAAAATTTTCAAAGCTTTTACTATGCTTCATCGTTTTCTAAATGTTTGTTTACGTAGGGTTCTGAAGACGCTTTCAGGTGAAGAGTATTGTATGAGTATTGTATAAGAAAATGGTTTAATCGAAACAAGAGAATTACATGAATTACACACATTCCTAGCGATTGTGCAGCGATATCTTAAAATTATAAACCGAAGAAATTGGTTCCGTTTTGTAGTACATAAAGATGGAGACCCGCGAATGCTCATGCAAATAGCTCATATTTTTCTTTAGCGAATCCCAAGTGTTATGCGAGCAGTCCTATTCCAATTGCCAAATTTCCTCAATTTTCAAAAAAAAGTGCGCATTTCCCTGCACGGGCCTGATGGCTCATTGATTTTTCTAGCGATCGATAAGCAAAATTGAATTTGATTAACGGAGAGCTGAGAAAATACTCGACTCATTTGGAATCGCTTTTCTAGACTCATCCGTATTGATAGCCCTTCTAATCATTTTCCGAGAAAGGGGATACCGCACTGCGGGCTCGCAATGCATAGCGCGTTATAGCCATCTCTAATTTTGAGTACGTTTTGGTGCGTTGTCGCTGTTAACGCAAACATCTGATCCGTTTTCCTATGGAAGGGAGCATGAAGATCTCTAATTCTTTCTTACTAAGCCCTCAAGTCAATGTTATTGTCCACGAGCAATGACGATTGTTTTCCTTCTTCAGTTCTTCACCTGCGTGATGCCCTCTTATTCATTTACTTCTCAAAGCTGAAAAAGAATTGTGCGGAACACAAAATCTACACAGTGAACGGTGATACGACCATCGGTCATGACATGGTGAGCAAATGGTAACAAATGCTCAAGAAGGAGGAGTGCGACCTCGAAGACCAGCTGGGCTCAGGTCGTCCTGGGAACTGGGAACTAGACTTGGACCTCTTGCGTTTGCTGACGACACCTACCTGATCACCTACAATCTGGATGAAGTACTAGGGATTCTCATGCTACTATTATCCATGAACTGAAATCGAGACGACATTGGACTCACCTCCCATCGCCAGTTCGAATGGCTCGATAGAATCGTGACTGCCGATCAGACGTGGGCGAAGTATTCTAACGTTGTTTTGGCGTCAGGTTGTCGATGGTGGAGCCGGAAATCGCAGCTCAAGCGTACTGATGACGCACAAGCTTCTCGACCGCGTTCTTTACCTTGTGTCCCTTCACAGCACATTCCAACACCTCCCATATGTTCTCGATTATGTTCTCGGAAATGATTTGTTCTTATTCATCTCCCGGACCGTGGAAAAAAGTGCAACAACTTTCCAAACACCCCAATACGATCAATACTATTTTGCGTTTTTTTGCCGCCTATAAATAAACTATTTACTGTGCATGGAATGAATGGGATTCCATTTGCCGAACGTGTCTGTGCAAAATCAGCTGTGCAATAATTGCCTAATTGTAATCTATATCGCATTATGCAAGCAACATGTCCATTATGTGGATGTGAGTAGGTGTTCACAGTATTCCGGCGCAAGCCGTTGTTCTTTGAGACCCAGACATGGATGCGAATATGTAGGTGTTCACAGTATTCCGGCGCAAGCCATTGTTCTTTGAGACCCAGACATGCGCAGAGATCATTGTATTCGAGAGAGTTTCGATTTCGAGCGGTCGTTCAGGATTTCAAAGTAAATAGAACACTGTGTGTTGTAACCACTTATAAGTTACGAAACTAGAGAAAATTACTGTGTTGCCAGATAACTCATTACATGTTTCCAATGGACATGTGTCATTTTGACAATTGTTTCTACAATGGATTTTGACCGATCAGCATAAAGTACACATTCAAAACTGTCGCAGCATCATTAACGTAAGGATACGAGTATGAAAATATAAGTAAGCAATCAAAATCACCAAATTCTGTGAATTTTGAGCAATGGAGTATTCGCCTCTTTACAATATGGCCTCGTTTTGACCGTATGATAATATACAAGTGTAGGATTTCATGCACATTACATGCTAAATTGAAAAAAATATATAATTTGAAAAAAAACTTTGGTGTATTTCTAACTGTGCTTCATGGTGTTTTCATCCGCTACGTCCTACATGTACTCTGCGTCCTAATCAGACAGTTTGTGAGCATGGTTATTATTGAGCAAAGACCATTCTTTGTATCAGAAAACCAACCTGCAGCCATCATAAACAATAACGTATTCGTCCAATGTCCTAATAGTCGCTAATAATTACTTGTAGCTCGATTAAATAACCATTGTCATTTACAATAGTATCAAATGAGCGCGGAAACGTTATCCTCAATTGTTCAATCAATAGTAATATGGTACAATCGGATTACTGGATACGTGTTTCTGGCTGTCAATACTGGATTTCTCATCTTTATTCTGATCAAGAGTAGTAACCACAATAGAGGATATCTGAAGTATTTCATACCGCTACAGGTACATCAGTGTTAACTATTTGATTTTGTTATGCTCAAAATGATCGTGAATTCGAAGCCCAAGCCAATCTCAGCATCATAATGCAAATACCTTTATTACTTTTATGTATGCTCTAAAACATTGGGTAGAATTGTCTCTTTGAAATGAGTAGGCATGCGGATGCAGTAGAGATACCCAATTGTGCGATCGTGTAAAATTTTTTTTTCACTAATTTATGCTTGAGAAGTCATGCCCGCGATTTTAAAGTGATAACTAAGCAATACATCGTGACAAGTGGTGTACTCGACTCACTATATTTCCTTGAATCAGCCGTTGAAAACAACCGATATAGTGCAACAAATATTTAAAATGATACCCACATGCGCGACCCAATCTTTATCAAAATCGCGCAGAAGGATTCTTCTTGATTTTAACATCGAACATTGTCGAAACAGTAGTACAAATGTACGAATGCGGATCTCTAGAATACACCCAACCAAAGAGCTTACTATATCTACTATTTCAATATATTATATCAAATGATTATAGTTCATTTAGTTTTCGTATAGTTCATTGAAGTACATATTTGTATTATGAAATCTTTTCAGTTCTTCTCCATATTGTTCGACTCTACGTTTAGTTTCACGTCACTTATCATAATGGGGAAAGAAGGAATCTTTTACTCCATCGATTATCGATTGCCTGTAGTTTTGGAGTGCTACGAAATCATAGTAATGATGAGCCAAATTATAAAATTTATTTTTATCCATGATTTTGTATATTTTATACATTTAGAATGGCGCGTTAATCATATTCTACTGCTTCGGATTATCGTATTTCATCGGCTTGGGGTACAGATTCAACGTAAGAATTTTTAATAAATATGTTTTTTTTAGCAGTACACATCTTGCATATTTCAAAACAACAAAGTTTAAGAAAATCGGAGAAATAATATATTAAAATGTCCATATAGTAACAATAACTGTGGCGATAAATTCAGCATATTCAGGTTATTCAAAATGTTTCAACCAAGAAGCACGTTTTCAGTACGAAAACAAGCAAAGGATGTTTAATTTTCTACTTTTTCGTCTTATTGCCAATAATGATGGCGTATTTTGCAGTAGCTATGAAAGTGACAATCTCCAATGTGAGTAATAATAATAATAATCCTTTAATATACAGTAAAACGTAATCAATTCATTGACGGGCAACAATTAAAGACAATTGCACAATTAAGCAGCATAACAGTTAGACGGGAAATTAATTCTTTTGATATGTTGTACTTAATGCTATTTTCAGGAAATAGATGATCCTTCTGTTGCGTGGGTGACTGCATATCCAATTCGAGGAACGATACAAAAAAGTTGGCTCAGTGTTTCGGCGCTTTTCGGTAAACTTCAAAAGTAATTAATGCGAACATATTTCATTATCTCCAGGTATATTAATCAATGGTGTTCCCCTCGCCACGATTTTAGTCGTGGCCGTGTCGTCAATGATTTCCACTTTGACCAATGGAATGTTCGCTATGAGCCAATCGTTCAGAAGGTTTGTTTTATTCCTTAAATGCGACGGCTTGAAACTCTTGTTGCCATTCTGCGCATTATATCAGCCATGTCGTCGCCTAAGAATTTTTAGGCGAGATGCCTGATATATGTTTATCTTGTCAACGTAACCAATCATTTACAGCCGCTTGATCTTTGATGCAACGAGTCTATTTACTATGATAACTGCACTTACCCTGTTCCCCTTACCTCCACCTTGTTTTTCACCTTTTTGTTATTTAAAATGTTGCCCGCATCTTTTTGATGTATGACAAATTAAATTTTCATTATCTTTTCAGATATCAAACACGAGCAGTTACAGCTGCTGTCTTACAGGTGCGTTGGTCATTTCTTAATATAAATCGGCATAGACAATATTTTTTTCGTACAAGTTGCCCAAAACCAGGTCGGCAAACGTATTGTACGTTACGTTACTTTAAGCTAGTCGTGCCGATGTTATCGCTTTGTTTAGCTATCGGCTACGAATTCGCCAATCTAACTTTCTCGATGGAAGGCAATGGTGAGATACATAAATTTACCTACATATTGCATACCCGTATATTTGAGTTGCCGCATTAACTTTTTCATGTTTTGGCTTATGAAAAAAAGGAGCCCTCATAGAATATAACATCAGTACGGGGAAGGCCAGACGGGTTAGGAGGTCGCCCCTCTCAATCACGCCCTCTCCTATCTAACCCATCTGACCTTCGCCGCATTGCTCTTTCGCTAAAAATGACTTATTCATTAATCGTATAAATAACATTTACTTTATACCTTTTAAGTACAGTCTCTTCGAAAAGTGGTGCTTATTAGAACAGATAAACTAGCGCTTCTCACAAGATGTATTAAATATTGATTGTAAATTAATCGAACTGCAACTTGAAATCTACACTGAGAGAACTTAGTTCAAAATCATTTAAAAACTTGAACGCTTTGCCGATTTGTGTAGTTAAGCACTGCAGACTGATTGTGAGTGAAATTTGTATACTTCGGGAATATTGAAAAATAGCCCAACACACAGAAAATATAAGGGCATCTTGCATGTCCGAGGAATCTTGCAGCAATTCTTATCGATCGGTCATATATGCAAATTTTAGATGATGTATCGGCCCTATTATTTTTAATAATTAACACACACGCCTTCTGCAACACCATCGTCAGTATATGTTGTCTGTCACTACATCGGACTGAATTATATAAAAGGATCGTGAAATCTATACATAAGTGTTTGAATGGCTCGAAGACGACAATGGTTCAAACGTCTATGGGAAGCATGTCATCATCAACGCAAATTACTCGCAGCTTCAGTACGATCCGAGCGAGCATTTAGCCTGTCAGGCGTAGATATGTCAACATGGTTTTCGCATGCCTTTTGCAAACCAAAAATCATGACGATGATTGGCCCTCACTAATTTTTGGCACCGGTGATCCCAAAAGAAAATTCGGATTCCTAGGTCACCTGAAATATACTTCTTAATGAGAGGAGATATGAATATTTTTTTCTGAAGGACAATTCCCTTCTTATATTTCTCCATATGCCCAGTCGCGTCTTCACGTAAAGCGCGTTTTCCATAAAAATTCACTTTACTCGTTTTCCATGGAATTTATTTATTTTGTTAATCAGTTTTACAGTAAAATATTTTCCGGTTGATTGTGCACACTGTATACTGTTTTCCTGGGACAATTGAGTTTCCCACGTAAAATGAATTCCACGAAAAACGCAAGTGCAACTGTTGAGACAAACTGACAATGAGCATTGCGATGGATTAAAATAATGCAAAAAAATGGGAATACAAAAGGATAGCAAAAACCATTTTGAAATATATATGCATAGATGTTCACAGACTCCGCGTGATAAGAAGACCACGTCGTAAAAAGTTATGAAATATCTAGGGGATTATTACCACTTATTATCATCTTATCATTGTATTTATTGTAAATCATTTTTAATAAATATAAATGTTCCGGGTACTTGCATTGTATGTAATATCACAGAAACTTAAAAACATTCCATAAGGTACCGCAAGAGAAATATTCCGAGTCATACCTATACTCTGGTATTTTGCCACTTAAAGTCTACTTAAACTTTCCCACTTTAAGTAGACTTTAAGTAAACTTAAAGTGAGACGTAAGTCTACTTAAAGTGGTGTGGTATACTGTAATGCATTTCGTCAAATGTTCTTTCACTTAAAGTTTACTTAAAGTCTACTTAAAGTCTGTGACGTAGTTTAAGTAGACTTTAAGTGGCAAAATACCAGAGTAATGCAATAATTCTATTATATTTGATTTTTTATTGGAAAGTCTAGCAGGGTAATTTTTTCTTCAGTGTAACGGTATATGCACGCTAGCGGGAAAAAGCTATCAAGGGGAGGCACTAGGTCGAATAAGAACCGATAAATAATTACCGAGTGGATGATAACCATTTGCATATTGGAGAAAAGCGCTAATTAATAGACAAAGTATGCAAATGGTTATCATGCAGTCGGTTATCATTCATCGATTCTCATTCTACCTAATGCCCTATCGAGATACGGTTGGTTGTAATCAAAGAGCTATCATCAAGACCCAATGTGAAAACAACGAAATTTCATCAGTTTCGCGCAGAAAAACTATTGATCTTACTCTTACTATAAACTCGTTATTCAATGAGACAAATTACTTGCAATGCTGTGTCGCGTGGTGCATTTAGAAAATACTACGTCATTCCATTGATTGTCATAATGCTCAACCCATTCGTTTGTCTGGTACTGTCATCTGCATCGAACCCAATGTAGTCAGACGGAAAGTAGCCGAGGCCCTTCACATTGAGACCACTAAACCACCTATCAATGCCCGCTATGAACTCACTGATGACCTCACACCATTATCTCTCCTCTCACTCTCTCTAACATAACCCATCTATCTCTCTCACTCTCATCCTTTTCACTAAATTGTCATCTATTGCAGCCGTTTGTCATTTTCCGTGTGTCCTCTGTTTGTCATGTTTCTTTCCTGTATATCCCAATGTTGGTTATTTGTAGGTAATTATGTCACTGATGATGGGTTGAGTACCCGAAACGCGTCTGACCGATAAACTATATGACCCAACTCTTCGTTTAACCTATGGCATAACCAAGCACAATACTAACATACGATTCCACACAATGAAGATAACCCAGTATAACCACTTCACTCAATTATTCTCCAACCTCGGAATGCGCCACTCCGATCGCCTTATCTCCTATGACTACATTGGACTAAGACAGAAATTGATTCGTGAAAATCAGTCACTCGTTTTTCTCAAACGTTGCCGCATTCTCAAAGTGTTACCTTCTTTCATCAAGTCTCATATAACTTCTCTTCATACATCCTATAAATCATCCTGCTCTTTCATCTCTGGACATTCCTCTACTCTCTTAAATCGATTGGGACAATCATTGTTATGTGACGAAATCCGACAAAAGAAGACATCTATTTACCAACTTGTTGATAGAGTACATCAAGCGGAACTTCGCCTAATCTCTGCCTTGGATCCAGCGATGAGTATGTTAGTATTGGACTTGAGTCGTGGGGTTGGTGATAGTGTAAGGAAAGATTGTCGTGCCCGTCTTTCTGCCAAGCTGTCCGCTCTCGCTCCGGATGCCCGTCAACCGATACCGTCTGCCGCCAAGACCACTACCACATCTCGAGTATCGGTCTCCAAAGACGTCCCTCTTGATGATTCCACTCTGTCCCTTCTCTCACTCGGCCCTTCTTTCGTTCCATCTCGCACATTTCCACGTAATATCGATTTTGAAACTCGAAGACGGAAAGTCGGAATTTGAATTCCCGCATTTATTTGTCACGCCTGCGAACTCATTCTTTGTGTTTCCTGTTTCGGTTTTCCGGATGGTTTTTTTAACGCATGGCAACTACTTCGGTATTCCATTTTTTAGCGTGTCATAACTTTTGTTTGAGCCCTCTTTGAAAATTCGTGCTTATTAGGACAATGGAGCCATCATTTTACTCACAATATACGATATTGTCAAGATATACGGGCTGTATTGATAGTATATGAGGCCGTTTGTGTAAGAGTCGGGCAAATCTGGGGGAGGGTTGGCACAGGCCAAAATTTTGATACCCTGAAAACTTGTGTATAGGGGTTATCGACCTCGCTGATGACAATGTACATAGTCATTTTAGCCCCAGTGGCCCCAACGCCTGGGCGGGATTAAGCCCCACTTTTAAGTTGAGCCAATAATTTGGTTCGAAGTGGGGCTGTTATTTTAGTCTAAAATTTTAGCCCCACTTCGAAACAAATTATTGGCTCAACCACCAAATTATTGACTCAACTTTAAAAGTGGGGCTTGTCTGGTAGCCAAATTGTAGAGTCAACTTTTACGATCCACCAAATTATTGGCCCCACTTCGACCAAATTATTGGCACCCCTAAAATTGCGGAGGATGGTGATGATCCCTGTCTACTTCATTTCTTTTGAAATTTTTCCAAAGGATCGATAACTGCAACTTTTGATCGAGGCAGCTTGTTCTTAACAGTGCATGAACAACATTTACTGAGGAGTAGAATCCCCTACGGTACCCATTCATGCTAACTCATTCCTATGAGAAAATCGCAATTTTCGACATCCTTGAATTTGGGCAAAAATGTCATAACTTTGTGTTCAGTGAAGCTGCAGGCTCTAAACGAGGCAGAGGTAATAGCGCATGTGTGGCACAAAATCTGGCCGAGTATGAGCACGATCGGTTTAATTTGGAAAATTTATTTTTCTCATTTTTTGAGGTACAGGAAATACCTGCTCAGAATAGTTTCTATTCAGTTCAACAGCCAGATGTCTTCTTTGTATAGTAGATGACAGTTTACTATTGTTTCGCGAAATTACGAGTTCTTCGAGAAAAGTTATAGCTGGAGAAAGGAGGTAGAAAATAGTAAGTGCACGAATTTTTCAGGACAAAAAAATTAAAATGATTTTTGGGGAACTAATTTGCATCGACAGCCATTATACTATGTGGATAATCTTCTGTCTGCATGATAATTATCGTGGCAATGTTTGAGACTAATCGGACAAATTCTGAGAATTTCGAAAATAAAGTGACAATAATCTATGACAGTGACAGTGACTATTTTCTACCTACTTTCTCCAGCTATAACTTTTCTCGAAGAGCTCGAAATTTCGCGAAACAATAGTAAACTGTCATCTACTATATATAGAAGACATCTAGCTGTTGAACTGAATAGAAACTATCCTGAGCAGGTACTTCCTGTACCTCGAAAAATGAGAAAAATAAATTTTCGAAATTTTTCAAAATTAAACCGATCGTGCTCATACTCGGCCAGATTTTGTGCCACACATGAGCTATTACCTCTGCCACGTTTAAAGCCTGCAGCTTCACTGAACACAAAGTTATGACATTTTTGCCCAAATTCAAGGATGTCGAAAATTTCGGTTTTCTCATAGGAATGAGTTAGCATGAATGGGTACCGTAGGGGATTCTACTCCTCAGTAAATGCTGTTCATGCACTATTAAGAACAAGTCTCAGAAAAATCTATCTGAGTAAATAATTATCGCTGAGTAAGTACAGAGGGGTTCCAGGATCACTACTCAATAGTACGGCGAGGAATCATAACAACGGGAGTAGGATATGATGACCACTAGAACTATAGCATCCTGAAAAGATGAGCCCGATTGCTAATCTGAGTCAAAAGTTATGACATTGCAAAGTTTTGGACGAATACTTTTGACCGCTACTATATGTCCCCAATAGTTCTGTGTTTGATAAAAGTCATTGTATTGTAACAAATCCCTTGAAAATTCACCAAGGAAAAATTCACTCACATGTACACGGAAGGATAGCAGTCGCTCTTTGAGAGGTTTTTCAGAACTCTTTTGCAATGTTTATCATTTTATCGTTGCTGAAATGACGATAAAACACTAATGAAAGTGCAATGTCCATAAAGATGGCTGAGTTAGAGCGGCAAAGTCGATTGAGGATTGTGCATTATACACAAGTGGCGTGGTGCGGGAAAGTTACTTTTCTTTCTATAACATCACTGTTTAGTTACTGACTATGGGTGGTTAACGCTTTCGAGGGAATTATATGGAAACAAAATTATAAGGACGCACATGATGTTGGGCTTGCTGTACCATTTATCAACTCGATTTTTTTTATTTCTGTCAACTAACCTTGTATAAAATATTTACTAACTAATTAATACTTTATCCGATAGAAACTCTTAGTCACGAAACACAACGCGAAATATAATAAATTGTACGATGGGAGATAACATTTTTGTGCCTCTTACTAGACATTAAATGAGTGATTTATGTTTACCACGCATTACGAAGCTGTTTGGTGGATTCTCTACATTTTCTTGAATTAGGGTTCTCAATCAATGCAACGTTTACTCTTATCATTTACGTTGCATATTTCTTTAATACACGCGTAGGAGTTGACCATGCGACTAAATATTTCGATTGAAGGATCGTTGACGAACCATACATTACTAGCACAATACAAAGTAATGTTTGTATTATAACGATAAGTGGTCCAGTTGCTTCCTGCTGTCGTGTACCTGAAATGTAGTATTTGGAAGATGCAGCAGGTGTCACACAATGCGGGAGCATGAGGAGCATGACAGAAGCGCAATGGGTCGGGGTTGACTAGTTTCGAATATATTCGAAACTAACACGGGATGTCACTTTAAGGGAGGTACTTTGCTGTGAGTGTACTTACTGCATGTGGACTCTGAAATTATAGACACCAACGCATTTCCGCTTTCCACCAGGATTTTTTGTCAATAGAGTGTTGTTGACCACGGCTTTCGGAAAGACAGAACTTGTTTCTTCAGAATCCGTGCAATTGATTGACATTGAACCTGAAATGTGAAAATCAAAGCATGTACGGATAAACTTCGTTATTTTCTATCTTTCCAAAGAAAATACAAATTATTGCTAAATGTAAAATCAGTAAGTTGAACTTCATATCACGCATGTCAGCTAAGGATTGACTGATTCCACCACACACTTTTAGTTGACCCCCTCTTTTCTCCACGGTTTTCGATGGTCTTTGGGTAGGACATCCCTGAGCCAGAGTAGCAAGGATGGTAGATCAAACGTCTCTCCAGGAGCTGACGTCAAAGTTCGTCGTTGAGGCTCGTTCCGATGCGATTTTCACGGCTCACAGTAGAGCTATGAAAAAGTTTCCAACAGATAAAATGTGTATTTTCTCGAGTACTTTCAGATAAAATTGTGAAAATCCAACTTTTTGATTTTGTATTCCGGAAGGAATTGATTTTGTTCCACAGTTCCGGGACCTATTTCTTTTGGGCTCGTCAATAGCTTTCATTCAAGCCCTTGGGAGCCGATATAAGTTGGCATTTGGCTGAATGAAGGCCAAAAAACTGCATTTGAATGCTGGTAGATCACTAATGAAAGCCGCGCGTTGCTTTGATCTACTCGCCATTGTATGCTAATTGACAAGATTGTCCTGTAATATACTGCACAGTATTCTGGTTCAAGCCATTTTGTTTCCATAGCCAGACAAGCGAAAGACGATTGCATTTGAGAGAGTTTCTATGTTGAGCGGTCGTTTTGGCTTTCACAGTCTATAGAACATTGTGACTGGAGAAGGGGATGACCATCAATCTGATGTCGAATCGCTCACCCATGTTCGTTTTGTTCTCGCTGCAGCCAAACCATCGAAATTAGTCCATTTCGATGGTTCCTGGTACGGATTGACCGATTATAATAATAATTTATCTACGCCCGAGGCGCAACAGCAATTGAATGAACAATAGGTGGTAAAATATGATTGACGACTCTCCGGATTCAATGAGAAAGTGATACTTCGACGATATTGGGGTGGGCATCCAATCGACGTTTAAATAATCGAATATTGGGGGCGGTTCGGATAATAACTGGTAATTGGGAGTATAATCGGGCTGTTCTGAGTGGGAAAGAATGAAAACGAGGGGTACTGGTGGTATGTTCAATATGGATACCAAAAGATGATACTCGGTCACGGACTGGTTTGTATATATAGAAAGATGAGGGGGAAATAATAGTGGTATTGTTCATAATCATATGAGCTAAACAAAGATCACCTATGACTCTCCTCTCAGTTAACGCGCGCAGGCCAAGAATTTTCAGACGATCAATGTAAGAAGGGAGAGAAAGAGGATAGGAGGGGGAGGGGAAACAACGATAGAAAACAATACGTGTAAATGTTCGTTGAACTTTTTCTAGTGTATCAATGTCTGAGGAGTAATGTGGATTCCATA
Organism: Parapristionchus giblindavisi; assembly: GCA_943737045.1. Classification (NCBI taxonomy): domain Eukaryota; kingdom Metazoa; phylum Nematoda; class Chromadorea; order Rhabditida; family Diplogasteridae; genus Parapristionchus; species Parapristionchus giblindavisi. The sequence goes on from CALSFV010000204.1 coordinate 736,092, forward strand.
TAGGAGAAGCATAATCAAGAAGAGGGAGAACATAGACCTTGTAACTACGAATGAGAATGGATGGACAGTTAATAGGAAGGGCTTTAAGAAGTAGGAACATTTTGGAAGTTGCTTTAAGGGCCATGGTCTTAACAGTTGAAGCACTCTTGAGGTCAGAGCGGATTTGTACTCCTAAGTCACGAACATTATTCTCAAGGGGTAATTCAATGGAATTGATGTAATAACGAGGTGAGGAGATCTTAGAGCCTATACGAATATGTGAACATTTAGGGGCAGAGAGAGACAATTGATTGGATTGAGACCAGTGGAATAGACAATCGAGAGCAGTTTGAAGTTCAGCTACAATACTAGATTTGTTGGACTTATCATAGGTAACATATAATTTTACATCGTCAGCGTAGCATTGTACTTTGACGTTCGGGTAGTGGGAAAGTGTTTGGGAGAAATCAGCAAGGTATACGGAAAAGAGGATTGGTCCTAAGACACTACCTTGGGGGACACCGGAAAGAATGGGAAATGAGTCACTGGTTACAGAGGAGAAACGTACTGAGAAAGTGCGATTGGAGAGAAAAGACTCAAGCCAGGATAGCAAATTAGAGTGGATACCGTAATGAGTGAGACGACTGAGCAATTTGGGATAGGGGACAACATCAAAAGCACGTGAGAAATCAATGTATACAATATCGGTTATTTGTTTCCTAGAAAGGGCAGTGGTCCAGTCATTATGGCAAGTTAACAGATTGGTGATGCAACTGGCGCCAGCACGAAAACCGTGCTGGTTGAAGGGAAGAATATTGAACCTACACTGAGAGCAAACTTACCTGGCAAATCGTTACCCCGATACACTTTCCTGGCAAACGATTACCCCAAATGGTGAATTCAGCCGTTGAATAATTCACCATTTGGGGTAATCGTTTGCCAGGAAAGTGTATCGGGGTAACGATTTGCCAGGTAAGTTTGCTCTCAGTGTAGTGAGATGTGTATTTAGGTGGTCTTTGATGAGGCGTTCCATGGTCTTGGCAGAGGGTGAAAGAATGGAAATGGGTCTATAAGAGGAGGGTAATTTACTATCTTTGCCTTGTTTGGGAATGGGAGCGATAAATGAGTGTTTCCAAGCAGTGGGTACGGTGCCAGATATGAGACTAAGATTAAAAATGTCAGCTAATGGTGTAGAGAGGGCATAAGCACATTTAGAGAAAATAATCTGGGGAATGTTATCATAACCGGTAGAACAAGTGGGGGATAATTTACGGAGCGATTTGTGGACTTCATGAGGAAAGAAAGTGAATAAGGAAAGAGAGGGAGGAATGGGAGAAGAGGATAGAGGCGGGAGATAACCGTTATCGATTGTAAAATGTGAGGCAAATTCAGTGGCAAGTAATTAATTAATTTATCTACGCCCGAGGCGCGCCTCGGGCGTAGATAAATTAATTAATTAAGTAAATTGGATTTAGATAAGGTATCATAAACAGAGGTATTGTTGGGAGATAAGAGTTCAGGAATTGAAAGTTTGGGTTTTGTGAGGGAAGCAACATGGCGATACAAATGTTTGGTGCGGGATAGCTTTTTACGAGTACAGTAACGGGACCAACGATCTATTTCTTGGAGGAGTTTCTTACTACATTGGTCAAAGAGGGTCCGTACGGCAGGTATATGTATTTTAGAGAAAAGTGAATTACGGTGATGAATGAGTCGAACAATATGTTTAGGGTAAGAAAGATAAGGAGGTCGAGGGGTACGGTAGGGGACAAAAAGATCAATAGCAGAGTGAATTGTAGAGGAGAAAGCAGAGTAGACAGAATCGATATTAGGACAATCGCGAAAAAGAGACAACCAGTCAATAGTGAGAAAATGATCAGAAAGGGCAGTGTAATCAACACGAGAGAAATCACGAATTTTTGGAGGTGGTGATGGAGATTGAGAGGACAAGAGTGAAAAGGAAATTCCTGAGTGATCACAAGATGGGAAAGGTGGAATGACAGAAATGGCCGAAATCAGTGAGGGGGAACTACCTAAGATCCAATCGATACATTTAGAGCTGCGCGTTGGAAGATTATTCAGATGTGACAGATTGTGAGAGATAATGAAGTCAGAAAAGATACGATCAATGGGAGATTGGGTATTACTTAACGAGTCACAGTTGAAATCACCAATATAGAAGATGGGATGGGGAGAGGCAGCATGGATATCGGTAAGGCAGGCAATTAAGGACTCGGTCTTAGGTAACGAGTAATTTGGTGGACGATAAACAATGCATAGTCGAATGTATGATGTGAGATGGAAAAGATCGATGCAAAGAATCTCGTGATTGGATGAGAGAAGGATACGGTAGTGTAAGATAGGTAATCACGTAGGATCAGGCATACGCCTCCTCCTCGGGTGGGACGGTCATGACGGATCTTGGAATATGGCAGAGAACCGATAAATAGTGAGGAAGGGTATTTCGAACTGAGCCATGTCTCGGTAATAAGAACGATATCAGGTTGTGTGATAGTCAGAAAAGAGCGTAGGGCATCAACCTTATTAACAACAGATCTCATATTATAGTAATAGCAAATTAGCGAATGTGTCATCTCGGGCTCATTTAGTTTTTTGTAGAGAGAATGGTCTGGGGAGCATCAGACTGAACTGGTGTGCGAGGGACACCGAAACTTGGACGAGAGGAGGGATTAGAGCGAAGACTCCTCTTGACTGCGTCCAATTGTGATCTCTCAATAATCGATCCAGCATACAGAATGACATCTCTTCCATTACTCTTCATCTCGCGTAGCTGTTGTCTCAGCTTATAGGCTTCTTCTCGTTCAGCCTTGGTCAGTGAGGGGCGAATGAACACATTAGGGAATTCAGTGGATAGGAAACGGGATTTGGAAAGGAATGATTGTTGTGCAGAACGGGTATGAAACATTAATTTAAGAAGACGAGGATGGGAGGCCTTCTTCTCACCCATGCTGAAGCACGCGGCCGGAACATGCTCCAGCTCAGTGAAATCAAGCATGGCGGTGACTTTGGCATTATCAGAGGCCACTCGATCACTGGCCTTCACTGCATCAGACTCAGGTAGACCGCTCACAACAACCGATCTCTCTCGCTTCTCCTTCTCGATAGCATCATCGAACGACAAGGGCGTTCTAGCAGAGAGTTCTTTGAGTTGAAGAACACAAGTGCCCAACAACAACGAGAGAGGAGTGAGCTTCTCTGACTCAGGCAGAGAATCGAGGTAGGCGCCGATACCATCGATGAGAGAGGAAGGGCTGAGGGAGGATCCCGACGCGACTTCGTTACGAAAAGAAGAAGGTGACATATCAGCGGGCCTTTTGGGCATGAACAGTGAAGAAGAAGATGAAGGATCAATACAGGGTGATTACAATGAACAGAATATCAGAACATGAAGTAACTCTATGTTAACAAGAGCAGTAACTAGTAAATCAACAAAAATAAGTCTAGTATCGATTGGATCGCGCAAAAATATAGAGAAGGGAAGGGGTCACCTAACTCTATGAGGGAAGAGAGGAGAGTGAGGGAAGAGAGGAGAGATTAATGCTGTAGATATGAGAGAAAGTTCCAGTTCCGCCCAGTGGATGGGCATCCAAGATGGCTACATCGTTTCTGTCCAGCGAGAACTCTTTCGAATTCTTCGAGAAACATAGATCACTTGGTAGAGATCCAGAGAGCTCTAAATTTAACTTTCTCTCATATCTACAGTATTCATCGGTCAATCCGTACCAGGAACCATCGGAATGGACCAATTTCGCTGGTTTGGCCGCAGCGAGAACAAAACGAAATTGGGAGTGCGACTCAACGTCAGATTGATCGTCAGCCCATTCTCCAGTATATTACAGGACAATCCAGTCAATTAACCGACAATGGCGAGTAGATCAAAGCAACGCGCGGCTTTCATTAGTGATCTACCAGCATTCAAATGCTGTTTTTGGCCGTCATTCAACCAAATGCCAACTTAAATCGGCTCGCAAGGGCTTAAATGAAAGCTATTGACGAGCTCTATCGATTGAGCTCAAAACAAAATAGGTCCCGGAACAATGGAACAAAATCAATTTCTTCTGGAATACAAAATCAAAAAGTTGGATTTTCACATTTTTATCTGAAAGTACTCGAGAAATTACACATTTCATCTGTGGCCGTATGCAAGAACAACGGGAAAACCGTTTTCCGGGAAAATGTGACGTCATTGGCGTAGGCGGAGGATTTTTGGAAAACGCCTCCGCCTACGCTAATGACGTCACATTTTCCGGGAAAACGGTCCTTGCATACGGCCACTGTTGATCACTTTTTCCTAGCTCTCCTGTGAGCCGTGAAAATCGCATCGGAAGGGGCCTCAACGACGAACTTTGACGTGAGCTCCTGGAGAGATGTTTGATCTACCATCCTCGCTACTCTGGCTCAGGGATGTCCTACCCAAGGACCATCGAAAAACGTGGAGAAAAGAGGGGGTCAACTCAAAAGTGTGTAGTAAAGCAGACGATTTTGGTCAATCCTTAGGTGACATGCGTGATATGGGTTTGGTAACCAGCGAGATAGTACGGAGAGCAGAAAGAAAGAGAGAGCAGGAGGAGAGGAAGAGGGGGGGGGGAATATCATCGAATATGTCTGTATTTAGCAGAGAGCACTTCTGTGTTTAGCTGGTAGCTGCAAGGTTTTTGCACAAGTATATTTTATTCCGATAATATATAATTTTGATGCAAATGGGCTCGGCGTCTACAGGGGTAATAACTGTACCATAATGCAATAACAGAAAAAAGGGAAATCAGGGAACATGGACTAACTAATGGTACAACACGAATGAACAACACTCACTTTGATATTCGATACACATCGCAGCTTGAGCTTCGACAGTGTAACTATTTTCTGTGACCGTCCAGCGGCAAAGATCCTTGTAGAAAGAAATTTTTGTATATTTGGTGTTTCCCATGAGTTCATGTTTGCCACCCGGTAATATTACACTGAATTTTGTATTCGATTAGCATTCATCCCATCTTTCTCTCAATATTTACCTTTCAAAATAATAGAATTATTTTTTATTCTATCAGAACTCTTATTGTTGGACAGAGAAAACTGCGCTTTATTTTGTTGATTTTGATGCGCTAGTATTATTTCAGTATCATTTAATATAAATATCATTATTTTCAGGCAAACTGTTTCGATTATGCAGAACGAATAGAAAGCTTCATACATATTTTAGCGTTATTTTAATTGAGCAAGGCTCACGGACTCGAGGAATGCAGTCCTTTTTCCACATGGGATGGAAACATTCTTTGCAGGATATTCTGTAATATTATGTAAATTGTCGAATAGAGGGTTTCTTGTATATCCAATACTGATGTTTCCAGCTGTGCCTAAAATAAGAGGTTATTTAAGAAAAGATATTGTGAATAAAAATTTATATGTGGATTTTCTTCGTATCTTGATTTTCGATCTCCACTACTATTCATATGCTACCCCATTGTGGGGCAGTAAATTATGCATTCAACCATTTTCTTGTACTTTCCTACAGTGCATTGTTCATTAGTACCCGCATAAAAAAGTCTTACAACTCATTTAGTGACAAGAACCCTAACCATAAAAGGAGCAAATAAATTTTAAAAAAAATTCCTACATTGAATAACATAAAATTAAAGATGGGGACACACGAAAAGAATGATTGGCTCCTACCACGATGGGAATGAGCCCCCTCATGTATATACTGTAAGTAAAAAGTGTGTTTATGTTCAGTTTGCGACCGGCACTCAACCTTTGCCCTTTCATTATGCCCCTTCCCATCTCTCTTTCTCCATTCCCTGCACTATTGAGCATCTTTCAATCGTGATTATGCCAATCAATACGCAGAATCATTATAAAAGAAATAGTATGTGATGACTTATATGACTTTTACTACCATCCTGTCTTCACAGTTTATTCACGAAAATATATACACCACCTGTAAGTGCGTTTCATTCGCAGACATTTCTTATTTCCAATATTCGAAAGAAAAATATAAATCAATTTAAAAATATGGTTATACATTTGGTCGTAGTTGAAGTTGATGGACTAGTTGACGTAGTAGATACTACTATCGTGGATACGGTAGATGGGGATACTACTGTAGTGGGTACGGTAGATGAAGATACTACTGTAGTGGATACGGTAGATGGGGATACTACTGTAGTGGGAACGGTAGATGGAGATTCTGCTATCGTGAGCACGGTAGATTGGTATACTACTGTAGAGGGTGCGGTTGATCGAGATACTACGGTAGTGGGTACGGTAGATGGAGATAATACTGTTGTGGGTACGCTAGATGGAGATAATACTGTGGTGGGTACGGTTGATGGAGAAAGTACTGTAGTGGGTACGGTAGATGGATATACTACTGTAGTAGGTTCGGTAGATTGAGATGTTATTGTAGTGGATGGAGATACTATTGTAGTGGGTACTGTAGATGGAGATTCTGCTATAGTAAATGCTTTAGATTGGGATACTACTGTAGTGGGTACGGTTGATCGAGATACTACGGTAGTGGGTACGGTAGATGGATATAATACTGTAGTGGGTACGGTTGATGGAGATAATACTGTAGTGGGTACGGTAGATGGAGAAAGTACTGTAGTGGGTACGGTAGATGGAGAAAGTACTGTAGTGGGTACAGTTGATGGATATAATACTGTAGTAGGTTCGGTAGATTGAGATGTTATTGTAGTGGATGGAGATACTATTGTAGTGGGTACTGTAGATGGAGATTCTGCTATAGTAAATGCTTCAGATTGGGATACCACTGTAGTGGGAACTGTTGATCGAGATACTACGGTAGTGGGTACGGTAGATGGATATAATACTGTAGTTTGTACGGTTGATGGAGATAATACTGTAGTGGGTACGGTAGATGGAGAAAGTACTGTAGTGGGTACAGTTGATGGATATACTACAGTAGTAGGTTCGGTAGATTGAGATGTTATTGTGGTGGGTACGGTAGATGGAGATACTATTGTAGGAGGTACGTTAGTTACAGAGACTACTGTAGATTGTCCGCTAGATGGGGATACTACTGTAGTGGGTATGGTTGATTGAGATAAAACCGTTGATGTATTGTCAATATTGTTAGGAGAATTGGAATTTGATCTAGAAGAAGAAAAATTAGTCGGAAATACTGTCGAAGTATAGTTGGTATATCCTGATGTAGCGTTGGAACTATCGCATTTTCCATCCTTGCTACCACTATATTCGTCAATATGATGGGTTGTTTCCATTTTGCAGAATCCATCGTGAGGTCTATACGCCACTTTATGGCAGTCCTTGTTCTCCTAAAAAATAGAGTAATTTATCGTTTTTCACTTAAAAGTACCTGGCACTTATGGACGCATATTAAGAATTGCTTAATTTCATCATTAATCAATTCATCATTGAGATGACTGTATTGTATGCGAAGATAAGTCTAGAATAAGCTTGACTTTTATAAATATATCGTCCCCTTATTTATCAAATCGAGACATCGTTATAACTATACTAATGATACCTGGCAACTCGTCGATATTATTGCTAGAATCAGAAGCAAATTCATATTGAGAAACCAAATCAGGCAAGATTTTTCCTCAAGACTGGTGAAATTCGTGAATTCTTCGAAAAGCCCTGCAAATTTCTATAGAAACCAGAGAGATTCCTTTTAGCATCCTTTTAGAGTGGTACATACAACAAGAGAAAAACCAAAGTAAACGGAAGAGTTTCTGAAATCGATCCATATGGCTGTTACGGCTCAGTGAGGAATGCCCATAAGTAGTTTCAAAAGTTGCTGAGGAAGAATGAGTGGAAGAGTTTTCAATGTTCGAAATATGGTGAATCGATTTCGAAAATTCGTTGTTTCCGTTGTAATATTTAAAATATAAACCATAGTATTATATATAAAATATGTAGTGGGTAGATCATTGCATTATAAGAATAACAACATAGGTACGAATGAAATTGAAGAGAAATATTTGCTTGGTTGTCTCTCTTTAACTAGGGAATGGTTTCTTTGATGGTTGAAATCACGGGGAGTGACCTACATAGTAATATTCAGCATGGTCGAATTAGTAAGAATCGACTTTCAAAAGCTGCGAATGATCGATTTTTAAACGAAACCCGTCGCATATCCGCCGCATAAAAGACAGCCAAAAAAGATTTTTTGGACTTGATTTCCACTGAAACAGCATTTTTTTGCTTGAATTACCCTGCAGACATGAAATGCTGTCGGGGGAATCGAACTCGAGTTCAAAAAGTGAAAAAACTTTAAAATGCAACTTTTTGACTGTCTTTCGTGCGGCGGATATGCGACGGGTTTCGTTTAAAAATCGATCATTCGCAGCTTTTGAATGTTGATTCTTACTAAATCGACCATGCTGAATATTACTATGTAGGTCACTCCCCGTGATTTCGACCATCAAAGAAACCATTCCCTAGTAAGAGTACGCCATCCGACTTTGCTGAGACCGATACGCGACCAAGGTGTAGTAGAGTTGTACGAGAGGAAGTATATGCTTTGTTTGTTTAACATTTCCGTCTTTTTGCAGAGACCCTTAGATCCGCGAACTTCAGAATGCCTCATAAAATTATTGAAAGCAATAACGTATTGATTGAAGACACGATTTATTTGATACATGTTTATTTATACTTTGAAATATCAAGCGTGCTTAGTGATAAATATAGCAGGTATTTGGTATTTAAGATTCGAGGGTTGAGCCACTGACCCCGGACATCGATCACACCGATTTGGCTCAAAATTTTTTGTGGATACCCCCATGGCCCCCTAACACAAAATGGGTATTCATTTGGGCTGGGTCCTTGAAACACAGATGTGGCGGGTTCTCGAAATTTGAAAACTTGATTTTCACCTATAAAAAGTGGAGCGACCTAGGACCAATGTTAGTGTCGATTAATCATAAGTATAAATAGACAACAAAAACTGGCTATACGACGGTCCGGATATCCGATCGCAAACTGATTTTTTACTTCCTCAAAACATTCTAAATTTAATTAAAATTTTAAAACAAAAAAACGGCAGCCCAATTTTTGCCTCATTTTATAGAGCAAACAATTCAGCGTCGAATGAGGCAAAAAAATCAAAAATCGATCGACCCGTGTTTTGAGATAAATGAACCTGAAGGTGACACGAAAATATTTTTGCTTTCAAACCCCCTCATGTTTGCACTCAAATTGAAGAGGAGTAGAACAACTTTCATGTTGAACGTTTTGTCTGAAACTCTTGTACAAGAGAGATACATCAGTTTGATTTATTCTCACAGGTTTTCAGTCAATTTAGAGTAAATCGAAAGTAATACATACAAAGTAATACAGTAATACAGTAATAGTAATAAGTAATACATCATATCCTACTCCCGTTGTTATGATTCGTCGTCGTACTATTGTGTAGTGATCATGTAACCCCTCTGTATATACTCAGCAATAATTATTTCCTCAGGTGGATTTTTTCTGAGACTTGTTGTTAACAGTGCATGAACAACATTTACTGAGGAGTAGAATCCGCTACGGTATCCATTCAAGCTAATTCATTCCGATGAGAAAATCGAAAATTTCGACATTCTTGAATTTGGGCAAAAATGTCATAACGTTGTGTCAGTGAAGCTGCAGGCTTCAAACTTGGTAGAGACAATAGCTCATGAGTGATACAAAACCTGGACGAGTATGAGCCCGATTGGTTGAATTTTGAGAAATTTCGAAAACAAATTTTTCTCATTTTTCGAGGTACAAAGTACCTGCTCAGTGGCCGTATGCAAGAACAACGGAAAACCGTTTTCCGGGAAAATGTGACGTAATTAGCGTAGGCGGAGGATTTTTGGAAAACGCCTCCGCCTATGCTAATGACGTCACATTTTCCCGGAAAACGGTTCTTGCTTACGGCCTCAGGTTAATATCCATTATATTTAACAGCAAAATGTCTTCTATGTATAGTAGATGACAGTTTACTATTGTTTCGCGAAATTTCGAGTTCTTCGAGAAAAGTTATAGTTGGAGAAAGGAGGTAGATGATTTTTGTCACTTTTTTTTTCTCGAAATTCTCAGAATTTGTCCGATTAGGCTCAGACATACAGTAGCGACGAAAAGTATTCGCCCAAAATTTTGCAATGTCATAAGATTCGACTCAGATGAGCAATCGGGCTCATATTTTGGCAGTAAACTATAGTACTAGTGGGCATCATGTCCTAGTCCCGTTGTTTGGATTCGTCGTCGTATTGTGTAGCGAGCCTGGAACCCCACTGTACTTACTCAGCGAAAATTATTTCCTCAGCCGGATTTTTCTGAGAGATATTTTTAACAGTGCATGAACAACATTTACTGAGGAGTAGAATCCGCTATGTGATCGATCTGAGCTAATTCATTTCTGTGAGAAAATTGAAATTTCCGACACCCCTGAAATTGGGCAAAATTTTCATAACTCTGTGTTCAGTGAAGCTGCAGGCTCCAAACTGGGCAGAGATGATAGCCTATGAGTGATACAAAACATGGCCGAGTATGAGCCCGATCGGGTGAATTTTGAGAAATTTCGAAAATTTATTATACTCATTTTTTGAGATTCAGGAAGTACCTGGTCGGATTTATTTCGATTGAGTTTAACAGCAAGATGTCTTCTATATGTAGTAGATAACCGTTCACTAGTGTTTCACGAAATTTCGAGTTCTTTCAGAGAAGTTATGATTGGAGAAAAGAGGTAGAAAATAGTTAGCATCTTTGTTCAGATTTTTTCCGAAAGTTTGCGACTTTATTCGATTGGGCTCATACTTTGTCATGACAATTATCATGAAGACAGAAGATGATCCCCAATTATAGAATGGCCATTGATGCTCTTTTCGTCTCATAAAAATCATTTTAAATTTTTGGATGATCTGAAAAAATCGTGCCATAAATATTTTCTACCTCCTTTCTCCAATCATAACTTCACTGAAAGAACTCGAAATTTCGTGAAACACTAGTAAACGGTTATCTACTATATATCGAAGACATCTTGCTGTTGAACACAATCGAAATAAATCCGACCAGGTACTTCCTGAACCTCAAAAAATGAGTATAATAAATTTTCGGAATTTCACAAAATTCACCCGATCGGGCTCATACTCGACCAGGTTTTGTATCACTCATGGGCTATCATCTCTGCCCAGTTTGGAGCCTGCAGCTTCACTGAACACAGAGTTATGAAAATTTCGCCCTATTTCAGGGGTGTCGGAAATATCAATTTTCCCACAGAAATGAATTAGCTCAGATCGATCACATAGCGGATTCTACTCCTCAGTAAATGTTGTTCATGCACTGTTAAAAATATCTCTCAGAAAAATCCTGCTGAGGAAATAATTTTCGCTGAGTAAGTACAGTGGGGTTCCAGGCTCGCTACACAATAATACGACGCCGAATCTTAACAACGGGAGTAGGATATGATGCACACTAGTTCGATAGTATACTGCCAAAAGATTAGCCCGATTGCTCATCTGAGTCAAAAGTTATGACATTGCAAAATTTTGGGCGAATACTTTTCGTCGCTACTGTAGCATAATTATATAGATAATTATCATGGAGACAGAAGATTATCCACATAGAAGAATGGCCATCGATGCTCTTTTAGTTCCCCCAAAAAACATTATAATTTTTTGATATCCTGAAAAATGCGTACCCTTACTATTTTCAACCTCTTTTCTCCAACTATAACTTTTCTCGAAGAACTCGAAATTTCGTGAAACAATAGTAAACTGTCATCTACTATACATAGAAGACATCCGACTGTTGAACTGAATAGAAACTGTCCTGAGCAGGTACTTCCTGTACCTCGAAAAATGAGAAAAATATATTTTTGAAATTTTTCAAAATTAAACCGAACGGGCTCATGCTCGGCCAGATTTTGTATCACTCATGGGCTATTGTCTCTACCAAGGTTGTAGCCTGCAGCTTCACTGAACACACAGTTATGACATTTTTGCCCAAATTCAAGGATGCCGAAAATTTCGATTTTCTCATCGGAATGAATTAGCCTGAATGGATACCGTAGGGGATTCTACTCCTCAGTAAATGTTGTTCATGCACTGTGAACAACAAGTCTCAGAAAAATCCACCTGAGGAAATAATTATTGCTGAGTAAGTACAGAGGGGTTCCAGGATCACTACACAATAGTAAGACGACGAATCATGATAACTGGAGTAGGATATGATGCCCACTAGTACTATAATACCCTGCCAAAAGATGAGCCCGATAGCTCATCTGAGTCAAAAGCTATGACATTGCAAAGTTTTGGACGAATACTTTTGACCGGTACTGTAAGAATGATTCATGTTTTCATAGCATTATAAGCTTGGAACTTTGGGCATCTTTACCCAGTGCTGAATCTGTTTCTAACACACGCGTAGGAATTGACTATTTGAGTAAACATTTTGCCTTTCGGCATGGAGACGAACCACAGATCGTGGACACAATGTAACGATATGCTTGTATAATAACGATAATCGACAAAGTAGCCTCCAGCTGTCGTGTACCTGAAGTGTATTTGGAAGAAATTTGTTGGGGGTTCATTTTTTTACGCTAAAAAATTGGAATATGTTTTTTTTGGAATATGTTGGTATTAGGAAGAAGCTTGCTGCAACTTCATATGTCTTCATCACACCATGGTTAACGGTTTTTATGGTTGATTTAATCATATTAAGAAAGTTTGACTGAAAACTGGTGCAAATGCAGCGAAAATATGAGAACCTTTCCGCGGTTTCCCGAAGAGAGTTTTACGCATGTGTACCTTATGTGTATCTTGTTAGTTTGAAAAAAAAGAATGTGTAAATTAGGGAACGGTAGGTGGGATGCTATAGCCGAAAATATTTTTCAAAACTTTGTCTCCACCAAATGAGAGGCCAAGCACGGAATTTTTTTCGGTGTTGAAAAGTAAAGTCAATTTGCGTTAACTTGTTATGGTGTAGTGTAGTGATAAACGGTCTAGGAAAAATCGGCAAAGATATTTTACACCGTGCGGGAATTGAGCCTACAAGGTTCGGAATGCTATGTCGCTAATTGTAAGCCATGCTAGTACATTTCCGCTCTTGAAAAACTTGAAACACTTGTGACGCGCACGTACCTATGTGAATGACAAAGTAGACAAATATTCCGTGGTATATTAGGTAATATACTAATTTCTAGCATATCTCATATTCACTGCATATTCGATACGTCATGAATTTACGTAAACATTCGCATCTTATCGATTGGTGTAGTGGTAAAAGCGCTCTCTAGTTATCATAGCGTCGCGGGTTCGAAACCTATTGCCGAACTCTTTTTCAAAATTTCGCCCTTTTGATTGATTCATGATTCTAGTGATCAATAAGCTAAATTAGCATAAAATAATTTAAGTACGGTATGCAGAATAACTTTGCTATCTTTCTGACGTGATAGTTTGTTCACGAAAATATTTGTGGGACTACACAGTTAAGGGACTTTTTCTGTGAATGTACTTACTGCAAGTGGACTCCGTAATTCTTGATACCAGTGCACATCCACTTGTTTTGTCTTACTTCAATCCATCGATCGTTGTCGACCACGACATTTGAAAAGATGGAACTTGTCTCTAAAGCACCCGGGCAGTTTGCCGGCATTGAAGCTGAAACATTTTGATCAAAGCATAAACAAGTAGATATCAAGCATCCCTTAGAGTATAAAATTTCTTCTCTTATTGTTAGTTATAGAAAATTCGGTGTTCGTAATCTCTTACAATAGTAAAATTTATTTCATGCAAATGGGCTTCACCAATCTCTACGTCTACGAGAGATATGACAATTCCCTAACAGTTAAGGGAAGTCACTGTGAAGGGCCGAACTATCGCCACAAGAAAACACCACCGAGTAGGGTTCCGCTGTCTAGAACTACTGACCGAAACAGCGGGGCTTTATCTATTTTATATTGCATGTTATATAATAATACTAGAGTACATTTGCATGCTTTTATATACTGTTGTTCACGTTGAATTGCGTTTATCAGAGCTTTGGCGAATGAACAACACTTACTTTTATATCCGATGCACATCATAGCTTGAGCAATTACAACGTAATTTCTTTCTGCGACCTTCCAGTGGCAAAGAGCATAGTCAAAAGAAATGTTTGTATATAAGGAGTTTCCCATAAGTTCATGTCCGCCACCCAGTAATAGTACGCTGAAAATTGTATTTGTTCTATATAGATCTCATATGCGTCGTTACATTTGCCTAACGCGCCTACGCCGTCTCGGAAAATATATGTAGTTGCATTTGCCTTACGCACGTGTCGACGTGAGTTTTGGAGTGCGTTGGGTCCCAAGATGAAAAACCCTGATTGTCAATAGGGATACGGTAGGAATTTAGCGTTACCATCGATCAGAAATTGTTGGCTACCGCAACCTACATAAACCTTTTACCGTACCCCTATTGACAATCAGGGTTTTCCAGATGGCACCCAACATATTCTAAGATTTACGTCGACGGGTGCGTAAGGCAAAAGTAACGATGTTCAAAATAATTCATTCATGCATCAGTATTCTTAGACTGAGAAAACTGTCTTTGATTTTCTGGGGTCTATTCATGATTAAGAATTATTCGTTATTCCATTATTTTCAAACAAAATATGCATTACTAATAGAAATTTCATATCGACTTGTGCATTATTTAAATTGAGAAAGGCTCACATACTCGAGAAATGCTGTCCATTCTCCACATGGCATGCCATAGATATTAGCACGATATGGTATAATACCATCATTGTCGAATAGATGGTTCATCGTATATCCATCATAACTGTTGCGAGCTGTGCCTAAAAGAAGACGTGTCTCTCCCTAACTCTCATGAACCATAACCATAAAAAGAGCAATGATTTTTTTTTAAAAGGAAGAAAAAGTATTTTCAGAAAAGCATGAAATTTGGGGGGGGGGGGGGGGGTGTGACATTTCAGCAACCGACATTTCAGCAACCGACATTTCAGCAACCGCATTTCGGCAACCGACATTTCGGCAACCGACAATTCGGCAACCGACATTTAGGCAACGGGGCATAACTCGGTTCGTAGGGGTCATAGAAACTTGGGATGGGTATCATTGTGATCAGCATCAGTAACACTACCGTAATCTACCGTAACCCAGCTCGGTGGGTCAGATCAAGTTCGGTGGGTGATATCGGGGCATAACTCGGTTCGTAGGGGTCATAGAAACACGAGATAGGTATCAATGTGATCAGCATCAGGAACACTACCGTAATCTACCGTAACCCAGTTCGGTGGGTCATATCAAGTTCGGTGGGTCATATTTCACTAAAAAATGTCGGAATGGCCACTACGTGTGCATTATCATTATGAGCTATTGCAAACTACCGTGATCTACCGTAACCCGGTTCGGTGGGTCAGATGAAGTTCGGTGGGTCAGATTTTACTAAAAATTGTCGGATCAGCCACTACTTGTGTGATATCATCATGAGCTATTCCAAACTACCGTAATCTACCGTAACCCAGTTCGGTGGGTCAGATCAAGTTCGGTGGGTCAGATTTCGCTAAAATTGTGTGTCAGATTACAGCAAGCATAATTGTACCTAACACCAGGGGTATGCGGTAAATGACGTTAAAAATATCTAAATTAATAAAAAATTGTTTCAATTTTCAAATTTTATTTGAAAAAAATGCTAGGACCCGACAAGCTAGTTATGGAACGTTACCGGAATGTCGGTTTTGTTATTACTAAAGTCTGACCCACCGAACCGGGTTACGGTAGATTACGGTAATTTGCAATAGCTGATGATGATATCACACACATAGTGGCCATTCCGACAATTTTTAGTCAAATCTGACCCTTCGAACTTGATCTG
Organism: Parapristionchus giblindavisi; assembly: GCA_943737045.1. NCBI lineage: Eukaryota > Metazoa > Nematoda > Chromadorea > Rhabditida > Diplogasteridae > Parapristionchus > Parapristionchus giblindavisi. Next base: position 751,916 of record CALSFV010000204.1, read on the forward strand.
ACCTATCGAACCGGGTTACGGTAGATTACGGTAATTTGCAATAGCTGATGATTTTTCCATTCCGAAAATTTTTAGTCAAATCTGACCCACCGAACTTGATCTGACCCACCGAACCGGGTTACGGTAGATTTCTGTAGTTTGCAATAGCTGATAATAATTTCGCACAAGTAGTGGCTGTTCCGACACTTTTAGTGAAATCTGACCCACCGAATGTCACCCCCCCCCCCTGAAATTTACTGCGTTCGGAATTTTTTTATTTATAGTTCGACTATTCCAAATAGATAAAAATTGAATTTTAAAATGGAATTATACATATGGTCGTAGTAGGTTTTGATGGTCTAGTTGAGGTACTAGATGGAGACACTACTGTAGTGGGTACGGTAGACGGAGATACTACTGTAGTGGGTACGGTTGATTTAGTTTCTTCGGTCGTGGGTACGGTAGACGGAGATACTACTGTAGTGGGTACGGTTGATTTAGTTACTTCTGTCGTGGGTACGGTAGACGGAGATACTACTGTAGTGGGTACCGTTGATTTAGTTACTTCTCTCATGGGTACGGTAGATGGAGATACTGCTGTTGAGGATACGGTAGATGGAGGTGTTATTGAAGTGGTTACGGTAGTCGGAGATGGTACTGTAGTGGGTACGGTGGATGGGGATGCTACTGTGGTGGGTACGGTGGATGGAGATACTACTGTAGTGGGTACGGTGGATGGATATACTATTGAAGTGGTTACGGTAGACGGAGATATTACTGTAGTGGGTTCGGTGGATGGAGATACTACTGCAGTGGGCGCTGTAGATGAAGATACTGTTGAAGTGGTTATGGTAGACGGAGATATTATTGTAGTGGGTACGGTAGATGGAGATACTACTGTAGTGGGTATTGTAGACCGTGGTACTACTGTAGTAGAAACGATAGATGGAGATACTATTGAAGTGGTTGCGGTAGACGGAGATATTACTGTAGTGGGTACGGTTGAAGGAGATACTACTGTTGAAGTGTTATAAATATTGCTGGGAGTATTGAAAATTGGCGTAGAAATAGAACAATTAGTTTGGAATAATGTAGATGTATGGTTGATATTTCCTCCTATAGTTTTGGAACCAACACATTTTCCATCCTGGCTACCACTATATTCTTCAATATGATTGGTTGTTTCCATTTTGCAAACTCCGTCGTGAGGTCTATAAGCCACTTTATGGCAGCCCTTGTTCTCCTGAAAAAGACTAATTTATCTTTTTTTTCTCTCCATAAACGTACCTGGCACATATGGAGGCATATTAAGAATTGTTTAATTTCATCATTAATTAAATCATCATTGAGATGACTGTATTTTATGCGAAGATAAGCCTAAAATAAATATGCTTTTATAACTTGATCGTCCTCTTATTTATGAAATCGATATATCGATATAATATACAAATGAAACCTGGCAAGCAGTCGATAACATAGATAGAAGCAGGAGCAAATTCATATTCGCGAAACCAGGTGGGACAAGCGTCTTCTCCAAGACTGGCGAAATTGATGCATTCTTTTACCCTGTGCACTTCCATAGAAACCAGAAAGCTTCCTTATAGCATGCTGGTACAACTAAGCGAACGATCGAAAAGTGTCTGACTAGACCAATAAATAAGGCACCTTTTGATACTCGGAAATTACAGCATAAATCACTCTCACAACTTCCTGAATCATGTGATTCTTTAGAGGAAGTTCGAACGGGGAATTCATGAGGGCGTATTCGCCGAACCTTTTGAATATCAAACCTTGAAAATCTTTAAAAAAATATTTTTTTTTCTTTTATGTTGATCAAAACTTGATATAAGACTTTAAAAAAATACGTTCGTCCGCTCTGGTATGATTCTCTCACTATCTTTGTCTGCGAGTGAATATTGTATTGTCAATGTGGAGACTAAAATAAGCCTTTAAATTATTCTTCCCTTAAATTGATCATTCAGAAATCTTAAATCGTTGACTTAATTAATATAAATCCTTAATTCAATCTTTCATATATGTAGATTATTTAATTTTTTATTCCTTCAAATAAATGTAAACATAATTTAGATAGAAATATAGATAGAAACGGCGATGTAGATAAAAATTAATTGATTGATTATAATCGTTTATTTAAATTACTCAAACACGGATACATCTTTTTTTACACACACATGTTCTGAAATCGCTTAGAAACCCGATTATGATCGGGCTTGAAGTTACAGTAATCCAAATCGATACCAATTTGTTCCGAACGCTTCACATATTGCAAAGTTTCGACGATTTTGTACTATCGAAACGAAAATCGAATTATTCCGAGACCCGAGGAAGTCAAATTGTTAGTTCAGTAAACTACACGTTCGTCTCTGCAGCCTCTGCAATAGCAGGGGAACAATGAAGGAAGTGCGAATCCGTTTTCCAACTCTGGAAGAAGTTTTAGAAAACAGGTGAAATACGTGAACTTTCAGGATTCAAATAGTCAAATTCAGTTCAGACGCAAGCGTGGTATACATTTTGTAGGAAATCAAGAAAGTGATTGTATGGAAATTTTTACAAAGATTTTTTTATTTGGTAAACTTTAAAGGAACAAAATTTAAAGAAAGTGTGCGTGATTTCCTCATTCTTAGTTCTAATAATTTACCCCTTTTTGTTCCCGTTGAAACTCGCTTTACAGACTGTTGTTAGAAGAAGCTGTTGTTTGACTCGCTAATATACTCATTTCCCATACTTCGATTCGATCATCAATTCTCAAGCGGGCGCCTGTTTGGCACAGATATTTCAAAATTGTTTGTACCAATCAGTAGCTCTACCAATGAATGTTGTATAAAAGTTACAAACGGAGTAATACTTTATCCAATCAAACATGAATAATTAATGGAGAAGCATAACTTAGAAACGAAACACAATATACCGTACTATGTGAAAAGAAATCTAAACTCTTGTGCCAATTACTAGTCCGTATATGAATGATTTATATTGTAAAACCATTACAAGTTATTTGGCAAACAGTTTCACGTGATCTTGAATTAGTCTAGTCACAGTGAATTTTCTTCCATTCATATACGTCATATATTTCTTTAATACACGAGTAAGATTTGACTATTTGACTGTACATTTGGTCTTTTGGCATATAGAGTAACCACATATTATAGGCACAATATACAGATATATCTGTACTATAAGTATAACTGGTCACGTTGCTTGGGGATGTAGTGTACCTGGAATCTACTAGTATTTATAAGTATTTTTGCGCTGCGTTTACCCAAAAATTCGGATTCGTTTTATCCGACTCAAAACTGGTTACTAAAAGACTCTTTTATCACTTTCTTGCGCGGGAACTTTTTGAAGTGTACTAAAATAGCAGTCGTTGAATCATAAAATCGTTGAATCTTTTCTATGAGTGCACTTACTGCATATAGACTCTGTAATTATTGACTTCATCACACTTCCACCAGTTCTCGTCTAATTTTACCCAGTCATCGTTGAATATGGTATCGACTGCCATAGGACTTGTCTCTTTATAATGAATGCAGTTATTCGGCATTGAAGCTGTAACAATTTTTATCAAAGTATAAACAACTATGTTTCAAGGATCTGGTAACATAAAAAATTTTTCACTTAGTAATAGAGAGTTCGGTCGTTCTTAACCTTTCATATTATTTAAATGTTTTTAATGCAAATGGCAAATCATCAGTGTACAGCGCTGATCCCTTAGTAGACCTATATTTATATATTTTATCAACATGCGTGTTCACGAAACGATACAAATAATGATAGCGAATAAGAAGATTTCAAAATTATGTTTGTGCTAAATAAGACGAAATTGTATAGGGGCCATGGGAGGATGATATCCATAAGTTGGAAGGGACTCTGCCAGGACTCAGTGGTACCTTTCTTACAATTAGACGGTGCAAGTGAAATGGGCCAGTGAATAAATCGATAGTGCATGAGGCTGGAGCATGTGGGGGATTTTTGACTTCCTGCATCTGCCATAGACTACATTGTCCGAAGGCGTTTCCAAGCTTCAGGGAAGATTTCAAATGATAAGTATGCCAAATCAGCTACTTCATAGAAGAGTCTGTAAAGCGAGTTTTAGCGGGAATAAAAAATGGGTAAATTATGAACTGTGAATCAGGTAATTCATTAAAATGGTACATCGTACATTTAAATTACTCAAACACGGATACATGTTTTTTCACATATACATGTTATTAAATCACTTAGAAACCCAGAATATGATCAGACTTGTCGTTACAGTAATCGAAATTTAAACCAATTTCTTCCAAACATTATTTTATACACTTTTCTGCGTTTCGACGCTATTGCACTTATCTGTACGAAAAATTAAAGGAAATCTAATTGCTAGTTTTGCACACTTTAGGGGATGCAAAATTGAAAAAATTCAATCAAACGCAAGTTTTTTGAATTTGAATTTTTTAAAGATTTTTTTGCATTTGGTATTGAATTACCTGATTCACAGTTCATAATTTACCCATTTTTTATTCCCGCTAAAACTCGCTTTACAGACTCTTCTATGAAGTAGCTGATTTGGCATACTTATCATTTGAAATCTTCCCTGAAGCTTGGAAACGCCTTCGGACAATGTAGATAACGTGTAGTTTCTGTAAGACGCGAGCGTGTTTGGCACAAACATTTCAAAATTGTTTGTACCAATCAATAACTCGATAATATCTGCCACCGAACGTTGTATAAAATGTACAAACGAATTAATGCTTTATCTAATCGAAAGATGATCACTGATAACGCAGTAACTTATAGAGAAGCATGAATAAGGCATGAAATACAACACGAAATTTAATAAAGTGCACTATGTGAGATAAAATAATTGTGCCAATTTCTAGACAGTGATTTATGTTTACAAAGCACTAAGCTTTTTAGTAAAGATTTTGCATGGTCTAGAACTAGTATCGCAATTGGTGCCTTTCTTACCCTTTTCCACTTTAGCAATAATTAGCGTTGCATGTTTCTTCAATACATGCGTACGATTTCACTATTTGACTATACACTTTCGCCTTCGGCCTGTAGACGAACCATGTGCCATAGGCACAATGTAAAGATATGCTTGTAAAATAATGATATTCCCTCACGTTGCCTCCGGATGTCGTGTACATGAAATGTGTTAGTATTTGGAAGGAACTTGATCCAACTTCAGGCGTTTTCATCCCTCAGTGCACAGCGATTTTTGGGGATTGATGTGCTCATCCAAAAAAAACGATCTCGCGAGGTTACGCTAACTGGTAAGCAACCACAGCACACCGGGATTGATGAATTTCTTGCATATACAGTATCGGCGTAAAGTGATGAGACGCTTTTTCATTTTTTTATAACTTTTGATCCAGGAAAGCAATCAGGCTGATCTTTTGAACCAATGTACAGAATTTATCAAGGGATATTATCATGATGTGTTGGTGTAATTAAATTAGTTCATTATTGCTTAGAGATGATGCAATCGAAGTACACTTTTTTGAAAAATTCCCATTCTTTAGTGAAAAGTCCTGTTTTTCTGAAACATTGTGAGAGTGGAGACATCTACTGGAGCTGCACAGGAAAAATATCCGGAATGGATCCGACTCCGATTTCGAGCCGTAGGTTTGTTGCAAATTTGACCCCCCAAATTTAAAACTCAGCTTCTAGATGTGCTAACGTCCCGTTCTAAGCGCCAAAATGATGCTAATGGTAAGCGATGTTTATTCCCAGATTATGGTAGTCATAGCTCTCATTCGCCCTCAGGGCATGAAAAACAAATTTTTTTGGAAGGGCTGATTTTGAGACCTTACCGTCCAGAGGGCAGGTGTTCTAAAATTCTGGTTCCTGTGCAAGCAGCTTTGCAATGTATCATATATTTATTTCCCTTATTTTGGTTAAGTTCCGATTCCTTTCAGACCCGCAGCAAACGCTCTGCTGAGGTCTACTCGGTTGTAGCGAGTAAAGATCAAAATACAAAGATCAAAGATCAAAGTTTAGCAACAGTGTAAAAACTTTTGTGAGCATCTCTAATATGCATTGGTGCATTGCAAATTCGAGATTTCATCAATAGAGGCCCAGGGACCAGAGCAGTGAGAGAGAAAGCGCGAGAGCGCGCACCGAGTCGACCTCAGCAGAGCGTTTGCTGCGGGTCTGAAAGGAATCGGAACTTAACCAAAATAAGGGAAATAAATATATGATACATTGCAAAGCTGCTTGCACAGGAACCAGAATTTTAGAACACCTGCCCTCTGAACGGTAAGGTCTCAAAATCAGCCCTTCCAAAAAAATTTGTTTTTCATGCCCTGAGGGCGAATGAGAGCTATGACTACCATAATCTGGAAATAAACATCGCTTACTACTAGCATCACTTTGGCGCTTAGAACGGGTCGTTAGCACATCTAGAAGCTGAGTTATAAATTTTGGGGGTCAAATTTGCAACAAAGCTACGGCTCGAAATCGGAGTCGGATCCATTCCGGATTTTTTTCCTGTGAAGCTCTAGTAGATGTCTCCACTCTCACAATGTTTCAGAAGAACAGTAATTTTCACTAAAGAATGGGAATTTTTCAAAAAAAGTGTACTTCGATTGCGTCATCTCTACGCAATAATTAACTAATTAAATTACACCAACACATCATGGTAATATTCCTTGATAAATGCTGTACATTGGTTCAAAAGATCAGCCAGATTGCTTTCCTGGATCAAAAGTTATAAAAAAATGAAAAAGCGTCTCATCACTTTACGCCGATACTGTACCCTGCATAACAGATATGTGACGTATTTGCATAGATATTCGAGAGTCTCCATCTTTAAAGGCATACCACGAGTTAATTTTACTCGCTATGTAAAATATCTTCCGCATTGGTCACCTTAAGGAACTTTTCTGTGAGTGCACTTACTGCATGTGGACTCTGAAATCATCGACACGAGCGCACGTGAACCAGTTGTCGTATTGTGCTTCCCACAGATCGTTGTTGACCACGGCTTTCGCATAGATAGAACTTGTCTCAAAAGAACGTGGACAATTTTGTGGCATGTAACCTGCAACAGTTTGATCGAAGCATAAACTACTGGTTATCAAGCATCTGTAAACATATAAAATTTCTTAAAGAAGGGGACTCTTGGATTAACACTTAGTATAATATTAATATGCTATGAAAATTAGCGTGAGGGACACTGGGAAAGTGAGAGAGTCGGATAGGCACTCTCCATTTGCATTAAAAGTTGTAGTTTCAATGTACATAACAAGCTTAAAAAATATCGATATCAGATACGTCTTTCGGTTCGTGTGATGAATTTCTATCATTCTACCCGAACAGTCTTATTGCGAAAAAATTCGACAGTATCCATCTTTAAATTAGTTTTAGATATTTTGGTCACTATTTTATTAATATTATTTATTTATTTAATCATATATTCAATCAAATAACTTTAACGATAATATTGGGAGGGAGAATGATCAACCCTGCAAAGAAGAGCCAATTAAGGGGGGGGGGGATTCCAAGCGTCTATACATCTAGAAGTATGCGTGGCAGAAATCATATTGTGGAGAATAGTACGAAATAGATGAGATAATCGGCAGTATTGCGCAGGAAAAAAACCTAGATGAAATAGAATATAACCTAGACGAATCAAACAAATTAAGCTTATGTATAGTATTATGTATAAATGGAATGTCACAAATAGCTCTCTATACATATATTCAAGAGTATGGACGCATGGGAGCGTATGTCTATTATATTATAAGACGCAAATGCACTCGACCAGTCATCTACGAGAGATATGACAATTCCCTAACAGTAAAGGGAATCAGTGCACTCGGCACAACTACCATTATAGGACTTACTGCGTTTACCAGAGATTTTATGTATGAAAACACTTACGTTGATATTTGATGCACTTCATAGATTGAGCTGTTACAGTGTAACCATCTTCTGTGACCTTCCAGTTGCAATGATTTTTGTCGTAATAAATGCTTGTATCTAGTGAGTTTCCCATGAGTACATGTTCGCCACTCGGTAAAATTACACTGCAAATTGTATTTGATTCATATTAATCACATACTTTCCGTCAATGGTTACTGTTAAAAATAATTCATCCATGAATCAAAAATCTTATACTGAGAAAACTGCCCTTGATTTTGTTGATAGCATTACCGTCAAAGCGAAAAAAAGTGAAACATTTGTCAAATAATTTGACAAAATTTATTCACAAGATTTTGAAAATTTAGAATCATGATATCTAAACGTGGTTACTAGTTTTTTAAGAGACAACAGGGTATTTGAGCATCACTGGGCTTACCTAATTGACCTATGAAGAAAAATTTTTTAATGAATCACTGAGAACGCTGTTTTGTGAAACTGGCATACGGTATGATTTTCTACAGTATACCCTTTTTGCAGCCTGATCTATAAAATGATCCAAAAAGTGCACATTCGCTATAAGAAGTCAGGTAATGCTAGATATATCCATGATTAGACGAAAAAAAGCGCGATGGAAGCAATTTTACAGTAAGATTTTACAGTATGCTACAGTATACCAATTCAGCTCCGCAACGCTCCTGATTTTTTTTCACTTTTATCGTGCTTATCTGGATTTTGCAAACATATCTACAAAACAAAATCTGAGATAATACTTCATCAAGATCATGAAAAATGCTAAAAATGGGAATTATGTGAACTTTTGTCAAATTTTGTGGTTTTAATTGATCAAGACGCACATACTCGAGAAATGCTGACTGTTCTCCACATGGGAGAAGATTGTATCCGTAAACAAAAAATTCTTCAATATAATCATTGCCAAATATAGGATTTCTCGTATATCCATCATAACTGTTGCGAAATGTGCCTAAAGAAGAGTTGTATAATAAGAAACACGAGCTCGTGACATGAACCCTAACTATCAACTGAGCAATGAATTAAAGAAAAAAAGGAAGAAAAAAAGACGTCGTAGAACAACATTAAATTAATAATCGCAAAAAATTCTTTTTCGACTTTTCAAAGTCATAAAAATCACTTTAAAAGTATAATTATACATTTGGTCGTAGTAGTTGTTGATTGAGTTGACGAAGTAGATTGGGAAACTACTGTAGTAGGTTCTGCTGTAGTGGTTACGGTAGATGGAGATACTATTGTAGTGGTTACGGTAGATGGAGATACTATTGTAGTGGGTACGATAGATGGAGATACTACTGTAGTGGGTACGGTAGATGGGGATATTACTGTAGTAGGTACGGTAGATGGAGATACTACAGTAGTGGGTACGGAATATGGTGATACTATTGTACTGAGAACTGTAGATGAAGATGTTACTGTAGTAGATACGGAAGATAGATGTACTACAGTACTCGGTACGGTAAATTGAGAAGATACTGTAGTAGGTACGGTAGATGGATATGATACTGTGGTGGGTACGGTAGAAGGTGGAACAACTGTAGTAGATACGATAGATGGTGGTACTACTGTAGTTGGTACGGTGGGTGGAGATACTAATGTAGTAGATACGAAAGATGGAGACGCTTCTGCAGTAGGTACGGTAGATGGATATGCTATTGTGGTGGGTACGGTAGATGGCGATACTACTGTAGTGAGTACGGCAGATGGAGATACTACTGTAGTGGGTACGGTAGATGGGGATACTACTTTAGTGGGTACGGCAGATGGAGATACTACTGTAGTGAGTACGGTAGATGGGGATACCACTATAGTGCTTACGGTAGATTTAGAAGATACTGTTGTAGGTACGGCAGTTGGAGATATTACTGTTGTAGGTACGGTAGATGTAAATGTTACTGTAGTAGGTACGGTATATGGTGGTGCTAATGTAGTAGGTACGTTAGGTGGAGATACTAATCTAGCGGGTGAAATAGATGGAGATACTACCGTAGCGGGAACGGTTGATGGTGGTACTACTGTTGAGGTACTATTAATGCTGCTGGGAGGATTGAAAATTGTACTAGAAGTTGAAGGAATAGTCGGTACTGTAGAAGTATATTTGGTATATTCTCCTGTAGTGCTGGAATCAATGCATTGCCCATCCTTGCTACCACTATATTCGCCAATATCATGGGTTGTTTCCATTTTGCAGAATCCATCGTGAGGCCTATAAGCCACTTTATGGCAGCCCTTGTTCTCCTAAAGAAAACTAATTTATCTTTTTTTTCTCCATAAACGTACCTGGCACATATGGAGGCATATTAAGAATTGTTTAATTTCATCGTTAATTAATTCATCATTGAGATGACTGTATTTTATGCGAAGATAAGCCTAGAATAAATAAGCTTTTATAAAAATTTATCGTCCTCCTATTTATGAAATCGATATATCGCTATAAATATACAAACGAAACCTGGCAAGTCGTCGATATTATTACCAGAATTAGCAGCAAATTCATATTGGGAATACAAGTCAGGTGTCTTCCCTAAGACTGGCGAAATAGATGCATTCTTCTACCCTGTGCATTTCTATAGAAACGAAAAAGCTTCCTTATAGCATGCTGGTACAACTAAGCGAACGATCAAAAAGTGTCTGACTAGACCAATAAATAAAACATCTTTTGATACTCAGAAATGACAACATAAATCACTCTCACAACTTCCTGAATCATGTGATTAGAGGAAGTATGAACGGGGAATTCATGGGGGGGCGTGTTCGCAAACCCTTTCAATATCATACATTGAATAATAAATAATGAGGATTATAATTATAACTATTTAATGATTACAATGATTATGATAATCTCTATTATTAACCATTTAAAAACGACAGTCTCGCCCATTCGGAATTTTTTTAAAAACAATTGAAAACGATTGATTATATTTTCATTATTAATTATCATAAATTATAATCATAATCATTATGATCATTATAATTATGATTATCTCCATTATTATCTTAATCATTATAATCATTATTTCCATTATAAATTGTGATTTTCATTATCATTATCACGGATCTCCTGTAAAAGTGTATGAAAATAAAAACCTTTTTGCACAGAAAAAAAAATTTTCCTCTTTTTTTTATTGATAGATGTTAGACTGGCCTAACGGAGTGCGAAAACAACATTTTGAAATTTTGTTTTTCGTAATTTGCATAATTATGCAATTTTTTTACCGTCAATTTCAAATGAGTGTAACTCGCTTCGTTTTGGAGCAACCGTGTAAATTTTTTTTCCATTCGGTTCCTAATGACCTCCTCTACAAATAACTCAACTAAGGATATGGTCGGAAATGTTGTTCTTCATGTGTTATTGTATGAAAACTGTTTTTTTCATACAAAAGCGATGTTTCTCGAAATTTTTCTCTAAAGGATAAGAGTTTTATTGCAGATTCGGATTCCCCGTCCTCGAATTGGGGTATCCTGATATATCATTTAACCCAACTCTGTCCGCCCAATAGGTATACTGTATATCATCGTCCTGGACTTAGTGCTATTTTCTCTCAAATCACATTTTTGGTTGTAAATCAGCTCAAACTTATGTTAATGTACTCATTAGCATATTTAAACCCTGTATCTCGACCAACCTGAGCAAATTGTCTTAGAGGTTCGAATTCTCAACAACAACCATTTTTGAGATATGAATCGAAAACTGATTTTTTAACGATTTTTCGCTTTCTGACTTGATGCAACTTAAAAACACCGGCTTTTTTCGTTTTGTTTTATGCTGTTTAGAAGGGAATGCTTGAGGAAGTGCAGAAGGGATTGCGTAGTACGAAGAATGGAGCGAGATACGATCCAAAGGCTAGACAGTTGGTCGTGGATATCTTCGAGGATTACTTCACTCATTCGAAGAAACTTCGAGCGGAAGAGAAAGAACGAAGAATGAAGGATAGAACTGATATCCTTCCTTCTGAACGAATGTCCCATGAACAGATTAAGAATTGCATTCGATCTCTCGTTGCTGCTAAGAAGAAGGAAATGGAGGCTAAAGGAATCCATAGTAGAAGAATAAGAGCGCTTCTGGATGATATGGAGAAGGATTTCAAAGAAAATGCGATGTTTCTCGAAATTTTTCTCTAAAGGATAAGAGTTTTATTGCAGATTCGGATTCCCCGTCCTCGAATTGGGGTATCCTGATATATCATTTAACCCAACTCTGTCCGCCCAATAGGAGGACGGGGAATCCGAATCTGCAATAAAACTCTTATCCTTTAGAGAAAAATTTCGAGAAACATCGCTTTTTGTATGAAAAAAAAACAGTTTTCATACAATAACACATGAAGAACAACATTTCCGACCATATCCTTAGTTGAGTTATTTGTAGAGGAGGTCATTAGGAACCGAATGGAAAAAAATTTACACGGTTGCTCCAAAACGAAGCGAGTTACACTCATTTGAAATTGACGGTAAAAAATTGCATAATTATGCAAATTACGAAAAACAAAATTTCAAAATGTTGTTTTCGCACTCCGTTAGGCCAGTCTAACATCCTCTGGTATTTTGCCACTTAAAGTCTACTTAAACTTTCCCACTTTAAGTAGACTTTAAGTAAACTTAAAGTGAGACGTAAGTCTACTTAAAGTGGTGTGGTATACTGTAATGCATTTCGTCAAATGTTCTTTCACTTAAAGTTTACTTAAAGTCTACTTAAAGTCTGTGACGTAGTTTAAGTAGACTTTAAGTGGCAAAATACCAGAGTCTATCAATAAAAAAAGAGGAAAATTATTTTTTTCTGTGCAATGGCTTCATACACTTTTACAGGAGATCCGTGTTATCATACCTTAAAGATGAATTCCTTCGAATGTCTATGCAAATGTATAATATATCTATTATGCAAGGGACAAGTTATATGCAAGAAATTAGCACGGCCATTCATCAATCCCGTAGCGCAGTGGTAAAAGTGCTCACTAGTAAGCGTAACGTCACGGGTTGGAAACCTATTGCTGAACTTTCCTATTTTCAAAATTTCGCGCCTTTGCCTGTACATCAAACATGGATTCATTCATGATTCTAGCGATCAATAAGCTAAATTAGCATAAACTAATTTAATTTGAGGTATGCAGCATAACTTTTGCTATCTTTCTGTCTTCACAGTTTGTTCACGAAAATATTGCTCGGACACCACCTTTAATGTAAAACTTTCATGATTTATTTTTAAATGAGTTTTGTAAGATCTTCATACACAAAAAAAGGCACTGCTTGCTCTCGATCTCACAGAGACTGGGTTTTATGGTAGAGAAAAAACTCTTCAGAAATATGCAATTTGCTCTGCCCTCATTTTGCCAAAATGATCAACAAGAAAGAATGTTCCATTTTGGAGACCTATTGGATGGTATCTGTCCCATCGCGAAGTACGGGACCGATTTCCTTTGTAAGCTCTCACTATCAGATCTCTGGTTAGAACCTCTCGCTGTCTTTGTCTGATAATGAGAGAGTATTGCCAATGTGGTGAATAAAATAAGCGTTTTATCTTTCATCTATATGCTTTAATTTTGTATTCCTTCAAATAAATATATACAACAATTCGGAATGGCAATAACTTAAATCGTTGATTTAAATTACTCTGGATGCATCTTTTTGCGCATACATGAAATGAAATGACTTAAATCCAGAATTCATTGTTACAGTTGATTGTCTTTTGGTTACAGTAATCCAAATTGAAACTAATTTTTCTTCCGAGCAATATTAGCTTCGAACATATTTCAGCTTTTCAGCGATTTTGCACTAGCGTAACCAAAATTGAAATTAGTCCTAGACGCGAGGAAGCCTAATTGTTTGTTTATTTATAAAAACCTTTCAAATACGGTCAAAACGCAAGCGTGAGATAAATTCACTAGGGAGGCCAGAATGTGATTGCAGGGAAATTTGTTTCGAGAATATTTATTTGGTTAATCTACAAGACCTCATTCACAGTTCTCAATTTACTCTTTTTTCATTCCCGCTAAAACTTTTTACAGACTCCTTTTTGAAGTAGCTTATTTGAAATACTTTTTTTCCGATCATACGAAATCTCGCCGAAAGGTCTTCAAAGCATGTAGATTACACGCAGTTGCTGTAAGAATCGATAGAGCATGGCTCCTGTTTGATATTGTCAATATTGTTTTTTACAAATCGATAACTCGATAATATATGCCACCCAACGTTGTATAAAATTTTTCAAACGAATTAATACTTTATCCAATCGAAAAAATGATCACAGATAACGTAGTAATTCGTGGATAAGCATAGCTAAGGCATGAAATACAACACGAAATGTAATAAACTGCACTATGTGAGATAAAATCATTGTGCCAAATACTGGAATGTGATTTATAAATGGTAATGGTTATGGCCATAAATGGTTACCAAGAACTATACGCTTTTTGGTAAATAGTTTACATGATCTAGAACTAGTATCTCAATTAGTTCATTTATTAGCCTTTTCCACTTTAGCAATAATTAGCGTTGCATGTTTCTATTATACACGCGTACGATTTGACTATTTGACTATAGATTGGGCAGACGAACCATATACCATGGGCACAATGTAAAGATATACTTGAAAAATAAATATAGTTGCTCAACTTGCTTCCAGCTGTCGTGTACCTGGAAAGTGTTAGTATTGGGATAAAATTTGATCCAACATGAAGGGTCTTAATTTACTGCGATTTGTGAGGATTGATGTTTTCATCCAAAAAAATTCTAGTGATGTACAAGCAGCGACATTTTTTCGACTTTTTTTTACCAAAACACCATTTTTAACACTACTTTTTTTAAACATTAGCATAGTGTACTAGAAAAATCTTTTTTTTTTGTTTTTCGAAGAAAACAGGTAGAAAGAATATTTCGTTTTTGCACATATATTTCGTTGAGTAATTTCTAGAAAAATGCTCGTTGCAGGTCAATATTTATGTGAGATATGGGTCCGTTTGCGTTAGAGGGAGAGTAACCTTTGTCAATATACCCGTTTAACTCGTGTGGATTCCCACCACGGCGTTGCATTCTCTGGTATTTCCATACTAGTAGTTTACTTACGTGACGTCACAAACTAGCAGTTTACTGTTAGTTTTTTAAGTGAAAGAATATTTGACGAGATGAATTACCGTATTCGTTGGGAAAACTTACGTTTAACCAGCCGTACACTTGCAAGTCTACGGCTAGTGGGAAATATAAGTAAACTATTAGGTTATAAATACCAGTGATTGGTGGTATTAATCGTGAGTAAGCAAATCTCTACGAAAGAGGAAATATCGGTAGACATTGAACCACTGAGGATCGGATAAAAATACCTAACTCTCGACCGTCTAAGCCATTAGAGCATATTGAGGAATAATTAACATCCATGAAAGGAATGAGTGAGAACACAACTTTTGCGTGCGGGAGTGTTTTGAACTTTTGTTTTGCACATTTTGGGGCACATCCTTGCATTGATTGATGGCCTCATAGTCATTCTTTCCTTTCGTTTCAATGTGTTCGTGGCAAAATGCCACATACAGGAGGGATGTTGGTCGTGGTGAGAGTGCATCATCTTTTCCAAGAAGTTTTCTCCTACTGTATTTGACAAAGATTACTCTCTCTTGAAATTGTTATGGTGTGATCACCACACTGTGACACTGTCTTGTACTGCTGCGCCAGGTCTGTCAACTTCATTCACATAGCTCGGTCTTTAGGTATGGCGTGTCGATCCGATCGAGTGAGAATCTTTAGCCGACCCATCTCCCGAAAACAGAAAACAATTTTTGAGCACAATACAAACAAGCAAAAAAATATGCGGAAAAAATAGTTGAAACCGTGAAAATCGCCGTCTTCTGAAAAATTCTTTTTTTTGTTATTTTCTTTTTCTTACAATATGAAGATAACACCTGATCGCGACATATTCAACAAACGCTGATTGGTTGCGACAAGCAAAGTTATTAAATGAATAATGTGCATATAAATTAAAATAATAATGCTACAGTGTTTCAAGTATCGAGTAATGTGCAAGAAAATAACGCGGTGGTAAAAGCGCAATGGTTAAATTTCGGATTAGATAGCGCAAGGAAACAGCGCCTTTATTGTGCGTATAAAATGTACTTGCATAAGAAAATGACAAATGGTGCTAACGAACGGAAGTCACAATCGAGAGACGAGCGAGATGTAGCCTTCTACATCTCGCCCCGCCTCTCGATTGTCTCTCCGCTGCCTCTCTCTAACCCGGCTGACCTTCGCCGCGCGCTATATTATATATAAAAGAGATCGGCATAGTTTCTGAACCATGCAAAACAAGAAAGTCGCTTGTGGGAGTGGTTGGCTACTCTCGTACCAAATAAACAAGTGTATTTTATACGGTCAATATCTAGCATGCATATTTCATTCATGATTGTAGTGATCAATACGCTGATCTATCATAAAGTAAATAGCGTATGCTATGTAAATTATCTTTTGCTAACTTTCGGTCTTCACAGTTTCTTCACGAAAGTATTAATATATTAATATATTCGAGCTCTAAAGGCACACCTCCTCGAGTCTTAAATATCATCCGCATTGACCAGCGCATACAGAGCAAGCGAGCGAGTGTAGCCAGAGCGGAGAGTTTTAAATTTGTTCGGTGTTTCACTTTAAGGAACTTTTCTGTGAGTGTGCTTACTGCATGTGGACTCTGAAATCATCAACACCGTCGCACTTCCACCAGAACCCGTCCCTTTGTATCCATAGATTGTTGTCGACCTCGGCTTTATCATACATGGAACTTGTCTCGAAAGAATTCGGACAGTCTGACGCCATTGAACCTGAAACATTTTGGTCAAAGCATAGATAACCAGATATCATCCCGTAGCGTATTACACGACATAAATTAGTTATACAGATTTTGGTCGTTCGCAAGCTTTTATATTATTAAAATTTATTACATACAAATGGGATCTAACAGTCGTATACGAGAGAAATGACAATTCCCTAACAGTAAGGGGAATCATTGTAGAGGTCACAACTTATAATACTACTGCGTTTACACGAATATTGTGAAGGAAGCAAACTTACGATGATAGCCTATACACATCATAGACTGAACTGTTACAGTGTAACCATCTTCTGTGACCTTCCAGTTGCAATGATTTTCGTCGTAAGAAATGCTTGTTGATGCGGAATTTCCTATGAGTTCATGTTTGCCACCAGGTAAAATTACACTGAAAATTATTCGATTTTTTTCATATTTATCTCATCTTTCTCTCAATGCTTAGCGTTAAAAATAAATTCATTATTTTTAATATTTCATAAATATTATACTGAAAAAAATGCCCATGATGCTGTTCATTTGATAGAAGGGCCAGGGGGAAATCATCCGTGTTTGGCTACCACCACTCTAATATGTAGCATGTCAACAAATTGTCATATATGGAGCATTATTTTAATTGAGCAATGTACACGGACTCGAGAAATGCTGCATTCACTCCACATGGAATGCCAGTGGTATTAGCCTCATATGGTATAATACCATCATTTGCGAATAGATAGTGTATCGTATATCCATCATAGCTGTTGGGACGTGTGCCTAATGCAGTGTTCAGAACCTGGAAAATGCACGAAAATGCGGAAAATGATGTTCAGAAGTTCAGGTGGAAAATGCCCGAAGATGCTCGATTTTGGCTCGAAAAAGATGGTTTTATACAATTTAAAAGCGTTGAAACTCGTTGTTTTATGGAAAACAACGAAATTAGGTAATTTATAAAGTATGTTACTGAAATAAATATCATATTATCCTATTTTGAGCGCTATGAGCCGAAGGTCAACGAAAATGCTGCGAAAAATCAACCTAGCGAGTCCGCATTTCAAATTATTGCTTATCATCAATAAAATGCGTCTGCAACACTATTTGCGACCCGTAAATGTTGATATTAAACTAAAAACCCATTAAAACTTGCTTAAAATCATCGAAAATGAGCATTTTCCGAGCATTTTCCACCTGAACTTCTGAACAGCATTTTCCGCATTTTCGTGAATTTTCCAAGTTCTGAACACTGCATAAAAGATGAGGTATCTCCCTAACTATAAGTGACATGTACCATAACCTTAAACAAAAGCTATGAATTTAAAAAGAAAGAACAAAATATTTCTTATAACAACATAAAATGCAATGTGTTTCATTCGATAAAAATCAATTATTTATAACAGGGCTGTGCATTTTTTTCTCTTTTTTTCAGCTTTTGTTTTTTTCCGCATTTTTGGGTTTTCTCTTTATAACAGGGTTGTGCATTCTTCTTTTTTCAGTTTTTGGTTTTTTTCGTAATTTTCGGGTATTTCAAATTTGGAGTCAACAATTCAGCTTTCACAGTCAGTCAGTTTCAGTCAGTTTCAGGTAGGGACAGTCAATTCCTGGGGGCAAACCTTTTGAATGTCAAACCTTGAAAATTAAAAATATAATTAGCTTATGAAGTATAGTAATCATTATCTGAAAACTGTTTTCATTTTTCAGGCAATTTTGTTCGTTATTTAATACAGTCTTGAACTGTTTTTCAATAAGATAAACGAACAGATCAGTTGAATCACGGTAAGCCAACTTCTTGTTCTTCCAAACTACCTGTCAATCTATTCGGAACTATTGAATTGGAAAACAGGATCATGAAGATCAGCCTGCATATTCAGGCAGTAACAAGTTTTTTTCTCTCATAATACACATCAGAGTGTACTCTTGAATGTGTTTATATGAATTGAAGGTGAAGTTTGCAATTCTACATACCGCATGCTATTTATTTTATGCTAATTTGGCTTATTAATTCATAAATAAGTCATGCTTGATAGTTCAAAGGTGCACTTTTTGAAAATTTGAAAGTTCGGCAACAGGTCTCGAACCCGTAAGATTTCGCCAACAAGCATCGCTGTGCCAAGGAAATGATGTAATGCGGTGTTACGTTTTCAAAACGTGCGCACGCCTATTGGGGGGGAACCACGAGTTTTTTTCGTCACTAAACTGGCCAGGCAGAACTATAGATCTCATCTCTCTCTATCCAAAAACAATTTTTTCTTAAACTATAGGTGTACTGGAATACGGTATTCCGAGCTCAAAGCTCGTTATTAGCCAAAAAAACCTCAGGGAACGCGCGCAATTTCAAATCTTAAAGACAATTGTATTGAAAATTACAAACGGGAATCGAACCCGCGTGGCGCGGTTACAAGCGCCGACTATTAACCTCGAGCTACACACTCAATGCGCTCAAACTCTCAATTCTAATAGAGAATAGAGTGCCACTTCCTACCTCCCACGTTAGCCATGACAATAGTGCACCCTAAATCTCCTGGCCTCCCTTCTTAAACGACGGAGACGTTACGACATGCGCACGATTTGAACAACTTACATCGCATAAGAAATTGCTACGTCTTGCTTATCATTTGGCCAATGCGTAAACTTGTCATTAGAGGATTTCATAATCTTTTCCATGTTTAACCATAGTTCGAGCTTTATTAGGCATCGCAGAAGTGCGTTGGTTAAAGGAAATATTAGGGGAAATACGTCTTTATCAATTGCTTCGGAGAATGTGAGAAAAGGGGACACACCGAGCTTATTCTAATCTCCGAAAAGCGAGAAAGTATTGTCAGAGCGGAAAATTTCAAAAGGCGCGGGGTGTTCCTTTGAGAGCATGCGTATAGTTCTCATAATTTCCATAATTGTGTTTGAATCGGTTTACAACTGTCTTTCTGTAACATTCTGTCATAGTACTTTGCAATGTACATAATCAATCTGAAAATCGTTCAATTTCGAAAATTCATAAAATTCAATTTGAGTACTTTCACGGCAAATTTATAAAATATTGCAGTTTTTTGACTCGAATGCTGATTCGACAATGAGCAAATGGCAATGACAATGTGAAGTTTTATGTTGAGTAAACATAGTAGAACTGAAATCCCGGCATTCGGCTCACTTTAAAAAAAATGGATTTCCATGACCCCGGTCATGGCAAAAAAATGAATTTTCGAAAATAAAAGATTTTCATATTGATTATGTACATTGCAAGGTACTAAGAAAGAATGTTACAGAAAGCAAGTTGGAAACTGATTCAAACACAATTCAGATTTTTAGCACCCATTCAACACGAAAATTTTCAAAAAATGGTTGAAAGGAGAGATCAGCCATTGATCATTGGCTGAATATCATTCACATCATTAGTACTTCACAATAAGCCACATAAATGAAAACATTTCAAACTTTTTTCGGACCATGACGCCCGGGTAATCAAAATCGAAATTTTCAAATTGATCCAAGTGATGGGCTTCTTGTGTCATATTACTCGTATCACCTCGAAACTTTGAGTAGGCCATAATTCCGCACCAATCGTTTGGAAAATACAGCATTTGTTAGGGAAAACCATCGATGACGGAACTTCGATCGAAAAATTCGACAAAATGGTCGATCGGGAAGAACCCAGTTTTAAGTTAAATCAATGCAGAATTGCCTAGGCTACAATACTTAGTCGGAAATTTTGGGAGCAAACTACAACAAGCGATGATTTGTCCAAAAAAAAACCAAATTTTTGAGTCAAAAAGTGGTTTAGGAATCAACTCACAATCGATGCTAATAGTGTATCAGCAACCTCTGTACACCCTAGACGTATCGCAAATGATATTTAGACTTCATCTCAACAATTTGAAAAATTATATTTTTTTAAGGTTTTTTTTTAAAATTAATTTTTTTAATAGCCTGAGGGCACAAACAGGAAATTTCTGCTGTTTTGAGTAATCACGGCCGGTGACACTCCTAACACCCAAGTAAGGACCCCCAGTTCCCATTGCTAGCGCACGTGTCCGGGGGGTGGTCGAGTTTTAACGGCCATCTCTCTTAACTGCGATAAATTTGTGATGTAAAATATGATGTTTGTACAATACAATACGAAACAGAAATAACATTAAGAAAGTGCATAGTAATAAGAAAAAAATTCAAATTTCAAATTGCTTAAAATTAAAATTCTTCAAATTCATATTTAAACAGCTTCAAATTGCGAAACTAATACAATTATCAAAAGAAATCTATAATACGGAATATTCTGGACAGAATATTGTTAGAATAGAGAGACTTTTCCAACAATGTACTCGAGCTACCATTTCCCAACAATAATGCATGTCCTGCATGGTCTGTTTGGCCAAACTCGCTCTTAGTCTAGTACAAATTAGTTTGACCCGTTTTATATCTTACCATTACCGTCCATCGAGAAAATCACTCTAGCGACTACATAACCGATAGGTATATCAACCGATAAAAGTGGCATGACTGCCTTAAAGAAATATCTCTCAATGCCAATATCGGCCTAATTTTTATCAACCTTATTCAAACAAGTAAAAATGTGGTACATGTCGATTTACATAATCAAATTACAAAAACACACCTGCAACAGAGTAGCTGTAACTGCTCGTATTTGATATCTGAACGAAGCAAAATGATCATGTCAATCAAATTCTATTGCACTTGCCAGTATGCTCAGACGAGAAAATGTAGTAGTGAAAAATGTCAAAAAATGTAATAAAATTAATAAAACTAACCTTCTGAACGATTGGCTCATAGCGTACATTCCACCGGTCAAAATGGAAATCATGGACGCCACAGCCACGACTATAATCAGTGTGAGGGGAATCAAATTGATGAAGACCTGGAGAAAATGAACGTTGTTAACGTGAATTATTTTAGAAATTCACCAAAAAGAGCCGAAATATTGAGCCAACTTTTTGAATTCGATCCATGAATAGGATATGCAGTGACCCACGCAAAAGCAGGATCATCTATTTCCTTTAAACATGATTACGTACGACATTTACGACACAAGGTTTACTAACATTGGATATTGTCAATTTCAGAGCCACTGCCATATACCCCATAATTATTGGCATGAAGATGAAAAAGTAGCAAATAAAACAGAATTTGCTTGTTTTCGTACTGAAAACGTGCTTCTTGGTTGACACCTCTTGAATGACCTGAATATGTTGAATTTATCCCCACTTTAATATGCACATTATAATACTGCTTAAACTTAATACTTTAACATTATTTCATTGCATTTTCTCTTATCTTATCGAATTTTATGGCGTTTTCCCTTCATTTCATTGGGCTTTCAGCAAAAATTAAATTATATGATTTTTTTAAAACGTTAGGAAAAAGCACCCGAAAATTTTGCAAAAATTTTGGAGTGCGTTTTTTGTGGTGTATTTTCATTGTTTTCAACGGTGAAGAAGTTTATAATTACTAAAGTTGTTACTAAAGATACTAAAGTTGTTACTAAATTAATAATTGTTACTAAAGTTCGGCATTTGCGTGGTGTATGAAAATCTTTTGTAATTCTACAATAGGTGTATTCGAATGCACACTAATCTCGATGTAGAAACAATTCACTACTACGCTCAAAGAATAGTAGTAGTGACTTGTTTACTGCCAGAAAGAACGGGGTAATTGATAACGCACGACTGAGTAGTGATAACACAAGCATACCCCTCCAAAAGGCGACAAGACTTATGAAGCAACTTATTAACATTGACTTGGGCATAGTCTTTTTAATAATTTTTGAACATAGCATAATGACAAATCAAATAATCAGTGTAAACTGATTAACCTGTAGCGCTATGAAATACGGCAGATATCCTCCATGTGTTTATACGTGTTTCTGAAAACCAGAAACACGTATCCCGTAATCCGATTGTACCATTTGATTATTGATTGAAGAACCGGAGATACTGGGTCCACGCTCATGTGATACTTGCTATGGCATACGAAAATGGTAATTTATTCGAAACAAGAGAAAAAAAATTATACCTGTTGTTAGCGGTTATCAGCTTCCTCGATTGCAGTGTTGATTATTATTTACGCAGATGCTTTTTCATAGTTATGAGAGTTTGCAATCCCAAAGGTATTTCGTCATTGATTAATGGATGAATTTTGTAACTTTTTGACAGTGATAAAATACATCAAATTGTACACTGTACTGACACAGCTGACATAAATATGAAGGATCGAGCATCATCTTTTTGGCAGTTTTTTCATGGTTGAATATTCGCTCGATTGTACAAATACAGTAGTCACGCGCCCGGTGGAATGATTCATGCCGCATTAGCGAATAACTAAAACAAACATTTCTTTAGCTGTGATCGTTGTATCGTTAGATAAGATTAAGATCACCGCAAAAAATTATTGGTTAACTCTGGACTGTCAAATTGAAGGATCATGGTTGGCGTCGTGCTCTTGCGCAAGGAAACGAAAAAAAACAAGTTGACGCCATCTGAAAGACCTTGACATAATATTTTGATATATATCACAAAAAAAGGAGAACGAAATTGTTCAAAATATACAGTCTGGTCCATTCAGCGAGATACATAGTTCTGATCAGTTTCTCGAGCTTATCAAAATATTTTAACTATTTCGAATCGAAATTTTTGAAAGCCAGCTCCCTTTAACCCTGCGAAATCGATTGTCTTGAGAACGCTCTTCGTTGATTTTCTCTCGTATTTTCAAACTGTGGCTTTTATGGAAGGATAATGTGTTGAATATCTTCTAACAATTTATGTATTAGTCTGTATAGTATTTAATATTGCTTATTGTTATTGTTATTGTTTAATATTGCTTATTGTTCATTATAACAATCTTGATAAAACCGATGAAAATTTGATCTTTCTCCGATACCATTCACCTCGTCTGATCAGAGATCGTTTGAACGACTTATTATTCACGGATTAGCTATTAATTTTTGATTTTACACAGACACATTCGGCTAATGAAATCGCATCGATTCCATACCTAATATATAGTTTATTTATTTGACAAGCGTGACAAAGTGCAAAATAATATTTATCGTAATATTAAGCGTCTAAAAATCACTTGTTCTATTTGTGGAGAGACTATTTCTTGGTTAGTATGGTTGATAAACTATGCCGATCTCATTCAAATATCAAATAGCGCGCGGCGAAGGTCAGCCGGGTTAGGTGAGAGGCAGCGGAGAGACAATCGAGAGTTGGGCGAGATCTAACCTTTGAGCGACTTCCGTTCCTTAGAGCCCCGTTTGTCATTTTCATAGCAAGTACATTTTATACGCACAATAACATGCACTCGTGCAGTGCAGTCCATGAATTGTAGCGAATGCTGCAGCTAAATAATTCTTTATTATTTTTAATATTTCTTTCAAGATAAAAGTACAAGCATAGTCTTCTCTTCAGCCGATGCAAAGTTGACAGCTATTTAAAGGAACTCTCTCACCTTACGTGACATTGATGGAGTAACTCGATTTTTTCGTGAACAACTGTGACGATAGAATAGTGGCAAAAGTAATTCTATGATTATTTATCAAAGGGTAACGAATATGATCAAGAGGCATTTTCACTGCGCTATTGCATAGTTACATTTACCTTACGCGCCCCTTCACGTAAAAAAGTTGCATTTGGATTACGTACGCGTCAGAAATTTTTTTGGAGTGTGTTGAGTTTGAAGTGGAAAACCGTGATGGTCCATGAAATTACTGTGAAATGTTACGGTAGTCAATCATTATTGATCTATGGTACGGTAGCTTCTTACCTTGTCCCATTGTCATTCAGGGTTTTCCACTTGGGACCCAACGCACTCCAAATTGTACGCCGACGCGCACGTAAACCAAATGTAACGATTTTTTACGTGACAGCGTAGGTGGGTAAGGTAACGATGTAAATGTGATTGATGAGAAGCGTTTACTTCTCGTACACCACTTGACATTCGCACAAGAGAGATGTGAAGGGTTTACGTGAACATTAGCATCTTCAATACGGAATCTAGCATAAGTTTATTATCATTTTTTTGTGATAAGTAATGTCTTTATTGTCTGAACTGTTTGTTTTGTCATATCGAATATATTGTCATATCCCTTGAACATTGATGAATTATGAAGAAAAAAAACACTTATGAAAAAAACACTTTCTTTAACGACGTTATTTGGTAAATTAACAAATAGTAAGGCAAATGTGAATAAAAAGCACCTGCTTCCATCAATAGCTATGGAACATTCGTCCGATAACCTGATTGTAGCAAACAACTCTCATTTTTCATCGGTATCTTGTTTAGTAAATCTCAAAATTAAAGTGTCGCTGTTCTCGAAGCCCATTCGTTGTATACGAAAATCTGCACCTGCTTCCATTATGCACAATAACGCATTCGTCCCGTATCACGTTATTCGCTATCAACTCTTACTCAAGTATTCCTCTTGTTTCGGTTCAATAACCAATTTCTTATACAATAGCAAGTACTAAATGAGTGCGGAACCGTTATCCCCTGTTGTTAAATCAATAATAATATGGTACAATCGGATTACTGGATACGCGTTTCTGGTTGTCAATACTAGTTTTCTCATCTTTATCCTAATCAAGAGTAATAAGCGGCACAGAGGATATCTACCATATTTCACAGCACTACAGGTACATCAGCTTCCACTGAATTTATGATTGTCATAATCTCACTTTCAAAATGGTATTAACAACGGTGGCCAAGTCAATGCTGATAAATAGAGTTGGCTATTTGGGGGGGGGGGGCGGGGGTTGCGGGCCCGCAATGGCCTTTACTCTCCATTGCTAGTGATTGCGGGCCAAGGCGGCTAAAAATCATTTGCAATCTCGAATGGAGAGGACGGAGAGGGATTGCGGGCTGCAATGTCATGGCGGGTCCGCAAAGACTAATTTATTCCTACCCGGCTACTTTTTTTGTGACCGGTCGTTCTTCTCTCCGGGTAGGAATAAAGTAGTCGTTGCGGGCCCACAATCGCTCCCCCTCCCCTCCCTCCGAGTTTGCGGGCCCGCAATGATTTTACACCGCACTGCATGTCGCAAACCATAGCGCGTTTTAGTCATCTCTACTAGTCAACATACATCACAATGGAATTCTTGCCACGAATTCACAGATTAGTACAATACTTCATGAAAGGATATGTGTTGCCTTTTTGCAGAATGAAATCTTTTCAGTTTTTCTCCATATTATTCGATACTTACTTCATTTTTCTGTCGCTTATTTTAATGGGAAAAGAAGGAATTGGTTACTCCATCGATTACCGATTTCCTGTAGTGTTGGAGGGCTACGAAGTCATGGTAATGATTTGTCATAGTAAAAAAAATTTATTCACAAATTTTATGAATTCATCATTTAGATTTACGCGTTATTAATATTTTGTTGTTTCGGCGTATCGTACTTCATCGGCTTGGGATGCAGATTCAATGTAAGTATTCCGTTATATTTAGTGTTATGTCAAGAAAAGATAAGTTAAGTTAAAAATTGTTAAGAAAATCATCGGAATAGTGTTATATAATCCATGTATATGGTGCCGCGTGTCGCGATTTTTCACATTCAATAAAGAGTCAAAAATTATGTTTGTAAAATATGAAATGTATAAAAGCTCCGTATAAAATGATAATTGTGATAATTACTAATTGTAGACATGAATTCAACAAATTCAGGTAATTCAACAGGTTCCAACCAAGAGCCACGCTTTCAGCACGAAAACAAGCAAAGGCTGTTTAATTTGCTACTTTGTCGGAACTTTCCTGTTTTTTGGCCCGGGGTAATTTACATAAGTTCTGCATTTGCAGAACTGCTCCCCTGCTAGGGGGAAGCTTTCCCTCCCATTTTAGGGAGGGTAGTCCAATGGGGGCCCGTGCTCCCCGCCCTCTCCTCCAAATGGGAGAGCGCTGGACTGAAACGAAGAAGGACTACGAGGGCTTTTATAGATATTTGTAATATATTAAATTTTATTAGGATTTGAAAGAGAGAGTACAAAAATAGAGAGAGCAATTCTTCATTTTGGCTTCGCATTCCGCAAATGCAGGGTCGGTTTTTACACATTTTACATCACATTTAGACCGCACAATGGAGAAATAGAAGCAAATTAAGGAATGGCGAGTGCTGAATGATAGTGAACTTAATGCAAATTTTCCCCGGGCCAAAAATCAGGAAAGTGCCACTTTGTCATCGTATTACCAATATTTGTGGTGTATATGGCAGTAGCAATGAAATCGACAATCTCAAATGTTAGTGAACCTAAATTGATCGATTTACGAGCAAATAATACCTTTAATAATAATAAAAATAATAATGATTATAATAATAATATTACTACTAAAAATATTACGCAAACGTTTAGAATAAATGTTGTACATACTGAATTTTTACAGGAAATAGGTGATCCTTCTTTTGCGTGGGTGGCTGCATATCCTGTTCATGGATCGATACAAAATAACTGGCTCAGCTTTTCGGCGGTTTTTGGTGAAATTCTAACAAGGGGATGCTCTCAATTCGTCATGGCCTTATGAAATGTCAACAGAGTGATTAGAATCAGTTATACATGCTGATCGTTTTTAAACAGTGTTTAACCGACATGAGCTACGTGAACATTTATATGGAAAATATAAGTAAAGAACTTATTATTATCCTCACTATCAATAATTCTTTTTTCTATGATCTTGTGATGACGAATAAGCTCCTCTCGGAATTTCTTATTAACATTCTCAAAAGTATGTCTACTTTCAGTGGAAGGGTGACTAATTGATCTTTGCCATGCTATAAAGCGCTTGTTCAATAGGCGCTCCATATGAGGTGGCAGCTTGCCATGATTTACGTTTGCCCTTGGGGGCATAATCCACAAATTTTAGCAAGATCGGATGACGAGAAATGACTAAAAATGCGATTTCAACGCGACGCCGTCTGGCCTTAACGGTGGATCTAGGTGCAAAATGAACATCACCATCATCATCAGCACCCTTGAGAACCCCGATCTCCAAATTTTGGTTTTTTTACTGTTCCAGATTTCACATATTTTGGTCGAGTCTTAAGCAAACGGTCTCATATCAGTACCGTGTTTCTCCAAAACGCATATTATATTAAATTATATTATATTATATTGTACCACCGATTCCTACAGCGAGAGACACGAGATTTATGAGGATAAGCGCCAAACAAACAATAAGAATAAAAATGGGTATGCAAATGAGTTGCAAATGAGAAATTACCATGACCAATAAGATCAAAAATTCAACAAACATCAGTTTTCGGAGATCACTTTCCAACACGAAAGTTCCGATAAAAAAGTTCCCAAAACATAGTTCCGAAAAAAAAGTTCCGAAACGTGGTTTCCAATATTATAATTACGAAATGAGAATTCCAGCCCTTTCATTCCAATAAAAACTTTCCCCAAACAGCGGTGTCCGAATGAATAGTTTTGAAGTGAGAGTTCTTTTTAAAAAGTACCCAACTAGAAGTTTCGAAATACAGAGTTCCAGGAAAAATGTTCCAACTCAACATTGCACCGGATAATGCATTCACGTTCACGACTGCCACGGGTTCGATCCCCCTGAAGCAGTTTTCTTTTGCTGATTTTTTTGTTGTCGTTTCAATCATTTGACAACAAAAAAATAGAAAGAATATAATCGAAGGCGGGAAGAACCTGGAAACCTAATCCACTGTCTATTCCATTGCATAAGGGCAGTCCGAATGGAGAGCATTTCATCGTAAAAATGATTCATGCGAATAAATTTAATTATTCTCCAGGCATCTTCATCAATTTCTTTCCCATTGTACTGATTTTAGTCTTGGCAATGATGACCATGATTACCACTTTGACCGATGGAATGTATGCGATGAGCCACTCGTTCAGAAGGTAGATATTATTTATTTTAAAAAAAGTATTCATCGTAAGACCTGTGAAGGGTTATATTTAACACTTTTATGTGTTAGTTTAATCATAAAAAGTGTTAAATTTAACACTTCATGTGCTGTGTGTTGTTCTTTTTTCTCTGCGCGATTTTCCCCATCTTTTTTATGTTTACTATGTTAAATGTTCATTTTTTTCAGATATCAAAGACGAGCAGTTACAGCTGCTGTGTTGCTGGTGCGTTTGTCAATTGATAACATAAATCGGCATGGAGAATACTTACAAGAGCCCAAAACCCGGTCCATATAGGTATATTTATTTAAGGTAGTCGTGCCGATTTTAACGATTGGTATACCTCTCGGCTACTTAGGCGCCAGCATAATTTTCTCAATGGAGATTAGTGGTACATCAAAGATACATAAAATTATGAATATATAATTATATTTATTGATTAATCGAATGGTACAACTTGCATGGTACTAGAGTAGCCACATTGACGTACCACATTCTCTATGAGAGTAACTTTGTGTGTGAGAAGTCTTTGCAACTTTCTGGTTATGAGTACATGGAAGCCAGAATTTTACTCAAGATATACGAGCAATATTGATATTGCATGAATAAAACTAAAAGGCTAAACTACACCGTGATAATTGTGTTCTAAAGCCATACCGAGTAGCTTGTTTTAGCAGCGCACACTGATTGTAAGAGAAACTCAAAAAAAGGAATAATGAAAATGTTGCCCAGAAAAAAATGTTGCTACACACAAATTATTAGGGTACTTGAAACAATTTTCACCAACTGTTAATAATTGAAAATTTTAGATGACGCATCTGCCCTCTTGTTTTTAATAATTAACATACACGCCTACTGCAACACCATCGTCAGTATATGTTGTCTATCACTGCATCGGACTGAATTATACAAACACATCGCGAAATCTATGCAAATGTGTTTGAAAAGACCGAAGACGAAATTGGTTCAAAGTTCTATGAGAAGACTGTCATCATGAACGCAGATAATGCAGATTTCCGTCAGACCAGCGCGAGCATGGCGCCGGTTAGGCTCATGTCAACACGGTTTTCGCTTGGCTTTTGAATACCAAATAATAATATTTTATCATTTCTTACAGAGAGATTGCTAATGTGACAAGCAATTTGAAAGATGAAAACGTGAAAATAAAATATGAAGAAATGGTGTATCCACTGCAATTACTTGATCACAGCGAGAGCTTTCGAACGAAACAACAAAAAGTGGTAAAGTGCTTTGGTATAGTTACTATATGATTTTCAAAAGAGTTCCATACTGGTACAATACGATTACGAATAAATGAAAAATATTGTGAAGTAGATGATCGATAAGTTCTTAGTTTCATATTGTGGCCACGAGTACGAGTAATTGTATTTGAAAAAAAAGAAACAATGAGCGAGGGTCTATGTTTACAAAATTGTGTATAATCTTATATGTTACGATGATGTCGTTTTGTTTTCGTCTACATTATAATGAGGGGAGGTTGAACTTGAGTAGACGATCATCGTAGTCAGCGTAAGGTAAATGCCACCGTTGTCACTAAATACAACACGAAATATATTAAATTGCACAGTCTATCTCCTACTGAAGCCGAAGGAGATAGGCAGCTTGCCGAATTTTTAAAACGCATGGTAGATAATACTTTATTTTCAAAAATCTTAAATTATCTGTTTCTGATTGCATTCAATGTTAAGAATAAGTTAATACCCGGTAGCCCGTGCGGCTATAATTGCGCCTGACGTGATTTCCTCATTTCAGAGGAACTTCGGTATTGTTCTAGGGTGCGTTGTGAAAATTAAAAGGCGTTCTCGGTAAGAATGCAGTGAAAGAAATGTAAGATGGCACAGTTGGTGAAAACCATTAATGTGCGCTCAAACTTCACAGGTGGGATACACTACACGATGAGGATTTGCACTGCGATACACGATGAGGATTTGCACTGCGACTTTATTTTTCTTTTTGATGAGGAAAATTTTCTCGAGTTATTCAGTGATCGTGACTTTGTAGTGGAATCTATCATGACAAACCTAGATGACGTGTTTGGCATTGATGAAGATATAGAGATTATTGGAGTCGAAGATATTATACCGAACTAATTGAGAATCAGATAAAATACATTTTCTTTCAGTGACTTGTCAGTTTTACACTTTACAAGGGAACATCAAATGTCAATCACTTGATGTCAACTCTAGCCTGTCAATTGATCCGGTACCTCCCGCGCTTGGTCTCGGAACTGTTCTGGAGAAGCCAGTTGTAACAGTTCCTTCGTTTGTTCTGCAATCCTCCAATTCTTCTCTCTTCTCGAATGGAGTTCGACTTTGACCCAGTGTCTGCCAAGGCTGTTTCTGTCCAGGTCGCCCTCACCTTCGACCCCTCCCTCTGATCTGATCTACCGATAGAGGGATCGATATCTCCATGCTCTTTCTGCTCCTCTCGCGGTTGCAGCTTCTATCCCCGATGCGAAAGGCGTACTTCTCCATCGTTGTTGATTTGTAGTTGTTGTTATCGTTGTTGTGGTTGTTGAAGATGAAGTTTGACTTTGAAACTGCATGTTGGAAAGCAAAGAAAAAATACAGCAAAAGAAATTGTACAAGTGGGGATTCGAACCAACGACATTCCAAAAGCTAATTCGGCACTCTAACCACTTGGCTACGGAGGACACAGACTGTATTCTTTGAGTGTTTGACACTATTCCACGGGGCTCGCGCCCAAATTTCCATCACATTTTCATAATCGATTTTCGGTACCAAAGAAGCAAATATGCGGACATTTCAAAACAGTTCTGTGATCCCCTGGGGAGTACTAGTCGACCTGTGTCAACGAATTTAGCACTGAGTGTCCGCGGCATTTGAGGTTCCCTTGTTATTCGCTTAATTTGTCAATAAAACAACTTTCTGAAGACCGTATGCACTAAGAAAAACCGCGGGCGGCATTGGTAAGTCTACGAAAAATCTGCAAAAATCCTTGCTCTGGGTGGGGTTCGAACCTGTGAGCTAAAATCGGGCGATAGATTTGCTCGAAAAAACGTAAATATTTAGATTTTTCCCGAAATATTTTTATTAAATTCTACATTAAATTTGCTACAAGATAGCATCATTGAATTTCCCCGGAGATTATCGTAAAGTGATGATTTATTTTTTTGAAAAAGAAAAATGTCCCAAAAAATTGGTTTTTCGCGCATAACTATATACGGGCTATGTACTTGACCAAACACTTTGAAAATTTACCTTTAAGTATAACTTTTTGCGCTCTTTCGAATGGTATATGACACGATAGGCAAATCTCAACTTTATTTTTTGCGAGATCAAAGATCAAAGATCACTTTTGCTGTCCAACTTTTTGGCTGAAGTGTATCCCACCCCTAGGGACTCCACCTGTGAAGTTTGAGCGCACAGAAATGGTTTTCACCAACTGTGCCAATTTGCTTGCCGTCTTAGCGAGAACGCCTTTTAAAAGTGGACTCCCGCGAATATTTTCGTGAACAAACTATGAAGACAGAATGATAGCAAAAGTTTTTCTACATACCGTACACTATTTATTTTATGCTAATTCAGCTTATTGATGGCTACAATCATGAATGAATCATGCTAGCAAACTCAGGCAAAGGAGCGCTTTTTGAAAATCGGAAAGTTCGGCAATAGGATTCGAACCCGCTACCATGCGCTTTCTAGTCAGAAGTTTTACCACTACGCTAAGGGAAGGACGATAGTCTCCCTATCTTCTTGCATATCACTAGACACTTGAATAAGCGAGATGCAAGAGATTTGCATGATCACTCGTGGGTCTCCACCTTTAAGCATGCTGCGCATCTCCTCCGGTATTTCAAAACTTGAAGTCTACTTACAGTTTCACTTTAAGTAGACTTGTAAGTCAACTACAAGTGAAACGTAAGTTAAAAAACTGCCGCCATCAAGCGTTTTTCGTCTAATAATGGTTATATATAGCATTACATGACTTCCTATAGCGAATTTGCACTCTTTGGATCTTGGCAAAGATCAGGCTGAATAGGTGGTATACTGTAGAAAATCCTACCGCACAACCAGTTTCACAAAACAGCGTTCAAAGTGATTTATTTCAAAATTATTCTTCACGGGTAAATTAGGCAATCTCAGAGATGCTCAAATACCCTAAAAGTGAAACATTATCTAAAAAAAAACTAGCAACCGCGTTTAGATATCAAGATTCAAAATTTTCAAAACCTTGTGAACTTTTGTCAAAATTTTTCGACATTTTTGAATAATGTTTCACTTTTTTTCGTTTTGACGGTATTTCAGAACACTTAGTTCCTCTCATATTTTCAAACTGTGAATTTTATGGTCTCCTTCCCCCTTCCTCACTCCTTCCCCCTTCCTCACTCCTTCCCCCTTCCTCACTCCTTCCCCCTTCCTCACTCCTTCCCCCTTCCTCACTCCTTCCCCCTTCCTCACTCCTTCCCCCTTCCACACTCCTTCCCCCTTCCTCACTCCTTCCCCCTTCCTCACTCCTTCCCCCTTCCTTTCACTCCTTCCCCCTTCCTTCCCATGAGGAGGTGACTAGAAATCGTCTCTCGTATTGATCAATCGACCAAATAGTACCCGTCTCTATCCAACTGCCACCTCCAAGTAGCCGACTGTCTTGTACCGAAGGCAGTAATATCTCAACAATCGGTACCCACTCAGGTCATGGATTCACTTAGAGCTTTACTGTCTCCTAATTCTTCTTCCTCAAGCTCAGGTTCAAAGCGCCAACGAGTTGACGGCGACGCCCAATCTGAGATGTCGATCACCGATATCTGTTGTATTCTGGTCAAACTACAAGCCGAACTTCAACGCGAACGTGAACGTACAATGGCCGTTGAAGAGAAGCTTCGAGCTCTGGAAGGATCTACAGCTGAACTACGAGAGGTGACAAATACCCTTTCCACTCCTATCCCTTCTCAATGTTCTTGCCCATGTAACAATCACGATACAGTTATGGTAGACCCATCCCTTCAACCCAATCAATCGGTTCCCCAATCTAATGATAATCCAAAGACTCCACTCCCACCTCCTCCTGTGGAGGACACCAAGGACCTAGAGCGTAGTCTCGTGATTGCTAGATTACCACTTAGTGAATCAAATGATCCCTATCAATCTCTATTCGATGATTATAATAGTGTAGCTCGTATCAGTTCAATCATTGGTATCCCTTTTATGCCCATATGTGTCTATCGTATGCCCGTATCTGGTGATGATTCATCCTTCCCACGCCTTACCAAGGTCTTATGTCCTACTAAAAAGCACAAAGAGCTAATGCTGAAATACGCATCTAGAATCAAGTCTGATCCTCATTTCCGTGACGTCTTTATTCGTGCCTCGATTGCTAATCCTGCTGATAGACGCCCCACTCCTCCCATAACTCGTAGACGTCAATCCAACCACATTCCAAATCGTTCCAGACTTAATTCATCTCATTCCCATCATTCCAATCATTCTGTTCATACCAATGATTTCCCCAATCGTCCTGCACAATCCAATTATCGCCTTCAGCCTCAGTCATTCCAGCCTTATCGCCCCATTTCTAGACCTAATCATACTATATCCTTCAATCCCTATCAGTATAATTATTCTACACCCTATATGTCATATCAATCTCAATATGGTGCTCCTCCCAACTTTGGTCTCCCTATAAATCCTCTTATGTCAAATTGGTAAAGAATCACCGGTCCACCAACCAGAACAGATCAGTCATTATTAACGCTTTCTCTGCAAACTGTCGCTCGATTAAGAACAAATTGCATTTCCTTGCCCAAATTTTATCTAGAAACTATTCAATTATTTGTCTATATGAAAGCTGGCTTAGTTCCATTATACCAAATTCATTATTACTCAATGGCCAAGACCATAATTATAACGTATTTCGTAGGGATCGCAATAAAAATGGTGGTGGGGTCATTATCATAGTCCATTCTACCATAAATGTCATACAAGTATCAGATCAATTAGTCAAAGGGAGTCATGAGCTTCTAGCATTAGATCTAGACATAAACGGCGATCTCATTAGAATTGTTTGTGTTTATCGTAACCCAAAGTCAAATACCATACAAACCGAAAGTATGGTGAAATCATTATCCGATCTATCATCATGTCCCCATCCAACTATTGTAACAGGTGATTTCAATCTTCCAGATATAGAGTGGTCCATTCAACCACTACACCAAACATGTTCCCCATCCTCCCGATTATTTATTGATTTTTGTATCACGTCAAAATTTGCACAACTAGTGACAGAGCCTACCCACAAATTAGGAAACATTCTTGATCTTGTATTAAGCAATCATCCAAAATTAATCAGTCAAACTAAAGTAGGTCCTCCCTTCTGTACTTCAGATCACTACTCAATTGAGTTTTCTCTCTCACTCAATCACGCCACTCCCTCCTTTATCCTGAAAAGGGATTATAAATCTACCAATTATGATCTGATCAATATGCAACTAGCAAATGTTGACTGGACAGGTTTATTTTCCATCATGAACTCGACAGATAGTATGTATGATCTCCTTATCAAAGTCATTCAGAAATCTATAGATACACATGTCCCATGGTGTAGAGTGAATATTAACCACGGTAAACTACCACCCCATATTGAGCGTCTATTGAACAAACGCTTTACTGCATGGCAAAAATCAATCAGCCATGCTTCCTCTGAAAATAATAGTATTTTTGAAACCTTAAACAAAAAATTTAGAAAGGAACTAATTCGTTATCATAAAAACGTAGAAAAGAAAATTATTGATAGCGAAGACAGGAATAAGTTCTTTACTTATATGAAACGCTGTTCTAATGCTCAAAAGGGTATTGATGGATTGAGAGATGGCAACGGAACAACTATTCTCAGTGACGTAGAAAAGGCCAATCTTCTCGCAAATACGTTTGTCGGTGTTTTTACTACTGACAACGGTATCATCCCAACCCCTAAACAAATTCCAAACATAGGCAATTTTGAAGAGCCACTATTTCGAAGACACGAAATATGTGAACTTATAAATAGATGGAAAAAGTCCTCATGTAAAACTCCAGAAAATATAAACCTCAATTTCATTAAAAGGATATCCATCCCTATAGCAGAACCATTAGAGATTATCTTTAGAACTTCATTTGAAACAGGAATCATACCTAGACAGTGGAAACACTCCATTGTTACTCCTGTGAAGAAATCCCCCCCTTTCTCAGATCCTCTTAACTATAGACCAATCTCTATTACATCATTTTTCTGTAGAGTCTTTGAACGCATTTTAAGCAAGTCTATAATATCACATTGTGAAACTTTGGAAATATTCCCTGATGAACAGTACGGCTTTAGAAAGCATAGATCACGTGAACTTCAAATGTTGGAAGTACTTGAACATTGGTCTGCCTCACTTAGTAATGGACAGCCAGTTGACGTTATATATTTTGACTTTGCTAAGGCATTTGATAGAGTATCCCACCCCAAACTTCTAGCTAAAATCAACACGATTGGTTTATCCTCTAAAACCTTACGTTGGATTGCTGAATATCTCAACAACAGAACTTTTCAAGTTAGAGTAAAAGATAAACTCTCTGACTGTCACCCTGTAACTAGTGGAGTGCCACAGGGCTCAGTACTTGGGCCCTTGCTCTTTCTCATTTTCACATCTGAACTACCCATACTGGTGCAAAAAGATGGTGTACTGGCTCGCCTATATGCTGATGACATAAAGATATACAGATCATTTAGAACGGGTGAACCTCCCCACCCCCTACAAGTTGCAGTCGACACTATTGTTAAATGGTCAAACGACTGGCAATTGCCTCTAGCGTCCCATAAATGTAACTCCCTACACCTAGGTAGAGCGAATCCTTCTAGAGTATATACTATTGAAGGCAATAATTTGAATCAAAAAGAAGTTGTCAAAGATCTAGGATTCATAATTCAAAGAAGCCTGACTTACTCAGACCATTGTAGAGCAGTATCAATCAAAGCAAAATCAGCCTGTCATATAATTATGCGAGCTCTAAGAACAAATAACCCGATAATTCTACTAAAAGCATATTCAATTTATATTAGGCCTATTTTAGAGAGCGCTTGCACTGTATTCAATCCCTACCAGAAAAAAGACATTAAAATGTTAGAAAAAGTACAGAATTATTTCACAAGAAGGCTGTTTGCACGTTGCCACAAATATACGTGGCAATTCATGCCGAATAGTAGTGCACGCAATACAAAACTCGGTCTAGACACTCTCGAGCAGCGCAGGCTAAACATTGACATTAAAATGTCCATCAAACTACTTAGAGGGAAAACTAGGATTTCAAATAATAAAAACCACTATTTCAAAACCTACGTTACTAGAAATGGATTAAATTTCTCCAATTGCGGGTCTCGTTTCCAATACAGGCATAACAGTTTCTTCTTGCGAGCGGCTCGGTTACTTAGCCGACCAGAGAACAGAATCAACTTTTAAAAACCAATGACTGATCAGTTTGGCCACGACTCCGTTATCATTATTTTACTCTTATTCAATGTTCATTCCCCTTCTAGAAATTGTACTTCATTCATTTGTTTAATATTTATTGTTTTATACACGTTTACCTTGTGGTGAATAAATATATATATGAAATGTGCAAAATGATATTGAACGTAATAGCATGCACTTGCGATGTTTCGTCCTTGAAAAGTAACGAACGATGCAGCTATAATTGTTCATTATCATTAATATTTCTTGCAAGATTGCTATCACTACAACACACTTTCCACTTTGTAGCAAAGGCGAGCGATCTTTGTACCCGGAAAGTAGAATTATTTTTCGAACAAGATCTATCGTGGTACCTCTTAAATTTCTTTTACGAATAAGTATAACAATCAAAGATATCATAATTTATTCTAATGTACTTATAAAAGATGCAAAAAATAAAGCAACAGTAATACAATTAGATACGAAATATAACACGGAATACAATTACATTATGTTTCATGAAAACCAAGCTCTTGGTGACACTTACTGCATGTCACTTACAACTGTCCCTTGTTAGTGCATTTTATCCATTACTTTGTTTTGCTTTAATACACGCGTAGGAGTTGATCATTTGACTAAACAATTGTTTTCCATTCATGGAGACGAACCACCGATTATTGGCACAGTATCTATATATCTCCGTACTATAAGTAGAAGTGGTCGAGTTACTTCCGGCTATCGTGTACCTGAAATGTGTCAGAAGTTGCACGGAAATTGATCGAACTTCATCTGTCTTGATCACACGATCCCCAAGGATTACGAGGTTTGATGGTTTTGCACGTTATAAATACTTTCGCCGGTGTTCTCCACTTGAGGTGATACACAAGGCCAAAGGCCAAAGATCAAATAGTGTTTTATCAGTCTCTCGCACAGTAAATACACGCAAGAACAAGATTTAAACAACCTACATAAAAAACTTTTAGAATATAATATTGGTTAGCTAATAATGTGCTCCATGGTGTTTTGACCGCTACGTCTAGACACCATGAAGCGTTGCCTGGTGTCGAGGCCCAACATTAGCTAATTCCTTACAGCGGTATGCAATAAACCTGGCTAATGGCTTAAAATGTTCACTGATAATCGTTCTTTCTTCAAAGAAAAATTGGACTAACAGAAAAAATCTATCTGACAATAAACATATTTTTACGATCACACCTCGGCATTTCAAGTATGATGAAATCATTTGACCACCTTATGTAATAATCGATATCATCATAATTTTCCCCAATGGGCATAATATCACGCGTGTCACTGAAGAATCGAGTAAACTCCGGGGGTGTTAGGCACATTTTTTGACCCCCACATTTTAATGCATTTTTTGGTAGTCCTTAGGGTACCTAACAAGCTGGCCAAAGCTTTTTTGCATATCTTCATTTTCAACGTCGAGAGACGACGTCAAACTTTTTTGACTCCGAAATCGGCCGACTTTGGAGCTCTGTAGCTCTTCGGGGTGTGGTTTTAGCATAGAGTCGTCAACAGAAGAATTACTCGGAATGTTAAGGATAATGCGCCTACATCATTGGCATGTCGATATTTTATTTAGTATTTTTGTAAATCGATTTCATTGATTGGCTTAGAACAAAAATCGAAGCCGAAGGTTTTTAATAGCTCAATCGACTGACCTCGATGAGAGGATTTCAACGGTATGCTGAACGTTTTGTCATGTGGTAGCCTTCGAAAGTTATGAGCATTTCAAGATTTTTGATTAAGAAATTTGTGTATTTTCATACACAAAACCATCCGGATTAGTTGATTTGCTCATCTATCAACCATCTGAACAACTGGCTGAGTAGTGTACTGGATAAGGTCGCTGTTTACTTTTTGACTATCAGGGGTTCGATCCTCCTTGCCGCACTTTTCTTTTGCTGATTTTGTTTTTGTCGAAATGTTTTCCGGTGATTATGAAAACCAGAAAAAAACGAGAATACACTTTAACTTATCAGTAAGCGTTAACTTTAACACATCAGGAAGATAAGAGTTGTGGATGAGTCGGAGGACTCGGAGCTGGAAGATGTCGTTTTCGAGGAAGAGGTTTAATATTCATCGATTGGCTATGAATTATAAATTTAATGATGAAAACAAAACCTCCAAAGATATCAAAAATAACTTGGAGATGCACTAGAACTATAGTAAAACTTATTACAATGGGTGAAGTCATCGCACGAGGCAGTAGAGTAGAGATCACTGGCCGAGTCACTCTCCTCTCGTGTGATCGCACGCCATTAAAATCTTGAAATGCGCATATCTTTCGAAGGCTACCACGTAGAAAAACGTTCAGCATACCGTTGAAATCCTCTCATCGAGGTCAGTCGATTGAGCTATTAAAAACTTTCGGCTTCGATTTTTGTTTTAACCAATCAATGAAATCGATTTACAAAAATACTAAATAATATATCGACCTGCCAATGATGTAAGCGCATTCTCCTTAACATTCCAAGTAATTCTTCTGTTTACTACTCGATACTAAAACCAAACCCCGAAGAGCTACAGAGCTCCAAAGTCGGCCGATTTCGGCGTCAAAAAAGTTTGACGTCGTCTCTCGACGTTGAAAAAATGAAGAGAAAAAAATGAAGATATGCAAAAAAGCTTTGGCCAGCTTGTTAGGTACCCTAAGGACACTTAAAAATTGGAACTCAATACTTCGAAACTGGCAAATTGTAAACGAAAAAATAGTCGACTTGTCACCAGCACATTTGCAAACATCGTTATGTAAAGAACTATAAGGAACTCAAATTTTGAGTACGCAAATTTGGAACCAGGAAAACTTCTCGGTGAGTGTACTTACTGCATGTTTACTGGCACCTTCTTGATAATACCGCACATCCATGAATTATTGTGAAATTGCTTCCATAGACTCTCGTCGACCTCGTAATTCTCCAAGGAGGATTTTGTCTCAGCAGATTCCGTGCAATTCCACTTCATTGAAGCTGAAATATTTTTAGCAATCAATATATTAAATAATTTATTATAATGTACATAAGTGACATGCATGCACAGTAGGGTTGCAGGAACGACGGCGAATAATTCGTGCCCCTTGGCAGTTGTTTCCCTTCTCTCGGCAATTTTTTTCTTGGCAGTTGTTTCCCTTCTCTCTCGGCAAATTCGCTTCATGACTCTGCGGCATGAAGCATGCCGCATCATTTATTTATTTATTTATCATACATCCAATAAAGATGTGACAACATTTGAAACAAATAATAAATAAGTGAATAGGAGAATCGGGAAAGTGGGCCGCATCGGTGAACAATTTTTTTAAACTTTTCATTGGTTGTGATCGTTTTATCAGTAGATAAAACACGCTATCTGAGAAAGTCCACATATGTGTGGTATCGACGAAAAATAGATTTTATCTTTTATATGTGATAATTACAGGCTCCATGAGTGTAGTTCACTGGTACTTGGAAATTCCTTCCAATTGAAAATTCGCTTCAGGAGGTGACCACACAACGATTTGGCGCCTTTTCCTAAAAAGTTTATTTCGAATCCAATCGATTCCGGAGTGGGTGCAATGGACTCCTTGGCGAATTCTAAGAAACTATTGGTGAGGAAAGTTTTTTGATCAAAGATCAACGAAGGCTGGAATTCGGGAATTTTCAGAAAAAAATTCACATTAAATTAATTCTCACTATTTCCCCATGGCCCAGGTAAATTTTTTATTTGCTCAATAGCTTCTGCATATTATATTACACCTTCAGTTTTAAATTGGTAATTTTTGAAATCTGGGAAAATTGTAAACGAATCAATTTTGTTTGCTGTATTCAATTGTGGTGAGGATTGGCGACCTTTTCTAAAAATTGTCTTTCTAATCCAATCGGACTGGGCGCATTCGAATCCTTGTTTAAGTCTAAGAAACTATTGCTTAGGAGAGTTTTTCGATCAACTGTCAACGAACGCTGGAATTGGGAATTTTCGAAAAAAATGTTTACATTAAATTAATTCTCACTATTTTCCATAATTCTCACTATGTAGAAGCGATTGAGCAAATAAAAAGTTTACATTCGCCATGGAAAATAGTGAGAATTAATTTAATGTAAACATTTTTTTTCGAAAATTCCCAATTCCAGCGTTCGTTGACCGTTGATCGAAAAACTCTCCTAAGCAATAGTCTCTTGGAATTAGACAAGGATTCGAATGCGCCCAGTCCTGAATCGATTGGATTAGAAATATTTTTTTTTAGAAAAGGTCGCCAATCCTCACCACAATTGAATACAGCAAACAAAATTGATTCGTTTACAATTTTCCCAGATTTCAAAAATTACCAATTTAAAACTGAAGGTGTAATATAATATGCAGAAGCTATTGAGCAAATAAAAAATTTACCTGGGCCATGGGAAAATAGTGAGAATTAATTTAATGTGATTTTTTTCTTCTTTGATCAAAAAACTTTCCTCACCAATAGTTTCTTAGAATTCGCCAAGGAGTCCATTGCACCCACTCCTGAATCGATTGGATTCGAAATAAACTTTTTAGGAAAAGGCGCCAAATCGTTGTGTGGTCACCTCCTGAAGCGAATTTTCAATTGGAAGGAATTTCCAAGTACCAGTGAACTACACTCATGGAGCCTGTAATTATCACACATAAAACAGAAAAATCTATTTTTCGTCGATACCAAAAAAAAAATTCAGTTGTTGAATTTTCTCAGATAGTGTGATATAAGATTAACATCACCACAAAAACGAAAATTATTGGTCGACTCTGGACAGCGTCACACCTAAATGCGGCATGATGCGCATGCTTCATGCCGTGGCATGCTGCGTTTAGGGAGCGCAACTGTGCGGGACTGTAAAGGATTTCTGAATATCTTGAAAAAAAAATAAATGAGTATCCTTATCCGAATAACTTGAGGAACATTTCAAATTTTTTTATTCCAAATTTTATCCAATTTCGATTAGTACATCAAATACATCGTGAAAAATGTCGATGCGAAATCTTTTTGAGCGCTACTGCAGATAATATAACATATTATGTATAATTCGGCACCGCCCATATCGGCAATGGAATTATCTACAATAAATCGGTTGGATGGTATCCCATGGCAAAACATTTTGCATCACTGTTATCTGTAAGAGTGTATGGAATTGGGCTACCGTAACCGTCAGGAATCGCGAACATTCTGTAGACTTATGACCCGACCATAGTTGAGACCTAGGTCGAAAAATTCATTATGATCCGATACCAAATACTATTTGCTGTTATGCCAGCAGTGAGCCGACGTTAATTTTTCTGGAAATCGAAAGCCGATCTACAGTAGCCTGTATTGTTAAATGACATGCATGTTATATGTATGATCTGTTGACGAAATGAGCTCTGCGAATTGTACCCCCTCCCCGTAGATACCAGGATACCGATAACATACGATATGTGCTCACTTACTATTAGTTAAAAAAATTCGACGTTCGTAATCATTTATGACAGGAATCGCCAGAGGTTCGACCACCCCCCGGATATAGAAATTTCGACCCCCTGAAAAATTCAGATTAAGTACTTTGAACGATGCTCTATCGAACTGCGTTGGCCGAATTTGCATATCTGCTCTAATTTTTGAGTAGCGGTAGGTCAAACTTGGCAGGTACGGTTTTTTTGGCTCGAGTGTGCGTCAGAAAAATGATCAGAACTCCGTTCAGAATAATGATAGAAACTTTTTCAAAAAAAGCATCGAAAGAGGAGATCTTGGGCAACATTTCCCAGTTGATGACGTCATTTGTCGACCATGCGCCGGTGCGGGGCGGTCGGTTTTATGAAAAAGTGACGTAGCTTTCCTAATCGGAAAAAGTGCACTTTTCTTCCATGCGCGTTTTGTTGCACCCATATGTGTCTAAAAATGACCCAAGTTTCAGAGGATTTGAGAAATGCAAAAAAATGGCGTTGATTTTAGTAACGCGACCTCGGACCTGTCAATGGAAAGAACGGCTTATTCCTTTATCAAGAAGCAACAAAGTTGTTTAAATGACTCAAAAACATCCGCAAATACATTACGAGCTCAACATGCCCATATATGACAGTTATTTGAAACACAAAATTACCGAGTTCCGAAAAATTTGAAAAAAAAGAGAGCGTGAGAAAGGTTTGGGGGGGGGGGGCTCACACTCGTTCTTTGTTGTTCAAATGCAACTATGTTTGCTCAGTTTTCTAACATCTCCATTTCGTGTACCAGATGTTAGTCTCTCTTCTCTTTTTTTCTCTCCCTGTCTGTTCACGAAAGAGCGTGTGGGAGTGAGAGAGCGGATGATGAGCAGTCGCGCGGAGTTGGGGCGCGCGTGTGTAATCTCGATGGCGGATATCTCGGCTCTAAGAGCAGGTAGGCCTTCACTTCCAAAAACAAAAATGTTCAAAAACATTATAAGAAATATTATAAAGATTAAATAACATTACTGAGACGTTTTTTCCACGTGGAAAAGCAAAATATTTTTTTTTTCAATTTTTTCGGAACTCGGTGATTTTGTGTTTCAAATAACTGTCATATATGGGCATGTTGAGCTCGTAATGTATTTTCGGATGTTTTTGAGTCATTTAAACAACTTTGTTGCTTCTTGATAAAGGAATAAGCCGTTTTTTCCTTTGACAGTTTTTTCTATAATTATTTTGAACGGAGTTCTGATCATTTTTCTGACGCACACTCGAGCCAAAAATACCGTACCTGCCAACTTTGACCTACCGCTACTCGAAAATGAGAGCAGATATGGAAATTCGGCCAACGCAGTTCGATAGAGCATCGTTCAAAGTACTTAATCTGAATTTTTTCAGGGGGTCGAAATTTCTATGTCCGCGGACCCTCCGAAAAGGTCGATTTTCTCGCGATTCCTCTCTTACATATATATAATTATATAGTTATAGCTTGTATAGTTATTAAAATTTATTTACTGGTCGTCTACGAGAGATGACAATTCCCTAACAGTAAGCGCAAATCAGTGTGAAGGGTCAAAGCACAGTTACATGAACTACAGAGTTTACCGCATATTTTGTGAATGAGCAGCACTTACGATTATATTTGATACACATCATAGCTCGAGCTGTTATGGTGTAATTTGTTTCCTTAACCTTCCAGTGGCAAAGATCATTGTCGAAAGAAATATTTGTATTTATGGAGTTTCCCACAAGTTCATGTTCGTCGTTCAGTTTTATTACACTGCAACTTGTATTCGATCAATAACAAACTGATCCTTTTCATATCTCAATGGT
The DNA here is from genome assembly GCA_943737045.1 of Parapristionchus giblindavisi. Classification (NCBI taxonomy): domain Eukaryota; kingdom Metazoa; phylum Nematoda; class Chromadorea; order Rhabditida; family Diplogasteridae; genus Parapristionchus; species Parapristionchus giblindavisi. Next base: position 796,118 of record CALSFV010000204.1, read on the forward strand.
AATCGATAATATATTTGAATTAATTTTAATGTATCATAAATCGTATGCTGAGAAAAAGGTCCTAAATTTTGATTATTTTGTAGTGATGATATTGCATTGTTATTGCATTATTTTCAAGCAAAATATGTTGTATGAATAGAGGAATTCATATCAACTTGTAGCGTTATTTAATTAGAGCAAGGCATACATACTCGAGAAATGCTATCTGTTCTCCGCATGGAAGATGACCGTATTCCATAGCCTGATATGTTTTAGTATCAGCATTGTCGAATAGAGGATTTATCGTATATCCATCAGTGGTGTTACGTTTTGTGCCTAAAAGAAGATATGTATAATAAGAAACGAAATCGTTAATATTATAGCTAGTTACATGAACATAAACCACCAAAAGAGCCATGCATTTCAAAAAAAAGGAAAGCAAATTTCATAGAACAACATAAAATTCAGATTCGCAAAAAATACTTATACTTAATTCGACTATTACAAATTTAAAAAAAATACAATGTAAAAGTATAATTATACATTCGGTCGTAGTAGTTGCTGATGGGCTAGTTGACGAAGTAGATTGAGATACTACTGTTGTAGGTACGGTAGATGGAGATACTACTGTAGTAGGTTCGGTAGATGGAGATTCTATTGTTGTGTGTACGCTAGATAGAGATTTTACTGTCGTGGGTACGGTCAACATAGATACTACAGTAGTGGGTACAGTAGATGCAGATAGTCCCGTAGTGGGTACGGTAGTTGGAGATACTGATGTAGTGGGTACGGTAGATGGAGAGACTGTTGTAGTGGATATGGTTGATGGTGATAATATTGTAGTGGGTTCGCTCGATGGAGATTTTAATGTTGTGGGTACGGTCAGCGTAGATACTACTGTAGTGGGTGAAGTATATGCAGATTGTACCATAGTGGGTACGGTAGTTGGATATACTGCTGAATTGGATACGGCAGATGGATATACTGCTGTAGTAGGCACTGTAGATGGAGATAATACTGTAGGAGATACGGTAGATGGCGATACTATTGTAGTGGGTACGGCAGACGGAGATAGTACTGTAGTGGGTACGGTCAACATAGATTTTACTGTAGTGGGTACCGTAGATGGAGATAATACTGTAGTAGGTTCGGTAGATGGAGATACTACTGTAGTAGGTTCGGTAGATTGAGATGTTACTGTAGTGGGTACGGTAGATGGAGATACTACTGTAGTAGGTTCGGTAGATGGAGATACTACTGTGGTAGGTTCGGTAAAATGAGATGTCACTGTAGTGGGTACGGTAGATGGAAATACTACTGTAGTAGGTTCGGTAGATGGAGATACTACTGCAGTAGGTTCGGTAGATGGAGATACTACTGTAGTAGGTTCGGTAGATTGGGATGTTACTGTAGTGGGTACGTTAGATGGAGATACTATTGTAGGAGGTACGGTAGATGGAGATACTATTGTAGGAGGTACGGTAGATGGAGATACTGCTGTGGTAGGTTCGGTAAAAGGAGATGTTACTGTGGTGGGTACGGTAGATGAAGATAGTACTGTAGTTTGTACGGTAGATAGAGATACTATTGTAGTGGGTACGGTAGATGGAGATGTAACTGTAGTGGGTACGGTAGATGGGGATACTTCTGTAGTAGGCACGGTAGTTACAGTGACTACTGTAGAGGGTCCGCTAGATTCGGATACTACTGTAGTGGGTGTGGTTGATTGAGGTACAACGGTTGATGTATTGTCAATATTGTTAGGAGAATTGAAATTTGATCTAGAAGAAGAAGAATTAGTCGGAAATACTGTTGAAGTATAGTTGGTATATCCTGCTGTAGCGTTGGAACTATCACATTTTCCATCCTTGCTACCACTATATTCTTCAATATAGTGAGTCGTTTCCATTTTACAGAATCCATCGTGAGGTCTATAAGCCACTTTATGGCAGTCCTTGTTGTCCTGAATTTTTTTGAGTAATGCATCGTTTTTTTCGAACTTTAAAATACCTGGCACTTATGGACGCATATTAAGAATTGCTTAATTTCATCATTAATCAATTCATCATTGAGATGACTGTATTGTATGCGAAGATAAGCCTAGAATAAGCTTGACTTTTATAAATATATCGTCCCCTTATTTTTCATATCGAGACATCGTTATAACTATATTAATGATACCTGGCAACTCGTCGATATTATTGCTAGAATCAGAAGCAAATTCATATTGCGAAACCAAATCAGGCAGGATTCTTCCTCAAGACTGGTGAAATTCGTGAATTCTTCGAAAAGCCCTGTAAATTTCTATAGAAACCAGAGAGATTCCTTTTAGCATCCTTTTAGAGTGGTACATCTAACAAGGAAAGCACAAAAGTGAACGGAAGATTTTCTGAAATCGACCCAGATGGGTGTTACAAGTAGACGATGGGTTCCCAAACAACAAAGTAGTTTCAAAAGTTGCTGAGTCCCCTTGACTTGGATAGATTTATCTATTGGGTTGACTCGTCTTAAGACTCTTTAAAGCCCTTCGTCTTGAATATATTTCATATATGGTATTTCATTGTAAATGTATTTGCTTCTACTTCACTGCTCTTTAGTTCTTTCGTTGTCTGTAGTTGGGTTCTGGCCTTCCCCATTTCACTCTTTGATCATTGGCGCATCATGTGCTTCACTCTATGCATGCCACTCACAAGGGAAGTCTGTTTGGCCGGTCCCGGACTTCGGGATGGGACATATACCATTCGATAGGTATCCGAAAAAGAAGATTTTTCATGTTGACCATTTTGGCAGAATGCCCCTGGGCGCAGAGTTATTTGCATATTTCTCCGGATTTTCGCCCTACAATGAAACACATTATCTCTGAGATAGCTTATGCCGGAATCGAACTTGCAAGCAAAATATACATAGAACATCCTCTTTAAGTAAAAATAAAAATAAGTAAATTCATTTTAACCATTGCTTGTGTTGTTTACCACTCTTATTCACCACTGTTTGCTTTCGATTTAACTTTCGGATACCTATCGAATGGTATATGTCCCATCCCGAAGTCCGGGACCGGCCAACCATACTTCCCTTGTCAGTGGTCTAAGATTATCATATAAAGACATAAAAAGACACATATAAATATAAACACATATAAACACATATAAAGACAGACACGAAGAAACTCGATGGAAAGATAGAAAATAAATTCATGCGGACAATAAATAATAATATTATTATTGTCCGAATTTAAAAATAACCCTTTGCTTGCTATTGTTGCAATGATATCGATATGAGATCAGGGTGCGGTAAAGTTGTATGAGAGAAAATGCTTTGTTAACTGTTCCGTCTTTTTTGCAGAACTTCAGAATGTCCTATACAATGAGTGACATCGATGATGTATTCACTGAAGTAACGATTTTTTCATTTGATAGATGTGTATTTATACTTTGACATACCATGGGTGTTTGGTGATAAATGGCGAAAACCTCGCTACATTGTGCCGAAAAAAAGCTGGATCGGGAATCAATAGTGTTTTATTTTCTATTGAATTTGAATAAATACTGCAGTTAACTATTTTTCCTATTTTGGTGAATATTTGAATCTCATCTGTTGAACCTGCGCATGATATGTATTTAGAAACACGATCATTAGTAACGGAATATTTTATGGATAAGCATAACTTTGAGGCGGAATACAACACGAAATACGACAAACCGCAATATGTGAAATGAAAGCCAAACTTTGTGTAATTATCAGACAGTATATGAATGATTCATGTTTTCAAAGCATTACAAGCTTGGAACTTAGTACCTTTTTATCCACTGCTGCTTCGATCTCTAACACACGCGTAGGATTTTACTATTTGAGTAAATATTTTGCCTGCTGGCATGGAGACGAACCACAAATCGTGGACGCAATGTAAGGATATGCTTGTATAATAACGATAATCGACAAAGAAACCTCCAGCCGTGGTGTACCTGAAGTGTATTTGGAAGAAATTTGTTGGGGTTGATTTTTTAACCCAAAACAATTGAAAATATGTTTTTTTGGAATAATTTGATATTTGGAAGAAGCTTGATGCAACTTCATATGTCATCACACCATGCTTAACGATTTTGGGGTTGATTTTATCATATTAAGAAAGTTTGACTGAAAACTGGTGCAAATGCAGCGAAAATATGAGAACCTTTCCGCGGTTTCCCGAAGAGAGTTTTGCGCATGTGTATCCTGTTAGTTTAAAAAAAAAGAAAGTGTAAATTAGGGAACGGGAGGTGGGATGCTATAGCCGAAAATATTTTTGAAAACTTTGTCTTTTCGAAATACCAAATGAGAGACCAAGCACGAAATTTTTTCAGTTTTGAAAAGTAAAGTCAAATACATGCGTCAAATACATAAATACATGCGCTATAGTTGTTGCTAGCGATTATCACGTTATAAGACGAATGCGTTGAAATTATGTCAGCAGGTGATTTGTTACATATACATGAAGACACACAAAATCTCAACGGGGCTCGATCACATGTGATCAGAAAAATAAATGTTATCCACGGAGCATAAGACCTGAGAAGTGTCATATTTAACACTGTTCGAGCCTAAAAATTGTTAAATATAACACTTCTTAAGTCGTGTGCTCCTTGAATAACACTTATTTTTCTGTGTGTATGCGATTGAATCAAGACAGGGCTCACTTCTGGTATTTCCAAACTTGCAGTCTACTTAAATTACCGTGTGCCTTTACAATGTTAGAGCTTGTTAGAATGCATGTGCAATGTTCGAGAGTGGACATTACAAGTTACAAGGGAACTCTCCCAACTTAAGGTGGCCATATGACATACAGTATCGGCGTAAAGTGATGAGACGCTTTTTCATTTTTTTATAACTTTTGATTCAGGAAAGCAATCAGGCTGAACTTTTGATCCAATGTACAGAATTTATCAGGAGATATTATCATGATGTGTTGGTGTAGTTAAATTCGTTCATTATTGCGTAGTGATGACGCAATCGAAGTACACTTTTTTGAAAATTTCCAAGTCTTTAGTGAAAAGTCCTGTTCTCCTGAAACATTGTGAGAGTGGAGACATCTACTAGGGCTGAAAATGCATCATTTTGGCGCTTAGAACGGGTCGTTAGCACATCAAGAAGCTGAGTTTTAAATTTTGGGGATCAAATTTGCAACAAAGCTACGGTTCGAAATCGGAGTCGGATCCATTCCGGATATTTTTCCTGTTCAGCCCTAGTAGATGTCTCCACTCTCACAATGTTTCAGGAGAACAGGACTTTTCACTAAAGAATAGGAAATTTTCAAAAAAGTGTACTTCGATTGCGTCATCACTACGAAATAATGAACGAATTTAATTACACCAACACATCCTGATAGCGTTTGCTGCGGGTCTGAAAGGAATCGGAACTAAACCAAAATAAGGGTAATAAATACATGATACATTTCAAAGCTGCCTGCGCAGGAACCATAATTTTAGAAGACCTGCCCTCTGAACTGTAGGGTCTCAAAATCAGTCCTTCCAAAAAAATGATTTTTTATGCCTTGAGGGCGAATGATGAGCTATGACTACCATAATCTGGGGATAAAGAGTACTCGCCACTAACATCATTTTGGCACTTAGAACGGGACGTTAGCACATCTAGAAGCTGAGTTATAAAATATAGAGATCAAATTTGCAGCTCCGCTACCGCTTGAAATCGGTGTCGCAGCCATTCCGGATATGTTGACTGTGCAGCCCTAGTGGATTTCTCCACTCTCATAATGTTTCAGAAGAACAGGACTCTTCACTAAAAATAAATTCTGTACATTGACTGAAAAAAATAATCTATTGTTTTAATGGTACGAGAGCGTCCGCAATGACAATGTCTTGTTTTTTTTAAAGCTCAGAAACTAGAAAAATCTCTATTAAATATCAAATCAGTGCGGCGAAGGTCAGACGGGTGTGAGGAAGTGGAGAGGTAATCGAGAGCAAGGCGAGAGAGTGTTCCACCCGTTGCCATTTACCTAGATTTGTCATTTTCTTATGTATGTACTTTTTATACTTGCAATATTCCATTGGATTGCCCGAGGCTTTCGCACTCTAGCAACAATTCTTTTTGACCAGTCATATTTAACAATTTTAGGTGATGGATCTGCCCTCTTATTTTCAATCATTAACACACACGCCTTCTGCAACACCCTCGTCACACAGTATTCTGGTCCAAGCCATTTTTCTTCGAAAGCAAGACAAATGAGAGACGATTGTATTCGAGAGAGTTTGTATGTTGAGCGGTCGTTCTTGCTTTGAAAGTCATGAGAACGCTGTGGTCAGTATATATTGTCTGTCACTGCATCGGACTGAATTATATAAAAGCATCGTGAAATCTATGCAATTTCGTTTAAAAGGACCGAAAACGGATAAGAAATTGTTTCGAATTTATATGGGAAAATTACCATCATCTACTATGTAGATATTTATGAATGGAGTGGTAAATGACCTTATCACCTTTAAAAGCACTGTTATTCATTTCGGCTCACTTTTAAGTGAAACCTTAAAAGAATAGAACTACGTACACTGGTAATTCAAAACTAGGCATTTATTTATGTAAAACACGTAAAACACTCTCAAAATAATCCCTGGAAATCTGGACATGATCGGTTAAGTTTGAAAAAAGTTATGACTAAAAATGTACTTTACTTTTATACGGTACTGTAGTTTATTTATCATTCCCACTTGAAGTAGACCTTCTAGTTGGATGTAAATTTACCGCAAGTGGTGTATACTAAAAATATGCATTTCGTCAAGACTGACTGAGCCACTCACAATGACTACCACATTATTTTCATAAAAGAGAGATTTAAAGGGAGGGTGACTTCTCTCAATGGGGCCTCTTCATCGCGCACACATATGTCTTCGTTCTCTAACAACGAGAGAGCGTAGATCGTTGAAGAGCCCGTCGACAAAGGTTTCGGTACCTTTAATATCCCTGCAATCTAATTTTTCGCTGTGTCTCTGTACTCTGGCACTAGGGGAAACTGCATAACAAGTGGGAGGTGAATATGCGACTGATTAATATGTGTTAGTCATAAATAACGTTAAACGTAATTATTCATCTGAATTCTCAGTTTATGTGCACATATCAAAGGAAATGTTCAAAGCTCAGAGCTAAAAATATATATGTCCGTTCTCTGACGGCAAACTCTCTCATACTTGAGCTGTGGGTTATCTAATTGTAAGATGAGTTAGAAAATTAGAAATACTTTGACGAAAATTTACCGTGCGTGTGATATTACGTTTTTTTTTCAATGCAAATGCGCAAAACTTCAGTAAACTTTATATGGAAACAAATATACAATCTCAAAATTTTTAAAATTAATCTAGTTTATAATACATGGGCTGAATATGACATTTTTCTCTCTTTCCTTCCCTTCATTTACTCCAATCAATGTTCCCACTTTCGATTACCGTAAGACAAACTTTGATTTCCTTGATCATGCCTTCTTCTGTTCTGATTGGGACTCCATTCTCAATGATTTTTTGTCTATCAATGATATGTATTCCAAATTTACGTCTCATGTTTTGTCACTTCTGCCTAAGTACACCCCAATTCGTAAAGTCCCTTTACCATTCGACCAATATCCATCCCACATCCGGTCTTTGATCTCTCATAAGCGTGCTCTTTTTGAAAAGATTCATCTTCGCCCTGTTATACCTCTATATAAATCTGTGTGTGCCCGTCTTCAGCGAGAGATAAGGAAGTATGTAAAAAATCGTGAAAACAAAATACTCTCTAATTTGCATGGCAAACGATTTTACAACTACCTCAGCTCTCGACTTAAAAGCAAGACTAAAATAGGATGTTTATGTGATACCTCTGGAAATCCACTATTATCTGAATCATCTAAGGTTAATGCATTGGCCGACTACTTTCAAACCATGTATACCACTGATGATATGACCCGCCCTCATGTACTTGCCTCTGTTCCTCAATCTTTCTCCGTACCTATAATCATGCCTCAAGATGTTTGTTATCTTCTCAAACGAGTCAATTCCTCATGTTCATTACCTTCCGATAACATCCCCTCTATCATTTACAAAAATTGTTCCTCAACCTTAGCCTACCCTCTTTCTCTTATCTTCAATTACTCTTTCATATTGGGAGAGATTCCGTCTATATGGAAAATCTCCACAATAATTCCTATCCCCAAGGTTTCCTCGCCATCTATTGTTTCCCATTTTCGTCCAATCTCACTCACTCCCATTGCATGCAAAGTTTTAGAACGTTTTCTCAAACCGCGCATTATGAAATGGTGCAATATCCATAATATAATTCCTCAGGAACAATTCGGTTTTATGTCCGGTAGATCAACTGTATCACAACTTCTGCATTGTACTCAGGCATGGCGCAACTCTATTGATCGCGATCTCTGTACTGATGTAATTTATATTGATCTTGCTAAGGCGTTCGACTCTGTTTCTCATTCTAAACTTTTACATAAGTTGGAGTCTATTGGTATCAGGAATAACATTCTTGCGTGGTTTAATTCATTTTTAGATAATCGATCTTTTAGAGTACGTCTTGGTGATTCCCTCTCTTCTGAGAGGGATGTCACATCAGGAGTACCACAAGGTACAGTTTTGGGCCCATTACTGTTTTTGATTTATCTTTCGGAACTACCCAGGGTTATAGATCCTCTCCCTTTAATAGATATAAAAATTTTCGCTGATGACATCAAACTATACTCTACATTTAGTCCATTACAACCATTAGCTTCTCATACTCAACTTTCTCAGGGTATTTCACTTATAGTAGAATACTGTCAAAAATGGCAGTTGACAGTTGCACAAAACAAATGCACTGTACTTTATATAGGCAAAAACAACCCCTCTCTTCCATACTCGATCCACTCTCATCCTCTACCCTCATCTCTATCTACCCGTGACTTAGGAGTCTTCCTTGACCCTCTTCTCAATTTTTCCTCACACATCTCTATTATTACAAAGAAAGCCACATCTTTAGTTTATCTACTTTTTCGTTCTATCTCTTGCACTAGACCCGGTGTTTACATACACGCCTTTAAATATTATATCCTTCCCATTATTGAATATGCATCCCCCGTATGGTCCCCTTCATCTAAGGGCCTTGTTCGTAAATTAGAGAAAGTTTCACATCTTTTTACTCGTCTCCTATTTTATCGCTGTTTCCATAGAGATGTATTCCCTCCTCAGTATATTGATAGATTAGCTCTGTTCAATCTACCTACCCTTTATCATAGAAGAACAGTGATCGATATTATTTATGCTTTAAAGATTCTTCGTTGTGAAGTAGATCTTCCATCTAGCCATTTCTTTGTTTTTAAACCTACATTTGGTCGATTATCTTGTTTCGCATTTCATATTCCTTTAACTAAACGTGAAAACCTCCGTTCCTCTTTTTCAGTTAGGTGTGCCCGTTTCCTGACCAAATTACATTGTGTTACTGGTTCACCCACCATATTACATAGCACCCCAATTATTAAAGCTAAATTGATTTCTTGCCCTGACCTTATTGAAAAATTAGGAATTACCATCACATCACTTTAATGCACTTCCTCATAGTAGACTCGATTCAATCCGATATATATTGAATCAATGCGGACTCCTCCCCCGCTAGGTCTTGCCAACCTATCCTAGATCATGTTGATCTTTGATCTTAGTCTACATATGAAGACCTGCACTCCCCTCCCTCTTCCCTCTTCTCTATCCCCTATTCCTACCACCCACTTTCCCGATTCTCTTATTCACTTATTTATTCTTTGTTTCAAATGTTGTCACATCTTTATTGGATGTATGATAAATAAAATAAATAAATAAATAAATATTTGACAGAAGTCAAAGAGAGCTAGGGGAGGAGGTGACGTACACCTCGTATAAAGACTCGTGTGTAAATGAAAGACAAACATAAATTAATCATAGGTTGGGTTGGCCAACGGTGGACAGGTCCCCATTGATTACTCTAGAAATTTTTCCCTGCGTGGCACCCTGTCACTGACTCCGCGGGACCATTTGTCGGGCACCGTGTGCTGTCAGGTGCAGGATGCCCCGCGGGGCAGCTTGTGCAGTCTCTGAAAATGGCAGGGTGCTCCGTGGGGAGAATTTTCCAGAGTTAATATATTGAATAGCATAATAATACATCATAATTCAATGTGTGGTGTTCCCATGCACCGAGCTAGACTTTACAGAGATTTTTCCTCTCGTTAAACACCGTAATACCATCTTCCTGGAAATATTCACTTGATTGATAATATTGATCAAGAGCTTAATCGAAACCTATATTCGCCAATCGTCCATAACAATATACATCCGTCCAACCACGGGAGTGATCCACAAAGGATCGGAGTTAGGTCGGTCATGGTTGATAGAGAAAAGCCCAGAAATGGAGTCGTCATGGCTAATAGAGGGGGCGCATATGCAGTTAAAAATGGAAGTATAGTCTGGAAAATGTGTACATAATTAAATTTCAAAATATTTAATTTTTACTTGATATACTAGTGCTTTTATCAGTTGTTGCTGCATTCGCATTGTGTTCTCACTTACGATAAGTGACGTTTTACGCCGCAAGTCCCTGGAATTGCATATAGAGTTAGATTTATGCGAGTATCCTGTATTTTCGAAATATTCTGTGTTTTATCGTCTACTTATAAGCCCGCGTAGATCATTTTCGCTGTCTATAGCCGAATGCCGAAACATCGGACCACATACTTTCACTTTTCATTCCTTTTCTTTCTCAGTGACACAACGAATCGGGGGCGATCATTTGCACAACGATCATTTGCACAACGGATCATAAATCGGTCGGGAGGTGGCGCAATGCAACCAAAGTTGTACCATTGTTATCAGTGGGATTGTACAGTATTGTGCTACCGTAACCGTCAGGAATCGCGAACTGTTTTTTTTTCATTTGACCCACGACCCGGGGTTCATGGTTGAAAATGAAGAAGTCGAAAAAATCATGACGGCTCGAGATCAAATACTAGTTGTCATTATATCAATAGTGAGCCAACGTTTGTCTTTATGGATACCGTCACCCGAACTACAGTAATCAAACCGGGATTTCAAGTTCATTTCGCTATAATATTGCTGGTTACGATAGCTAGATTACGGTAGTTTGGGTTACGGTATCCAGACAGATAAAAGTTGGCTCACTATTGATATAATGACAAATAGTATTTGGTCTCGAAGTTTCAAGGATTTTTCGACTTTTGTCATTTTCAACCATTGTCATTGTCACCGTGTCATGGGTCGACTGAAAAAAATCAGTTCGCAGTTCCTGACGGTTACGGTAGCACAATACCGTACACTCCCACTGATAACAATGGTACAACTTTGGTTGCCTTGCGCCACCTCCCGACCGATTTATGATTCGTTGTGCAAATGATTGCCCCCAACGAATCTACTCATAATTAACGAGTATTGCATACTATAGAAAAATACTTATAGGAATTAAACTTGTTGGATTGCTTTTCATGAATGGTATAAAAAGTGTATGCACGAATAAACCTGGCTATGCTGTACGCAGCATAGATCATGAACCCATAGCAAGCCAACATTGTGGAAGCCATCATTGAAATACCGAAAATGCAATTCCATCGAGGTCCGGAAAACGTCCCGTTTTTCTGTAACGCCATCATAAATAAATTTCTACTCCATATTTTTTTCTATAATATTAGGTTGATTCATAAAATGTTCTTACTGAAAATTTCTTTTTTTTTTGTTCAACATGTATTTTTAATTTATTTTAAAAAAATTCTGTCAAACTTTGATAGATTTCTTGAACGACATGAATGAAATAAGAGTTTATGTTCATGAAGTCTTCACCAGTTTCTTTTCGATATATTGAAACTTTTATTATTGTCGTTTCAAATAACAAGTAAAGGGTAAAAAATGAAAGGTGTCCATCATTTTTTTTTGTTAAAAATTGATAATTACCCAAAAGAGCGCGATAGAGTATTGATCAACAGGCAATCTTGTGGCTAATGTATGTTCTTGTATAATCGGAGTCATGTATTCAGAAACGAAGTCATCCGTCTCATAGAGAAAGTAGAGAACGGAAAACCTAAAATAACTGTTTCAAGCAATATCATGTATCATCATCATTTTGTATCATTTTCATGTATCATTGTATTTATTATAACTGAAACCCATGATCTGAGAAGGACCCCTGTCATGACTCACTCATATTGTACTGGATTTTAATATGACGGACTATTATACAATACTCTTAATCATATTCCTACTTTGGCATGTTGAGAGTCAAAACAGTGGAATGTTCTATATTAACATTGTCTAATCCTAATATAAGTGCATGCATAACTTATATTTGTACATTTAAAATTATCAACTAAATTCGTTACTATTATTATAGTCGGTCTATCGTTGTTTTCGAAAGCAAATTCTCACCAACTGGCTGCAATGGAAAAGACAAAAGCTAACTGGAGAACGAAGAACCATGGTCTGCCGAAGAATTTGATCGCATCAGATCTGTAATCGTGCGTGTATTCTTGACATTACTCAAGAAAGTATACGACATAGAGTTAAACTCACCCTTTCACTGCCAGAAATCGATAAAGGAAATGGAAAACGAGTACGGGGAATGAGAGGGCGTGAGCTCCGGCGAACCAACATACTGCGAAACGACCTTAAAGTCCTCAATATAATTATCCATCCATGTTTATTAATAATAAATATTTATCGCATCTTTCAATTTGATGACAGAGTTAAAATAAAATAATCTATAGTACAAGTGAATAAAATAAGAAGAAGCGAAAAGAACTGTAACAGCTAGGTCACAGTATTAAATTACGAACATAAGAACTAAAGTACACAGGGTTTTGCACAGTTACAATTGAATTATCTAGAGAGTTCCATTGAGAAACTATTCTGTTACTTAGAAAGGCTAAAAACTTAGAAGAAGATGTTGGATGGATACAAAGCTTCATATTATGACCACGAGTTGAATTAATTGTGTTTGAGAAAAGGAACAAGGTGCGGGGATTGATGTCAATGAAATTGTGGATAGTCTTATATGCAAAAATAATATCGTTTTGTCTGCGCCTAGATTCTAGGGAGGGGAGATTGAGGTGGCGGAGTCTCTCATGGTAGTTCTTGTACCGTATTCCACACTTGCGGAAGACCAGTCTGGAAAAAACGTCTCTGAACGGATTCAATATTATTATTTAACGTGCATGATTGAGGACTCCAAAGTTCTGAACAATACTCGAGAAGAGGTCGAACATATGTGACGAATAATCGGGCATAAGTATTAGTACTACAAGACACGAAAGAACGATGAATATAAGCAGAGCGTGCTTTAGCCTTAGCAATAATGCGACATATATGTTCATCAAATGTTAGCTTATTATTATAAGTAACACCTAGATCAGTGACTGAAGGCACAAGAGGAAGAGTAGTATTGCCAACAGTAAATGACACATCCGGATGGTTGTTACCCATATGCATAACAACAGTTTTGGTAGGAGACAAAGACAGCCCCCATGCGAGGGTCCACTCGTAGATTATATTCAATGCTGATTGGAGAGCATCAGGGTTGTTGACTGAGTAGATCTTAAGGTCGTCAGCATACATGCAGCTAAAAACGCCAGAGGGGAGCAAACTTGGAATATCGCTAATGTATAAGGAAAAGAGCAGTGGTCCGATACATGACCCTTGAGGCACACCACTAGTGACATCATAAGGACGAGATTCATTCAATCCAATAGAAACAGATTGATTACGGTCTTGTAAGAATGATACCAGCCATTCCAGAAGGCGACCTTTGATACCATAGATTTGGCATTTGTGGGCTAATAGATTTAATGGTATGGTATCAAAGGCTTTAGTAAAGTCTATATAAACACAAGAAACATATTGTTTCTTATTGAGTGCAGCATGCCAATGAGAGAAAGACGAGATCAGGCAAGTAGAACAGGACCTCTTGTTACGAAAACCGTGTTGTTGATCGGGAAGAAGATTGTTTGATGTTAAGAAACTAGTTATATCTCGACATATTATTCGCTCCATTATTTTTGAGGATGCACACGTAAGCGATATTGGGCGATAGCTTGCAACACAACTCTTTAAACCTTTCCCTTTGTATACAGGTTTAACTTTGGCGGTTAGCCAGATAGAAGGTGACTTTGATAGTAAAAGGAAACGTTCAAAAAGCAGTGACAAGGGAATGCTGATCTGGTCAACAGTCTTCTTTATAAAGGCATATGTAATACCGTCCGGAGATGTTGAATTTTTGTTGGGCAGTTTTTTGATAACAGACGCTATTCGTGCTGGGGTAAACAAAACGTAATCTATGGTCTTGTCAGTAACAATCACTGGCGTTGAGGGTGCACAGAACTGATTAGCATTGAAGGATTTACTAAAATAATTGGCAAATGCTTGGGCCTTAAGGGCATCATCCGTGATGACGTCACCTTGCTCGATAATACAACCGATGGTTCGAGAGTCATCCTTGATGCGATCACCTGCGAATCGATAAAACTTTTTTAGATTATGCTTAGTGTACAAAGTTTTTTCACGTGCACGACGAGTTGAACGTATTGATTCATGCAATCGACGACTGAGTCGACGATAAGGTCCCAAGCCAATTAGAAGACGACGTTTGTAAAGATTACGACATCGACGCAAAAGATTTAGAGACTTTGACGACAGATGAGATTTATGAGAAACAATCTTTCTCATCGGAATGAATTGATTAATTATTGAGGAAATCCTTTCGGTGAATATGTCATACATTGTATCGGCATCCTGTTGACAGCATGCAAACAAAGAATACCAATCAATATTAGCAATAGCGTACTGTACCGCAATCCAGTTTGTATTACGGTAATCAGGAATAAGAAGATACTTAGGCTTAGGCATGCTTGCACGAATGTTGAAACTAACGATACAGTGGTCAAGGCGTGGCAAAGGTGGAATAACTCTAGTAGACGATATAAGTGATTCATGCGAGGTAAATACAAGATCAAGTATATTTTGGCCTCTAGTAGGAGAGAGCCTCTAGTATTGATTTATTGATCATTATTATTTCACAATTGTTTCGTTAGTCTCGTTCATGCGTGAGCATGTGATAAATATACTATATTCATAAATATAATATAATATATAATATATAGATAAATAAAATATAATATAATATAGATATAATATATAAGATTCGCCATTAGCACCCATACTGCCACTGTACCCAAAAACCCACGTCGATGTCCATCGATCCCCTCATGTCATTCCTTGAGATGAGGTGATCGATAATGGAATTAGGAATAAAGAAAAAAATTAAGAATAATATTGTATATAAGCATTGCGTTTACACCCTTTTTTTTCCGTTTGAAAGTGGCACCCGAGCTGATTTGAAACTCTCATCTCTGACCAC
Organism: Parapristionchus giblindavisi; assembly: GCA_943737045.1. Lineage (NCBI taxonomy): Eukaryota > Metazoa > Nematoda > Chromadorea > Rhabditida > Diplogasteridae > Parapristionchus > Parapristionchus giblindavisi. The sequence goes on from CALSFV010000204.1 coordinate 811,484, forward strand.
ACTCTCTCGCATTCTGTGTCTGTAAGAGAGTATGGAAAATGCGGAGAACAAATTTAGCGTGGGTTGTGTGTTTAAAGGTAATTGAACATGCTTGGCAAAAACGGAAGAAAGACCTCAGTTTTTGCCAAAAATATCTACAAAAAATACGAGTGTTGTCAGAACAGAGAGTAAGGTAACCCTTCAAATATGTAGGATCATTCTAACCATGGAAATATCCATGAGCTCCCATGTAGAACGCGTTTGCCCATGCTTCGGGGATCTAAATTCTAAGTTATTTGATCGATAAACGATTCGAATTTACCGGCATAACAAGAAAATGGACGAGGGCATAGAAAAAGTCAACTGAAGCAAAGGTCAACAGAAGAAATCGATAGGTGCCAAATTCTTTTCTTTTACAAGTCACGATACATGTTATCAGGATCGTATTAACCATTATCGATGCAGCTGTAAAGTCAAATATTGAGCGTATAAAATCACTTGTTTTATTCGTAGAAGAGACTTTCTTGTTTTGAATGGTTCAGAAACTATGCCGATCTCTTTTATATCATATAGCGCGTGGCGAAGGTCAGCCGGGTTAGGGAGAGGCAGCTGAGAGAAAATCGAGAGGTGGGGCGAGATGTAGTCTTTGAGCGACTTCCGTTCTTTAGAGTACAGTGTCATTTTCTTATGCAAGTACATTTTATACGCACATTATTGATTGTATTGATTTAAAAAAATCGATTTACATACCTACAGCTACGTGATGAAATACACTGTAAATAGTCTAAAATGAACATATTCAAGTTGAAATTATGAATAGTACTTACGTTCTTTACTGGATCATCGAACATTAATCGCTATAAGGTGTCGACGATCAAAAGATAAAAATGAAGAATTCAGTAGAATTGAACTGCTGAAGTCCTAGCAACGTTGTAACGTGCAATCCTGTAAAATCAGTGAAAATCAATTAAAATGCTGATGGTAATTACATTTATGAGAGAATGGCTATTAATTTTTGACTCACAATCAGAGATCTTTTGTGCGACTATAGTGGTAGTACTTTGGGCTGGCGAACGGTGTTCTCATGATTTTTTGATACTGCTTGAAACAAATAATTCAATTTTTTTTACTTTCACGAGCGTAATTTTATTGTCTACTCAAATAATGAAATGAGATTTTCCAAACTTCAATTGGAATAATTTAAAATAATGTTGATGAACAAGAAATTTTATAAGTCTCAAAAAATCGTGCTAACAAAAATGATCAGCCGCCGTACCAAATCTATCAAAAAAAGAGTAATGGAATAAAACGAGAGAGCAAAGGAAATGTAAGAGATAAAACAACAAAATGGACTTCATAAAAGTCCACAAAATGAATTGGTACCGCGGATGAGGAAAATTTCAATATTTCAGTGAAATATTTCCATTTTGCATTAATACCGAGGGTGTAGAGTTGACAGAATGGAGAAGGGTTGGAAGGAACAGTCTCAATTAAAATTTAACAAAAAAATAAATATTAAGTAGAAAAAATGATGTTAACTAGCAGCATACAGCTCAATGAATGGACAGTATAAATAAAATATAAGAACTGTTTGAATGTTATTCGCACTGCCACAGACGCAATGGTCGACTATGTTCCTGATCGTGTGCCCTTAAAGGGAGGGTGACCTCTCTCAAAGGCCTCTTCATCGCGCACATTATTTCTCTGTTCTCTAACAACGAGAGAGCATATAGCGTTGAAGAGACCGTCGACAAAGGTTTCGGTCCCTTTAAGCATCGTTACATTTGCCTTACGTGCCTACGCCGTAACCTCCGCCACAACTACGGAGACGCGGCGGACGGTCTTAAGGCGTAGACACGTAAGGCATATGTACCGATGTATTACCTTTGGGAGAAGTCTTGAGCTAGCGTATGCTTTAGTAAAACTGTATAGTTACTACTGAACTGATGTTGTAATCAAGACCGTATTGTTCAAGACCTGTTACAGATAATTCCTTTTTTACATCACGTATGCAAGAGCGCGCGATCCATGATTAATGTGACTCAATGACAAAAATAGTTCATCAAATTACAGGACTCGTCCCGCGCATAAACAAATATGTAAAGCAAAACAAATGTAGTATAAACTATAATATACATTTAAAAGACTGAGAGATCTCTCGGGGAGGTCAATGCATCAGAATATTTGAACATCGGGAAGTTTTTTTTTCATTCGAGATTACCTAGGTAGCTCTTTTTTTTCTGGCGCGAAGGGATAGTTAGCCCTCTACTTTTCATTTGTTGAATTTCCGCCAGTGTTTTCCAACACGATCACTCTACCACAGATATAGGAAATACAATACAATACAATGACCTTTATCCATCATAGAGCCGCTTGGGTCAGAATGTTTGCCACTAAACGACTTTTGGGAGTGTTGAGCTCCCATACAATGGGCGCTTCTGTTAAAGCTATTGCACTTGATCTTGTGAATTATGAAATAGAGTTTAAAAAATATGCATCGATAACCCAAGGAGTCCTCGCACAATATTTGTTCTGCAATTACTCGATGTAAGACATACCACTCCTGACTTGCCTATTGTTTTCTAGGATTGAATCCTGTCGCGCGACTGATCTTTATTCAGGGGAGAGAGGAAGAGACGAACAAGAGACGAACAGCTGATTTACGCAAACAATATCTGTCTAGAATAATTACAATAAAGACAAATAAAGAATAAGAAATATTCTCCAAAAAATCGCTGACAGGGAGCAGGAACCCACTCGATCTTTTTTTAAAAATTTGACACCTACTATTAATAATAATAATAATAATTTATCGATTCTTGAACAAGAGAAAGTAACGATTTTCTGTAAATAATAAATAATGAATAAAATATGACGAACGACGAAAATGCTGCGATATCTAGATCAGCTTTGATGCTATTACGAAAGACTGCGGGGTTGGGCGAATTTACAATAGATGAATCAAGAGTATTCCATTTATTAACAATTCTATTAGACAAGAAATATCATATTAGACAAGAAATATCGGGCTATGTGAAGGAGTGATGGGTGTATGTCCCAGAACTGTTAATAGATCAAGCACATATGAGGTATAAACTTATGTTAGGCGTTGCTGGGTGTTTCTGATCAACTTGATAATTTTGTAAAAACTCCAACAATCAAGTATGAGTCACCTAGGATGATTTTGAAACATTGTGCCATGCCCCACCGACGCCCCTCCGCTGAATGCGTTTTAAGTTGTCATATTTAAGTCTTTCTCTTTAACTCTTCCCTATAGGATGTATTGTTGTATTTGAATTCAATCAAAACGAGAGAAGATTAGACCGATATGAAGTATTTATTTCCCGTATTCACAAAAGTTGACAAACACTTCATTACCACGTTTTCTGGCAAAAAGCTTGTGGTGTTTCATGGACGTACACGTTATATTTTCAGTTGTCTATCGGTACATGAGTCCTCTTACGGTGTGAGAAACACTCCCATACATGTCTTCGACAACGAGTCGCTAACAGATTCGAGAGACAGGAAGTGTCGCCCAATAGTAAATAGCTAGCGATTGTGACCGCGCCACATGTTGGAATAAACTTTTATCGATGTCATATTCCAGTATATCATGCACACAAAATTATTTTGACCAAGAACGAAAAAGTAGAGGATTTAGTAGGTCTAGGAAGAGGAAAGGTTCTTGAAGAAACTGCGTGCGATCTACATAGATTATTGTTGTCTTCCCAGAGAACTTTGAAACAATTTCACTTCGGTATTTGGTCCTTTCAAACGCCTTTGTATAGATTTCACGATACTTTTATATAACTCAGTCCGATGGAGTGACAGACAACATATACTGACGATGGTGTTGCAGAAGGCGTGTGTGTTGACCATCAGGAATAAGAGGGCAGATAGATCACCTAAAATTAACCAGTTGGTGACAATTGTTGCTAGGTTTCGAGATCCTCGGGCATAACAAGTGCTCTAATATTTATCGTGTACTGGACAATGCGTATTCAATACTGCCGATGCATGCAAATTTTTCTCACAACTACTGTGCACTGCCAAACCAACCTAATCTGTATAGCAATCACGTTTTATAGGTACATTAATCTATACACTTTCCATACAACCAATTTTGTAATATGCCGGCTCACTACCAAATACTTCTCAAATCAAAGTCACTCTCATAGCGAATCATAAATGCGGCGAAGTCGAGACGGGTTATGTAGGAAAAGGAGTGATGGATACTGGGACGTCCACCTAATCCAACCGTTATTTTTATACCTATCAGTGAGGTTATTCATTTTTTGATAAACACTAAAAACTCGAAGAGATCTATGTAGCCACTCTCGTACTTAGCAACCAAGAGTTTTATGGACAATAACTTAGTATATTAATAAATTATGTTGAAATAATATTCCTATCTTACCATTTCCGTCAATCGAGAAAATTACACTGGCGACTGTGTAGCCTAGAGGTATAAAAAGCGATAAAATCGGCACGACTAGCTGAAAAAAAAATATATCAAAATATGTACATACATAAGTCGACATGATTTTGGTGAAACCATTTATTGTAAATAAGAAAAATGAGACATTTCGAGATATATTTTCTAAATGACTAACGCACCTGCAACACCGCAGCAGTAACGGCTCTTATTTGATATCTGAAAAAAGATAATGAAAATAGATTATCGATAAAATTCTAACCATCGCGCTAAAAGCACACTTAAAGGTGGAGACGTAGTGGTAAAGCTTCTGACTAGACAGCGCATGGTCGCGGGTTCGAATCCTATTGCCGAACTTTCCTATTTTCAAAAAGCCCGTCTTTGCCTGAGTTTGCTAGCATTATTCATTCATAATTCTAGCGATCAATAAGCTGAATTAGCATAAAATAAATATAGTACAGTATGTAGAATAAGTTTTACTATCATTCTGTCTTGACAGTTTGTTCACTACAATATTCGCGGTTCATTGCACACACAATCCTAGTCACAAAGTCAACTGATGGATTTCCTTTTTTTAAATTATATTTATATATATATATATTAATCCATACAATTATTGAGCAGGGTGGTAAATGGTGAATGAATGAAACGAAATAAGGTAAATGTATATTGTAGATAAGTAATAATAAACACCTATCTTGCCCACACAATTTAGCTTCGCAAAGAAGAAACAGATCTTGTTAATGAGTATTATGTGAAAATTTTTGTAAGAAAAATACAATTAATAAAGCTAACCTTCTGAACGATTGGCTCATGGCGTACATTCCACCGGTCAAAGTAGAAATCATGGACGACACAGCCACGACTATAATCAGTGCGAGGGGAACCAAATTGATGAGTCCAGCTGTATATAGTGAAATATGTTAAAATGAATCACTACTTTGGAAGTTCACCAAAAAGAGAGGAAAAACTGAGCCATCCTTTACGCATAGTTCCATGAACAGGATATGCAGTGACCCAAGTAAAAGAAGGATCATCTATTTCCTGCGAACATCATTAAAACGCATTCTCCCTTACTGCGGAGGGGAGGTGACGGGGGCATGGCACAATGTTTCAAAATCATCCTAGGTGACTCATAATTGATGGTTGGAGTCACTAGGGGCGGGATACACTTCAGCCAAAAAATTGACCCGAATTATCGATTTTTGATCTACCAAAAGTCGAAAAATCGAAGTGTGATTTCGAAGTCATGTTATATACCATTCGATAGAAGATCAAAAGTTATATAAGAATACCAAGTTTCAGAAGTTTTCATAACTCCGTGTTCGAGAAATATCCGATTTTCCGAATTTTGACCTGATTTTTTTGTTTTGATCTCATGGCTTACTATGTTACTATTATTTCCAGGGTACTGAATTTTCGATATGTTATGTAAAAATGGATGGGCTATCCAAATATCACGCTTATTTGGACCAACTCGGTGCCATTCATAGTGATATCGCGAGTCATAGTGGTGTATTCTAGCGCCCCAACACCGACGCAGGTTCGAATCCGGCCACAGACATGATTTTTTGCAACTTTTTATTCGGCCCAAATTTAACTTTAAATTATATTTTCATCTGTTTTATCATGTTCTTACCATTTTGTTGTGCAAAATAACCATCAACATTATCAGAAATACTAAAAAAAATCGTATAACTGGTATAGTATCGGCAAAAAGTCATTGGACGGGTCGAAAATAAAGTTTTTTTTTCGTTTGCTGCGAGCCTGAAAGTAATCATAACCAAATCAAACTCAGCGAAATCAATATTTGATAATTTGCAAAACTGTCTGCGGAAGAACCATATTTTTAGAATACCTTCCAAAATTTTTTTATGTCAAGAGGGCTAATGAAGAGCTATGACTACCATAACCTGAAAATAAACATCACTAGCTTCTAGTATCATGCTGGTACTTAGAACAGTTCGTTAGCGCATCTAGAAGAAGAGTTTCAAATTTAAGGGCAAAAAAAATTGTAACCCCGCCAGATCTTGAAATCTGAGTCAGAGACATTCGGATTTATTTACCTTTGTAAACCTAGTGGAAGCCTCCACTCTCTCCATGTTTCAAGAACAGCATTTTTCACTATCGAACTATACATGTTTAAAAACTGTACTTTGATTGTGTCATCATTATTCAACAACAAATTTAACCAACACATAATGGCTGTATTCTTTGATGAGCTGCTTACGTTGACTCAAAAGATCAGCTTGATTGCTTTCCTGAATCAAAATTCGTAAAAAAATGAAAATTTGTCCCTTGTTTTTTTTGCCGATACTTCATCTGTACTAAAAAATTTTCTCTCGCTTGCAGTGCTCTCGTCCCTACGCCTCTCCTTATGAAATCTCTTGTTTTCATAGCTCCGATATATGTTGAAAATATTCGTAAAAGTTTTTACCCTATTGCTGAACTTGGTCGCTGATCTTTGTTCTTTGAACTTTGATCTTTGTCAACAATTTTTCAAACAATTTACGAGAACCGCGATTTGAAGAGTTAAAGTGTAGATTTATCTTCTTTTATCAGAAAATAGCAAATATCGTATTTCAAAGACGTGGCTCTGTCGAAAAACCGTTATTTTCGCCCGTCCCATGACTTTTTGCCGATACTATACCAGTTATAAGACTTTTAGTATTTCTGATAATGTTGATGGTTATTTTGCACAACAAAATGGTATGAACACGATAAAACAGATGAAAATATAATTTAATGTTAAATTTGGGCCTAATAAAAAGTAGCAAAAAATCATGTCTGTGGCCGGATTCGAACCTGCGTCGGTGTTCGGGCGCTAGAATACACCACTATGACTCGCGATATCACTATGAATGGCACCGAGTTGGTCCAAATAAGCGTGATATTTGGATAGCCCATCCATTTTTACATAACATATCAAAAATTCAGTCCCTGGAAATAATAGTAACATAGTAAGCCATGAGATCAAAACAAAAAAATCAGGTCAATATTCGGAAAATCGGATATTTCTCGAACACGGAGTTATGAAAACTTCTGAAACTTGGTATTCTTATATAACTTTTGATCCTCTATCGAATGGTATATAACATGACTTCGAAATCACACTTCGATATTTCGACTTTTGGTAGATCAAAAATCGATAATTCGGGTCAATTTTTTGGCTGAAGTGTATCCCGCCCCTAGTGACACCAACCATCAATTATGAGTCACTTAGGATGATTTTGAAACATTGTGCCATGCCACCGCCGCTCTTATGGAGAACGCGTTTTAAGTACTACAACTGTTGCCTCCGAAATGATCTCTTGTAAAAGCCTTCAATGGATAACTAATGCTGACTGACATTAGAGATTGACAATTTCATAGCCACACCATATACGCAAAGACCATTGGTAAGAAGACGAAAAAGTAGAAAATAAAACAGCCTTTGCTTATTTTCGTACTGAACACGTGCTTCTTGGTTGAAACCTTTTGAATGACCTGAATAAGTTTATATTGTAAGACACCTGATTTTCTTTACTGAATTTCTTAAGCTTTTCATGTCTTTTATGCCGTGTTAATTTTCCGGAAATAGCACTCGGTAAATGCAAAAGGGTGTTAATTTTGTCCTCTTATAAATAGCATTGTAAAAAGCAAATATCTCGGTTCCCTGACTAGTTAGAGACTTGAAATTTGGTTTTTGGGTTAAAAACCGTGGAAAAAACTTATAAACTAAGTTTCAAGTCTCTAGCTCTTCTAAGAGCGGAGATATTTGCTTTTTACATGCATGTTCAAGTTTTTCTGGAGAAATCGTGTAAAAAGCAAATATCTCCGTTCTTAGAAGAGCTAGAGACTTGATACTTCGCTTATAAGCTTTTTTCGTGGTTTCAAATCCAGAAACCAAGTTTCAAGTCTCTAGCTAGTCGGGGAACCGAGGTATTTGCTTTTTACAATGCTATTTACAAGAGGACAAAATTAACACCCGTTTGCTTTTTTCGAGTGCCATTTCCAGAAAATTAACACCACATTAAATGTGAAATCACATGAATTGTAAAATTTGTTTTTTTTTTTAAATTAATGATATCGGAATTTCCGTTCACTATTCAAATATAATACACATTTTCGTTTGTCTAAGTCATCCTGAACGGTCGCCCGCTCATTTTGCATCTAGAATACCTGCCAAACCGTATTGGGCAGGACACAGTCAGAAGAAAAAGTGTAAATTAGTACACTTTTCCATGTTTATGTAATCTCCAACTAGTAGTGTACTTTCCAACGCATTAAAAGGTTCATTAAAAAGCGTTTATAAGAAACAATCATGGGAATCCAGCTTCCTCTGCCAACATCAAACTTCAAGCCGATCTGCTCGACTCAAGAAAAAGTGAAATTGAAAGACGTGTCTATGAAAATCAACCCATATTCCGGTACTATCAGATGTAAGACGACTTTTTACCAGGCACATTAGAGCCTATTCTTGATTAATGTGTTTCAAAGAAGGGACCCAGGAGATTTGTGGTGCAGTGTTGTCACAAAGACCGTGGGAAACAGGAAGTGTGTTCTCTATTAGATAATACAATTCCCATGTCCAACGTTCTTCCTGATGTGCTCTATTATTAGGTTATCTCATAAGTTCCTGACTTTTTGGCACATTTTCGTTTACTGTTCTTAGAAATGAATGCAGAGCGCGTTTTGTCCTTGTACATCGCTGGTATCTGGCCAACATCATGTCAGCATATGGATCCCAAGTATCCAGAACTCTTGGAACTGGGAGGCAAAGAATCCGGTGAAGGCCCTATTGACATCAACTCATTTTTCTAATTAAGAAACTGATGGAAGGTGGAAACGAGGTGTTCATAGCGCAAGGCATAGTCTGCAGTATAAGCAGGGTGGGGTATTACAGGCCAGCCATGCACGGCAATTTTAGTATAAATCCATATATCTCTATGTAGTAAATCACGTTAGTCCTCGAAGTGGTTTTTTTTCTCGCTACTCGATAAAACACGAAACCTCTGCTCCTATAGTTAGAGAGTATGAGGGGTGGCGGTAATAGTGTCTTTCACCCATTTAGCTATCGAGCTCAATTTCACTCCTCAATGTTTGCGTCGAAAATAACGTTTGGGAATTTTTTCTGGCAGTTCATTCTTATCAATCAACATAGACTCTTCACTACTGTTATCAAAGAGGACCCCTCTATCATCTCCGGTGATTGTTTGATAGGGTCACGCCTGGTTGCGACGCGATGTAAAAAGAAAGGTAGTCGTATAAACCCTCAAATTGTTGTTTATTGAGTAAAACGGTATGGATAATTCATTTTCAATTTTTGTACACTTTCGACATCCGCAAGTCCTTTCGCCATAGTTGACAGGTGAAAACCGACCATGGTTGAAAAAACCTCACGTGTGCGATGAGGATCCAATTCCGCTTCTTCATGTTGTGTTTCAAAATCTAACACCATGCAATGGTTGGTAACATTGAACGAAAGGATAGTCTCAAAAAACTAAGGAAGCGATGGAACCGGATATTCACAGTTGCATGTCAAGGAGTGTCTGTGCTATGCATGCCTCGCAGCATGACTTCATAGAACTTCTCCTTAAAGGCAAAGAGCAAAATAAAAAAAATAGCACGATTTTTACAAAAAAAATAATTTGTACAAAAATTCCCGAAATTTTACCATTTTACAACAGTTGATGCTGACAACATCATGATTACACAGATGACATAATGTGCTATCAGTAGCGCTTGGTCGGACGACCCTGTATGATCATAGCTAAAAAAAGAGAGTTCTTCGAAATCATGGCATAAAAAAGTAAGGGACTTATGAGAGAACGCCTAATAGATTTGAGAGAATGCGCGTGTAGCTCATTGTCAGTGGTAAGTAGTCAGACCTTGTAACCGCGCCACGTGGATTCTATTCCAGTTTGCACGAGAAAACTCCCATTCTGAAAATGAAATGAATATAAATCTTACGTTAAATCTGTACCACAAGCTGATGAAGTACGAAATGAAGAAACAGTAAAATATCAAAAACGATAATATCTAAAAAAAAAACAAAAAAATGAAATTATGGACATAAATAAATTTTGAAATTTTGAAAACCATTACTACGAGTGCGTAGCACTCCAAAACTACAGGAAATCGATAATCGATGGAGTAAGCAATTCCTTCTTTTCCCATTACAATTACTGATGCAAAACTGAAGTAGGAATCGAATAAAATGGAGAAGAACTGAAAATATTGCATAATACGAATATACAAAAATGCTTTATGAATTCACTATGACAAATTAAAATAACATACGATTTTTTAGCAATTGTTTCATTATTTTTAATCATTTCGTTTCAACATTTCCACGGAATGATTTACAATTAGAGATAATGGTAACAAATGTATTTGCATTTTTGTTTACTGTGTATACTAAAAATTGACTTGGACTTTATGTTTACGATGATTTTGTTCATATGAGTAGAAATCTGTAAACACTGATGCACCTGTAGTGCTGTGAAATAGGGCAAATATCCCCTTTGCTTCTTGTTACTCGTATTGACGACCAAAAACACGTTTCCAGTAATCCGATTGTACCATATGATTATTGATTGAACAATTGGGGATAGTGGTTCCACGCTCATTAGATGTTCTCTATTGTATTCTTATTTTATTCTTTATTTCATCGCATTATGCGCGACATTAAAACGAATGGCAGTGGTTGATGGATGTCCGCGCTATGGAAAAAAGTACATAGAAAAAAATGGATATATAACCGAAGCAATATAAAAATGTGAATTACAAGAGCTGTTAGCGATTATCAACTCATTGGACGATTGCGTTAAAATATATATATTTTATCGACATGCTCAGCATGAAACAATACATGTGGGTGAAGCAAAAATAAATAAATAATTCACAGAAATACTCTCGATAGGGATTGAACTTGAAGAGGATACGAAGGGTAGAAATTGGGTATCATAGAAGAAAGTGATAGAATGGGGTGGAAGGAGGGAAATCTCTCTTTTTTTTCAAAATGTTGGAAGCAGGTGCTTCTTCATCGACATGAAATCTCTCCGCAATTGTTTTTTTTTTATTCTTTTCATACTTTTAAATCATTGTCATTTGTGTTCAGAATCTTCCATCTCCGATTCCTCCTCCGACTCGTTTCTTCTCCGCTTACGAATGTTCTTCGTAGTGGAAGCACAATGGAAGTTGAATAATATATTCAGGAAACAGGGAAATCTGTTGAAAACACTTGAAAACACGTAAAACTAACAAAAAAAAGTTGGTAAATCATTGATCAGCGAGAACGAGTGGGTAGATCAAAATGATCCTTCTATCTCTCGAGCGAGAAATCGGCTAACTCCGAGATTTCAGACTCGTTTTTTTTTGGGGAAAAACTCATATTGCGGTCACGATTCGACCCCCATAACTATATATCAATCGATATCTAACATCTGAACCAATAAAAAAGTGTTAAATCGATTTGTGGTGCAAACGTCAGCTTCCCGCCACAGAAGTTGATCAAAACTCGAGTTTGTAATTTCTGCTTGTGTTAGTTCGATTCTCCTGAAAATTCTCTAAAATGTATGTCATTGTGATATTTTCGCTACTCCCATTCCAAAGTGAGTTATTGCGGGTGAAAGTCACGACTTTTTCACAGATTCCGACAGTCAACGGCGTCTATCTTCGTTCAAATTGATCTTAGACAAAAAATCGAAACGTTATCTTCTCCGGCACTGTCAGCGCTCTCGAAAAATGATTTATATGAGATTTTCATTTTTTCATTGTCCGATAGTTGTATCGATCCTTACGCGACACGCGTGATATATGGTTCATCAATAGTTCATCAAGTTATTGGACTACGACCAGAAACAAAGTACGTAAAATTCAGTTGTATATACAATTGCCTTTATCAAACACAGAAACATTTAGACAGAATGGTTAGCACTTATAATAAACGACATATTCGTGTAGGTGTGTTAAGGTCCCATACAAGGGGAGGGGGTATATCAAAGCCTTTTCGAACAGTGAATCATAAAAAGAATTCAGGAAAAAATATATCGATATAGCCCAAGACGTCCGCAAGCAATACTTCTCTAGTAATCTGTCTAGAATGCTATTTATATAGAATAATGAGGAATAGGAAATAATTTGCAAAAATCACTAACAAGGAGAGGATTCGAACCCACTCGATCGCAAGGTTTGCGGGCAATAACCTTACTCTTCTTCCTTGACAGCCACGATTCACCGATGTAAAGCGCATGGGGAACCTATGATGGCGTCCTGGTTCACTGTATTTACAAGAGACATAAACAGTACGGGGCCTTTGCCTAGTTGAAGGCTGTCATTACAAAGGAGTGAAACGTAATCGAGCGGCAAATGACTGCTCATAGGTCGAAAAGTATGTTACAAAGTACCAAGCCTGACCGGATTTTGAGCCAAAATTTCACAAAAATCGAAAAACCTAACCTGATTTTGAGCCAAAATTTAAAAAAAAACGAAAAACCTGACTGAATTTTGAAAACAGATCCCAATCGTTCCTTTGGCATAATATCGAGGATGGACCATGACATCGATTATTATCCTGTTGATACCATGCTGCTGTTATGCAGAAGTTTAGAAAAAAGCAAATCATGAAAATATAAGGGTGTCTTATTATTATGTCGCTGTAAAATTCCGGAAAATCAATATTTTCTCGTTCACCGGGAAATTAAATTTCCTCATACGTCTGTATTTTGATTTTTCTAATCATCTGTATTTTGAGTATATGTTCACGAGAGAAAAGCCGTTGAGATTTTCCATGCTTTCACGTCTATGAAAAAGCACCTGCTTCTACCATAATCAGCAATGCAGTAATCTGATAATCGCTTACAACTGGTGCAATTCATAAATTTCTCTTGTTTCTATTACGTTAACCATTTTCGTATACAATTGCAAGTATAAAATGATCGTGGGACCAATATCCCCTGTTGTTCAATCAATAATCATATGGTACAATCGGATTACTGGATACGTGTTTCTGGTTGTCAATACTAGTTTTCTCATCTTTATCCTAATCAAGAGTAATAAGAAGCATAGAGAATATCTGCCGTATTTCATAGCGCTACAGGTACATCAGCGGTCACTGATCATGGCATTTATATAATTTATATACATGACATTTATACAAAACACGATGGTCAAGTCAATACAGTGCATAAACCCTTATTACCTTTATTTCTGCACTAATACATTTGGTACAATTATTGGCACGAAATGACTGATTACTTACTATACAGTCGCGCCGGAAAGTCAGTGCCAACTTTTTGTTTCTGCTATATTTTTTAACCAAGCGTGCTATGGGACCGCTTTCGCGAGTTTTTATGGGAAATTTATCGAGGAATCCGGCCCTGATATTGCCGACTCATGAAAATTTCTCATTATTGCGTAATGATGACGCAATCGAAGTCCACTTTTTTGAAAAATCATAACTCCGAGGAAAAAATTTTTCCAGCCTACCGTTCTTCTATAAGTTTGAGATCTACGCGTCGGCTACCCAGAAAAAATGTTTTAGGTTGCTGCGATTTTTTTCAACCGCAGCGGCCTTGCTGCAAAATGGCGGCTGCAAACTCAGATCTCAGCTCCAAGACATGCTAGAGACTCGTTCTTGGGATCAAAATGATCCTTATGAAGTCCCAAATACTCCCTGAAAGTTTGGTCCTGATTGGACCACAATTGCCTTCAGTACACCAAAAAGTCACTTTTTCAGATGACCTCACTTTGAGGGCCTACAAGTACGTGAGTGATTTTTCTAAAAATGTGGTTCTTGTGCTAAAATATGCCAAATCCATCCCAGAAGCCATCCTCACACTTTGGTGAAAACACCTTGCTTCGCATCTTCACGGCAAACGATAAGCGAGCATGCACTCGTTTCGGAGGCGCATGTCCAGGGGAGGGGAAGGAGGGGAGGGGCGCGCGCACTCACAGTGAGTATGTGCAGGAAAGACTGATGTGGCACCTAGGGGCTGCAAGATGGGTTCTCCCAAGCGTGCAGACGTATTCTATGATGGTTTTGGCACATTTTAGCACAAGAACCGAAATTTTAGAAAAATCACTGTCATAATTGCATGCCATCAAAGTGAGGTCATCTGAAAAAAGTGACTTTTTGGAGTACTTTATGGTGGCCTAGTGATTTTTTTAATTGAAAAGAATACATTTTAGAACAAGAATTGAAAAAATTTAGAAAAAATCACTAGGACACAAAAAAAGTACACCAAAAAGTCACTTTTTTCAGATGACCTCACTTTAAGGGCATACAATTATGACAGTGATTTTTCTAAAATTTTGGTTCTTGTGCTAAAATGTGCCGAAACCATCATAGAATACGTCTGCAAGCTTGGGAGAACCCATCTTGCAGCCCCTCGGTGCCACATCAGTCTTTCCTGCACACACTCACTGTGAGTGCGCGCGCCCCTCCCCTCTCTCCCCTCCCCTGGACGTGCGCCTCCGAAACGAGTGCATGCTCGCTTATCGTTTGCCGTGAAGATGCGAAGCAAGGTGTTTTCACCAAAGTGTGAGGATGGCTTCTGGGATGGATTTGGCATATTTTAGCACAAGAACCACATTTTTAGAAAAATCACTCACGTACTTGTAGGCCCTCAAAGTGAGGTCATCTGAAAAAGTTACTTTTTGGTGTACTGAAGGCAATTGTGGTCCGATCAGGACCAAACTTTCAGGGATTATTTGGGACATCATAAGGATCATTTTGATCCCAAGAACGAGTCTCTAGCATGTCTTGGAGCTGAGATCTGAGTTTGCAGCCGCCATTTTGCAGCAAGGCCGCTGCGGTTGAAAAAAATCGCAGCAACCTAAAACATTTTTTCTGGGTAGCCGACGCGTAGATCTCAAACTTATAGAAGAACGGTAGGCTGGAAAAATTTTTTCCTCGGAGTTATGATTTTTCAAAAAAGTGGACTTCGATTGCGTCATCATTACGCAATAATGAGAAATTTTCATGAGTCGGCAATATCAGGGCCGGATTCCTCGATAAATTTCCCATAAAAACTCGCGAAAGCGGCCCCATAGCACGCTTGGTTAAAAAAATATAGCAGAAACAAAAAGTTGGCACTGACTTTCCGGCGCGACTGTACATAGGAATTCACCCATCCAAAAGGCACTCACTCTATATATTATTACACTATATTATATCAAATTATCATAGTACATAAAATTATGTGTATTGTCTATTTGGGTAATGGAAAATTTGCAGTTCTTCTCCATATTATTCGATTCCTACTTCAGTTTTCTGTCCCTTATTGTAATGGGAAAAGAAGGAATCTTTTACTCCATCGATTATCGATTTCCTGTAGTTTTCGATTGCTACGAAATCATGGTAAAGATTTGCCAAATTTTACAATATATTTTCGTATCCATTACATTGTTGTTACATTGATTGACCGATGAAAGAATTAGAAGAATTATTGGTTTGAAAGATTGGTTGGACGAGGTGGATAGAAGAAAGCTTATATGGGCAGACAAAGTACGAAGGACACTGATCGATGGGCCTTGAATTATCACCAATTGGATACCCTATCAATGTGCTGCTCGAAGACCTGTTGGAAAACCCCCTACTCGTTGGCGTGAGGACCTAATGCAGTGAATCGGAAAAGGATGGTATGGCGTACTCGCAATGGCTAACAACAATCCCAGTACACCACAGTGTGAACCTGATATTGATTGATTGATTGATTTTTGTATCCATAATTTTATGTATTTTTGCATTTAGATTTACTCGTTATTCATATTTTACTGTGTCGGAATATCGTACTACTTCGGTTTGTGGTACAGATTCAACGTAAGAATTGTGGTATTTTAACAAAAAAAATTCATAATATATAATATCGGTGAAATATTTGTATAATATACATTAATAATTGTGACCATAAATTGAACAAATTCAGGTCATTCAAAATTCTGCAAGCAACAAGCACGTTTTCAGTACGAAAATAGGCAAAGGATGTTTCATTTGCTACTTTTTCATCTTCATACCAATAATAATAGCGTATCTGGCATTTGCCTTGAAAGTAACAATATCCAATGTAAGTAAAAAATAATCGATTCATTGACGGGCGATTAATTCCTTTAATGTTATGGCAATTAAATGTCCACTTCGGAGTTGAAGTCATAAAATGTCATACTTACATACTTGTAATTATATTTACAGGAAATAGATGATCCTTCTTTTGCGTGGGTGACTGCATATCCTGTTCATGGATCGATGCATAAAGGCTGGCTCAGTTTTTCGGCGCTTTTTTGGTGAATTTCTCAATTAATTCATGCGAACGAATTTCATTATCTCCAGGTGCGGTCATCAATTTAGTTCCGCTCTCACTGATTGTAGTAGTAGCTGTGGCGTCCATGATTTCCACGTTGACCGGTGGAATGTACGCTATGAGCCACTCGTTCAGAAGGTTGGTTTAATTGATTTTATTTTTTTAAATTTTTACATAATATTCATTTATAATATCCATCTCATTGACCATCCTGATCACTAAATGATATGGATGAATAAATCACTAAATATATGAAAATTGATTTGTTGACTTTTTGACTAGGGGTGCGCAATGAACATAGTTCTCGTATACAAAATACGGAACATTTTTCACTCGCCGGAACATAATGGCAAGAGGAGCAGAATTTTATTGATAAGCTCTTTTCATTATCTTTTCAGATATCAAATACGAGCAGTTACAGCTGCAGTCTTGCAGGTGCGTTTGTTATTTGATAATACAAATCGACATGGACTATATTTTTTTACTTACAAGGAATTGTTTCACCAAAATCAATTATATGTAGGTATTTATTGTGAGATATTCTTTTAAGCTAGTTATCCCGCTTTTATCTATGGCTATGCCTCTCGGATATGCAATCGCGAGTATAATTTTCTCGATGGAAGGCAATGGTAAGATAAATTTATCAACAAATTGTACTTTACTATTAAATTAATATTATTAAGAGACCGGCTCGGTAAGACTCGAGCATTTTGACCCCCTGCCGGACATTCGCGAGGACTTTCGATCTGGCCCTCAATACTTTCGTCATAGACACATACCGGGGGGAGACCGATGAAAGTTCTAGTGAAAATGCCCTCAGGCTCAAACCCGGCTCACATATGTCACATTAAGTAAAAAATTGAAAAATTCATAACTTTTCAATCGTGATAGTTAACAGCGTTATTTCTTTTTATTGGTGAATAACATGTCATGCGCCCTTATAAACACAGCTGAACAGTAATATCATATTGTTCTGGATATGTTTTTTCGTGTATGATTTTCCGATTTTTCCTCTTCCATCCTCGTTGAAGAGAGACGGCAAGCATTGACATAGTACATATTGTAGCCCTGACAATTATGTACATGATGGTCACATTCCCTTGGAAATCCAACTTTTCTGAAGCATCGAGAATTGCAACTGAATGTGAGATACGTGTAATTTGCAAAAATCGAAAATTAAATTTCTTGTAAATCACAAGAGTAGTAGGTAGCTTTATTAGGTCATTTTACTTGTAGTGATGCGCCTACACAGAAAAAATATACAAGTAGACTCAGACTACACTTTAAAAAAAATTTTAAAAATAATTATTTTATTTTTATTTTTTTCAACCCCCACATTGAGTCGACCGTCAAGGCAAGTTGATTCATAGGGCGGATGGTGGCTGATGCATGTCCGTTTGCGAAAACAACTGCCACGTGAAGAATCGTCGTTTCGCAGATCTAGAATTTATTTTTTTAATTATCAAACTTGAAAATTTATATGTTTCTTTGATATAAATCGGTTGGAAAGTGGCGTACGACAACCAAATCTGTACTATTGTTATCAGTAGGAGTGTACTGTACTGCACTACCGTAACCGTCAGGAATCACGAACAAATTTTTTTTCAGTCGACCCATGATTCTCAACCATGACCCCGGGTTCATGGTTGAGAAGGGCTGACGTCGAAAAATTCACGATGATCCCAGACCAAATACTATTTAGCAATATATCAACAGTGAGCCAACTTCTAGTTTTCTGGATACCGTAACCCAAACTACAGTAATTGTAAGGCACGCACTTGAATTTTCCGAGAATTTGACCACATTATTATAGGGTACGGTAACTAGATTACTGTAGTTTGGGTTACGGTATCCAGAAAACTAGAAGTTGGCTCACTGCTGATATATTGCCAAATAGTATTTGGTATGGGATCATCATGAATTTTTCGACCTCAACCATTCTCAACCATGAACCCCGGGTCATGGTTGAGAATCATGGGTCGGCTGAAAAAAAGTTTGTTCGTGATTCCTGACGGTTACGGTAGTGCAGAACAGTACATTCCTACTGATAACAATGGTACAGCTTTGGTTGTCGTACGCCACCTTCCAACCAATTTATATCAAAGAAACATATAAATTTTCAAGTTTGATAATTAAAATAAATAAATTCGAGATCTGCGAAACGACGATGTTTCACGTGACAGTCGTTTCTGCAAACGCACATGAATCAGCCACCATCAGCCCTATGAATCAACTTGCCTTGACGGTCGACTGAATGTGGGAGTTGAAAAAATAAAAATAAAATAATTATTTTTCTCAATTTTTTTAAAAATGTAGCCTGCGTCTATTTTTATATTGTTTCTGTGTATGCGTATCACTACGAGTAAAATGACATTATGAAGCTAACTCTTACTCCTGCGTATTGCAAGAAATTTAATTTTCGATTTTTGCAATTTTCAGATTTTTCACATTTGGTTGTAATTTTCGATGCCTGCGAAATGTTGGCTGTCCAAGGGAATGTGACCACCATGTACACAATCGTCAGGGCTACAATATGCACTATGTCGTTACTTGCCCTAGTGCGTCAACGAGGGTAGAAGGAAAAAAATCTGAAAATCAGACACGAAAAAACATGTTCAGAACAATATGATATTACTGCTCAGCTGTGTTTATAAGGGTGCATGACATGTTGCTCACCAATAAAAAGAAATAAAAGTCCTAGCTATCACGATTGAAAAGTTATGAATTTTTCAATTTTTTATTTAATGTGACATATGTGAGCCGGGTTTGAGCCTCAGGGCATTTTCACTATAACTTTCATCGGTCTGCCCCCGGTATGTGTCTATGATGAAAGTAAGGAGGGCCAGATCGAAAGTCCTCGCGAATGTCCGGCAGGGGGTCAAAATGCTCGAGTCTTACCGAGCCGGTCTCTTAAATATAAATTTTTTGATTAAATAAGTTAGCTAGCAATGTGCCCCATGGTGTTTCTGCCGCTCCGTCTAGACACCATACAGCGTTGCCTGGTGTCGCGGCCATCTTCAGTCCATATAAGACATTGAAAAAGGAGCACTCACGGATAAATATAAAATCAGAGATGCGAGAACCAGACGGGTTAGGTAGTCGTCCACCCCTTCTCAATCATTCCCTCTCTTACCTAACCTCTTACCAACGATCCAAAACATGCTTCTCAAAACGTCAAGATACTGAAAACTAGTGCTTCAAACTCATGGTCACTTGCATGATTGGTTCCGACTACATTATATCAACGTTATGGACTGACCAAGTCAACGCCTAGCAGGGACGTCGCCTACAGGGCAGTCATGTCAAGAATTCGCACGAGAAGTTCGCCCAACATCAGGGGGGGGGGGGGGGGAATGGACTCTTCTTGACAGTATGCATCGTCGATGCCAAGCTGTGATTGATGTCAAGGGCTTTGCTACCAAGTATTTGACCCCAATCACTGTTTCCATATCAAATGAAATGCATTTTGATGCAGGATTAGAATGTTTTAATTCGAAGCGCAAAATAGGCCTTTTTCGAATTTCGAAAAAAATAATCGTAAAATTTTTTTATGGAATGTATATGCCCTTCCGGATATTATTCTGGCTTCGTACCTTTTAAGACATGTAAAAAATTCAGAGCGATTCGATAACTCAAAACAAAGTTATGTCCAAAAAACCAAAAGTCAATAACCTTTTTGCCAGTATTGTAGGGACAATATTGATTGTTAATCCCCATAGGGCGCATTATTCTGTATCTTTTATAGATAAAAAAATCTTTTACATTTTATGTTCATGCAAAAATAAAGTTGTGTAGTCCTCTTCCCAGCAGACTCAAGAACTCCTCCATTCACTCATACGATACCTATAGATGAGTAACTACACGATGATATGAGAGGGACGGCTAGCTCACATGAGACTTCCCACCCCATTTGCCACATCCATCATCTTAATCTTTATCTACCGTTCTTGAGAGTATATTGATTAATTATTACTTCACAATTTTTCGACTGTATCGTTCATGCGTGAGCATGTGATAAATATATATCTATTAATGATATTAATTTAACTACATAAAGCTAAAAAACTAATCCACACAGTGAGAATTTTATTCTTTAAAAACTCGAAAACGTTGCAAATTAGGTTGGTTTAGCAGCGCACACTGTTTTAGAGAAATTTGTATAATATTGAAAAAGTATTGTCCAGTAGAGTTGGCAATAATGCACTATTCATTGCGGGCCCGCAGAGCGGTGTAATTCATTGCGGGCCCGCAAACTCGAATGGTGCGGTGTGAAATCATTGCGGGCCCGCAATGGTATTGCGGGCCCGCAAAGTCCTTTTCCTCTCCGAGAGAATGAAGAGAGAAGGAAGAGGAGAGGAAAATGACTTTGCGGGCCCGCAATGCCATTGCGGGCCCGCAATGATTTTACACCGCACCATTCGAAATTGCGGGACGCAATGATTTCACACCGCATTGCGGGCCCGCAATCACTAGCAATGAAAAGCCAATTTCTTTGCGGGCCCGCAACGTCCGAATTGCCAACTCTATTGTCCAGTACTTGCGACATATTAGGGCACTTCGTATACCGAACCATCTCACACTCTAGCAATAATTCTCACCAACAGGTCATATTTGAACATTTCAGATGATGTATCTGCCCTCTTATTATTAATAATTAACACACACGCGTTTTGCAACACCATCGTCAGTATATGTTGTCTGTCACTACATCGGACTGAATTATATAAAAACATCGTGAATTCCATACAATTGTGTTTGAAACACCCGAATACTGAAGTGAAATTAATTCGACGTTCTATAAAAAGACTATCATCATTTACGTAGATAAAACGCGGTTTCTATAACAACCTTCCAGAAGGAACCTTCCGAAGAACCTTAATAACCTTTCTAACCTACTCAATCCTCTTTTTTTTAGTCTATCTCATATTACTCCTGCACAAATTATTTTAGCAATGTCTAGTTTTGATAAAAAGGTTAATACATCCCCTGATCGTTTGCCAAATATTGTCTACTGTAAGTGTAAACATTCTATTGTTGTTTCCCTTACTATTATGTTTAATCATTGATCACTTCAACTGTCCCTGATTTGTGTAACCGAGCACTCATTAAGCCTATTCGCAAGAAAGGCAACGATAATTTCACCCACATTTATCTAGGAACCTTCCGAAGAACCTTAATAACCTTTCTAACCTACTCAATCCTCTTTTTTTAGTCTATCTCATATTACTCCTGTACAAATTATTTTAGCAATGTCTAGTTTTGATAAAAAGATTAATACATCCCCTGATCGTTTGCCAAATATTGTCTACTGTAAGTGTAAACATTCTATTGTTGTTTCCCTTACTATTATGTTTAATCATTGATCACTTCAACTGTCCCTGATTTGTGTAACCGAGCACTCATTAAGCCTATTCGCAAGAAAGGCAACGATAATTTCACCCACATTTATCTATACTGTATAATAATAAATTTATCTGACCTCGGAGAGTATTTTTTTATGAATGACATTTTCTCTCTTATTTCACTATCAGTTAGAGTATAAACAATATTCCTCGTGTTAATCGTTGCGGGAGTCCGCCATGCAAACTCAAGGGTCTCCTTCTTTAAAGCCTACGCGCTGTAATCATAACAAAACCAAATCAAGGAAATCATTTCTTACTAAATTTCGAAGCTGCTTGCGGAGTAGCATTAATTTTAGAAGATCTGCCCTCTGAACAGTTAGGTCTCAAGATAAGGCCTTCAACAATATTGTTTGTTATGCACTGAAAGCGAATGACTACAATAATCTGGGGATAACCTTCACTCGCTAGTAGCATCATTTTGGCCCCTATAACTGTTCGTTAACACATCTCGAAGCTGAGTTTTCAGTTTCGGGGCTCAAATTTGCAGCCTCGCTAGCAGGGCTGGGATTTTTTGATTTTGATTTTTTGAATTTTTTTGAATTTTTTGACCATTTCAAAAAATTCAAAATTAAAAAAAGTTTATTGAATTTTTCTCAAAAAAATTAAATGTAAAAAAGTACCATTAAAATGACAAAGAGTGAAACATTTATGGAAAATTGTGACAACATTTGACAAAACTTAACAAGATTCCCATTTCATTATTTTTCACGGTTTTAATGAAAACGATTATAAGGGTTTCAGTGTGGATTAGTTTGCCTAATGCACTGATGTAGAATTTTTAAAAAGTGAATAAATATTGTATCATGTTTTTTCATGTTTCAAAATTCGGTTAATTGCGTAATTGACTGTTTTAACCACTTTTCAGGCAAAAGTGATGTATCTGAATTGCTTATTATCCTTTTAAACAAAGTAAAGAATTTTGTCAAAAAAATTTTGAATTGAAACAATTTTTGAGCCATTTTTTTTTGAATTTTTTGATCAAAATTTTTTTTGAAATTATTTTCAAAAAATCCCAGCCCTGCTCGCTAGTAGCTTGAACTCGGTTTCAACCAAAAATGTCAAAAATTGAAAATGAGTCCAATGTATCTGTCCCTGCACTGACTCTCTCATATTTGAGCTGTAGGATTTCTAAGACGCGGCAATTAGAGAAACGTATTCGCATATGCGAGATAACTTAGTCAGCTCCCCGTTACTTTCTCGAGCGAGAGAATATCACCCAACGTGCCTTTGTGAGAAAGTTTGGAGTAAGCTAACAGTTAGCAGTCAAACACTTTACCAAGATTAATTAAGCAGTGTTTCCAAAATCTGAAGTGTAATAAAAATAATATATAACCTAAAAGTAATTTTAAATTAATTTAAGTTTATCATACATCGAAAGGTGAGGAAATTTTTGAAACAACAAGTCAATTAGATCGTATTGGTTGAAGAAAAAAAACGGGTGGGTAATGGGAGGTGCAGCTCGTACTCATTGCCAGGTGTGTATCAAAGGCGGCGATCAATGATAGGTTAAGTTGACTTAACTGTGGACAAATTCGCATTGATTAAATATATATATATATATATATATATATATATATATATATATATATATATATATATATATATATATATATATATATATATCGGATTGAATCGAGAGTGTAATAAGAGGGTTTGCACTTGGGGAAATTGTGATGGGCTCTAATTTAATTTTGAATAATTTATGTTCTACAAAATGCCGTGAATCATGAATCAATGTGTGACTGTGTTCCCAAGTACCGGGATAGACTTTGAAGAGTATTTCCCTCTCGTTAAACACCGTAAGACCATCTTCCTGGAAATATTCACTTGAATGGTTATATTGCTGAAGCGTAATCAAGACCTATATTCGCCGATCGTCCACAGCAACACACATCCGTCTATCCATGGGTGTGAACCACAAAGAAACGGAGTTAGATCGGACATTATTGATATAGACATGCCAAAAAAGGGAGTCATCATGGCTAACAAAGGAGGCGCGTATGCAGTGAACAGTGGAAGAATGGTCTGATAAAACGATTAAATTAATAATATTAATTGGTGTGCACGTATGGGTTGCATACACTTTAAAGGTAAAAGATAACTGTGAAATAAGTTAGCTGTGCTCTGTGGCCGCTACGTCTGACACCATAAATCGAAAATAAACAAAATTCTAAAATTTTTAAATTCTGAGGACAATGTGTACTTGATATGCTAGAGCTGTCAACAGTTGTCGCTGCATTCGCATTGTATTCTCACTTGCGATAATTGTTTTACTCCGCAACTCCCTAAAATGGTAAATTTTGTCTGCATCTATAATTAAGCATGATGGGTCAACGATGATTGCATATTATATGAAATTACTTGCAGAAATTAAACTTGTTATATTCTGGAAGCAAAGTGAACGAACGAACCTTGCAATACTGTATGCAGCAAAGATCATGAATCCGTAGCAGCCCAACATGGTCGACGCCATCAATGAAATTCCGAGAATGCAATTCCACCTTGGTCCGGAAAATGTCCCGTTTTTCTGAAAAGCCATAATAAATAAATTTCCGCTCGTGTGTTCTAGGGTTGCCGTTGCGTAAGCGTTATCGTATTTACCGGGCCCTCTTCCCATCTCTTGCCACTCTCTCGTCATTTCCCGCAATAGAGAAGAGAGACTACCAAGATAAAATAGCGTAATTCCCGCTAAATTAGCGGGAATTACGCTATCTCGCCCCCCCCCCCTTTCCCCTCTCCTTACTCTCTCTGTTCACACCACCCCCTTGCCCTATTTGAGGCACGTTTGAAGAGATATCTAATTCCCCTCACATCTGATCTGATGATAGTGAGAGAACAATGTGAACAATGTCCCTCTTGAGATAACGAATCGTTGAAATGGGAAATAGAGGGAATAACAATATTCAAATGCAAATCTGATTCCTCTGATCATTGAGTGAAATTCAAATCTTCTTGCAAAAACATATTTTGAACGCTTATCGTTTCGATTTCCCTCTGAAAAAGTAGAACGATTGTCATTTTGTTTGTTTTGATCGTGTCGTCTCAGCCAAAAAATAATCAGAACCGAATCGATGTGAGCTACAACTTTGCTGTTGACTGCAAAGCTCTCAGATGTGAGGGGAATTATATATCTCTTCAAACGTGCCTCAAATAGGGCGAGGCGGGTGGCATGAACAGAGAGTAAGGAGAGGGGAAAGGGGGGGGGGGGGCGAGAGATAGCGTAATTCCCGCTAGTTTGCGGCAATTACGCTATCTTTGCCAGTGGTGTGTCTAATCACGAAGTTAGGAAGGGAGAGAGTGCCTCTCACGGGCGATTGCTAGAGAGAAGGGAAGGGGTGGGAATAGATAGCGTAGTCTTCGCTACCGTTCCTGCAACCCTAGTGTGTTCTATAATTGTATGGTGCTTAATTTTTGTGGAGGTGTACATGAAACGTTCTTTTTGCGCCATACAATTTCAGGTGTTATTGATAACATACTAACTCTCCTGTGTGAACAATTTTAAAATATATTTTTCTCATGCGCAGAGCTAGCAAGGAATTTCGAGCAACTAAAAAATCGTAGAAATGGGTTTAAAATGTCAGAAATGCATGCACCAACCTAATAAAAAAAATTTATTAAACAAAATTTACCCAAAATACCGCAACAGAGTATTGGTCAACAGGCAGTCTTGCGGCTATTGTATGTTCGCGTATAATCGGAGCCATGTACTCAATCACGAATTCATCTGTGTCGTAGAGATAATAAAGAATAGAGAACCTAAAGATACGATGTCAAGCAATCTTTTATCACTATACGTATTATCATTGTTATTATTCTTTTATAAATCAAATTCTCACCAACTAGCAGCAATGCTAAAGACAAAAGCTAGCAGGACAATGAAGAACCATGGTGTGTTGAAGTGCCTTATTGCATCGGATCTGTAATGGAAATGCATTTATTTGAGAGAAGAAACCCGCAGGTCTATACGATTTTGGCACAATCGCTGTGTGAAAGTAGAGATTTTTTTCTGATCGGATTTTTTACAAAATAATATTGCTAAATTTCTTTGTATTTGTTTTATATTTAAATAGGGCGGAACTTTTTAAGTTCATTGGGTTCGGAGTTTATTTAGCAGCCAAGAAAACGAAACGTTCCATGATTTGGCTTGAAGAGTAATTGAATATTCAATTCAACAAAAGATTTAAATTATCCATCTAATCGCTTTTAATTATCATCCGATAATTTAGAACAAAATGAAGACATAGTGCTTGCAAAAAAAATATATCGGATAATAATTAAAAGCGATTAGACGGATAATGCAAATACATTAGTTTATGATAAAAAAACTGGGAAAAAACTTACCCTTTCACTGCCAGAAATCGGTATAGAAAATGGAAAACGAGTACGGGGAATGAAAGGGAGTGCGCTCCAGCGAACCAACACACCGCGAAACGACCTGAAAGTTGGTGTTTGATATAAACTTTGTTCCCCCCCCCCCGTTTTTTTCGTTCTCAAGGTACGATGAGCAATTGACAAACGGAAAGAAATGTAGGTGTTTACAACGATTATTAAACCATTTTTAGTGGCCCACCCCGAGCTAATTTGAACCTCTCCGCTCTACCACTGCTGTTCCGCATTCTTTGTCAGCGAGAGAGTGCCAGAACCGAGAGTGAAATTACCCTTTAAATAAAAAAATTCGAACCAGTGAAATATCCATGCGCTCCCATGTAGAATGCGTTTGCCCATTCTTCGGGAATCTAAATTGTAAGTTATTTGAAAGATAACCTATTCGAATTTACCGGCATAACAAGAAAATGGACGAGGGAATAGTAGAAGTCAACTGAAGCAAAAGTCAGCAAAAGAAATCGATACGCACCAAATTCCTTTCTTTTGCATGTCACGATACATGTTATCAGGATCGTATTAACTATGATCGATGCAGCTGCAAATTCTTATTTTGAATTTTGTATTCGTCATTAGATTTGCCTTATGTAACGCAAACGCTACGTATGCCTGGCTGGCCCATTTTGGGGTCTGTTTGGTCACAGGAGGAAAAGCCTGAGTGTCAATTAGGATACGATAGAAAGCTAATGTAACCACTGACCAAAAATGGCTACCGTAACCTTCATGGACCATCAGTTTTTTTCGTTTTTTTAGGAACGCAGACTCTCAAAAATCTATGCATACGTAACGAACTGTAACGCGGGTTTACGTCACGGAATAGGCGAGCAGTTCAAAGTAATGACGCATTTCAAAATCATGAGCATTTACATACCTATGGCTGCGTGGTAAAAAACACTGTATATAGTCTGAAATGAGCATTTTCATTTGAAAGGAGGAATAGTACTTACGTTCTTTACTGGATCATCGAACATTAATCGAGGAAGAATGATCACAAAAACAAGTAGACGTCCACAATAAAAATGAATAATTGAAT
The DNA here is from genome assembly GCA_943737045.1 of Parapristionchus giblindavisi. Lineage (NCBI taxonomy): Eukaryota > Metazoa > Nematoda > Chromadorea > Rhabditida > Diplogasteridae > Parapristionchus > Parapristionchus giblindavisi. Next base: position 839,000 of record CALSFV010000204.1, read on the forward strand.
TGAGTGATACTGCTTATAACGTAACAAAGTTGTAACGTGCAATCCTGTAATATCAGTAAAAAACGATTAGTAATGTTCATTGAATTTTGAACGAATGCTTATTAATTTGTATGTTTATGTAACTGTAGTGATCGCACTTTGAGCTCGCGAAAGGGGTTCACATGATTTTCTGATACTCTTTGAAACAAATAAATGTTTTCTTCTAAAATGACAATACAGTACAGCCCGGTCGAATTTTTGACACGCATGCCACTGAAGCACAGAGCGTCGTACGTATATTGTAAAAGATAAAAGTAAGATGCGCATAAAAATAATCACGGGAAAAATTCAAACGCTAGATTACACCCATACTTTGTTCGGACATGTGTAACACTTCTTTTAATTATTTTTTAGCAACAATGAATTGTTGTTGCATGATGGAAGAAAAAAATCATAAGTAGCGGAGATATATGATGTAATCGAAACTGGCTGCACTGTATGTTAATATAAGTATGTCGTGTTGATTAGATTTTAGCCATTTTGCGTTAACGAGCGTAATGTTGTGATAAATTCAAATATTAAGATAATTGCAAACTTTACATAATTACAAGTATTTATGTAAAATGATGTGGTTGGAACCAGATTTTTATGGAAAGTTCCAGTAGATTAAATGAATTAGAGTTAAAGTAATGAAAGAATGGTTTTAAAGTAGGTTGTATTAGAAAAGAAACTACGTAAAGACTTAATATGTGTCTAAAATTTTCACATACTCGTAATTTCACAAAATATAAACATACACGCATTTTGATTTTAAAAAAATCTGAAAAATCATAAGAACACGTTTTTATCAAACGATGAATGGATAAGGCACAAGTGAAATATCTATATATCGCAATGCCGAAGGAGTATCAATTGAATGGAATGATGTGTACAAAACATATTGTATTAAAGGGACCAAAACATTTGTCAACGGCCTCTTCAACGGTCTACACTCTCTCGTTGTTAGAGAACAGAGAAATAGTGTGCGCAATGAAGAGACCATTGAGTGAGATCACTCTCCCTTTAAGTAGAAGAAGTGAGATTGAAATGTAGTATAGCATATGCATGAATCGAACACATAGACCATAATTAAATATGGGAACGGCCTCGCTGTTTTTCACACATTCTCATGCTAAAATGGTATTTTCCCTATGCTTCGTAATAATGTGCCCTTAGCCGTGAGAGAGCAAAACTTGCGTGAACGTATGCTGGATGTGGATCTTGATGTAAAATGGATGAAGATTAAATGGGCACATTTACGATTAAATAGGTGACATAATTAAGACTGCATTGTTCCAAATCTTGAGAATTCCGTTAAGCATCATCTTCTCTTCAGATGCAAGCGATTGAAGTGTGTTCGTTAAAGATGGAATCCGTCGAATATTTTCGTAAACGAACTGTGAAGACAGAAAGATAGCAAAAATTATTCTGCATACCGTACATAAATTATTTTTCAGCTTACTATTCCCTTGAATCATGAATGAATCATGCTTGATGTACAGGCAAAGGCGCGAAAATTTGAAAATAAGAAAGTTAGGCAACAACCTTCGAACCCGCCACGTTAGGCTAACTAGTCGGCGCATTTACTACTACGCCAAGGGATACGTGAACGGACGTGCTGATTTCTTGCATAACATTTATCCCTTGCAAAGCCGATATGCCGATATTTGCATAGACATTCGAGGGCCTCCATCTTTTAGAACGCGGCTTAATGACCAACAACAAAGCAAAGCACCTACCTTACTGATTGTCATGTCCAAAGGAATTATACTAAAAGAGTGTTCGCTGAATGTCGTTTACCATCCACTTCGTAGACTTAGTTTCTTTTGTTTTCATAGTTTCCTTAAACTTCCGTCCCTTGGATATACGAGAGCTATTTACGATATTCATTTCATACATAGCACAATACATCAATTAAACCTGTTTCATTCAACCAATTTATTCACTGTTCATCCTTCTAGATATTGTCGTCCATCGCACCCATTGTTTATTGTTCTCCCTTATAAGATTTCTTCAACTCATACCACATGTGCTTCTAGATGTATTGACACTTGGAATAAACTATCCCCTGAATTAGTTTTCTCCCCACAAATAACCTTCCGTGCAGGGTTATCAAATCTCCCTCCTAATGTCATCATTAAAGTTTCTCTAATTCGTCCCTAAACCCCTTCCTTTGAAAACTGCCACCGAGCCCAATCCGAAATCGCGTATAAGCAACGGAAATCCATCTCCACTTTTCCCTGTGTCATTAATGTGATTATGAACATTTATATTTGATGGAATAAATAAATAAATAAATAAATAAATAAAAAAATACATAAATAACAGTTCATCATATCAGACTCCACCATAGGTCGGAACAGTGTAGCTACAATTCGCATGCAAAGTTTTATTTCAGGAAAGTTGTATTTCTATGGTTCTTTATTTATTATTGTTTTGTATTTGTGATTAAACGATATACTCTTTTGGTACTTTTTATATGATTGCATTGTATTGCTCAAATCAAATCAATTTGATTATCTGTAACTTCATTATTACTATAAAAGTGACACCTTGAGCTAATTTCAAACTCTCAGCTCTCCATTTTTTGTCCATGTATTTGCATCGATTAGTTCACACTGACTTTCAAAGAGTCAAACAATCTTCGAAATTGAAATTCAGAGATCCTCTTACGGGGAAGGGAGCGAGACACGCAGTTATTGTTAGCATAGACAGATATAGAGCGGAGTAGAGATTACGGAATATAGAGAGAGTAGATAGAGATAATGCACACTACTGAGAGAGTGTTAGAGATAGCATAGGGAGCGAAAGGTTTAGAGAAAGAGGTTGATCGAAACATAGAGTTATGGGAGGGTATTTGGATAGAATTGAGAGAGATACAGATAGACCGTCAATCTATCCGACTTACCTACTTACTGTTTACAGTATATCGATTTTTTCAGTAGTTTACTTTTGAGGTGTTTATAGGCAAACCCAAGCTAATTTTACTCTCCGCATGGCCAATATTCTCTCGCAGACAAATAAAGCGAGAGAGCATGGCCACATCGGAAAGTTTCAATGTAGCTCGGGTGTGAATTTAAGGAACTTTACAATTAACATGTTGATTTCAATTGTTATTTACATACCTGTTGATTGACATTGCAGACAACCTTTGTGATATGACTTTTCTTTACAGACGCCTACTTAATTCTCATTATCAATTGATTATTGATTGGAGAAAATGACGCTCAACTATCACAAAGAGGTTCGAAATTACGAAACCTTGAGTGAAGTTTATTTGACCAATTGAAATACTGCAGATCATGACCTCCCATCCTTGGACGTTCTTCAAGCTTCTTTGGAATTGGCGTGCCTCTGTATGGAAAGCGGTTCGTTTATATTTATTTTCCCACACAAATTATAATTATTCAAAGTACATTGTATACGTTCGCAAACAAAGTTGTTTTAAAATTTTTAATTATATAATTTGCTTTACTCGTTTGTTAGAAAAATCTGTTGGCAGATACCAAGGCGAATCAGTCAGATTGTTGTTTTTCAGGAATAATGCTGGTTTATTATTTATTTTTGATTTATTATTAAATTAAGGTGATCGTCGAATTGATCGTGTGGCTATTGATCTACGCGATTATCTCTGTCGTCTATCGCTGCGCATTGGCCGATTGGCAAATGAGGTATCTACTAAAAAAATAATATTTGCATTTTCTTTGACTTGCGCTCTCTGACTCTCTGACTCTCTGACTTCTCTGACTCTGACTCTCTGACTTTCTCTGACACTATTAATAAAATTCAAATATGTTTCACAGTAATGACGAATAGTTACGAATGTTTGAGTAGGCAGTGAATGAAACTCGCTCTATGCATACGAATAAAAATATAATATAAAATTATTATTGTAAACAATATAAAATACCCAACACATCACTTTTTGAGCCTGATACAGATTGATTGATTGATTGACAGTATCTTCGAAGGAGTCGTCAAATATTTCGAGCGACGTCTCTCATACATTCCAATGGACTTGATTCTAGGGTTCTACATTAGTGTGAGTTCGCGAATACTAAAAAAACAGATATTTAATTACTTAATATTACTTAATAGCTTTATTGAAACAATTATTTTAAATACGTACATGCATACCACTCCTGCACATTTATTTACTTATTAAATTAATTTCACTTAAAGATGGACTCCCGCGAATATTTTCGTGAACAAACTGTGAAGACAGAATGATAGCAAAATTTATTCTACATACCGAACACTATTTATTTTATGCTAAATCATCTTATTGATCGCTAGAATCATGAATGAATCATGCTAGCAAACTCAGGCAAAGGCGCGCTTTTTGAAAATAGGAAAGTTCGGCAATAGGATTCGAACCTACGACCATGCGCTTTCTAGTCAGAAGTTTTACTACTACGCTAAGGGAACGATGGGTAGTCTCCCTATCTTCTTGAATATCACTAGACACTTGCATGAGCGAGATGTAAGAGATTTGCATGATCATTCGCGGGTCTCCACCTTTAAAATATGAAATGGGAAATGAGAGTACGAATTTATTTTAAGTTGAACGTCGAACGTTGGACATATCGATATAGGAGAATTGGATTTATTGACAAGTAAGACAGTGAAATTTATTATATCTATAAAAAATTTAAATATTTTTTAAACTATTTTACGAACTCCGGTGTAGCAACCGAAATAGTTTTGTTAGATTGATTGGAGAAAATGTTTTTTTTTTAAATTACTAATTCATTCCATTGCAGTCCCTGTTTGATGACAGCGGAGTACGTTCGTGGTCACTCCGAAGTGGGCAGAATGTTCCGTCGGACGATCATTCGGTACTGTGTACTGGGACAGGTACGCCAACAATCATTTCATCACATTTTCTGTTATGTATCATATGATTGAATAAAGAAAACAATAATTAAAAAATCGGGATTTCATGATGAGCATGAGCTTCATGATGCCATTTTCGTCTTCACAAATTTATGTTGCATTGTTTTTTCACGTGTTGTCACATTCAATCATCAAATAACGACGAGCATTGTAGAGATTCATTGTGTTGAACAATAACCGACGCAATGAATCTAGCTGATACTAATTACACCCAATTACATCAGTACATTTGCACGTTTGTTATGTTTCACAAACTGCAGATCATGGTCTTCCGCGACATCTCCCTACGCACGCGTCGGCGATTCCCAACCCTGGAGTCAGTGGTCAAAGCAGGTATATTTTTCATTTGATGCAAAAGTGTTTTTTTTAAATCTTTCGTGATTATCGTTTTTTTTAAGAAAAACATCAACTATGGTTCACATTAGAGTTGGCTATTCGGGGTTGCGGGCACGCAATGGCCTTGACTCTTTATTTCTAATGATTGCGGGCCCGCAGTGCGGTGTAAAATCATTGCGGGCCCGCAATGATTTCTTTCTCTCAAGCAAACGAGAGAGCGAAGGAAAGTGAAGAGAACAATAGAACGACCGATCACAAAAAGTGACCAGATAGGAATAAATTAGTCATTGCGGGCCTGCAATGATTTTACAAAGCATTGCGGGCCCGCAATGCGTGTGCGTTATTGCCAACCCTAGTTCACATTGTAGGATTCATGACTAAGATAGAGAAAAAGGAATTCGAGTCATACAAAATTGGATACAAACAGTGGATCTGTTTCAATGTAAGTTAAATTTATTATTATGGTCACTGATTACAAAAAGAATAATAAAAATGGAGATGTTTCAAGAACTTTCGTCTGAACTTTGAGCTTTCTTGGATCTTTTTATCGAGTTTTTTAATCGAATTTTTTATGAAGTTCGGCAGATTGACTTTTCAGTGGGCATACGCTCTAGTGTACGAGGCTCGGAAGAAGGGCCTAATCAAATCTGACATCTACGTACAGTCCGTCATCAATGTAATATGCGTATTCATTTATTGATTTTTTATGCATTTTTTCTTTCTTTAAATTACCATTATTACTAAATGTACAAGTATATGTTTGCATGTGCTTTAAATGTAAAATTTAACAATATCATAGATTGGCACATAATGGTTAATTGTATTGCGCATTCAATAAAAATAAGCATGCCCTATTCTCAAATTGGATTTTACGAAGTATTTTTTCTAGATATCATTATTCGTCATGCGGGGTGTTTTGCAGGATATCAAGACGTTCAGGACTGATCTCGAGACCTGCAACAACTATGACTGGACGCCTATTCCGCTCTTGTAAGCCCAGAAATCAAAGATAAAAAGCCAAAGAACAACGATTAAAGATTAAAAATTCAGATACAATCATGTCGTTTGTCTAGCGGTGCACTTCTACTTCTTGGTAGCACTGATTGGAAGGCAGTTTGTCATCTCAGAAGGAGCTCCGAATAAAACTGTCGTAAGTGGCGAATATTGATTTTTTTACTAGACTCATAGGTAGGGGCCACAACGTGGATAACCGATTTTCGCTGAGAAAGTGGAAATTATGTACATTCGATGTGTCATGACCCCAATAAGACGATACTTTTTGCCGTTTGTCGATATCTTCTCTCTGAGGCGAGATACAGCTCGAAAACCAAGCGCGCAACGCACTGTTGAAAAGGCAGGAAAAGTGAGATGAGAGAGTGAGGGGGCGGAGTCTTGTCTCTCTGCTCTCCCTCCCCTCCTCTCCCCCTTCCTTCGCGGCTTCTCCTTTCTCTGTCCAATCTCGGCCGTTTCTTCTGATTCTTTTTGTAATTTGCATTGCTCTCTTGAGTGATCATGTGTAATATATTTCTTTAAAAAATCGATAATGTGCAATGACAGTAGAAACAAAGAAAATGACAGTTTATCAAATCAGGCAGAGTAACAATTTCATGTGAAATGACATAATAATTAAAAGTAACATAATAATTAACAAACATAATAATTAAAGATGGATATTTGGGAAGATATCGATTAATTATTGATTAGTAGATCATCAACCAAGAGTCTTCAGGATAACCTTACTCTGCTTGTCCTTTCGCTTCTTTGCCTTCTTAGGATCCAGAATGGTCGACTCGTCAAAGAGATGCGCCTCAATTTAATAACTCAGTCAGAGATCAGAGATTAAAGATCAGAGATCAAAGGCTAAAGATCAAAGATCACGTTAATACCTCCTGCTGTTCTTCATACTACAATTGTGGCAACTTGAAAGCGGCCAGATGTACTACGTATGCATTCTAAATCAATTAATTGATAGTAAATCAATCAATAAACCGTGAGGATCAATCAATAATGTTAATCAATAATCAGTGGAACTAAGCAGTAATCGATAATCAATAACACATATTTCTGCTTCCTTAACCACTCACTTGACCCCCTTATTACATTATCGATTGGTAATTTCATATAAATCGAATACTAATTGATCAAAACCGTTCGGGAAACGAACCAACTGCTAACAGTAATAATGTTTTGATTGATTGATCAGACCACAAACTACGAAAGAGCAAATATCAAAGATCACACTCACCTCCTTCTGCATCAATCCCGTTCGATCCTGGGTCCAACCACGAGTAATTCGCAGTCACTGTAATGACACTAATTCAGTGAACAACTTACATAATACGTATTGTTCAAATATCAAAGATCAAACTGCAAAACAAAATTTAAATAATCCTAAATCCTTATAGTAGATAGAATAAACAATAAATACATAGATAAGTGAGTGAATAATTCTGATATCAAAGTGGTCGTAACATCAATAACTGACTCAAATAAACGTAATTATCCAATGAAACATCAACTCACCGTGATCCAGATGTACTCCGGAGGGATATCACCGTTGGGAGGCTGTCAACTCCAACAGCCTCCCATATCCCTCTCTCGCACTCCATCCGACATGCAGGTCCTAGAAGTACACAGGTAGAATCAACGCAAAACACTCAAATGCGCGATCAAAAGTCGAAAATGAAAGTGGAGAACGCCGAGGCACACAATGCTGACAGAAAAGTGAAGAAAGACTCCTATTCAGAAGAGAATCAAAGTCGAACGGTGCAATTCGAGCAAAGTAAATGTAATTCGCCAATTTAAAGAGAACTATAACGACTATATGGCGGCAACTGAGCAAAATGAGAGGAGCGATATAAAGACAATAGAATAGACCATTTGTTTGATGATATTACTTACGTAAACAACATAAATAAATAAAAATATAACGATTTAAAATATTTACTCAAAAAACGACTGTAGCCGTAAAATTCGTGACCAGGAAAAGGTAAGGCTGAACATGTACAATAGAGGGTTCGGAACGATTTATTTGTAATATTTTTCATGAAATTTTCAAAAGCAAAGCACAATTCATGGGTTGAGATATTGAGTTTGAATTTTGCCTAGTTGTTACTTTTATGGGTACTGAAATCGAATTAGACTCGGCCGAGCATGCTGTGATAGCTAGAACAACACGAAATCGCACTTTCGTGATTTTGTTTTGCGATTTTGACCTAATTAAGCTCAACACACCACTCTCGGCCGGGGTTCATTTAATAGAGCTCATTGATAGCTACAAAATGAGCCCAAACACAAGTCATGACGTTCAGAATTAAGCTTGTGCTTTACTCGTCTCGTTTTTCCGCCGATTTTGGGTGCACACAAAGTGGGCGGAGCTTGCGGCCCCTACTCATAGGCTCTCGTAGACGAAGAAAGCGAGAGTGCATTGCCCTAGCAGAGAGGTCCAAATTAGGTGGTCATTTAACGGCGCAATGAAGAGGCCGTTGAAATTTTGCGTTCCATTCTGGGATTGAAAATTGAATTGTTTTTCTTAGTTGACGAACTCATATTAATCTCGAGTTGCGCGTCATTCTTATAACGTTATTGCGAAACATATTTCACACATCAGTGCAACACGCTAATTTGAAACTCTCCTCTCTGTCCACGCTCTCTAGCTTTCTTTGTCTTCGAGAGAGCGTTGTCAGAGCGAACGGCAGAACCAAAGAATTTGTGCAGATCGACATCTACTTTCCCCTAATGCCCATGCTCCAATTCGTCTTCTACATGGGCTGGCTCAAGATCGCCGAACTCATGCTGAACCCGTACGGAGAGGTAGGAGATCAAAGATCAAAAGATCAAAGATCAAAGATCAAAAGATAATAAGATCACTATTTCAGGATGACGACGACTGGGAGACGAATGCACTAATCGATCGGAATATCAATGTAAGTTCGTTTTATTTTTTAACGACGTTTGGTATTGCAAAGGGTCGTTTCGCATATGAAAGGGAGCGTAACCTCTCTGAACGATGACTCTAGCTATTCAAACTATGCTTCGTTAGTCCTCAACAAATCGATTGCATTGTGCAGCAAAGAGACCATAGAATCTTTGACATTTGACAGTGACTACGTACACGCGTAGAATAAAATGTATTGTACAATGTACACGAGAGGTGTGGTGTGTATATTAAACATTTCTTGTACTGTATTTTTAATTGGCGCTTTAAATGTGCTAGTCTTGTCAGCTGTAGTTTCATTTTACACTTTTGTCTATGTGCATAACGTGATCCATAAAAGGACAGGCACATAAAAGGTAGTAATCGGCTTATCCTAGAAGGGTGGTAATCTTTTCCTGCCGTTACTACTCTCGTTCTCTTCTCTATCCTGTCACCAACCATTCCATTCATGGTAGTTGTGTGATTCATAGAAGAGCAAGAGATCAAACAACCGAAGAATCGAACACAAACAAATCATATACAACGTTTGCAGATGGGCATGGCGATTGTGGACGCGGGATTCGATCGGCCACCCGAGTTGAGAAAGGTTAATTGAAGATTAGCTAAACTATTTTAAAACATTTTTTTTAAATTAAAAACATTTTTTGTAACAAAATAATATATTTAGATTTCGATTAAAAGGAGTGTTGCCTCTCTCAATGTTCTCAAACAACGAGAGAGCATCGCAAGTCGAAGAGACCATTGAGAGAGGTTACGCTCCCATTTTTTTTTTTCCTTCTAAACAATTCAGTTATTGTTTTCAACAAGTGTCAGACACATGGTTGTCATAATAATTTTAAAAACATATCTAATTATCTTCGGGGTATTTCTAAATCATGTTATTGAGGATCCGTTCTGGGATGACGAGGTCATCGAACCTCTCTACTCGGAAAATTCGGTTCACGACAATGGCGATGGAGAGCGGGGAATGCGAGGCAGTGCGAGCATGGCAAAGTTGGTGCCCTCAATCTATCATTATTCAAATTTGTACTTTGCACAGATATTACGTCATTGGCAATTAGATGAGAAACAAAATGCATTTGTACTCTATCCATATTCCATAACATGCACCATGAAAACAGTTAGAAAGTGGGACCACCTCAGATAGCTTAGGTTTCATTGGTAGTATGCAAGTGTAATTGTACAGAATTAATGTAATAATCGCAATTTTTGGATTGTAAATAAATATAGATAAACAAACAAATGACTACTCAGGATCGGTCATCCGCATGGCAGTCACCCAACGCTCCGCCACCGCAAACGAAATCAGGTCGCCCCGGCAGAAGTGCCCATGCGAGCGATCATCATCAAGAGCCAACCGTATGTAATTTGATCTTTGATCTTTGATCTTCAATCTCTGATCTTTGATCATTCAACCCTGATCTTTGATCTTTCCAGTGATCAACCTATCATCATTCCTAAGCGTGCATCGGTTCTGTCGCTCGAAGGGCTCAAGAACATCCGCAAGTACATTCAAAAGTAAGAACATTTTTTTAGTTTTTACATTGTGAGATCATGTCAATGTTAACATTATTATCACTGATATCTAATCTCTCACATATACATGTCGAATCCTTGATCTTTGATTTTTAATCTTTTATTCATTCAGAACCGCCCATTACGAATTCACTCCGAACGGAGCGGGAGTGGCCGGATTGAAGGCTGAGAAGGGACAAGTTCTCGGGAAGACTTCCACTGCTTCAAGGGTACGAAAAATTATGAATAATTAAAGAAAAAATTAACACATACCTGCTTTGGCGATTCTTCCTTTCGTATTTTTTTAACGAGAGGCAAAATTCATTTCCGGTATTTATTTATGTATTTTTTCAAACTTGGGCATTTCAGGATTACCACGAGAATGGAGTCGCCAATGTGAAGGATTGTGAGTATCTTGTTCTTCAAAATAATAATAATAATTACAATATTTCTCCTGTCAGCTTCATCTTAAAGGCACCTGGCATCCAAAAATTTCGATTCGAAATAATTAAAATACTTGATCTCATGTTGATAAGCTCAAAGAACTATTCAGAAATATGTATTTGAAAGTTTGAAAAGACGCTCTAGTAAGAAGTTGGATTACTGTAGCCTGCTCCACACCACGGGCGAGGTTTCCGAACTAAAGTATACTAACTCCATCGAAAACCTCAAAATAGCCCATTATTGAGTTTTATTCTTCATAATTCCCCACTGCGGATAGAACTATCATCTAAAATTCAATTTCAAGTCGTATCCAAAGAGTTGGTGTGGCAATTAGGAAAAGGCTCCCGCTTTCTGGAGCAGTCTGTAGCTTTTTAACTGCGCTGTTCTCCTTACCAGAGAATTCTTATGATATAAGATGTATATATTTCGAAACAGAATTTCAAGCTCTTTTATATTGTTTTTCGTTTCCCGGTCCCTTTAATCGTATATACCAATATTATTATTTCTTATCCGAGTGCAATGTCATACTATATGGGCTAATGAAAACTTGCAAAGAGCTTTGATAAACATTATGAGCAGTCTAATTGTGATTTTAACAGCCCCTGAATTCACAATAATTGATTTGGACGACGCAGCTGACCTCCATCTTCCTCCTGCTAGTAATCCTATCGAGGTAGCATGTTAAATTTAACTAATGTGGTGTTACATTTTCAAAACGTGCACACGCCGTAACCTTCGCCTTAAAGATGGTGGCCCGCGAATGTTCAGATAAATCACTACACCCCTCTTGTACGAATGCAAAGTGATATGCGAAGAGTTAGCTCATCCTCTCATCTATCCCATAGCTCAGTGGTAAAGGTTCAGACTCGTTACCCGTTTGACGCAAGTTCGAAACCTATTGCCGAATTTCATCAATTTTCAAAAAGCGCGCCCTTCCCTGAACCGGGCCTGATGGTTTATTAATGTTTCTAGCGATCAATATACTAAATCATCACAAAATAAATAGTATACTGCACGTAGAATAACTTTTGCTACCTTTCTGTCTTCACAGTTTGTTCACGAAAATATTCGTGGGACACCACCTTTAATGTCTTCGTAACGTCTCCGTCGCTACGACGGAGGTTACGCGCACGTTTTGAATTTGTAACACCTCATAATAATTACGATAGCGATATCCAAAATTGTAATGATATTTGCTACTTCAAAAATAATTTTGCAAACAAGTTAAGTCGTACTGTGTTTAGGTTCCACCACCGCCGGTGACCTACGGTGCAAATGAAAAGGAATTATAAAGCAGAATTTATCAAGCGTTTTACTAATTATAAATGTGCATTTATTCGTCGTTGTTGCGTCGTTACATTTCGCTGACGGGTTTATGTCAACACGGAAAATATCTTTTCATGTGCCTTACGTACACGGCATTGTAAATTTTGGAGCGTGTAGGGTCCCAAGTGGCAAACCCAGGTTATCAATCGTGGTAAGGAAAATTTTCACTGTAAGTTACGGTAGCCTACCGTTATTGATCGATGGTTATCCACCACACTCCAAAATTTTCGTAGATGCGTGCGTAAGGCAAATGTAAAAAAACATATTTTTCGTGACGACGTGGACCCGTCAAGTAAATGTAACGAGGCATAATGAGTGATCTACGTGTAAATATGCAAATAAAGTGTTTTCTTTTTTCTGGTAGTGCTTTTCCTATTCTTAGCATTTGGCAAAACATGAAAATCGATATTGACCGTATAAAACTCTTACGAGAGTAATTATAGTGTCAGCGAACTCACCATCATTGATTTCACCTCCCTCTCGTTCGTTGCCTCTCCTACTAAATCCAGCTAGCGTTCGCCGCACTGATATTTGACTACACTGAAAATGAGCCAAATGTTGTTTGTATTTTTTTTAATTTAAAAATATAAGCAATGCCTCTACTATCTCGATACAGTGTCAAATATAGTTCAGCTAGAATGTAAGCTGAGATATTTTCGTATATGAGGCCGTTTGTGTAAGACTCGACTAAGTGCCGGCACAGTAAAAAAAATCAAATTTTGGGGATCGGGGTTCTCAAGGGTGCTGATAATGATGGCCATGTTCATTGTGAACCTTGATCCACTTTTGACGCCAGACGACGTCGCGTTGAAATAGCGTTTTTGGTCATTTCTCGTCACACGATTATACTAAAATTTACAGACTATACGCTCCGGATACATTATATTCTATATTCTTATATTAGAATATATTCTTGTTGAGCGTTCAGCAAGCGAGCGGAATCCAGCTATAGCTAGCTAACAATCATTTTAAATCCAAAATTGTTATCTAGCAAAGAGGAGCTAGTATTATACATACCGAAGCTATTTTATGCTCACAATAATAATGATTTTAAACTAACTTCTTCAATAATACACGATACATAATAATATAATGAAGGCGCGATAATTGTTTTAATATTTGGACTTTATTTAATTATTATTAATGTGCATTTATTCGTCGTTCAACAATCAAACAATTCGAAAACTCTGCAAACCATGGGATAACAAGTACAACATGATCATGATCAGATACATGGTAATGTAACAATGAATTCACTTTTTAATTGTGTGCAGGTATCTCTGAAAGAAATACTTTCATCCAAGCTCACAATTCAACGAATCTATGATTCCTCTGTTCAAACATTATACAAAGCCACATCACATCTATCGCGAAATTTTTCAGTTTTTGATAGATCGAAAATGAACAATGGTGGGAAGCTGAGTCAATAAATGAAATACATCCGCTTACACCTATGACTAATATATTTCTTAAACGAAAACACGTGTAAAACTTTGAATATAGTTTGCAAAATTACATAAATTGATAAAATAATATTTTTGAATTTAATTTTGGGATAAAGAGGGCAGATGCGCTCGGCTGGAAATGTTTGCCCGAGGCGTTGCCACGGGGAAGTGTGGGAGGATTATTCAGTTGTTTTCATTCGCACTTTCCAACACAATGGGAAGGAGTGATTAGTATAAAAGAGTATCTGACTGGGGAAATCGTATCGAGCCTCATCAACAAAAAAAGTTTTCCATCGTAATTATTCACTCTACTTTCAATGATTGTTTTAGAAGTCTTATTTCCTCGCATAAAATTTGAGTTATGCATTGACCAAGTTTAGTTCTATGGTCATGCACTCGTCTATCCTCGCTGTGAGTCTTCTCGCTCTCGTCGGTACCGCATCGTCACAGTGCACAGGGCAAGATCATCCGAGGTACGTTTTTGATGCCATTATGATACATTATGATGATTAAACTATACACATTATGCAACTAATACCATCAAAGAGTCTACATGAATTACTATAACATTTTGCTAAAAGTTGCGACTGTTCCGCATCCTGTAGAAACATGAATCGATATACTTGACCACGGTAACTAGAAGCCTTCGATAAATGCTTTGAAGAGAATAAAACCTTTTTTGAATAACCGATTTTTAGTTGCTATAGCTGGCACAAGAATGGTTATTGCATCGGTTCGGCTCCTGTGGAGCAGAAGAAGCTGTATTGTGGAGTTCTGTGAGTTATACCGATACTGAGTCGGATAAGAACTAAGAACTTTCGCAATGTGTGTATTGGACTTAAATATACTGCTAGGAATATATTTTACGAATATATTATATTTTATACTTTTAGATTCAGTCGCAAAACCTTGATATCCAGACTAAACTGCTACCATAACAACATGAGCAAAATTTGATTGCGATCTTCAGGTGTGGACTTTGCAACCTCGACGGAACTCAGACTGCAATGGGAGGTGGACCCACTCTCGCTAGTTGCAGTGATAAAAATCCCAAGTATCGTGCAGATAATTTTCATGCGTTGAATTTGAATACAATCAGAAAAATACAATTATTTATGTTTTTTTGAGGTGTATTACAAAGCCCCTTACGGATTTTCATGTTTTCCTTAATTAAAGTTCCCTAGGGGCGTAGCGAGAATTAATCATATTATTTTATGCCAATATTAGTTGTAGCAATTAATAATATTATTTTAGTTGTACCAATTAATTTTAATATTGATTTAAGCTGTGCGAATTTGGAAGCCCAGGGATTCTGCACCCGCACTGATTACTCCAATTCTTTGAAGCTCCTTGTATGTTACCATTTACTGATTTTTAATAAAATTAATGATATAAAAAAAAATTATTATTATTTATACGTAATAATAAAATTATATTAGTCGTATCTTCGTGCGACCAATTGAAATATGGTTGCAGCACTGCTGCGAGACCTGTCGTCCGGCCGTCTTCGGCGGTAACGCAACGACCGTTGCTGGATCCACGGGTGCGACAGGAACAACTCCTGCCGTTAAATCCACCACAACGTAATTAAGGCGGTAGAGACCTTGCATTGCCCCACTTGTACATTGCATTTATTTTTGATAATTAGTTCGATGTCATTGAGATTTTTTAAACAATTGGTCTTTAAAATCACAAGACCACATGGTCATGATAAAAGTATTTGGTGATTCGAAGAAATGTTATTAATACGGGAAAATGATGCAATATCAAGTACAGAACCATTGGGGATCAGGGCTGGGACACAAAATACACAAAATGATTGCTACAGAGAAATCCTACCGTGAATCCTATCCATGTTAGTAGCTTAAAAGAAACTTATGCCCCATATGATTGTATCATTTTCTTATCCAAGAGGTAGGAGTGGTTTGATCGCAACCTTTTTTCGATTTTGTGTTTACACAAAAAACACAAAAAAATGACACAAAATCGATACTACAGCTTTGTCTAATCTACTCGCTCCATTCTGCAGCCGTGGAATACTTTGGGGGCATGCATTCATTTTAGAAAGGAAAGATGGGAGATCCAACCACAGAACTTTTACATACATATGATTTTGTGTTTTTGTGTTCCCAGCCCTACTGGGGATGGACTGGCTGTCACAAAAAGAAAATTGAATTGTCTCGTCGTACTGAGGAAAAGATGTTGTCCATAAATATACACATATAAGTAATACACTTAGTTGAACAATATTTCTTGGAAAAACATAATTCATTGTCAGTAACAATAAAGTTTTTTTAAAAATGTTGGTCGAGGTTGATCTTGCGACCCTTTCTGTGGATTTTACGTTTTAACAATAAGATTTTACTTTTTTTAGATTTTACGACTTTGATCGTTAAATTTCGTGACATTTTGCGAAAATTTAGCGAAATGAAAAAGGTCGGAAAATCAATCTTTGCTTTATTAGATCTATAATTTTGTTCAACTGCATTTTACTGTATTTCAATATTTCATGAGATACTCCACTCGCGAGCTATCTATTACATTGTGAACTTACCCAATTATGTTCTCCTTTTTGATCGAAACAATGGGGCGCATAAATAATGTGATAGATGTCAAATACCAGATACAGTTTTCAATAATCTCAATTGGGAAGAGAAGGGAGTTAGGGTCAATGGGGAATATCTCTCACATTTACTATACGCAGATGATTGTGTCCTCATAGCACATAATGCTCGTCAAGCCCAAACCATGGTTGCTCAATTGGAAGGGGAGTTGCAAAAGGTGGGGCTGCGTCTCAACGGGAATAAAACTGTGGCGCTATCTACCAACCCAAGAAGTGAACCGGTTACTGTTGCGGGAGATCAGGTGAAGGTTATGGAAAGGGTTGTGTATTTGGGGCAGGAAATTACTCTTGGAACAAAACGGTTTGAGGGTGAGATTCACCGAAGAATTCGAAGTGGGAACTGGGCATTCTTCAAATATTCGGAATTCTTCCGAAAAAGGGGTTGTCCAATGTATTTGAAAAAAACGGCTGTTTGATGGGGTGGTCCTCCCTGCATTCCTTTATGGCGCCGAAACATGGTATCTCACTAAACGTGAAAAGCAAAGGCTGTCAGTTGCCCAGCGTACACTCGAACGTAGAACTCTCGGGGTTTCAATTCTGGACCGAATATCCAATGAGCAAATCCGTGACATTACAAATTTCAAGGACGTTGTTAGGGAAGCGGAGAGACGGAGGTGGTTGTGGGTAGAGAGGCTCTCGAGACTGCGACATGATCGATGGTCGCTGAGTGTGCTCAATTGGACCCCCAGTTGCAAGAGGAAACAGGGACGCCCAGTCAAGAGATGGAGGGACGATTTCGTGAAGGCTGCTGGTCCTCAATTCATGCAAATTGCGAGGCACAATCGTTCGGAATGGAGAAATTTCATGGCAACCCAGCTACGTAACACCCATTAGCTGATAAAGTTGTTCAATGTCAAAAAATGTCAGATGTCAAATCTCAGGTGATCCAGTCCAGTGCACTGTGACGACACAGTAGCGGAGAGTGCCAAAAGAGGATAGACGCGTGTTTTTTACTAATGCCCATGACGTATCCGCGATCGTCATTAGTCTGGCCCAGAGCACTATAGTTGACCCATTCGAACACTCATACACTATCTCGTTGAAAAGAAAATAAGATAATTGGAAAGATTATACAGTACATAATTTTATATTTTTTATTTGTAAAAGGATAAAGTAGTGGATAAAAATGCTGAAGACACTGATGCTTTGCAAGGCGCTTTTATATTGAACAACTCATCCATTTGTCTGCAAAGTGTGGATATTGAAACACCTGAACAATCTATACGCTTTCTGATAGACAGATCAAAATAACAGCCACTCATTGTCTTTCACACAATGACTGCAAAACGTGTTTTATTGCTCGTTCCTCTGTAGTCCAAGAGGCTTTTCAAAATTATACCTGTATCTATTAATCCTTGCTTCAACGAATTTTAAAGCATCTCGTACATGTGTTTTCTTTCCAAAACAGGAGATTATTTTGAACGTATTCAAGCAGTCTTCCACCTGTGATCTGCCAATAAAGCTGGAAAAAATGAAACAACTACAACACAGCTCGACAAGCTGGGAGAACAAAGAATTTTGAGAGAATTAGAGAACAAGATTGCGAACTGTTCGAACTGTTATACAGACACAAGAAAGGAATTGTTTCGTAGAAAATGAGAAGCTGTTACATTGATCTCTCTATCAGAAATCATAGAGATTGTTCAGGTGTTTCAATATTCGCACTTTCAGGAAAAGGGGAAGAGTTATTCAATATAAAAGAGCCTTGTCTGGCAGGGCAAAGCATCGCAGGCTTCATCATTTTTCACCCATTACTTTATCCTTTCGCAAATAAAATGCTGTTAAAATTGCTTCCTGATGGCTAAATTCTTGTATGCGGAGTGTTGAAATGGATCAGATATAGTGCTCTGGTCAGACTAATGACTTATTCGAGGAAACGTCATATTAGCCTGTGGCATTTTCGATTCATTGTTAATAATTTCAGTCCTACGATAATGCACTCGTTTATCCTCTTTGTGGGTCTTCTAGCACTCACCGCTACGGTGTCGTCACAATGCACTGGGCAAGATCATCCGAGGTTTGCCATCTGTAATATTATTTATGCGTTCCCCCAATCCGAGCTAACTCTCCGCTTTGGGCACACTCTCTCGTAAACAAAGAAGGCGAGATAACAGTGCAAGAGCTGATAGTTTCACTGAGCTCTGGGTATGTCTTTAATGAACCCGAAGTGTAAATCAATATATCTTTCTTCAAAACAGTAAAGGCTCGCAAAATAATAACTATTTATTTTCAAGCTGTTATACCTGGAAGAAGAACGGCTTCTGCCGAGGTTTGACTTCAATTGAACAGAAGAAGAAGTATTGCGGAGTGATGTGAGAAGTTGTTTTAATTTCATTAGTCACACTAACTGATGCATCCTTCAATTTATATATCAATTTATCTTCAATAAATCTTCGTTCATCTTTTTCTGAATCATTATGATGAAAAATAGGAAAATCAGTAGATACTAGCTGTATGAATAATAATAATAATAATATATCACAGTTACGATCTAATTTTAAATTCTCCGCGCTGACCATACACTTTCGCTTTATTTGTCTGCAAGAGATTATTGGCAATGCAGAGAATAAGATTAGCTAGGGGTGTGCCTTTAATGCACTGTTATATTTACGTTACGTGCCTACGCCGTAAGCCCCTCCGTCACCTCTCCGACGTGGCGGAGAGGGTTACGGCGTAGGCACGTAAGGCAAATGTAACAGTGCATAACAAAAATGCTGTGTGAGAGATACATTTTCAGGTGTGGGCTGTGCAATCTCGACGGAACTCAAACGGCAGCTGGAGGAGGAAGCACTCTTGCTGAATGCTCTGATACCCATCCTAAGTATGCCTTTTCTTTAAAAAAACATCAAAAAAAAGGGGGGGGGGTCTCGAGAAAGAATCTTCGAAAAATTTGCATTTTACTAATATATCCACCGTAATTGGGAATCTAGAAGTATAAGTTTTTCTGATGTATAAGAGCAGAAAAGGAATTCTATGTATCCATCTCATTCCATCTCACTCCTGCTCATAATAGTTGATGGAAATAAATAAATAAACAAATATATTGTGTGAAATCTTTCAGCTGTGCTGCATGGGCTGCGAATGGATTCTGCACCCGCTCCAATGTCTCCAACGCTTTGAAGCTTCAAGTAGGTTACTTCATGCATAAATAAGTCGCCTAAAACGCTATTTTTCATTATACCACTCACAGTATTCTGTAGAAAGGCATATTTCTTTGAAACGACAGACAAACGAGTGCGCGATAATTTAGAGTTTGCTATCATTTTCAAGAGGAAATCTGATATCAAAGCTAATATTCATTTTTTGTATTGTACACCAATTAAAATCCGCTTTCAGCACTGTTGCAAGACCTGTCGTCCTACAGTCCTCGGTACCACAACAGTGACATCAACGACATCTGCTACGACGGCAACAACTGTCAAAAAGCCCGAAAACGAAAAGCCCGAAAACAAAAAGCCCGAAAACGAAAAGCCTGAAAACAAAAAGCCCGAAAACAATGTGTAATGATCGACATCTGACTAGATTGTACTTCATTTTGATTTTTATTTTGATTTCATTGAGAAATGTTGAAACAATTGTTGTTTAGATCACTATTGTAAGGGATCAGATTATCATAATACAAGTATTTAGTGATTCGAAGATATGTTATCACTACAATACAACAATACACTTACCTTTTTCAAGCACAGAACCATTGTGGAGGGAATGGTTACCATTAAACGAGAGATTAGTATAGCACGCGTGTCACCGAAGAATCGAATAAATCGGATTTTTTGACCCCCACATATTATTGCATTTTTCGGTAGTCCATATGGTCCCTAACAAGGTACCGTCGAGCTTTTTTTCATATCTTCATTTTCAACGTCGACAGACGTCGTCAAACTTTTTGGACGCCGAAAATTGCCGACTTTGGAGCTCTGTAACTCTTCAGGATGTAGTTTTGGTATCAAATCATCATCAGAAGAATTCATCGGAATATCTAGGAGAATGCGCCTGCATCATTGCCAGGTCGATATTGTAATTAGTATTTTCGTAAATCGTTTTCATCGATTAGTTGTCTTAAAAATATAGAAGCCGAAAGTTTAGTTTTCAATAGCTCCATCGATATCGCTCGACGAGAGGAATTCAATGGTATGCTGACGTTTACTATATGTGGTTGTCTTCGAAAGATATGATCAATTCAAGTTTTTCTTTATTGAGAAATTCCTTGGTGTTCCTACACTATCTATCCGGATAAGTTGGTGAACACTGTTCACTGAACAGTTCTATCAACCTTCACAGAACAAGTGTGTAGTGTAGTGGATAACATGTCTGCACTCTATTTTGACTGTCACGGGTTCGATCCTCCTTGGCGCAGTTTTCTTTTGCGGTTTTTTTATTGTCGAATTTTTTTTCAGTGATTATGAAAACCAGAAATAAAATTTCCCGGTTAACTATCGGTGTTTCCGCTGCAAAGCAAGAGTTCTGTATCAGAAAGAGAAGAATTGGGTAATGGTGAACTTGGAGATGGATGACGACAACTTGGAGGAGAGAGGGGGATGAGTAAATTCTAGGACAAGACGAAGGTGACTTTAGGATGGTAGTCGAGGGAGAGTATGATGAAATATTCCTATGACTTTGAAGCCTGATTGTCGTCCTATTATAATTTTTATTCATTGAGATCAATATTCATCGATTGGTTATGATTTCTGAATTGAATTATTGAATTGAATATTTGAAAATTATCAAAAATGCCTTGGGGATGCACTAGAACAACAGTAAAACTAAATCAAAAATGGATAAATTGTTCACACGAGGTAGAAGAGTGCGTAGATCACTGGCTACGTCATTCTCCTCTCGTGTGATCGCACGCAATGAAAATTTTGAAATCGTCACAACTTTCGAAGACAACCACATACAGTAACCGTTGGCATACCATTGAATTCCTCTCGTCGAGCTACATCGATTGAGCTATTGAAAACTTTCGGCTTCTATATTTTGAAGAAAAATAATCAATAAAATGATTTACAAAAATACTAATTAAAATATCGACCTGACAATGATATAAGCGTATTCTCCTTCACATTGCGGACAATTCTTCTGTTAACGACTCGATACCAAAACCAGATCCCGAAGAGCTATAGATCTCCAAAGTCAGCAATTTTTGTCGTCCAAAAAGTTTGACGACGTCTCTCGACGTTGAAAATGAAGATATGCAAAAAAGCTCGACGGTACCTTGTTAGGGACCATATGGACTGCCAAAAAATGACGTCTGCTCATTTTCGATTTTTTCAATGTGCAACCGTTTATTCGAACCTTACGAGACACGCGTGACAGGCGTGCAGGCGGCGTATACTAGGGGAGCGGAGAGCAAAATTAGTTCGGGGCGTGCCTTTAAAGAATGTGTACCAGGAGATTTTGGGTGCGCTATTGACATGAAGGGGGGCGATCGATTCGGCAACGATCGTTTCGGCAACGGATCATAAATCGGTTGGAAGGGGGCCTATGGCAACAAAAGTTGTACCATTGTTATCAGTAGGGGTGTACGGTATTGTGCTACCGTAACCGTCGGGAATCGTGAACTGATTTTTTTCAGTGGACCCATGACCCGGGGTTCATGGTTGAAAATTACCGAAGTCGAAAAATTCATGAAGGTCCGAGACCAAATACTATATGCCTGTATATCAACAGTCAGCTAACTTTTATTTTTATGGATTCCGCAACACGAACTACCGCAATCAAAACGGGGTTTGCTTTGAATTTCGCTATAATATTGAAGAGTACGGTAGCGAGATTACGGTAGTTCGTGTTGCGGAATCCATAAAAATAAAAGTTAGCTGACTGTCGATATACAGGCATATAGTATTTGGTCTCCTACCATCATGAATTTTTCGACTTCGGTAATTTTCAACCATGAACCCCGGGTCATGGGTCCACTGAAAAAAATCAGTTTACGATTCCCGACGGTTACAGTAGCACAATACCGTACACCCCTACTGATAACAATGGTACAACTTTTGTTGCCATAGGCCATCTCCCAACCGATTTATGATCCGTTGCCGAAACGATCGTTGCCGAATCGATCGCCCCCCGACATGAAGAACGTGGACATAGGAAATGACCTTGCTTTCTCTATTAGAATTGAGAAGTTGAACGCATAGAGCGTGTTGCTCAGTGGCTAGTAGTCAGCGCTTGTAACCGCGCCACGCGGGTTCGATTCGCGTTTGCAATTTTCAATATAGTTATCTTTCAAATTTGAAAATGCACGAATTCCCTGAGGATTCCTTGGTGAAACAACGAACTTTGAGCTTGGATTACGGTATTCCAGAGCACCTATAACTTTTAGAGAAAATAGTTTAGTCACGAAAAAACTCGAGGGTCCTCTTCATTCAAAAAATAAAGTATAATGTAAACGATAGAGAGTCTCTGCTAGAGACTTCAATGTATCGGATGTAAGCTATTATAAGGCAGGGATGTTTTAAAAAATCTTTGACATAAAATAAACCTAACATAAGGTCAAGCCAGAGAGAATAATTTCGCCCCTGAAAGAATTCACATTCGCAACTTAATGATGTTATGTTCACCGGCATGAAACCCTCCGATATCCAACACCGCCTAGCTGAGGTGTGCCCATACCCCGCGTAACAACGATGAAAAAGTAGGTCGTAAAATTCGATAAAACATGACACTTCCCTAATTTGCGGGACAGCGTCATAACCCGATAAAACAATTGCTCTACGATAACGAAGATCGAACAAATATTACATGGTTTCCAACTAAACAATGCAGTGCTTGCCGAATTACCTTTATCAATACTAATACGTAAACAAGATTAGATGAGCACTTGATCAATTATTGTAAACTGAAGCCATCCATCCGCGTCCATTGCTATCGTTATCAGCAACGAAAGTGAACGTCAGTGATGATCCCGTCGAGTAGAAGATTTTGACGTTCGAACCACTCTGGCCTGTCTGACTGAAAAAAAAAACACTCGATTAATTTTAATCTGTTTATTTGCACTTGAGGGACTGGGAGGTGCAAGTATTAATATATATTTAAAGAGAGAGTAACCTCCGTCAGTGAAACGGGTTAAATCATCTAACTCCCGCACGGAAAAACTTTGAGTCTATATATTTCACGCCAGAGCCACATTTTAGATGACGTTTTTTCCTACAGAAGTACCCACCCACGAAATTTGTCAAAAACTGATTTTTTCCACATGTTTACAAAGCTATTTTTCTCAGCCAATTTATATTTATTTCTTTTATTTTTTTGAAAACCCTACGTAAACAAACATTTGGAAAACGATGAAATATAGTAAAAGCTTTGATAATTTTATAATTTGCACCATAAAATCTCGAAAAGATTTCTGGCTGTTGATTAGGTTACGATATTTGACAAAGGGTTCTCTCCCTTTAACATTAATAATTACGTTGTGATAAGTTTCGAGGTCGTATCAGGCCCGTCGTAGACCGAAACGCTACTGCAGCAACTGGAGATGTCCAAGAAACCTGAAATGGTTTAAAAAAACATATATTTAAATAATTGCAGTGTATACATACACAACATTTCTTTGTATTTGCTTGCACATTTTAATCTTCTATTTATCTATTTATTGTATAGTTCTATTTATTTGTTCCATAAGTAACCTCTTTGTAAGAAATTATAAATATTAGTATTACTCACTGAAATCGAATTTGAGCGTGCGACCGTTTCCTGACCGCACGTGATAAGTGCATCCAATTGTAGAAGGGTAGGCGTTGGGCCAGTTTGGTGAATAGATCTTTAAGGCTCAAGTTAATATAAAATTTTAAATATGTTTTGGGCTCATCCCACTCATCCACATATTACGTGATATGATAAATTGAATTGAATTAAATTGAACGCACTTGACGGATTAGGAGGAGCAATTCAATTATTTTCATAATTTTTTAAAACTAAAGTTATCTCACATAAGTGTCAGCTACGAGATCGACTTTGCCACAGCCAACAGGAGAGATGGTAGGTGCCGGAGTGGTAACATCGCCTAATAATATAGTAATAAACTTCGGATTAAAAAATATACATATTGTAGAATAAGTAGTGTAGCTAAATATATAGCATTGTAGTATGATATAAGTAGCAGAATAAGCAATTTCTTTGACCATTCGAATTTAGACAGAGCCGAAATGCACGAACCTCCAACTGATTTGTAGTCCGCCTGCCATCCCGCTCCCGTTGGATTCAAAGAGGTGGTAAAGACCAACTGAAATTCGATCATATTTATTTCCAGCTATTGTTCGAGCAAGCAGGCCTAATGAACGATGGCGGAACGTTTTTGTGGTTTTTCTACTTCAATCAACAAGTTTCAGTTTCAGTTTTTTTTCGATAGTATAACATCTCTCAGAGACATAAGAATAAGAACTTGCAAGAAAATTCCCCCTGCCCCTGACTGACTCTTCTGCACTTTGAGGTAATAAGATAAATGTATCGTATTCATTGCATTGTTTATGCAAATCTCTTGCATCTTGCAAGTGTCAAGCACACAGTATTCTGGTCCAAGCCATTTTTCTTCCAAAGCAAGACAAAGGAGAGACCATTGTATTCGAGAGAGTTTGTATGTTGAGCGGTCGTTCTTGCTTTGAAAGTCATGAGAACGCTGTGAGCAATATGAAAGAAGATCGAGTGACAATTTCTGCGTTAACAGTTTGTTCACGAAAATATTCACGGGTCCACCTTTAGACTTTTCAATTACAACTTATAATTTGTAAATTATTTCTCACATTCTTTTGTTTGCAAGACAAGTAGTATCCCCTCAAGTTCTAACCAACCTTCATCACGTTTTGTGAAGTTTTGAATTCCTTGGTAGCCGAAACACTTCCAGAAATGCTGAAATTATTCAAATATCTTTTATTCCCGTAACAACATAAACTCACACAGCCATAGGTTGAGCGGCGCCCATTCCATCATAGATAGCCACCGTGGTGCCGATATCGGTTTCGAACGATGGGAATGTGACCGAGACCTGAATGTAACCAATATATAGGACAGTAAAATCGTTTGCATTGATCCGATGATTTTGGCTTAATTGAACATATGTATGACTGAAAAGGGATAATAGAGGCTGTCAAAGGGGAACTTTCGCTGCACAATTTTGTCAAGGGTAAAAGGCACATTATTGAGCGCTCGGACTGTAAAATGAGCTAGGAGTGGGACTTTAAGGTTGATCAAAATTTGGGAAACACCAAACCAGTTTCTTCGCTCCAACAGCAATGATATATTCACAGGAAGAAGCCGAAGGAATCGAGACGGGAAAGCCAGGAGAGTAGATCTGGAAAAAATATTAGCCTATTTCCTATCAGACATAGTTGAGTATTATTTACTGTCTTGTCTGTATGCCGTCGTACACTCACAGAAAAAACCCTTAGGCTTTGAAGCCCTAGCCCAAACCCTAAGTCTTTTCAAAGTCAAAACCCTTACTATCAAGGGATTGAACCGTGCGCCAACAAGGGTTGAAACCCTTATACGTAAGTGTTTGAAACCCTTAAATGCAAGGCTTTCAAACCCTTACTCGAGTCGCGGCTATGCTGTCCCCACGCCTCCCTCTTGTAGTGACTATGAGTTCTGCGCGGTTCACCAACATGTCCGGATAGCGCAGTTGGTAGTGCGATTGCCTAATATGCCGTAGGATGTGCTCTTGCCAGTTCGACTCCCGCTCTGAGCACAAGTCTTTTGCAACTTTAATACTATTCGGTAACTCTTTTCCAGATAACTAGGTAAGGGCTTCAAACCCTAGCATGCAAGGGTATGAAAGCCTAACATGCAAGGCTTTCGAAACCCTTACAGGTGAGTGTTTGGTGCACAGGGGTACATGAGTTAGGGCAACAAACCCTAGATTGTAAGGGTTTTTTCTGTGAGTGTATACCATTAACAGATATTTCAAGGGTTCGTCCAATGTGTCAAAATTTCTTTAGACTTTTTTTTCAGTTTGACATATTGAACACCGTCAAAACTAATGATAACATATTATTGGTATTGAATAGTAAATCAAATAGTAGATCATCCACACTACATGTTCCACGAAGGTTTTGGAGAAATATTAGGTAAAACGAACCACTCCTTCATCGTAGAGGTACTCAGTCCCTGAGCACGTCATAGGAGCGAGCGTTGGTGTAGATCGTTCTAAAGAAAATACGATTATTGTGCGTAAAAATGTACTTGCATAAGAAAATGACACTTTGCTCTAAAGAACGGAAGTCTGAGCGAGCTAGGCTAGAACTCAATTGTCTCTCCGTTGCCTCTCCGTAACCCGGCTGACCTTCGCCACGCGCTATATGATATAAAAGAGATCGGCATAGTTTCTGAACCATACAAAACAAGAAATAGTCTCTTCTACAAATAAAACAAGCGATCTTTATACGCTCAATAATAATAATACTAAAAATAAAAATTATCATGCCAGAATTCATTTCAATACATGAAAACGTCTGAAAATGAAACTTGACTCGTTTATGTCTAAAGAAGATACGAAAATAAATTTTCGAGCATATTTTAGTGAATGTAGGACTTACCATTTCTGAAGCACATATAGGGTAATGTCGTGTCGCACGGGATATTGGACCACTGTCCGATGGCGCCAAACTCCGTCGTCAATAGAAGTTGTGCGCAGTAACCGAAGAGAATATCCGGATAGTCTGGTAGTAAAAATGATCTCAGTGATTGCTTCTTTCTGTTATTTAATTTAATTTAATTTACCCTCATCAAATACAGGAAAACAAAAACATTGGAAACAAATCAGCTTTGTTTTTTTTTATCATTATGGATCACCAAATTACATGCATGATAGATAGAAAACATACGAACTGCCCATCGTTTGTAATCGTATTTGGAAGAATCAGTCCACGACCACTGCGTTATTCCTCCTGAAAATATCAATTCCACTTTGAATCTTCTCCAGGTAAATTCAGTCTTGTTAATTTTTTTCCAAAAGCAAAAAAAAACTCGTTCATGTTAAAACATGTTTACAAAATATTATAGAAGAAAATATGATTTTTCGGATCAAAAGTACTAGGAAGAGTAACCTGTATGATTCAAACCGATGTAGAAGTTGGAAGATGGAGCGAACCTTGTGGCCAGATATTGGAAGAACATATCATCCTAGAATAATGTACATAAATATACAAAATTGTTCTTGCTCATTGCTCTTGTCTATAAATTATTCAGTATTTAGGATAGTAGCGCGCTCACAGCAAACTAATTGATTATCCATACAGTAAAAAAAATAACGGGGGAAAACACTGCAAAGTCTGAACTAGTCTATGAATAACACTTACATCATTATTATGTATGCTGGCTAGATGACTTCCATGAGCAACACAATCAGCTTCGGCTTCTGACCATACTCTTGGGTGGGTTTTCACCGCTGCACAGCCTCCGTTGTATGGAGTTTGATCGGAAGGGCATCCTTCAAATTTGAAGAATTATTTATCAATCATATGCACTCTCTCAACTCGAAGTGCTCCCGAGCGGAAAGTTTCAAATGAAAATTCGAATTGGGGTGATACTTTATGTCCCTACAACATCTCTGCAGTCGTACCTCCGTTATCAATTGGAACTCTACAGAGAAAGTCAATCGGCACGGACCAGCACAGCACGGAATGGAAGTAGAGATCAGTCGGAATCAATTGGTAGCAGCCGCTCATAACGCCAGGAACGCCTTCAATGAATAAAGTGTCAATTTGGGAACCAACAAAATATTATGCTTCTATTTTTTTGGCTATTTTTTTCAATGAAAACATAAACAATTTTGGCCGTGACCACCAGGGAGCATAATGATTAAAGAATGAATGCAAGAGGAAGGAGAGTTCAAAATGCCAGGGCAAAAAAACGAAGAAGTATCTGAATTTCTATCGAACATCTCCTTACCGGGTTGCTGGAAGGCAGTGTAATCCACGGTCGAATTGTCTGCCCAGGAACATGTTGAAATATCATTGTACGTGCATTGTAGCCCAATCCATGGAGAATGTTCACCGTACAGAGGCACCAGTGATCGGTGTTCCTGAAAATATTGGGTTACAGTAATACTAAGATATGCATTTGGCAGTCCATGGATCCCTCTGACTAAGATGCGAATGGTCCCTCATTTCGCTCATTTAATTTTATCTTCACAACTTTATCGATTGGTTTAGCGGGTTTGTCTTAGCTGGGCTGCCATGATAATTCCACATTTACCAACTTAATGTGTTAAGCTGTTAATCAATCAAATCCAGTTTACCTCGTTTGATTTCTTTTCACCATTTATAATCGCAAAATTATATGGTTGTCTTATCATTATGTCGCGCACTGTAGTGCCGAAAATGATGATAAAGGCATAATGATACCAAAAGATCACAGAGCAACGGCGAATGTTTCCTCTTGCTATCTATTTTATTGCAATATTATGCAACATCTTCTACAATTCTACGCAATTTTGGAACCATGTGAATGGGAAATATTCTTTCTGGATCGGAAAAGTTTTCTAACATTCCGCAAGCAGATGAATGGGGTATTTAGAAGCATATTAAGATACCTTTAAATATTTTATGAAAAATCTCTTCCAAAACACAGCTAGCGCTGATTATTACTTATTACTATTATTATTACTTTTATTATGTTTTACCTCTTCACTATGAATGGAAGCGAGATGTCCACCGTCAGCTCTGCAAACATGCTCAATGGTATCCGCATAGTACGAGGTGTCCTTGTAGAGCTACAAACACATCACATATTGGCCATTATTTTCACCGCTACATTTTTTGTTCGAATGATTTGAAAATATGTTATCAGTAACCATAACCATTCAAAGGCTCGAGGTACCGTTATTCTCCGCAACGACAATGCTCTCTCGTAGGAAAGAAGGCGAAAGAGCATTGTGAGAGTAGAGAGATTCAAATTAGCTCATGGTGTCCCTTTAAAGGTATCAGGTACCTTGAAGCAGTCTCCGTTCAGTATCTGCGTATATCCATTCGGACAAGCTGCTGCTGTGAGGTACACCAACAAAGCAACCAGAAAGAGCCGCAACATCATAACGCTGCAGTGTTATACATTTTATTTTAAAAAAAAACCATCCCGTTACTCATGAAACACGAAGTCCTGCGGGAGATCACTGCTAGGCCAGTGATAAGTTTGAAGTGCTGTACGGTCAATAAAATGCAAATAAAACGAGAAAATTCGGCTTAATCCCATATGGCAGATTATTGAGGATTTTGATAACGATGGTCAATGATTTCAATTCTGATTTTATACTCCTTTCTTATCAGCTAACATGTCTCACCACGGAAATTGATAAAATTGATAACGAAACAAATGAAAACATTTGTCAGCTTTCGCGTACGATCTTGTTAGCATTAAGAATTTATGGATGCGATCAATGTTCGATGCTTCTCGAAGTTATCAGTGTGACATTGATATCAGTTCGGTATGGCGATCTTGTTCGATGTCATTGAAATTTCCGTCTTTTTTCCCGATTTTCTGCGATTTTTTTCCTTTTTTTCCTTTTACTTTTTTTCGGCACAGCCTTAGTATCCACTCATGCGAGTTTTGTAATTTTAAGGAAAATACGCACGTTGTATTGATGATGTGATTTATTCTTCTGTTTTCAGATGCATTTTACTTTAATTCGATTACTTGTATAACTTCTCACTCTGCTGCTATCACACTCAGAAAAAAGGTGTAAAAAATCTATTCAGCCTTTTCATGTGTTCTATTGAACACCCCCATGTGCTCAAATTTACACCTTTTTCCAATTTACACCACAAAAGGTGTTAATTAGAACACATTGGGGATTACAGTTTCACCCGGAGCACCTATGGGCGTTCATATTAACACTTCATTTTTCTGAGTGCAGGGCTGTCGCACGTATCACACCCGACCTAATTTTACACTACGCTCTTTCAACGCTCTCTCGTTCATAATAGCGAGAGATCATTGCCAGGCTGTAGAGTTCCAATTTAGCTTAGTGAATGTTTTTAAGAATCCTTAGTTGCATATATGATAACGTCAGTTAAGTTTCACTTCTTGAATAACAGCTCTTTTGCGATCGCAATATAATTCATTCTCCTACTTTTTCATGTAATTAAAAAAAACATGTCTCAACGGTCCAACTACAATGATGTATTCGCAGTAAGAATCCGAAGGGATCGAGACGGGAAAGCCAGGAGAGTAGATCTGGAAAAACATATTAGACAATTCATATTACACATCGTTGAGTATTTTTTACTGTCAGGAATCGATTGAGGAAAACACGGTGAATAGATATGAAATGAACAATAGAGTTGTTGAATCTCTAATTATGCCTCTAAGTAAACGCTAAGAACTAAGTACATATGCTAAGTACCTATAAGTAAGTACTAAGTAGCCTACAACGATATAACATATACACAACATACTCGAAAGAAAAATATCGACTTTGCCTTGGCGACGGAGATTTTTCAAAAGACTTATCTAACAGATATATCCCATCCCTGCTGTATAGAAAGATCGGAGAGTTTCAAATTAGCATGGGCGCGCTTTAAAGGAAAATAAATTAATATATTTTTTAAACTCACTACTCCTTCGTCGTAATAGTACTGCGGTCCCTAACATGTTGGAGTCATTGGAGTACGAGTTGGGGTAGATGGTTCTGAAATTTAAAATAACAAAGATATTAAATAAGGAAAACTCCAGAAAAAAAGCATTATTTTAAGATAACTACGTCAACGATTCTTCTCGTTGTTCAAAAAATTATCGCAGGGATACTTTAAAATATGCCACACATTCGTAGACAACGAAAGTGAGGGAATATTGCAAAGAAAACGGAGAGTTCCAATTAGCATGAGTTACTTTGAAGCAGTCCCATTATTATATATGTGCTTTCGATACAATTTATACAGATGCCAAGAGATATGAGACAGAATCGGTACGTCATGCCACTGAAATAAATAAAATAATGTTAAGAAAAATTCGCCACGTCGTAATTAGAAACTTAACACCACATTACAGTAGTTCTAAAGTTAAAATTAGCTTGGGCAAATTCATTAAATTTATACTACGAATGGGCGAATTTTACATCGGTGATTTTTAACTTGTCCAGAACAGTGATGAAACGGTGATGATATCGAGATAGTCCAAATATTTGTCACCTTTCCTGTATGATCTGGTTACTTGCGAATAACTATTTGAGCAAGGATGAGTTACCATTGGTTATGCCTTTGTAGATATCCCACACTATCTCTTGTCCTTTCTATCATTATTATAATTATTTTTCTCATCGTTTCTGTATTTGCTGTCGCACCTGTCACGGGTGTATCAAATAAATAAATAAATAAATCTCACGCATCTAGATGATGAGATTACATGTGACAACGTATCACTTTCGAAATGTACAACGTGACAAAACGCTAAGGCTAGATAAGAGTTTCTTCGGTCTATTATAGTGTCTTCCTGTCTACTTTAAAATTTCCATCAGAAACGTTTCTCTATATTAGACGTCTGCAAATCTAAGAAATGTGCAAATCTCAGATCAAATAGATTAAATTTTCAATGCAGCGCACAACTGTTTTGCAAGACACAATCTCTTGTCAAACATATGATTGGTGAAAAGGAACGGGAGTGAGAAGGGAGGTGAAACTGTTCAGCGCATTGCAAACAGATTCATTCTTGTCGTTTGAGGAAGGAGGAAAGGGAGCGGAAGTCGTACAAGATAATTGAGAATGAGAATAGGATTTGTAAAAAAGCAATGATAACAGTGTAAACGTCACTGGACAGGATGAGAACCGACTGGATAAGAACGAATTGCGTACTTTGTCTATTTATTAGCGCTTGTATCTCATATGTAAATAGTTTTCATACAGTCGGCCCTTATCCGACGGTTCTCATCTGAATCATAAACACAGTATCCTCAGGGGGCGAAAATGTAGTAGAATGAGAATATGAAAGGATGCGTGGAACGAATTATTCTTATTATTCTGTGGCTAAACAATTTTAATTGCATGACATACTTTCTTCGTATTTGTGATATACTGCGAGGAAACAAAAAATACGGAAAAAAACCGAACATCCTGCGTGAACAATCCCATTCGTCACTGTTAAGAACCATGCAGTGCTGCATGATTTTTCCGAATTCATTTTGAACAACTTTATCGGCTGGTTAGTTGTGTTGTCTCAGCTGGGTTTAAATGAGGTTTCTCCATTGCTTGTGGATCTGATTCCATCATATTATACTCCACCTACCTAAGTAACCTCTTGTGGCCCACGCACGACATATAAAACTCTTTCCCGACGGTTGTCATGTTCTGGAAAAAAAGTTTTTTGTGAAATTTCGTATAATACTACAGATGAAAAAAAAGTTGAAGATCGCCATAGACGCCACTTGTAACTGCGCAAATCCCTGTGTACTTAAAATTTTATATTCGTAATGTAATACTGTGACTGCTCTGGCACAGTCCTTTTCGCTTCTTCTTATTTTATCGCTCGTATTTTCGATGATTTTCTTTTAACTCTATCATTAAATTGAAAATATTATATTATATATTTATTATTATAAATATTTATTATTATAGCATGAAAGATTGCGTGCACATTTAACAAATTGCTAGCCGATGTGCTTGCATGAAATATCCTCCTCTTCATAAGTGAAAATATTTTCCGTATACAATTAGCTCGAGTATCGAAATAATTTATTCGAATGTGGAGAAATCATCTACGAAAATGAGGAAGACACAGGATCACGAGTGCAGTATACATGGCAGGAATACTGAAATGAAAAATTCCGGAAATTTCAATGAAAAAAACATATAAAACCTTTGATATTTCGTTTGATCATTATTGTCTTTCCTTCCTTCCGATCCTTCCTTCCGATCCTTCCGATTATCTCGACGATCGAAATCGATGTCAGCTTGCATTCTATAAAAAAATCCCTATTGGATTTGCATCCAGTAAAAAAAAATGAACTGAAGATGACACTTTTTAATTTCCCTCGGTGCCCAAGAGTTCTCTTGATTTTGAAAACCAAAAGACCGCTTAACGAAGAAACTCTCTCAAATAGATTACTAGTATCTCTCTCTCTCTCTATCTCTCTCTCTCCCTCTTTCCCTCTCACTCTGTCTCTTTTAAGAAAAGAAAAAAAACAGATAATGTTGGCAATGCGGAGCGTTTAATTGGGAATTCAAAGTTACCTTTTTTTAAATTTAACTTTTTTATCTAATCTCTCTCTCGTTAGTCTGTCTTAAAAGCACCAGCTAATTTAAAATTCTCCACTGTGGCAATCTTATTTAGCTTTCTTTTTTGCAAGAGAACGTTGCCAGAGGGAACAGCAAACTTATCCTTTCCATGATTCCCTTGTAAGGAAGAACAAATTAAATTCTCACCCTGTATTGTCATCTTCACTTTTTCCACTATCTTCTGCATCTTCTTCGGGCAGCTTTGTTGTTGTTGTTCTGAAAACAAAATACAATAGTTCATTGGTCGCCA
This sequence comes from Parapristionchus giblindavisi, assembly GCA_943737045.1. Taxonomy (NCBI): domain Eukaryota; kingdom Metazoa; phylum Nematoda; class Chromadorea; order Rhabditida; family Diplogasteridae; genus Parapristionchus; species Parapristionchus giblindavisi. The sequence continues at coordinate 872,985 of CALSFV010000204.1, forward strand.
TTGACAATATTTTCCGATTCCCAAAATTATCCCGAGTGCCACTTTCAAGGCACACCCTAAATAATTTGCAACTCTCACTTATGGCGGTGACCTCTCGCTTGCTTTGTCTTCGAGAGACCCTTGACACGGCATAGAACTTCAAATTAGCGGTGTCCCCTTCAAACTTTCCTACATTGCCTCGGTAGAAGTAGAAGTAGTGGGCGCTTCGGTTGGCACTTCAACTCCATCGCAGAAGTATTTCATCATGTCATAACCATCATAAAGAAAAAAGAACGGAGAAGGTCCATTATCGCACAGCATCGAGCGTAGATTGTTGCAAGCCGGTCTTCAATGAAATTGTACACAAGTTTGCAAATTCAAAGTTTTAGTATTTTTGGTTACAGTATTTTTTAAAAATTTATATTGCAATATTGTTTCAATTATTGTTTTTTTTTTCAATTCATTCAATATTCTTCACTTTAAACACTTCAAACGGATACACCCCGAGCGAATTTTCCTCTGGCAACACTCTCTCGTGAACAAAGAAAGCCAGAGAACCAAAGCGGGAGAGTTTTAAATCAGCTCGAGGAGTGTCTTTAAAATGTCGTTGACAAGAACCTTTTTTAAATACAAAAATATTATTCTTTTTATATAAAAAAAGTCCAGAAAATAAAAAAAAAAGAAAAATGTGGAGAATTATCTCTGCTTTACTTTTCTTTTCGAAACTTTTGAACAAAGGATTCGAATAACCTGTAGCATTCACAATCAAGAAGAGCTGAGCAATTGATCATTCGGTCAATATCTTTCTGAACATAGCTTCTTTAGCTTCGGGATCATTCATCAGATTATATCATCTTTTTATGCATGAAACTTGGCAAATCGTGTACTGGCAAACGTGACGTCACGACCGTAGGCAGAGGCATTTGCCAAAATCCTTCACCTCACGTTTGTCAACTAATGGTTCGCCATCGTTCATATCTCCTATGAGCTCACCGTCTTTGGCCTGCACCCGAGATAGATTCCCTCATCTCTCTGTTCCATGTAGCAAGCACCTTTGCAGTCCACTTCGCGGGATTGATTGAGGTGCTCATTGTCAGACAAATCTCGCAAGAGTTCCACAATTTGAAGTGACTTCTCTCGGTTGTTTACTGCATTGCTCTTGTCGGGGAAGTCCTTTTTGAACCAGCCATGAAGGCACTTCTTCTCCCTGAAAAGAGGGATGGTCAGTCAAATTCATTATTTGCTTAAAATTTTATGATTCATATTTTGGTGTTTATTTTTTATTGTTGTACTTGTCGTACATCAGCTGGACAATACATACATGTTGATGTGTTTACGATAAAAGAATAGTGATTACCTGGCACTGGTCTCAACTGCAGGCCGACCGTCGCAGTAATCTTGAACCTTATCCCGTCAATACACTGCGTTAAGTATACTTTTATACTTTTATACTAACAAGGGTAGCACGAGGGGCGACAGAAACTATTCTGCCCACACGTGCGACAAGCGCTGATGGGAGACGGCCCAAATTGGATTCAAAAGTTGCCCACGGGACCTACCAATCGAATTTTTTTAACGCATGCGCAGTTAAAATAACACGAGAATTGGCAAGGTGGGCAACTTTTTAAACCCCATTTGGTCGTCTTTCCCTGAAATCTAGCCACTCATATGGGTCGCTTTCAGAATCGTTTCCGTCGCCTCTACTATTTCCATTGCAAGTGCCAGTACCATTGGAGAAATTGGCACACATAGACGTTGCAAGATTGTTGCAGTCACTGAAGTTGAAATTATTTCTAACAAAAGATGGGAGAGAAAATTTGTTACGCATCTGACTACATTTCAATAAAATGTGGGTTATGTGAGAACAGTAAAATAAGTGGCTGAAGAGCGTGCAGTTTTCCTTCGCTTACTCAGTTTGGCATAGAGCGAAGTTGGGTAAGGAAGAATCCAACTCCTTCTCTTCTTCAATCAAGGTATCCTGTGAAATACGATCATCCGCAGCGCTTCTTTTCGTGTAATTTTTTTTTGTTCTTGGCTACATATGATTTCACCAATTAATTTTAAAATCTTCCTTTTTCAAAATTTTCTGTTTGGCCACAATTGGTACATTTATTTTCTAATCCACGAATAGAGTTTCGACTAACCTCACAGTCTGCATGATATTCCGTTTCGTTGTGCCACGAATAACAAGAAAGTAGGCATTCAGTACTCTCTGCTGAGTTGAACTTGCGAGCTCTCGCTAGGTCATAATTCATCTTGTTTTCTCTTTCTCTTATTTTATCATCTCGGGCCATACTCCAGGTAAAGTCGAGCGAGTCAATATTGAAATGAACTTTCTTGCATTTTCTAAAGTAATAATCATGTGTTTAGAAAGAGTTACTATCTGTCGGATATAATAATTAGTTAAAATAGTTTTTAAAATAAAATTAGGCGACAATTTCGAAATTCGGTAGTTCGATCTTTTCTGATTAACATTATATTATGCTAGAGTGTCGAGTATGAAAGCACTTGTTTATTCCGCCGAAAATGTCTAGTGAATTGTACGATATCTGGACTCAAACTATAGACGCGTAGATTTTGCACCTTCTAGCATAGTTTCACAAAAGTGAACAATAAAACGGAAGCTGAGCAATATGGTCACCAATGTTTGGGATTATTTTAGCAACTAACAAAGCTAATTGAATCCATATTAAAGGGACGGTATCCCTTGGAGAATTACATGTTCAAAGTCGCGTTTGATAGGAAAGTGGTATACCTATTCATGATATCTTTGTATTCACTGGTTGTATTATGAGGCAGATCAGATGTCAGTCTATTCCTTATGCCACTCAACTATCGATTTGCCAAAATCGATTGGATAGAAGACCACTCGCTTCCTATCCAGTTTATCTTTTCTCTTTCATTATGTTTTGACGCTGCCCCGACGCAGATATCAATGGCCATTTTCAAAAAAAACTACCGTATTATACCGTACCGTAGTTCGTCAATTCGTGGTGGGACAAAAGTTCACGTTCAAAAATTTTCGGCATTTCAATCAATATTTTTCTCCCTTTAAACCAAGGACAGATCGAGTGTCGGGATAGCTAACAATAAAGGATCTGTGCATTTTGCTTCATCCCGTCATCCTAATGAAATATCGATAATTCAAAACTGTGCTTTCAAATATACGGGACACTCTGATATTATTACCTGGGAGTATCATTTGGAATTTGAAGATCGCCACAAACAGTCTTTGTTACTGTGCGGGGATGGAGGAGGTTTCGGGAATCGAAGACGCCTCGTGAGCACATGTTGTTCCAGAGATTATTGCACGGAGTATCCACCCTAAAATTAAAAGGCACTACTTCAGAATAGGGTCTGTCTGGAAATAATAGTATAATTGCCTAATATAAACATCATTTCTCTTGTGTTTATTTCATTTTTCATGTCCTTTTGGACTTGCCCGGTGTTCTGGTACCCTATTCTGAAGTAGTGCCAATTAAAAATATATATAATTTAAAGAACCCTTGAGATTGCATGACGGACTCCCGCAGCGATTTAACATGGGGTTCATTGTTTATATTGTTTGGAATTTAGCGTGATCGACAATGGGAAATTAAGAGAGCCAAGTGAGCAATTCGGATATGCACTCTCTAAATGTTGTACTAAAAGTTGTACTTTCAATACTCATATCAAGCTTCAAACATATTATGAATCAATATCAAATATGTCTCTCGGTTCGTGTAATGAACCTCTATCGTTCTTCCGAACAGTTGAGATGAATCCTGCTAATTGTAAAGTTAACTTCTCATCTCTGTTTTTTAAAACTAATTTCCAATGCAGTGATATTTTGCATAATTAGCGTGAAGAAATCTTACAACAATAATATCCCTTCTATATTCCATGCTCTCCACACTGCGTTTAATGCATAATAATTTCATAATAATGCAATCAGTATCGTTCCTCACCAATAATCGCTGCATTGAAAATACGGAAAAGTAGAGCTAGACTTTTGAAATGCCGGTAAGCTCCTTCGATCCTGCAATTTTTCCTGCTGATGTGGAGAATATTTAATAGTAAACTCGCCCCTTCCCGGTGACATCCAAAATAAAGTCCACTCTCCTCCAGTTCTGTGTAGCAAATACCCGTACAGTGAACTTCGCGCGACGCGTTGACGTAGAGCGCAGCTTCTAGGTACAGTCGACCGAGTGCTAGCGATCGCGAGAGATCACTGACGCCAGACCTATCACCAGAACGCAACTTCTCAAAGTGACCATGTTTGCACCAGATTTCACTGAAATTACCGAAATATGTTCGCTTACTACAGTGCCGTGCTAATTGTAGGGACTTCTCTATATCAAGACGACAAATTTTTCATAAAATAAACTTTTTCCATTGACTTTTAAATTGGTTCATTTTCTTAATTAGGTTGGTGCGAAACATTTATGAGCCCTCCCGCCCTTTATAAGGGTAAACCTCCGTTCCCTCTTCTCTCTGATCTCTTCGCGCTCTCTCTAAGCATAGAAGAGGCATTGGGCGAAGAGGCTGGGTACTCTTGCACCAGATAAACATGTGTATGTTTTATGATCAATATAACGCTAACTTCTCATCTCTGTTGATATTGCGTCGGCCATGACAAATTGATTTATCGTAGCGATCGTTTGCATATGCTGAAAGTTCACATTCATTCATTTGCCAAAGATCAATGAATAACCTTTCGAGATGTTGGCACATATAGCAACAGCCAGATTGTTGCAATCGCTGCAAGTACAACTCGTCGTTTGTTTAAATTTAAAAAAAATTAAAGAGTGTTTTTGTTCAACTTGCTGGAAAGTCAACCGATATTTGCCCTTTCTAATTCGCTAATTACCCTTTCTGCTAAATCAATAATTGATTACAATATTTAAATATATTCTAAACGGATTATTTGCTGGGTTACACGATGTCGACAAATACATCTATTGTAGTATTATATTGGTGAGTGAACATGCTCACTCACTCTTGATCACAGATAACAAGGTTAGGAGCATTAGGTTCATCCAAACTTTCCTATAAATAGAACAAGTAAAGATCCTCTAAACCCGCTCAAAAATCCCTTATCTACAAGGGAATTATTCCAAAGCCTTTACGAAATTGTTCCCGAACATTACGGAAGATATGTCCGACCCAGAACATCGGACCAGTCAAAATGGATACGAAAAATGAAATAAACACGAAGGGTATTTTGCACTACACTTTTATACTAGGACTGGTTGCTTTTGGACTGAGCTCGGAATTAGTGCCAACACATTAAAAGTAACATACGGAACAAGAAGCACTGTATGTTTTCTCATCGTACCAGGAGAAGCAGGATTCATCGCAGTCAATGCTGTCCGCGTCGTTATATTGGAGAGCTTTGGCCAGTTCAAGATTCAGCGCATTTCCTCGTTGTCGGTCTGAGTCCGATGACTCGCGGCTCAATACATAATCGAGCGTTTCGACATTGAGATGACGATTCTTGCACTGACTGGAAATGATCATATGATCATCATGGCCGTTTCAATAATATTTATGCGTTTCGAGATTAGAAAAGAACGCATACAATGCGCGAATGAGACGAGAAGATCGAAACGATGTAAATGGTAGTTGGTAAACAAATAAAACGTAGGTATTGTATCAAATATTGAGCACTGTATGTCGGGTGAGCTTACCGTAAAGAAGTGACCACAGGAAAAAGAAGCAAGGGGATGAACAGATTCATAGACGACCCACCGCAAATGGAATATAAATGATAATGAAATGAACGATAAGTTCTTTGTTGATAATGAAATATGTCAATTTATAACGAAATTATGACGAACATAGTGAAAATGTCAAGCTTTGACGAACGTAGTGTAAATATCATGCAATAATACGAATCATGAAACAATATTTGTGAATACTCGTTTATTCGCCTCAAAGCAATCACCCGTAGAACTTGACAAAAAATTAGGTGAAGATCATACAAAATTAATTCGTGCACGCATAAATATGACACATAAAAATAACACTTTGATCTTTAATCATTGATCTTTGGTCTTTGATCTTTGATCTTTGATCTTTGATCTTTGATCTTTAATCATTGATCTTTGGTATTTAATCTTTCTTCGCTACACGTCCGCAATCGATAGATTCGATTTCACCGTGTTGCTCCTCACACACGTTGATATTATTGATTTTCTCTTCTCGTCTATCGATGATTCCCCGAATCGATCGGCGTGAATGTCGATGCCTGATTACAGTAATCAGGATTTATTATCATGTTGGTTCACCTTTTTTACGTATCATTATTCATGATTATTATAAAATATTGATTATTTTTTGTACCTATTCACATAGTTTTGCATATAAAAGATTTGGAAAGGACACCAAAGCTAATTTTCCTTCCCGAATTGACAATCTCTCGCAGACAAAAAAGCGAGAGAGCACTGCCAGAGTGGAGAGTTTCAAATTAGCTTGGGGAGCGCCGATAATTGTATTGTAATATGCGAATTGCGCTTCATGATGTATGTATGCACATACTCTGGTATTTTCAAACTAGTAGTTTACTTACGTTACGTCACAGACTAGCAGTTTACTGTTACTCTACTACTAATGAAAGAACATTTGACCAAATGCATTACCGTATTATACACCACTTCTAGTAAACTTAAGTTTAATTAGCCGTAGAATTTCAAGTGTACGGCTAGTGGGAAATATAAGTAAACTACTAGTTTGAAAATAACAGAGTATGTTAAATGTGGTTGTATTTACTAATGCATAAGTTAAATCAATATTCTCACCGACACATGCAAACAAAGAGGATATTTGATGCCAGAATATCCGTCGATAATCAATGCTGCGAACGAAGAAAATGTAGAATGTCGCCGAATAACTCATCATCGCAGGAAATATCTGTAATTAATCAGTTACCTTACATCAGAAAAAAAACACTTAAAGGCAAATCCCGAGCTAATTTGAAACTTTGTCCACGAGAGAGCGTTGTTCGATTCCCGTTTGCATTTTTAAATACATTTGTCTTTCATGTTTGATATTGCGCGCGTTCCCTGATAGTGATGATTTCTTGGGGTAATAACTAGCTTTGAGCTCGGATTACGGTATTCCAGTGCACCTATAATTTTTGTTTTTGGATTCAGGGAAATGTGATCTATAGTTCTGTCCGGCCAGTTTAGTCACGAAAAAACTCGTGGGTCCCCTTCTATAGCACATACCATATACGCATCTGTGCGTTCGATCACAACGGCAGAACTATTAACCCAGTAGACAAAATTGACTGCGAAAAGGAAGATCAATCTGAAATCGAAGACCATTTTGAAATGTATCTGACCGCGTACACCTCGAAAGGTCGAATTGCCAAAGATATCGGAATGGTTCGAATAAATAATTTGAAAAGGTAATAAATGATTTGTCACTTGGAAAAAATAAAGAGAATAATCAGCACAGTGATACTTCTCATCGCTCGGTGTTCCATGTCGTAAGATTTTTTCAGCTGAAGTTCGGAATGCTTCTGAAAAAAATAGTTTTATGAACCAATATGTACAGTCCCGCACGATCGCCCTCCCTAAAGGCGGGCCGCCGCGACGTGATGATTTTGCTACCGTACTCCCTGCAAATTTGAATTTCCCGCACTTTTCCTTGACCCTGCGAAATCGATTTTCCCGAACAAGTTTTTGGGCGCTTTCTGCGGATTTTCTTTTGTATTTTTTCGTGTATTTTGCGAAAAAACCGTTCTAAAACACATTTGCTAGAAAATCGTTTTCGCAAGGTCAGCACCCTGTCAGGCATGATCCTTCAATAACTCTGTCCAAAGTTAACCAATTTTATTCGTTTCAACGGTGATCATAATCTTATCTGATGATGCAATGACCACAGCTAATGAAATATTTGAAAAGTGTTTTAGAAGGATGCGACATGAGGCGACATGAATCATGTCGCGGCGGCCCTCCTTTAGGGAGGGCGATCGTGCGGGACTGTATATGCAGAACTATGCGATGCAATCGACGTGTGAATTCGCTAGAGTGAAGTTATCCTATTTGTTCAAACGTTTGTCCGAAGGACCCATTTGGCACTATTTGTACTTTTTTTATCATAAATAATATATGCACTGAACGGCGTTCGTTTCCAAATAAAAAGGATTTTTTAAAAGTAAGTTTAGGGTTTCGGGTTAATAAACCATAGTTACCCCGACTGATCGTTGGTCCGATTATACGATTTTCGTCATTTATCACAATTCTCATATTACTCTATCGCTGGCTCCGTCCACTTTTGGGGCGATCAGGGAATCTACAGTTGCGCCAAAACTTATATCGAAACACACCTTAGCTTGTTTACAATTGTAGTAGATTGTGAAAACTGCTGCTGCATATGTGATGATTGTTATGACGTTGAAAGCCAAACCAGTACAATTCCTGAATAAAAAAGAACATTTTTTATTAGTAATATTGTTATTAAAATTATTATTAATGTACCAATAACGTCTAACAGGAGTTGGCAAACTGAATGGAGGCTGGCACAAATGGATTGTGCTTCCGTCAGTGAAAATGCCGCCTAACACGATAACTGACGAAGCATATACTACAACTGGTGTGAGAAGAGCGCCGACATAGTTCTTCTTTGAGTACGAACGATGGCTAAAACAAGTATATGGTGAAATAAGATCGATTTATGCCAGTTTTATATTTATTTATAGTTTTTATTTATTACAACTTGATAAATGCACTGGCCACACTCTCGCGCTTGCTTTGCTTGCGAGAGAGTATTTTCTAATGCGGTGAGAAAAAATTGTCTTGTGATACGTCTTTAACATGTGTATGATAAGTGCTAAGTATATCAGGGCTGTGCATTTTACGTTTTACGATTTTACGAATTTTACAATTTTACGGCTTTTTTCGTAAAATTTTTACGTCGAAAATATTACGAAAAGTTAAAAATTTAACGAGACGGAAAAATGGCTAATGATCTGAATAATTGGTGAAATTATTTTCAAAAATGGCTGAAAATCCATCTTTGGGGATATGTTGTAGTATGTACATAATTTAATTAAAGTTTTTTGCTGTCCCTTGCATAAGAGAGTCGTTAGATATACGTAAGAAGATTCGCGCGTTTCATATCTTTTATCAAAAAATATATTTGGGACCATTTCTTACAATTTTGACGTGAAAAAAATTTACGAAAATTTAACGAATTTTACGAATTTTACGAGAAAAAAAGTCGTAAAATTACGTTTTACGAAAATTTTACGAAAAACATTTTACGCACAGCCCTGAAGTATATGGTGAAATAAGATCGATTATTCATTGTTAGCAACTTTTTAAAGATGTGTATTATAAGTGCGTAATGTATATCGACATAATCGTGAAAAATTCGAGCAAATTTTCGCATGCTATAACTACAAACTCTGAAGAATAAAAATCGTAGTCAGCATACCGTAATGGAAAGGCGATCGATATGAGAAGATCAATGGAGAACATTGCCATCAGTGACTCTTGTATGCAGTGCATAAAGAGATAGGGAGATAATACAATGAAACATGTGCTCCTAAAATTTATATTCGATTTTCAAAAAAATATACGATTTGTAAAAATAAAATTTATATTCGAAATCAAAGGTGGAGTCCCTCGACATTTTCGTGAATAAACTATGAAGACAGGATGGTGGCAAAATATTTATAATACTAGCTAATCGTGGTGAAACCCTAGACATTTGAATGGGTTAATTGGCTCAATAGTATAATTTTACTAATAGAAATTGAGAAAAAAACATACCTTATGATATTCACTTTCAAAATACCGTACACCATTCCCACGAGTTCGTACGCTAGGCAAATCGATTGTGCCGAGACAAGGATTGTTACGAGTATTCCTAAATGTTTGTGTTTTGCGGTTATCCGGGGAATAGTGAGGGGAGCGGACGGTTACAAGACTTCATGTGAGAAATTGAGGAACATGTATTCTAAATTTCTTCCCATTTCGATAGACACAACAAAAGAAGTCGCGAAAAAAATGCCATTGCGGTCTTTTTGAGCGCAAATGTGCATGGTTACTCTGGTATTTTGCCACTTAAAGTCTACTTAAACTACGTCACAGACTTTAAGTAGACTTTAAGTAAACTTTAAGTGAAAGAACATTTGACGAAATGCATTACAGTATACCACACCACTTTAAGTAGACTTACGTCTCACTTTAAGTTTACTTAAAGTCTACTTAAAGTGGGAAAGTTTAAGTAGACTTTAAGTGGCAAAATACCAGAGTAATGCCATTGGGAAGGCGATACCTCTGGCAAGTTTAACACTCCTTCTATTCCGATTTCTTCAATGCACTTACCGTATTTCGTTCGAAGATCCTTCAATCGATAATGTGCATAGAGCACATTTAAATTACCAAATTGCCCGAAAATATTGAATATAACAACACCGCTCCAAATGATGTATTCATCCGTACTAGATATTGTCATCTGCGAACAGTGGAATTACACGATGCCACGGAGATGATAATGTGATTATTATAGATGAAAATTATTTATTTATTTATTTATTCCATAAAAGAGGTGTGATGGATGTTCATTTTCGTTTGGTGCTGAATGGAAAGGAGGCATTACGAATTCTGAGGGATTATATGCACGCCATGAACACTCTCCGCTCTGGCTACGCTTTCGTAAATAAAGAAAACGACGGAGCTTTGCCAGATCAGAGAGTTTCAAATTAGCTCAGGGTGCGTTTTTAATAGCGAATGAGCGAAACGATTGAGATCAAATGATCTTGGTATGATAATAATAATAACAATATTCAATTACTTGTTCTTCAAATGCTGTCACATATTTTTTGATCTATGAAAAATTAAATTTAAAAAAAATTTAATTAAATTAAATTTATTTTTAAGAGATTTTTCAAAACATTCCGTGGAGTTACTATTAGTGACATTAGTGACGATCGAACAGGCATGGAATTCTGACTGAATATCCGCTGAGAAAAGCTGCCAAGTGTTTATAGGCCACGAGGTCAGAAAGAGAAAATTGTAAATCAGAGGGCGTGCTAGGTGACCACAATGGTCAACTAAAAGTACATAGGAAAATGAGGACGGATGAACTTTTGTAGTTCCTTGTGAGTTCGTTCCTACCTCGCACCAACAACTTTTGCTGGATTTTTACAAGATCACAGATCAATTTATTGATCGATAGAATACTTCTGCGCTTTGCCAGCCAGTAGGAAGGCAAGTACACAAGTACATTTTATACGGACAATAAGAGACAGAGCCAGACGGAAAGTCATTTAAATTCATTTCTCGTCTGTCTGCCACTAACTCTTCCCATACTTCCGTCTCTCGCCCTGTCCCTTTACTTCATTTACAATCGTCGTGCAAAGAGATGATATTGAGAGGGAAAAGGATCTTTTTTTTTCTGGAAGTGAAAAGGGACATTTTCAGATGGGAATTGGCACGGCGGGTGTACGATTGAGATGGTCAAAAACCTCCGATTCATAACAGAAAATCAATCAATGAAATTAAACAGATAATATTTTCGCTGAAGAATTATTGACAAAGGTAGCAACAATATGTATAAATATTACGGTAGCATATTAAAGGTAAAATATTATATTACGGTGGACAAAGGTGGTAACAATATTCGTCCCAAAGCAGGATGCGCGGCTGGTTACTACTAAATTACCGTCATTTAGAGATGTAAAGTGCAATGAATGTGAAATTCTATCCTATCATAGCATTTTTTATTGTATATGATTTTTTGCTCGCGGTTTACTGGGTCAACCGGAGAATTTCATGATTGTGGTTTACCTTTAAAGGTGGAGTACGAACAATATTTTCGTGAACAAACTATAAAAAAAACAGAAATATAGCAAAAGTATTTCTACATACCACACATAAATTATTTAATGCTAATATAGCTTATTGATGACAAGAATCAAGAATGAATCCATGCTTGATGTACAGGCAAAGGCGCGAAATTTTGAGAATAGGAAAGTTCAGCAATAGGTTTCGAACCTGCGACGTTACGCTTACAAGGGAACCACAAATGTCGCGGACACTCAGTGCTAAATTCGTTGACACAGGTCGACTAGGACCCCCCAGGGGGTCACAGAACTGTTTTGAAATTTCCGCATATTTGCTTCTTTGGTACCGAAAATCGATTATGAAAATGTGATGGAAATTTGGGCGCGAGCCCCGTGAAATAGTGTCAAACACTCAAAGAACACAGTCTGTGTCCTCCGTAGCCAAGTGGTTAGAGTGCGGGATTAGCTTTTGGAATGTCGTGGGTTCGAATCCCCCCTTGTACAATTTCTTTTGCTGTATTTTTCTTTGCTTTCCAACATGCAGTTTCAAAGTCAAACTTTATCTTCAACGACAACGATTGGTGGGCATCGTGCCTGAAACAGGATCCATGGACGCTATACGGTAGAATTGACGGATTTCGGTATAAGTGGTGAATACGATAGCTTTTGTTGCGTAGATCGGATACGGTAGCATGGATAGGATACAGTAGTATAGAACTGGAAGGGCCGGTACCTGTCTTGCCGTAGTAGGTGAGCGCCTCGATGTCCTTGGCGCACTTGATCCACCTGAACTCCCTGCTCATGACTGCTAGACTCTTGCATCCTTCTCCTTTGTTGTTCCTCTTCCTCTTGCCCGAGCGATAGAAGGTGTATGCTTCGTCCATCTGGGAAATACATGTCGTGAGGGAGAATAAAAACAATCAATCGCAAACAATAAAATACTCACCATCGCCTTTGTCCACAGATGCCGTTGGTTCTTCGGTAGAGCACTCGGTTCATCGAAGTCTAACTCCACATCACTTCTCCCGTGTCTTCCTTGACCGTCTCCACCTTTTCACGCACCGTCAACTCTCCCGCCTCCGCTCCACGAAGCATCATAACGATGCGATCAACCCACCTCATTTCCGACGCTTTGAGGGAGTCACGAGTGAAATGGGAGGAGAGGGAGGGGTCGAAGGTGAGGGCGATCTGGACAGAAACAGAATTGGCAGACACTGGGTCATAGTCGAACTCCATTCGAGAAGGGAAAAAATCCGTCAATTCTACCGTATAGCGTCCATTGATCCTGTTTCAGGCACGATGCCCACCAATCGTTGTTGTTGAAGATGAAGTTTGACTTTGAAACTGCATGTTGGAAAGCAAAGAAAAAATACAGCAAAAGAAATTGTACAAGGGGGGATTCGAACCCACGACATTCCAAAAGCTAATCCCGCACTTTAACCACTTGGCTACGGAGGACACAGACTGTGTTCTTTGAGTGTTTGACACTATTTCACGGGGCTCGCGCCCAAATTTCCATCACATTTTCATAATCGATTTTCGGTACCAAAGAAGCAAATATGCGGAAATTTCAAAACAGTTCTGTGACCCCCTGGGGGGTCCTAGTCGACATGTGTCAACGAATTTAGCACTGAGTGTCCGCGACATTTGTGGTTCCCTTGTTACTAGTGAGCACTTTTACCATTGCGCTACATGATTGATGAATGGTCGTGCTAATTTCTTGCATATCGCTTGTCCGTTGCATAACATACATATATGCTATGCATTTGAATAGACATTCGCGAGCCTCCATCTTTAAGTATCCTTTATTGCATAAACTAGATAAGATAACGTTAGTTAAGTTTCACTACGTGAATAACAGCTCTTTTGCGATCGCAATATGATTCGTTCTGCTACTCTTTTTCGTAATTGAAAAAACATGTCTATATACAGCATTATAAACACGGTGAGTTCAAATTATAATAGTACAACTTACTTCGAAGTAGAGTCATCATTATATATGTGCAAAAATGAGCGTTTTGAGAACGACTTTTCTGTACTTTTGCACTGTCGGCCAATATATAATGCAAATTATGGCGAACTCAGTGAAAATATCAAACTTTTACGAACGTAGTGTAAATATCAAAATATTTGGTCTAACACGAATCATGAAACAATATTTGTGAATACTCGTTTATTCGCATCAAAGCAATCACCCGTAGCACTTGACAAGAAATATAAAATATGTATTACGTGTAGATCATACAAAATTAATTCGTTCACGCATAAATATGACACATAAAAATAACATTTTGATCTTTGATCTTTGATCTTTGGTCTTTAATCTTTCTTCGCTACACGTCGGCAATCGATAGATTCGATTTCACCGTGTTGCTCCTCACGCACGTCGAGATTATTGATTTTCTCTTCTCGTCTATCGATGATTCTCCGAATCGATCGGCGTGCACGTCGATGCCTGATTACAGTAATCGATAATTATCAGAGTCATGTTTGGTTCACCATTTTTCCGTATGATTGTTAACTATGAATGCATGTATAGTAGGGTGGCGAAAATGGCTCATGAATATTCTATGGCCTAAAATGAGTGGCTCGCTCCCGTTGCGATTATTCATTCCAAGTTACAGTTGACCGGTCTCCCCTGCGAATATTCGCTTTTTTGCGAGTCGAAGTGAGTCAAGAAAATTTGGTGAAAGGAGGTCTGAGAAAGCGGTCTGACTCGCACTCGACTCGCTTTTATTTGACTCATTCGCATTGACCTCATCTCTAACAATTCATTCGCAGAGAGAGAGCGGTCGAAAATGCCTTTCCGGTGAATACTCACTCTAGACCGCTAAAGTGGACGAATAATCATGAATCATTTTCGCCACCCTAATGTAGAGGTTATATTTTGTATAAGTATGAAGAATAAAGTCGAAATAGTGGAATGCGAATTGCGCTTCATGGTCAACTGTTTATGTATGATTAATCTATTTTTTCACCGCAAAAAAATTAAATTCTACAGTTTAATTAACATAAAAAAGATTAATTGTTATTTCTTTGCTACCAAACAATAAGAAGTGGCTTCGAATTTTATATAATTCATCACGAAAAAATGGTTCGCTATATATAAGTTATCCTTGCAAAGCGTAAATTTATTATTATAATAAAAATACTGGACAACTTAATTTATGTTTAAATTTATCAAAATTCTAACCGACGCATGCAAATAAAGAAGCGATTTGATGCCAGAATATCCTACGATATTCGATGCTGCGAACGAAGAAAATGTAGAATGTCGCCGAATAACTCATCATTGCAGGAAATATCTGTAATCAATCAGTTACCTTACATCAGAAAAACTTATAACCACATCCCGAGCTAATTTGAAACTCTCCGTTCCTGCAATCATTGCTCTCTCGCTTTCTTTGTCCACGAGAGAGCGTTACCAGAGCGGAGAGTAAACTAGCTCGATGTGCGTTTAAATGACAATTTTCTGCCCGTATTTTGGTTAAAAAAAACAAACGAAACACTATTTTCACGATTATATTTTTTGGTTAAAAAAACAAACCAAACACAATTTTCACGATTATCAGTACGATTTGCAAGTTCCTCTCCATATAAGATATGAAAATGAGTCGAGTTCAGATTTGGATATAAAAACTTATAGGGAATTTCGTTAACACTTACCATATACGCCTCTGTTCGTTCGATCAAAGCCGGAGAACTGCTGACCCAGTAGACAAAATTTACCGCGAAAAGGAAGATCAATCTGAAATCGTAGACCATTTTTCGTAATGCTTCGATGTTTTATCTGGCGGCGTAACACCGCCGAGGAGCTGAATATTACTGCGTACGCTACTTTACCCACAGCGCACAAGACTTACGAAGTATTATATATTTAACACTTTTTGTGTTATTTTTATCTCAAAAAGTGTCAAATATTTTCACAGGTCTTGTATGTTGCGGGTCGCACTTTTCTCTCTGTGAGTGCAAAGTCAATAAAGGTTCGAATAGTAAGTTCACATTAATGAATTATTTGATACCTGAAAAATATGAAGAGAATGATCAGTACAGTGATACTTCTCATCGCTCGTTGTTCCATGTCACAAGATGTTTTCAGCTGAAGTTGGGAATGTTTCTGGAAAAAATTGTATGAAGCAATGAATGCAGTGTAATTGACTTGATTTAGCTAAAGCGTAAAGATCATATTTATTCAAACATTAGTCCGAGGGGCTTACTTGGCACTATTCTTTTTTTTCAAAAATAATGTATGCTCTGAACGGCTCTCGTTCCCTCAAAACGTAATAGTATTTTGTTCGTTTAGCGCTCGTCATAAACGCAATATATTTCTTCAAAACTCATTTTCGCCATATTACAATCCTAATTACGGTACGTACAGTGTTTTGTAGACACGCTGGTGAGCGGATCATGACGATATAGAAATATAATAGTTATATTATGGTTTTTTCTTGTATATGTAGAACGTAGGATATAATTAAATGAACATAATTTAATCTGTTATCCTAACCGATGCTCATCTTGCTGGTTAAAGGGACACCCCAAGCTCATTTGCAACTCTTCGCTCTGATCACACTCTCTCGCTTTCTTTGTCTACGAGAGAGTAATGTCAATGTATAGAGTAAAACTAGCATTGGGTGTGCCTTTTAAATGTTTTCACATTCCAAAGACGTGGCAACATGTGTGCCAACAAGAATTATGCAGGAATTTTCGTAATAATAATGCACAATGTTCTATAGACTGTGAAAGCCAAAACGACCGCTCAACATAGAAACTCTCTCAAATGCAATCGTCTTTCGCTTGTCTCGCTATGGAAACAAAATGGCTTGAACCAGAATACTGTGAATGCAACTTCGGCATACTGTAAAAGGCCAGACCGGGGGCGGAGTAAGGGGATATTTTAATGATTCGATGGACCAATTGTAAGCTAAACTACAAGGACGGATCGCTGGACCAATTAGGATATTTGCATCTGCTCTATCGCTCCGTCTATTTAGGGCGATCTGGGCTTCTGCACATTGCAAAAAGTGTGAAATAAAACAACAGTTGGAAGAATAACAACTATAATGTGTTAAATATAACATAACACAGGTCTTGTGATCTGTGTTTGACTTTGTTTGTACTGAACTGCGCTCATTTTCCTCAAAACGCAATTTTGTTGTGTTCGTTTATAGTTAGCGCTATTCCTAAACGCAATTCAATCTATGAGAACACCAATATCGTACATCGAAAAATCATTGGATCATGATTCATCTGAACCATTCTGAATGGTTCTCGCAGATCAAACGCGATTATGACCGAATGGGGCATTACTAAGCTCTCTCTTTCTTTTAATTAATTTTCATTCAAAAAAAGCTAGTTAGTCCGCGAGAATCGCAATTTGGTATTGTGTTTTTTTACAAAATCATTATTTTTATTTATTAATAAATCGTTCCGATGATATCACAGAACCGGAACCGGGAAATCGGTAGCCCCCAAAATGTTTTCATCGGAACGATTTATTAATAAATAAAAATGATGATTTTATGAGAAAAAAACAAACTAAAAATGCCCCATTCGGCCATAATCGCGCTTGATCTGCTAGAACCATTCAGAATGGTTCAGATGAATCATGATCCAATGATTTTTCGATGTACGATACATGCTTGAACACTATAGGCAAATCTCATAAAGAAGAGGAGGGAGGGGCTAGGAAAATGACGTTACGGGCCCGCAATCTCTCCCCTCGGTCCGAGGCTGCGTATGATTTCACGACCTCACAGTGCGGGCACGCATCCCCCAAATAGCCAACTCTGATGTAGTGCCTTCTATCTGCTATCAAAACTCACCTTAGCCTGTATGCAATTGTAGTAGATTGTGAAAACGGCTGCGGCATATGTGATGATTGTTATGACGTTGAAAACTAAACCAGCACAATTCCTGAAATTTAAAAAAAATGATAACAACATTAGCAATATCATTTATTTTTTAAATTAGCAATATTACTATTAATATTATTATTAATGTACCAATAACGTGTAACAGGAGTTGGCAAACTGAATGGAGGCTGACACAAATGGATTGTGCTCCCGTCGGTGAAAATGCCTCCCAGTAAGATAACTGACGCAGCGTATGCTAGGACTGGAATGAGCAGTGTGCCGATATAGTTCTTCTTTGAGTAGGATCGATGGCTGAATCGAATATAATAATAAATATTTACCGGTTCTTACAATTTACAGGCAAAATCATTGACAGTGGGAGCACTAAAATAGTAAGCAAAGAAAAGAATAGTAACAGTATGTACATATGATGCAATACGACCGATTAGATATTGTTATCAACTTGTCAAGAACTTGTTTTTGCTACTGCTGCGAAATGATCGTGACAAATTTAGGCAACATTTCGCATGCTACAACTACAAACTATGAATCGAAAATTGCCTACCGTAATGGATAGGCGATTGATATGAGCAAATCAATCGAGAACATTGCCATCAGAGACATTTGTATACAGTGCATAAAGAGATAAGGGGATAGTACCATGAAACATGTGCTCCTAAAATTGATTATTTGATTTACAAACGTGAGTTATTTGCGAATGGGAAGGAATGGGATGTCTCAAGAGTGGATAGGGAATTCTCCGAGGAATATAATTCATTGAAATAAATTTTTAAAAAACAGTGAAAACAGTGAATGGGTTGATTGAATCAAAAATATAATTATACTAATAGCAAATTGAAGAAATACCTTATAATGTTTACTTTCGATATACCGTATACCACTCCCACTAATTCGTACGCTAGGCAAATCGATTGGGCCGAGACAAGGATCGTTACGAGTATTCCTAAATTTTTCGATTACAATGGTTTTCATATGTTTTATGATTATCCGTGGAACAGTGGAAGTGGAAGGCAACGGAAGGTTAGCCGAGTTCGAGTGAGAAACTAACAACAAACTTGTAAAGTAAACACGCCAAACCCACTACTTGGGTACGAATAACATTTGGAATACCTCAGTCAAGTCTAAATCTCTCCCAAATCGATTTATTCAATGTCCTCACCGTATTTTGTCCGAAGATTCTTCAATCGATAATGCGCAAAGAGCACATTTAAATTGCCAAATTGCCCGAAAATATTGAATATGACAACACCGCTCCAAATGATGTATTCATCCGTACTGGATATGGTCATCTGCAATCAATTGATAAAATACTATTCGAGGAAGAAGCAATTGTGATTATTATAAATGAAATTGACTATTTATTTATCTGGTTATTTATGTATATAACGACAGCGAGCTCATAAGACAAATTGAATCGGAAGAGATAAGCATCACGACAAGAAAGTTCATTTAAAGGGAGCGTTACCTCTCTCAATGGTCTCTTCATTGCGCGCACTATTTCTCTGTTCTCTAACAACGAGAGAGCGTAGACCGATGAAGAGACTGTTGAGAGAGGATACGCTCCCTTTAAAGGCACACCTCGGGCTCATTTTAACCTCCGCTCTCTCCTAGACAAAGAATGCGAGAGAGCCTTACCATACAATATAGTTTCAAATCAGCTCAGTGTGCGCCTTTAATAGTGAATGCGCGAACCGATTAAGATCAAATGGTCTGGTATAATAAATGGTGAAAGGAAGAGACAAGGAACTTGGGTGAAGAAATCCAATTTGACAGACAAGTGGACAATGATTTAGAGATCAAAAAGGGAATAGTGAAAGCGAAAGCGGTGACCGATTTTATTGTTACAAGTAAATAAACGAGCGGAATGAGAAAATCGAGTAAAATTATATAATATAGAGACTTTATTGATAGATTTTAAGCGCAAAATAGAAACGACTGACTAATGCAATTTGAGGTAGTATTCAAATATACTTGTAAAGTTATTGAAGGCACACGAAGTCCTATGGGTGATCACTGCTAGTCCAGTGATAATTCAAGGCCATGTCCTTAGGACCTAATCTCTTCTTCGGACCTACTTTGCCGGACCAAAAGGGGAATTGGTAGTGATCACTCGGATAAATATACTGGACTATGTATATTATAAGATTTCAGGCGACGATAAATATATTGTCAGGAGTTATCGTGTCTCCTCCATCTTATCTATGTTTGTGATCTTTAACAAAGTTCAATAGATCATGAAAATCATGAATCACCAAGATAGACGGATGATTGGTCAAGTATTATCTACATGGTGGAGTAATAATGTCGACTTTCATTGCTCTATCCTCACCTAGCGATGATATTATCTTTTTTTAAAATTATTATTATTACTTTCAATCAGGAACAGCCAAACGAGGTACTAAAATGTATTTGTCTGATCTCAAAGAGTTTGAAGAGATCAACGAAACAATTAGAGATATGATAAAGACAAGATGTGGAAATGAACAAATTGAAGAAAAAATTTACTTTTCCCAACTCTCACATTTTCGCCCGTGTTGAGCAATACAAGACAATACATTTATCTTATCAATACTATATAAGTGCAGAATAGTGAGGAACAGGTGGAGGGGAATTGCTCGCAATTTCTTATTCTTCCGTCTCTGACAGATTTCTCTAGGTTCAAGAAAACACCAATAATAAGGGGACGTATGGTCAAAATAGTACGAGATACGAGAGACTCAGACGAGAAATGGTATTTGACATTTTAAATGATAAATCATTTCTCGAAGGAGTGTCTGACCTGCCTGTGTGTCTTCCCATTCTCCCCTCTCTCACTCTGTCCCTTTCTGACCTTAACAATCGTAGTTCAAAAAGATGCAATGGAGAAGGAGAAGGAACTTTTAAAGAGTATAGGGACACTTTGCGATGGGAATTGGTCCGGAAACTGTACGATAGAGATTGAGGAAGATTATTGGTTAGATATAGTAGGTAATGCTCGAAAGTTATAAATAAATAATTAACAATAAATAGAAAATAAATAAATGATAATAAATATTGAGTAAATTAAATAATCAAAAAAGGTCTGGTGAAAAAAATACGGAGAAGGCAAAATACGGTCAAGATAATATTCATGAGATATACGGAACTGGTAAACAAGGATAAAGAAAAGGAATAAGGAATACGGATGGAAAAGGATGGAAATAAGGAAGAGCAGGAGGATACTACTGGAAAATAGTAGTCTCTTACAATGATTTAAGGCAATTTGTAGTTATATATCACATGTACATGAAAACCATAAAACGAATTATTAGTTAATTTTATATATATATATATATATATATATATATATATATATATATATATATATATATATATTTACAATTAATGTGCATGCATAATTGCGCATTGTTAAGTATTATTATCTTAAAGAGAGTGTAACCTTTCTCAATGGTTTCTTCATTGTGCATACTATTTCTCTGTTCTCTAACAACTAGAGAGCGTAGAGCGTTGAAGAGACCGTTGACAAAGGTCCTAAGGTGTCCCTAAGGTGGATCTACTCGAACAATCAGGCCCGTGCAGGGAAACGCGAACGTCTACCACTGCGCTACTCTGGTATTTTGCCACTTAAAGTCTACTTAAACTTTCCCACTTTAAGTAGACTTTAAGTAAACTTAAAGTGAGACGTAAGTCTACTTAAAGTGGTGTGGTATACTGTAATGCATTTCGTCAAATGTTCTTTCACTTAAAGTTTACTTAAAGTCTACTTAAAGTCTGTGACGTAGTTTAAGTAGACTTTAAGTGGCAAAATACCAGAGTATGGGATTGATGAGTGGCCGCGTTAACTTCTCACATAACATTCACATAAGAGAGATGTGAAAGATTTACGTGGATATTCGTGGGTAATCATCTAATAAATTCACTAGAATAAAAGCATGTTATGAGCACGGTGTGCAGCTGACAATTCTGATTGAATAAAAGGAGATGAACGAAGAATTGCTAGAGAAAGGACCCTTCTGTAACATTCCAGATGCAGTGGCAAAACTGCCTAGCTAATCTCGAAAAAGAGTGTTTGAATAATAATAATAATAAAATAATTCAATTATATTCTCGAAAAAAAATTTCGTTTTGCAATTTCCTACTATAATGTGTTATCAACCCACTCAATCGATACGCAACGAAAACATGCACTACGTATTTGCGAGTATCGGAGAGAAGCAATTTCGTATCAGACAAAATTAAATAGCGAAATCCGAAATTGATTATTTCCAGAATAATCGCGTAATATTACCAAAGCAATACCAGCTTTTTTTATTTATATTAAGAATATATACGATACAATGGCCGTTACTAAGTGCAAAACCTGGGAATCGTTGCCAATAACTTTTTATCTGTTGTGACAAAATGACAATAATGAGTTATTGCGATACTGGGAAAATAAGAAAGATTCGGAAAAATCACCATCGTAATCACCTGACAAGACAGCAATTTGTTCAGATTCATCGGAAATCCTGTGAATATAACTAAATAGCAGCGGAGAATACAGTTATATTCCATGATATTTTCTTTTTTTAATTATGTCAACGTGAAATAAACGAACGGAATCAATATAAAAAGGTTATCTCGTAAAGAAGAATGAGAAAACTCGAGATGTGTGTGAGCGGTAATGTGTAAAACGCAACACCAAATGAAGTATAGAGGGATAGCTGGTATTCCAAATATGTTCGATCGAAACTGGTAAACAAATATCCCCTGAGGGAAAACACAGTCGTGAGTGGTTCACTGTGTATGCTCATGGTGGTCAAAACATACGCATATATTGGAATAGAGGCGAATATTAAAACCGAAAATCTGCCCGGTCCTACGAAATGGAATCGAAAATAGACTCGGTAGCCTGTTTTTAGTGCAAATCGGGTGCAGTCCAGTCAGAAAGAGTCATCAGAAAGCAGCATTAAAATGAGTGCTCCGAGCTAATCTTACCCTCCGCTCTGGTAAAGCTATCTTGCTTTCATTGTCTGCGATATAGCGGAAGCCAGAGCGGAGATTAAACTTTGGTCGGAGAGTGCCTTTAAAGGCATTTAAAGGAATACCCTTCTTTTACTATCGGTAATTTTCTATGGTAGCCAAAGAAAGTGAGAGAGCTTTGCCAGGGCTTAGAGTTTTAAATTAGATCGCAGCGTGGCCATAAACTTCCACATAAGTTTGCTATTCCTAAAGAAAATTGCAGTGTGTTAGCTTTCGCAGCTAAAGGTATTAGGCGTTAATATAGTTAAGTTATAAGTTATAGTTATAGTTCTGTGAAATATTGTTGTTATCAAATGAGATACTGGAAAAATAGTGCGTTTCAAATTAACTCAAGGTTTGTTTTTAATGGAAGTTAAAATTTTAGAAGAAAAAAGAGCTTAAAGGGAGGACTAATACTAGCCCCACCACATTGTGGAGACTCTCTGCATCACTTTTTGTCTCTCTCTCTCAATATCAGTCTCTCTCTTCCCTCCCTCCTCCCTCCCTCTCTCTCTCTCTCTATCTATCTCTTTCTCTATCTCTTTCTCTCTATCTCTCTTTCTCTTTCCAGCAAGAAAATAACACAGTTAATGTTGACAATACGGATAGTGTAATTGGGAATCCCATGGGACCTTCTTTAAAACTTACCTTTTTCTTATCTAATACGAGCAAAAGTGAAGAAGATTGCAGTACTTTAAGTATACTAAATGTGGGAGCAACGAGTAACTATCACTATTGATAGATAGTGAATTGCGCACAAATTGACCGAAACAAATGCGGGTAAGTGCAGATTCCCGGGATGATCTCGCTCTTTAAAGGGTACAACGAACCACAAGGTCACCGGGGACCAGGAAGTGAAAATGCACGAATCCAAATCTCGAAGATTCAACTTTATTGTCAGTATAAAGCAGAGGGTACGCAAACAAACTGAACGAAAACTTGATACAACATGAATAGAATGGGAAATGTCTGAAAGCTGTTCGAGTGTTAATGAATATTTTAAAGAACACACGGAAAACATTAAGATATGTTCATGGTAAAGCAGCCACTCGGGGCCTTAGCCACCATTCTGTATCCTCAGAAATCGGATTGCATGGTACTAATAAATTATTATTATTATTATTATTATTATGGTTATTATTATTATTCTCGTGTTCGTTCGTCATTCGGGAATTATTCAAGAGTTATCCACGTAAAAGACAAATCACGAAATGTCACTAGTCGATTCCAATTCCTGCATAGTACGAACTGAAATGTATCTTATATTTAAATATTTTTTTAGTACAATCTTTGCATTGAAAACATTAACAATAATCGAATCGTAAACGATAGGACTGTTTCTAAATTAATGAATAAATAATTAAATTTTTTATTAAATTAAAAATATATAATTTTAACCTTTTCTAAAATTCTACAAGCGTAGACGTGGATTGTTTGGGCTTCATTGCCGGGGTGGTAGGTATTTTAAGCGGTTTTGTTGTTCCTTCCGATGACGACGATTCATCGAATCGATCACGCTTTAGTTGAATACCTTTAAAAATACGTTTTTTCCAATTAGGACCAGGGCCGAAACACTGGATCGTTTTAAATTAAACAAGTTTTTTTTTCTTTAAAAAAGTTTTCAACACAACCCATTTCTTAGTCCCTTTCTTTGTTTCTCTATAATTTGTATGACGTAACGAATTGTGATAAAATATACTGATCAATAAAGATTGGCTTTCGTTACTGATTTAAACTCTTCAATTCTCTTGATCATCAATTGATTAAAATGGTCTTAAATTATCATACCGCAGCATGATACCAATGAGCATATTTGGCCCCAGAATATGTGTCTGTATCCAGCGCTTCGAATGAAGAACAAGTAGAATGTGGACGAGTAGCAGGTTATCTCAGAGAATATCTTAACAGTGTTATTGTAGCCAACAGTAAGGGCAGTTACGGGTAAGGAAAAACAGTTACTACGGTGCCGAATTGCAAGCCCAGAATTACGGTAGGATTACTGTACTGAATTAAAGTACCATGTACGCTTGGTATCGCTCGATTTGTTCCTTCGGCCAGCCACTCCAGTTTAGCATATTTATCGTGAAATTGAAGATCAACCTGAAACGAAATAAACTTGATTAGAAATTGTTTTCTGTTTGCGATATACTTCATATAAATGAAAATCATAAGTAATTCCACGAGACTCTTCATTGCTTTTCGTTCCATTTCCCCATTCGTGTCGAACTGAAAATGAAACTGTAAAAATATATAATTTAATTAATTTAAATGGATTTATTTAATAAATTAAAATTAAAATTAATATACTAACTTTACAGTCCCTCCATTTACAATAAATCATGCCGAACGCCGCACCATACTCGCCTAGCACGGTCAAGTTCATAAAGAGTGTTGCAGTGCCCCTGGAAAGCGGAGAAAACTACGCTTCGATCTAACTTCTCATTGATGATTTGTGAGATTTAAAAAAAAAAACTTTCGCATTCGTTGTAATTGTTGATTCGTATAAAACTAAAATAAACAACAAAATTCCCCTCTTTCCGTTCAAATGTCAGCGCTATTATTTATGAAGTGTTAAATTTTCAAAATGTGCGCACGCCGTAACCTCCGCCGTAACATCACCGTAACGTCTCCGTCGGTACGGCGGAGGTTATGGCGTGCACACGTAAGGAAAAAGTAATACCACATTAGAGTAAAAATATGAACTTCTTCGGTTTCGACGATGTCCATGGGGGCGAAATGCTCCCCGAGCTGGCCAGAAACCGAAGATGTGCCAAAAAATATATAACTCGTACCAGTATCGCTTCACAGGCAGCGGTAGACTGATGAAATGCTGACACATCGGGATCTCATCGGTATCTGTTAATATCGCTCCGAGTATGATCACCGATAAACCGTAGATCATTGTCGGCAGAACGAGGATGGTGAGATATTTGTATTTGGACACCGATCGATGGCTGAAAATACGGTAGGTACTTTGAGTACGGTAGGATTAGAGTAAATTAAAATATTGTAATGTATAGTATGGTAGAATTGATTAAAGTAAAAGACAATGTGAATATGGCAAGGAGAGGATACGATAAATAGGCAACATACCGTAGAGGATAAACGATCGATATCAGTAGATCAGTGGATATGGAGGTCATTAGCGCAATGTGAACACAGTGTGAGAATATCGCCGGACATATGATCATAAAGCATCGGCCCCTGAAATATGGTAGAACTGTTGATTGATACTATTAATTGTTATTTATTTATCGTTTCCTGGACGATATTCTATGTATTATATTCATTGAATAAGATGAACAACGATAAAAATACTGTAGTTTTCAGGTTGATACTATTACAAAAGATAGATAGAACAATCGTCCACTTTCCTAATGGGAAACTCCAATCGTCATCTTGATAACTGAGTTTTTTGTCTTATCGTTGTTTACCCATCAAAACAAGAATCAAATCAATAATTGATTAAGGTACCTTATGATGGGATAGCCAGATACTCCATACACCACTCCAACTAACTCATACGATAGGCAAATTGATTGTGTCAGCACAAGCAATGTGACAAGAATACCTGAAATGTGTCTAGCATGGATTTCTACAGTACACCCATTAAAAATTACCGTATTTCGTGTGCATCGGCTTCAATGTATAATGAGCATAGAGAAGATTGAAATTGCCAAATTGGCCAACGATATTGAAAAATATCACCCCGGAGAAGATTATCATTTTGTCGGTTTCAGTGATCATCGAATGCATGATTGTCCTATAAAACAACGATTAAAGTGACACCCGGGCGAATTTGAAACTTTCAGATCTTGCAACGCACTCGCATTTTCTTTGTCTGAGAGAAAGAGCGTTGCCAGAGCGGGGAGTAAAAATATCTAATAGCGGGTAAGTATTTAAAGTTTCAAGATGATTACAACAAACAAAAGAACATACAATATAAGTTATCTACCAATGCAATGCTATTATGTTTTATTTCTAAACAAATTAAAGAGTAGCAGTTGTCCGCAATTATAAATAACTGAATTATAAAAAATGAGATAAAATAAGGGACGAAACAACCTTATCTACGGGAGATCGTCTAAAAATGATCTTTGTTTATGATGTACAGCGACAAAGAAGGCTGAATAGACCGCGTGTCTTGCACCGCATACACACATGACACTACCTACAACAAAAAATAATCACGCTGAGCGAACCTCCTCGGACGAAGAACAGTTATGAATCATTCGTTTTGACTCACAGATCTAGTTTCGAGCCTATTTACATTGTTGGTACCTAATTATTTTTCCTGGCAAAATGAATTCTTCGCGATTGTTTGAGACCTAACTAAGAAACGGTCGATTATCTCGGCTGAACTACATCGTAAATCGCCATTTTAAATCTTTAATTCTTTGTTTCATCATTGTCGGCGATAAAAAGAAACGTTCATGACAATCAAAAATTTGTCGAAAAATGTCCGTCGTAAGGAGAAAACACCTTTTTTTAAAATTCACTAACTCGTTTTACTCTTTTGTTTCCACACATTATTACTAATGCGATCTAATCATCCCCGATGCCGATCTCTGTCTGCGATTCCTTAGCGAATGTTCGCTACACTGTAAACAATTCATTGTATGGGATAATTTTCCCTCGCACAATCCCTCGAATGCGATCGAAGTAGCCAAAATAAACTCATTTATTGAATGACCATGACACAAAGGAAAGGGAGGTTGGTGGGAGAAACAGGATCGGTCAAACGCCGAGTGTTCAAAACATTTAAAGAAGAGTGTCTCTTGCATAATCGTTTCTCTTCCTTCGCGTTGCGAAACACGTGACAAATGTTTACAGAAACATCAAATAACACGATAATTGAGAACATTTTGGTCTATCGTTTGTGTTCTATCTTCACTGCATTGAATGATATAGGTTTTCAAGCATCAATTTTAGAATTAAATAATGTTATTAAAAATAATTAACTATGTGCTTATGAGCAAAATAGAGTTTCAAATCATCATGCAGAAACGATGTTGCACTTCAAATGTGAAAGCTAGATGTGGAAGCTTGATTGGAATTCATGCTAGCACTTAGGGAAAGGCCAGAAGCCAATGATATCTCCGTTTTGCTGCGTTCGTTCATAGACGACACTCTTTGTCGATCTATTTCAGGTTTTATTCCTGTAAGAAAAATGCTTGTCCAATTTTCTTAAAAGCAAATAAATGTCAATTACCCAAGTAAACGAGCATAGAGGAGATATTATTCAAGAATAATTTCCGATATTCAGCGCTTTTAATGAAGAACAGGTAGTAGGTTGACGAATAACAGGCCATTGCACAGAAAATCTGGAAATAACTTTGGTCGAGTCGGAATTTTAAGGAAAACTGTAGAATATTTTTAGGAGTACAGTAGGACTGCGAAACACGGTATATTTATTCTTGGAATACGTTAGATTCCTATACTTTCCATGTAGGATAATTGTAAGGAAAATATGTAATGTTAGGGTATCATTATTTTAGGACTACACAAAGAATACAAAAAATACACCCTATGATGCTATTCGTCCCATCCTCATCTAGCAATTATTGCTTGAAATGATAAATTGATTGATTGACACAAAGAGAAAACATTATTATTGCACAAGACCTGTGGTGTGTTACATTTAAAGCTTTTCGTGTCCTTTTTAGCACATAGCTATTACTTTTTCTGCTGTAGTTTCATTTTACGCTTTTCTCTCTGTGTGTACGGTAGGATTATTGTGATAGGGTTACCGTACAAAGTATGCTTCCATTCTTTCCATCGACTGCTCCGAAAAACCAAGGAAATCGAAAACGTTGCCTAGGACCGTAATAGATAACCTGGAAAGATTTCACTGAGAAACATACAAGGGAACGTTCCCAACTTGTCTTGGCCATATGAGATGGCAATATCATGAATAAAATCAGTTTTCAATGCTGATTACGAATCCGCTTTCATACGTTGCCCAATCGAGCTGAGGTTCGAGAAAATAGATATTGAAATTCGACTAGTTGATTCGAAAATTCACATCTTATCTACCTTATCTACTAAATCACACCAGCAGGTGTTTAGATAGTTGATAGATGAGTTTATTAACGCATAAGGATGGTTTATATAAGAAGAAACACTAATTTCCGAATGAACTAGACGATTTTCAATATCGATTTTCTCGAAGCTCAGCTCGATTGGGCAACGTTTGAAAGCGGATTCGTAATCAGCATCGAAAACTGATTCTATTTATGCATGCTATTGCCATCTTATATGGCCAAGACAAGTTGGGAACGTTCCCTTGTTAGTACAGCTAGTGAGTTTTTTTTTCATTTTCTAAGCTGAATCGCACAACCTAAGGATTTAATAAATATTAACCGTATAAAATACACTTGTTTATTTAGTAGGAGAGGAGCTCTCCACAGCCACAATGAATTTAAATGTTTAGAGAGAGAGAGAGAGAGAGAGAGAGAGAGAGAGAGAGAGAGAGAGAGAGAGATAGAGAGAGAGAGAGAGAGAGAGAGAGAGTCCAGGCGAGATCAGAAAGAGAATGGAAGGGAAGTGAGAGAAAAGGGGTTGATCGATATTATATTACCTGGATGTAATGAATATAATTAAGCACACAGCAATGCTTTTCATTGCCCTCAACTCTGTTTCACCATTCGAATCGAACTGCAAATGTAAAAATCGCATTTAGTCGATGCTACTCTGGTATTTCAAGACATAAAGTCTACTTGCACTTTCACTTTAAGTAGACTTGTAAGTCTACTTCAAGTGATACTTAAGTCTACTTAAAGTGTGACGTCACTACGTAAGTCTACTTAAAGTGAGACGCAAGTCTACTTAAAGTGAAAATGTGACGTCACTCACTTGAAGTTGACTTAAAGTAAACTTTAAGTGAGTGACGTATTTTAAGTAGACTTTAAGTTTTGAAATACCAGAGTAAGTTGAACCTCTGGACGAAATAATATAGCGTGTTACTATTTTTGTTATTTCAACTGTCTCGTTCATGCATGATCATGTGATAAATAAATAAATAAAATATTAATTTTATCAAACACATTCACCTTTGGTTCTTTATACCTGCTGAACATTGCTAAAAACGACAGCAAATATGCCGCGAGAGTGACTATATTGAACGATAGTGAAATGATTAACCTGGAATTTGAATTTTGCCTATGAAAACAATGAGAGAAAATGATTCGAATCGATTTACCCGTCTTTGTTGTTTCACATTTTGCAACATCGTTTTCGTTTATGATAAATTATATTGATAAATTACATTAAATTATGGTTACTAATACGTGCACAAATATTTTGCACGTATTAGTAACCATAATTTAAGTGTTGGGGCAGGGATATTATTAATCTACTTAAAATCATCGCATTTCTGAATTTATGATATTTATTCCGATGCACAAGGATTGATTTAAAAATAAATTAAATGAATAAGAGATTACCAGAAACGTCGAACATCCAAGGTTAGGCTGAATGGTGGCTGGCATAAATCAATTTGTTCAGTGTCTGTGAAGATGCCACCGAGTAAAACTACTGAAGTTCCAAAGATCACCGCTGGCATCACGAGTAATGTCAGATAAGTTTTTGTAGACAGCGATCGATGTCTGATAAAATGAATACTTTCACACTTAAAGTGAGTCTAACCTCTCTCAATGGTCTCTTGAACGGTCTACGCTCTCTCGTTGTTAGAGAACAGAGAAATAGTGTGGGCAATGAAGAGACCATTGAGTGAGGTAACGCTCCCTTTAAAGGCGCACCCCAATCCAATTTGACAACTCTCCGCATTGGCAATACTATCACAAAGAACGCGAGAGAGTGTTACAATTGCGGAGAGTTTCGAATTAGCGTGAGTCTTAAATCTATCACACCAGTACAACTGTGATCAAGTAATTGCAGTGCATACTACATTTCTTCATATTTGATTTCACGCTCAAATCTCTATTTTATCCGCACCATAAGTAACCTCTCTGTAAGAAATGATAAATATTAATATTACTAAATTTCAAGAGGCGGTGTTTTAACATTTCCTCTCTGATTAGCATACCGTAATGGATCGACAATTGAAAATAGAAGATCAATAGACATCGCTGCCATTATCGCGGTTTGGAAGCACACCATGAACATTGCCGGAGATATGATCAAGAAACATGTCCGCCTGAAGTTAATTTAATAAGCGATCGACAGTTCTCATTTTCGTTTCATAATTTACTAATCGAAAAGGATCAAGTCTAGAAGTTTAGATGCAGATTAACTTCTTCAATAGTTTTAAAGGAAAAGATGAGTGAGAATTATTCAAGATAGAAGTATGGGAGACCATGCTATACAATTATCGATTAATGTAAAATCTTATTTACCGTATCACTGTTATCCCTGAAAGACCGAACACGACGCCAACGAGCTCATATGCCAGACAAATTGATTCGGACGAAACGAGCATCACGATAAGAAATCCTCAAAGGATCGTTTAAAGGCCCATTCTCATAGCTAATTTTACTATACTCTCTGGCCACACTTTCTCGTTGAGAACGAAAGCGAGATTGCATTGCCAGAGCGGAGACCGACTAATTTATGTGGGTTTAAAATCTTGGAAAAGTAGATGGAAAAGTGAAAAGTAGTGTTAATTTTGTGACTGCAAAAGTAGTTGGAAAAGTAGTTTAGCTTCGTAATTTCAGTGTAAAAGTTTGTAAATTATGAAGCTATGCTACTTTTCCAACTACTCTTACAATTGCAAAATTAACACTACTTTTCACTTTTACATATACTTTTCCGCGATTTTAACACCGCATTAGCTCTACGCTCTGGCATCGCTCTCTAGCGTTCTTTGTCCAGCGTGTTGCCGGAGAGAAGTGTAAAATTAGCGTGGACGTGCCTTTAACACATTTCCAATGTGTGCATGTCTTTGTAGAGTGACTCACCATGTTTCGTTCGCAGCTTCTTGCATTGTCTATGCGCGTAGATCACATTCAAATTGCCGAACTGCCCGAATACATTGAACAAGACCACATTAAACCAGATAACATACTTGTCCACTTGGGAAATGGTCATCTTAATTAATTTTTAGAATCGTAAATGAAATTACATTGTATCAAGAGATGGTGCGAGACGGCCCAACAGGGAAATAACAGCAAAACAATACTAATACAATAAAATGGCCTTATCAAGCAAATAACCTTTGGGACGGAATAGTTTCCGCTAAATTACTGGCTAGGTCCAATACGAGGGGCATAACAACAGTGGCTAGCAATACATGGGGTAATCGAATCATCTCATAAATTAAATTCACCCCCGGAACGTTCTATCTGAATTGAGATCTATGGCCGATAACATGTTGACGTCAGTACTATAGGTTGTAGGTTGGATGAGAACTATTGCGCAATATCGTCTCTGACATAACAGTTGTCTCTCTAGTTCATTTTCTCATCCAACCTAGCGCCGTATTATATAGTCTGTTTCCTGTTTCAGTGCATCAGTGTTCCGCAAATGAAGTACATACGAACATGGCACAATGCACCTTGTTTTTCAATGATTCTCATGTGTAGTTCAAGATAAATTTTCCGACGATGCAATAAGAAATCGAATTTTTTTATATAATTATAAATTAAAAGCTAAAATGATGTCCCATAATATATCAACGACGAGCTTTGCAATATCATGTAAAATGCAGCTACAATTCTCAGCTCCAGAAACGAACATTTATCGATCACAAGTCACATCGCGGTGTGTTATCTTTCAATGGGAGTTCCACTGAAGATGACCAGCCCCATTGAGTAGACGTACACTGTTTAAAACCTAATGGGGTTGTCATGTTCTAATGTAAGTTCATTTCACACGTCATTCATTTGATCCCAGCATGGTAAGAATTTCTGTGGTAAGGCCAATAAAGGACTTATTACAATCAATAAAGGACTTATTACATTACATTACATTACATTATAACTTTTTTCAGCATATTAGGGTCAGCTGTGTTGGGAGGATCAAGTCAGGCTAGACCCTGCCAACCCGGAACCCGGAAAAGCCCGAACTTATTACGATCACGCGAAATCGTATAATATAATCTTTGATCTTTTCGCCATTTTAGATTCTTCAAGAAAGATCCCGATCACAATTGAAATGCACCATAAACCATCTTTATACTTCATAAAACAACGAGGAAGTGATAAATTCAACACTATATAAGTGACTCGGATCTTCTTTGAAACATACAACGATGAAGCTTCTACAATCTCTACCATTTCTTCTTTCATTCGTCGCTCTTGCGATCGGAGCAGAGGTGGAGGGATCAGGGGAAGCTGTTCAGGTGGTAGCTCCAGAGGGTTCCGGAGAGGTAAGTCGATTTTTGTTGTCAAGTCACATAACTCTATTCCATCAAATATTTATTCATAAAGATATTACTGGTAAACGGAATGAGAGTAGATGTATTTCCGTAGCATGAGCGAAAGCTAGCACTTGTTTATTTCCTAAAAGATGTATCACACAATATGTTTCAGATTGTCGTTGCTCAACCTATTCCGGCTGTAGTCGTGACAGAAAATGTAGAATCTGAGGTGGGAAATTATCTTTTTTTTCCGAAATTTAAAAAAAAAACATTTCAGTTGAAGACAGAAGAACCATTGACTGGAGAGGTGAAAGTCGAGGATGAAAATAATAAGGTTATTTTATTTTTTAATTTAAGAAAATAGTTAATGAATGATTTAATTATTAATATAATAATATTTATTTCAGAAAGAACAGCAAATCGTCGTAACTGAATCGATTGATGGAAGCGCTCCAAATGTTGATCTTGTCGACACAAAGGAAGAGAAGAAAGAAGGTACGTTTCCCGTTTTTTTGACTCGACGTGTGCGCCTCATAACCGAATCGTCTTCATTCGCCCAGACGCGACGCGCATTATGCGGCGAGTGAAAATATCTTGTTCCTCTAATGGAAAAGCAAAAATCGATCGATTTATATTATAGAAAACAAGGACCAAAAGAACAAGCGCCGTCCCTATGGAGCAAATAAATTCTTCGCTGTGAGTGTTTTTATGAATATTCTATTGTGTAATTTCGAAAAAAAAAAATAAAAAGCCAAGTATTATTTAATTTTCAGTCGCTCACAGTAGAGAATCGCAAGGCAGTTTCTGATATTTTCAAGCAGAAGAACGTTACACGTGAAGAGAAGAAGAAGCAGCTTGATGCTTACTTCGAGAAGATTGGAGTCAAGGTTCAATTTTACATCACATAAAATTTAATTTAATTTAAAGTTCTCATATATCAAAGATATACTGTTTTCAGAAGAGTTACGAGGAAAATAAGAACAAAGTTCGCGCTCTCCAAGCTATTTCAAGAAAGAGACTCTCCAATGCCGTCCAAACTCTCCCAGCCGCAGTCACGATTGTACGTTCATAGAATTATTATATTATTATTCAAATTATGAAGTGTTAAAATCGATTTAGCTTGATTCGATCGTCGACGATAAATCGCTAAATGCAAAACAAATTGGAGCAAAAGTGGGATCACTCGTCAGAGCTCTCAACAAGGATACCGCCACATCACTTTTCACTCTCAAAAGGGTAAACAGGCAGATGAAAGGTTTATAGATTACAGTGAAATATCTTTTCAGCTTTTTGCGCAGAAACCTCGTGTAAACAGGTTCAGTACGATCGGAAAAGGAAAGGTAAACTTCTTCCAGAAAGGTTCCAAGGTCGAAACGAACGACAAGCAGCCCTTCAAGGTTTGTTGCTTGCGATGTATTTTACAATGCAATTTGATATTCAGAAACAGATCTTGCCTCTACCGACCTTCGGAAAGTTCCAGAGGGGTGAAGAGGGCAAAGAATCTACTGGACCAAAGGTAACTGACGGCTATTTGTTTTGCGATTTATTTTAATTTAATTTAATTTATCTTAAATCTGTTTCTAAAAACATTAAATTATATTAATACAGTTTTATCTTCAGAAGCTCGTCATGCCTCTCAAGCCTTTTGTTAAGCTTCAGAAGGATGTTGTAGAGAAGAATGAAGGACCAAAGGTACCAAAGATTTTAAATGTGTTCATTACTCGGAATTTCCTCCAGATTTACACAATATTACTTCAGAAGCAAGTTATGCCTCTGAGACCAATTCCTGCATCCCTTACGACTGAGGGGCCAAAGGTAGAATAATTTTGATAAAACTGTTATAATTTAATATATTCACTGTTATTTCATAACGTAGCGGGTTTCATTGGTCTATGAATTACCCTCGCTAAGACTCAAGATTATAATAATCATTAATATTATTTCAGAAGCTCGTAATGCCACTCGAGCCTACCACTACTGCCGAGCAGAAGATCGGAAGTGAGACCACTACCGTACTCGCAACCACTGATGTTCAGGTGATGAAATGATCAACGATAATGATCATTTTCCTATGCCCTAGATCTAAATCGTCTATCCACTTTCCCAATTAATCCACACGTTCACTGCGAAAAATATTTCAATACACTCATAAAATGACATTTAATTTTATTATATTTCAGACAACCACCGTAGTTTCTGCTGGCAGTGACATTACTACCGTATCCACAGGCAGTGAAACCACTACCGTACCCGCTACCACTGATGTTCAGGTGATGAAATGATCAACGACAAGGATCATTTTCTATGACTTATGTAGACTATTTTGCTAACAATAAGACCATTGTCTATCCACTTTCAAAATTAATCCCCACTTTTGCTATGAGAATTCCTCATAAATTGAATATTTCAGGCAACCTCTGAAGTTCCTGCTACAACCGTATCTCTGTAGATGCTGACAATCCTAACTGATAATGAAACTGAATGTAGTTATTGTTTGTAATAAATATGTCTATAAGATTTGTGTAAAGTATCTGAATGCATAGTGATAAATACAATTTTGAATGGTTAAATGCAAAATGCTTGGAGTATGATATCGTACACCTAGCAGCAAACGTTCAACTGAGGTGAACTCGTTTTCAGCGCGTTGTTAGAGATCTAAGTTCAGCAATGGGGTAAAAACTTTTGTAAACATCTCTAACATAAAATAAAAGATTCCATCAAGAGGAGCAGGAACTAGAGCTGTGATAGAGGGAAAGCGCAAAGAATCACTATACAATTGAGATTTCATTAATAAATTAATCTAGATTACTATAATGAAGGAATACTGTAACCCTGAATGAACATATGCGGCCCTTGTCTGTTTCTCTCTCTGTTTTCGCGATTTGGTTTCTTCCACTCTCAAAGGACATTCCAATTCCGATTCATTCCTAGGATATGACAGTCTAGACAGATCAATTCTCGGAAGTGATCGTTCTTTGAGCGCAGTAGAGAGAGTAGGAGAGGGCAGAGAGTATAGATTAATGAGAGAGTCCAGGGAAGGAACATTGAGACGGCAGATGATCTATCAATCAATGTCGTTTACGTATCATTGTCTCTATCCATTCTTGCTCATTTTCCCTCCTTTTTCATTTATCATCATGCGTTTCTATATTTTTTTTGTGTATGTTGTATACTTTCGATCATTTGGTAAGCCCTATGTCCTTCTCCCTCTCTCACATTCTCTATCTCTTTATCAATATCCAATCACTGTACCTGTCCCTCTCTTTCTCCTTCTTTCGTTCCCTCCCTCCCTCTCCCTTTCCCTCTCTTCCTCTTCTTCTTTCTCTCCCTCTCCCTCTCTCTCTCACTTTCTTTCTCTTCCTCTTCTTCTTTCTCTCCCTCTCCCTCTCTCTCTCTCTTTCTTTCTCTTCTCCTTTCTATCCCTCTCTACCTCTACCCCTCCATCTCTTTCATTACCTCTTCCCTTCTCTCTCTGAATCCATCTCTCTAAACGATTTTCGATAGATCTTTGTTCTCACTTGATTTAGTCTATTTGCATATCTATTTTATTATTGTCTAGTTCTTCATTACAATTAACATGTCCAACTCATCCAATTATTCTATTGACGTGTTCTCATTCTTCTATTCTCCCCTTACAGTCTTTAGTCGTTTTGACATCTCTCTCTACCGTTTTCCCGTTGTCACCTGTTAGATTGATCTTTGAACTTCACCTTATCGTTCTGCGTCTATCGTTTAGTTGTCATGCCATGCATATCTTATCATTTAATTCACTAAGTTCAGATGACGGATCGGACAGATTCCAACGAGACCCTTAAAAGGGGACGCAGACGGCAGAGATGAAGTTGCCCACTTCGCCAGCGACGTCAGATGTGCTTTGATGACGTCATTCAAACTCCAGCTGGTCCATTCCCCTATCAGGTTCGTCCTTCAGCCGTTTTATTTAGCTCATATCTAATGCTGCCTTTGAAAGTTGATGAAAAGAGCGAGAGAGTGTGAAAATGATTGCGTCCTATAATTTCTTTTGTTCTCGTACATTTTGAACACATGACTAGTTGGAATATGGTTTTTGAATGAAAGAAAAACTTTTGTCAACCTTTGTGAAGACGATATCGTTTGAGAGACCTTAAGACACCGGCTCAGTAAGATTCGAGGGTTGAGCCACTGACCCCGGACATCGACCTCACCGATTTGGCTCAAAATTTTTTTGTGGACACCCCCATGGCCCCCTATCACAAAATGGGTATTCATTTGAGCTGGGTCCTTGAAACACAGATGTGGCGGGTTCTCGAAATTTGAAAACTCGATTTTCGCCAAAAAAAAGTGGAGCGACCTAGGTCCAATATTAGTGTGGAATAATTACATATATGCCTATTTAACAAAAACTCGCTATTGGACGGTCCGGATATCCGATCGCAAACTGATTTTTTAACCTCCTCAAAACATTCTAAATTAAATTAAAATTTTAAAACAAAAAACGGCAGCCCAATTTTAGCCTCATTTTATAGAGCAAAAAATTCCGCATCGAATAAGGCAAAAATATCAAAAATCGATCGACCCGTGTTTTGAGATAAATGAACCTGAAGATGACCCGAAAATATTTTTGTTTTCAAACCCCCTCATGTTTGTACTCATATTGAAGAGCTCGTCGAGTAGAACAACTTTCATGTTGAACGTTTTGTCTGAAACTCATGTACAAGAGAAATACATGAATTAAGATTTATTGGATCCAAATATTTTGTATCGCTTGTATCTTGAGAACAAACGACTTTCATAGAATACGACCAACATGAAAAATGATGTGCTCGACGAGTTCTTTAAAATGAGTATAAACATGGCAAGGTTTCGACAACTTTTTTTTCATGACCACTTTAGAGGCCATGTTTTCAGCATAGGGGTCAACAATTTTTTTTCGTGAAACAACTAATTAAGTATGGATTTTTGAGTTCTACAATATAGGCGTAATCACTTTGTGCACAAAAAATATTTTACTTTCGATTTACTCTAAATTGACTGAAAAACTGTGAGAATAAATAAAAGAATGAATAAAGATGTATTTCTCTTGTACATGAGTTTCAGACAAAACGTTCAACATGAAAGTTGTTCTACTCGACGAGCTCTTCAATATGAGTACAAACATGAGGGGGTTTGAAAACAAAAATATTTTCGGGTCATCTTCAGGTTCATTTATCTCAAAACACGGGTCGATCGATTTTTGATTTTTTTGCCTTATTCGATGCGGAATTTTTTGCTCTATAAAATGAGGCTAAAATTGGGCTGCCGTTTTTTTGTTTTAAAATTTTAATTAAATTTAGAATGTTTTGAGGAGGTAAAAAAATCAGTTTGCGATCGGATGTCCGGACCGTCCAATAGCGAGTTTTTGTTGCATAGGCATATATGTAATTATTCCACACTAATATTGGACCTAGGTCGCTCCACTTTTTTTTGGCGAAAATCGAGTTTTCAAATTTCGAGAACCCGCCACATCTGTGTTTCAAGGACCCAGCTCAAATGAATACCCATTTTGTGATAGGGGGCCATGGGGGTGTCCACAAAAAAATTTTGAGCCAAATCGGTGAGGTCGATGTCCGGCACTACCTGGAATCTTACTGAGCCGGTGTCTTAAAAGTGGAAATGGAGAGTGTTGGGAAAGTTTTAATCGCTAAAACTATGATAATGTAGTGTACTACAGGATTGTTTCGTCGTCGATGATGACGTCATCAAAAGGACTACATCATCTTCATGGGACTCGATTACAGATGTGTACGCCTTCACTGGCCGAAACTTCGGGCTGTCTTCAAGTCGTCGTGCAAAAGGAGATTGTTGGGAAAGTGTTAGTCGTTGAATCTATGATAATACATCGTACTTCAGGATTCTTTGTTTCGTTGATGACGCCATCAAAAGGAATTCGTCATCTTCATGGAAGGGATTCTCGACGGTCGCCTACAGATGTGGACGTCTTCCGTGGCCGAGTCTTCATGCAGTCTTATCGTCGTCTTTTTTCTCGAAACGATAAAGAGTTTTGGGGTTGTAATGTCTGCAATAGGTGTCCATGCCCGCGAAGTAAAATGGGCGGAGAAAGAATCGTTATATAAATTAGATACACCAGAAAGGGGCGGAGCCACATATCGGAATAAAAGTAAGGGAGTAAGTGAGTAGACCCATAGCCTAGTGGTTAACAGTTCGGACGATCAATCCTATCGGTTGGTCGGGGAAAAAGTTCGATTCCCAGTTGAGTCTTTTTGAAAGATTACCTCTCTTCATTGTACTATACTAATTTTGCCATTTTTCCTTGATACATCACCGCTCTCCCTATTAGAGTTAAAGTAATGAAAGAATGGTTTTAAAGTAGGTTGTGTTAGAAACGAAACTATGTAAAGACTGACTATCTAGAGATAAAAAACGATCCAGTGTTTCGGCCCTGGTCCTAGACACTGGACCGACCCGTGTGGGATGGGCCTCATCAGTAGGATGACCCACACAGGACAGTTTTCAATAATACGATTTTTCAAAGGAAAGAAGAAGAACTTAATAAGGTTAAAGAGTGAACGATTAAAAAATGATTGAGATTTAGCTAATCTAATACTAATATTGTTTACATAAAAGCATGCTAACTATGCTAACTTAAAGTCTGTGACAGAAGAGCCATAGAATGATCATGAACCAACTTTCGTTTCATAAAATTATTATGAATATCTGGAATGTTGTTTATATATCGGTTTTCTATTCTATGTGTTTTACGAATGGGAAGACAGAAACGGTACACACAAAATCAATAACTGAGATTACAGCAGCGTGTCAAAACTGTAATTAAATTATTAATATAATTGGATGTACTATTGTTGGTGTACTTGCACGTTTAAAAATATATTTTACAACTAATCTATTAGTTAATAATGTGCCTTATGGTGAGCGAAATGGACCTCAGGATTCGATTTCATTTATGGGCAAACGATCTAGGCATATTCATTACTAGAGAGGAATGAATCGACGGATATTTGGGTTATTTTGAAGAGGCTATTCGAAACGAATAGTTTATGCTATAAAAATTAACATTTTTTCACTTCTTCGTAGAAAGGAAAATTGAAAATCATAGTTGACTTATTGTTGGTACAAGCACGTGTGTTTTGCTACAACAAATTAACGATTTTAATTTGAAATATTTTGTCACATAATGAGCTAGCATAATTAAATAGTAAAAATGTAAATTGTTGAAAAGTATGGTTGCGATTTCGATGTGATGCATTCCAAAAAAATATTAAATAATATTAAATATAAAATTAATTAAAATATATATTTTTTTTAAATTATTTAATTATGTAAAATATAAAATTAATAAAAAAATACAATATTTTAATATTTAAAATATTTTGTATCTTGTGTCTCATTTCGTAGAGTTATTCCCGCCCACAACCCGTCTCAGTAGTTGTCTCAATTTGGCCGCTTGCGCGCGAGATGACACTCTGCGTCTATGCCCATCGATCTAATCTCTCGTCTGCCCACTCTAGCACTGATCTAATGTAACATTGACACGTAGTCCCTTCCTATCTTTGTATCAATATTATTGAGACTTTTACACATAACCTAACAAGTACGGTATGACCTATACATAAGTCTAGTTAGAGTGCAGTTTATATCACGCGTGTCGCGTAAGGATCAATACAACTGTCGGACAATGAAAAAATGAAAATTTGGTTTAAATCATTTTTGGATAGCCCTGACAGTGCCGGAGAAGATAGCGTTTCGATTTTTTGTCTAAGATCAATTTTGACGAAGATAGACGCCGTTGACTGTCGGAATTTGTGGAAAAGTCGTGACTTTCACCCGCCATAGCTCACTTTGGAATGGGAATAGCGAAAATATCATGAGAACATAAATTGTAGATAATTTTCAGGAGAATCGAAATAACACAAGCAGAAATTACAAAATCGATTTTTCATCAAATTATGTGGCGGAAAGCTGACGTTTGCACCACAAATCGATTGTACACTGACTTTTTGGTTCAGATGATAGATATTGAGAAGACGTATCGACTGATATATGGTTATGGGGGTCAAATCATGGCCGCGATATGAGTTTTTCCCAAAAAAACGAGTCTGAAATCCCGGACTTAGCCGATTTCTCGCTCGAGAGATGGAAGGGTCACTTTGATCTACCCACTCGTCTCTCGCTGATGAATGATTTACCAACTCTTTTTTTGTTTTACGTGTTTTCAAGTGTTTTCAACAGGTTTCCCTGTTTCCTGGACAATGTCAAAGACATTATCTTCTATCTCTGATTCTTCCTCCGACTCGATTCATCTCCTCTTGCGAGTATTTGTCGCAGTAGAAGCCGTGTTAGATCGTCGAGTGTTTCTAGTACTCTTCCTCCTCGATTTGGACGATGATCCTGAAATGAAGAGTATTGTACATTACTGATATTACTACAGTACATAACGAGGGGGGTCACTCACCATTAATTCTGCTCATCTCAAGTCGAGAGAATAAGGAGGTCGGCTGCTTCAGGATCTTCAGGAATGATCAGGATCCGGGTGGGCAGACAAAGCAGATGACAACTTGTATTCACTTCAACCAATCGATGGGGACTTGTTAGTGAAATTGACTCACATTCCTCCACAATCGCAGTCCTTCTCAAGATGCTTTACATCACGATTTTAATTTTAAATATTTTCTCTGCACTACGACTCCCTTGAGCCTTGGTCCCTTCTCATGGATAAATTGTCGATTCACAGTGAAATACTCGAGCTAATAATATATTCAGGAAACAGGGAAACCTGTGGCCGTATGCATGAATCGTTTTCCGGGAAAATGTTACGTCATTAGAGTAGGCGGAGGCGTTTTCCAAAAATCCTCCGCCTACGCTAATGACGTCACAATTTCCCGGAAAACGATTTTCCTGTTATTCTTGCATACCCCTGTTGAAAACACTTGAAAACACGTAAAACAAAAAAGAGTAGGTAAATCATACATCAGCGAGAGACGAGTGGGTAGATCAAAGTGACCCTTCCATCTCTCGAGCGAGAAATCGGCTAAGTCCGGGATTTCAGACTCGTTTTTTGGGAAAAACTCATATCGCGGCCACGATTTGACCCCCACAACCATACATCAATCGATGCGTCTTCTAAATATCTATCATCTGAACCAAAAAGTCAGTGTACAATCGATTTGTGGTGCAAACGTCAGCTTTCCGCCACATAAGTTGATGAAAAATCGATTTTGTAATTTCTGCTTGTGTTATTTCGATTCTCCTGAAAATTATCTACAATTTATGTTCTCATGATATTTTCGCTATTCCCATTCCAAAGTGAGCTATGGCGGGTGAAAGTCACGACTTTTCCACAAATTCCGACAGTCAACGGCGTCTATCTTCGTCAAAATTGATCTTAGACAAAAAATCGAAACGCTATCTTCTCCGGCACTGTCAGGGCTATCCAAAAATGATTTAAACCAAATTTTCATTTTTT
Source organism: Parapristionchus giblindavisi (assembly GCA_943737045.1). Classification (NCBI taxonomy): domain Eukaryota; kingdom Metazoa; phylum Nematoda; class Chromadorea; order Rhabditida; family Diplogasteridae; genus Parapristionchus; species Parapristionchus giblindavisi. The sequence goes on from CALSFV010000204.1 coordinate 915,377, forward strand.
TCATTGTCCGACAGTTGTATTGATCCTTACGCGACACGCGTGATATAAACTGCACTCTAACTAGACTTATGTATAGGTCATACCGTACTTGTTAGGTTATGTGTAAAAGTCTCAATAATATTGATACAAAGATAGGAAGGGACTACGTGTCAATGTTACATTAGATCAGTGCTAGAGTGGGCAGACGAGAGATTAGATCGATGGGCATAGACGCAGAGTGTCATCTCGCGCGCAAGCGGCCAAATTGAGACGGGTTGTGGGCGGGAATAACTCTACGAAATGAGACACAAGATACAAAATATTTTAAATATTAAAATATTGTATTTTTTTATTAATTTTATATTTTACATAATTAAATAATTTTAAAAAAATATATATTTTAATTAATTTTATATTTAATATTATTTAATATTTTTTTGGAATGCATCACATCGAAATCGCAACCATACTTTTCAACAATTTACATTTTTACTATTTAATTATGCTAGCTCATTATGTGACAAAATATTTCAAATTAAAATCGTTAATTTGTTGTAGCAAAACACACGTGCTTGTACCAACAATAAGTCAACTATGATTTTCAATTTTCCTTTCTACGAAGAAGTGAAAAAATGTTAATTTTTATAGCATAAACTATTCGTTTCGAATAGCCTCTTCAAAATAACCCAAATATCCGTCGATTCATTCCTCTCTAGTAATGAATATGCCTAGATCGTTTGCCCATAAATGAAATCGAATCCTGAGGTCCATTTTGCTCACCATAAGGCACATTATTAACTAATAGATTAGTTGTAAAATATATTTTTAAACGTGCAAGTACACCAACAATAGTACATCCAATTATATTAATAATTTAATTACAGTTTTGACACGCTGCTGTAATCTCAGTTATTGATTTTGTGTGTACCGTTTCTGTCTTCCCATTCGTAAAACACATAGAATAGAAAACCGATATATGAGACGAATCGCGAGAAAATCGACCGTTTCGGAGGGTCCGCGGACATAGAAATTTCGACCCCCTGAAAAATTCAGATTAAGTACTTTGAACGATGCTCTATCGAACTGCGCTTTCCGAATTTGCATATCTGTTCTCATTTTCGAGTAGTGGTAGGTCAAAGTTGGCAGGTACGGTATTTTTGGCTCGAATGTGCGTCAGAAAAATGATCATAACTCCGTTCAAAATAATGATAGACACTTTTCCAAAAAAAGCATCGAAAGAGGAGATCTTGCGCAACATTTCCCAGTTGATGACGTCATTTTTCGACCATGCTCCGGTGCTGGGCGGTCGGTTTTATGAAAAAGTGACTTAACTTTCCTAATCGGAAAAAGTGCACTTTTCTTCTATGCGCGTTTTGTTGCACCCATATGTGTCTAAAAATGACCCAAGTTTCAGAGGATTTCCGAATTGGAAAAAAAAAAGGCGTTGATTTTAGTGACGCGACCTCGGACCTGTCAAAGGAAAGAACGGCTTATTCCTTTATCAAGAAACAGCAAAGGAGCTTAAATGACTCAAAAACATCCGAAAAAGCATTACGAGCTCAAAATACCCATATACGGCAGTTATTTGAAACACAAAATCACCGAGTTCCGAAAAATTTGAAAAAACCCATATTTTGCTTTTCCACGTGGAAAAAACGTCTCAGTAATGTTAATTAATCTTTATAATATTTCTTATAATGTTTTTGAACATTTATGTTTTTGGAAGTGAAGGCCTACCTGCTCTTAGAGCCGAGATATCCGCCATCGAGATTACACGCGCGCGCCCCAACTCCGCGCGATGTGTTGCCATAAAATGAACGTTTTCCAGCTCAGAATGACTCAAAACAACTTGTTTCATCATTCTTATCACGAAAAAATACCTTGGAACAAGTTTTCTGTGTCTGTAAAAATCAGCAAAAGATTTGGATCGAACCGGGGTTCGAACCCGCTTGGTGTTTTTAGAGCGGTACCTCTTTAGCTCTTTACCTTTACCACCGAGCGGGTTCGAACCCCGGTTCGATCCAAATCTTTTGCTGATTTTTACAGACACAGAAAACTTGTTCCAAGGTATTTTTTCGTGATAAGAATGATGAAACAAGTTGTTTTGAGTCATTCTGAGCTGGAAAACGTTCATTTTATGGCAACACATCGCGCGGAGTTGGGGCGCGCGCGTGTAATCTCGATGGCGGATATCTCGGCTCTAAGAGCAGGTAGGCCTTCACTTCCAAAAACATAAATGTTCAAAAACATTATAAGAAATATTATAAAGATTAATTAACATTACTGAGACGTTTTTTCCACGTGGAAAAGCAAAATATGGGTTTTTTCAAATTTTTCGGAACTCGGTGATTTTGTGTTTCAAATAACTGCCGTATATGGGTATTTTGAGCTCGTAATGCTTTTTCGGATGTTTTTGAGTCATTTAAGCTCCTTTGCTGTTTCTTGATAAAGGAATAAGCCGTTCTTTCCTTTGACAGGTCCGAGGTCGCGTCACTAAAATCAACGCCTTTTTTTTTTCCAATTCGGAAATCCTCTGAAACTTGGGTCATTTTTAGACACATATGGGTGCAACAAAACGCGCATAGAAGAAAAGTGCACTTTTTCCGATTAGGAAAGTTACGTCACTTTTTCATAAAACCGACCGCCCAGCACCGGAGCATGGTCGAAAAATGACGTCACCAACTGGGAAATGTTGCGCAAGATCTCCTCTTTCGATGCTTTTTTTGGAAAAGTGTCTATCATTATTTTGAACGGAGTTATGATCATTTTTCTGACGCACACTCGAGCCAAAAATACCGTACCTGCCAACTTTGACCTACCACTACTCGAAAATGAGAGCAGATATGCAAATTCGGAAAGCGCAGTTCGATAGAGCATCGTTCAAAGTACTTAATCTGAATTTTTCAGGGGGTCGAAATTTCTATGTCCGGGGGGTGGTCGAACCTCTGGCGATTCGTCTCATATAAACAACATTCCAGATATTCATAATAATTTTATGAAACGAAAGTTGGTTCATGATCATTTTATGGCACTTTTATCACAGACTTTAAGTTAGCATAAAGAGAGCGGTAATGTCTCAAGGAAAATGGCAAAAGGAGTACAGTACAATGAAGATTGGTCATCTTTCACAAAGACTCAACTGGGAATAGAACTTTCAAGCCGACCAACCGATCGGATTGATTGTCCGACCTGTTAGGCCATGGGTCTCTGTTTGAAGAAAAGTTAAATAGATTACATACACTCACTTACTCCCTTACTTTTATTCCGATATGTGGCTCCGCCCCGTTCCGGTGTACCTTATTTATATAACGATTCTTGCTCCGCCCATTTTACTTCGCGGGCATGGACACCGATTGCAAAAAAACCCCCAAAATCTTTATCGTTTCGAGGAACAAGACGAGGTCTTGAAGACTGACTGAAGTTTCGACCACGGAAGGCGTCCACATCTGTAGGCGACCGTCCTTCCCATGAAGATGATGAAGTCCTTTTGATGGCGTCATCATCGACGACGAAACAATCCTATAGTACGATACATTATCATAGATTTAACAATTAAAACTTTCGAAAAAATCTCCATTTCTGGTACACTTTTAAGGTCTCTCACATACGGGAACTTCTTCAGCAAGTTTGGCAAAGGTTTCCCTCTCATTCGAAAACCATATTCCTACTAGTCATGTATTCAAAATGTACGGAAAGCAAAGAAATGATAGAACGTTATCTTTTTCACACTCTCTCCATCTTTTCCTCAACTTTCAAAAGGCAACATTAGATATGAGCTAAATAGTCCAGGAGAAGATCGAACCTGATAAGGGAATGGACCGGATGGAGTTTGAATGATGACGTCATCGAAGAACATCTGAAGGCGCTGGAGAAGTGGGCGACTTCATCTCTGTCGTCTGCATCCCCTTTCCAAGGGTCTCTTTTGAATCCGCCCGATCCGTCATCTGAACATAGTAAATTAAATGATAAGATGTACATGGAAGGACGAACTAAACGATAGACGGAGAACGACAAGATGAAATTCAAAGATCAAACTGACAGGTGACAAACACGAAAACGGTGGAGAGTGAAGTAAAAACGACAAAAGACTGCAAGGGGAGAAGACAAGAATGAGATCACGTCAAAAGAATAATTGGATGAGTTGGATATGTTAATTGTAATGAATTGCTAGACAATGACAATAAAAGTATGCAAATATCGTACATCGAAAAATTATTGGATCATGATTCGTTTGAACCATTCTGAATGGTTCTAGCGAATCAAAGGCGATTATGACCGAATGAGGCATTTTTGTTTTTATTCTTTCTTTTCATTGTTTTTATTTCACTCTAATCTAGTTAGTCCGCGAGAATCATGATAAAATAATGCGTTTTCATAAAATCATGGTGATTCGTAAATGAATAAATCGTTCCGAAGATTTCAAATTAGGATCGACTATTTCGGACTATTTCCCGGTTTGGCCTTCGGCTCTGCGTTTCCTTTGAATTATGTTTTAACTAAAGTTTGCGAAAACGCAATATTTTGGCATGATTCTCGCGGACTAACTAGATTAGAGTGAAATAAAAACTATGAAAAGAAAGAATAAGAACAAAAATGGCTTATTCGGTCATAATCACCTTTGATTCGCTAGAACCATTCAGAATGGTTCAAACGAATCATGATCCAATAATTTTTCGATGTACGATAGACTAGACCAAGTGAGAACAACAATCTATCGATATTCGTTGAGAGAGAGAGTGTTAGAGGGAATAGGAGAGAAAGAGTGTTATGTGGTGTTACATTTTCAAAACGTGCGCACGGCGTGCGAACGTAAGAAATGCACGCCGTGCGCACTGCGTGCATTTTTCTATGTGGCGTTACATTTTGAAACGTGCGCACGCCGTGCGCCCGTTTTGAAAATGTAACACCACATTACAGAGTATGAGAGAGGGACCAGGAGAGAAAGAGAGTCTGACAGAGTGAGAGAGGGAGAGAGGGAGATAGAGGGAGATAGAGGGAGATAGAGGGAGACGGAGGGAAAGAGAGGAATAGAGAAGGAAAGAGGGAAGAGACAGAAGGAGAGAGAAGGAATAAAGAGATGGTTAGTGAGAAACCAAGATGAAGAGACAGAGGGATAGACAGGAGGAGAGAAAGAGAGGAAGAGGCACGAAATGGATAGAGATCAAGAGATAGAGAATCTGAGGAGGGGGGAGAAGAACATAGGGTTGTTTAAATGTTATAAAGTATAAAACATTCAGAAAAAAGTAGAGTGGCACGTGATGATAAATGAAAAAGGAGGGAAAATGAGCCAGAACCAGAATGAATGGAGACAATGATACGTAAACATAATTGATTGATAGATCATCTGCCGTCTCAATGTTCCTTCCCTGGACTCTCTCATTAATCTATACTCTCTTACAGACTCTCTGCCCTCTCCTACCCTCTCTACTGCGCTCAAAGAACGATCACTGCCAAGAATTGATCTGTCTAGACTGTCATATCCTAGGAAGGAATAGGAATTGGAATATCCTTTGAGAGTAGAAGAAGCCAACCCGCGAACACAGAGAGAAACACAGACAGGGGGCTGCATATCTTCATTCAGAGTTACAGTATTCCTTCATTACAGTAATCTAGCTTAATTTATTAATGAAATCTCAATTGTATCTACTTCCTTTTGAAGGCATCCTTATTTAAATCCTCGATGTCTAACATATTCTTTGCGTGCCTTCTATATTGCAATCAGCGATAGACTCATAGTTCGAGAGAAGAATGAACAGACAATAAGACAAAAAAATAATTCAGGACTTTGAATATTTTAATGGGTAGATGGAAGACGTCCTCAACGTTGACGGATTGACGTCAGCATTTAGGCATATGTTTATCAGTTCTTTAGCCCTACTGCGCAGTGATAAAACTACAGACTCTCAAAGACACGGTCGCGGGTTCGAACCTTTATATTTTCAAAGAAGCTCGCCGTTGTCTGAGCTTCGATTTCTGATTCAATCACGTTTCTCAAGTCATATGTGTTACTCTTTCAACTGTAGTTTCATTTACGCTTCTGTTTATCTGTGTGTGACTGTGTTGAATTCGTAGAACGCCAAGATGGAGCACTTATGCACATATTCGTAGATATGCTCAGTATGAAACAATACAGTATGTAATACAAGAAGAAATGAAAGAAATATATCGCGCAAAAATGGTATGATTTATATCTTCACATTTATATATAATAGAAATTCATGCATCAGCCGAATGGCTAATGGATGAAAGATCTCGAGGAAAGCGACATTATTGATCATTGTTCGACTATTGATTGATTATTGAACTATTAGACGCCAAAAGCTTGCTAGACTTTTGTTCTCTCGTATTCTATGCTCCTCGAATGCATCATAAACCATCTTTATAATACATAAAAACAAAGAGGAAGTGATAATTCAACACTATATAAATTGCCCTTTTCCTCTTTGAAATACACAACAATGAAGCTTCTACAGTCTCTGTCAATTCTTCTTTCATTCATTGCTTTTTCGATTGGAGCAGTGGTAGAAAGATCTTCAGAAGCAGTTCAAGTTGCACGTCCAGCAGTAGGATTCGGTCAGGCAAGTTAATTTTTTGTAGTCAAGTCCGCTTTTATTTTTTCTTAATTTTAAAAATAACAACACATTGTTTTCAGAAGAGTTACTATGAGGACAAGAACTACGTACGCGCTCTCCAAGCCATATCACGCAAGAGATTCTACAATGCCGTGAAAACTCTACCAGCCGCAGTCACTATTGTGCGTTTCTCGATATATTTTTTTCATAAATTAATTTTTTTAAGTAAAAAAAATGATTTAGCTTGATTCGATCGTCGAGGATAAATCGCTAAATGCGAGACAAATTGGAGTAAAAGTGGGATCACTCGTTAGATCTCTTAATAGTGACACCGCCAGTGCTCTTTTAACTCTCCAAAGGGTAAACCGGCATAAGAATGGTTTATTGATTACAATGAAACATCTTTTCAGCTTTTTGCGCCGAAACCAAGTGTAAATAGGTTCAGAACGTACGGAAATCGAAAGGTCAACTACTTCCAGAAAGGATCTAAGGTTGTAACAAACGACAAGCAGCCCTTCAAGGTTCGTTTCTGGTGATGACTTGCACAATGCAATTTGATATTCAGAAACTGGTCATGCCTCTAGAGAACTACGGAATGTTCAAGAAGGCTGAAGAGAAGAAAGAATTTTCTGGACCAAAGGTAAATGACGGCACTAAATCTTGTAATTTAATTTAACTTAATTTATCTTAAAGAATGAAACCAATCACTTCAAAACGTTCCGTCTTATGCATTTTGAAGCCTAAATTATTTCAGAAGCTCGTAATGCCACTGGCGCCTACAACTACTACCGAGCAGAAGACTGGAAGTGAAAGCACAACCGTACTCGCAACCACAGATATTCAGGTGATCAGTCAGATAATTCGAAGGATAGGCGATAATGTTAATGTTAACCATTTCTCTAATGTACACCATTGTCTATCCACTTTCACAATTAATCAACACTATGATAAACAATATCTTATACATTATTTCAGGCTTCCACCGTTGTTCCTTCTGGCAGGGACACTTCTACCGTACCCGCAAGCAGTGACCCTACTACCGTACCCGCAACCACGGATATTCAGGTGATCAGTCCTATATATCGATTGATAAGCGATATTAATCCTTTCTAGACATAACTCGTCTATCCCTTTCACTGTTAGTCCACCCGTTCAAGATGATAAATCTAATCTCATAAATTATTTCAGACAACCACCGAAGTTCCTGCTACAACCGTATCTCTGTAGATGATGACAATGCTAATTGATCATGAAACTGAATCTAATTATTTTTAGTAATAAAACAATTGTATAAGATTTGCGTAGTCTTTGAATGCATTATGATAAACACAAGCATGAATGGCGAAATGTAAAACACATGGTGCATGAGATAGTTCATTCTCAGCCATACTTCAGCTACTTAGCAATTCAGCCAACATTGGCCAACTTCTATGGACGGAATCGATTGTGTTAGAGTTGAAAGTGGTATTGATTAGACTGTTCTGTCTCTGCAGAGCGCGAAGATGGAGCATTTATATATTTATTGACATGCTTATTGTTACCATGAAACAATATGTACAAGCATGTGGCGCAAGAAGAAATAAAAGAAATGGAGCACACAATTAATATCGACGCGACTGATATCTTTACATTATAATACAACAAATTCAGACATCATTAAAATGTCTATTGTACAAAATCAAATTAATCGGAGCGTAACCTCACTCAATGATCTCTTCATTACGCACACTATTTCTCTGTTCTCTAACAACGAGAGAGCGTAGAGCGTTGAAGAGACCGTTGATAAAGGTCAGCCCATTTAAACAACATAATCAACAACGGCCGTTTTTATATCGACAGACGGGACATTCTTCTTTGGTTAAGGGATATGTTTCGTCCATTCTTCGAAGGAACTTACCGAGAGCTTCATGGAATCTGAATGATTCCATATTATTCTTAGTTTTTTTTTATCTATCAGTCCGATTGACCAAATCTGTTCTTAAATAGTACGTTGGTATGATTGATATCTCGCTCTACATTTTTTTATTGTTCGATATGTTTTCCTATTCATGGAGAATAAATTTTAAACATCGTCACGTTTATGACATTTCTGTCCCTGTCTATCTTTCGATATGTCTGTTTTATAGATATCAAGAAGATAGTACAAAAGATATCAAATACACTGCACTAAACCATTTATAGTTTACAAAAATTCGAATTTAAACTTACTTTTTCTTGTTTATGTCCGCTATTTTTCTGGCAGTGTCTTTCGCAGATGAAGCATATCTCTTTATTCCTATAAATGTAAACGTCATTTGTTTCACACCGAGAAAAGCTGTTTATTTGAAAGCTATGTTTTTATAATCACACGCTTTTATAATTGTTTTATAATATTTGTTAAAATAATTGCATAATTGTTCGTCGGACAAAATGTGTGTTCGTTTTAGCATCCCGTATAGTAAATCAATTTAAAGGCACCCAAACTAATTGTACTTTCTGTACTGAGAATACTCTTTCGCAAACGAAAAAGCGAGAGAGCGTGGCCAGAGCGGAGTGCTTCAAATTAGCTCTGGGTATACCTTTAAATATATCTTTTCAAATTTAAATCCTTTTTGTGTACATTTATACCTCTGTGAAACATGAATAGATCGTCTACCAGTGATAGTTGATATCCAACTCGACACAGTTCCCATCTCTGATAATGTAGAATTATTGATCAATATTGATTGACTGTTGATCGATTATTGATTGATTATTGATTGATTAGTGCTAGTTTATTGATCGATTAGACTTAACACTCTTACTAGACATGTGTTGTCTCGTATTCTGTACGGGAAGTTCTCATCATGGAATGGAATCGAAGAAGCGGCTACGAATTGTGGTTCCCATTTTGGATTGGTGTATCTGAAGAGAATACAGGGCAATATTGATTGAATGGAGAATATTGATTGATTGTATAGTATATAAGTATTGATCGAATTTACTCTAGAATGGTCGATACAGATGTATCATTGAAATTTTCCGGTTTGAGAAGCCATTCCTCTTCTCCGTCGATATAATGGGGGTTGTGTTTGGATAAATTTGCATGAAATGTGTTCGCCTATAAATATTGTATTTATCGCACTTTTTTTCATTTTAACTGTAGTTTGAATATTCTAAACTGTTTTCTCTCTCGATACGTGATGTGGGAGGAGTGGTTGCTCGGGCTGCACAATGGAGAAGACCTCGGACGAGTGCGTCGTAGTCCTCGTTACGGTCGGGATGCTCGGTCCAATCGTGTATCCCGATTGACAGGTCGAGGAATTCTTTGTTGTAGACGGGTGCGGGTCGAGGGGGATGCCGGTGGGTGTCTTTCTTCATCATCTTCTCTCGAAGGTGGAGCTTGGCTCTCAAGAGAAGATTCGACGATAGAACCCGAAGCCTCCTCAAGGACCGAGCAAGAATCATGCAAGATCCAAAGTCCTCCCCCATCGAAAAGGCCACGATCAACAAGCTCTGTCGAATCGCCACCACGGAATCTCTCAGAAGATACAAGGACACCAAACTGGTCGACGCAGCGGAGAAGCACGCGAGCATTCGTCGATGCAGACGAGACATGGCGGACACGAGATCTGTGATGACAGTTCTTCGAGACCCCAGCGGAGTCCCCAGAACATCCCGAGAAGAGATCGAGAAGATCACCAAAGACTTCTACACGGAACTCTACAAGTCCAACACGCCAGTCCCCCGTACTCCAACCCCGACCCAAGAGCCAATGCCTCCAATCCTCCCGCAAGAAATCCGCCACGCTATCGGCTCACTGAAGTCGAAGACAGCTTCTGGCCCGGATAAGATCACGAGCGACCTCCTCAAGGCTGGCGGCCACCACCTCCACGCGCTCCTCGCCAGAAAATTCAACCGATACCTCGCCGAAGAAGAGATTCCCAATCAGTGGAGGACCTCCCGGACCGTCCTTATCTTCAAAAAGGGAGACTGCGCCGACATAAAGAACTATCGACCCATCACACTGCTGTCCCAGATCTACAAGATCTTCACGAAGGTCGTCCTCAACCGACTAGAGCGCACGCTCGACGAGTACCAGCCAGTGGAGCAGGCAGGATTCAGGAGGAATTACGGATGTATGGACCACATACACACGGCGACCCAGATCATCGAGAGATGCAAGGAATACAAAATCCCACTGATCCTCGTCTTCGTCGACTACACGAAAGCGTTCGACTCGGTTGAACTTAACGGAGTGTACAACTCACTGGTCGAAGCCGGAGTCCAGCACGGATACATTAACATCCTGGAGAAATGTAACACTAACACCACCTCCACTATCCGACTCTTCCACAGCGACATCGAGATCCCAATCGGTAAAGGAGTACGACAAGGAGACACCATCTCGCCGAAACTCTTCTCGACGGCACTGGAACACGCGATGAGGAACCTGGACTGGGAGAAGAAAGGAATATCAATCGACGGCAAGCGACTATCCAACCTTCGATTCGCAGACGACATCCTCCTACTCAGCCACACAACATCCGAGATGCAGGAAATGCTAACCGCGCTCGACCAAGCCGGACAGAAGATCGGTCTCAGCATCAACCGATCGAAGACCGAAGTCATGCGAAACGCCTTCGCCATCTCCGATCCAATCTCCCTACAAGGAACGGACCTCAAGGAGACTGACAGCTACATCTATCTCGGACGCAGACTCGCAATGGACCTCGACCTCAAACCCGAACTCGCAAGGAGAAGAAGCGCAGCATGGGCCGCATTCGGATCCATCAAAGATGCGGCGAGATTGGTGAAGGATAGAGAACTGCGTGCGCACCTCTTCAACTCGACAGTCCTCCCTGCCCTCTGCTACGGAGCCGAAACTTGGGCCGACAACAAAGGAACGACGACCGCCCTCACGAGAGCTCAGCGTGCCATCGAGAGATCACTGCTCGGACACAGCAGAAGGAGCCAATGGGAGCAAGGACTTCGGAGCGACGATATGAGGAGAGAATCCGTGATTCGCGACGCTGTCGAATACGCGAAGGGAGCGAAATATCGATGGGCAGGACACGTGATGAGGAGGAATGACGATCGATGGACGACTAGGGTCACGACATGGTACCCAAGAGACGTGAAAAGGACACTCGGCCGCCCAGCCACCCGCTGGAGCGACCACTTCAAACGCCTCGATATCCCGCATCGACACTGGTCAACTACCGCTCAAGACCGCACACTTTGGAAGACGTGTGTCCAGCGCTAAGGGCTTCGCCCTCAGCCGACTACTGGACGTCTAAGTATCTAAGTAAGTAGTATTCTAAACTGTTTGTCGAATGGTTTATAAATAATAATTTTTTAATCGTTTATTTTATTATTATCTTTATCGTAGCCATTGCGACAACTAACCTTATTAGCTCGAATTAGATCATACAAATCAGCTTTCGTAACAGGATCGCTGAATAAAATGCCATAAAATTGGAAAATATATAAAAAAAAATTTGTTTGTTCAAAAACCACCTTGAATGTGTGAAAATAAGAATAAGAACATCAAAAACGTTATTATATTGTTATTTTCATTATTAAATTATATTTATATTACAGTGGTGCGCGTAAGCCTTTTCAATAGGCTCCACGCTGTATAGCGCCGCGCCACGCCCCACCACGCCTGGGAATTTTCTCAATGAATATAGAGTTGAAAATTATGTTTATAGTAGCGATCGCTGGTTGGGAGGCTACAATATGCCATAGTAACCAACATTTTTGGTTGAGTCTGAATAGTTTTTTTTCCAAAATTCGTACTTTTGTAATTTTGAAAATTTAAATCTTCCCGCCGCGAGGAGCCTATTGAAAAGGTCTACGTGCACCACTGTATCACCGAAAAAAAAAGGACTGACATCTCGCTTTCATCAATCTCAAATAGTCGATAAACTAGAACTATTTTTCTAGATGAAATGTCCAATCGTTCAGCCAATTGCAACATTCGATTCTGAAAAATTGCAAGTATTTTAAAGTAATATACCCATGATTGCAATATCCCAAGTCGAAACGATACTCCGAGAGAAAAAATTCCTAATCACATCTCTTTATGGAATTCTCCTCTCAAGGGTCAAGGAATCATTCCCCCCTATGGATAAGCGGTTTTTCTGTGAGTGTATGAATAACATGTGGCTCAGTTTGGTGGGGGTTTGAGAGCGGGTAAAATATCACGTTCACATAGTATCACGAACACCGATAGTTTGAATATCCCACGTAGTTTCAAGCGCCTTTGGGTATTTTGAGACATGTGTGGGCGCAAGAAAAATAGTGAAATATCAACCTTCAATGGTCTATAGTAAAATTTGCGTTTGACTATGAGTACGAAGATAATTACATATCCAACCTTAGGGGGGTGGTTCTCATTCTCATTTTTTCGTTATCTACTAATATGATGCACAATAAATACAGATTTAAAAAAAAGGAATTTTGAAAAAAATGATTAAAGATTAAAAAAAGTACCTCGAAGTCAAACGAGAATAAATGATCTAGATCACCAATCAGGATATATTTTGAAGAATGATACTGAAATTGAACAGAGTTTAAATAAATCAATATTTCACAAATAACTTTACTTCAAAATGCACTTTGTTCAAGCTGTTATGGAACAACAATGAATATGGGAATGTTTAGCTTCATTGTCAGTTCAAAAGCGTTAATGCCGCACCCCGAGCTAATTTGACTCTCCGCTTGGCCACACTCTCTCGTAAATAAGGAAAGATCATTTGCCAGATCGGACAGTTTCAAATTTACTCGCCGTGTCCCTATACAAACCAGGATAAAGCAAATGACTCATTCTTGCTCATACTATCCTGAATGTGTGGAAGATTCAAATCATTTCTCTCGTGCTGACTTACTCTGGTATTTATATTAATTATAGTATACTTAAAATATGTCACTGACTTGAAGTACTTCAAGTGAAAGTGATCAGTACACTGGATGAAAACTCACTATCTTAGCTATATTTCTGAGGATATTAGCTGGATATGCAGCTTGAGCTCGAATATCGAGGGGTTTATTGGATCCAGCACACGATGCAGCTGCTACACTGGTGTCGTTCCATTTCCGAATAATCTTATGCACATAATGCACTGATAAGTACTCCTTGGCTTGACTACTTCGATTGTACAAATTACTCATCTGAAATGAGAAAAAATATATAAATTATATATTCCATTGCCATCTTCCCCTGCTGACTCCTCGTCCACCTTACTCCTAATGTAAGACGCATGGTCGGTATAGTCTCAGACTCCGGCTCTGGTATTTTGCCACTTAAAGTCTACTTAAACTACGTCACAGACTTTAAGTAGACTTTAAGTAAACTTTAAGTGAAAGAACATTTGACGAAATGCATTACAGTAAACCACACCACTTTAAGTAGACTTACGTCTCACTTTAAGTTTACTTAAAGTCTACTTAAAGTGGGAAAGTTTAAGTAGACTTTAAGTGGCAAAATACCAGAGGGACACCGGGTTCCAGGCTGGAAATCTACCGGGTTCCAGCTATCGATACCGGGAAAATGGCGCTATATCGGGTTCCAGGCTGGAAAAAATACCAGAGTATGATAGCTATCGATAAATAATCCCCTGTGGTCTTCACCAACTTCTTACTTTTATTATTATTTCACCTATCATTTTTGTATTATAACCTGTAACGGGTGCTTCAAGTAAATAAATATATAAATATCTACGTGTCGATCACGCGACGAGAATTGTGATATCACGAATAATTTTTTTTTAAACATTCAATAATCTTTAATTGCTTATTTCCCGTTCAGAGTCGTAAAAAGAAACTCTCCTTGTTTTCAACACTCTATTACAATTTTTATTCTAGCTTTTGAACAAAACACTAGAAAACTCACCAGATCATTTATACACCTAATTTGATGAATGGGATCGCTGAAATATATTGATAGAGACACAGGACCGTTCCAGTTCTTGATCTGAATGGACAAAGCATTTTTTTAAATTAAATAAAATCATAGATAAATAAATATATTCATTAAGTTAAATAAATGAATAAAAAGATGAATGAGCACCTGGTCTGCGATGCCATCGTCAATGTAATCAGCACTTGCGTGAAGAATTAGAGCAACTCTGCAATAATTGAGCTTATAGGTGCACCCAAACTAATTTGCATCTCTCCGCTCTGACACTGCACTTTTCCAAATAAAGAAAGGTGTGGTCTGACTCTGAGCTCCGGAAAGAGCTCGGGCTCTTTAATGGCATTAATTTTATTCATATATAGCATATTTATCAAAAGTTCTTTAGGCTGAAAGGTTAGTGTGAAAACCCGCAGTGAGACAACTAGCAAGGATGATTTTTAATCGATATGGAATATGCCAAAAAATCGGAATGGCAAAAAGTTGCCTAACCATCCGCATGATATGTCAGAGACGGATCATTGTTCAAACAATCGCGAAAAACGCGAAAACAAACGAATTTTTAAAAAAAGAAGAAAAAAGCAAGCTCTCCTCGTTTTTCATGCTCTCCTAAAGTGCATACACAATCTTTAATATATACCAAAAGGTGACAAAAGATGTTAGAAATAGTACGGAACTATTTTAATCAAACAAGTATTCAAGCGCCGTTTCATTGTGGGGAATTCAATGCGAATAGTTCCTTTACGGAATATACAATGAAATTTATTAGAAGGAAATACAGGATGTGAAATCGAAAGTAAGGCTTTCACCCTTACATTAGTCATAATAGACTCAATTTCAACAATCCTGGATCAAGATTTCATTTCTTTCCTAGAGCGGCAAGGATTCTTGCTGGAAGCGAGAGGATACCTTTCACTTTCTTTAGGGAAAATTTACAAGATCTATGCATTATCCCGAGATCACATTTACTCATTCTCAATCTTCACTTTTAAAACTGTTATTAAATCTTCATCATCAAATTACCTAATTTATTTAGTTATTATGTTTCTTGAAAACGAATAAATTACTCTAACTATTATATTATAATTTGGACAACTTTTGAGCAATACAAATTTTGTTTCCCTTTAAATCATAATTCCTACCTTTCATATTGTGCGTATAAAATGTACTTGCATAAGAAAATGACAAATGGTGCTAACGAACGTAAGTCACAATCGAGAGGCGAGCGAGATGTAGCCTTCTACATCTCGCCCTGCCTCTCGATTGTCTCTCCGCTGCCTCTCTCTAACTCGGCTGACCTTCGCCGCGCGCTATATTATATATAAAAGAGATCGGCATAGTTTCTGAACCATGCAAAACAAGAAAGTCGCTTGTGGGAGTGATTGGCTACTCTCGTACCAAATAAACAAGTGTATTTTATACGGTCAATAATCATGTTTAGACGCTTTCCACTGATTTGAATGAACGCAAAGGTTTCCGTAAGCTTGACAACCCGTAGTGAATCTAGAAAAAAACTATTCCATTGTCGAATAATGCATGGCAACGATACTCGAAATTGGAAAAACCAGTTTGGAAATATGCAGCAAAAATGAACATGCACAGGGCGACAAGTGGAGCAAACGAATAGTCTGAAGTAATATTAATTTCGTAAAATAAATTAAAAATGATACTTGGAACTCACTCATTTTATTCCTCCTGTAGAGATTGTAAGTCTCTCATGTCAGAGGAGCGCGCAAAAGACGATGGAGGCTGAAGGACTCGAACTAACGACCTTCCGCTTGCAAGACGGCTGCTCTACCACTGAGCTAAGCCCCCCGTACTCCGCTATCCTCTCCTCTGTCGCCATGGTTCATCGGGCCGTGGCCATGCATCCTTTACACTCCACTTCCATAGCTGAGATGACTATTTCCCCGTCGATCGAGATAAAACAAGGGAGCGGGATGTAAAATGACGGATAACGATCTCTAGACTGGTAGCTTTTTCCCCATTCGACATATTTTATCTCGTGAGAATCTTCAGCACGGTCCTTGATGAACAAGACACAATGCTTCCTCACGACCTTTTGTCCAATTACGGTATAGTTCATTATAGAATATGAAACCATTATGAATAACTATATACGGATTTAAAGAAGATTAATTTACTTGCCTCTGTTGTAGGGTAGGGTTGTAGGGTATACAGTACCGTGCAAAAGTATGGACGCAAAATTCGAATCGTTATAACTTTTTACGTCCTTGGCCGATCGGCCTCGGTTTAATTTTATTATATAGTATGAACATTGGAGAAAATTATGAAGGTATCGATTGTTACCTTCGATGATGAAATGATTTCATCATACTTGAAATGCCGAGGTGTGATCCAAAAATTAGGTTCATTCTCAGATAGGTTTTTTTCTGTAAGTCCAATTTTTTTTGTGAGGAACGAGCAACTATCAGCGAACATTTTAAGCCATTAACCACGTTGATTCCACACCGCAATAATGAATTAGCTAATTTTGCCTGACCCATCAAAATTTCTTAAAAATGCCATAACTCGTCAGTAGTTGAGCTACGGGCCTCCGATTCAACAAGTATTATCGCATAGTCATGGGGCAGCACCATGCAAATTTCGGAAGGTTTCCGGCTCTTGAAGAGAAAATTCGAAAAAAAATTCCAAACCATTTTTTGGACTTTTTTTAAATATTTATTTTACGGTATTTCCCAGCCGGTTTTTCTAAAAATCTTTAAAAAAAGTGCCATGACGTGCCTAAACTTCTACCTAACACATCTACAAAGTGGCGAGATTACAGCACTTCAATTACGACTTTGCCAATAAAAATACAATTGACAGTCAAAGTGGAATTTTGCGAGAAAAGAGACATATGGAAAAGGTGGGATGTCCAATAGTTTAACTAAATTGAGGATACTTGTAGGAAATGTGCTTATTAAACACTTGGTTCAAAATCCGATCGAAATTGATATGAAAAACTGTGTTATTGACCCGTAATCATTCTCCATATCGAACGATATTAGGTTCCGTCCACTTTGACTTTCAATGGATTTTTTATTGACAAAGTCGTAATTGAAGAGCTGTAATCTCGCCACTTTGTAGATGTGTTAGGTAGATGTTTATGCACGTCATGGCACTTTTTTAGATTTTTTGAAAAACCGGCTGGGAAATACCGTAAGTCCAAAAAAAAGGTTTGGAATTTTTTTCGAACTTTTTCTTCAAGAGCCAAAAAAAAAAGAAAGTATTATCGCATAGTCATGGGGCAGCACCATGCCAATTTCGGAAACCTTCCGAAATTGGCATGGGGCAGCACCATGCCAATTTCGGAAACCTTCCGAAATTGGCATGGTGCTGCCCCATGACTATGCAATACTACTTGTTGAATCGGAGGCCCGTAGCTCAACTATTGACTGAGTTATGGCATTTTTACGAAATATTGATGGATCAGGTAAAATTAGCTAATTCATTATTGCGGTGTGGAATCAATGTGGTTAATGGCTTAAAATTTTCACTGATAGTTGCTCGTTCCTCACAAAAAATTGTACCTACAGAAAAAATCTATCTGAGAATAAACCTAATTTTTGGATCACACCTCGGCATTTCAAGTATGATGAAATCATTTCAGCATCGAAGGTAACAATCGATACCTTCATAATTTTCTCCAATTATAAGCAAAATATGTAATAGTTAAACATGCAAATGTATAAAATGTTCATACTATATAATAAAATTAAACCGAGGTTGATCGGCCAAGGACGTAAAAAGTTATAACGATTCGAATTTTGCGTCCATACTTTTGCACGGTACTGTACTTTGTAAGGTTCGTCCATTGAACGTCTAAGTCAAACTGTAAAATTGTGAGAATATTTCACAATTTCACAGCCATCGTAAAATAATGAGAAAATGTCCCAACATTTCTCACGCAAAAAAAACCCCAAAAAAGTCTCTTCGACATGGACGGTCTTGCACAACGAGCACATTTCATAAGATACTGAAATGAAATGTGTGGAACACTTTTGTATTTGGATAATTCTGAAAATGCAATTTTTCTTTTTTTTTAAATCAAAAAATGGTGTGTTGATTGTCATATTGGAGTACTTTCACTTTTCTTTCGTCTTATGCACAAATTCATCCCATTCCATCGCGTTTTGTTCCTATGAATAACCTTAATTTGCACTTTTTAATTTCCCTCAATCTATTCTTAAACTGCTCGTTGCTATTCATTTGCTACGACTAGATAAGATCAAGTATGATGTTTTATTTTGCACTACGGCTATAAGGACATTTCCAAAGGTGTAATAATTTGGACGATGCACTGTTTTGGGTACATTTCTTTGAGGAGAAATAATTATTTACTTTAATTTATGTGATCTCGAGATATGTGATAATACGGTGACCGATCATTAGAAGGAAGGTACCACAATGATCGAGGAAAGACCAATGTAAACCAACGTCACACACCACTCACCGTACCACTCAACACTCACTCACCATCACTCACCGTGCGGTACATTTTCGAGCACCCATATTGTGAGTGCGCACTTTTTGTTGATGTGGTCAGTTTTGAGTCTTGTAGCCCATCTGGGAATATGCGGGAGATCGAGATTAGTAAAAATCACCCCCATTTCGTTCCGAGTACTTGAGATGTGGATCGGGTCAGTTTTGTTCAATTTTTTAAGTTTATAAATTGCAAAAACAATAGATTGTGGGTGTGGCGAAAATGTATACACCTTACCGATGTGTGAACGTGATAAAGTATTGTATTGCATTGCTGTATCAGAAGAATGATTGTACCAGAAACGAGCGTTTATCGAGCGCGAGATACACTATATTCACTACTATGAGTGTAATGATTGCTACTCGAGATAAGACGGGCAGAATTATGGTTTGTTGCAATCGAACATAAGCTGCTTGATCTTCTCCGTTTCTTCTTCCAGGGTTGGCGTCTTGATCTGCGTATCGTAAATGTTGATCTTTGATCTTTGAACTTTGATCTCATACCCTAATGTAGTCCGAGATGCCTTCATGCAGCGCCAGATACTGCTGGAAGGTTTGGATGGCTCCGAATCGAGACTCGCGAAGTTTGTAAAGAATATCGGGAATCTGTGAAAGATTTAGTTAGTTTATGATAGATTGTGCAAGAAAAAGTAGGGTAGAAATGAGCATACGATGACGTCCTTCTTGCCATTGAGCAGGGACACGACGCAGTGCATCACGACGAACATGCAGCTGCGGTCCCATCCGTTGCGACAGATGATCATGCATGTTCCTTTCTGAAATATAGTGGGCTGACTGGCATAAGAACTAACTAGCATGCAAACTAGTAGGGTTGCAGGTTCGAATTCGAATTCGAAGAATTCGCACCCCTTTCCCATCTCTCACCCTCTCATTGGGGGACGAGGCGGAGGGAGAGGAGGGAGGGTCGAGAAAGGATACGAGAGAGTGAGAGAGACCGAATAATTCGGTCTGTCCCGAACTATTCGTTCCGTCTGGCAGGTGTGTCGAATTCTTCGAAGGGAAGGGGAGAGAGGGCCCGTCTCAAGGGAATTGCCGAGAGAGAAGGGAAGCAACTGACAAGAGGCAAGAATTATTCGTCCCCGTTCCTGCAACCCTACTAACTAGCATAGATAACGCGAGAAGAAAATTGCTAGAGAGAGAGAGATGATTCGTTTTAACAGTACATATTAGGAGCCATTTAACACGGATCTCCTGTAAGAATGAAAGAAGCCAACCGACAGTTTTTAAACTTTTCTCACCGATTCGGATGAGATTTAAATGATTAACCATAGTGAGGTAAAGGAGAAGGCCTAGGCACTTGATTTCGCCAAATTTGCATTTTTATCGATTTTTTGATCTTCCACTTCTGGCAGCCATATCTCCCTCAATTTTTGACCTACAACAAAATATTTTTTTCCAATCGATTCGAAATGAACTAATCTAGAAGATACTCAAGAAAGGATACGTGCAAAAATGCGATTTTCTACCTGTTTTCTTCAAAAAACTGATTTTTTGAGTACAAAATGCTAATTTTCTCAAAACTTTTCCACAAAGGATACGATTTTTATTCGCGATTCTGATTCCCCATCCTCGAATTGAGGTACGTACATATTTCATCACTCATAACTCACGACAAGCCATATCGATCCTCAGAGAGTGCCGGACTTAGCGTTATTTTCATTCAAAAATACATTTCTTATCTCACGTCTCCTCATTTTCATGCAAATGACCAAGCATAGTATACCAATCGAAAGCTCTCGACGAGCTCTACAAAAATGACTTAGTAGTACAAGTCATGAAATTTGACCGTATTCAAGATATTCTAGAAAATCCGTTTTTTTTCACTGGCAATTGTTGTGCAATGTAATCGATACACAACGAAACATTGCTCTTTGCTTTCTCCAATGTGTTCAAAAAATATTTGTTAATAATGTTAAAGGAAGGAACAATAAATAAAATTGCAAAAAGGTTTATCTGAGATATTCATCATTGAAAAATAAACTTTCTGAAATACGAAACTATTCATCCATATTTCCGATATCGGAATCGGAATAATCGGAAAAAAAACTATCCGGATCATTGAAATACTCGGAAAGTGCAGCAAGGAGTGGAAATCGATCTTTTTGTTGAGTCTATCGAGGAGTACCAGCAGGCTGCTGATCATCCCAAGCAGATTGGATGGGCACTAAGGACTACGAAGAAGGAGGGAAGTACAACCAGAAGGCGAGGGATCTGGTCACTGCACTTTTCAACGAGTACTACAATGATGCCAAGAAGCTGCGTGCGGATGAGGTCGAGAAAAGAATGAAAGAAATCCTTCCCGCTGAGGGAATGATCCACCAACAAATCAAGAACCTCATCAGAACTCTCGTCGCAACGAAGAAGAAACAACTCGAGAGTGAGCGAGTGAGGAGCAGAAGAAGAAGAGCACTTCCTGGTGATATGCTCATGGATTTGGAGGACGAAGAGATTCAGATCGAGGAGGAGGTCGATGTGGAAGAGGATGATAGAGAGATCACTGCTGAGGCTATCTATGATATCGTTCACACCGATCTCAAGGAGTATTTCAATGATCCGGATAGTTTTTTCGATTATTCCGATTCCGATATCGGAAATATGGATGAATAGTTTCGTATTTCAGAAAGTTTATTTTTCAATGATGAATATCTCAGATAAACCTTTTTGCAATTTTATTTATTGTTCCTTCCTTTAACATTATTAACAAATATTTTTTGAACACATTGGAGAAAGCAAAGAGCAATGTTTCGTTGTGTATCGATTACATTGCACAACAATTGCCAGTGAAAAAAAACGGATTTTCTAGAATATCTTGAATACGGTCAAATTTCATGACTTGTACTACTAAGTCATTTTTGTAGATCTCGTCGAGAGCTTTCGATTGGTATACTATGCTTGGTAATTTGCATGAAAATGAGGAGACGTGAGATAAGAAATGTATTTTTGAATGAAAATAACGCTAAGTCCGGCACTCTCTGAGGATCGATATGGCTTGTCGTGAGTTATGAGTGATGAAATATGTACGTACCTAAGATGGGGAATCAGAATCGCGAATAAAAATCGTATCCTTTGTGGAAAAGTTTTGAGAAAATTAGCATTTTGTACTAAAAAAATCAGTTTTTTGAAGAAAACAGGTAGAAGATCGCGTTTTTGCACGTATCCTTTCTTGAGTATCTTCTAGATTAGTTCATTTCGAATCGATTGGAAAAAAAATTTTTTGTTGTAGGTCAAAAATTGGCTGCCAGAAGTGGAAGATCAAAAAATCGATAAAAATGCAAATTTGGCGAAATCAAGTGCCTAGGCCTTCTCCTTTACCTCACTATGGTCAATCATTTAAATCTCATCCGAATCGGTGAGAAAAGTTTAAAAACTGTCGGGAAAAGGTCTCATTTTCCTACGTTTTTACAGGAGACCCGTGTTAAGTACCTCATCCTTCATCAGCCGAAGATAGTAGAGAACAATTCTTCGTATTTCTGATTCTGGTGTAACCTAGAAAAAAAAGAAAAATAAACCATATTCCAGGTGTTGGCAATATATGAATCCATGAAGCAAGGACAAGTATTTGTGACGTCAGAAGCACTGCAAAAGATCCCCCCTACGAATGTGACCTCAGTGAACAAACGGTCTACCAATGTTCATGCCCACGGACCCAGCTATCTTACCGACTCATACCATCCTTTCGTTTGCGCAATGCGCACGATGATTGAATTGGAGCATCCTGAAAGACCAAAGATCAAAGATCAAAGATCAAAGTTCAGAGGGATACAGTATACCATCAGGCAGGACTTCCAGTACGGCTTGTGCATCTCGCTTGCCAATCGTAGCTTTCTTGTTGGCAATAAACATCTTTCCGTAGTCTTTCCCATCGTTGGCTTTCCACGGCATAAATGCCTCTTAAAAATATGAATCACAATTATTAATATATTTTAAGTTCACATCATATATTTTTAATGCTAATTTGCATGCCAACTACTTGTACATTACACATATTTATGATCTTTAGGACTAAAATTCGAAAGCTTTAAGTAAAAAAAAAACGCCTTTACGTTCTTGTTTGGTCTCCTCAAACGTTTCCACATTGAAGATATTTGTGACGTTTGACTGGAAATATTGATTGACTATCAATCTAATGTCAACCATCGAGTGATCATGGACTAATTAGCGATTCGCAATTTTGGATTAATTATTGATCGAAAACGTTCACATACATCGTACACCATCCTCCAGAATGTCTCGCGGCTGGTTGCATCCGCTGTTGGAGCCTTAATTTGCACATTTATTTGATGCTCTTCTCTTGTCTTGACAAAGATAGATATTATGAGAACGCATGGTCGGTACAGAAAAAGAAGTTAAGAACATCTAACGATAAACTATTTCTTACCGAAGCCACGATGAACTTTGGCTCGACTCCTGGAAACTCGAAATAATTGGCATCGTAGTAGTCAGAGTCCGGAGGTACGTTGGTGCTAATCACAAATCGATTCGCAGTATTCATCTCTTTCGGAGCCTGAAATTAATTTTTCATTATCATTATTTTTAACTTTTCCACGCAATTCACCTCCTTATGATCTTTGAGAAACTCTTGGCGCAGTGTCTGTGCATTTTTGCTCACTGAAAAGATGAATAATTCGTAGATCTGTCTACTATCCGTATGAATATTTCGATAGTGTGAGAGATTTTAAGCTTTATGCTTCGTTACATTTGCCTTACGTGACTACGCCGTAACCTCCGCCGTAGCGACAGAGACGCGGCGAACGAGGTTACGGCGCAAGCACGTAAGGTAAATGTAACGATGCACTAGATCTTCTACCTATTATCTATTTGGATCTTTACGGAGGGTGTACAATTTTAAGCTTTACGAACGTATAGTATCGATGAATTTCTTGTTGTGCGCAGTCAGAGCTTTCTTGTCCGTTACGGGGGCGATGACAGTGACTGGTGCCGACAACGACGTCTAGATGAAGAAGGATTGGTCAAGATTAAAGGTCAAATCCCGCGAATCAACCAATTAACATGCACCATAAGCATAAGCACTTAAAGGAGCTGACACCTTTGTCAACGACCTCTTCAACGCTCTACGCTCTCTCGTTATTAGATAACAGAGAAATAGTGTGCGCGATGAAGAGTACGTTGAGTGAGGTCACCCTCTCTTTAAATTCATGTTGACAAGAACTTAAAATTGAGTGTTTCTAGTACTTAAGGTTTAAGGCAGTCTAGGCTAAGTCGTCCTTATTTTCTCACTTACCCCCGTCGACTTGTTCACTACTCCCATGACGGACTTCCTGTTCATCAGATTTTCCGGGATTTGGATCAGCCTGAATCAATCAATAATCGGAAAATATAGAGATCTCGAACTAATTATACTTTCTGCTATGTCCACACTCTCTGACAGAGCAGATAGTTCCAAATTAACTCAAGGAGTGTCTTTAATGATAAGCAATGTTAAAATTAAACGCACATGCTAGGTGCGGCGTCCACGTCATTGTCCTCCACAGTAGGAACGACCTGCAAATTATATTTGACAAATCTATTTTTCAAAATTCATTTTAGGAATATTTTTGCGAAAAAAAACTATCAGATTCACCTCAACAGGCTTCTTCGTCCTCTTTGTTACCACCTTCTTCTTTTCTTTCGATTTCGGACTCTGCAAGGCGTAATATTTGTTCATAACAAGGTGAGACAAGAGATGACAACCTTAACACCGACATCTGGTGACTTGGAAGGCGCCTGAAAGAGATAATAGACATGGAGAGAAAGACCAATACGCACAGAGCTTAAATTTGCCCGAGCAGGGGTAGTTTGCGAACGATATGCCCGCATTAAGGCTGGCTTTTGTACAAATCGCTGGCTTTATGGCTACCATTGTGGGAACATCGTGTACACAAGTAGTTAAAGTTGGGAAATCTGTTGCCCATATTTGGCAAGTTTGCTCTCTGTGCGGCACTTGCTCATCGCCTGGTAAGCTTCGGTGTGTGTTCTATACATTAGTGTTCCGCATTCGTTCATTAGTCGTGCAATTCATGAAATCGTTCAAAGTCGTGCATCATTTTCAGTCATCAGCGACTTTGAGCGGTCGCTATTTTTATCGCTTTATTGGCATTTTCTTTGTTAGATAAATGCAAATTCCAGTAAAGCATTAAAAATAGCACGACTAATGAACGAATGCGGAACACTACAATACATATTGTGGTCATATTGTATTTTATTATAGGTAAACTCACATGCTTGACCTGAGGTGGTCCTGGCATCGCTGTAACAGTGGACGCAATCTGAACGTGTAAATTAAACATTCTTAGTACCCTAGGAACTGGCGCCTTTCGGATTATGTCACGGTTATATCTCTAATAATTAAAGGGGAACCAGGTGCTTTGGGGTTCACTATCATCACAAAAACGTGGAATATGTTCTCTAGTAGATTTGAGAGCCCATGCAGCCCAGTGTCGAAAAGAATCTATCAGAGAACATAATGCCATATCATTGGTCCAACTTTGTTCATGATAGTAGTGCACCCCAAATCTTCTGGTTCCTTTTCTTAAACACCTAAATATTAGAGATGGGTTACGGTACTGGACACAATTGTAAGAACCTTAAAGACACATCCCAAGCTTATTTTAAAGCCTCTGCTCTGGCAATACTACGAAAAAAGTAATGGGGATGGTCAGCATTATTTTAAAATTTGGCCATGGCTATGAAACTTGACTTTAATATCCTTACGATTTAGATCATATCTAAGCCTCTTGTCTCCAACAATACTAAAGGCTAAGTCCTCAAGGTTGTTAGGGTCTAGTGTAACACACCTTTCGAGTTGTCCTCTTCTTTTTGGTTGCTCCTCCACCGGCCGCCTTCATATTTCTGGTACGAAATGAATGAATGAATGAATGAATGAATGAAGTAACGATGCAGTACTTTCCAAAATAATTATGTATATTTAAATTTTTAATCACCACCAACAACAATAATGATAACAATAATTAGGGTTCTGCATTCGTGCATTTGTCGTGCAAAGTATGACAATGAAAATGACAATAAAGCATAAACAATAGCGATTGCTAAATGTCGCTGATGAATAAAAATTATATAGAGAGCTGCAGGTCTTTGCACGACTTAATGCACCAATGCAGAATCCTAATAATATTGCACTTGAAATACAATGTCAGAACTGAGGACGCATACGATATTGGTGTGATCGACTGTAATCTTCTCAATTTTCAGTGCTTCGAATATTGTTTGCTTTTTGCTCCCCAAACAGACAGCACAGCACAACAAACATCACTCTGTTAAACCTTCTGCGCAATTACAAAGCGATTTATTTAGATTTTAATATAAACTTAAATATTTTAAATAATATTCTAGTATTGTTGTAACAATGGGTGCAATTTAGTGAATATGCGCTTTATCGATTGAAAATAGCATTAAACAGGGAACACATCATGGACACCTGCCGCGAAGTTGGATGTGCTTGCCTGAAATGATGAATGTGAGTACAAAAAGTGCTGAAAGGCACAACCCAAACTAATTTTGTTATACTCTCCGCTTTTGCAACGCTATCTCGTTGACAAAGTATCGATAAAGCATTGCCAGAGCGCAGGATTTCGGGGAAAAAAAGAGCCCGGGTGTGCTTTAAATTTAGCCATGATAAAAAACTGCGTACAGTGTAGTAGCGAATGAGCTCATCGACCGTTTCGAAGAGAGTACCCTCGTCGTCGTTGTACTTGCCCATCGCAACTCTCAGGAACTGACGATTCGGAAGATCCATAGTGACGATGGGATAATGCCTTAATATGGTAGGTCAAGAGCAAAGATCAAAGATCAAAGATCGAACCTTGGCGAGCCACTCTTGTTGCGATGGACCATGTAGAGAGGAAGGTGTACGGCCATTTCCTCCAGATCAGTAGGACCCTCAGTTAAGCAATCGATAAATGCTGATTACAGGATGCTCGATTTTACTATCCATGAACTAAGGTATGTTATTTCAAAGAAAGAAACAAAGCAGCGCCTTTATCTGGCCAAATCCATTGGACAAATCGGTTGGACATTTGGGACCTTGGACCGAAAGACATTCAACTAATCATTGTTTTGTATAATTATATCACACAGAAATTACACAATCCCTTTACATACTTTTAATTCGAGGTTCCATGTTGCCAGTTGCCCATTGTGTAAGCAAGTATTCATCTAAATATAGTTTGTATCTGCATACCTTGGGTAGTTTATGATATATTTTGAATTCTTTCGGCTGCACTCCTGTTTCCGCCTCACGAGACGTCAGAGCGCCGAGATATGCGGCGGCCGCAGGACTGTCCTGCTTGCTGCAATTATCGGGGTACGGTAGGTGCATGATATCGATCGATAATTACCTCGACTTCTCCTTAGATGAACTCTTGCATGAATAGTCTGAAAAGAATCAAGCTTCTCCCACTTTTCAGGCCATATCATCTCATGTGAAGCATTTTTGCAGCAGTACTCTCTCGCAGACAAAGAAAGCCAGACAGTAATCGCCAGAGCGGAGAGTTTCAGATTAGTCCGTCGGCTTTTGTCACACTTGCAATGTCGTTCGAAAGATCTTACTTGGGCTTTTAGCATTGGTGCTTGAAACGGTGATCGACGTGGAGGATTTGCCCGTGGGATGGTCCGTCTCGCTGCCGAAGAACTCGTTGAAGCGACCCTAAAACGGGACAGAACATGAGCATGGTCTAGGTTACAAACTGTCCTGAGTCGAAAGTAGGATGTGCTAAAGGTGTACAATCCTAACTTACCACAATGCATTTGTGAGCTCCGTGAGCACAGCAAACAACCGCTCCAAACTCAGCCATGGCATAAAAATGAAGAGGAAAATTGCAATCAAGACTATCCTTCACTTGAGAGTGTTTGCATTTACATTTACATAATAGCCCTTGTTTTATTGCTGTCTGACTATTTGCAAATCTCTGCTCTTGCAATGCTCTCTAGCTTTCATGGTCTACTTTCAGAGTATAATTAGCACATGGTGTGGCTTTAACAAGAGCATACACCGGCTGTTTATTTCCTGTTGTGCTAATTTCCCTCTGAATATAGCCTACAATGTTATTTTATATAATTTATATATTTATACTACAATCGGGGTTGTAACAAAACTATAAAACGAGTAATAACCATTGGGAATAGGCAAGATTGAATAGTTGTTTTGATGTTGTGAAAACAAGCTCGAAGCTCCACATCTATCATAGATGGATCTATCTCTACTCCTTCACATCTATCACATACTAGTTGATGTACCGGCCATAATCATCAATTGTTTGCTGCTGTACTGTCTGGTTTGCCATACCCCACCGGTACTGCGCACCTTCTCTTTTCTGTTCGTAATCCACGCTACATGCGATCTTTGCGAGGCACTTGCGAGTCTCGGATTGATGCAACGGTATTAAAACATTTCAAATTTAAACAAAATATTTTTATTAATTAATTTAAATTAAACAATTTTTTGACAAAGGAAATTACGATGAGATTTCTAATTTAACCTTCAATGAGATGTTCAAAAGTCGCAAAATGTAAATAAAAAGAGGTGAGAGAAAAAGTATGAGCTCTTCCTTGTTGCTTTTCCATTCACCTTTTGAATGCAGTTTAAGATAATGGAAAGCGATGATGTTTATAAACACACAAACAAATTATTTGGCTTCACATACACAATCCAATTATAGCTCAATAAGCATTGATTGGTCGCTGATATATGCGTCCTACGGTCCGTGTACTTACGTTTCTGATGCCTTTTGCCTCTTTCTACAAGGATTGGTACTAGGTTCTATCGCAGGAGCGGTATGGTGTTCCTCAAAGTTAAAACATTTCAGTAAAGAAAATTTAAAAAAAATATCCACTTCTTGTTTATCTTCTTTTCTTTGAAGTGCATCACAATTGAATAATATAATTGGTTAAGAAATAATAATAATAATAATAATAATAATAATAATAATAATAATAATAATAATATTAATAATAATAATAATAATAATAATAATAATAATAATAATAATAATATTAATAATAATAATAATAATAATATTAATAATAATAATAATAATATTAATAATAATAATAATAATAATAATAATAATAATAATAATAATAATAATAATAATAATAATATTAATAATAATAATATTAATAATAATAATAATAATAATAATAATAATAATAATAATAATAATAATAATAATATTAATAATAATAATAATAATAATAATAATAATAATAATAATAATAATAATAATAATAATAATAATAATAATAATAATAATATTAATAATAATAATAATAATAATATTAATAATAATAATAATAATAATAATAATAATAATAATAATAATAATAATATTAATAATAATAATAATAATAATAATAATAATAATAATAATAATAATAATAATAATATTAATAATAATAATAATAATAATATTAATAATAATAATAATAATAATAACAATAATAATAATAATAATAATAATAATAATATTAATAATAATAATAATAATAATATAATAATAATAATAATAATAATAATAATAATAATAATAATAATAATAATAATAATAATAATAATAATAATAATAATAATAATAATAATAATAATAATAATAATAATAATAATAATAATAATAATAATAATAATAATAATAATAATAATAATAATAATAATAATAATAATAATAATAATAATAATAATAATAATAATAATCAGTGTTCAATGACAACCGTGTCATTTCGCTATCGAGCACATCTCCTCAAGAGTGATGAACCAACTGTCAGCACTGTCGTGAAACAGTGTGCCATCCTGGCCATACTTATTCTAGTATTCATCGTGAGTTTCCTCATCTATTTTTAACAATTTGTCGGCACATCGAAACGAAAGGTTCATCATAGTCCGCGTATTGAATAAGTAGAGGGGTCGACGATATGGTGGTTGTTGGGAATGACATGGGTTCTCCTATCACAACGAATCATTAATTTCATGCGTCCTTATTCTGTCTCGTATCCTCGATTTCGTATTCTAAAAACGAACGTTTCGATAACTACAAACCATTCGCGCACGTTGCATTCTCTAGATAATGAGAGAACATTACCTTGGGATATCCTTCATGCTGCGGCATTTTTTGTCGGCGATGCAGCTCGGGGATGCTTCATTTGCTAAAAAAAATAGACAACGTATTTCAGTCAATTTTCTTCAAAATGTTTGACACTGCTGATGGCGACAGTGTGAAGAAAAAATTGTTCAACTTATCATCGGAACAATTCGACTTGGGCGTTTCGATCTATGGTAATACTTTTTTTTACCGATATCGCGTTTCACGATTACATGAACAAAATTGGAACGTGTGATTAGTGAGGTTAAATAACGAATACAACAAAATGTTCTCGGAACGTTGCATAAATATTAAAGGTGCCGATTAGCAGCTGAGACCATGGAAAGGAGTGACGAGTAACAAGAAAAAGTATTTAAAGTTATGATCCGCCCAATTGTTCCTGATAAACTTCGATAACATCATCTTCTTCCATTTCAAGAGTCTTGGGGGTGTCATCATCGTTGATTCTACGGCCATCGAAGAGGAAACGAAGAGAGCTTACGGAGACACCGGTTCTGTCGGCATAACTCTTCTTCAGCTTGCCCATGCTCGTACCGTACTTGACACGGAAATGGACTTCATTAGAGTCCTGTCCTACAACCTTCAGCTTAATATACTCAGTGGCTCCATCTCCTCCAGCATTTGCAGCAGCAGCAGGAGCAGCAGCATCACCATTGTCTCCCATGATTCTGCACACGAAAAGTAAAAATGTAAAATGAAATGAATATGTAAAATGAAATGAATATGATACTTTTCACATTATTTTTTATCCTTCTTAATTATTTCCAACTATATAATTTTTTCACAACAATCTATTTTCCTATATTCCATGATAAAGGCCAAACCTCAGGCTATTTTACTGCATTGACAATACTCATGGATAAATGAAGCTAGGGAGTGGGGCTAGAACGGAGATTTCACAAACGTTATTTACACCACGAAGCACAATATTTATTGATATTACGATTATTTTAAAGCTTTAATAAAAGTGTCCATAAATATCAGTTATTAGTGCATTTTAATGTTTATTAATGTAATTCAGAGAGTTTCACATAGAACCCTAAATCCTAAACCATCCCTTTCTTTCTTATACAAGAAAATACATAATTTGATTTGATTTGAGAGTTTCACATTATCTCGTATTGGGTTGTACCTGTAATGCGCAGATTGAAAGAGTTGAATGCGATGCAATTTTAGGCTGCCAAGATCTTAGAGTTCTGCCTGCTCCCGTATTCCTTTTATGGTCGTACACGTCATTGCCATGTTTGTACGGTGATGTCATACGGAAAAGGTGCAACACTTTACATTTTAATTACATTAAAACTCTTACAATGAGAATCTTTCCAGTGCGCAAAAAATAATACTAATAACACACTAATTCTTTAAATAATAAATAATTAAAATTTTAGATAAAAAATGTTTAATAAAATATATTTTTAAATGTTTTATTGATAAGAAAGATGAATTTTAGGAGGATGATTCTGCAATTGCTTCGTGAAGCGGATTCATACATGAGCGAAGCTACAAAAGCGATGCACCACCAAATTATAATGGTTGTTGGCTTTGTTTATTCACGTAGCAAATAAGACTATTCGCGTGAAACGTAAATGTAAGACGATCTGAGATCGACCTGAGAGTTGAGTGATATGTAAAAATACATTATGCGGCCATACGATATAAGGAAAAGTGAAAATTCGGATGGAAACGTTATACTCTCACTTTGCACGCTTTTGAAACTCGCTTTCTTTGTTTACGAAAGAGTTGTCATAACGGAGAGTAAAATTAGCTCTGGTGTGCCTTTAATACATCTTTTGAATACAGATGCTCACGTTCCAAGCCGTCATGCCCATGTTATTGGTTAACAGCCTGATCGTCAACGCCCTGGAGCTCTCCGACTTTTATCGGCACCCGATTTTGGAAGCCTGTGCTTTCGCCGTAATTGTGTTTCTAAATTAATTTTACGAGATGCTAATTTGAAACTCTCCGCTCTGAAAATTCTCCCTCGCTTTCTTTGTTTACGAAAGTGTATTGCCAGAGCGGAGAATAAAATTAGCTCGAGGTTGAAGAATGTCTACTTTGAGAAAAAAATGCATAAAACTCAGTGAGAACAGTGTGCATGAAATAGTTTCAAACACCTAATAAAAAGCACTCACTGCTTGTAACCATGATTCTTTTCTTGTCGCCAAATCCAATGCAAAATTCTTTGGACTGAAACCTGAACAGTGCCCATTCAGCTCACCGACATCCCGCCTCTGGTAGATCCTCTGGTTCTCATATACTACATTCCCGTCTATCGAAAGTGAATTTTACAACTGGAATTAAGAGTAACAGAACAAGCCGGAGCTATATTATTCGAGCGTGACAAGGGCGGGTTAACAAAACGCCGTACTTTTAATTCATAAGACCGTGCATTTTCACAAATGTTGCGTGTCCGTATAAAATGTAGATACTTGCATAAAAAATGACGAACTTTATGTAAATATGTAAATACCGAGACAACGCGCGCCTGCACTCTCTCGCCTCTCGATTACTTCTCCATTTCCTCATACTTAACCCGTCTGACCTTCGCCGCACTGATTTTATATTTAAAAGAGACCGTTCTAGTTCCTGAACTATGCAAAACAAGAAATAGTCATTGCGGACGCTCTCGTACAAATAAAACAAGTGATTTTTATACGCTCAATACGATCAATAGATTGTATTTTCTCACTTATTATGATTTATTATGTTACTTCTAGGGCATGTGTTGAGAAACTTTGAAGTATGCAACATTTTAGGTCATTCTTGAGAATTATCCGATTGCGTTCCAAGGAATCCGTAATTTCTCTAGCGACTCGGAAAAGTACTCTAATGTGAACAGGGTCTGTAATAGATCGAAGGTGCAAAAGTCAATCCCAAAATTCAAATTGCCCTATTCTATATTTATATCATATTTCGAAAGAAGACGTATAATGACATAAGATTATCGCATGCATTTCAACTTCCTTCAATTGTTTATGTGCTACGATTTCCTAAAAAAAAAGCATATGTTTTGTATTATTGTAGTTATTGTATAAATATCAACAATTGAGCAAGATCGACAACAAAGAATTTATTGCATACAAATTCACACAAAAGCGATGTGTCAGAGGAAAAAAAATATACGAAAAACAGCGAAATCTTTGACCGGGTATTACGAAATTCGATTGCCAGTTCTAATGGCAATGCGTCACAGAGCAAGTTATCGAGCATTTAGTGTGTAACTATTTGAATTATTACTTAATTTACATCGTGAAGGATCATTTTGAAAGAAACGGAAATTCGTTTAGAGTGAGAATTTTGATTTTTTTTGCAAAAGAAAATTTCTTTACAGTGCTCGAGCTCTAGTATAGGCTCTAGTATAACACAAAGAATGGTAAATTGATAACATGGGAGCTATACCAAGTTGCGCGATCTATTTAAAAAAAAAAATTCTCCAAGATACAAAAGTGTTTGGGGTGCACTATAATATCGAGAAAACCTATGAAATTTTTCTTCATGTTTCTGTAGAATATTTCTTCAATTCAATTCAATTTATCATATCAGACTTAGTTCAGATGAGTAATGATGTGATTAGCATCATCGATAGACCACCAGAACGATCCCATAACTCCTCACACTTCATTTCGCATTCTGCATACCTCTTATCCCCTTCAGGTATTAAAGATAAAACTAAACACTAAATTCAATCATACAAAAAAAACTTTAGTTTCTCAATGAGATTATCATCTCTATATATTTGTTTTGAACTTTCTTTAATGAGAGCATAACCGAAAGTAAAATAAGCATGGGTTGTGATTTTTAAGAGAAGTAATAATTTACTGTAATGTAGAAGATCTCGAGATATGTGAAGATTTAACAGGGTAAAACAAGATAAACAATATTGATTCTAACAGATGCTCAAGGGTTGAAAGTCGGTCAAAGTCGAAAGTCGTGCATAATGGGGTGGCATTATAATGGTTGTTGGCTATGTTTATTCACCTATAATTCGCGTGAAACTGAGCTTTTAGCAGACTTGATTGGGTTTTCCAAAGATTTAACTGATGCATTTTTGTGAACAAAAGAGCATTGAAAATCATTTCGATTTGGTTATACGGGAAATCTAACCATCTATCTAACCATCTAACCATCTAACGAAAGATCATCACAATTTGTATGCTTTAAAACATTACGTTTTCTATGGCACAGTATGTGATAGTAAGAGGGCAAATGTGCCAAATACGATTTGGAGACATTCAAATCCATTCGCACCGTTCATGTTTCAATGATTTTTCCTACGATGCACGTCCTTTTGAATAACGATTTGGAGTGGTAAGGGACCGATAACTAATATTCGAATACATATATTGCCAATTTACTATTCCTTGATATTGTTAATGCAGGCAATTTCATTAAAATTTCATAGTTTTTTTTTATTTTGTTTTCGCAACACCTATCCGATCAAGCAGTTTGTTACGTTACAATTCACACGAAGAGTTTTTTTATGTGAACTTTTTGTATTTACCGACTAACGAAGACCCGTTATAGAAGTTTGTAACTTACCAAGCCATGCTACTTTTCCAACCACTTTTCCAATCACAAAAGTAACACTACTTTTCCCTTCTCAATCTACTTTTCCAACAATGCGATTTTAGCACCACATCACAAATAATGTAGCATTTATTTTGTATCAATTTCTATGATAGCTGCTAGGAGGAACCTTCATAAATAATTTAACTACACATGAAATTCTATAATAATATATTATATAAATGTATGCTCTAATTGTCTGAGCGTCTTCGTTTTATTCAATTTCAAAACAATACATACAATGATAAGATGATAATATGTGGTAATAATCTCCCAGATCTTTCATAATAATTTTTCAACTTTGACGACGTAGTCTTCTTATCAAGCCTTTTCTGTAAGAACATAAGATCTTACACGCATATTTTAAAATTGCTTTAGCTCTCCTTTTATATTCCCAAAGTCGTTGCCATGATTGGTTCTCGCCACAACGTTTTTTTATACGTAGATACGGCTAGAAGTAAAACTATCAATCAATAATGGTTAGCTACAGTATCCTAACCAACCATATATATGAGTGCCAACCATAACATAATAACATAACATAATTTATCAGGGGTCGCATAGTTGCGCTGATCAGGCTTTGTTAGGGTGTCCATTCGTCATCAGTTAGGCTCCACCAACGTTGTCCCAATTTCTTCGTAATCTTGTTCCTCCATCTTTCTAGCGGTCTTCCTTGTCCACTGTTGAGTATTCGATCATACGGTATCCAAACTTTTAATCTCCTCACAAGTGACTCACTTGTCACTTGTGTCACTTGAAGTCACTTGTGAGTGTGAGTGTGAGTGCCAATCATGGTCATCATATTTGGGTTGTAAAAGGTGGGCAAAGGCGCCTATCAGGCACCACGCTCACACGAAACTTACTGATGCTGCTGCGTGCTATCTGCGTAAACGATGACTGTCCCTCCGTAGAACTTTGAATCAATGTCACTTCCGTCCTCTGTTGGCCATTCAAACACATTTGTATAGATTTCACGATTCTTTTATATAATTCAGTCCGATGAAGTGACAGACAACATATACTGACGATGGTGTTGCAGAAGGCGTGTGTGTTAATTATTAAAAATAAGAGGGCAGATACGTCATCTAAAATTGTCAAATAATTGCGGTTAATGCGAATTGTTGCTAAATTATGAGATCCTCGGGCATATTTTTTGGTGTTCTGGCGATCACAAGATTATCGGATAAGTCAATGATATTGATGAACTATTGATGCGCTGATAGGCACCCATTTTAAAATCTCTCACAAAAAGATACGGGGGGGGGGTCGATGTGAAAGGGGTGTTGCGTCGTTACATTTGCGATACACGCCTATGTAAACTAGGGTGGCGAAAATGATTCATGATTATTCGTCCACTTTAGCGGTCTAGAGTGAGTATTCACGGGAGAGGCATTCACGACCGCTCTCTCTTGCGAATGAGTTGTTAGAGGAGAGGTCAATGCGAATGAGTCAAAAAAAGCGAGTCGATTGCGAGTCAGACCGGTCCTTTCACCATCCTTTCACCAAATTTTCTTGACTCACTTCGACTCGCAAAAAAGCGAATATTCGCAAGGGAGACCGGTCAACTGTCACTTGGAATGAATAATCGCAAGGAAAGTGAGCCACTCATTTTAGGCCATAGAAATGAATATTCATGAGTCATTTTCGCCACCCTAATGTAAACGCGTAAACACATAAACGTGCATTGCTTTTCACTACGTACTTGTTAACGAACAAGTATAATAATATCATGATAATTGTACGCATCTTACCATTGCCTTCCATCGAGAAAGTTAGACTGGCGAATTCGTAGCTGAGAGGTATACAAATCGATAACATCGGAATGACTAGCTTAAAGAAATATCTTATGTGGTGTTAAAATGTTGGAAAAGTAGAGTTAATTTTGTGTTTGTAAAAGTAGTTCGAAAAGTAGCATATCTTCGTAATCGACAAACTTTTACAATGAAAAAACCCTTTACGCGAGTGTTGGATTGCTACTTATCCAACTACTTTTACAATCACACATTTTTCACTTTTCCGTCTATTTTTTCATGATTTTAACACCACATTACAATACTTATGTCGACCTTGTTTTGGGCAAACAATTCCTTATAGGTACGAAATATATTCCCAGATTAATATTAGAGGCACACCCCGAGTTAATTTGACTCTCCGGCTAACGCTCTCTCGTAGACAGTGACAGCGAGAGAGCATTGCCAGAGCGGGCGTCTTTTGATTTAGCTCGGGTGAGCCTTTAACAAATAACCAATTCACCTGCAACACAGCTGCTGTGACTGCTCGCATTTGGTATCTAAACAGCTGTTTTAAGTTGTTTTGTTGAAAATTTGATTTATCATGGATCAACATTTGAACCAACGTGTCATATGGGGTGAAACAAATAGAGGGCGGTAAGGGAACGGAGTGCAAACTTTCCTTGAATTCTGCCAAAGAGCTTATTGTTAGTCAGCTTTCCCCATTCACAATCTCGAGCAAGATAATACTATAATTGTGTACCCAAGTATTCAATCGACTTTCTACCTGTCTTTATTTTCTAACACCATATAAGATTTCTAGTAATTATTATCTCTAATTACTAGTGATCAAAAGTCATTATCGTAGTAGCGAAAATTATAAAAATATAATTTTAAAATAGAAAAAACTAACCTTCTGTATGATTCGCTCATAGCGAACATTCGATCTGTCAAAGTGGAAATCATGGACGCCACAGCCACTGCTAAAATCAGTGCGAGGGGGACAGCATTAATGAATATACCTGGAAATAATGAAATTTGTACGCATGAATATTTTTAGAAATATACCGAAAAGCGCCGAAAGACTCAGCCAGTTTTTTTGTATCGATCCATGAACAGGATATGCAGTCAACCATGCAAATGAAGGATCATCTATTTCCTGTAAATATCAATAACCACTTTTAAACGTTTAGGTACCGATGAATGCGAACCGACTGGCTGCCAACTATTTGCATATGAGAGACAAGCGCTAATGAATAGATAAAGTATGCAAATGGTTATCATCAAATCGGTTATTATACATCGGTTCTTTTCCGACCTAGGGCATTATTATAATCAATATTATTATCATTATCATTATTATTATTATCATATATTATTATTAAAGGTATCAATTGTCCGTAAGTCACATGTTTACTAACATCGGACATTGTCAATTTCATAGCTACTGCCATATACGCTACTGATAGTTGTAAGAAGGAAAAGTAGCAAATTAAACAGCCTTTGCTCTTTTTCGTACTGAAAACGGACTTCTTGGTAGAAATGCTTTGAATGACCTGAATTTGTTCAATAAATCACCACAATTACATGATATGACAAGTGGTGCACATTTTTGGTTACTTTATCTCATTATATTCTTCCAACCAGCAAAGCGATTATAAGCTTCATTTTTAATACGTGTTACGTGGTGCTTTTAGAAAAGGCTGAGGTGGGTCATAGTATATACAGCATCTTACTGATCTTCTTATGACTCGTTCAAAAATAAGCGGAAACCCGAAATCGACGATGTTATTTATTTATTTATCACTTTCGGGAGTGATTTTAAAAGTGTGAAAACCAGTCAATTTTGGTTATCAACTTCTTTTTCGAGTCATTAAACATTTATTGGCGCTTTGTGAACATTTAATTGGTAAAAAAAATCAGTGAACAGGTAAAAAAAACAAAATTTATAAAAAAATTTTACTAAATTTACATAACACTTACATTGTATCTGTACCACAATCCAACGAAGTACGATATGCCGAAACAAGAAAATATTAATAACGCGTAAATCTAA
This sequence comes from Parapristionchus giblindavisi, assembly GCA_943737045.1. Classification (NCBI taxonomy): domain Eukaryota; kingdom Metazoa; phylum Nematoda; class Chromadorea; order Rhabditida; family Diplogasteridae; genus Parapristionchus; species Parapristionchus giblindavisi. The sequence continues at coordinate 953,773 of CALSFV010000204.1, forward strand.
ATGCAAACATGCACAAAATTATTGGATAACAATTTTTACAATGATTTCGTAGCACTCCAAAACTACAGGAAATCGATAATCGATGGAGTAAGCAATTCCTTCTTTTCCTATTACAATAAGTGACAGAAAACTGAAGTACGAATCGAATAATATGGAGAAGAACTGAAATGTATGTTTATGTAAATGCTATATCAATTTGAAATAAAATATTATCCTAATAAATAAAACAATCACACTTTGGATGGTTGCGTTCGTATGCCTACTAATCAATCATTTCAATCAGCAACAACTGGACCGAATGTTTTAGTGCAGAAATAAGCGAAATAATAATAATATTAAATAATGAATAATAATAATAATAAATAAAAAAATAATGAGAAATAAGAAATAAGCGCCAAGAAATGTGAAGAATGTACCCATTCGACATTGTCGTCGTCTTTAGGATTTTTGACCAAAACATTATGAAATTCAAACAATCAATGAACTCTGAATTACCTGTAGCACTACGAAATACTTCAGATATCCTCTGTGACGCTTATTACTCTTGATGAGGATAAAGATGAGAAAACTCGTATTGACAACCAGAAACACGTATCCAGTAATCCGATTGTACCATATGATTATTGATTGAACAATTGGGGATAACGGTTCCACACTCATTTGATATTTTATGCTGTATAAGAAAATATTTATTTATCCGAAAGAGGAGGAATAAGTGAATTAAAAGTTGTTAGCGATTAACATGATAATAGACGAATGCTTTATATTGCACAATGGGCGCAGGTGGATTTTCATGTACAACGATCGGTGATTGGTCTCATACATGTCCGCAAACTGTCTGACTAAATACGGGATATGCACATTGAATATGATGGATGTCTATTGGTTAAAGAAGGGGACCCACGAGATTTGGGCTGCGCTATTGACATGAAGAACGTGGGACATAGGAAGCGACATTCCTTTCTCTATTAGATTTTACTGGTTCAACGCGTAGAGCATGTGGCTCAGTGGTAAGTAGTCAGCGCTTGTATATATTCGTACTTCAATTTCAAAAACTCGCGCCTTTCCCTGGACTTATTAATGAACTTTAAGCCCGAACTACGGTATTACGGGACATCTAAAATTTTAGAGAAAATTGTTTTTGTATACAAGGATATGTGAGCTATAGTTCTGCCTGACCAGTTTAGTCACGAAAAAACTCGTGGGTCCCCTTCTTTAAGATCTTCGCTTATTTCTTTGGAGGTTATGAGTCCGAGCACGTAGAGTCCGCCATCCTAGCACAATCTTTTCCATGGTTTTAAAAAATGAACAGCAGAAAATATATTTTAATCACATTTTTTACAGCGAGTTTAGTACTACACGCAAACTTGGACATTTGTTTATGTAGTGATAAACAGCCAATTTGCTTCGCATTACCAATTGTTACCACTTACGAGAGAATATCTGACTCACTGAACATATTTTGCTTATGATTAAAGAAAACAAAATATAACACCGAAATCGAATGCTTAATAATACAGTGATTAGTGAATTTTGAATTTCCGCATTTGCATTACGGTAGGCGCTCGCTTTTTCGAGTCAGTTAGTTATAGAAAAAAGGGAATTAGTCGTGGCTTTTTGGGAAACAGGCAACTTTTCACCAATTTCTTTTTTTTTCGTTTTCAAACAGTAGTTACACTAATGAATTCTCGTCAAATTAAGGGGATAACAATCAGCCACCGAGAGGCAATTGTAGGAAGAATAAAATCAGTGCCAAGAGAATTTCACTTGAGCCAGATAATATCTTTTAATTGGACAATAGGTCCGATGGTAACTGAGGAATGAGAACCGAGTAGATGATAACTATTTGCATACTTTGTCTATTCATTAGCACTTGTCACTCATATGCAAATAGTTTACATACATTCGGTTCTTATTCGCATCCGGCCTAATGCCATTAATTGCTTAATTCTAACATAAAGGTTTTGATAGTCATATCTTCGATCGCCTACCCTGGTGTATTCTTTTGCCATTTTTTAAATATCAGCAAACCCATGAAAAATATTTTTGGTTCGTTAGGAATAGTAGGGTATGGGGATCTCCGATACACTCAGTACAAAAAATGTAAATATGAACAGGTGCTCTTCTGTGTTTTGAATGTAAAAACAGTATTACCGAAGTCACTGTTAATCACAGATTATCTACAGTAAGAACTACAATGACGACATCCGAGGTGCTTTCCTGGTTAGCTCCCTTGAGGGAAACTTTACGGTGGAGATTTTGAAAGCGACTCATACGCGCATGCATAGCTAGGTGAGGGATGAACAAAAGGAGTTTCAAAAGCTGCTAGGACAGAATCGGAAAATTAATAATTCGTCGGACCATGACCCCACAGGGGAGGATGGGGGGGGGGTTATGCTTTTGAAACTAGTTTTTTTGAAACTAGGCATCTCTATCCCAGCTGTGCATGCGCGTATGAGTCGATATCAGAATCTCCACCGCAAAGTTTGGTGCTTCACTTGCAAGGAGCGATTAGGGTCAAACCCGCAACTAGAAAAAGTGTGGTTTTCAAAACAGGGAAGTGCTCTATTTTACACCTGTTCATGTGAAGAAAAGTAAACCTCTTCGGCTGTTAATTGGAGCACATGGCGGTTAAAAGGTGTTCTAATTTACACTTTTTCTTCTGACAACGGAAGTTAGAGTAATCTTTCCCGGATTTCAGGATGGGACATACGCCATTCGAGAGGTCTCCAAAGAAAAAAGATTTTTATATTGTCCTCATTTCGTCTTTCTCCACATTATTGTATTCGTAATCATCATCATATTCATTTTCATTTTATCATCACTCCCGTTTTTGAATGGGCGAAAAGCGGGAGAAATGCGAGAGCCCAACGGGCGATAAAGCGCCCGCGGACGATTCGAGGGCGATGTGCGGGCGTTCCACGGGCGATCGATCGTCCGTGGGCGATCGGTGGGTGAGAGTTGTGACTCCGATCGCCCGCGGGCGAAACGAAGCGTTCGACCGCGGCACATTTTAATGGGAGGATCGCCCGTGGACGATAAGTTCGAGCGCCGGATATGTGAGAGCCGGAAAATAGCGTGGTGTGCGTCTGAAAGGGCAGTTGCCCATTTGAAATTCGAAGCGAGCTTAAATATTTCAATTTAATGTTTTACAAGCAATCATCTCTATCGTGAATCTTCTTGCATTATCAACTGTGTCAATATGTCAACTGTGTGATCGTGTCGTTAGTCGGTGATAGCGCGTTTAGACTAGGCCGCGTAGTTTTTTTGTAGTTTAGTTTCGTCGTTACGTCTTGTTATTCTATTTATTGAGTTTGTTATTAAAGTTTACTTTAATATCACGCGTGTGTTTATGGCATTTAATTGAGAGTTGGTCTGGGGCCTCATGGTGTCACTGTTGGTTGAATTATTGTCGTTAATGTTGAACTTATATTGTTGTTTCGCGTATTTGTTCTTGATGCCCCTTCGCTATTTAAAAGTTAATTATTGGTGTTCAGTTCTTTTCGACGGTTTCAAGGAGCTCGAGAAGCCAGTCTAATTTCATTGTTATTTGATGAATACGTAAAAATATTATTATTTCCAGATGATTGAAAATTGTCTGATCGAGGTTTTTTTGAAAAAAGAATATAAATAAATGAGGCCGTTTGCGTAAGACTCGACTAAGTGACACATATCAAATGGTAATCGGAATTCTTAAGGGTGTTATTGCCTTTAGAAGATTTCAGCTTCACGTTTACAATGTCGTGTGATATGGGTATCGTAATTAACACCTTAAAAAGTACTGTTTTGAACTCATGAAAAAGTTGTTGTTTTCTTTTTCCGTCCACCACCAAACCCAGTGTTCGCCGCGCCGATTATTTTTCCACTAGCAGTTTTGTACGTGGTCAAGCCATTGTGAATAAACATCTCTTATTACTACCATTAATTTCTTTTGAAGGTAAAACTGTATTATTTCAAATCACTGACGACTTTGTCAGTCACACATTATTTACAGTAAGAACTACAATGGCGGAAAAATCAATATGCTTTTAAAACTGCTACAAGAAACCATTTGAATACGTTTTAATTTATTTTTAATGCAGGAAAATATTTTCTAAATATTTGCCGAAATTGCCGAATCGGCAATTTCGGCAATGAAAAACCGGCAATTTCGGCAAACCGGCAATGCCTTGCCGCACAGCCCTGTTATTTACAGTAAGAACTACAATGGCGGAGACTAATCATAGGGATCGAGCTAAGGAGCGAGACGGGCTAATAGAAAAGACTGTAGTTTTGATTAACCAAATGTGCTTTATTTTACACCTGTTCATGTGTTAAAAAGTACAATTGGAGAACATGGGGATTATTTATTCATAAGATGATCATGAAAAGGTGTACTAAAACAATTATTTTTTCTAAGAGAATAAAAAGACGAGGGGGATAATTGTCAAACTGCTCATAATCGTATATGAACAGACATGTCATGCAAAGATAAATTAAAACTCTTCTTTCACAATTAGTTAACGTGCACAGTCCAATATTTTCCCCTGCTGGGGTGGGGGGTTTCCAGCCCCCATGCAGTACTAAAGAGCTGCAAGACTAATATCATGATCATGCAGTACTAAAGAGCTGCAAGACCATGATCGTTCTTATGGGAGAATAACTAGACGACGACTTGTTTTTCCGACCCCTTTTCATACAACCGTATTTTTTTAAACAACATTTGAAAATTTTTTTAGTCATATTTATCTGACCTATTTCAGGTACGAATTCGAAAAACTTGAACGATACTGCTGCGAGGGAGATTCATCAATGGGAGCAAGAACTAATTCAGATGGGAGTGAATCCAAGTGCCTATACTTCTAGAGGCACATAGACTATGGGTGGTAGAATTCTTATAAGAGAGAAAAATGCTTAATGGATGAGACACATGTTCGGTTGTATTGCGAAGGAAGAATAGAAAAAAGATTGGATGAATCAAACAAATTAAGCTTATGTATAGCTGTGCTATATTCAAGAGTATGGAGATTTACGGATGTAAGTCTACCATGATAAGGAGAAGGGGGAAACGACATTTAGCTAACATTCTTTTGGTATACAATTGTAATATATTGTATTTGTTGTAATCAATAATCACGTATATGCGTTGTTGTTCCCTAAAGGAACATTTCACTTCAAGGATTCTATACTACAAGCAGTTCATTTATTTTATTTCTGGATGATAGTCAGCTCATATTTCTCCTGCATGATTTTTGATCATCGCTATGTTCGTTTGGACTGTTTCAGAAAGTTATTGTTGTAAAAAAATTGTTTTCAAAAGATAATATGCGTTTAAAGGGAGCGTTACCTCTCTCAATGGCATCTTCATTTAGCATACCATTTATCTGTTCTCTAACAGCTAGAAAGCGTTGCGCGTCGAAAAGACCATTGAGAGAGGTTACGCTCCCTTTAAAGGTAGGCTCCTGCGAATATTTTCGTCACTGAGTATCAAAATCAAATTAGCTTGGGGTGTGTCTTTAACAATAATCAATTAATGCAACTTGCATGACACGATCAAAGTCTTTGGAAAACCCTAATCTCTGAACCTGCTTGCATAACATCCTAATCGGCTGATAAAGTTGATGTAAATATATCGTTCAGGTTCTAATTCGGTTGCACAATACTATTCATTCATCTGACCATGGAAAAAGAATATGGAATTAATAAAAATGATCAAACATCGACATCCAAACGAGAACCCTATCAAAAATGGACTTCGCGCGCTCCTTCTTTAAAAATGTAAATATTTTGTAACTTTTTTTCTTATCGTTTAGTTTCAGTTAATTTTTTTTTAAATATCCGTTACATTTTACAGGTTTACAAATCTCAAACAAGCTCTTCTACATATCTAAATACTTAAAATTGAACTATTGATGAACACACTTTATCGAACGAATAGAAAATTAAGTGTACATACGAAAACTTAAAGATTATAGATAAATATGGTGTCAAAATAAAGTAAATATCTCGTTTTTCTTAGATTGTGATTGATTTTATTCCACGCGTTCTCTTTGCTGTATCAAGATATTATTAGATTTAATTATTCATGTTTCTACTTAACCTGTCACATATTTTATCCACATTTCGTACAACGGGCTGAAATAAATCGTTATATCCAAATATGTGTGATTTACAGAACTCACCTTCGATATGGAGTAATGACAAAAATGTTTGTTATCGAAGCAAAAACATTTTGTAGACTTGAAATCTGAAATTCTTTTCGTATTACATCGATTCAAATTTGTTCAGACCGGAACATATACAACACACTATCTGAGAAAATCGACATAGGTGCGGTATCGATGAAAAATAGATTTTTCTGTTTTATGTATGATAATTACAGGCTCCATAAGTGTAGTTCACTGGTACCTGGAAATTCCTTCCAATTGAAAATCCGCTTCAGGAGGTGACCACACTACGATTTGGCGCCTTTTCCTAAAACGTTTCTTTCGTATCCAATCGATTCGGGAGTGGGTGCACTCGATTCCATGGCTAATTCTAAGAAACTACTGTCGAGGAGAGTTTTTTGATCAGCGGTCAACGAAGGCTGGAATCAGGAATTTTCGAAAAAAAATTCACATTAAATTAATTCTCACTATATTCCCATGGGGCAGGAAAACTTTTTATTTGCTTAATAGCTTCTACATATTATATTACACCTTTGATTTAAAATTCATAATTTTTTAAAAATACGAATTATATGAACTAATCATTTTTATAACGAATTCGTGAATTATCGTGTGCTCCTACAGTAATCCCTAATCAGTTAATTTGGTTTTTTCGCTAGTTTTAAGCATATTTTCAGCGTTTTTCTTTACAATGTTAGAGGTATATGATTAATCTGCACCATCGGAGTGCAACTGCACGGTATATCTCGTGATTACATTACTGACCGTACTTGTGCTGTATGTGTACTGTAATTTACGAGCTCTCTCTAATTCTCTGATCAGTCTATAAAACCGAGAATAAAGAGTACGGAACGGCATGAGTATGGTAACTACTTCGCAAGCTGGCTCGGATACGAAAGTGAATAAAATTTACAGTACAAGTACGATCAGTAATGTAATCACGAGATATACCGTGCAGTTGCACTCCGATGGTGCAGAATAATCATATACCTCTAACATTGTAAAGAAAAACGCTGAAAATATGCTTAAAACTAGCGAAAAAACCAAATTAACTGATTAGGGATTACTGTAGGAGCACACCATAATTCACGAATTCGTTATAAAAATGATTAGTTCATATAATTCGTATTTTTTTAAAAATTATGAATTTTAAACCAAAGGTGTAATATAATATCTAGAAGCTATTAAGCAAATAAAAAGTTTTCCTGCCCCATGGGAAAATAGTGAGAATTAATTTAATGTAAAATTTTTTTCGAAAATTCCCATTTCCAGCCTTTGTAGACCGTTGATCAAAAAACTCTCCTCGACAATAGTTTCTTAGAATTAGCCATGGAATCGAGTGCACCCACTCCCGACTCGATTGGATACGAAAGAAACGTTTTAGGAAAAGGCGCCAAATCGTAGTGTGGTCACCTCCTGAAGCGAATTTTCAATTGGAAGGAATTTCCAAGTACCAGTGAACTACACTTATGGAGCCTGTAATTATCATACATAAAACAGAAAAATCTATTTTTCATCGATACCGCACCTATGTCGATTTTCTCAGATAGTGTGTTGTATATGTTCCGGTCTGAACAAATTTGAATCGATGTAATACGAAAAGAATTTCAGATTTCAAGTCTACAAAATGTTTACAAAATGTTTCCCAAATCGGTTAATTTGGAAATTTGGTAGTTTTAAACATATTTCACCGCTGTTCTTAACGTGACTGAGGTATATAAGTACTCCACGTCTTCGGAGTGCACCTGCACGGTTCAGTGCTGGTCAACATTTTATGATATTTTGGTTTTTCAGCAATAACTTTCTTCAAAGTCAACCGTTTCTCTTCATTTTTTAGTATGTTTGTATAGATGATACTATGGTATAGCGATCCGATTTTTATCGATAATGAATAACAAACAACGGAATAATGATCAATTTACGAAAAATGTCAATTCTCAGCGAAATCAGCACCTGGGAATAGATGCACTCCGAAGACGAGGAGTAGTCGTATACCTCAGTCACGTCAAGAACAGCGGTGAAATATGTTTAAAACTACCAAATTTCCAAATTAACCGATTTGGGATTACTGTAGGTGCACACCATAATTACGATTTTCGTTATAAAAACGATATTTTCACAAAAAATGTATTTTTTTAAAATTATGATTTTTAAACTGAAGCTGTGTTATGATATGTAGAAGCGATTGAGCAAATAAAAAGTTGTAGGCTTGTTATAGTGAACTAGTGAAAATTAATTAAATGTGAAATTATTTTCGAAAATTCCCGATTCCGGCGTTGGTTGATCATTGATCAAAAAACTCCCCTGGACAATAGTTTCTTAGAATTCGCCAAGAAGTCCATTGCACCCACTCCCGAATCGATTGGATTCGAAATAATAAAAAAAAGGAATTTCCAAGTACCAGTGAACTACACTTATGGAGCCTGTAATTATCATACATAAAACAGAAAAATCTATTTTTCATCGATACCAAATAATATCCGAGTTGTTGAATTCTCTCAGATAGTGTTTTATACGTATTGTGTTCCGGTCTGAACAAATTGTGTTGTTTGTACCCATAGTGCCAATGTATTTAAGTCTTTTATTCGTAACTCAGAAGTATTGTATGCTACGATCAAGTAATCGCAGCCTTCTTTCTTACCTCCTGAATTTATCATATGTTTAAACATTTAATTATAAATCTTAAAATTACCTTCCGAGGTCAGATAAATTAATTATTATTATTATTGCGACCAAGGATCATCGATTACATGTAAACAATTAAGGGAATAAGTCATGGCTCCAACCATAAAACATGAAGTTATAATCAATTCTATATTTAGAGCCTAAAATAACTATACGATTTATCATCATCGTACGACTAAATGATAATACTATTCGGAACTCAAAGTATTGTAATTCCATTATGTTACTTTAACTTACTCTTATTGACCGTATAAAATACACTTGTTTATTTGGTACGAGAGTAGCCAACCACTCCCATAAGAGACTTTCTTGTTTTGCATGGTTCAGAAACTATGCCGATCTCTTTTATATATAATATAGCGCGCGGTGAAGGTCAGCCGGGTCAGAGAGAGGCAGCGGAGAGACAATCGAGAGGCGGGGCGAGATGTAGAAGGCTACATCTCGATCGCCTCTCGATTATGACTTCCGTTCGTTAGCACCATTTGTCATCTTCTTATGCAAGTACATTTTATACGCACAATATCAACGTTTTGTGTTTTTCTCTTGTTAGTTGGCTCATGAACTCCTGCAAATTTGAAAAAAAAGTAAGTACATTATCATAAAAAAATATTCGGATAATACCGCGGTCTCTCTTAGCTTTTGTAGAATTTTGTATCTCAATGGCAGAGCTAACAAAAATGGAACTACAGCTGTTATTACAGAATATGTGATGAGAGTGCCGGTCTTCCAATCACGAAAAAATGCAAAACCTAGAAAGGTGTATTTAATTATATTTAAATGGTAGATTTTCCATATGTACCATGAACCACATCTGCCCGAAACCATTGTGACTTAGACATAGATAGGACATTGAATGTCTTATTGCCTCTTTCAAACGCAGTATAATATCCATATATAAGTGCGGAGTTAGGAATGATTACTACAGAGATAAGAGAATATGTGAGCTAAAGATATTGATTATTGGATTGGCATAATAAGTGAATGAATAGTCACTCGTTTGGATGGAATCCAATGGAATATCACTTGATATCTATAAAGAAATGAACAAAATAGAAGGCCACTTGTTGAAGTAAACATGTACTGTAATAAAGCTGAAATATTTTTATTACGCCTTTTAAACAATTTCTAAAAATCACCAAATGAAATCCAACAATATTGCTCGCCAAAATACGAACAGGCTCCGTTGAACTGCATTACGGATATGCATCCAGGAAAGAAAAGTCTGAGATAAATTAAAATAGAATTAGATCATAAAAACATGAGTATGTACACATATAATTAGATATTACTGAACGAATTAGAACTTTAAATCGCTCTTTTGTAATTCACATCGCGTCCTGATTTGAAACTCTCCTCTCTGACAATGCTCTCCCATTTTCTTTGTCTACGAGAGCGCGTTGCCAGCGCAGCGACCAAAATAAGCTCGGACTGTGCGATCGCCTAATGGAAATTTTTTACACAAACGTTGGATATTGTAGACTATCAGTAAACGGTAAAACATCAAGTTATTCTGTTACTCGAGGTACACAAATTCCTGCGGAGATTTTTACCTCTTGTACGTCGTTTAATTTACCTTACGTGCTTACGCCATAACATCCACGGCCGCGTCACAGTCGTTACGGCTTAGGTTACGGCGTAGGCACGTAAGGCAAATGTAACGATGGACTGGATCTTGAGGAGCTTGACGAGTAATTTTCAAATCCCTCAGTCCGGAGGGACTATTCCTTTTCTTCTCATGAAAGACTCACCTTGGAAGAGATAACAAGCAAGCAAAATTACTGATTTGATCACATATGACTGATGCAAACATTATCATTGAATATCTTTGAATAAAACAAGGGGTTCTGAAAATATTCCAATGATCGAAATAACTAATTTTCGTGTGTTCGCGGTGTGCGTACATTAAATACAGTCGGAATAATTAAAATTGTCATAAGAATATAAATATATCACCTAAATATAATGAGGTAGATCAATGTCATATTAGCAATGGTACCAATTACGGTAATGATTGTTGATGAAATGATTAGAACAACTAGCATAGATGTCATAATTGCAGTACCACGATAGAGGCAATTTATTTCACGCCGCTTTCCTGACGTTCCAAATCATATGATTTGAGCAAGAACTACACTTGGGACTGGTACCGTATGCGGTCGGTTACCAAACCGTGAAAGTAAATATGGGTGCATTTGTCGAACGTAGTGTTAACCTGTATTTGTAGCCATATAATGTTGATTTACTGAATAATAAATCCCCAGGGAAATAGGACGGAAACGACTTTTTCTCAAAATAACATCATTATCATCATGTGAGAATGATCTAGACTAATCGAAAAAAAGACCTAAAAATATTGTTGAAGAAATACGGTAATATATATTTTTATAGAAAAAATAAACAGTGAACTCTTTTCTAATCACAAAACATGCAAATCATTCTTGAGAATTATAATTTTTCCCGTCAAAGGATTCCGTAATATTTCCTTTGCGACACTTCGAAATGTTATTTCAAAACTATTTTATTTTAAAAAAGTTATTAAATTTTAACTGAATGTTATTTTAAAACACGTCGGAAATTCCTTCGCTATTGACAAATGACGAAGCGGCTGTTGAGTTGCCATGGGCGAAAGAAAAGAAAGCACTGATCAGTCGTAGATAGAAAATTTGTTCTCTGCCAGTTCACAGCTTTGACATGAATCCGTCATTCTCATTTTATCTTCTTTACACTTTTTTCATTTGATTGGACAAATTTAAATTTGATGTGTGAGCATGAATATTGGTTGTATTAATATAATAATGATAGACGCGGAAAAGGAAAAAAATGAACAAGCTACAATTGTTATATGCTTTAATTCACATTCTTTTCAAAAAAAAATGTGTTAACACTTGTTTATTGAAACAATCGTAGATGTTTAAAAGAAAGCATTCAAATTGTTCAATACAAAAATGCTGTATAACTGATCGTAAACAATGACAAAGCAATTCATTCATACAAAATTCACACAAAACAAGCGATGTTGTCAGAGAGAAACAATTTTTTTTTTAAAAAAAGGAAAGGCTTTAACCGGGTATTGAGATTCGAGATGGTTTATCTGATGATTCGATATTGCAAGAAGTTCTAATAGCAAAATGGTATATAGCACGTACCATCCGACTTACCATCCGAACATTTTACCTGAAATCATTCGATTTGTGCGATTATATGGATAGCTTGAAATTAAAGTGCCGAACATTTTGGGATATCCGAAGCATTTAAGGCACACCAGGCTAATTTGACTCTCCGCTCCGGCCACGCAGAGAAAGTGAGAGTTTGTAGCCAGAGCGGATAGTTTCAAATTATCTTGGTGTGTGCCCGTAATGCATTTGTAGTTCTTTTTTGAATCAAATATAATTTGAATTGCAAATAATCAAACTTTTAACACCTCAAGCTAAATTGAAACTCTCCGCCCTGGCCACACTCTCTCGCTTTCTTTGTCTACGAGAGAGTATGTCAATGCGATTGCGAGCATAGCTTGGGGTTTGCCTCTAATTAATGAAACTATACCTCTCGGATGACGCATTTCTCTCCAGGAGGACATTTCACTCTGTCACAAGTCGAGGGAGCTCTCAACACCTTCCAGGTCTTGTCTGCAAACGCCGCATCCTGTGCGCGAGCAGTAGTAGATATGATAGGAGCTGTAGTCGTAGCGGGTTCAGTCCATGGCTGTCTCGAGATCGTCGGCACTGTAGTTACGATGATGGGAGCTGTGGTAGTGGTCCATGGTTGCTGGGTAGTTGCCTCGGTAGTGGTAGTGGTTGGTGGTGCAGTGGCGGGAATGCTAGTTTCTGGAAGGGTCGATAATTACAGATTTCAAGTTACGAAATAAATCAATTACAATGTGGGTTCCTTGGTAATTTTCAACAGTTCAGCATGATCGTAAATATTCAATTTTGGAGCAGAAGTATCTTATTTTCTCCTCTCTATATCTTAATGTTCTAGTGGAACTGAAAAGCAACAGGGTAACTGCTCTCTCTTGGCAGGGAAAGTGACAGCTTTACAGAAAGACATAAGGTTGAAAGTGTTTGTACTATGATCTTATGTTGTATCTTTTGGATATGTGATGAACAAGAATTATAGTGACATCCCAGCCTAATTTGAAACTGTTTTTTTTCTGGCCACACTCTCTCGCTTTCTTTGTCTACAAGAGAGTATTGCCAGAGTTTCAAATTAGGGTTCGCATTTAAACTAAATAAAACAATATTATGAAACGAACGTATGATCGTGCACGTAGGCCCGGACGCCGTGTCCTCGCAGACCTCATTCCACGCATCGCAAACGTTCATTGTGGCACAGCTCTCACGAATCGGAGCTGAATATCGATTTTTTTAGATATCAACGACTCAAAAAAACACTTGATTTATCGCGGCAATCAATCAATCAATCAATTTAATTAATTTTTATTTTATTTTATTTTATTACTTTTTATTTTATTGTGGTAAGTAACAAATGAAAAAGTACCTTCATCGAAGCTTTTGGATGTTTCGATGGCGGGTCGCACGATTTGCTGGTTGGTCGGAGGTGCTGAACACAAAATATTTCGGAAAAGTTTCTGTCATGTCAGTTTTCCTTGCGATCATACTTTGGCAATATTTAGACAATTTGCATCGAGGTTTAATATTATATGTCGTAATATTGCGTGAACATAAGCGCTTGTTGCCCAATCGAATCGAAAATATGTATTTTTGCGTGCAACTATAAATGTTGTATTCGATATCTCTCTGCTGTTAATGTCTGCCTCGATCTTTTCTCGAACCAAATCTCTGTACTGCTACTACTAATTAAACACTCCAAAGTGGTTCCAGTACGAGAATGAGAGAGTGAGAGATTGGCAACGAACTGGTTTAGGGACAAGTAAAAGTCTAGCATTTTGTACAATACGTCGTTACTGTGGTTAGATCGATGAACGGAAATAATTATGCACGAATCAATTGCTGCAGGAGTTTTGAATTTTTGAATGTACAAATAAAAATAACTATTATAGGTTTCCAAAATTCTAGCACCACAAATCAAATTTCCGTTATTTCTGTTAAATATCGCATAAGGAAAGAATATTAAATAAATAAATAAATAAATTGCTCGCCAGTTTCACATTTCGTGTTTCATGTACTGTTGATGCTATTTTCGGAATATTTTGCTGACATTGAGAAAAAAGTCAAAACAACACGAGTATAGAACGGAATAAAAAAATACCATCAGGCAAAGGCCAGCAGAATGCGCCTTCAGGGAATTCCATGCACGTGTTTCCAGGTGGACAATTTAATGTGGCACAGGAGGATGGAGCTGAATGGAAATTTTAATATTGAATAATTATTAATGATTGCCAGATTGATTGGTTCAAACAATGCATTGATTTGTCAAGGCCAACTTTTGCCTCACTCGACAGAACAAAACCATGGGAACTGGTTCCTTGTGTAAAATTGCAAAACCCAAAAAATCAAGGGTTTCAAACCCCAAACGTTTCGAATTTGGTTTATAGAGGACACAAAATGGGGGTTTTTTGCTGAGACCTCCTCTATCATTTATTAATGTACGTTACCGATGTCTTAAATTTTTATATATTATATAAAGATACACGAACATTGATTGCTAGAAAACTTTGGATTTATTGTTTCAAATGAGCAAAGAAACTCACTGTCACTGAACTCCGTTATTTTTGCGCAAGATGTGGCAGCCAGTAACAACTGTAATATGAAATTAAAATTGTAATAAAAACATCTCAAATTATGTTTTTGTTTTTAAAACAAATATGCTTTCGTTGTTAATCTGAAAGGCCCCCGAGCTAATTTGAAATCCTCCGCTGTGGAAATTCTTTGTTTACGAAAGAGCGTTGCCAGAGCGGAGAGTTTCAAATTTGTTCGGGATGTGAATTGAATGGTAACGGAAAACAGTGCAAGGATATCTCAGTGTGCTCACTGTAACGGTAAATTTATATAGGTAATCAAATTACTTACAGTAATCGTGACAGTCAACATGGTTGGACAGATGAATGTGATATGAAGCTCTTAGAGTTCTGTCTCTGAAACCGTAGCACTCACTGAAAGCAAAGTGCCGAACTGAAACCGTCGTCAATATAAACTACTGGGTGTGGACACAGATAGAGATGGGATGGGGAGAGGTAAGATTTAGGTGATTTTTCATCGACTCTCTGCCGTATCAAGGTTAGATCGAGAGGGCAGCAACCATCTCTTCTCGATTGATAGCATTTCTGTTCCGTCTCACTGTTCCATATAGAAAGGCATGCTGATATGCTATTACGCATCAATTTATCTGACAGAAACGAGGAGTTCACATGCTAAAGTTGGGGTTTTTTCGTTTTCGCGACCTAAAAATTTTTGTCATGGACGCTGTTGAAGTAGTTCACACATGTAAGGACGTGGTGCAATACCGTTTTCACAAATTGCAAATCAATTCAGGACTAGTGCATATGCCAAGTTTTACACTCGAATTTTAAGGAGATAGCGTAACAAATGTGCATGTGATGTGATCTGATGTGCATGGGAAGCCAACTTCTTCGGTCAACTCCAAACTGCCTGTCCATCTTCTCGGATTTGTGAAATCGAAGACGCGCATATGAAGATCGACGTCAGTGTTCTGGGACTGTCGGAAGTAAGATGAGCTTTTCCCCATGCACATCAGAGCCCTACTCTTGATAAATGTGTTTTAAACTGTAAAAAACTGTAAGCGTAACAAAAATAAATCGCTCTAGTTCGGTAAATAAGTCGCTTCTGTGAATGGACAGATATCTTTTAACTTGCTTCCATATTGATGAAACCGTTAGATACCCTTTGCCACTTCGAAAATAATGGACGCATAGGTTCCACACTTGAACTTGTTGAACGGTTTTCGATTTTATACTATTTTTGCGAAGCTTCAACGATAAGGTATATATTGACCGTATAAAATACACTTGTTTATTTGGTACGAGAGTAGCCAACCACTCCCACAAGAGACTTTCTTGTTTTGCATGGTTCAGAAACTATGCCGATCTCTTTTATATATAATATAGCGCGCGGCGAAGGTCAGCCGGGTTAGAGAGAGGCAGCGGAGAGACAATCGAGAGGCGGGGCGAGATGTAGAAGGCTACATCTCGCTCGCCTCTCGATTGTGACTTCCGTTCGTTAGCACCATTTGTCATTTTCTTATGCAAGTACATTTTATACGCACAATAGTATGCTATGACAGTACAGCTTTAGCAGTACTTACATTCGCAGAGTAATATCAATATTGTTATGGCAAAATGCATTGTAATAAGTAAAACTTTATCAACTTAAGCAATCTAAAGTTATGAAGCTAAGCTATGCTAGTTTGACCCTCCCCTTGACCTCAATATCTCCCCTTGCCAGCATACAGATCATTGCCATAGGTGCGCGGACTCGACCTTTTGCACACTACCTATTTAACAGGAAATGAGATTACATGAGGGGATCGAAGATATCAACGATAACATACTTTTTCGCTACAAGATGTAAATCTTACATAATTGAAAGCGCAAAACCGAGCAATTGTATTTCGTAGTCGATTTACGATATTGTGCTTAACGAACCGAAAACAAATAAACGAAAATTCGATAAATAGATAGAAGTATTATTCTATCATTTGGTATTTGAAAAAAAAGGAATACGAGGAATCATAGACTTTCAAGACAATATGCCTGAGGTTAAAGCTAGCTAACGTGAATCCTTACTATTAGGCAGAGCGGGAAGACTATGTATTTACTGCCTAGCGTATGGCAGCGCGATCGAATCCTTTTGCCGGTATTTTCAATTTTAAAAAGCGCGCCGTTGCCTACATACATAGCACCAGCTGATTCAATCACGTTCCTAGCGATCAATAAGCAAAAAAAAGAAATAGAGTAAAGTAAGTAGACTATGTTTTGCATATACTCTACGTTTAAATTTGTAAAACACAAGCGTAAGGTTTAGGTGATTGTTCATCTACTCTCCGGCCACGTATCAAGGTTAGTTGCAGAGCACAGTCTCCGTCTATTGTCGATTGATAAAATGATCTGTCTCACAGTTCCGGTTTGCACAGCACGCAGATATACCGTCAAATATCACTTTATCTCGTAAACAGGAAATTCACATGAAAAAGATATTTTAGACATACATTTCATTTAAGGCATAGATACAACCAATTCCAGCGTTAGGGAAGAAATTTGATGATTTAGTAGCATTCCGGAATCGGCGGACAAGGAGCGGCGAAGCACTGCACCTAAAAATTCTTCGTTATGTTCATGTGATTTAAAAAAAATCTAGTTGTTCTCGCTCTTTGAAAACGTTCTGCTTCACCTATCTTTCTATTTATTAATTTAGCCTTGTTTATTGTAACGCGCATAAATTATTATCATTATTATTATTAAGTAAGTAATATAGATGGATGTACTATTATTGGTTTGTTTGCACGTTAAAAATAAATGATAAAGCTAATTTGTTAGCTAATAATGTGACCTAGGGTGTTTTATTATGCAAAATATTACCTGCTTCATGCGACATCTCTTTCCCCTTGGGCAGTCTACGGTCGTACAGTCATTGCGTGTCTGACGTTCAACGACTTTATGAACGACATCTTTCGCAGCTGAAACGTTTTTTGTTGGTTATGCGTCCTCATAGAGAATTACAGGCCTATTCCGAGCTAATTTCACTCTCCGCTGGCAAAGCTCTCTCGAATACGCATAAAGGAGAGTATTGCAATAGCGAAGAGTTTTAAATTATCTAGTGGTGCAAATTCAATTCTCAATAATTTATGGTTTAAAAAAAATTTTCCACAATACTACTGATCGAGTAAATCATTTTTTTAAGCAGTACTTCTACCACTCTGAATCTAATAAAGAGTAGAACCAACACTCATCTCTGTCAAAGTGATAGTTCTTCTGCCACTTTGAACTATCATCGATCACTCTATCTCCCCACTCTTGGTTCCACTCTCACTTCAACTTCAACTCGCTGAACGACTGGCGATAGTTTCAACACATTGCTTTCCGATTCACCAATATGACTGTTCAATGATTTGGGAAATGCATATAATGTCATATAGTAGTAAATACTCCGGGACGGAAATTCGATCAACAATTAACTATTCATATAATTTGAAATATATGAAGGAATCCCCGAGCTAATTTAAAACTCCTGGCTCTGGCAACACTCTCGAGCGAGAAGTAAAATAATCTCGGTGTGTCTCTGTAAAGTTCTCTAGTATCTATCCGCCATATATCTTGTAACGTTTTTGCAATTTTAAAATAACAAAGAACCGTGCTAAAACTTACGACTCTCCGCATGAGCAAAGATCACCAGAATCAACAACGCTATCTATAAAGTAACAATTATTGTGAAATTTCAAATTTCCTTCATTTTAATCTTATTTTACTTGTTGAAACATCTTTATGATACATGTGTCATTAATAAAAACAATAAGGGAATAAATAGTTATTGAAGTTACCAATCTTGACCTACCAGTAGCTTGAGCGACGCCATCTCCGCACTAGCACAAATGTGTACTCGCGTTGTCTGTGGGCTATTTCTACTACAATGTGCTCAAGGTCAGAATGACATAATCTAGACAATTGCAGAGAATTTGGCGAGTACAAGTGTAAAGCAAACAATGATGTAATCGCACCAAAATACATTCACACAATCGAGGAACAGAAATGGAACAGAAAGAGAACGATGAAAAGTAAGCAATCTAAACAAAAATCTACTACACCACTTTTCGAATACTTTAAATAAAATTGTATGTACTATTAAATTCTTGCGAGCATTACAAGTTGAATGATTCTGAATACATTTATTGTAGAATAATAAAACAATAAATGAATGTTCCCGTTTCAGTGGCTTATTTAGGTTCGTAGACGTTGGTGTCCAGCCAGTTTCCACTGAAAGGAAGTAAATCAATAATCAATAAATCAATCAACAATTGTAGAGTGACTTACGCGTCTCTGTATTGACAAGCAACGAGAACTTGCTTTCCACCATCGCAAAGAGCCATACCACATCCAAGTTTGGTAGAATTGGCCCAAGCCATCTGGAATAATCAATAATTATGATATTAGACTTGAATCATTGATCTACCTGTGTAGCATGTCCGATTCCAGAGCTAAAGACCTCATTGGTAAGTTTGATATCTGACCACCCATAGTCTTGGAATTCCTTCTCCCATGAATCAGAAGCTTTCTTTCCCATTCCAGCGAATGTCATCTTTATTGATTATTGATTGAATGTATTATTAGATATTGCTAATGTACCTTATTGGACGACCACATAGTGTAGAGATTCTCGCCAAGATTATTTCTTCCTTTGGAATGGGCAAAGACACAGGTTGAAGCAACCTTCTGGGCAGACTTCTCGATTTCGCAATCCCATTTCTGCAATCGATTAATAAATCAATAACATATCAAACTAAAGTAATCGATAATCAAGAACCATGGCAGGAATTGGAGTCTTAGCAGCAGGCATTATCTTTCCCTTCGCCACATAAGTCCCAGCAGAAATTGATCTACGAAGTTTGTTGTGAACTCTAAGGAAACCTCTGACCTGGAATGAGGTCAATTGATCGAATTATCGATTTATTGATTACTTCGTTCTTATCGATTCCTCCGGGACAACGGGAGGCGGCCCAAGTGGCTGGAATTGTGATTCAATGAATATTTTGATTGAAATTGATTAAAAAATTAAAAAAATATATACTTACCAACACTCAGAACAGAGAGAACAATGCACAGACGGAGCATACTGAAATTTGAATTTGAAAAATTTTTAAAAATATATTTTTTATCCACGCATATTATACCGAATATTGTAAGAATGAAGTAGAAAGTATAATTAATGATATGCCAGAATCGAATCCTCAAGTGCTTTTATATTGTTAACATTTGCTTGATCAGCCGCCGTTACTCCCCCAAAGGAAACATGAGATCCGTTCGGATCATTGAAACATGGATATTTTATAGATGTCTGCAAAATTTAAAAAAAAAATGAAAAATCGGTGAAAGATAATTTATATTTATTACTTCGCATACT
Organism: Parapristionchus giblindavisi; assembly: GCA_943737045.1. NCBI lineage: Eukaryota > Metazoa > Nematoda > Chromadorea > Rhabditida > Diplogasteridae > Parapristionchus > Parapristionchus giblindavisi. Next base: position 973,655 of record CALSFV010000204.1, read on the forward strand.
GTATTACATTAGTCACACTCCATTTTCTCATAAATTCATTCGAGGTCTTAACAGTTCCATGCTGTATGAATGTAATTGTACAATTGATCAGCAGACGTCCAAAGGCTGAGAATGCCACTGCTCGGTTTGCTCGTATGAAAACAAAAAAAACTTTTTTTTTTTGGAAATTCTGAAAATATACAGTAATGTTTTTTGCATACACTATTTTTGATATGATATTTATATCGTATTTATAATATCGGAAATGGCTATGAACACACGTCTACGAGCCTAACAAGGGAATGTTGTCAACTCACCATGGAGTTATGACTAGAGACATATACCATTCGCATCGTCATGTGATTCTGTCTGGAAATCCGTTGAGTCTACCGGTAAAACGAGATAAAGTGGGAAATCGACGTTAAAATGTGGTATTTTACGGTAAAAATAGGTAAACTGTTCTAGCGCATTTTTCCCGGTTTGAATATACTCCAAACACGATGGATTGCTCAGTTTGGACACGCAGCTTCGATATGATGAACAAAAAACCATGGAAAAATGCACAGTGCTCACAAAACCAGCTTAAAAGATCGTGGTGTGGAGCCGTGCTATACGGTAGCATTCAAAAAGCGCGCTCTTTCTGCCGATCAATTTGAATTGTTACCGTACAACGGCTCCACACCACGATCTTCTAAGCTGGTTTTATGAGCACTGTGCATTTTTTCCATGGTTTTTTGTTCATTATATCGAAGCTGCATGGCCTAAATGAGCAATCCATCGTGTTTGGAGTATATTAAAACGAGAAAAAAATGCGCTAGAACAGTTTACCTATTTTTACCGTAAAATACCACATTTTAACGTCGATTTCCCACTTTATCTCGTTTTACCGGTACTTGCCACGAGCTTCTGGTTTTCGAGAAAATCGATAAGAAATGTTGTATTTCGAGGCATTGTAGGTAAACTTAAGATTCACTTCTCTTCTCAATGAACCTTGTGGTGTAGTGTACAAGGCACATGCATGTATTAAATTGGTTATTGGTTCGTTCCCACCTCGCATCCAATTTTTTGCAAACATTTTATAAAATTTAAGTCAACGTTTATTTCAGTTTTTTCCCCAAAATATATATTTTTAATTGCACTACACTAGAAGGTTCATTACGAAGTGAACTGAATTTTATGTTGGCCTGCTAAACCTGGAAAAACAACATTTCATTATCGATTTTTTCGAATACCAGAAGCTCGTGGCAAGTAGACTCAATGGATTTCCAGACAGAATCACATGACGGTTCGAATGGTATATGTCTCCAGTCATAACTCTATGGTGAGTTGACAACATTCCCTTGTAAATAAGCTACTCGATACTTAAAACGCGTTCTCCATAAGGGCGGCGGGGGCATGGCACAATGTTTCAAAATCATCCTAGGTGACTCATATTTGATGGTTAGAGTCCCTAGGGGCGGTATACACTTCAGCCAAAAAGTTGACCCAAATTATCGATTTTTGATCTACCAAAAGTCGAAAAATAAAAGTGTGAATTCCATAGCATGTCATATATCATTCGATAGAGGCTCCAAAGTTATATAAGAATACCAAGTTTCAGAAGTTTTCATAACTTTACGTTCGAGAAATTACCGATTTTCAAAATTTTGACCAGGTTTTTTTGTTTTGATCTCATTGCTTGCCATGTTACTCTCATTTCCTTTTCTTGGATCTTTGATATGTTATGTAAAAATGGATGGGCTATCCGAATATCACACTTATTTCGACCAGTTACAAGGCAGTCATAGTGATATCAAGTGAATTCTAACCCCATTTTAACGCCCAAACGCCGACGCAGGTTCGAATCCGGGTCCGGGCATAAATTTTTGCAACTTTTTTTTCGCCTTAAATATTACTTTAAATTATATTTTCATGTGATTCACCGTATTTTCACTAATGTGTTTTACGAAATAACCACAAACATTATCAGGAATACTAAAAAATCTTATTACTGATAAAATATCAGGAAAATGGATGGGACGAGCGAAAATAACGGTTTTTCGACAGTGATACTTCTTTAAAATGTATTCTTTGCTATTTTCTGTTAAAAGAAGATAAATACACAATGAAACTCTTATCATCTCGGTTTTCGCAAAATGGTTTGAAAAATTGTAGGCAACGATCAAAGATCAAAGTACAAAGATCAGAGACCAAACTTCAGCAATATAGTAAAAAAAATTCAGAACATTTCTAACATATATAGGTGCTTTGAAAATAAGAGATTTCATCAAAAGAGGTGCAGGAACGAAAACTGCGAGGGAGAGAAAGCTCAAGTTTAAGCGTACGCGATGTAACCGTGTAGATCTCAGCAGAACGTTAACTATGGGTTTGAAAGGAATCAGAACTAAACCAAAATGAGGAAAATAAATATATGATACGTAAAAAAGCTACCTGCGGAGGAACCATAGTTTTAAAAGGCCTGTCCTTTGAACGGTAGGATCTCAAAATCAGTCCTTCCAAAAAATTGCCCTGGGGACGAATGAAGAGCTATGACTACCATAATCAGTGGATAAACATCACTCGCCACTTGCATCATTTTGTCCCTTATTGTTTGAACGGGTCGTTAGCATATCTATAAGCTGAATTTTCAGTTTTGAGGCTCAAATTCGTAGAACATTTACTGCTTGAAATCGGAGACGTCCCAATGCCTCTTTTGATGGAATCTCTTATTTTCAAAGGACCTATAAATATTAGAGATGTTCAGAAAAGTTTTTACTATATTACTGAAGTTTGGTCTCTGATCTTTGTACTTTGATCTTTGATCGTTGCCTACAATTTTTCAAACCATTTTGCGAAAACCGAAATGATAAGAGTTTCATTGTATATTTATCTTCTTTTAACAGAAAATAGCAAAAAATACATTTTAAAGAAGTATCACTGCCGAAAAACCGTTATTTTCGCTCGTCCCATCCATTTTCCTGATATCGTATCAGTAATAAGATTTTTTAGTATTTCTGATAATGTTTGTGGTTATTTCGTAAAATAGATTAGTGAAAATACGGTGAATCACATGAAAATATAATTTAAAGTAATATTTGAGGCGAAAAAAAGTTGCAAAAATTTATGCCCGGACCCGGATTCGAACCTGCGTCGGCGTTTGGGCGTTAGAATGGGGTTAGAATTCACTTGATATCACTATGACTGCCTTGTAGCTGGTCGAAATAAGTGTGATATTCGGATAGCCCATCCATTTTTACATAACATATCAAAGATCCAGGAATAGGAAATGAGATTAACATGGTAAGCAATGAGATCAAAACAACAAAAAAACCTGGTCAAAAATTGGAAAATCGGTAATTTCTTGAACACAAAGTTATGAAAACTTCTGAAACTTGGTATTCTTATATAACTTTGGATCCTCTATCGATTGATATATAACATGCTATGGAATTCACACTTTTATTTTTCGACTTATGGTAGATCAAAAATCGATAATTTGGGTCAACTTTTTGGCTGAAGTGTATACCGCCCCTAGGGACTCTAACCATCAAATATGAGTCACCTAGGATGATTTTGAAACATTGTGCCATGCCCCAACCGACGCCCCTCCGCTGTAAGGGAGAATGCGTTTTAATTCTATGATTTAGAAATATATCCATTCATCTCATCTCAATGCACACAAGAATTTAGCATTTTTTAAATAAATTACTTGTAAATTCAAATATTGCGGAAAAAATCTTTAAATCAAATATTTGAGTTTATTTTTAGTTTGGCAGACATCTATAAAAATATCCATGTTTCAATGATCCGAAAGGATGTCGTGTTCAATTTGTGGGGGTACGGCGGCTGATCAAGCAAATGTTAACAATATAAAAGCAAGTGAGTTTTCAATTCAGACATATCATTAATTATGCTTTTCACTTCTTTCTTACAATATTCGGTATAATATGATTGGATAAAAACATATTTTTTTTTAAATTTCCCAAATTAAAATTTCAGTATGTTCCGTCTGTGCATTGTTCTCTCTGTTCTGACTGTTGGTAGGTTTTTTTAAAATTTTTAATCAAGTTCGATCAACATATTGATTGAATCACAATTACAGCCACTTGGGCCGCCTCTCGTTGTCCCGGAGGAATCGATAAGACCGAAGTAATCAATAAATCGATAATTCGGTCAATTGACCTCATTTCAGGTCAGAGGTTTCCTTAGAGTTCACAACAAACTTCGTAGATCAATTTCTGCTGGGACTTATGTGGCGAAGGGAAAGATAATGCCTGCTGCTAAGACTCCAATTCCTGCCATGGTTCTTGATTATCGATTACTTTAGTTTGATATGTTATTGATTTATTAATCGATTGCAGAAATGGGATTGCGAAATCGAGAAGTCTGCCCAGAAGGTTGCTTCAACCTGTGTCTTTGCTCATTCCAAAGGAAGAAATAATCTTGGCGAGAATCTCTACACTATGTGGTCGTCCAATAAGGTACATTAGCAATATCTAATAATACATTCAATCAATAATCAATAAAGATGACATTCGCTGGAATGGGAAAGAAAGCTTCTGATTCATGGGAGAAGGAATTCCAAGACTATGGGTGGTCAGATATCAAACTTACCAATGAGGTCTTTAGCTCTGGAATCGGACATGCTACACAGGTAGATCAATGATTCAAGTCTAATATCATAATTATTGATTATTCCAGATGGCTTGGGCCAATTCTACCAAACTTGGATGTGGTATGGCTCTTTGTGATGGTGGAAAGCAAGTTCTCGTTGCTTGTCAATACAGAGACGCGTAAGCCACTTTACAATTGTCGATTGAATTATTGATTATTGATTTACTTCGTTTCAGTGGAAACTGGCTCGACACCAACGTCTACGATCCTAAATGAGCCACTCAAACAGGAAGATTCATATATTGTTTAATTGTTCTGCAATAAATGTATTCAGAATCATTCAATTTGCAATGATCGCAAGAATTTTTATAATACATACGATTTCATTTAAAGCACTCGAAAAACATAGCGACACAATTTGTAAATTACTCAAAACTCAATGATGAAAGTGGTGTTCAAGATTTTTTGTATAGATTGCAACTTCCAACATGGCCTAGCAGAGGCGTACCCCTCACACGTACCTCACGTAACAGCGGTGAGAAAGTGGGACGTCAAATTCGAGAAACAAGACTTTTCCCTCGAAGATGATGACCAACCCAGTCGAATATCGGAGGTGGCTCTCGACCGGTTGCTCCAAGAGGTACAGGCTGATCCGGATACCGATACCGGTGGTGTAGCAATGGTACTTGGAGTCAACCAGAGCACTGTGGTACATGGCCTTCACACTCTCGGAAAAAAGTGAATATAGGGAAGATGTCTACCCCTCGTCCTAGCCGACTACGACAAGGATCGTCGACTGGATATGGCAACGACTTTTCCAACTCTACGTCGTCGGCTTGTTTGGCTGGTCAACGTTATAACCGGTGATGAAAAGTGGATGCGCTATGATTACGAAGAGCCAATGAGACTGTGGTTCGGTGATCACGAATAGCCAACATATGCCCCCAAACCCGATTTTCACCGCCAAAAAGTGATGTTGTGCATCCGGTATTCTGTACGGGGAGTCGAGTACTGGGAACTCCTCCTCGAGGGTACGACTATCATGACACATGTCTACACTCTCCAGCTGCGGAAGCTAAGACTCCACCTCGAACAATCACGCGGGAAAGACACTCGGATCTAATTTCAACATGACAATGCTCGACATCATGCCAAAAGAACGACCCAGGCTGAGCTAACGGGATATGGCTGAATTGTATTCCACCACCCTCCGTACTTACTAGACCTTGCCGACTATGATTGTCACCTTTTCGGGGCGCTCCATCACTTCCTCAAAGGACAAAGTTTCAAAGACCGAGCAGCTATCCATACGGTACTCGGCACTAATTTCCGGAATTTACCCCAGTCCTTTTATCACGAAGGGATTCACAAACTGCCGGGTAGAAGGCAGAAGGTGACCGATACGAATGGTAAATATTTCTAGAATTCTCCTTTTTATTGTTACATTTTTGTGACAATTTTTTGGAAAGCGAAAAACGAGCGTTACTTATGAATTCACCTAATATGTGATACAAATTTCAGTGTGGGGCGTCGCTCTATACAACCGTGATGCTTTCTGTACTGTATGAATGGTTTCCATCCGTGTCTAAACATCGCTCGAAGTTCAATCTTCTACTGGACACTATTCCATTTCTCTAAAGCGATAAAGTTCTTGTTCAGTTACTAAGGTTATTATACATAAAAGAAGTTATAATACATTTTAAAACTGAAATCCTTCCTAAATACATAACTTGGACCGTTAGAGAGAGAGGGTTCTCACAGCTTTGATACTATTACAAAGAATGACATCATGAGTGGATTTGCGGCAACTCATTTGTTGATTAGTAGAGCAGTGCAAGTATAAGAGGTGCAAGACAGGAGATGGGTAGGCTGAAGGACTCTTACAATAGAATTCTGGATTTCAGTTTCTTTTGCTAATGAAAAGAGACTTGAAACACCGATGTGGGAAATATCCAACTCGATTTGCCTTCCATCGTCTATACTATTAACGATACTAAGATTTTGAACATCTATTTTGATCGTCAAACATAAATAATTCCAAGAGTGAAATCCGTGTTCAATAGCTTCAAAAAGAATTTTTGAAAAATACGACACCAATAAAGAAAGAGGCTTCGAATTTTACATGACTGAACTGACCAAGCAGAATCATTTCAGCATCTCAAAATGAGTTTTGAGTAATTTACAAATTGTGTCGCTATGTTTTTCGAGTGCTTTAAATGAAATCGTATGTATTATAAAAATTCTTGCGATCATTGCAAATTGAATGATTCTGAATACATTTATTGCAGAACAATTAAACAATATATGAATCTTCCTGTTTGAGTGGCTCATTTAGGATCGTAGACGTTGGTGTCGAGCCAGTTTCCACTGAAACGAAGTAAATCAATAATCAATAATTCAATCGACAATTGTAAAGTGGCTTACGCGTCTCTGTATTGACAAGCAACGAGAACTTGCTTTCCACCATCACAAAGAGCCATACCACATCCAAGTTTGGTAGAATTGGCCCAAGCCATCTGGAATAATCAATAATTATGATATTAGACTTGAATCATTGATCTACCTGTGTAGCATGTCCGATTCCAGAGCTAAAGACCTCATTGGTAAGTTTGATATCTGACCACCCATAGTCTTGGAATTCCTTCTCCCATGAATCAGAAGCTTTCTTTCCCATTCCAGCGAATGTCATCTTTATTGATTATTGATTGAATGTATTATTAGATATTGCTAATGTACCTTATTGGACGACCACATAGTGTAGAGATTCTCGCCAAGATTATTTCTTCCTTTGGAATGAGCAAAGACACAGGTTGAAGCAACCTTCTGGGCAGACTTCTCGATTTCGCAATCCCATTTCTGCAATCGATTAATAAATCAATAACATATCAAACTAAAGTAATCGATAATCAAGAACCATGGCAGGAATTGGAGTCTTAGCAGCAGGCATTATCTTTCCCTTCGCCACATAAGTCCCAGCAGAAATTGATCTACGAAGTTTGTTGTGAACTCTAAGGAAACCTCTGACCTGAAATGAGGTCAATTGACCGAATTATCGATTTATTGATTACTTCGGTCTTATCGATTCCTCCGGGACAACGAGAGGCGGCCCAAGTGGCTGTAATTGTGATTCAATCAATATGTTGATCGAACTTGATTAAAAATTTTAAAAAAACATACCAACAGTCAGAACAGAGAGAACAATGCACAGACGGAACATACTGAAATTTTAATTTGGGAAATTTTTAAAAAAATATTTTTTTTATCCAAGCATATTATACCGAATATTGTAAGAAAGAAGTATAAAGCATAATTAATATGATATTTAATATGTCTGAATCGAAAACTCACGTGCTTTTATATTGTTAACATTTGCTTGATCAGCCGCCGTTACCCCCACCAAGGGAACATGAAATCCATTCGGATCATTGAAACATGTATATTTTTATAGATAGATGATTGCCAAACTAAATAATTGAAAAATAATTTCTATTTATTACTATGTAAAACTTCATATACTGGATTCCATTACTCACAACCTTCTCCATTTTCTCATTATTTCATCTTAACAGTTCTATGCTGTATAAATGTAAATGTAAAATTGATCAGAAGACGACAAAGATGTTCACAAGAATATGGCAATTTTATTATAAATTACTTGTAAATTCAAATATTGCGGAAAAATTCTTTAAATCAAATATTTGATTTTTTTTTAGTTTGGCAGACATCTATAAAAATATCCATGTTTCAATGATCCGAACGGATTTCATGTTCCCTTTGTGGGGGTAACGGCGGCTGATCAAGCAAATGTTAACAATATAAAAGCACGTGAGTTTTCGATTCAGACATATCATTAATTATGTTTTTTACTTTTTTCTCACAATATTCCGTATATGCTAATATGCTTGAATGAAATGTTTTTTTTTAAATTTCTAAATTCAAATTTCAGTATGCTCCGTCTGTGCATTGTTCTCTCTGTTCTGACTGCTGGTAAGTTTATCTTTTTTTACAATTTTTAATTAAGTTTAATCAAAATATTCATTGAATCACAATTCCAGCCACTTGGGCCGCCTCCCGTTGTTCCGGAGGAATCGATAAGACCGAAGTAAGCAATAAATCGATAATTCGATCAATTGGCCTTATTCCAGGTCAGAGGTTTCCTTAGAGTTCACAACAAACTTCGTAGATCAATTTCTGCTGGGACTTATGTGGCCAAGGGAAAGATGATGCCTGCTGCTAAGACTCCTATTCCTGCCATGGTTCTTGACTATCGATTACTTTAGTTTGATATGTTATTGATTTATTAATCGATTACAGAAATGGGATTGCAAAATCGAGAAGTCTGCCCAGAAGGTTGCTTCAACCTGTGTTTTTGCTCATTCCAAAGGAAGAAACAATCTTGGCGAGAATCTCTACACTATGTGGTCGTCCAATAAGGTACTGTAACAATATTTATTGACTTATTCAATCAATAATCAATAAAGATGACATTCGTTGGAATGGGAAAGAAAGCTTCTGATTCATGGGAGAAGGAATTCCAAGACTATGGATGGTCAGATATCAAGCTTACCAATGAGGTATTTAGCTCTGGAATCGGACATGCTACACAGGTAGATCAATGATACTAATCTAATATCCTAATTATGGATTATTCCAGATGGCTTGGGCCAATTCTACCAAACTTGGATGTGGTATGGCTCTTTGTGATGGTGGAAAGCAAGTTCTCGTTGCTTGTCAATACAGAGACGCGTAAGTCACTCTACAATTGTTTATTGATTTATTGATTATTGATATAATTCCTTTCAGTGGAAACTGGCTCGACACCAACGTCTACGAACCTAAATAAGCCACTCTAACATGCACATTCATTTATTGTTTAATTGTTCTACAATAAATGTATTCAGAATCATTCAATTTGTAATGCTCGCAAGAATTTTATAATACATACGATTTTATTTAAAGTACTCGATAACATATGGACTCAATTTTTAAATTACTCACAGCTCAATACTGAAAGTGGTGTACAAGATTTTCTGCTTAGATTGCTTACTTTCATCAAATGTTCTCTTTCTGTTCCATTTCTGTTCCTCGATTGTGCGAATGCATTTTGGTGCTATTACATCATTGTTTACTTTACACTTGCACTCGCCCAATTGCGTTCACTTGTCTAGATTATGTCATTCTGACCTTGAGCACATTGTAGTAGAAATAGCCCCACAGACATCACGAGTACACATTTGTGCTAGTGCGGAGATGGCGTCGATCAAGCTACTGGTAGGTCAAGCTTGCTAACTTTTCTAACCAATATTTGTTGCGTACAGGTGGTGCTGTTGATTCTGGCGATCTGCGCTCATGCGGAGTCGTAAGTTTTACCGTGGCTCTTTGTTATTTTAAAATCGCAAAAACGTTACTAGATATATGGCGGATAGATACTAGAGAACTTTACAGAGACACATCGAGATAATTTTACTTCTTGCTCGAGTGTTGCCAGAGCGAGGAGTTTTAGATTAACTTGAAAATAATAATCATTGATTAATATTCATTGATAACCCAACCTGATTAGGAGCAGAATTGGATCTCAAATATTTTTCGCGATATCAAGGACTCATGTTTTACTTGTTTTCTCTCCCTTCATTTTCACTCGTCATTTGTTTACATGTACGATAAACCATAATCACTTATGCCTTAATGTATGCAAATAATTTTTAAGTCCAAGCGCACTTGGAATCTTGTCTCTACCGTCAAGAAATTGATAAATATTCGCGGGACTCCATCTTTAACTGCACGTTTAGCTTTTCTAGATCAAATGTTCCAAATGTACACTTATTTATGATTTTTTTTCTCTTTTAAACAAGTTGGACATAATTCATTTTAGATATCATGGCGTAATACTAATAACATTTATGTATTATATTAAGTATGCAAATAATATATAATATACATGATATGATTATCATCGAGAAAATGCAAAATCACTTGAATATGAATGAGACAATCCTTTCATTTCTAATCGTTCGTCATGGAGAGTCCGGTAGGTGTGACTACTCTGCTCAAGGATGTCAGCGATTTCAGTACTGTTGAGGTATCGATTTATTGATTTATTTGTCGAATTAAATAAATATCAAATACAAGTGGAAAGGAGGGGTAAACGATAAGTCTGCGAAACTTCATAGATCAATAAATATAACGAAAGCCATTTCTAGAGCAGAACTGGTAACGGCTCCGCACTTTCTTCGTCCTCCAACGACAGTGTAGGTCTTTTCCGCCTATTCCAGATCCATGGTTGTTAATATAGCTGCAATGCCTAGCGACCGCAACGCGTGAACTCACGCACCTCTCGGTCGAAGTTTGCCGATAATTCGATAATCCATATTTGTAGATTCTCCTGTCTATGATCGGCTCATCCGTGTCCCTTACTGGGGACAAATCGTCCTCACTCAAGAACAGCTCTGACTATTCCACGGAAACGAACTCCAGCTCCGGCTCTGGTTCTGGCTCCGGATCCTCAGTTTCTGGGTCATCCATGTATGGATCTTCTTTTTCCGGGTCGGGCTCCGATTCGTGTGAGAGCTTTGATTCCATCAACACTAAGGTATTTCATTGAACAACTTTAAAGACTACTTTTACCATAAATTCGATCTTTGATAACAAATCATGTTTAGGTTCTTAGAAGAGAAATCGCTAAAGTGAACAGAGAATTCGCTGACGATCCAGTATGACATTTTCATTATTTTTTTTTCAGTATTTTTAAAATCGATACGTATTTATTTTCTGAATACTAGTCCAAGTTGCGTTGCTGTATGATTTTTTAAAAGATTTTCGGGCGAAATTTAAGTTTGTTAACTTCAGAATGAGCGTAAGTCTCGCGTTCAGAGCCTCCTTCTTGGCTTCGACAGCCTCAAGTCTAAGGTATCGAGCTAGCATGCTTAAGCATTCTAGTATGCTTACCGATTATCCTTCTCAGAAATCTGAACGTCTTACCGCCGGCGGAGTTCCGGCGCCATGTGGTCTATCGAGACAACACGTGCACTTCATCGCACTCACTCCGCTATTTTAGTGGGGCCAATAATTTGGTCGAAAGTTGAGCCAATAATTTGGTCGAAGTTTAGCCTCAACTTTGGCTACCAGACAAGCCCCACTTTTTTAGTTGAGCCAATAATTTGGTGGTTGGCCCTAAATTTGTTTTGAAGTGGGGCCAATAATTTGGTGGTTGGCCCTTAATTTACTCTAAAGTTTAGTCGATAATTTGATGGTGGGCTGTTAATTTAGTCGAAAGTTGGGCTAATAATTTGGTGGTTGGCCCTTAATTTACTCTAAAGTTGAGCTAATAATTTGGTGGTTGGCCCTTAATTTACTCTAAAGTTTAGTCGATAATTTGATGGTTGGCCCTTAATTTACTCTAAAGTTTAGTCGATAATTTGATGGTTGGCCCTAAATTTACTCTAAAGTTGGGCCAATAATTTGGTGGTTGGCCATTAATTTGTTTACTTTTATTCCAGTTCCATTCATGTCTACTGCACATTTAAAAGATTTATACGTCAATTCTTTATTCTCACAACAAAAAATTTACATATCTAATACAACATGACAAGAAAAAAATGAAACAAACAATAAACAATGAATAGATTTAATGTATCCTTGACAAGACAATATATCACGCCTGTCACGAGACATCGAGCTGACAAGTTGTGAGAATGGGAATGAAGCAAAAATGGTGAAATGAGTTAGTACCATTTTGAACATCTCTAGGTATACCCTACCCGCCCCCAAAGTCTCATTGTGCATTTTTTTTCATTTTGGGGCTCAATACACCGGTTCGGTCAGGTGAAGTCCCAACTTTGAACACGAATTTTACGCTTCTGGTGCGTTTTAGCGAAAAAGTGTCGCAACAGTGACCCCCGCTCTTTTTTCGAACTCTATCGATTTAAACAAACCATAAGTTATGAAAATGCCTCTGAACAGAGCTACACTACGGAGCACATAACTCAAAAAATTAGGAAAAGGAGGTGCTCTTCTTCCAGTATGTTATTAATTTTTCATGCGCTATCTAATGAGGGGGTGATATTATTGTGATATGATATTATATATCGGAATGATATTATCATTTTCTCCCTTTCTCTTCCCTCTTTTTCTTTCGAACCATATCACGCGTGTCGCGTAAGGATCGAGACAAAATCGTGGGATGTCCGGACAAAATATAACACCTATCATATTGACTTTTTTTGGATAGCCCTGACAGTACCGGAGAAGATAGCGTTTCGATTTTTTGTCTAAGATCAATTTCGACGAAGATAGACGTCGTTGACTGTCGGAATGTGTGGAAAAGTCTTGACTTTCACCCGCGATAGGAAGGAATTTTCTGCGGACCAGAAAGGAACGGAAATAGCGAAAATATCACAAAGACATAAATTGTAGAGAATTTTCCGGTGAATCGAAATAACATAAGCAGAAATTACAAAATCGATTTTTCATCAGCTTCTGTGGCGGAAAACTGCAAATCGAAAGTGCAATTTTTTATTGGCTCAGATGGCAGATATTGTGAAGACACGTCGATTGATATATACTTTATGGGGTCGAATCGTGACCGCAATATAAGATTTTCCCAAAAAACGAGTCTGAAATCCCAGGCTTAGCCGATTTCTGGCTCGAGAGATGGAAGGATCACTTTGATCTACCCACCCGTCTCTCGCTGATCATTGATATTTCCTGGTATTTCTGTACATTAAACTCGAACAAAGCATATAAATAAATGAAAATCATAATTAGAACCTAATTCAAAGAAATAATTACAATATAAACAATGGAAATACGAACAAGCAACAATTTATCAATCAAAGATGGAGTATATTCCGGCCGCGATAGTCTCTCGAAGGAAACCCTCCTCGTCCTGCTTATCAGTGATTATCTTATCAAATTCGTCTTCATCCTCTTCCCAATTCTCTCCATCAAAGACATCATCTTCCATCTCTGATTCCTCCTCCGACTCGCTTCTTCTCTTCTTGCGATAGATTGTTGCTTGTTCGTGTTTACATTGTTTATAGAGTAATTGCTTCTTTGAGTTAGGTTGTGGTAATTATTTTCATTTATTTCTACGTTTTTTTTCGAGTTCAGAGTACAGACATACCATGATATATCATTGATCAGCGAGAGACGAGTGGGTAGATCAAAGTGATCCTTCCATCTCTCGAGCCAGAAATCGGCTAAGTCCGGGATTCCAGACTCGTTTTTTTGGAAAAACTTATATTGTGGTCACGATTCGACCCCATAAAGTATATATCAATCGATGCGTCTTCACAATATCTACCATCTGAGCCAATAAAAAATTGCACTTTCGATTTGCAGTGCAAACGTCAGCTTTCCGTCACAGAAGCTGACGAAAAATCGATTTTGTAATTTCTGCTTATGTTATTTCGATTTTCCTGAAAATGCTCTACAATTTATGTCCTTGTGATATTTTCGTTTTTCCCATTCCAAAGCGAGCTATTTCGGGTGAAATTCAGGACGTTTCCACAAATTCCGACAGTCAACGGCGTCTATCTTCGTCGAAATTGATCTTAGGCAAAAAATCGAAACGCTATCTTCTCCGGCACTGTCAGCACTCTCTAAAAATGCTTTATACCAGATTTTCATTTTTTCATTGTCCGTTAGTTGTACCGATCCTTACGCGACACGCGTGATATGAACAAATTAACGTATTTTTTCGCAAACCCCTCATTTGAAAGCGCATGAAAAACGTAATAACATACTGGAAGAAGAGCACCCCCTTTTCCTAAATTTTTGAGTTATTTGCTTCGAAGTGAAGCTCGGTTCAGAATCATTTTCATGACATCTGGTTTGTTTAGATCGATAGAGCTCGAAAAAAGAGCGGGGGTCCCTCTTGTGACACGTTTTCGCTAAAACGCACCAGAAGAATTTGTGCTCGAAGTTGCGACTTCACTTTACCGAAACTAAATGGAAAAAATTGCACAATGAGACTTTGAGGGCTGGTAGGGCATGCCTCGAGAAGTCCAAAAACCATTTTCGCTCCATTCCCATGAATCGTAAATTTAGCTCGATTTTCTCGAGACAGGCGTGATATGAGACCAACGGTGACTCTAGGTGCAAAATGTTTCGTTTACAATATACAGTTAAACGTACAGCATAAAGTAATGATACGCTTTTTCCTTTTTGTAACTCCAGGAAAGGAATAAAGCAGATCTTTTGATTCAATGTAGGCAACACGGGGAATACAAACATAATATGTTGGTGTAATTAAATTAGTTCACAGTTGCATAGTGATGAATACACTTTTTTAAACAAGTATACGTAGTTAGTCATTCAGTGACAAACTTTTTTATAGATTTAAAGGAAGACTTGTTCAATAACTCCATTCCTAAAGTGCTCCGCTATCGTTCCACCCCTATAGATACCATCCGGTTTAGCCAAAATTCACTCAAAATAAAAAGAGTTGGAAGTGCCTCAATTTGGAATGTACCACACGATCGTTGCTTCCGATCCACCCGCTTTTAATTTCAGCGACAATGTTGCCCACGTAGGATCGATCATAGGTTTGCGCATGAAAACGAATTCTTTTTGCACACAGCCTTGCCTTCCCTTGCGCATAGCTTCATAGTCTCGCAAAGATTGGAAAATTTCCAGTCAAATCTGCAAAAAACAATTTCCCGGTTTGCGTACAGCCTTTCCCCCAGCGTGGCCGCCTATGGGATCGATACTCGTTCTGATTTTTTAAATATTTTAGAACTGATCTACGGTAGAATTTCATGGGGGGGGGTTGTTTACTAATCTCGATCTCCCGCATATTCCTAGATGACTATTAAGTCTCAAAACTGACCGCATCGACGTGTTCACCAACATTATAGGCGAGCGAAAGCATACATTATTATACCCTCGCCATGCGAGGATTGAAACACTATATTAGGCCACTTGATGCGAAACGAAGCTAAAAATGATGATTTTAAGCGAAAAATAACGAATTTTCTGAATCAACCCACCCTATTTCGAGAATCGAAATAGGGTGGGTTGATTCAGAAATTCACATCATGCTTGCATTCCTTGATAAGTTGTCTAATTAACTCAAAAAATCAGCTTAAGTGGTTTCCTGGATCAAAGTTACAAAAAAGGAAAATGTTCCCTGAATTTGAGGCGATATCAACAATGAGGGGAACGACGTCTGATGTCGGCTGTTGTCGCGATGGACGGCTAAGTGGTAGCCGAAGACGCACACCTGAACAAGGGACAATGATCACACTTAATCGATAAACAATGATAGATGAGCAATCAATAATAATATGAGAGATATATCAAACAGCAACTGACCTCGTGACTTTGCGCAGACACTTCGTAAAGAGCTTAGGTACGGTGCGACTGGTTTCTACCACAACTAGAGCTGAAAGTGATACAACTTCATACAATGTTAAATAGCATACGACCAGAAAACTCCGAGTGAATAGTTTTCAGCATAGGTGGGCGCGTGAAAACGAATTCTTTTTGCGCACAGCCTTGCCTTCCCTTGCGGGGCCTTGCGCACAGCCTTCCCTTGCAAAAATTGGAAAATTTCCAGCCAATTCTGCTAAAAAATGCCCATGCGCATAGCCTTGCCCTACAGTTCCCCGGTTTGCGCACAGCCTTTCCACCAACGTGCCCATCTATGGTTTTCAGCAAAGAGGAAGTGTCTTTTCCACGCAATAATTGAGGAGACAGAGAAGTTTTAAACGGCCAGAGTGTGCGAGAGGGCAAAGAATGTAGAAGAAACAAAGGCGAACAAAGAAAGGGTGCATTATGCATAGAGAGAGATGAAATAGTGCCAGTTCACGTGCAAAAAGGTCGAAAGAGCTAAAACAGTAACCGAATATGGAACGAACGCACTAGTGTGACTTTGTCATGAACAAACTAGATGATGAAAAAGCTTAAACGATCACTATTCAAAAGATAACTACAACCCTCGTAAATATAGGGACCGCATTGTGGTAATTTCGAAAGTACAGTAAAATTATATTTTTATCATTTTTCGACGTAATCGATGATGCCGATTCTAATGGAAAACAAGAATAAACACAAAAATAAATTTTAATAATAGAAAACTGTGCTTAATTAATAGTCGCTTATGTTAGGAGAACTACAGTATATCACGCTGGAGTTGTGTCATGCGGTGGGTCACGTGATATATTTATTCTGTCGAAAATCGATTAGTTGAATATTTTTTGCATTTTAACGCTTTCCATAGTGTAAAGATATTGTTCAGACCATCATAAAACAAAAACAGACGCTTTCTTCATTAAATAAATGCTTTATTTCACAAAAATCATCGTAATGGTCGACTTCTTTTCGCAGCATGTTTCTCAAATTCCACAACCGATACAGCATCAAACGTGATACCAGGTTGAAGCCTAGTACCTGACGGTTCGAATGCTGAATTGCTCGTGATTGGTACACTTCAAAAATTGAAGAAATATCGATCATAAATACAAAAGATTAGTGAAAAAACGGAATCGACTTCGTTTAGAGGCATTTATGGACAACTTACACAGCCTACCCAGCATCAACCATAGTATTAAGAGGAAGACTAGGGTCAGGAGAAACGTATAATATATAGGTTGTTCATAATGGTGTTCAATAATAGACGATATAGCGAAAATAAGTGGAAGAAATTTGCGGAAAACGGGGAATCGACTTCGTTTAGAGGCATTTATGGACCACTTACACAGCCTACCCAGCATCAACCATAGTATTAAGAGGAAGACTAGGGTCAGGAGAAACGTATAATATATAGGTTGTTCATAATGGAGTTCAATAATAGAAGATATAGCGAAATAAGTGGAAGAAATTTGCAAAAAAACGGGGAATCGACTTCGTTTAGAGGCATTTATGGACAACTTACACAGCCTACCCAGCATCAACCATAGTATTAAGAGGAAGACTAGGGTCAGGAGAAACGTATAATATATAGGTTGTTCATAATGGAGTTCAATAATAGACGATATAGCGAAAATAAGTGGAAGAAATTTGCGGAAAACGGGGAATCGACTTCGTTTAGAGGCATTTATGGACCACTTACACAGCCTACCCAGCATCAACCATAGTATTAAGAGGAAGACTAGGGTCAGGAGAAACGTATAATATATAGGTTGTTCATAATGGAGTTCAATAATAGAAGATATAGCGAAATAAGTGGAAGAAATTTGCAAAAAAACGGGGAATCGACTTCGTTTAGAGGCATTTATGGACAACTTACACAGCCTACCCAGCATCAACCATAGTATTAAGAGGAAGACTAGGGTCAGGAGAAACGTATAATATATAGGTTGTTCATAATGGAGTTCAATAATAGACGATATAGCGAAAATAAGTGGAAGAAATTTGCGGAAAACGGGGAATCGACTTCGTTTAGAGGCATTTATGGACCACTTACACAGCCTACCCAGCATCAACCATAGTATTAAGAGGAAGACTAGGGTCAGGAGAAACGTATAATATATAGGTTGTTCATAATGGAGTTCAATAATAGAAGATATAGCGAAAATAAGTGGAAGAAATTTGCAAAAAAACGGGGAATCGACTTCGTTTAGAGGCATTTATGGACCACTTACACAGCCTACCCAGCATCAACCATAGTATTAAGAGGAAGAGTAGGGTCAGGAAAAACGTATAATATATAGGTTGTTCATAATGGAGTTCAATAATAGAAGATATAGCGAAAATAAGTGGAAGAAATTTGCGAAAAACGGGGAATCTACGGCATTTCGAGGTCTACACAAACTATATAGCGTCAAACGTAGTACTATGCTGAAGCCTGTTTCAGGCGCATCGAGATATGTGTAAATCGCAGTAAATTTATCTAAACAATTAAGGAAGATTGGGTCAAAACAAAAAATAGTTAGAAATAAATTTGGAACCGCATCCGTGAAATAGGCATCCATACAAAAACACAGAAAGAACCACACGCTGCTCTTGCTACGTAAATACAGCAAAAAATTGAAACAATCACACTACGAAAAACACGAGATTTCTAAGTCCACTAAACACCGGCTTCAATCCAGGATTTGATCGTAAACTAACTTTTAATAAATATATATTTCTATATTCAAAATGCGAAATTTACCGCTCGAATTAAGTATCAATCGACATTAACCAATATACTAAGTTGATATTACATAAAATCAGAGTCCCAACACTTTCATGGCGGGAGATACAGGTTTTGCGGGAATAATAAAAATGATTTAGAAAACTAATTAATTTCATGTTATAACGTGTAATTGCATCCAGTGCGGTCGATTGAAACCTAATTCGATAGAAAACAAAATTATTTTTTTGAATTCTCCCCATAAAGTGTATCTCCCACCACGAAAGAGTTGAGATCCTGACAGTGATGTACAAAGTGAGAGAGACAGAGAGACCAGAACGTCCGTGTTCCATTACGGCTGTTCCAGAATGTCGTACTTCCTCTGAATCTAATGAATAGCAGAACCACACAGTGACAAATAAGAATACAAATAATAAATGTAACGAAAACAACATCTTTTAGTTGAAAAAAAAACAGGGATAGCGTTAATGGCGGCATGGCGTATCACGAAAATTGCAAGCAAACATTGCCTGCTCACACTTACGCCATTATATGGCTTTCGGTGAAACTACTCGACTTACAAAAAGATAAGCCAATAATTTGGTTTGAAGTGGGGCTGTTATTTTAGCTCCAAAATTTTAGCCAAACTTTGGCTAAACTTTAGCTAAAATTTTAGCCAAAGTTTGGCTAAAATTTAGAACTAAAATAACAGCCCCACTTCGAACAAATTTAGGGCCAACTACCAAATTATTAGCCAAACTTTAGCTAAAATTTTAGCCAAAGTTTGGCTAAAATTTAGAACTAAAATAACAGCCCCACTTCGAACAAATTTAGGGCCAACTACCAAATTATTGGCCCCCCCTAAAATAGCGGAGCACCATGGCATTTTCTGCATTGACGAGTAAGTTGATTATCGCGATTCTTTGTTACCAAAATGTAAACGAAATGTGCAGAAGATACGTTAAAGGCACATCTCACCCTAATTTTAAACTAGTAATGCTCGCTTCCTCTTCTGCTAGAGAGCAGAGTGGAGAGTCTCAAATTAGGCTGGAATGAACCTTTAATTATCTAAAGGTTTATGAGATATACTTATTTCAGTGTGGGGCGTCGCTCTATACAACCGTGATGCTTTCTGTACTGTATGAATGGTTTCCATCCGTGTCTGAACATCGCTCGAAGTTCAATCTTCTACTGGACACTATCCCATTTCTCTAAAGCGATAAAGTTCTTGTTCAGTTGCTAAGTTTATTATACATAATTCATGGTACATTTTAAAACTGCAATCCATGCTAAATATAATAACTTGGATATAGAGAGAGGAGTCTCACAGCTTTGATACCATTACAAGGAACGTCTGGCGCTGGATTATCATGAGTGGGTTTTGCTACAAGTCATTTGTAGAATAGTAGAGCAGTTCAAGTATAAGAGGCGCAAGACAACTAGTTACAATAAAGCGGAAAAAGGAGATCGCTAAAACCTATATTATAAAGAAAAGAGTGTGAAATCCGTGTTCGAGTTCTTCGGAAAAAAAGACAAATACGACACCATTAAAGAAAGAGACTTTGAATTTTAATTGGCTGAACTGACCAGGCAGAACGAACTATAGATAAAATTGTCTATATTTTAAAACTCTGTCCAGCATTACAAATTCAATGATTCTGAATACATTTATTGCAGAATAATAAAACAATAAATGAATGTTCATGTTTGAGCGGCTTATTTAGGCTCATAGACGTTGGTGTCGAGCCAGTTTCCACTGAAAGGAATTAAATCAATAATCAATAAATCAATCAACAATTGTAGAGTGGCTTACGCGTCTCTGTATTGACAAGCAACGAGAACTTGCTTTCCACCATCACAAAGAGCCATACCACATCCAAGTTTGGTAGAATTGGCCCAAGCCATCTGGAATAATCAATAATTGGGATATTAGATTAGTATCATTGATCTACCTGTGTAGCATGTCCGATTCCAGAGCTAAAGACCGCATCGGTAAGTTTGATATCTGACCACCCATAGTCTTGGAATTCCTTCTCCCATGAATCAGAAGCTTTCTTTCCCATTCCAGCGAATGTCATCTTTATTGATTATTGATTGAATGTATTATTAGATATTGCTACAGTACCTTATCGGACGACCACATAGTGTAGAGATTCTCGCCAAGATTGTTTCTTCCTTTGGAATGGGCAAAGACACAGGTTGAAGCAACCTTCTGGGCAGACTTCTCGATTTCGCAATCCCATTTCTGTAATCGATTAATAAATCAATAATATATCAAACTAAAATAATCGATAATCAAGAACCATGGCAGGAATTGCAGTCTTAGCAGCAGGCATCATCTTTCCCTTCGCCACATAAGTCCCAGCAGAAATTGATCTACGAAGTTTGTTGTGAACTCTAAGGAAACCTCTGACCTGGAATGAGGTTAATTGATTGAATTATCGATTTATTGATTACTTCGGTCTTATCGATTCCTCCGGGACAACGGGACTCGGCCCAAGTGGCTGGAATTGTGATTCAATGATTATTTTGTTTGAAATTGATTAAAAATTCAAAAAATAAACTTACCAACAGTCAGAACACAGAGAACAATGCACAGACGGAGCATACTGAAATTAGAATTTGGAAAATTTCTAAAAAAAATGTTTTTATTCAAGCATATTATACCGAATATTGTAAGAAAGAAGTAAAAAGCATAATTAATGATATGTCTGAATCGAAAACTCAAGTGATTTTATATTGTTAACATTTGCTTGATCAGCCGCCGTACCCCCACAAATTGAACACGACATCCCTTCGGATCATTGAAACATGGATATTTTATTATAGTAGATGTCTGCAAAACTAAAAAAAAATTAAAAATCGGTGATAATAGGCACTTTATTCCAAATACTGTATTCCATTACTCACAACCTACTCCATTTTCTCATAAATTCATTCGAGGTCTTAACAGTTGCGCTGTATAGATGAAATTGTACAATTGAGCAGAAGACGTTCAAAGACTGAGAAAGCTACTGCTCGGCTTGCTCTTCTGAAAAAAAACTTATTATATTTTGGAAATTCTGAAAATATAAGGAAATGTTTGTTGCACACACCATTTTTGATATGACATTTAAATATCGTTAATATCGTAAATGACTATGAAGACACCTCTACAATACTAAATAAGCCACTTAATAACGATACTTAATTCGATTATTTAGCAATAAATGCATTCATCTCATTTCAATGCACGCAAGAATATTGAAATTTTATTAGAAATTATTCGTAAATTCAAATATTGCCGAAAATTCTTTAAATCAAATATTTGAGTATTTTTTAGTTCGGCAGACATCTATAAAAATATCCATGTTTCAATGATCCGAAAGGATGTCGTGTTCAATTTGTGGGGGTACGGCGGCTGATCAATCAAATGTTAACAATATAAAAGGAAGTGAGTTTTCGATTCAGACATATCATTAATTACGCTTTTTACTTCTTTCTTACAATATTCGGTATAATGTGCTTGGTTTAAAAAAATATTTTTTTTTAAATTTCCCAAATTAAAATTTCAGTATGCTCCGTCTGTGCATTGTTCTCTCTGTTCTGACTGTTGGTAAGTTTTTTTTTTTAATTTTTAATCAAGTTCGATCAAAATATTGATTGAATCACAATTACAGCCACTTGGGCCGCCTCCCGTTGTCCCGGAGGAATCGATAAGACCGAAGTAATCAATAAATCGATAATTCGATCAATTGACCTCATTCCAGGTCAGAGGCTTCCTTAGAGTTCACAACAAACTTCGTAGATCAATTTCTGCTGGGACTTATGTGGCGAAGGGAAAGATGATGCCTGCTGCTAAGACTCCAATTCCTGCCATGGTTCTTGATTATCGATTACTTTAGCTTGATATGTTATTGATTTATTAATCGATTGCAGAAATGGGATTGCGAAATCGAGAAGTCTGCCCAGAAGGTTGCTTCAACCTGTGTCTTTGCTCATTCCAAAGGAAGAAACAATCTTGGCGAGAATCTCTACACTATGTGGTCGTCCAATAAGGTACATTAGCAATATCTAATAATACATTCAATCAATAATCAATAAAGATGACATTCGCTGGAATGGGAAAGAAAGCTTCTGATTCATGGGAGAAGGAATTCCAAGACTATGGGTGGTCAGATATCAAGCTTACCAATGAGGTATTTAGCTCTGGAATCGGACATGCTACACAGGTAGATCAATGATTCAAATCTAATATCATAATTATTGATTATTCCAGATGGCTTGGGCCAATTCTACCAAACTTGGATGTGGTATGGCTCTTTGTGATGGTGGAAAGCAAGTTCTCGTTGCTTGTCAATACAGAGACGCGTAAGTCACTCTACAATTGTTTATTGATTATTGATTTAATTCATTTCAGTGGAAACTGGATCGACACCAACGTCTA
Organism: Parapristionchus giblindavisi; assembly: GCA_943737045.1. Classification (NCBI taxonomy): domain Eukaryota; kingdom Metazoa; phylum Nematoda; class Chromadorea; order Rhabditida; family Diplogasteridae; genus Parapristionchus; species Parapristionchus giblindavisi. Next base: position 996,709 of record CALSFV010000204.1, read on the forward strand.
CGAACCTAAATAAGCCACTCAAATGGGAACATTCATTTATTGTTTTATTATTCTGCAATAAATGTATTCAGCATCATTGAATTTGTAATGCTGGACAGAGTTTTAAAATATAGACAATTTTATCTATAGTTCGTTCTGCCTGGTCAGTTCAGTCAAGTAAAATTCAAAGTCTCTTTCTTTAATGGTGTCGTATTTGTCTTTTTTTTCGAAGAACTCGAACACGGATTTCACACTCTTTTCTTTATAATATAGGTTTTAGCGATCTCCTTTTTCCGCTTTATTGTAACTAGTTGTCTTGCGCCTCTTACACGTTAGTTCAAAATGCGAGAGAGATGGGAATAACGGGGCAAAGGAGATGCTGAGGCGACTTTTGCCATCATTGTGGTGCGCTGTTTGGTGTGTTTTCACATCTTATAATAATGAGACGCTAGTTCATTAGTCAGAGCCGCGCACCTCAGACGGGTTTGATGACGCGGCGGAGAGTGTAACAGAGAGAATCATTTGATGCCATCTCGCACGCACACCCTCTCATATCACGGATCTCCTGTAAGAATGAAAGAAGCCAACCGACAGTTTTTAAACTTTTCTCACCGATTTGGATGAGATTTATATGATTGACCATAGTGAGGTAAAGGAGAAGGCCTAGGCACTTGATTTCGCCAAATTTGCATTTTTATCGATTTTTGATCTTCCTCTTCTGGCAGCCATATCTCACTCAATTTTTGACCTACAACAAAAAATTTTTTTCCAATCGATTCGAAATGAACTAATCTAGATGATACTCAAGAAAGGATACATACAAAAATGCGATCTCCTACCTGTTTTCTTCAAAAAACTGATTTTTTAAGCACAAAATGCTAATTTTCTCAAAACATTTCCACAAAGGATACGATTTTTATTCGCGATTCTGATTCCCCATCCTCGAATTGAGGTACGTACATATTTCTTCAGTCATAACTCACGACAAGCCATATCGATCCTCAGAGCCGGACTTAGCGTTATTTTCATTCAAAAATTCATTTCTTATCACCTCTCCTCATTTTCATGCAAATTCTCAAGCATAGTATACCAATCGAAAGCTCTCGACGAGCTCTACAAAAATGACTTAGTAGTACAAGTCATGAAATTTTACCGTATTCAAGATATTCAAGAAAATCCGTTTTTTCACTGGCAATTGTTGTGCAATGTAATCGATTCACAACGAAGAGAGAGGGAATCGATCTTCTCGTTGAGTCTTTGAAGGAGTTCCAGCAGGCTGCTGATCATCCCAAGCCGATTGGATGGGCACTAAGGACTACGAAGAAGGGAGGGAAGTACAACGAGAAGGCGAAGGATCTGGTCACTGCACTTTTCAACGAGTACTACAATGATGCCAAGAAGCTGCCTGCGCTCCACAATTTTAGGGAGGTCAATAATTTGGTCGAAGTGGGTCAATAATTTGGTGGACCGTAAAAGTTGACCCTAAAATTTGTCTACCAGACAAGCCCCACTTTTAAAGTTGAGTCAATAATTTGGTGGTTGAGCCAATAATTTGGTTCGAAGTGGGGTTGTTATTTTAGTCCAAAATATTAGCCAAATTTTGGCCAAAATTTTAAAAGTGGGGCTTGTCTGGTAGCCAAATTTTAGGCACCCAAAAATGTTCGACCAAATTATTGCCCCCCCCCCCAAAATTGCAGAGCGGAGGAGGTCGAGAAAAGAATGAAAGAAAAAGTGGACATCCTTCCCGCTAAGTGAATGACCCACGAACAAATCAAGAACCTCATCAGAACTCTCGTCGCAGCGAAGAAGAAACAACTCGAGAGTGAGGGAGTGAGGAGCAGAAGAAAAAGAGCACTTCTCGATGATATGCTCATGGATTTGGAGGACGAAGAGATTCATATCGAGGAGGAGGTCGATGTGGAAGAGGATGATAGAGAGATCACTGCTGACAAGGGAAGCACAACTGGAAACGGAAACGATTCCGAAATTTACCTATATAGGTGAATAGGGAATGGTGGGAGATGTCCAAAAGTGGTTTCAAAAGTTGCACCGCTGATCTACTAATCGATATTTTCAATCGATATATTTAAACACGCGCGACCAATTTTAGCCTAAAATTTTTTTCTCTTCTTTCAAAATGTTCTATTTCCATGTTAAAGCTCGGAAATGACGAAAAAACAATGAAAATGAAGTTGGGGAACTCGTAGGATTTTTTAAACGTAAATGGGTAAAGAAATATCGATTGAAAATATTGATTAGTAGATCAGCGGTGCAACTTTTGAAACCACTTTTGGACATCTCCCCCTCAACCCTATCCACATATATAGGTAAATTTCGGAATCGTTTCCGTTTCCAGTTGTGCTTCCCTTGTGAGGCTATCTATGATTTCGTTCACACCGATCTCAAGGAGTATTTCAATGATCCGGATAGTTTTTTTTCGATCATTCCGATTCCGATATCGGAAATATCGATGAATAGTTTCGTATTTCAGAAAGTTTATTTTTCAATGATGAATATCTCAGATAAACCTTTTTGCAATTTTATTTATTGTTCCTTCCTTTAACATTATTAACAAATAATTTTTAAAAACACACATTGGAAAACGCAAAGAGCAATGTTTCGTTGTGAATCGATTAAATTGCACAACAATTGCCAGTGAAAAAACGGATTTTCTTGAATATCTTGAATACGGTAAAATTTCATGACTTGTACTACTAAGTCATTTTTGTAGAGCTCGTCGAGAGCTTTCGATTGGTATACTATGCTTGAGAATTTGCATGAAAATGAGGAGAGGTGAGATAAGAAATGTATTTTTGAATGAAAATAACGCAAAGTCCGGGTCCACTCTGAGGATCGATATGGCTTGTCGTGAGTTATGACTGAAGAAATATGTACGTACCTCAATTCAAGGATGGGGAATCAGAATCGCGAATAAAAATCGTATCCTTTGTGGAAATGTTTTGAGAAAATTAGCATTTTGTACTCAAAAAATCAGTTTTTTGAAGAAAACAGGTAGAAGATCGCATTTTTGTACGTATCCTTTCTTGAGTATCATCTAGATTAGTTCATTTCGAATCGATTGGAAAAAAAAATTTTGTTGTAGGTCAAAAATTGAGTGAGATATGGCTGCCAGAAGTGGAAGATCAAAAAATCGATTAAAATGCAAATTTGGCGAAATCAAGTGCCTAGGCCTTCTCCTTTACCTCACTATGGTCAATCATATAAATCTCATCCAAATGAGAAAAGTTTAAAAACTGTCGGGAAAAGATCTCATTTTCCTACGTTTTTACAGGAGACCCGTGATATGCAGCCCACCAAACCCGCCTGGCATCCGCCTCGCCCTCTTTATAAGTTGGAATACGTGATTCGCCCTACCTTCATTGTTGCCCCGCTATTACAGAGGCTGAACTAACGTGCTTATACTTGAACTGCTCTACTATTCTACAAATGACTTGTAGCAAAACCCACTCATGATAATCCAGCGCCAGACGTTCCTTGTAATGGTATCAAAGCTGTGAGACTCCTCTCTCTATATCCAAGTTATTATATTTAGCATGGATTGCAGTTTTAAAATGTACCATGAATTATGTATAATAAACTTAGCAACTGAACAAGAACTTTATCGCTTTAGAGAAATGGGATAGTGTCCAGTAGAAGATTTAACTTCAAACGATGTTCAGACACGGATGGAAACCATTCATACAGTACAGAAAGCATCACGGTTGTATAGAGCGACGCCCCACACTGAAATAAGTATATCTCATAAACCTTTAGATAATTAAAGGTTCATTCCAGCCTCATTTGAGACTCTCCACTCTGCTCTCTAGCCGAAGAAGAATACGAGCGAGCATTACTAGTTTAAAATTACGGTGAGGTGTGCTTTTAACGTATCTTCTGCACATTTTCTTTACATTTTGGCATCAAAGAATCGCAATAATCAACTTACTGGTCAATGCGGAAAATGCCATGGTGAGTGCGATGAAGTGCACGTGTTGTCTCGATAGACCACCTGTCGCGGGAATGCCGCCGGCGTTTAGACATTCCGATTTCTGAAAAAGGATAAGTGATTAGCATACTAGCAATGACTAAGCATGCTTGCTCGATACCTTAGATTTGAGGATGTCGAAGCCAAGAAGGAGACTCTGTACGCGAGACTTGCGCTCATTCTTAAACAAAGAAACTTAAATTTCACCCGAAATTAAAAAAAATCATACAGTTTACACAAGTTTTACTGGTATTCAACAAATAAGTACATTTAGATCTTAAAATTACTGGAAAAAAATAATGAAAAAGTCATACTGGCTCGTTGGCGAATTCTCTGTTCACTTTAGCGATTTCTCTTCTGAGAACCTAGACAAGGATAACTTCATTAATGAAATATGTGTCTGATTTTCTGAATAGTCTTATCATAAATATAAGTAAAGTGAGCTAGTGAGTTCTCAATAAAACTGGAGAGATCAATTTAAGCTATTTAAAAGTAGTCTTTCAAATTGTCCAAAGAAATACCTTTGTGTTGATGGAATTGAGGCTCTCACACGAATCGGAGTCAGACTCGGAAAAAGAAGATCCATACATGGATGACCCAGAAACTGAGGATCCGGAGCCAGAACCAGAGCCGGAGCCGGAGTTCGTGTCCGTGGAATAGTCGGAGCTGTTCTCGAGTGAGGACGATTTGTTCGCAGTAAGGGACACGGATGAGCCGATCATAGACAGGAGAATCTAAAAATATGGATTATCGTATTATCGGCAAACTTTTTTGGTGCATGAGTTCACGCGTTGCGGTCGTGTCTAGGTACTACAGCTATTTTCACAACATTGGATCTGGAAAAGGTGGAAAAGGACCTACACTGTCGTTGGAGAACGAAGAAACTGCGGAGCCGTTTCCAGTCCTGCTCTAGAAATAGAACTTTCGTTATAATTGTTGATCTTTGAACTTGGTACACGAAGCACTAGTTTCGCAGACTTCTCGTCTGCTCCCCTCCTTTTCCACTTGTATTTGATATTTATTTTTAAATAAAATTCGACAAGTAAATAAATCGATACCTCAACAGTACTGAGATCACTGGCATCCTTGAGCAGAGTAGTCACACCTACCGGACTCTCCATGACGAACGATTAGAAATGAAAGGATTGCCTCATTCTTATTCAAGCGATTTTGCATTTTTACGAGGACAATTATATTATCTATATTATAAATCATTTGCATATGTATTATGTTTGGATATGTATTACGTCATGATATATGTATTTCCAACTTGTGTAACAAGGGAACCGAGAATGGCGGGGACCATCAGTGCACAATTCGTTGACATAAGTCGACTAGTACCCCCCAGGGGGTCACAGAACTGTTTTGAACTGTTTGGATATTTGCTTCCTTGGTACCGAAAATCGATTATGAAAATGTGATGGAAATTTGGGCGCGAGCCCCGGTGGAATAGTGTCAAACACTCAGAGAACACAGTCTGTGTCCTCGGAAGCCAAGTGGTTAGAGTGCCGGATTAGCTTTTGGAATGTCGTGGGTTCGAATCCCCCCTACTACAACTTCTTTTGCTGTATTTTTTCAGTGCTTTTCAACAGACATTGTCAAAGTCAAACTTCATTTTCAACAACAACAATAACAACAACCACAAATCAACAACGATGGAGAAGTACCCAGAAGCAGTTGAAGCAGAACGGCTTCTCGCATTGGGGACAGATGCTGCAACCGCGAGAGGAGAGGAACTGATACAACTGGCTTCTCCAGAACAGTTCCTGGAAAAAGCGCGGGAGGTACAGGATCAATTGCCAGTCTAGAGATCGATCGATGATCTACCGATGAAGCGATCGATAGCTCCGTGCTCTTTCTGCTCCTCTAGCGGTTATAGCATCCGTCCCCGATGCGAAAAGCGTACTTCTCCATCGTGATTTGTGGTTGTTGTAGACTGTGTTCAGACTGTGTTCTCTGAGCGTTTTACACTATTCCACGGGGCTCGCGCCCAAATTTCCATCACATTTTCATAATCGATTTTCGGTACCAAGGAAACAAATATCCAAACAGTTCAAAACAGTTCTGTTACCCCCTGGGGGGTACTAGTCGACTTATGTCAACGAATTTTGCACTGATGGTCCCCGCCATTCTCGGTTCCCTTGTAAGACAAAAAATCGTAAACAATATCAGATTTAGAACATTTGAGCTAAACGAGCTGTTAAAGATGGAGTACCGCGAATATATATTTATCAATTTTTTGACGGTAGAGACAAGATTTCAAGTGCGCTTGGGTTAAAAAAATCTTTGCATACATAAAGCCATAAGTGATTATGTTTTATCATACAAGTAAACAAATGACGAGTGAAAATGAAGGGAGAGAAAACAAGTAAAACATGAGTCCTTGATATCGCGAAAAATATTTGAGATCCAATTCTGCTCCTAATCAGGTTGGGTTATCAATGAATATTAATCAATGATTATTATTTTCTTTAATGCTTATGTCTGTATCCATTCGATGGAGAGGCAGATCGGTTGGCATCATCGGCAGGAACGGCGTCTACTGAGTCTTAAATAATCAATATTTTTATATTATCACAATATATTAAGTGAGAAAATCATTCCTTTCTTCCCGCACTTTTTCCAATACCACTTTCTCATGCCCGATGCACAAAGTTAAGATAGCAATTTATTGTTGGCATAATAAATCATAGAACTTATAAATCATAGAAAATAATAAGATGCTCAATATAACCTTTCTTATCGGGCCAGCAGGCGGCTCCCCTAACGGAGTCATCAAAACACTGATGGTCATCGGGGCAAGTGATCTCTGTGCACACGGGAACGTGATCGGGCACGGGGTCACTGGGTGCTAGAATATTTTTTCTCTTATAATATTATATATAGATTCTGTTCATTCAATACTTATCGTTAAGCATATTCATTTCATTAAAGGTCGAGTCTCGCGAACGGCCGTGAAGGCGCTCTTTTTTGAAAATATTCCAAATTTTGCAATAGTTTTCGAGCTAGCGACAAAAGGGGGTACTGATATTTAATATTTGTTTTTTTTTAAAATAATTATCAAAATATCATATGGCAAAAAAAACAAATGATTCTGATCACCGATTCCCGTAATGTGCAGAGCAAACCGCATATAATCGAAATATATACGAAAACCATCAAGAATCAACTCGACATAATTTGTGACTAATTTTCCTTTCGAGTAGCCCTCATCTCTGACGACTCAATACCCAGTTACTTTCCATTTTCGTCCTTGAAACGACAAAAGCGCTTAGATTTCTCTTTCTCGAACATACTACTAACTCAACAGACCAAGATAAGATAAAACATAAGAGAACGGCAGATAGAAATATAGGAATGTTGGTTGTAACCTTGAGCAGTGATACAATATGGCCGTCCCTCCCAGTCGATAGCACACTTCTCGTCATTGCCGCAGTTTAGAGATGAACAACTTGATCCTGTATTTATTTTATTGTATTTATTTATTTATCGTACACCCCAAGGATGTTTCATTAAGTATAGAGTGTTCGAGATCAAGAAAATATGTGCAATATCAAAATTATTATACGTGAGGTAGATGGAGATGGGGGGGAAGGTCAGAGATCGATTGATCACGCCTTTTGCTATACTATGTATTTCATGTTGATTTTATACACTTTATCTGGGACAGCTATGCGGTGGGTAACCGGGTCTGAAACGATATGAGATGGTTCTACTGGTAATTGTTTCCTTTGAATTTTTGTTTTGCTGCTTTCATACCTCCCCTGCTGGGTCTGCAAGTGGCTCCACTTTCAGTCTCGTAACATTGCTGTAGTGAGGGACAAGTCGTTGTGGCACAGGTTGAAGGAGTTCCGGGCTCTGAATTTAATTAACAAATTATGATATACATATTTTTTATATTATTTGCATTTCTGTGATAATATTTTTAAATATTTTTAAAAAATCGAGAGAGAGGGTAAAATTTAAAAAAAAAGAGTTTTCTATAATTTTGTTTTTCGTACCTTCTGCTTCAGTTTGAGCGGGAGTGTCATCGCTTTTGGGTTCTGAAACAGATGAAGGATTATATTGCCAATTCATTTGTTAATCAATTTGATGAAATATTTGAGTAATATTTGTGCATGATTTTGGAAAGGCAGTAAAAAAAACAGTAATATTAACAAAAAATATTTCCTTATCTTTTCAAAATCATTACTGATTTTAGGATTCCTTTTTTTTGCAACATATGTAGCTCCGTGAGAATAAACATGCGCCGTAACGTACGACCAAAGATCAACTGACCAGCGGGAATGGGATAGCAGGTGGCTCCTTCGGGACTATCGAAGCATTGGTGCATATCGGGACAGGGAGTGTCGGCGCAGGTCTTGTCCTCCATGACGAGATGACCTAAACGTGCAACATTAAAAACAAAACATTAATTGGTGTAAATATCGCGAATGAGTATACAGGCGAATTTCAATTCTAGTTGATACTGCTAAACATAATGAGCTGTTTTTAGGCTATTTCTTTTTCAAACTAGCGAAGATCGTAGAAGAATTTTTTAAAGGGAGGGTTACCTCACTCAATGGTCTCTTCGTTGCGCACATATTTCTCTGTTCTCTAACAACGAGAGAGCGTAGACCGATGAAGAGACCATTGAGTGAGGTTACGCTCCCATTAAATACATTTTGACTACTAATGGTTTACCATCACTTGTGCTTCCCTCCTCGCACTTGGCTCCTTCGACGTGTTCAACGCAAGTTTGTCCAGTGGCGCATGTCAACGATGCACATGTGAGGGTGAGGCCTGAATAGTACATTTTTGATATTGCTCAGTTTCGAACTGTCATGAAATGACAGAGAAAAAATGAGAGCGAAAAAAGGAATGAAGTGCAAAATTGAGAGAGCGTATGCGAGTAAATTACCGTAATTTATTGTTATTAAAAAATCAGATAGTTGATAATTCGATATCAATATCTATCTATCATATCAATCGTAGCTATTGATGGTTGGCCATACCATTCTTCTCACAAACGGGTCCATTGGTGGCATCCTGACAGGTCTCCTCAGCACCGCACTGAACATCACTGCAGAGCTCGGGTGGTGAATCTTTTCCTGCAAAAAATATGATGATAAGAAAGAATAAACACCATACTCGCCGTGAATTTAAATGCATGAATTTACTGGATAAATTTTATCATGAACCCAATGAATTTTTGATGAACGATTTACCTCGAAAGGTGTCCCATCATTTTTACAATTAAAAAAAATTCACATCCCTATCTAATTTAAAACTCTCCGCTCTTGCAATACTCTCTCGCTTTCTTTCTTTACGCGAGTGTGTTGCCGGAGTGGAAAATTAGCTCGATATGTGCCTTTAACAATAGTGGACAAAGTTTACAGGGTGTCCAAAAAGTATTGTTACACGAATAAATCCATGTAACTTCCTCAAAAACAATCGTAGACAATTCAAACAAGGCACAGTATTTATCACTAACCATAGCAATATAACAATGAATGGTTACTCGATCTGGCCTCCGTTAGCCGCGATGACGCCTCTGAGACGATGAGGGACAAAGTCGATGATGGGCCGCTGGTAGGGGATGCCGACTTTCTCCCATGTCTTTTCCAAGCACTTCTTGAGAGGCTCGCGGTATTTATGGTGGGTAGAGCAGGTCTCCCTCTACAATACTGCTTAGACGTTGAAGTCCAGGGGTTCAGGTCGGAGGAGTTGTAGGATCATTATGGAGTCGAGATGAAGTCGGACACATTGGTGCGGCACCACGCCTGGGTCTCTTTTTGCGAATGAGCGGGCGCTGAATCATGCTAGAAGTTCTAGTGAACCCTATTGAAGTGGGAGAGGGACCATGGGAGAAGGGCCTTCTCGAAAATCATCCTGACGTAGTACACCGCTTTGAGATCCACGAGCAAACGAGGATTCTTGGCCGTCAAGCACACTCCAGCCAAAACCATCACTGATTGGGGGTAGATAATGCAAGAGATGGTTTCTCCATTGACATCCGCTTGCTAAGGAGACTGGGCTATTATCCTCGTGTTCTGCCTGTTGAAGACCGAGAAGTGCTTGGAAAAAATATTTGAGAATGTCGGCATCCCCTACCAGCGGCCCATCATCGACTTTGTCCCTCATAGTCTCAGAGGCGTCATCGCGGCTAACGGAGGCCAGATCGAGTGATCATTCATTGTTATGTTGCTATGGTTAGTGATAAATACTGTGCCTTGTTTGAATTGCCTACGATTGTTTTTGAGTAAGTTACATGGATTTATTCGTGTAACAATACTTTTTGGACTCCCTGTAGAAACCGAAAGTGACATCTAATCACCATACCGTTGATGCTGTTTCTGCAGAATGCACCATCATTGTTCTCTCCCTCGTAGCAGGTCAATCCGAACGGACAGATAAGCTCCGCGCACGTCTTCGCTCGAACGGGCTCTTCAGCACCTGTACAATCCTTGTTATTGCTATTACAGGGAGAGTGACCTCTCTCAATGGTCTCTTCATTGCGCACACTATTTCTCTGTTTTCTAACAACGAGAGAGCGTATACCGTTGAAGAAGCCGTTGGCAAAGATTTCGGTCACTTTAATATCTACATGTTTGCTTTCCAATGTATTCTACTTGTTATTGCCACCCAATCAGTATCAAGATCGATGCTAACAATAACAAGAGAAGAGATGAGTTCTCGCTTTATCACCTTTATATTTTGAAACTCTTTTTCACCCGTCACATTTGTGTGTCTCATTTCGTGCATACTCACGTTGATAAAACTTATATAATACGTGGTTTCTGAGTTCATTGTATGACAATATAAATGTATGATGATTAACGAATTGAATAAATAAATAAATAAACTGTCTCACGTTCAGGGACGGGAACGGGTGCTCCATAGGAGGAATCGTCGTTGGAGGTGCTGGGCTCTGCTGGAACTGATGGAGCTTCGGCGGCATAAGGAGCAATAGTAGGGGCAGTAGGGTCGGTGGCGTAGGAAGAAGCTGCTGTAACAATCATTTTACAAAATTAACAGTGAACCAGTTTTCGAACGGAAAGATTAAACAATGAGGTGAAACTGGGTAAAACAAGGAGAGTTTACTCTGATTCAGTTCTATATTCGTAGCTTTTGAACCGAACATATCAAAATTGCCAAAAAAAACAAATAAGTCTGCAATTATGTTACCGGTTTCTCTGACGCATCTGGGACCAATGATGGAGATCTCGCACACCCATCCGGGACGACAACGAACTTGAGCGCACGAGCTACGGGCGCGAGTATCTAGAATCAAAATCATATTTCAGACCTTGATTTTCTTTAAAAATCAATACTGGCTTCGAATTTTGAAGAGATGGAAAGAGCTCGAAAGGTAGTACGATTTAAGTACCAAGACCGAAAAGATTTTTAGTAACCGAAAGGAAAACGCACCGAAAGGAATGCACTTGGCGTTTCCGTTGTTATCAGCGCATCTGAATCCAACGCGGCACGTGTTCTCGGAGCAGCTACCGCCTAAAATTCAATCTTTATATCACGAATTTAATGAAGTTATTTTATGTCGAGAGCTGTTTACTGATTCGCTATTTGATTCAGTATTCGCTATTTATTCGTCGACATTTTTTTTTGTAATTTTCCGCTCAGGTAATGCTCTCTATCTTTCTTTGTCTATGTGAAAGTGGAGAGTAAGATTAGCTGGGGTGTAACTTTAATTCTTCTCACCAGCAATGTAAGTGTCCTCGTCTTCCTCCTTCTGTGTGGGCTGTTCTTCGGGAGCGGTGTCACGGTTCTCAGCGGGGTACTGGCTCTCCTGAGGCTCTACTCGGTTGTCATTGTAGGCGTACTCTGTGGTAGTCTCTTGGTCATAGCTCACGGTAGTGGTTTCGGCAGCGTACTCATCGACAGTAGGAACAGGGGCAGGATCCGAGTTGTAGTTATCGTTGGTGGTTTCAGGAGCCGGGGCCAGATCCGTTTTGTAGTTGGTTCTCTCAGGAGCAGGGGCCGGGTCCGGGTTGTAGTTATCGTTGGTGGTTTCAGGAGCAGGGACCGGATCCGGGTTGTAGTTGGTGGTTTCAGGAGCCGAGACTGGTGCTGGATCTTGACTGTAGTTGTGGTCCTCATTTGCCCAGGGGACGGGAGCCAGCGTAGGGTAAGAGTTGTCGCTGGCTTCAGCGGCGGGCGCCGGAGGAGAACAGGCAGTCTGGCAATCATTGTAAGTGGGTTCAGGAGCGGGAGCTGGGTATGCATTGTAGGTTGGCTCCGAAGCTGCAGGTTCCTCAGGAGCTTGCTCTACTGGAGCTGCGGGCTCTTCGGGCTCGGGCTCAACGGAAGCGGTGGGTTCCTCGGGAGCTTGCTCAGGCTCAGCGGGAGCTGCAGGTTCAGCCTCTTCGGTGTGATGTTCAAGAGGAGCTGGTGCGGGGTTACAGTCGAAGTCCGGCACGCAATAGCCATTTTCGTCTCTCAAGTAGCCGATCTCACACTGGCAAGCTCCAGGCGCACAGGATTGAATACAGACCTGAAATGATTTGTTTTGTAAAACATGAAACGGGGCGGGACTTCAACTTACGGGAGTGGGATTATTGCATGTTGGCTCGCAATGGCTGGCGCAGTCGTTGAAGACCTCGTGAGGGATATTGCAAGAGTTCACCGCTTCAGAAGGTGTGTCTAAATTTAAGGTAATTGGTTTCAAACAAGTTAATTTGCATTTTTTATCGACTTTAAATTAGAATTCATATACATTGAGCTTCTTCCATTCCTCTCTCCGGAACGCCTCAACATAATTCACGACATAATTTATTTATCAACTGTTGTAACATTTATTCAATGTAAGATAAATTAAATTCGCCGGAGAATTATATGATCTTTGAACTCTAAAGATGCCTTTGACAAAAAGAGCCAATCCATTCACTCATGGATCGCTTCTCAGTGACTAAGCAGTCCAGAGCCCTGCCTGTCACTGGTCTTTCAATAGATTGAATAGCCTCCCCAGACATCCCATCAATTTATTCAATCTCCCTTTCAATGTCTCCCATCACTTTCTCTATGTATACTTTCTCTCACTGTCATTCACTCGGCTTTCTCACCGCCCATTAAAAGTCACAACGAGCGGATTTTATGCCGTTTCCTGTCTCCGGTCAGTTCGCAAACTGAAAATTAAAAATGAAAGACGAACCGTAGTTGGCGAGCGAGAGCGAAACGAGGGAGAGGCAAACCTGAAAAGGGAAATCGGGTTGAATTAATTTTTATGAGGACAGTAATCCGATAAGCTGATTCACTGTTTTTTTATAACGGTCAAAGAAATTTTCTTTTGTAATGCTTCATATTCCACTCATGATCATGCAGGTAAAAGTCCCGTTATTTAAGGCACACGAAGTCCTGCGGGAATTCACTGCTATGTCAGTGATGGGGACGTGAAAGGCATTCAGAATATCAGCGGTCATACAGTAGCATGTACAAAATATATCATTGAGTAAATGGAAAATGAGTCACGCGTTATTGCTAGTGTTGATTGACACTTTTGTACTATTCGGTTTTTGAGTACTTCTTATGAAGAAGTTTAGCACTTGAAGCATGTGAGAGTGTTTATCGCTTCTCAGTTGTTTTATGCACGTTCACACCCAGGGCTTAACTATGGTAAACATTAATAAGTCGGATCGGCACCGTGAAAGTTCAAAATAGATTATTTTGTTTTGGGTGGTCGCTTGCGCATAGGGCTTACACCATTACTTTTATCGATGGACATTTTAGATACTATTTTAGATACATTTTAGATACTATATTTTCGCAACTGCTATCGACTAAAACTGTCACACCCGCTCTAGGTATTTGGACATTCCATGCTAGATGGTATCTATGCTCTATCTTCAAAGTATAAGCTGGAATTTGGTCATTTGAACTCGACTCGTGTTGAAAGCGTAAAAAAAAGAGAAAAATGTGTAAAACATATAAATTTTAAATACACACGCTCTATGCATTATAGCTGGGGTGGTGGTTTTTTAACACTTTTTCCGTGCGTAGAAGTTATACTATTACGATAGTATCTACTATCGAAACTACTTTGTAACTTTTTATCTCAGCAAAAAAAAAGACTGTCTAGTCATTTCCTTATGTGTAGACAGTGACTAGAACGTTTCTGATGAACCGTGATGATTGCGATTAGGCAAAAACGAACGTCTGCTTCCGTTTACAAATGCATAGTGGTAATAGAATATGGCCTAATTTGTTGGACAGTGGCTAATTTGACTCGTGTTTTCCATAGAAGTAGGTCAATCTAATCAAGTACGAGTATTGTAAGAAACGGTCACACTGGCCAGCGCTAGACAGGAAAAATGGGAGATCTTTTCAACTGAACAGGTCAGTGGTGACTGTCGAAAAGGCCGTTGCCGCACCCGACTGGTACAGGCGGTTAGAGTTCACCATGAGATGGCCCCAACAACCATCTCCCAATAATTGTCAGGACTGCGCTCAAAAGCGAGATAAATTTCATTCGAAATTTGCTCATACTAACATGGAACGTAATGAATTTGCAGTTTTTCGACCAGAAACATGTAGCAACTCCGTTAGATTTCAATATAGAAATCTGCAGGTATTCGAAATGAAAAATTATATTTTGACCGAAAAGAACTCACTAATATTTTCATCCTGCCGTTGGTTCACTCGCCTCGTTTCTGAAATTCGAACTCTAATCAATAAAAAGTGGCAAGAGCTGTCATAATTATGATAATCATGATAATAATGAACTACAAAGCGTGAGATTCAGGGCATGCGCCACAGATATTACCAAATTTAGTTTCAATGTCAGATCACCAGTAAACGCTCTCGCTTTCCTTGTCTACTAGAGAGCGTTGCCAGAGCGGAGTTTGTCAAAGTTGATCGGGGTGCGCTTTTAAGAAAATATAAAGAAAGTGCCTCGAGATCAGCAATGTAGATAACGAAAAGTCATAAATGACTTTGAACGAAGAATGCTATAGTATCCCGCCCCTCGGTTGGTCATTACTCCAGTTCAAGGGCAAGCCCACGTTCAGCTCTACCCCTCCTTATTCTCTCCCTCTCCCTCTCCCTCTCCCTGTTTTCTCCCTCTCCCTCCCCCTGTCCCTCTACCTTTTCTCTAACCACCGCTTCTCCTGACTCATTCTTGCATTCTTTCGTACTATCTTTAAACTGCCTATCGCGAGGATGGTATCGTGAACTCAAGTAGGTCAAGTGCGGCGGTCGCTGGGGTTTAGGATTTTCAGTTTGCATGTTAACAAGTTCACAACACTAGTTCCGCTTTCGTCTATGCAACGCAAAGTTAGAAAACCTTTTCTCCATATTGCAAATTATGTGTAAGAGTTCTCTGAAAACGAAACACTACAGTGAAAATGCCATTAAACGAACACCCCGAGCCAATTTTACTCTCCGCTCTGGCAACGCTCTCTCATACACAAAGAACGCTAGAGACAAAGCGAGAGCCTGAGCAAGGAGTTTCACATTAGCTCGGGTGTGCCATTAACAGACCTTTCATGACTGCTACTACGATATGCTTTAACATAAACAATACAAAGGGCGATAAAATCAAAAACTATTTAACCGACAAAATATTTTGTTTGATGTACACATGTGGAGATGAAAACATAAATATGTCTGGTGTTAAAAAAACATCCGCATGAGTTTACACCTAGAAAGACGGAATCAAAAGTCACCATTTTCGCATTCTCTATATTAAAGGGACCGAAACCTTTGTCAACGGCCTCTTCAACGGTCGACCCTCCTCGTTGTTAGAGAACAGAGAAATAGTGTGCGCGATCGATAGAATATTTCTGTGTTTAGCAGCTAGTAACAAGGCAATTTCACAAGTGCATTTTATACAATTGTATAATTTTTCGTAAATGCTATGATGATGAAAAATTTGGAGTGACCTTGAAATTTGGATTGCTAACACCTCAAATCTCGACAGAAGATCGAAATTGAAGTAAAAAAGTGGCCAAAGCAATCCGGGAACACAAAAGATCGTGATGTAAAAGATTCGAACTAAGATGACTTTTTTTATAATGAGTTGTTTTATTTGCGGAACAACTTTTTATCCTCATTTTCTTACGGTTTTTGAACACCCTTACCGTTCTTTGATCTTGTGTTACTATCAATTCAATTGTGGGAGTGCTGATAATTCAGTGTTGCCAAAGATAAGTGGGGTAATAGTTAGCTAGATATCATGAAAAACTTTAAAAAACTAAAAAAGATTTTAAGCGTTTATATTTTCTTTTTTTTTAAACCAGCATTATTAATTAATTGTAATGAAAAAAACATCATTTCCACTAAATATTTTCAATTTTCCCTAAGGGATGAAACGTATTCGGATCACGTTAAAAACATATGAGACTCGCAAATGTTTGTTGTTCTGGCAACGCAAGTTCTTCCCACTTTATCATGAAAACACGAATTACAAGGATAAACACGTATAGATAAGATCATTGACGAATTATGTCTGAATATTAGTGTGATGATTGATATTGGATTGAAGACACGAGCCAATGTTACTCTCCGCTCTGGTAACGCTCTCTCGTAGACAACGAAAGCGAAAGAACATTGCCAGGGCGTAGAGTTTCGAATTATATCGTGGTGTGGCTTTACGGAGAAGGCAATCATTGGGACCGGTTAATAGTATTACAGTAACGTTGTCAAAGAATAAAGAAATATTGTGTGACTTTAAGGGACACTGAACGAGGAAGTGTTTTTAACGTTTATGCTCGTCTATAAGGATTGTTCTGGGGACATTGGTCGGAGGGGATGCAAACGTTGTTGGCGTCTCGGATGTAGCCGGAAGAGCACCTGCATCCGCCGGGACCACACTGCTCCGTGCACGCCTAGAGAAATTATCATTGTCGGTTTATCGCAAGCTAACTTTTTTCAAAGATTAACGACGTGTTCAACGCACTTGAAGACTCATCGACAAAGAATGGACAGAGGATTTTGGTGGAACTAATTTTGTCTCCGCTCTATCAACGCTCTCGCTGACTAACAATAAGAAAGCGAACGTTTAATAACGTTTATTGTTCTTGCAGCGTAAGAGCATCAAACTTTATCATGAAAACACGAATAATAAGGATAAACGCGTATGCATAAGATCATTAAAGGATTATGTCTGAATATTGGTGTGACCATTGATAGACACATCACGAGTTAATATTGATTCTCCATTCTGACAACACTCTCTGATAGACAAAGAAAGCGAGAGAGGGGGGAGCTTCAAACTAGCTCGTGGTGTGACTTCAAAAAGTCATTGGGACCGGCTAATAGTATTACTGTAACGTTGGAAAAGTATAAAGAAAAAGTGTATGAATTGAAGAGGTACTCGACGCGTCTGATAAATAATGAAGGGATCATTTATATAGTGCATCTATGCTCGTCTATAAGCATTGTTCTGGGGACATTGCTCGGAAGGGATGCAAACGTTATTGGCATCTCGGACGAAGCCGGCCGAGCACCTGCATCCGCCCGGGCCACACTGATACGTGCATGCCTGGAGGAATTAATCATTGTTTACCTATCTATCGCAAACTATTTTTTTATTAACGATGTGTTCAAAGCACACATTTGATGGATTTTTTTGTGTTTCGACGTTTATCGCATGCAATATATTATAAAGGCACCGAGCTAATTTGAAACTCTCCGCTCTGGCAACGCTCTCGCAGAAAAAAAAAACGAGAGAGTATAGCCAGAGCGGAGATTTTCAAGTTTGCTCGGGGTGAGCCGTTAATTACCTGCATGGGAGTTTCGCATGAGGCTTCGCATCCATGATGGCACTGATCGTATTGTTCATTGGTAGGACATGAAGGAACAGGACATTCGCTTTCGGGAACGCATTTCTGTAAATTAGATTAGATAGATTAAATTGCATAGATTAGTGAAGATAAAAGGTAAAAGTTATCCCGTTATTTAAGGCTAACGAAGACCTGCATGAGATCACTGCTAGGTCAGTGATAGGTGTTCCTAGATTGGTGTAGTATTCAAATGGCGCCAAAGGACGACAATCGAAAAGAAAATAGGCGGGAGTGCGTGCAAAACGATCAGCGCTTCTCTGCTTTTCTTTTATTTTCGCAACTTGGAATAGTAGACTGACGATGCTCAAACAATTTTAACATAGGCATATGTTCTTCATTTTTGTCAAAAAACAACTGTTTACCTTGTCACTGTTTCTCTTGAATCCTGGCTTGCATTTGCATCCGCCGGGACCGCAGATAGCAGGGCAGATCTAATAATAAAAAGTAATTATTATCATACCTATTTATTTACCTAAAATGTAAAGCAAAATAAGATTCCGATGAGGGGACTTCTAGATCAAACATCAGAGATCATATATCAAAGAGCTAAAGAAACACTCTACCGTGAACTTGTTGTCGCACGAACTCTCGCATCCCGAGTAGCACATATCGTAAACCTCGTTGTCGGAGCATGTCTGCCCGACAACCTCGCAATTTGCGCCCTTCAAAGACCAGAGATCAAAGATCAGCTTAAAGATCAAAGACCTAAGATCAGTTTAAAGATCAAAGATCAGTTTAAAGATCAAAGATCACATATCAGTTTAAAGATCAAAGATTACTGACAGTGGGCGTGTCGACGCAGCGTGTTCCGGGCAAGCAGAGGACCGTAGCGCATGTGAACTCTGGGGCGACAGTCGTGGGGCCAGGACACTGAATCACAGTCAATTCAATCTTTATCAGGTTGTGGTGTACAGGGATATGGTCTTAGCCATTAGGAGTGAGGCATATTCCACCATCCTTGTGAATAGTATAATTATAGTCAATGGTCAATAGTATAATTATAAAGTATCACACTAATATATTTATAGCACAATCAATAGTACAATTATAATTATTTATTAACCATAAATAGGCAAACATATAATTAAACAATAAAATTTAAATTAAAATAAAAGAAGTGTAGAAGCTACAGACCAATTATACATACATTTGAGGATAGTAAAAGGAACATTATTTTTTTAAACACCAACCAATTCGGGTTTCACACAGACTCCATCGCTGTTTCTGAGAAGTCCAGTGGCGCATCTGCAACCTCCTGGACCACAGATCTTTGTGCATGGCTAAAAATGTAGACTCATTAATCTACTCCGTTCAAGCTCGAGGGTGTGATCAAATAGGAGAACTGGCTATGTGATGTTCAAAAGTCAAGAAAGGGAAGGAAAAACAGACGAGATAGTGTCTCTTTTCGCGAAAATAAAATTCGGAGGATTAGGGACTTCCACCCACAGGCTTTAAAAATGTGTAAAAATAATGCAGCATCTTCAGTCTTTATCACCTTTACCTTGAACGGTTCCGCGCAGGTGTCCTCGCACTTGTGATAGCACCGATCGTAGACTTCATTGGCGGGACAGTTCTGCTGATCCCTCGACTCAGAGGTGGTTACGTTCTTTGGAGCCCAGACGCACACCGGGGTCTGGAATGCGCAAAGGTCTTACGTTTACGCTACGTGCGCACATCCACTTCTACGAAATGGCAGTGGACGTGCTCGTGTGATTTGATTTAGGTCTTCATAGCCCACCGATTGTGGAACAACAGTGGCTTTTATAAAACAATGGGCTATTGAATCCACTACTGTGAACAACTGGAATTATCGGTAAAAAAATATATTCCTCGAATGTCGTCGCATCTTTTTTGATGTATGATAATGTAAATTAAATTAAATAGGAAATGGTTAATAGAAAGAATTGGATCCCTAACCTGTCCTTGCATGACGCACTGCTTTCCGCGTCTGCAGCGAATAGCATCACAGGATTTGGCAGCCTGTGCACAATCTCGCTGGCGAACGCACTCTCCGTTGGCGCCGCGAACATAGCCGGCGTTGCATCGACAACCGCCGCGACCGCACTCGTCCGTGCAGGCCTGAACGAATGGAATTTTTAAATATTCATAACGAAGAAAAGGTCGTTCGAACCTTGAAAGTACGGAATATTTCTTTAGATTGCAAGGAGCTTTATAGTGTTTTTTAAGACTGCCTCAATTATCAATATTAAGATTTGAGGCTAATATGATCGTTTCACCCACACTCTATGTGTGAGAACGTTTGCGCAAGATAATAATAGCGTATGATGAAGCTTACTGCAATAGGGTTCTGGCAAGATCCCTCGCATCCGTTGAAGCATCGATCGTATACCTAAAATCAACAGTATTATTTTTATCGGCGAATCACTTTTTTTCTGTCGAAAGCGGGAAGTTAGGTACGACATGGTGGAATTCGTCAACATTGAGTAAGATAGAAGTCTAACCGTATTGGCGAGCTTGCACACTTTTCCTGATGGTCTGCAGACGGCTCTGGAGGGGCACGGAGCAACGAGACACTGGAGCTGAAAAAATAACTATAATTATGGGTAATAATTTCACAATTAACACAGATTTCATGATACCTTCAAATTTCGCCCATTTGTCCTGGGAAATTTATCTTAGTAAGAACTTCTGCATAAAAATTAACATTCACTTCAGATGCCCACATTTTATGTTGTTTCAGAATCTCTCTAAATAGTTGGTTTCACGTGAATAGTGTGTGTATTGAAATATGTACAGCCTTTGTTACGAAACCGTTGATAGAGCATTTTCAGAGCTTACTATTAGGGTCAAAATAGGGGTTCTTATGCTTACCGGTTCGATGACACACGACTGTCCTGAGGGACAATCGACGTGAGAGCAACTGTTAGGCGCCTCGGTCTCGGTCGGTACTTCAGCCACGCATTCCGGAATAGGATGGCACGGAGCGCGGAAGCATTGGACCTGATATCGATTTATATATTTTTGTTGATCATTGATCTTTGATCTTTCCAGACCTGTTTCAGTTCGCATTTCTGGCCGGACTCGCAGGTAATATCATCACACGAAGGAACGATCTCGTCGCCGGGAATGAAACCGGGAATTGGCAGGCAGATTGGACGAGGATAGCAGGGAGCCTTCTTGCACACTACCTGAAAACACATAAATTGTGAATCATTACATTCATAGATTTTTTCCGCTCTATCTGAAAACCGCTTTACAACAACTTTATTTTGCTTATTCTCCCACAAATTTTTAATCTTACGTTGAAGTTTGATGTGAGTAGATAGTTTAGTGCTTAAAAATCACGGTTTCTTACAAAGTCAAGCTGACACTCTTGTCCCACTGGGCATGAGATATCCTTGCATGTTGGAGGAGCAGGTTCGTGGATCTGCACGGGAGTGGACTCACGACAACGAGGAAGAGGATGGCAGGGAGGAGCGAAGCATTGCACCTGTAATATAAAATTCTTATAGATGTTCTGTTCAAGCTCAACGAGAGGAAATACGGCGAACTTTTCTGAGACTAGCAAGAATTCAGTACATCTCATCTTGCTCATCAGATCCTATCTTTGCTTAAAGAAGGAGACCCTTGAGTTGTCATGACTGACTACCGTCACAATAAGCATGTTGGCTATTGTTAACATTATATGGTAATTGGCGTAAGGGATAATGAGAAAATGAGAGAGCAAGTATGCAAATCGGATTGGCACTCTCTGAATGCCTTGAAAGTTGTACTTTCAATGTGCATAGTGAGCTTTAAACATATCGGGTATCAATATCAGATATGTCTTTCGATTCGTGCGATGAATCTCTATCATTCTATCCGAACAGTCTTATTACGAAAAAACTCGAGGGTCTCCATCTTTAACGTGTAAAACTGTAATTGGAATTTGAATTACCTGTTCCATGTAGCATTCCATATTCGGAGGACAGGGGAATGCCTCACAGGTGGGAATGTTCGGCTCCTCTCTCGAAGGGTCAACAACGGAACCTAGTAATATTTCAAAATTGCACGAGATTACGAATATTATTAGCTTCCTCCTTATGCATCACATGTGCATTTAAAATACTGATAGTTCATAAATCACTGTAAATCGTACGGTAAGTTACGGTTGTCAACCATTTTTGCAAAAAAACTTAGAAATTCGATAAATCTCTAAATATTCTAGATAGTTGTATTACTGAGATCGAGTGCGACGATATTGGGTCGGAGACCTCCAGCAGGCTTGCATCGGGGAACAGCCGGCTTGCACGGACCAGAGACGCATTTTACCTGGAAATGACGATAGATAATCGGATCGGTCGATATATATTCTGTTAAAAGCACACCCCTCATTTCAAACTCTCTGAGCGGAGTGTAAAATTAGCTCTTTAATGATATTTGATCTGAAGAAATAATCATGATTCAGAAGAAAACAAACAAAAAGGAAAGCTCACAGCTTCCATCTCGCAGAAGTACTCCGCGGGACACTTTACAGTATCGCAGTTGTCAGGAGGTTGAGGGAATCCGTCCTTTGAGGGACGAAGATGCGTTTGAATATACTCTGGAATTGGTGTGGTAAATTGGGAAAGGTCGCTAAGCACAAAAATTCGATTAGATTTCGATTACCCATTACTTCAGAAGAATGGATCACTCCAAATGTATTGTATGAAAGTCTAGTATAAAATGCACTTTCCTCCGAATTTAATATACTTTCCGCCCCATTTTGCACTGGTCCAGTATTCTGACGTAGTGCTGATTAGTGAACGTCATACTAACTTGAGCGCTTGCATTCGTGTCGTCGGATGCATTTGTGTGAGCCTTGCGTATCACGAACGAATCCGGACGCACAATGACAGGAGGGTCCGCCACAGGCGAACGTATTGCATGTAACTTTCTAGAATTAAAGGGATGTTTCAATTCAGATGAAGAAAGGGATCTTTAAAGAATTCACCTCATATTCGTCTCCGCAGTAGGGTTCCATGCACGCTTGTGAGCACGGGAACAGCTTCTCGTTCTCAGGGCATTCTGAAAGTAGAAATACGGCACGGCCTTCCTTAGTAAAAATATGTAATTGACCAGATTCAGTGGAAACACAGCGTTTCAGTTTTCATATTGGTCTCTTTTATCAATCGCTATTCGAAAAGTATCAAAGTGCGTCTCTGAGACTGAAGAACGTCAACGAAAGCTGATCATTAACAAATAACAGAAACAATACTAAAGAAAGAAGATCATCTTTCTCACACTTCAGATCCAGTGATTTCACTGCTCAGTTGATCTTGTTAAAGAGTGCTTTAATTGCAAAA
This sequence comes from Parapristionchus giblindavisi, assembly GCA_943737045.1. Classification (NCBI taxonomy): domain Eukaryota; kingdom Metazoa; phylum Nematoda; class Chromadorea; order Rhabditida; family Diplogasteridae; genus Parapristionchus; species Parapristionchus giblindavisi. The sequence continues at coordinate 1,019,733 of CALSFV010000204.1, forward strand.
AAAAGGTATCATATTGTTTTCAGCGCCTGGAACATTAACCATTTTTTGCTGTTGCACATGGTTAGCGAGCGAACAGACATCGGTTAGTAATAGAAGCCACACTTGCCTACCCTGGACAACGTCGTTCTGAATTTGCTCATTCTTCGTGCACTCTTCTCTTTTCACACATCCTCCTTGTGCGCCGTTTCTGACGAATCCCTCTGAGCACGCGCACTCGGGAGGAAAGCAATCAAGTGTACATCGACGCGCCTTAAAGGCACACTCCATGCTAATTTGAAAGTCTCTGAGCTAATTTTCAATCCCCGGACCAATATGAAACTCTCCGCTCTACAATGTTACAATAGAGCTTTGCAAGAGCGGAGATTTTCAAATTGGCTGTGCCTTTATTCAAATTGATATGTATTTATTAGTCGTATTTTTGATCTGCTTCGAAAATAATTATAACGCACATAGTTTTCATCTCCACAGAAAGGCTCCGTGCATTTATTAGTGCAGTTCTTGATTTCCTCATTGGGTGGGCACACTACAAAAATACTTATTTATTCTCATGATGTCAAAATATACAAGTATTATCTGTGACAATTATGAACATGTTATTATGTGGATAGTACGGAAACGTGTTATAACCACGTTAGGCTAACGTGTTCATCAGCGTTGTGTGTACATTAGTATTTAGCGGTGGTGCTCGGACCTGCTTCATTGATAGCAGTTCCGCAAACGGCTCCTCTGGGAGTGTCCGTGCATGGGTCACAATCGATAGTAGCGCACGTCGCTGAATTTGTTTATAAAAGATGTTAGAGAATGTGCAAATGTAACATTAGATAACACTGCGTGGAATTCACTTACATCGCAATTGCCAAATATACTTGGAGACTTTTCTAACTTAAAAAGCCATGTAAACGATATTTTTATGTCATCAAAAGAAGAAAAAAACTCCTTCCAAGATGAGTGTGTATTTTAAGAGTTTTCAAAGCTACCGTCACTTCTCTTTTTTAAAATTTTATCGAGTATTCTTTCCACTGAATCCGGTCATAACCAGAGATGTTCGTTAATGAAAATTTTCGTTAATTCGTTAAGTCGTTAAATTAACGAAAAATAAGTCGTTAATTTTCGTTAATTTCGTTAACTTTTTCGTTAATGCTCAAAGTATGAATTTTTTTCCAAACACGTTTATTTATTAGAACAACATGAACGGTGATGTCCCATAAATCGACATATCAATTGGTTTTAAGCGAATAGAACTTTAAAAACTGAAAAAAAAGAATTTGGATGAAAATATATTTTTTGCCTAAAAGTGGGGTTCTAATTTGTAAAAAAAAAACGCTTCTCTAGCATCCAATCGCTCATTTTCATTAACGAAAAAATTAACGAAAATTAACTTATTTTCGTTAATTCATTAATCGTTGAAATTTAACGAAAAATATAGTTAAAATTAACGATTTTCGTTAATTCGTTAATCGTTAATACCATCTCTGGTCATAACTCCTGTAATTCACTTCAATCTTACTTTTCTCGACGCAAGTGGGCTTTCCTTCTGCGTTTACTTCGCACCCATTGGGACAGTCCATCGTGTCGCAAGTAACTGCATGAATCAACAATTGAGGTATAATTGAGGAATTGAGGTAATTGAGGTATACTAAATATTAGGTACTGAAACACCAAAATACCAGGTCGAGGTCCGCAGGAAGGCCCGTTCTCGGTATCGGTACACGGTCCCATACAGCGAACATTGGCACAGGTGATGGAGGGTTCTGAATGGTCAAAGATCAAAGATCAAAGATCGAGGATAACATACAGGTATAGTGCTTACGTGTCATTTGATGTTCCATTTTTTCACATATCACGAAATTTAGTTTATTTAAAATAATTATTGTCTCACTATTTTCAACGCATCTTCCTCTGCCTTCGATCATAGTGCAGTGATATCCCTCACGGCAGTCGAGTGAAGCGCATGTGAGGAGTGGACGAGGAGGATCTACAAGAGCTGTTGCTTACTCCTTTCGTGATCTCTGCCAATTTTAAGACATTTCCAAGCTATTGTCACTTCCCTTTTTAGATCACAATATGAGGTTATTTTACTCTCCACTCTAGTTATGCTCTCACGCAGACCAATAAAGCGAGAGAAAATTTTCAAATTAAATCGGGTTTTGCCTTCAACCCACTTTTACAAAACGAAAAAAGCTTACAATGAGTTGCCTAAAGATTCAGGGCAGAGTTCAAACAAGATTAGTTTGTAAAGAAAAGCGCTTACCGTAGGGAGTATTAGGGATGCAGACAGGCTTTCCTCCTTGCATTTCGCAACGATGATCAGTAACGCAATCGATGTTGTCGCAGGTGATACTGCCCAGAGAAGCTGCAAATTTATCGTATTTGAAAGCCTTTAAAGACATCGCGTCGGCGTAATTTTAATCTCCGCTTTATTTGAAAAGGACTGAAATTATCTCTCACTGTAAGAAAACAACAAAATAGTGAAACAAAATATATAAAAGATCCTAGTGGTACGTTAAAGGAGCACACAAGAGAGACACACCTTCAGTATCGCAGTCAAACTTGTTGACACAATCTCCGACCGAATTACGGTAGAAGTCCTTAAAAGAAAATAAAGTTAAATATGTATTAAAGGCGCACCCGAGCTATTTTGGAACTCGCCCCTCTCACGCATTCTTTATCTGCGAGAGAGTATTGTCAATGTGGAGAACTTCAACTTAGATTGGAGTATGCTTTTATTTATTATTTAAATATATCATGTGAAGAGGTAACAGCACCTGTTTGCACTGGCAGGCAGGTGGACCACACATCATGATGCATGCTTTCTGAAAAGAGCAATATTTATTTTAATATTTAATTTAAAAATAAATTTACCGGCTCATATTCTCCGCATTTCGCCTCACACATGCTTGAACAGGTGGTGAAGAGCTCATTTGGACGACAGTCATCTAAGATTATAGTTTATTATATTAGCATAATTCCTAAAATTAATGAATATTTTTCCTAAATTTTTCGATTTTTAGTGTTATTCTTATGCTAGTGAGTTGTAGCATAGAAAATCAATTATACAACAATTTTTTGTAACAAAATATGATATTATTTAGGAATAAAATCAGTTACCTTGAGACGAGGGCTGATCAAGTGATGCGGCAGCTGAATCGGAAAAAATATTTGCAGGTTAAAGGCTCACCGGAGAAAAGTCTCCGCTCTGGCAACGCTCTCTTTAAAAATGGAAGATAGCGAGGGGGTGGCCAGAGCGGAGAGTTTAAAATTGACTCGACATGTATTTTAAGAAGTTACTGTATAAGTTTTTTGACGAAAGATGTGTCTTGCGCTCTTTTCTTTTTTTATAAGATAACATAATTTAAAATATAGAAAACTGCAAACTCACGTTGAGGTGATTGCATGGCTTCCTGTAAATAAAAATTATGATCATGATATAATATAAATAATAATTTAATGTAACATATTTGTAATAGTATTTATTCTGACTACTAAATATTATTCAGCGTAAGTAGAATATTAGAAATTTTTGTGCACTTACGACATCGCAATCGTTTTCCGTGATGCACCGACCCTGTTCGTTACGGAAGAATCCCTGTCGGCACATGCACCGGGCGGGCTGACACATTCTGTTGCACATCTATAATTTTATTTAATATTCTTAGTCACTTTTTAATAATAATATTAATAATTTATAATTATGTTTTAATAATTATCTCTGGCCAATCTCCGCCGGGCTTCGTGACCATTGAATTTGGATAGATTATAAAAATGAGTAATACGGAACGTTACAAAAAATAAATAGAAATATGGCCACATTTACCGGGTTTCGGTTGGCACAAGTTGGCTCGCAAGTTGCGCAAGTACGGAATTCTTCGAATTTCTTCGTGCATTGTGAAGATTGATTTCCGGGTTCAACGCAACGAGCGCGTCCGTTGACTTCCTTTAATGAATATATTTTGATCAAAATTTTAATATTTCTATTAATATATTATAATTATTGAGTTAACTAATAATTTATTAGGATAGAATTGAAGTTCATTTCGAGAAACTCACGATACAGTCCATGCCGACCATGCATGAGGTTGCAGCACACGTCGTAGGTGCTGCAAATAAAAAAAACATTTCTGTGTACAATCTTTGTTTATTGATTTCATTCAAAGGTAAAAAAGATAAAGGTACGGCCCGTTATTCAAGGCACACGAAGTTCTGCGCATGATCACTTCTATGCCAGTTATAATAACTTGATAATAATTACAGTGATAATTAAAAGGTTTCGATCATTTTAACATATTTGCCACTATATGTACCTTCTTCAACTATCGGATCAGAAACACACGCGGCTTGTCCATTGCGGGATTCGCAATGAAAGTTTGCCGAACACTTGACTGTCATGCACGGATTGGTCAGATACGAATCTGAAATTATGGCTCAGGTTTGACAAAAATACTGATAAGAATTAAACAATATTTGTCATATTTGCACGATGGAATTTGCTGGATTGTGGCAAAACTGTTGTTGACAAAGAAACCCATACGATGAAACATTTATCTCGATGGTTGTGAAACAATACATAATAATAAATTAGATCTAACGACGATCGCAGCGCGCCTCCTCACGGCAGTTCGTGTTAGACCACTGGCACGTCTGCAAGGAATTCTTATTTGACAATTGATCTTTGATCTTTGATCTTTAATCTACCACTCACCCTAACCACTCTGCAGGTCTCTCCACGATCGCAACGCACTCGGTCGCAGGGAGTGGGAACTATAACCAAGTTATTTGGCTAAATCCTTAATTCCTTTGGACTTATTGACTTAATAAGTCAAGTACTGAAGTTATGCTAACTTACTGGGCGCGCAACTTGTCGTAAGCGTTGCCTCGTTTACTTTGCATTCCGTGTTGGAGGGGCAGTTAACGCTCTCGCAGGGCGAAACGCACACGGCTTCTTGAGTACATCTTCCGAACGGGCAGTTGGTCTGCAGACTTACTGTGTTTAGTGAAGACTTATTGCGTTACTAGAGAGTTAATGTGTTTTGCAAACTGTGTTTTGTATATATCACAATAGTAATATAATTGGGAAAAGTCAGTATTTAAAAAGGGTTTTGCCTCTGCCTAACGTGAAAGTATTATGAACCGATAATGTAGATCTTTCTCGACCATTAAATTTTAATCAAATTAAAGAACCAATCGTAATCGTGTTCCTAAGCTAGCATAAGACTACTAAAGTACTGTTGAAACATATTTCAGCTTGAAAAAAATAATATGTAAATAGAACAATATAAACAAATAAATACAACTTGCCGTGTTCTGAACTCTACAGATGGTGCCGGCCGAGCATCTGACTGTATTACACGTGACCGAAGGAGGGGCGACCACAGGTGGAAATGAACTACGAACACACGTGGGCTGAAGCTCGCAAGGAGCACGGATGCATTGCACCTGACAATTTTAGTGTAAAATTGGAATTTGAGTACAGACGAAACGATAAATTGCGTATATGAAAAAAACCTGTTGAAGTTGACACTGGAATCCGACATTGCAACGGACATTACTGCACGAGGGCTGAGCGACGCACTTGGCCTCTTGACGATTGAATCCAGCCTGAATCAATATAGGTACCTTAGATATGACCAACCCGATATCACAAAAAATGGATAGCATAGAAGAAAGAGGAAAGCAATAGAAGAAAGAGCAAAAAAGTTGCCAAAGTGGCGTCCCAAAATGGTCAGAAATAGTTACATTTTCCATGCGACAGACGGTTCCCAATGGGCAGCGTAGAATTGAGCAATCAATGATTGGCTGAGGACGAGGAGTCGGTTTCGGGGTGGTCGTGGTCGTGGTTGTGGTAGTAGTTGTGCTGGGGAATCCAGATCCAGGGCCGAAACCGGGTCCGAATCCGGGTCCGTGTCCAAATCCGGGTCCTGGTCCGAATCCTGGTCCGGGAGGCTTGGGTCCCATCTGGGCTAGAGGCTGGGGCAGGACGGGAACGGCTTCGATGGATTCCGCGTCTCCCTCAATCACAGCTACTGGAAGCTCAATTGGTTGAGCAGGTGGGAGTGATCGGGGCTGTTGGGGTAGTACCATGGGCTGGATCGACCGAGGATTCTGGTCGAGAGTGGGCGCGGGCAGGATGTGGGGTCGGACTGGGAAATCCTCGTCCGGGAAGGTGAGCACGTCACCGTCGCGGGAGTCTTCATCGTTAGAGCGAGAATCTTCGTCATCATCGTCATCATCCTCGTTGTCAAAGTGTTTGGGACGTCTGAATCCTTCGGAAGGACCCACGAAGGGATTCGCGGAGCCTTGTGCGTTCAGATCGCGCATTGAATTCAATTCAGGATTGGGACGAAATTCGTCTGGAAACCTTTTTTTATTTAATTTAAATTTAATTTTTCTTTTAATTTTACTTTGAAACACTGCGTCAACAAGAGAGATATGATTGCCTATAATTTTTTTACTATATTTATTTTTAATATCTGGGTATTTCTAAAATTTTAATAATTTAGGATTAAGATTACCGGTGACTAGCTGCTGTTGGGCGAATGCCGTGGCGCATGCTATCGCCTGAAATTTAATTTGAAATGATTATTTAGTGATCCCAAACCGATCTTTATAATGAAAAAAAAAACTTTTTTTCTCTCTCATAATGACTATTTTGCTTAAGGTTTTTTGCTGTTGCAACTTCAGCTAATGCTCTAATGCTGTGACCATGTTGATCGAAACGGATCTCGCTTATCTAAAACCAGTGGCTATCGAGTCAAGGTTATGTGGCGCTAAATTTTCACATAGTCTATTAGTCAGCGGGTCATTAAAAGAACTGCATGGTAAAGCGAAACCGAGGAAATCTTTTAGAGTGCTAAATAATGGGCATTTTATGCGATATAGACCACTCTGACCTAATGACGTGATGTCCAAGTAGATTCACTTGCAATAATTACTTGCCTTTTTGTTGAGCAAACATCGCGCTCTATAGCAGGAAAAGAACAAAGAAATGTGCGTGAATTGGACAGAACGTTGAGCATGTTTGCTTGCACTCACTTTGAAAAGGTCATAGAGCGAAGGAGGTTTAGAAAAAAATGGACTAAGCAGAGTGTCGCACTATGATGTCACAAAACGCTCTTATCAACGATGCAAGAAAACACTCTCAGCAAACAGACTGTTGTTCGAAAAAAGGTAGAATTTTTTATGTATAGAATAAAGAAAGACTCACCAATAGTACAAACTTCATGTTCGTTGTGTGGAGAAGCCACTGATGGTTTTCTGAAGAAGAACCTACTCTTATATTTTCAGTAAGATAGTTTTGACGGACGGATGCAGACAAAACATAGCGATATGAAAAATGAGGGCGCACAAAGATTTCGAAAACAAAGGAGCAGTGATCGTATGTTTCAATGCCCCTAGAGAAATAGTTTTTTTAAAGAAAATTAAAAAAATCGAAAAACATAATCAAAAAACATAAAATTAGGTTTTTTTATTCATTTTGCATTACTTTATTCAGTTCAGACAGAGCAAGACTAGAAAAAATAGTACAGCGGATAAGTACAGTAAGCGCTGTAAACGATTATTTACGAATATTATCGTATTATCGAATATTATCGTATCGTATAGTAATGGTAGCTCATTCGACAAAGCAGATACCAAACGATCATTGATGGGATAGCAAGAGCATGGCCTTGCGGCGAGAGCAAGGCTGTAGTGTAGATTGTGTGCTGAACACATTGGCTAAATGACTAACATGAGGCGAGGGAAGATCGAAAGATCGAATGGAGTAAGAGTTTGAGAGATTGGAAGAGAGTCAGAGAAAAAGTGTTGCACCCTTTGATAGTGTTGTCATGACACACCGAACTCATCCACACCCACAAATAATCCTTATCTAAATGGGAATTCTTCCATAGCTAAGTCTCATTACGGAATTCTTCCTTAGAGGTTGACTCCCGCGAATATTTTCGTGAACAAACTGTAAAGACAGAAAGGTAGCAAAAGTTATTCTACATACAGTACACCATTTATTTAACGCTAATTCTGCTTATTGATTGCTAGAAACATGAATGAATCATGCTTGCAATCGCAGGCAAAGGCGCGCTTTTTGAAAATAGGAAAGTTCGGCAATAGGATTCGAACCCACGGCTATGCAGAAGTGTTAGACAGAAGTGTTACCACTGCGCTAACTATAAGAGATTGATGAGGGGTCACTCACTCTTCTTGCATATCACTTTACACTTGCATAAGCGAGATACAAGATATTTGAATGAGCATTCGAGGGTCTCCACCTTTAATAGATAAGGGAATTCGCCCCCTTCGAGGGAATAATTCTGAAATGCTACGCTACTCGTCATTTTTTCTTTGCATCGAACTCAATTTCCCATAGCAATATTATTCTCGTTACGTATAACTAGATAATATAACTTGTATGGTGAAATATATCAAAGTCGCACCCGAGCTAATTTGAAAATCTCCGCTCTGGCAACGCTCTCTCGATTTCCTTGTCTGCGAGAATGCATTGTTAGAGCAAATGGCAAAATTATGGAAATGTTTTGATTTTGTACAGGGATCGAGAGATCAAACAGAGTCAAACAAACGGTGATGAACGACCAATCGGTGCACATTACATACACAATCACAGTGCAACCAACGGACAAAGGAACGACAATATTGCAACATAACCTTACTTTAAACGTGGCCTAGCCTATGTTTGAGCAGATACCAGATAGGAATGTTTTCTTGATTTTGTCAAATTTATGTTATTTTTCGTTGCAAAATTTTTACAGTATTTTTAGACTTTGTAAATGCCCGCCTTACAGAACGGGTGGGGTCTGCTGGGAAGATATTGCTCACATTGGTCCTGATGGTGTCCTGTTTTCAGACTTGCTGCCCTTCAGGAAGTATTAGAGGGGACAAGAAAAAGTGAACGTTGAATTGGGAAAGGCCGTGTGTGCATGACAGGCGGACTACGGCGCGGCGATACATCGCGCACACGGTACAGCCGTACAACAAAGTAATAAGGAGCAGGAGTGCGTCACGACTGAATTTGCTTCCGAAATCGCGCAAGACTCAATCTTATAAATATCAGAAACTACTGTAGATGCACACAGGTTGACTATTAATTCACACCCCATAATAAACTTATGGTACCAGTAAAGATAAGTAAAAAAGCAAATAATGAAGTGCCGTAAAGTAGAAGGATTTCGACTGTGTACTTCTGAACACGAACCTTTCGAATTTTAAATACAGTGATGACTTAGCGAGAGAGAGGCAGTCAGAGATCAACATGACATTCGAGAGATCATACGAGAGAGAGAGAGACCATAAAATATAGCTGAACAAAATCACAGAGGCATAGAGAGAAGATGATTGCGAGGATAGAGAGCGAAATAGAGAGAGAAATAGAAGGAGAAATTGAAAGAGAGAGAGAGAGAGAGAGAGAGAGAGAGAGAGAGAGAGTGAGGGAGATAGAGAGAGAGAGAGAAAGAAAGAGAATGTCATAGTTAACGATGAGTCGAGGTTCAGTGACTGGAAAAGCGATAAAGAGTATGGATGGGTATGAGTCATACTCTGTCTGCGTGCGTCTCTCTCTACCCTGGCCTCTATCTCTCTCCCTCTCCCTCTCCCTCTCCCTCTCCCTCTCTCTCTCTCTCCCTCTCCTCCCATTCTACGTTAGTCTGTCAGTCTCATTTTTTGTTTGTCTCTCTATCTCTCTTGCGTTCTCGCTCTCTAGCTCTCTCTCCCTCTCCTTCCCTTACTTCCTCTCTCACTCCCTATTCAGCGATAAATATGCACATAGGTGCACGTGTGTTCGAAAGATCACCAAGCCACATAAACATAGGGGTAGAGAGACATTTTCAGAAAGGCCAACATTTCCCAAAAGGACATATGATATGTATGTACAACTAAGGCGATTACACCCGAAATGGCCCAGATTTATTTGTGAATCTACATTGGAAGGATCAGCATAAAAGTGCACGTAGTTAGAGCAAACTCAGTTAAAGTCCGGTGAATAATGTCAATTGTACACCGGTCACCAATAATTGGAAGGATCAAAGTAAAAGTGCAAGAGAAAATTCAGTGGTAGTTCAGCGAATAATCGGAACATACACCGGTCATCAATAATTGGGAAAATCAACATAAAAGTGCACGTGGTTAGAGAAAAGTCAGTGAAAGTCCAGTGAATAATTGTCAAATACACCGGTTATTGACCGTATAAAATACACTTGTTTATTTGGTACGAGAGTAGCCAACCACTGCCACAATGAATTTCTATGTTTAGAGAGAGAGCACCGGTGAGAGAGTAGGTAGATCAGAGAGAGCGAGGAGGGAAAGGAGGAAAGAGTGGGGAGTTAATCGATAGTTCTTCCTCTGTTTAGCAGCAGTAGCAATGCACTTATGCAAGTACATTTTATACGGACAATATCAATAATATTTGACGAACTGACACATTGTCTAAGGCGATTCCTGAGTGATCGCTAAGGAAAATGAATCATTCTTGCAATGATGACTAATGTGAACTGTGTGTAAGAGAGAGCTTAAAGGTACACCCGAGCTAATTATAAACTCTGACCACGCGACCACGATTCTTCTGCCTTTTCTCTCTGCGGTTCGGTCGGTTGGATTATTCTCTCTCCACTCTCGACTACACTCGCCTATTTCATCCAGAGAAAAGGATTAACAGTTGAGTCCCCTCCTAGAAGACTTTGGAAAGTCAGGAGCGGTATTTCCGTCTCGTCAAGCGGGCCTATTGGACGAACAAGTTTTCGTGGGTTATTTGACTATCATAATCAAGTTTCTTATGCCGACGTTTTCTTGAATGGAGATGAATTCCCTCAGAGACGAAAGGATAAATCTTGTGGATAAGAAGATTCCCCCTGTTTTGGCCCTCTCTGCATTTAATGTGCTGATGGATAAAGTATTATTATTATTATTAGGCTCTCTCGCTATCTTTGTCTGCCAGAGAGCAACCGAAATAAGAGAAGACGTAATAACTCTCTCGAGTTATCTAATGATTAGAGAACAAAATTGTGATCGAAGAATTTATGAAAATTCAAAAATATTTCATATTTTATTCCTAAAATTCCAACTTTTTGATCCCATCTGTTCTCAAAACATTTGCAATCTTGCGATGACTCATGTGTATACTATTTTTTGAAGTAATTTGCCTCCAAAGTTTGGAGTCCAAACATACTCTAAAATAGCACTTTTGTAAATAAATCAGCATCTTAATGCATAGTTAGCAATATTCATACCGAGCGAAAAAACAAATTATGGAAATTTCCCCTATTTTAAGCAATTCAAACATCCTTTCATGCGCCGAAAGGGAAACACTCTCAGAATTCGTGAACAGAGCAAACACGTGCCATTTTGTTTATAGAATAATTATGGGATTCGATTTTACGACTTCTAACCTCAATAAGAAAAAGATTGCACAGGAAGGAAGTGCTCTATAAGGTTGGCCACCCTCCGCAATTTTAGGGAGGCCAATAATTTGGTTGAAGTGGGGCCAATAATTTGGTAGACCGTAAAAGTTAACCCTAAAATTTGGCTACCAGACAAGCCCCATTTTTAAGTTGTGTCAATAATTTGGTGGTTGAGCCAATAATTTGGTTCGAAGTGTTATTTTAGTCCAAAATTAAAAAAAAAATTAAATTTGAGCTAAACCAAATTATTGACTCAACTTTAAAAGTGTTGCTTGTCTGGTAGCCAAATTTTAGGCACCCAAAAATGTTCGACCAAATTATTGCCCCCCAAAAATTGCGGAGCTGATGTAGCTATTATATGACCTGAGGATATAAAGAATTTATTGCTTTTTGAACCCCTTCAGTAGGCACGCTATACCTCTAGTCACTAGCTATGAGAAAGCATGACACAGTGTTGATATTGCTCCCCTCATTTCGCAGCCAGAGATTTTTGCCAGACAAGAAAGTTGAATTACCAAATTAATTAAAAATTTATATTTATCGAATAAAACACTAGTGCGAATACGAAGGTGTAGAAGATAAATTAGTAAACAGCCAAAGCTAGCTTGGAAATACCAGAGTCAGTATAGCATTCACGCACTGGAACCGTTCCAATTATTTTCTCGACCGCCAAAAGATGGCACACGTCTCCGCTAACAGTGAAACGTGCGCTCTGAGACAGTTTTGCAGATTTATACCTTGTCATGACAATGGCAAGCGTCACTTTTTAAAAGGCGCACTGATTTGATAATCTCCGCTGAGACCACACTCCAACTTTTTTGTCTACGAGATAGGGTTATCAATGCAGTGAGTAAAATTAGCTTGGGGATGTGCCTTTAAATACACAGATGACGAAGCGTGGTAGCGCAATTTCCAGATTATAATTATGTGAAACGAGGATACACGTACTATACAATGATAAAACTAAGAATATGCGCTCATTACGTTAAGCATACTTAAAGTGGTGTGGTATACTGTAATACATTTCGTCAAATGTTCTTGTGTGTGACGTAGTTTAAGTGACTTTAAGTTTCGAAATACCAGAGTCTTCACATAACCATTCGGCCTAATTTTCGTTTAGATTTTATTGGTTTATGAATGTGCTAAATATATTGTTCTGTAATTACAGTATAAAGAACGAATGTGGAGGGGGACGCAGTACACTACTAATAATGGCTGGCGCAAATTGTGCTAATACTGCAGCCTGCCGCTTTTCTCTCCTGATCATTTCATCTTCAATCTCATAATTATTTCCACGAGCTTGATCCATAAGGGACAGTAATGTCAATAAGATGAGAGTGATGTGCAGTCGACCGATCATCTGAACAGTACAAAAATCAATAAGATACTATTATAAGAGACCCTAAGATGCTAAGACCCTAATAGATCCCGAGACTCTCAGACTCTAAAGCCTTAAGAAACTTGCAGACTGACAATGAGAAACCTTAATACCTAGTGTAAGTGTAAGTGTAGAGTTAAAGCTAAGAACACCTTAAAACAAAACGATGTTCAAACCTTACCTGAGAAGCGAAGGGGCAGACACTTGAGAATGAGAACGTCCAGAAATTGTTGTCCTTTTGTACTCATCACACTAATTCTTATCTTATCTATCTTCTTATCTACCAAAATGCAAATCTTATTTAATTAAAACATGATAACATTGCAGGGGTAATATACACAGGCAACTAGTTTTAAAAACAATAAAAATTTAATTATGTGATTTTCTAATGTAATTAATTAAAAGCCACTCCCTTAAAGAAGGAGACCCTTGAGTTGGCATGACTGACTCCCGCAACGATTAACATGGGATAGAATGTAAAAATTGTATGGAAATTAGCGTAAGTGACAATGGGAAAGTGAGAGAGTCAAGTGTGCAAATCGGATAGACACTCTCTACTTGCCTGAAAAGTTGCACTTTCAATGCGCATAACAAGCTTCAAACATATCATCACGCAATATGGAATATGCCGTTCGGTTCGTGTGATAAATCTCCATCATTCTACCCGAACAGTGTTGTTACGAAAAAACGCGAGGGTGTCCATCTTTAAAATCTGCCATCATTCTTTCACTCATCTGTTCAAGACTGTTCAGGTAGAATGATAGAGCTTTATCACACGAACCGAACGGCATATTTCATATTGCGTGATGATATGTTTGAAGCTTGTTATGCACATTGAAAGTGCAACTTTTCAGGCAAGTAGAGAGTGTCTATCCGATTTGCACACTTGACTCTCTCACTTTCCCATTGTCACTTACGCTAATTTCCATACAATTTTTACATTCTATCCCATGTTAATCGTTGCGGGAGTCAGTGATGCCAACTCAAGGGTCTCCTTCTTTAAGGGAGTGGCTTTTAATTAATTACGTTAGAAAATCACATAATTAAATTTTTATTGTTTTTAAAACTAGTTGCCTTTGTATATTACCCCTGCAATGTTATCATGTTTTAATTAAATAAGATTTGCATTTTGGTAGATAAGAAGATAGATAAGATAAGAATTAGTGTGATGAGTACAAAAGGACAACAATTTCTGGACGTTCTCATTCTCAAGTGTCTGCCCCTCCGCTTCTCAGGTAAGGTTTGAACATCGTTTTGTTTTAAGGTGTTCTTAGCTTTAACTCTACACTTACACTTACACTAGGTCTTAAGGTTTCACAGTCTGCAAGTTTCTTAAGGATTTAGAGTCTTAGAGTCTCGGGGTCTATTAGGTCATAGGGTCTCTTATAATAGTATCTTATTGATTTTTGTACTGTTCAGATGATCGGTCGACTGCACATCACTCTCATCTTATTGACATTACTTTCCATTACGGATCAAGCTCGTGGAAATAATGATGAGATTGAAGATGAAATAATCAGAAGAGAAAAGCGGCAGGCTGCAGTATTAGCACAATTTGCGCCAGCCATTATTAGTGTACTGCGTCCCCCTCCTCCCCCTCCGCCTCCACCTCCCCCTCCTCCTCCTCCTCCTCCTCCACCACCAAAGAAGAAGAAAAGTGCAGGAGTTTCTCTACAAGCCTTCCCTATTCTTGTTTGCATCATCTTCGGTGAGTCGACTACCTTAGCTAAGGATGATTTTATCAGTACTACCTTAATCGTGCGCACTTACAGAGGCAGCAAGGAAGTTCTTTGCTTGATGCAGACTGAGCCAACTCGTGGAAGTCGCTCCCTCTCCCCCCCCCCCCTTATCCATCCCCCGATGACATCGCTACTCCAATAAAGAGTGCGAGTCACATTCGCTCGTTATAGTGTAATTACAAAACAATATATAAAGCACATTAATCAAGCAGAAATACCGAACGAAAAAAGGCTGAATGATTATGCGGAGATTTGATAACTGAGACAACAAATGGATAACTGAATACTCTCGACATAGATATTGTATTATTAGGCATGATATGTGACTGATTAATTATAAGGAAAGGACTGGATGGGGTGGAAAAGTGGTTGGGGATCTCTCATTGACGGGACCATTTCTCGCACGTGTCATGAGTCAGAACAATAGCTTGAATTGATGAGATCTAGTCACTAAGATTACAATGGGAAATGTAACTGACAAGGGAACTATCTCAGGAATGTGGAAGTGAGGAATGGTTGGAGCTATTTGGTCACAAGGAGAAAAGAGTATGAAATAAACACGCATGCTAAAATAGATTTTGATATTCACTATTGGTTAATAACGACATAAATTTTGAATGTGATTAGGCTGATAAATTTCTTGGAGGTAATCTACTCCGCCATCTAATGGGTGGAATCGTTATATCTAATACTACATATTTCTAGTATTAGGTTGGCGGGAAAGTCTTTGTCCATGGTTTTCTATTTTCACTACTCGTCGCAGATGCACTTTGACGTTACCTCATTCCTAGTGAATAACAAGCAGTGAAGGGCCTTTGCAGTAAGCAACTCCCCGTTCCTTTCCCTTCAGTCAGGCTCTTGTAGAGTAACAATGCACGTAACTAGCATTATCCGCATCCGTCAACTTACAGGGTGCGGCAGAATTATGGAAACACGGCGTTCTGCATTTAGCAGTGGTTTTTCATAGCTTTGTGCGTTTCCCCGGCGCTCTCGAAATAATTTCATTGAAATTCACCATTATGAGCATCTCGTATCTGAGTTTGGTGCCGATTGCTTTCCATTCTGTGAAATGACACGCCCTAGAATAGATGCATGTCCCACTGGCTCGCACTGCGTCGTCGGAACACAAGGTGACGCTTTCTCTGACAAGCCGCTGTTCACAGTGGAACAATCGTACAACCCCCAAAACGATATGATATTGGTAGAGGACTCCTATGAAGCGGATGAGAGTTGAATGGAAGCCCTCTTCCTCGTAAAGTCATGGTTTGGGCTGACATCAGTGCGATGGGCCGGAATATCCGGGTTTTCGTTCATCCAGGAGCCAAGTTGAACTAGGATAACAACCTGTAAGAGATCCAAATGGATTGCCTGGGCCCCGGGGCCATGCTCCACTTTGGGAAAATGCATTGGAGCTAAAAGAAAGATTCGGCACTGACTCACAAGGCAAAGATTGTGAATGCCTGGCTCAAGACCCCGTTTTCACTCCTTCACCCGCTCCTCGGAATGGCCTCCTACTCTCCCGATCTCAACCCACTCGACCATTTTGTGTGATCAGTTCTTGGGAGCAATACCTGTGCTCGTCCCAGCTCGAATCTGGAGTCGCTCAAGAAGGCCATTCTCCGGGAATGGGAAAGAATAGACCTAAAATACCATTCCGCCACCGCCGTTTTCACCAATACCGTTTGAAGCTAGTTATTGACGCGAAAGGAGACAGAATTGAGAAGTTAACACAAATTGTTGTTGATATCACAGTTGTTGATAAAATATTATATGTTGAACCGATTTGCTCAATACATGTGATCAGGGGAGATCAAAGATCGTGTTTCCATAATTCTGCCGCACCCTGTATACTTTACCACTTCCTATTCGACACCAAGATGAACGATTCGGAGACCCTCCTGAAGTATGTTTATGACACACATGCCCACACTGCAACACCATCGAGAATTGGTTTCATCGCTTCAAATAAGACGACTTTTCCTTCAATGAACAGGATCGATCTGGGAGCCCCTGTGAGTTGGATTTGGATACGGTGAAGAAAGTTGTGAAAACGGACCCATTCCAATGTGCCCGTGAAATGGCCACTACACTTGAAGTTCACCATAGCACATTCGAAGAATGCCCGGAATCCATTGGTATAGGAAAAAATTTCATTCGATTCATACCCCTTGAAATGGCCCTAGCCAAACTTGATCGTCGATTCGATGATTCCATTAAATTCCTCACTCTCCACTCTGGGGATCGATGGCTGGACCGGCTCATAACGGGGGATGAAAGGTGGGTCCTCTACGAAAACAACCACAGAGGAGCCCAGTGGGTAGATGAAGGAGAGACTCCAGGAGATGTCTCCAAACCGAACCCGCGCACCAAGAAAATCATGCTGTCAGTGCGTTGGGAAGTGTATGGTGTGATCAACTGGTAGCTGTTCCCCGAGGGCATGATAAGTACTGGGGCCAAGTACGTCACACAACTATGATATCTGAAGAATACAGTCGATCATTCAAGCCAGAAGAACAAGAAAGTGTATTATCATCATGATAACGCCTGTCCCCATATCTCCATTAAAGTCAAGCAGGAACTGGCTGGATATGGATGGATGGCTCTTCCTCAACCACCGTATTCTCCAGGCTTGGCCCTGTCGAATTACACGCCTTTCGCAGACCTAGCCCGTGCCCTTCGAGATAGGCCCTTCAATTCCCGTAAAAGTGTCGGGGCTGCACTCAAGCAATACTTTGCCTTGCGCCCAGCTTGGTTCTACAGGGACGTGTTACATAATATGGTGGAACATTGTACATAAGTTGTCAATAATGATGGCACGTATAATTGATCTCGTGTTATTGTTCCTTCGAAGAAATAAAGTTTTCAAAAATAGACAAAGACTTTCCCGCCAACCTAATAATTTCTAATTCGAGGCCATAGGAGAAACTAGGAGGTCGGATAAATATACTGTAATTACAAAACAATATATTGAGCACCTTCATAAAGCAGGCAAACTAAACCAAAAGAAGGCTGAATGATTTGAGAGATTTGAATTGAAATCAATGAAAAAGTGTTCAACATGAAAGGTGTATTTTTTCGAGTACTTTCAGTCAAAAATGTGAAAATGAAACATTTTCTAAAATATTTTTGTTCGGAGGCCGCGATGGCCATGACTCTCCATTGCTATGGGGGGCCCGCAGTGCGATGTAAAATCAATGCGTGCCCGTAACGTCCTTATTCCCCCGGCATTTCCCATAAGGAGTTTCCGTAAGTGCATTATAGTCAGTTCCTGATAATGATTATGATAATGATGATTATGAGGAATTGATCGCGTTCCCAGTCACGGGAAAGATTTTTTAGAGGGTCAACGGAGAGAGTTAGTTGAGAGCTTTCGATATATCTTTAAAGGTGGACTCCCGCGAATATTTTCGTTAACAAACTGTGAAGACAGAATGATAGCAAAAGTTATTATACATACCGTACACTATTTATTTTAAGCTAATTCAGCTTATTGATCGCTAGAATCATGAATGAATCATCCTGTCAAACTCAGGCAAAGGCGCGCTTTTTGAAAATAGGAAAGTTCGGCAATAGGATTCGAACCCGCGACCATGCGCTTTCTAGTCAGAAGTTTTACCACTACGCTAAGGGAGCGATGACCAGTCTCCATATTTTCTCGCATATCACTAGACACTTTCATAAGCGAGATGTAAGAGATGTGCATGATCATTCGCTATTCGTAATTACATAGATAATACCATTTTATGTTCGGCTATCAATCATAAATATTTGGAGCATACCAAACCAATAATCCAAATATTCGATTTCTAAAATCACTTGAAGATTCTTTGAGACATTTGTCTTCATCCTCATCGTCGATATCAATGCTAATAACAATAATAATAATAATATCTTTATGTGCGTTTCATGTAAAAATGATAATGATATACATAGAGAAATGCATTAGGGACACATAAATACTATACCACAACGAGGTAGTAAGGTTTAATTAATAGATAATGATGATAAAACTTTAATTACTGTCGTAAGTACTGTCGTCTTCAACATCGTCATCATAATCATCAACTTCAGGTGTACCCGCACCTCCTCTCTCTGCACTCTCATCCTATTCAGAGTCGAAGACGATGAATCACATGATCGGTGCTTTATCCTCCTCTCCAGGGGTTCTCAAATCGAAAATCTCTTCTATCCTCTCTTTTTGTAAGAAAAAATCACAACCTTTGAATGTTGACTGTTACTAATACGACCATGCTGATCATCGCTATGCAAGACACTCCCTGTAATTTCAACCATTTCAGATGTCGTTCCTTGGTTATTGTTTGCAATGAGTTGATCTGAAATGTTTGAAATTACGGATAGTGAGCCTAGCGGTAATCAGCATGATCGACTTAGTAAGAGTCAACTTTCAAAGGGATTTATCGATTTTGTAAAATTCGGTTGACACAAAATTGACACCGTCACATATCCGCCGCACGATTAAAAAATATCATGCATAGACAATCATTGCTGTCATTTACAAAATCGAAAAATCACAACCTTTGAAAGCTGATTCTTACTTAGTCGACAACGCTGATTATCGCTATGCAAGTCACTCCCATTATTCTTTTTCTAAATTTTGTTATCAAACACAATATTTTGTGGAACTAAAATAGAAGAGATAGCGATTCCATTGAACACATCATCTTCTATCTTCATGATAATTATTATTGCAAAGTCTTAGATTTCCCGTCATATTCTGGGAGTTTCGAAAAATTGTGGAAAAAAATCCTAACATTTTTCGACCTCATTTATCCAAAAACAACTTCAATGAAAGAAATCGAAATTTCGTTAAACACTGGTGAACTGTCGTCTAATATATGAGGCCGTTTGAGTAAGAATCGACTAAAAGAAATAAAATTTGGCACAGTAAAAAAATCAAATTTTGGAGGTCGAGGTTCTCAAGGGTGCTTATGACGATGGTCACGTTCATTTTGCACCTAGAAACACCGTTGAGGCCAGACGACGTCGCGTTGAAATCGCGTTTTTCGTCATTTCTCGTGATCCGATAGTGCTAAAAATTGCAAAATATACCCTCAGAGGCAGAATTTGATGGCGATCACGCCTGTCTAATTCATTTTTCATGGAAAAATTTCAGAAATTTTCAAAATTGGAAAATAAGTCGATGGAAAAAGTCCGTTTTGCGAGATACATAGATCGGACCGGAATGCCATCAGGATTCCATAGAAAAAATTTAAGCCAATTTGCGCCCGAGTCATTCGAGATAATCAACTTTTAGTGTAGTCATTTTACCGTTGATGCGGAGGCAAGAGACGAGAGAGTGTGCTGGGGCGAGAGAGCAAAGAGGCAGTTGAGACGATCAGGATGGGAATGAAGGGGAGTGGACGGGATGCCCTTCCCTTCAACCTTCTCTGCTCTCTCACAATTTCATACTCTCTAGCCTCTTTCCTACTCTTCAACGACAAAATGACTACACTAAAAGTTGATTATCTCGAATAACTCGGGCGCAAATTGCTGAAATTTTTTCTATGGAATCCTGATGCCTTTCCGGTCCGATCTATGTATCTCGCAAAACGGACTTCTTTCATCGACTGAATTTCCAATTTTGAAAATTTCTGAAATTTTTCCATGAAAAATGAATTAGACAGGCGTGATCGCCATCAAATTCTGCCCCTGAGGGTATGTTTTGCAATTTTTAGCACTATCGGAACACGAGAAATGACTAAAAACGCGATTTCAACGCGACGTCGTCTGGCCTCAACGGTGGCTCTAGGTGCAAAATGAACGTGACCATCGTCATGAGCACCCTTGAGAACCCCGATCCCCAAAATTTGATTTTCTACTGTGCCGGCACTTAGTCGAGTCTTACGCAAACGGCCTCATATATACAGTGCGCGACATAATGATAAGACACCCCTAAAATTTTGGGATTCTGACCGAATGGCGAATGAAAATCAAAATAGGTATATACCATTTGTATCCACTCCTTGGATAACTAAGGTAGCCCACGTATGTGGAAATTCAATTTCCCGGTCAACGAGAAAATAATGATTTTCCAAAATTTTGCCGCGACATAATGTTTTTTTTTTCATGGAGTGCATTTTTTTTCAAACTTCTGCATAACAGCAGCACGTCAACAACAGGTTGATAATCGATGTTATGGCCCATTCTCGAGATTAGGCCAAAGGCGCGATTGGTCATGCTTCCATAGAGGGCAGAAAACACTAGCCTCTCGGTGCCGTCCCACTCCTTTTTTATGACAATCGTCAACTCGTCAACGGCCCCACACTGTTTATTTATCTTGTACATATAATGACGCAAGATGTCCCCATACGTTAACCATCGGGTTTACATCGGTGACACGTGACGGCCAAGGAAGAAAATGGGATTCGATTTTACGACTTCTAACCTCAATAAGAAAAGATTGCACAGGAAGGACGTGCTCCATAAGGTTGGTACCCAGATGTAGATATTATATGATCTAAGGATATATAGAATTTATTGCTGTTTGAACCCCTTTACTAGGCACGCTATACCTCTAGCAATGAGAAAGCATGACACAGTGTTGATATTGCTCCCCTCGCAGCCAGAGATTTTTGCCAGACAAGAAAGTTTGAATTACCAAATTAATTAAAAATTTAGATTTATCGAATAAAACACTAGTGCGACTACGAAGGTGTAGAAGATAAAATAGTAAAGAGCCCATGCTAGCCACTGTCAACTGTAACATTCACACACTGGAACCGTTCCAATTATTTTCTCGACCGCCAAAAAATGGCACACGTCTCCGCTAACAGTGAAACGTGCGCTCTGAGACAGTTTAGCAGATTAATACCTTGCCATGACACTGGCAATCATCACTTCTTTTTTTTTTAATTTAAAGCACATCCCGAGCTAATTTGATACTCCGCTCTGACCGCACTCCAACTTTTTTTTGTCTACGAGATAGTGTTGTCAATGCAGTGAGTAAAATTAGCTTGGGGATGTGTCTTTAAAGAAGGGGACCCACGAGATTTGGAGTGCACTATTGACAAGAAGAACATGGGGCATATGAAGTGGCATTATGTACTCTATTAGATATGAGCGAATGGGTGCATAGAGCGTGTAGCTCAGTGGTTAGTGGTTAGCGCTAGTAACCGCGCTACGTGGGCTCGATTCTCGTTTGCAATTTTCTTTATACGCATCCTTCAAATTCAAAAAGTCGCGCCTTTCCCTGGGGGATCAATGAACTTTATGCTCGGATTACGACATTCCTGTTCACCTAAAATTTTAGAGAAAATTGTTTTTGTATACAGGGAGATGTGATCTACAGTTCTGCCTGGCCAGTTTAGTCCCGAAAAAACTCGTGGGTCCCCTTCTTTAAATACACAGATGACGAAGCGTGGTAGCGCAATTTCCAGATTATAATTATGTGAAACGAGGATACACGTACTATACAATGATAAAACTAAGAATATACGCTCATTACGTTAAGCATACTTAAAGTTTTGTGGTATACTGTAATGCATTTCGTCAAATGTTCTTGTGTGTGACGTAGTTTAAGTGACTTTAAGTTTCGAAATACCAGAGTCTTCACATAACCATTCGGCCTAATTTTCGTTTAGATTTTATTGGTTTATGAATGTGCTAAATAAATTGTTCTGTAATTACAGTATAAAGAACGAATGTGGAGGGGGACGCAGTACACTACTAATAATGGCTGGCGCAAATTGTGCTAATACTGCAGCCTGCCGCTTTTCTCTCCTGATCATTTCATCTTCAATCTCATAATTATTTCCACGAGCTTGATCCGTAATGGACAGTAATGTCAATAAGATGAGAGTGATGTGCAGTCGACCGATCATCTGAGCAGTACAAAAATCAATAAGATACTATTATAAGAGACCCTAAGACCTAAGATGCTAAGACCCTAATAGACCCGAGACTCTCAGACTCTAAAGCCTTAAGAAACTTGCAGACTGTGAAACCTTAAGACCTAGTGTAAGTGTATCTAAGTGTAGAGGTAAGAGACCCAAGATCTAAGAACACCTTAAAACAAAACGATGTTCAAACCTTACCTGAGAAGCGAAGGGGCAGACACTTGAGAATGAGAACGTCCAGAAATTGTAGTCCTTTTGTACTCATCACACTAATTCTTATCTTATCTATCTTCTTATCTACCAAAATGCAAATCTTATTTAATTAAAACATGATAACAAAAAAAATCTAATTAGAACTATGAATCTAATTATGTGATTTAATAATGTAATTAATTAAAAGCCTCTCCCTTAAAGAAGGAGACCCTTGAGTTGGCATGACTGACTCCCGCAACGATTAACATGGGATAGAATGTAAATATTGTATGGAAATTAGCGAAAGTGACAATGTGAAAGTGAGAGACTCAAGTATGCAAATCGGATAGACACTCTCAACTTGCCTGAAAAATTGCACTTTCAATGCACATAACAAGCTTCAAACATATCATCACGCAATATGAAATATGCCGTTCGGTTCGTGTGATGAATCTCTATCATTCTACCCGAACAGACGAAAAAACTCGAGGGTCACGATCTTTAAAGAAGGGGACCCCCGAGATTTGGGCTGCGCTATTGATATGAAGAACGTGGGACATATGAAGTGACATTCTGTTCTCTATTAGATTTGACTGATTGAACCCGTAGAGCGTGTGGCACAGTGGTTAGTAGTCAGCGCTTGCAACCGCGCCACGCGGGTTCGATTCCCGTTTGCAATTTTCTATATATTTGTGCTTCAATTTCAAAAACTCCCGCCTTTCCCTGGGCGTATCAATGAACTTCAAGCCCGAATTACGGTATTCTGAGGCATCTAAAATTTTAGAGAAAATTGTTTTTGTATACAAGGAGATGCGATCCATAGTTCTACCTGGCCAGTCACGAAAAAACTCGTGGATCCCCTTCTTTAAAATCTGCTATCATTCTTTCACTCTTTTCTTCGAGTTGACTGGCGACGACGTTCGTTACTGTATTTCTTTATTTATTTTATATTCGCTAATTTCCATACAATATTTACATTCTATCCCATGTTAATCGTTGCGGGAGTCAGTCATGCCAACATGTTAATACTCATTTTAAAGAACTCGTCGAGTGCATCATTTTTTATGTTGGCCGTATTCTACGAAAGTCGTTTGTTCTCAAAATACAAGCGATCGAAATGATTTAGACCCAATAAATCTTAATTCATGTATTTCTCTTGTACATGAGTTTCTGACAAAACGTTTAACATGAAAGTTGTTCTACTCGAGGAGCTCTTCAACATGAGTACAAACATCAGGGGTTTTGAATACAAAAATATTTTCGAGTCAGGTTAAGGTCCATTTTTCTCAAAATAGATACCTTTCGATTTTTTTGATTTTTTTCGCTCATACGACGCGGAATTTTTTTAGGCCCCCCCCCAAAAAAAAGGGCCCCCATCACAAAATGGGTATTCATTTGGGTTGGTTCCTTGAAACACAGATGTGGCGGGTTTTCGAAATTTGAAAAATTGATTTTCACCAAATAAAAATAGTGCGACCTAGGACCAATGTTAGTGTCGATTAATTAGAAGTATAAATTGGCAACAAAATCTGGATATACGATTTTCCGGAGATCCGATCGCAACTGATTTTTTTACCTGCTCAAAACATTCTAAAATTAATTAAAATTTTAAAACAAAAAAGTGCACTCCAATTTTTGCCTCATCTTATAGAGTATACAATATTTACATTCTATCCCATGTTAATCGTTGCGGGAGTCAGTCATGCCAACTCAAGGGTCTCCTTCTTTAAGGGAGAGGCTTTTAATTAATTACATTATTAAATCACATAATTAGATTCATAGTTCTAATTAGATTTTTTTGTCATCATGTTTTAATTAAATAAGATTTGCATTTTGGTAGATAAGAAGATAGATAAGATAAGAATTAGAGTGATGAGTACAAAAGGACAACAATTTCTGGACGTTCTCATTCTCAAGTGTCTGCCCCTTCGCTTCTCAGGTAAGGTTTGAACATCGTTTTGTTTTAAGGTGTTCTTAGATCTTGGGTCTCTTACCTCTACACTTAGATACACTTAAAATAGGTCTTAAGGTTTCACAGTCTGCAAGTTTCTTAAGGTTTTAGAGTCTGAGAGTCTCGGGGTCTATTAGGGTCTTAGCATCTTAGGTCTTAGGGTCTCTTATAATAGTATCTTATTGATTTTTGTACTGTTCAGATGATCGGTCGACTGCACATCACTCTCATCTTATTGACAACTCTACTTAAACTACGTCAAACACAAGAACATTTTACGAAATGTATTACAGTATACCACACCACTTTAAGTAGACTTAAGGTTAACTTGAAGTTGACTTAAAAGTCTACTTCAAGTGAAGAATTTAGGTAGAATTTAAGTTTCGAAATACCAGAGAATGTGAATTGCTTGGAGAATTTCTATGAAGTTTACTAAACTATTGTCCGTATAAAATGTACTTGCATAATTGATTTGCTACTGCTGCTAAACAGAGGAAGAACTATCGATTAACTCCCCACTCTTTCCTCCTTTCCTTCCTCGCCCTGTCTGATCTACCAACTCTCTCACCGGTGCTCTCTCTCTAAACATAGAAATTCATTGTGGCAGTGTTTGGCTACTCTCGTACCAAATAAACAAGTGTATTTTATACGGTCAATAATGACTGTTCATTCGGTAAGCAGTCCGTCAAATTCTACTTTGACATTCATTTTTAGCGGTCGATTATGCGTATAACATGAAAAAATCCAAACTGCTATCGAATCGAACCAAATTCAATCGAAACGAATAGATTAACGCCCGCAGTGCCATTACGCGCCCTCAATCGCTACTCCGCTCCTCCCTCTTATGTTGCAGGACCGCAATGATTTTACGAGCCATTGCGGGCCGCAAGCCAACTCTAGTGAGCTAGTCAATGAATTCTAGTGAGTGATTGAGAGGGGAAGAATAAAAGGGGCTTTTAAAGGGATACTTTTCTTGCAAATATAAAATGTTCATGTCTATATCTAATTAAGATTATAAAACAAGCGCAAATATTATTGCATTTCTTCAATTAACGTATCTACATATATATCTTTTATTATTTTAAGTAAAAATTTAATGATTGAATTAGCTTTTTTTCATGAAAATTCTCCGGTTTTCGGTGGATTTTTAAACTTAGCGAAAACGTAATTAGACATACAGTATCAGACCAAAGTCTATCCAATTTTGCTTTAATCAATAAGTCTTTGCTTAAAAATTAGTGAAACAGACTCAGAGGAATACTTTTGTGACTTTTGATAAATTCAAAAAAATCACCTTAAGAGGTCATTAGTGTTTTCCTGTGTTCAGCAGAGGCATGCAGCTCCGGCTAGCAATAAATTCGGGATTCCTCATGCCACAAATGATCTCACAAGGGAAGCGCCTCAGATTGAAAACGATTTTGAAACAAACTCATTTGGGCCGTTAGGGTTGAGGGGGAGATCGTCATAAGTGGTTTCAAAATTTGCCGACGGGACCTACCAATCGATATTTTCAATCGATATGTATTAACACATGCGCCGCTAAAATGCCAATGCCAATGTGTTCAATGAAGCTACAGGTTCCAAACTTGGTAGAGATAATAGCCCAATCGTGATACAAAACCCGGCCGGGTATCGGCCCGGTCGGTAAAATGTTAAGAAATTTTGAAAATACAGATTTTTTCAGGACAGCTAATAAGGTAAAATGATTTACTGTGGGAGTAAAAGAGCATCCACAGCTATCCCATTATAGGGATCATCTTCTATCTTCATGATAATTGTCGTAGCTAAGTCTAAGCCTAATCGGGAAATTCTGACTTTTTTTTTTTCAATATTTTTCGAAAAAAATCGTGAATTTGGTTTTTCTTTCTCCAATTATAACACTTCTAGAAATTTCGAGAAATTTCACGAAACACTAGTGAACTGTCGTCTACTATATATAAACGGCATCTGGCTGTTAAATCGAATCGAAAATCGAAAATCGAACCGAAAATCGAACCTGTGCAGGTGCTGACCGAATCTTTAAAAATAAGACAAAAATAAACTTTCGAAATTTCTTTCATTCAACCGATCGGGCTCATACTCGACCAGGTTTTGTATCACTCATGGGCTATTATCTCTGCCAAAAGTTTTAAACCTGCAGCTTCACTGAACACACTGTTATGACATTTTAGCGTCGCATGCGTTAAAATATTTATTGAAAATATCGATTGGTAGGTCCCGTCGGCAACTTTTTAAACAAATTTGGCGCTCTCTCCTTCAACTCTAACGACCCATATAGGTTCAAACTCGTTTCCGTAATCTGAGGTGTTTCCCTTGTGAGCGATTTAAAAATGTGACGAAGCTCAGAAAAATTTGAGGAACACATTCATCTCACTTTTGTGATTTCTCATATTTTGGAAACCTGTGCAAAACAGAGGCAGGCAGCTCCGACTAGTAATTGGTTCGGGATTCCTCAAGCCACAAATTAGGCAGCTTTAGATGCTTTGAGCGATTTAATCGAGCTATGACGATAAACCAAAAGTGGATAGATTGTTGACCGATACTGTACGTGATACCTACAGTGGTGGCCAGAAGGAAAACATATTTTGGTATTTTGAGGATAACTTTTTATGTAGTTAACCGATCACCTTGAAATTTTTATATAGTGTGCTCAAACATGTTTCACAATATACACCGAGGCATGGAGCCGGTTTTTCAATTTCAACTTCTTCCAGGCTACAGTATCCCATAATGACTGTATGGCTCATTTTGAGGAAGTTACTTCTCCTGTAATTTTTAAACGTATTCATGCAGTTTTTTTCGATTTTTTCTTCACGAATATATTTTTAAAAATCAATTCAACAAATTTATTATCAATATTTAACATGTTAACAATCAAAATAATTGATTAAATCAATGTCAAAGCGGATAACTCAAGTGGGTGATATTTGGGCAAAACTTCATGTGCAAATCAATTATTAAACGGATTAAATTAACAAATATTAATTTTGTACTTAGTTTCCGTGCTTCTGACTGATCCAACGTCGTGTGGCGAGCAGGAGCGTACGATAGCCGTTGCGATCATGACTCCTTTAATTCGCTGCAGAGGACATATAGTCCTAGTTCCTGTGCACAATGACGCTTCTGCCATCGTGATTCACCGTGGGAACAAGCTTCTGGCCATCATCTCGATTCCCGACTGGTCTACGAACGTAAACCCGGCCGTCCGAGCCCAAAGAGATTGAACTTGGACTGTTCCGATCAGACGACCTTTCGCTAGTCTGCGACTGTCCATTTGAAATGAGCCTTTAGCCACTTCAGACAATTCTATCTGTTCTTAGAAGATATTAAGGGCTTTGCACTAAGAATTCTAGCGTTAAAACCAGCGTGTTTGGGTTATCTACGGATGGTGTGAGTCGATGGAGGAGTGACACCGTATAGTGCCATTTCTTGCTGGTTGATTGTGGAGTTCGCCCGCGCGATCTCGAGCGTTATGCTGATAATATTCCTGTCATCAAGGTGCTAGGTGATGCGTGAACTACCAGGCAGTGATGATTGACGGTTTTTCACGAATTCGGAGACATTTTTAATGATACAGGAGATCGTTGACTGGTTTACACCAAGATGGATAGCATGTTCGATTTGCTTCATATCATTCAAACCGCCGCGGTAGATGACGCGTTGGATATCAGGGGAGAGATATCACATTCCTTTCGGTTTTGTCATAATCAAAAAAAAAACATAATACAAGAAAATACATTTAAAAATCATAATAAACAAGCAAAAATGATGGAAAAATGCTATCCTTCTGAAATTCTCAATATACCTACGGTATGAATATTAATATCCAATAAATGCAAACATGATCGATAAATGACTATAGTATCATGCGTAAATATTTTTTTAAATTGTCAAAATGAGCCATACGGTTATTTTGGGATACTGTAGCCTGGAAGCCGTTGAAATTGAAAAACCGGCTCCCTACCTCGGTGTACATTGTGAAACACGTTTGAGCACATTATATAAAAATTTCAAGGTGATCGGTTAACTACAGGAAAAGTTATTCTCAAAAAAAACAAAATATGTTTTCCTTCTGGCCACCACTGTATACCATTAGCAGTATTTATGCAACTTCCAAGAGCCTCAATTCCACCGTCATGAGATTTGTGCACCACTTGAGAAATGGAAACGCTCCTCACCAGAAAATATTGATGTATCACTCATAGTCAGCAAAAACACCTCTCTGAAGCGCTTGAATTTTTTTCAATAAATAGTAGGAATCAGGAGTTGTTGCCTCATCATTAGTTACCTCAGTCAAGAAACAACATCCTTATTATGACATGAAATAACGTACGTTCGCGATAACATTATCACAAAACTTGAAAATGTCCTCAAGAGTCTCCTTAGTTATGAAAACCTAATACTTATCCTCGACAATTTTGTTGTAGTAGAGGCCTCAATTGTGGTTGGAAGCATTCCGGAGTTATTGCTCTCAGGAGCTGCCGCCTTAAGCGGGGCCGCTGTAAGAACGAGAAAAATGAAAGCCTTCATCTAAAATCATAGGGTGGTTAAAGGAAGAGTAACCTTTGTCAATATACTCATTTAACTCGTGGGGACTGTCACCACGACGTTACAATGGTGGTAATAATCGAACAGATTTAGAAGCTTATGCATACTTGGCTATGCAAAAGTAATTAAATGCTCTCTCTCATTCCGTCTGATTTTGCATATCTTGTATTTCCCGACACTGATCGAATCAAATTCCAAAATACAGGAGAGATATGCTTCGTGGTGAGAGTCTGCACCTCATGAAGTGCACTTTTCCAGGGGGATTTAACCAACTGTGTTTGACAATGGTTACTTTCCCTTTAAAGGCACTCCAAGAGCTAATTTCGTTCTCAGATCTGACAACGTTCACTCGAAGACCAAAAAAATTTGAGCGCATGTCAGAACGGAGAGTTTCAAATAAGCTCGGGCAGTGCCTTTATAGTTTTGATCACAGTATTAAGGTTGAAGATCTTAAAGAATTAAAAAAGTATAAAAAATAAAAACAAAAAATAAAATAAAAAGAAGAAAAAAGTAACGAACATTGTTGCCAGCTAACTCGAAGAAGAGATGGGTGTGGAAGAATGAAAACGGCTTTTAAAGGAAAACTTTTCATTAATTGCATTCGAAAATCAGCTAATTAGATTCGAAAATCACCTAATTAGATTCGAAAATTTGCTAATTAGATTTATAATTGTAATTAGATTCAAAACGAGTTGCCTGAGTATATTCCCTGTTAAAGAATGATGAGTAATGTTATTATGTTTTAATTCAATATGAATTACGTTTAAATCAGATTTAGCTTAATGAATACAAAAGGACAACAATTTCTGGACGTTCGCATTCTCAAGTTTCTGCCCCTTCGCTTCTCTGGTAAGGTTTGAATATTTTAGTGTGTTAAGTTCTCCTTAAGTCTTAGGATCGCTTAGTACTTTATGGATTTTTGTACTGTTCAGATGATCGGTCGACTGTGCATCACTCTCATCTTATTGACATTACTGTCCATTATCGATCAAGCTCGTGGAAATAATGATGAGATTGAAGAGGAAATTATCAGAAGAGAAAAGCGGATTGTGATTACTCCTGATATAGTTCAAGCAGGAATACAAGTAACAAGTGCAGTTTTGCCATTATTTCTTTCTCCTCCTCCTCCTCCTCCTCCTCCTCCTCCTCCTCCTCCTCCTCCTCGGCGAAAACCAAAAAAGAAGAAAAGTGCAGGAGTTTCTCTACAAGCCTTCCCTATTCTTGTTTGCATCCTCTTCGGTGAGTCGACTACCTTAGCTAAGGACGATTTTATTGGTACTAACTTAATCATGCGCAATTGCAGGTGCAGCAAGGCAGTTCTTTGCTTGATGCAGGCTCAGCCAACTCGTGGAAGTCGCTCCCTCTCCCCCCCCTCATCCATCCCCCCGATGACATCGCTACTCCAATAAAGAGTGCGAGTCACATTCGTTCGTTATAGTGTAATTACAAAACAATATATTGAGCGCATTCATAAAGCAGACAAAGTAAACGAAAAATACGCTGAATGATCATGTGAAGATGTGCATAGCATGGAAAAATACCATGAAGTTTGACTAAACTAATGACAGATATTTGGATAGCAGTCCGTCCGCACAAATTCGATTTTTACATTCATTTTTAGCGGTTGATGATGCGTATAACATGAAAAATCCAAGCCGTAATAGAATCGAACCAAATTCAATTGAATCGAATAGAAAGGGGTCCGCAATTGCGTTGCGGCCAGCAATCACTCCTCATCACTTCCTCCGAGGGTGTGTGGCCTACAATGATTTTACGAGCGTGCCAACAGGTCTTTGCACTTTTTTTCCGTGTTGGTAGGTTGTTTTCAAAAAGAATGGCGGAATTTCTCATGCGGTAAGAGCTAGAGTTGGCTATTCGGAGGCTGCGTACTCGCAATGCCCTTGACTCTAACGCGGTAGCCGCCCGGAACCGCTCGTAAAATCATTGTAGGCGCGCACCCTCGGTGAAAGTGATGAGGAGTGATTGCTGGCCGCAACGCAATTGCGGACCCCTTTCTATTCGATTCAATTGAATTTGGTTCGATTCTATTACGGCTTGGATTTTTCATGTTATACGCATCATCAACCGCTAAAAATGAATGTAAAAATCGAATTTGTGCGGACGGACTGCTATCCAAATATCTGTCATTAGTTTAGTCAAACTTCATGGTATTTTTCCATGCTATGCACATCTTCACATAATCATTCAGCCTATTTTTCGTTTACTTTGTCTGCTTTATGAATACGCTCAATATATTGTTTTGTAATTACACTATAACGAACGAATGTGACTCGCACTCTTTATTGGAGTAGCGATGTCATCGGGGGATGGATGAGGGGGGGGGAGAGGGAGCGACTTCCACGAGTTGGCTCACTATCAGCCTGCATCAAGCAAAGAACTGCCTTGCTGCCTCTGCAAGTGCGCATGATTATGTTAGTACCGATAAAATTGTAGTTAGCTAAGGTAGTCGACTCACCAAAGAGGATACAAACGAGAACAGGGAACGCTTGTAGAGAAACTCCAGCATTTTTAATTTTTTCGGTTTTCGGCGAGGAGGAGAAGGAGGAGGAGGGAAGGATTTTTAGATCGCCGGGAAAATTCATAGCTTCCTCAACCATGGCTTGAGGCCCGAGTGTATTGCTAGTCGGAGCTGCCTCGAGCAGGGCGACTGTGAGCACGAGAATAATGAAAGCCTTCATCTAAAAGTATCAAGTTGTTAAAGGTGGAGTCCGGCGAATATTTTCGTGAACAAACTGTGAAGACAGAAATATAGCCGATTCTGCATAACGTTCATAGATTATTTTATGCTATTGATCGCTAGAACCATGAACGAATCATGCTTGATGTACAGGCAAAGGCGCGAAATTTTGAAAATAAGAAAGTTCGACAATAGGTTTCGAACCCGCGACGTTACGCTAACTAGACAGCGCATTTACCACTACACCAAGGGATAGATGCCTGGCCACGCTAATTTCTTGCATATCACTAATCTCTCGCACAAATGATGTTACGTATTTGCATAGACATTCGAGGGCCTCCATCTTTAAATGCACAGCCCGAGTGAATTTCACGCTCATTGTCAGGTTTATTTGAAGATCTTAAAGAATTAAAAAGATAAAAAATAAAATAACTAACGTTGTTGCCAGCCATCTCGAAGAAGATACGCATGTGGAAGAATGAGTGTGGCTTTTAAAGGGAAACTTCATGCCTATATATCTAATTAAGAATATTAAAAATAAATCGCACCAATTAACATATGTATCTACACATATGTACCTCTTATTAATTAAATTCAAAATTTATTAATTGAATTCCAAATTTATTAATTAAATTCAAAATTCATTAATTTAAATCGAAATTTAGTGATTGAATTTAAAATTTATTAATTGAATACAAAATTTATTAATTGAATTTGCTTTTTCTTCATGAAAATTCTCCGGTTTATGGGAGGATACTTAATTAACTTAATTAGAGATACAGTATCAGCCAAAAGTCTATCCACTTTTGCTTTGTTCAGTGGAATTTCATAAAAATCAATGAAGAAGCTCAGAAAAATTCGAGGAACACATTAATCTCACTGTTGTGATTTTTCATAAATTGGAAACCTGTGTAAAACAGAGACAGGCAGCTCCGGCTAGAAATTGGTTCGGGATTCCTCAAGCCACAAATTAGGCAGCTTTAAATGCTTTGAGCGATTTAATCGAGTGATGGCGATAAAGCAAAAGTGGATAGAGTTTTGAATGGACTTTTACGTGAACACTAAATACAAGCACATTAGTCAGCATCTTTCTGGTTCTAAAATTAGCTGATTTGTATTGGTGAATTACTAATGTTGCTAAAGAAGTGTTAAAGAAGGGGCACCAGGTGATTTTGGGAGCGCTATTACATATCATGAAGAACATGGACCAATAAAGTGGCATTCTGTTCTACAATAGATTCGAGAGGCTGAAAGCGTAGACGCGTAGCTCAATGGTTAGTAGTCAGCGCTTATAACAACATGGATTCTTTTATAAAATTATTTAAATTTTTATGAAATTATTTAATTTTAACATTAAAGATGGGAACCTCGAAAAGAGCCATAGGCTTCTACCGCCATTAACTGTTAATGCATATACTGTAAGTAAAAATGGTCAGTTTACGATCGTCACTTCCGTCTTAACATTTTATTCGTGAAAATTGTTGAAGTGCTCCACCTTTAATATCCTTGCAATCCAATATTTGTACAGTTTAGTTATCGTTAATGTGATAATACTACAAAGGTCCCTTTTGAATTTTTTTGTAATTGTATTATATTTTTTGTAAGAAAACTATTCTGCCACTACTTACTTTGTATATCAATGTATCTAAAGTACTTAACCAATGATTCTGTGCTTGATAAAGCTTGTCAGTATATTGTATTGTATTCCGATTGTACGCTTTTTAAATGTTTCATGTTTTCACATAAATATTATTCATAATTATTTATTGCAGGACTAGATCTCAAATCTTTTAGTAAGTCGGGTGAGGAAGCTTTCCAGAACAACTTCTACAGTCGGTTTGCCATCTAGAGGGTACTTTTCAATCTGTAAACAATATAAAATTAGTTCAAGAAAAGATTGCCACTTTGAAATAGAGAATCATGTTGTATTCAAAAGTAACGAAAATGGGAGAATAATCCGAGACAGTGCGTAAAGAGAGAGAAAATAGAAATGTTTTCTGATTTTCTTTTCTCATTTTGTAAATAGCATGAAATAACGTACGTTCTGGACCACACGTCCTATAAATATGAAAAGATCCCTGAGAGCCTCCTTTGTCATGAATGGCTTATACCTATCCTCAACTACATTGTTGTAAGTGAAATCTATAACTTCCTCATCCGTGGGTTGAGGCCCGAGTGCAGTGCTAGTCGGAGCTGCCTCGAGCAGAGCGACTGTGAGCACGAGAATAATGAAAGCCTTCATCTAAAAGTATAGAGTTGTTAAAGACACACTTCGAGCTAGTTTCGTTCTCAGATTTTGTAACGTTCTCTCGTAGAAAGAGAGAGAGAGAGCTTTGTCAGAGCACAGTTTCAAATTAGCTCGGGATACGCAGGAAGTTGAAATTTTAAGATTAAATTTGAAGATTTTATATAATAGAATTAAAAAAGATAAAAAATAAAGTACGAACATTGTTGCCAGCAACTCGAAGAAGAAATGGATGTGGAAGAATGAAAGCGCTTTTTAAAGGAAAACAACTTTTCATTAATTACATTTGAAAATCGCCTAATTAGATTCGAAAATTTGCTAATTAGATTCAAAACGAGTTGCCTGAGTATATTCCATGTTAGAGAATGATGAGTAATGTTATTATGTTTTAATTAATTATGAATTACGTTTAAATCAGATCTAGCTTAATGACTACAAAAGGACAACAATTTCTGGACTTTCTCATTCTCAAGTTTCTGCCCCTTCGCTTCTCTGGTAAGGTTTGAATATTTTAGCGTATTAAGCTCTTATTTCAAAGGGTCTCTCATTAACTTATGGAGTTAATGCCTTAAGGTGTTCTTAGGTCTTATTTTATTTATTGTTCAGATGATCGGTCGACTGTACATCACTCTCATCTTATTGGCACTACTGTCCATTATGGATCAAGCTCATGGAAATAATGACGAGATTAAAGAGGAAATGATCAGAAGAGAAAAGCGGGTTATTGATCCTGTAACACTTGGAGTAGTAGTGCAAGGAGTTGGTATGGCTGCGTCATTGCTTCTTTCTCCTTCCCCTCCTCCTCCTCCTCCTCCTCCTCCTCCTCCCCCTCCTCCTCCTCCTCCTCGCCGTAAATCAAAAAAGAAGAAAAGTGCTGGAGTTTCTATGCAAGCGTTCCCTATTCTCGTTTGCATCGTCTTCGGTGAGTCGACTACCTTACGATTTTATCGGTAGTAACTTAATCATGCGCACTTGCAGGAGCAGCAAGGCAGTTCTTTCACAATGCTTGACTGGGTCAACTCGCGGAAGTCGCTTTCCACCCCCCCCCACCCCAACAAATCATTACCCCCCCCCCCCCCCCACCCCAACAAATCATTACCCCCCCAAGAAACTTCCAATAAAGTGCGAGGCACATTCGTTCTGTATACTGTAATTACAAAACAATATATCGAGCACATTCATAGAGAAGACTAACTAATTGTAAGCGAAAAACAAATAATAAAAAGGAAAATAAAAATGCTTAAGAAAGGAGTGGTTACCCACCCGAATGGTGCCAGCATTTCATGGGTGTACATGACCAATTAATGACATCACAAACGGTAAACCGTGGATGGAGTGGTTCGAATTCGATTATCTTTGAGAGTAAATAGCACAATGTTCTATAGACTGTGAAAGCCAAAACGACCGCTCAACATAGAAACTCTCTCAAATGCAATCGTCTTTCGCTTGTCTGACTATGGAAACAAAATGGCCAGAATACTGTGATAGGGAGAGAAAAGCACTACAGGAGATGACTATCACTATAGCTGCCTCCGTGAGGTCAAGGAAAAAAAACAGAGCCAATTTTCAAAGATCAACGCCGATAGACGTCACTTTGCACCCATACGTACTACCATCATTCCGTCTGCGGTTGTTACACCGCGGAGGCGGTGTAACGCACGGCGCCCGAAAGGGGATTGGTAGTCGATATGCAAAAATTAAGTAGGGAGCACAATTTTTGAGCATTTCTATAGAAATTTCTAAATACGATGGCTATAGAATATCGATAACTATCTGTTGCGAATTTCTATCAAGAATTCCTCCATCACAGTGTAGAAAACATATTCCGTCAAGTCGTCAAAGGATACATCAAATCCTTAAATCGAAATCTGGCGAAATCATTGCAAGAATAAACAATTGTAAGCAGAGGCGTGGTCTTTTGACCATCCTTTTGGAAGAGAGAAAGACGACTCGTGATGAGAGGATATCAATATTCTTTTTACCTATATAATATAACTTCAAAATCTTCCCCTGGCATAGCCTCATGTTGAATTAGTCGAAGATTAGGGGGAGTTTATGCATATAATTATATTTATGCGTATTGATGAATATACAATAAAAACGACGATAAAAAGGAAAATGAAGTGACAATGAGATTGATAATGTAAACGATAAGGAATTTCTTGGGGGTGAATGGTCGTGGTAAATAATGGACGAATATTCCAAGTTTTATCATTGTATAGTACGTGTATCCTCATCACGTCTTTGTATCATGGTTACACACGACCAGGGGAACCACGACCCCCATATTACTTACAACCCCGACTTCAGAGAATCATTGTAGCAATGAGTGGGAGTCGCAGTATTACGCATCGATTTTGGACTAAAACATTCAAAACGATTGACACTAATCATACAAGTAAAATTAATAACGTGCATTGCACCAAGAAAAAATCGCACAGAATATCAAATATTCATTGGAATTGGTTAGATTGTTATGAATAATAATAATAGGCAAAAAAATAAAAGAAAATAAGCCATTAAGCCATTAGTGACAAAACAGCGACTATTGCTGCGATGATTGTAAATGGAATTGAAGCGCTGCTGGTTTCGGTCGTAGTTGTCGGCGTGGTCGTTGTCTCCTTCTCCGGCGGGGTCGTGGTCTCCTGCTCCAGCGTGGTCGTGGTCTCCTGCTCCGGCGGGGTCGTGGTCTCCTGCTCCAGCGTGGTCGTGGTCTCCTGCTCCGGCGTTGTCGTGGTCTCCTGCTCCGGCGGGGTCATGGTCTCCAGCTCCGGCGGGGTCGTGGTCTCATGCTCCGGCGGGGTCGTGGTCTCCGGCTCCGGCGGGGTCGTGGTCTCCTGCTCCGGCGTGGTCGTGGTCTCATGCTGCGGCGTGGTCGTGGTCTCATGCTCCGGCGTGGTCGTGGTCTCCTGCTCCGGCGTGGTCGTGGTCTCCTGCTCCGGCGGGGTCGTGGTCTTCAGCTCCGGCGGTGTCGTGGTCTCATGCTCCGGCGGGGTCGTGGTCTCCTGCTCCGGCGTGGTCGTGGTCTCATGCTGCGGCGTGGTCGTGGTCTCATGCTCCGGCGTGGTCGTGGTCTCCTGCTCCGGCGGGGTCGTGGTCTCCAGCTCCGACGGGGTCGTGGTCTCCTGCTCCGGCGGGGTCGTGGTCTCATGCTCCGGCGTGGTCGTGGTCTCCTGTTCCGGCGGGGTCGTGGTCTCCTGCTCCAGCGTGGTCGTGGTCTCCTGCTCCGGCGTTGTCGTGGTCTCCTGCTCCGGCGGGGTCATGGTCTCCAGCTCCGACGGGGTCGTGGTCTCCTGCTCCGGCGGGGTCGTGGTCTCCAGCTCCGGCGGGGTCATGGTCTCCTGCTCCGGCGTGGTCGTGGTCTCCTGCTCCGGCGGGGTCGTGGTCTCCTGCTCCGGCGGGGTCGTGGTCTCCAGCTCCGGCGGGGTCGTGGTCTCCTGCTCCGGCGTGGTCGTCGTATCCAAAGGAGCCGCTGCAATCAATTAGGTAATGTCAATGTCGCAGTAAGTAGAGTTGGCTCTTCGGGTGTTGCTGGCAAGCAATTGGCTCGTTTTTTCCTCGACGGGAGGGGACAAAGTGCACTTGCGGGCACTCCCCTCCCTTCCCAGGTTGCAGTTTCACATTTGTTTTACAGGCCATTGTGCACCAGCATCACCCGAATAGCCAACTCTAGTAAGAGTGATGTAACTCTTATAAAGGGGATGGATTAAGCACACATGGTACATCGAAATTTTTTTTGAATCTACATTTTTTCTCGAATTTTTAAAGCAAAAACGACATTTTTTATCTGGAAAAGTCGATAAAATGGGTTTGGAAAACAGAATAACCTGTCAATAGTGAATGTCAGGTGCAACAATTGTTACTACTGTTTTCCCCTTTGCTTGACCTATTTTATCAAGGAAAGTTTGGCATTTTTTAAATAATTAATTTTTTGAAAGACGGAAAAAGTCACTTTGAGATTGATATTGCAGAACCTCAAGTTTGTCGCTCTGCATTTAACAAAAAATAATATTTTCAAAATTTGTTCTCGCACTACGTAATGCATAAATTTCCAAACTTTCCCTGATGAAATAGTTCAAGTAGAGGGTAAAACAAGATCAACAATTGTCACACCTGATATTAAATATAGAGAGCACGCTAACTCGATGAGATCGGGGGGGGGGGTCCCGGTCATCGCATGAAAGAAGGGGGATTCTGCGGGGCTGATAGCAAGGACGCTGACATACCTTTCACCATCACCGAGAAGTGCTCGAATTTCGTAGACATGGTAATAGCGATGAAGAGAATCTATAAAAAACAACATTGATTTTTTTTAAAGTTTAAGCAAATCAAAATACGGAAGTATACTTACTGCGAACTTCATGGTGGTTAATGCAATCGGTTTGGCTGCGATAGCTCTAGGCGTGGTTAACAGATCTTATATAGGATACCGACGTCATTTCTACTTTTCAGATGAGTAATGCCAAAAATTAAATGCCTTGGCGAGTCAATATAAGCGTTTGTTGCATTCCACGGGAAAGGCACCCGAGCTAATTTGAAACCCTCCGCTCTGGCAATGCTGACTCACTTTCCTTGTCTACGACATAGTATTGCAAAAGTGGAGAGTAAAATTAGCTTGGGGTGTGTCTTTTAGCGTTGAAAACAATGTAAAGATTCTTCTCAATTTGTAAACTATTTTCATGGGATCGAGAATTGAGCCCCCATCACCGAATTCTGGTCTACGCCACTTCTCTTTAAAAACCAAACAAGATATAGATCATCAATTTGAGAAAGCTACTGCACATCAATTTACCTAAAATCATGTTTTTTATTCAATGCACAAAGTATTTTTTAAAATTATTTTACTGATTACTCTGATTTGCTAGCGAGAATTTCAATATTACTTTTTTATCAGATATATGAGATGCAACAATTCATTTGATTACTGTGAGCTTTTCAAAACTCTCTTTCTCTGTTTTTTTTCTTACAAGTTAGTTCTTTCTTACAAATTCTTTCTTTTGTTCTGTTTTTTCTTCGTCATCGACATCTGACTCATTCATTTCTTTTTGTTGTTTCGTTTCGTACTATTTCATATTTACTTTCTAATTGCTCGCGTCT
This sequence comes from Parapristionchus giblindavisi, assembly GCA_943737045.1. NCBI lineage: Eukaryota > Metazoa > Nematoda > Chromadorea > Rhabditida > Diplogasteridae > Parapristionchus > Parapristionchus giblindavisi. The sequence continues at coordinate 1,058,836 of CALSFV010000204.1, forward strand.
AATTTATCTCAGCGAGAAGACTATATAGTTTTTTCCCATTTCTTATCATGTTTCATTTGACGGAATAATGAATAACTATAAGAGAAATTTCAAATCATTTCACGGGTTGTTTTCAAACTGACTATGAGAGCTCACGCGGTAGTGGGGTAACAGAACCCGGAGGGGAACCTGCCTTTCTAGGGCGAAAAAAAGAGAAAATAATTGTCCAAAATTGCGAGCCATGGAGTGGTCCGATTCGATTATAGGAAGAGTTAATAGGAAAACTACACTACTGGAGAGCTTATGATAATTGGCTTACTGATTTATCACATTGTCGGCTTGACTGAAACCGCCCACGTTACAGAGTGTATTTTAAGGGCTCAAGTGAGATCTCAGGATTCAAACCCGCATCATATGTATCTTACACAATCTTACACAATATTATACATAATAGTAATAAAAAAACTATACAGAATCTGTTCACAAAATGAATTTTTAATACGTTTGGTTTAAATATTAAAAACGATTAATACTAAACATACAAATCAAATCAATAATTCACACAAATATTGAAGCGAATTGGTTTGATTAATTTTATTATTATTATTATTAATTTTTAAAAAATAAGCCACTAATGCATGACTGATAAAACAGAAACTATTGTTGCGATGATGTTGAATGCATTTGGCGTGCTGCTGGTTTCGGCCGTCGTGGTCTCGAGCTCAGACGTGGTCGTGGTCTCGGGCTCAGACGTGGTCGTGGTCTCGGGCTCAGACGTGGTTGTGGTCTCGGGCTCAGACGTGGTCGTGGTCTCGGGCTGAGACGTGGTCGTGGTCTCGGGCTGAGACGTGGTCGTGGTCTCGGGCTCAGACGTGGTCGTGGTCTCGGGCTCAGACGTGGTCGTGGTCTCGGTCTCAGGCGTGGTCGTGGTCTCGGGTTCAGACGTGGTCGTGGTCTCGGGCTCAGACGTGGTCGTGGTCTCGGGCTCAGACGTGGTCGTGGTCTCGGGCTCAGACGTGATCGTGGTCTCGGGCTCAGACGTGGTCGTGGTCTCGGGCTCAGACGTGGTCGTGGTCTCGGGCTCAGACGTGGTCGTGGTCTCGGGCTCAGACGTGGTCGTGGTGTCCAGCATGATCGTGGTCTCTTGCGTCGTTGCCGTCGGTGTCGTATCATTCTTTTTTCCTGAATATTATTGTATTATTTAAAAGATGATTACTCTTTTTCGTCTGAATATATATTCAAGTTTATATTCCATCGTATTTTCGCGTTTTTAATTGCTCTTAGTTTATTAAAATATGCAATGATGAAGCGATACGGAATTGTGCAAACAATAAGAACGCTTGCAAACCTTTAGCCATCACCGAGAATGTTTCGAACTGAATCATCATGGCAATAACGACGACGACCTATAAAAATTATTTTTAAACACACTTCGAGCTAACTATTTCCCACATAAAGAACGCAAGAGAGTGTACAAAGAGCATACTAGCTTGCGGTGCCACTTTTAATAAATCAACACTCCAAAGTTCTCAAAATAGGGTAGTACTTACAGCGACAGTGAACTTCATGTTGGCGAATGGAACTGTTGTTACCTCGACCTGACTATGATGGTTGGCGAAGTGATTACTAGTGCTTATATAAGAGATGTCGTCATTTCATCATGTGAGCAATACCGAAAAGAAAAGCCTTTTGTCGAGCCATGAATGGATGTGATTGTTACATTCCAGCGATAGTTTAAAGCGAAACCAGAGGTATTTCGAAATTCTCCGCTCTCTCTACACTCTCTCGCTTTCTTTATCTACGAGAGAGCATTGCCAAAGCGGGGAGTAAAATTAGCCTTTGTCAGTGGTGAAGATAATTTAATGAGACGTCATCTAATTTCGTAGATTATGTACGTGGGTTCGAGATTAGAGCTCCTACATTCACATAATAAACACCAGCTCATGTACTCCTACGCACCAAACACAAAAAAAGATTAGGGTTACAGGCAATTCAGGGTATACCCTGAGAACCCTTATATGCAAGGGTTTCAAAACAAAATATTTAGTAATTGGTGCATAGCACATGAGCTTTATTCTGTGAGTGTATAACTGTATTCTACACTCACAGAAAATTCCCTAACAAGGGAGCCACTTAACCATACCCCATTTTCTTCTAATTTTGATTTCCTGGCGTAAACCTACATACATGGGAAAAGGTTTCTAAAAAGTTATGCCAAAAGTTCCACATTCATAAATACTCAAAAAGAAGAACTAAAGAGGACCAAAAAGGGTCAAAAATGTCCAAACAGTCCCAAAAAGGCCAAAAAAGGCTCTTTTCAGAGGACCGAAACAGGTGGTATAAAGGTAAACAAGGTGAAGGTACAACCCGTTATTCGAGGCAGTCTTACGGGTGATCACTGGTCCGTATAAAATGTACATGTATAATTGCCTTGCTACTGGCTGGTAAAACGCATAAGTATTCAACTCCTCCTTCCTCCTTTCCCTTCTCGCTCGCTCTCTGATCTACAGTACCGTCCAAAAGTATACCAAAAAGTACATATTTCGTGATAACTTTTTTCAAACTCATCCGATCATGTCCAGATTTCCAGGGATTATTTTGAAAGTGTTTTTATGTGTTTTGCATGAATAAATGCCTCGATTGAACTCTTATGGTCGGTAGAGTTGGAACAAAGTTATGACAATAATGTACTTTTGGTATACTTTTGGACGGTACTGTACCTGCTGTCTCGCTTGGGCTCTCAACATACAAATTCATTGTGGCTGTTGCTGGCTACTCTCGTACCAAATAAACAAGTGCTCAATACGGTCAATAGTTATAATTCAAGACCAGTTGAGTCCGGAGACCCTGATCTCATCTTCGAACCTATTTGCCTCGTGATCTAGTACCTTTGTCCTCTTTTGGGCGCCTTCCGGATTGATGGAGTTGGAAAGAAGTTATCGATGAAAAATGTGAATGTTATTCTTTTTGGCCAGTAATGTAACCATTCCTTTGATCTTTTCACAGCATCATTTCTCCGTTTTTCTTAGTCATCATCAGAATCCGATTCATTTATTTCTTTTTGTTGCTTTGTTTTGTACAATTGTTCATTCATCCATTGTAGTTGTCAGTGGAACAACAACCAAATTCCGGTGTAAGCCATTTCCCCCTTTAGGCGTGCCCCAAGCTTATTTTACACTTCGCATTGGCAATACGCTCTCGTAGACAAGGAAAGCGAGAGAGTGTAGCCAGAGAGGAGAGTTTCAAATTATCTTGGGATGTCGCTTTAAAGGCACACCCCGAGCTAATTGGAAACTCTCCGCACTGGCCATGCTCTCTAGTTTTCTTGCGTACCTGACAGCGGAACCATAGCGCAGAGCAAAATTAGCCCGAGGCAAAATTAACCCCATTAGAAACCAGGCAGATTAGAGATTATGTCAGGGTTGTTATGTTGAGCAGCCGTTTGCTGATTGATCACTTTTAGTGGAGCCAATAATTTGGTCGAATATTTTAATGAGTCTAAAATTCGGCTACAAGACAAGCCCACCAGTTATACCAGTTACTAGTTATGCAGTTATGACAATCATTTGGCTGATGGCGATTAATTTGGCTCGAAGTGTGGCTGATATTTCACTCCCAAATTATTGGCCCAACTATTAAATATTTTATCTACATGCACACGCATGAAACACATGAAAATGATATGAACAAAAATAAATAGGTGATGACAATGACTTCGCTATCTAGAAGAAAGAAATAAATGAGAGGTGACTCGGGACTGGGGGGTGTGGGGGGGGTGAACTTTAGAGTAATTTATTTTTAAACCAAATACCCAGATTGAAATTTGGCGAAACAATTCTAGTAGGAATGCAGGCACTAAGAACCTACTGGATGATAATCATTTGCATATGAGAGACAAGCGCAAATGAATATACAAAGTATGTAAGTGGTTATCATTCAGTCGGTACCATTCATCTGTTCGTATCCGACCTAGTGCAGGCCACAGTATTCTGGTTCAAGCCATTTTGTTTCCATAGCCAGACAAGCGAAAGACGATTGCATTTGAGAGAGTTTCTATGTTGAGCGGTCGTTTTGGCTTTCACAGTCTATAGAACATTGTGAGGCATGCACCTCATAAACAAGCATGACTCTTGAAAGTAATTCAATGAAAGTATTTATTTGACAAAAAATAACGATAGGCATGCTGTATTCTGGAATTTATTGTACTTTACGGAATCTGTTCTCAGATTACACTTCCAATACGTTTATCGATTTTGATACTAAAGGAATTAACAGCACACATACAAAAGAAAATAATAATTTACATTGCACCAACAAAAATCGCACATAATATCAAATATTCATTGGAATTTGTCAGATTATTATTGTGAATAATAAAGGAAAAATAAAATAAAATAAAATAAACCATTAAATGATTACTGACAAAACGGCAACTGTTACTGCGAGGGTTGCGAATGGATTTGGAGCGCTACTGGTTTCGGTCGTAGTTGTCGTCGCCGAAGTCGTGGTCTCGGGCTCCGGCGTGGTCGTAGTATCCGGTATCGGCGTCGTCGTGGTCGTTGACGTCGTTGAGGTCGTGGTCTCCAGCTCCGATGTGGTCGTAGTATCCGGCTCCGGCGTGGTGGAGGTCGTGGTCATCGGCGTGGTGGAGGTCTTGGTCATCGGCGTGGTGGAGGTCGTGGTCATCGGCGTGGCGGGGGTCGTGGTCATCGGCGTGGCGGAGGTCGTGGTCATCGGCGTGGTGGAGGTCGTGGTCATCGGCGTGGCGGAGGTCGTGGTCATCGGCGTGGTGGAGGTCGTGGTCATCGGCGTGGTAGAGGTCGTGGTCATCGGCGTGGTGGAGGTCGTGGTCATCGGTGTAGAGACGGTCGTGGTCATCGGTGTGGAGACGGTCGTGGTCATCGGTGTGGAGAGGGTCGTGGTCATCGGTGTGGAGACGGTCGTGGTCATCGGTGTGGAGACGGTCGTGGTCATCGGTGTGGAGACGGTCGTGGTCATCGGTGTGGAGACGGTCGTGGTCATCGGTGTGGAGAGGGTCGTGGTCATCGGTGTGGAGACGGTCGTGGTCATCGGTGTGGAGACGGTCGTGGTCATCGGTGTGGAGACGGTCGTGGTCATCGGTGTGGAGACGGTCGTGGTCATCGGTGTGGAGAGGGTCGTGGTCATCGGTGTGGAGACGGTCGTGGTCATCGGTGTGGAGACGGTCGTGGTCATCGGTGTGGAGACGGTCGTGGTCATCGGTGTGGAGACGGTCGTGGTCATCGGTGTGGAGACGGTCGTGGTCATCGGTGTGGAGACGGTCGTGGTCATCGGTGTGGAGACGGTCGTGGTCATCGGTGTGGAGACGGTCGTCAGTTCATCTGACAAAGGAAGTTAGTGTTTTCAGTCCGAGCTTTCGGGATGAAACATATGCCATTCGGTATAAGTAAATGTAAAGGTAAAGGTACAACCCGTTATTCAAGGCACAAGAAGTCCTGTGGGTGGTCACTGCTAGGCCAGCGATATTTCAAGGCCAATTTAGTCCGGGGAAGGAGTGCCATTCGGTAGGTCTCCAAAAGAGAAGAAGTTTTTCTATTGAGCATTTTTCCTTGCGACTCCCGGACGCCGAGATATTTGCATATTCCCCTTTCAACTTTTCTCGTGCTGTCTTTCGAAGAGCAAGAGAAGAGAGGAAGTGGTGGCCGAGTGGGTAGGAGCCTTGCCTCAACATCTTTTGCTCGTATGTTCAATTCTTTCAAGATGATTTCTTTTTTGCTATTTTTTCAAAGTATGAAATCAAAAATTTTATTAACAACAAAAGAAGAGTAACATTTTTTGAATATCTAGGTACAAAGATAACATCTTGTAATAGAGAGGGAGGGAAAGAGGTAGAGGGAGGGAGAGGGAGATCTTTATACCTAGATATTCAAAAAAAAGTTACTCTTCTTTTGTTGTTCATAAAATTTTTGATTTCATACTTTGAAAAAAATAGCAAAAAAGAAATCATCTTGAAAGAATTGAACATACGAGCAAAAGATTTTGAGACAAGGCTTCTACCCACTCGGCCACCACTTCCTCTCTTCTCTTGCTCTTCGAAAGAGCAAAGAGACCGGTTGTTCATACAACACGAGAAAAAGTGAAAGGGGAATGTGCAAATATCTCGGCGCCCAGGACTCGCCAGGAAAAATGGTCAATAGAAACACTTCTTCTCTTTTGGAGACCTGTCGAATGACATATGTTTCATCCCGAAGGCTCGGACTGACAACACTAACTTCCCTTGTGAATATTATTATATTATTATTATAGGTTGCACAATAAGTTTTTTTTTTTAATTTGATCTTTGAAAACGGATTTGGCATAAAGGGAGCGTTACCTCACTCAATTGTCTCTTCATTGCGCACACTATTTCTCTGTTCTCTAACAACTAGAGAGCACTGCACGTCTAAGAGGTCATTGAGTGAGGTTATGCTCCCTATAAGCATCGAAAATTGATTCTACTGCGATCCCCCGGACGAGTTCGTAACGATCCCAATGTAACAATGCTGGCAAACCTTTCGCCATCGAGAATTGTGGGGATATAGCGATAGTGACGAAGAGCATCTATAAAAACATGGAAATAATTGACAAAGTATACAAAATTCGTGGGTTTAAGGTGTGGTCAGGTGCCCGCGAATGGTCATGCAAATCTCTTACATCTCGCTTATGCAAGTGTCTAGTGATATGTACGAGGAGAGGGAGGGATAATCGTTCCCTTAGTGTAGTGGTAAAACTTCTGACTAGAAAGCGCATGGTCGCGGGTTCGAATCCTATTGCCGAACTTTCCCAATTTCAAAAAGCGTGCCTTTGCCTGAGTTTGCTGGCATGATTCATTCATGATTCTAGCGATCAATAAGCTGAATTAGCATAAAATCAATAGTGTACGGTATGTCAAATATAAGGTTGATGCATAAGTTTCTTTACAAAATTAATTACGAACATATTTATCTGCCAAAAAAGTACAAGCGTCGGCTCAACTTAGAAGTGGGCCCCTTCTACAGTGATAGTCTTGCGCTATTTATCGGGCAACTTGTAGATTCCATCATGCCAGAAAGAGCCGAGAAGGGACTTGAAGAAGTTGGTCAACTCCTTCTCGACACTGGCTCGGATATCGAAGTGTAGTCCTCTGAGGAAGTGATAGAGGGCCGAACCCCGATGGCTGTCAGAGTGGGCAAGGTTGGGGGAATAAGGTGGGTGGGGTAGTCTAGTCCAGCCATTGCTTGTTAGTTCAGCCTTGGTTAATCTTTCAATGTGTGATTTTGCGTTATCATGCTGAAAATAGATTTTTGGCTGTTTCCCAAGGGTGGATTCGAGATGGGCCTTCAAGTTTCTCAGCTGAGTAATATATACTTGTGCGGTTATAGTCTGGCCTTGGGGTAGCAGCTCTCAATACTCAACTCCTATGGCGCTCAACCAAACCGAAAGTATGATTTTCCTGGGGTGAAGATCGGCTTTTGGCTAGTCTCCTGGCGCCTCGTCTGCATCAACCCATTGGCGCCTACGCTCATCATTGTCGTAGAGGACCCATCTTTCATCCCTAGTGATGGCATGATCTAGCCAGTCGAATCGGCGTCTCAGGGTTAGAAAAGACACTGCTGCACCTACCCTCCGATTTTGGTCAAAATCGGTCAACTTGTGAGGAACTCATCCACCGAGTTTTAACACCTTTCCGATCGTCGCCATCCCTCGAACGATAGTCGATTGATCAGTCCCAAGGGTAATGCTTACATCACGGGTGGTTAGATAGGGATCATCGTCTACCTCTTTCCGCAGCTTATCCAAGTCCAACTTCACAGGTCTTACGGTCAGCCAGGAAAAAATGCTCTTTCTCAAACCTGGAGAACCAAAGTATCACCGTGGTCTTAAAGGGTGCCTTGGCCTTGTAGACTTCTGCTATGCAGCATTGAGTCTCGGGTGGATTCAAGCCGGAGAGGAAGAGGAACAACATAACGTTGCGGAGGCGAATTCGATCGGAGGTGAAATTACGAGTCATTCTCAGCTGGACGACTAGATGGACTTACGCGAAAACAACCCTAAGCAGGGGGAGAAAGTGTCCCTCGATGGTTTAGAGTTGAGGCCCCAGCGATAAACAACGAGTGAAAAACGACTCGTATACGAGGGACCAAAGTTTTGTAAAGAAACTTATGCATCAACCTAATATCTTTTGCTATCATAATGTCTCCACATTTTATTCTTCAAAATATTCGCGGGAGTCCACCTTTATTGACTGTTTTTATGAAGTTTCATATTTGGACGTGTTCCTGAGAACAATTCTCTCAGAGACCGAATGATATTACTTGAGAATATGAAGATACCCCTACTTCAACCCCTCTGCATATTATATGCTGACAGGATAAAGAATTAATTTTATTATAAGATATTACTTACAGCGAGAGCGAACTTCATGCTGATTAATGAAATCGATGTGGCTGTGATTGCTCTGGGCGTGATTAACAGTTCTTATATAGGAGGCGACGACATTTCTCCTTTACAGGAGAGTAATAAAGAAAATGAAGAGCATCTGACGAGTCAATGGGCGTGATTTTTAGATACCACGGATATTTTAAAGCGACACTCCGAGCAGGGCTGTGAAGCAAAACGGTTTCTTGGCACAAAAATTAAAAACACAAAACATTTTTCTCTAAATTTGAAAAAAGGTATTGTTATATATAAAACTTCAGCGCAATAGGTGTGTTTTATGAGTTGAAGATAATGGAAAGACCTCTCATTTCGTCAACTATTTCCGTGGCTTCAGGAATTGAAAAAATCTGCTCTTTCGAATTTTTTTCGAATAAATAGTGCTTAAGCTAGTTATAGTTGGTTTTTTCTTACAAATTCTTTCTTTCTTACAAGTTAATACCTTCTCACAAATTCTTTCTTTCTTGCAAGTTAGTTCTTTCTTACAAATTCTTTATTTCTTACAAGTTTCTTTCATTCGTTCCATTCTTTCTTACAATTAGTCATCAGAATCTGACTCATTCGTTTCATTTTGTTTCTTCACTTGGTATTATTTTTTATTCATCCATTGTAATTGATCCCTATATTCTATAGTGTAAGCCATTTTCCTTGAAAACCAGGGAAATCAGAGATGTTTATTATTTATAATTAGACAGCAAGGACTAGCTGACCGATGTGCATCAATCATGTCATTCCATTTTCTGTGCATTTGATAATTGCATTTGAAATTTTTTGCAATTTTACTCACAAGGTAATCCTTTCACCTCGCGGAAACCAATCCAGATGAAAATTTGCACAGGCATTGTTGAAGACGATAGAAAATGATATGTGAAGTCGAAAATGCAGCAGGGCAATACCCGAGCCGCAGCATCTATCCAAAGTTGGTCAAACTTACAAGGGAATGCCCTGAAGCCACACTCACCGATCAGGTCCAATTTTCTACTGGAGACACATTTCATATAGGGATGAGGTTTGGCGGTATCAGAAATTGCAAAGCTCTTCTTTGAAATTTTAAAATTATTTTTAAAAATTCGATGATAAAATTTACAGCGTGCGGATCTTTATCAGAAGTAGGTCCATAACATCGTATGCAAATTGAGAAAGCTTAACGCATTCAGATATGCAAATTTGATTGCAAAAAATCGATTTTTTTAGTGTTTTCATTGTTTTTTGTCAATACCGCCAAACCTCATCCCTATATGAGATGTACCTCCAGTAAAAATTTGGACCTGATCGGTGAGTGTGGCTTCAGGGCATTCCCTTGTTAGCGCGCATTCGCCGCATTCTGAAGCAATGAGAGAGACCGTATTGGTGGCACAGTTTCTTCGTACAATCGCGTTGATGTTATCTTTGCGGAATCTTTTTGTCTTTAATGCACGAGCCACTTTCCAATCCGTTCACCAATCAAGTTGATACCTTTCTTCAGAGATAGGGACGATGAATTCAGATTGTTGGCGGACAATCCAACTTTGAATAGATGCTGTAGCTCGGGTATTGCCCTGCTGCATTTTTCGACTTCACATATCATTTTCCATCGTCTTCAACAATGCCTGTGCAAATTTTCATCTGGATTGGTTTTCGCGAGGTGAAAGGATTCCCTTGTCAGAAACAGAGCCTACTCTTGATAAATGTGATTAAACTGTAACTCAGAAACACACTTTGTTAGAAGCACATTTTGGACATGTTTTGGACATTGACATGTGTTTTCATATTATGATGAAACAAATCATTATTTTAATGTAACATAAGAAGGACTTTTTTTAAATGTAAGAATTACTTTGTTGAGCGGACGTTTTGTATTTTAAAATGTATAAAAAACTGTGACAATAGTTTCAACACCAAACGGAAATTATTTATACCAGATCCATACAAATAGCTAACTTAAAACGTTGATTTAAAGGTGGACTCCCGCGAATATTTTCGTGAACAAACTGTGAAGACAGAAAGATAGCAAAAGTTATTCTTCATACCGTACACTATTTCTTTTATGCTAATTCAGCGTATTGATCACTAGAATCATGAATGAATCATGCTTACAATCGCAGGCAAAGGCGCGCTTTTTGAAAATAGCAAAGTTCGGCAATAGGATTCGAACCCGCGACCGTCAGAAATATTACCACTGCGCTAAGTGACTCATGAGAGGACACTCTCATCTTCTTGTATCTCACTTGACACTTGCATGAGCGATATGCAAATGATTTGCATGAACATTCGCGGGTCTCCACCTTTAAGTGAACACAATAAGAATACAAATAATTACGAGTTACTCGAGGTAATAAGATAAGAACAATGCACTTAAATATGCGGTAATACCTGTCAAACCTTCCCCGAAGGTAAAATTACGCCTGATTTCAGACGGAACTACCAAAGTTAGGTCTCAAATTAGCTCACAAACAGAGTGCGGTCTAAAGATTGTTATACTTTGAAACCTAATTCTGGACTGAGGAGAGTCGCAAAAATTCGTAGATAACAATAAGCGTGATCATACACACATGAGTAATTGATAGCGATCTTCGATTAATAAAACAATCGATTGCAGAGGGTATTTTTACATATTAGAGGATATTCATAGAGGGGAAGGTGTGGTAATGTTAGAGTTAGTTATGCCATAGGTTTTGACAAGTTCGATAATCTAATTTATCGAAAAATCTATTCAAAATTATCCAACTCTTTGAAAGAATCGATATTCGTCAATCGATATTCATCAAGCGGTAGATGCAGTTTGGAATAGTCGGGTACCGTTTTTGCCGCGGTAACACGTCAGGAAGTCAATGAGCGCTCGTCGATACTGCTTGTAACACGCTAGGATGCAGACGTAGTTGGCGAAGGGAAAGGAGGTTTGCAGAGCTGCAAAGTAACATTTTTGTTTAAATCTTACTATTGATCTATCCATGAAGATCATTGATCTATGAAGGATACATGCTGAACCGCATCGATGTGAGAACGTGATAAAGTATTGTACAAAAGTCGGTGCGTTATAATGTCGTTGATATTATTTATTTTTACATTTCACATTTTAACTACTTTATCTAGATCAACCATGCGGAGGAACTTTTTTAGTGATATCAGGTGGTTCGAAGGGGCCTTTGTTTCTTGCAATGTAATTGTAGCCATTGGTATTTATAATACAAATAATAAAGTGTATGACTGACTCAATACAATTAGAGTTATCACTGTGAGGCCTTCGATCGAAGCAACGAGTCCGGGCAGGAGGTAGTCGCAGACGTAGAGCAGTACTGTAATAAGACATTTAATATTATTTTCATTAGGAGCAATTTTTACGTTTCCGCATATTTTAAGCCGCAACATGAAGTGCTCGCTCGCAAGTGGCAAAATTACGCGTATGTCTAAGGATGTGGGCAAATTTGGAGCAAAGTTGTGTCACAGTAGGAAAGATTAGCGAGAAAAATCCAGAGAGCTATGCGGGAATTTACTAAGTATGACTTCATAAATACTATTATTTTTAACCATCATCTTACGGATCGGACATACGAAGAAGATCATCGGAGATATGACTGTGAACAGGAATAGAATCGACATTCTCCGCAGTGCAGTGTACGTTCGCACCGACAACGAACAACGCATCTGAAACAAGGCATTAACGACACGCTAATTAGAAAATCTCCGCTCTCTCGCAAACAAAGAAAGCGATAGAGCATTGCCAGAGACGAGAGAAATGCAGTCGTTAACCTCTCGTATAGTTCGAAACGTCGCCACGTTCATGTAAATCGATGCTGCCGCGTACACAATCAGCGCTACGGACATTGTCGAAATGATCTCCTGAAATGAGTTAGACGAGCTTGGAGCAATATTCTTATTCCAATTCATTTTTTTCCATCATATTATTAAGAAAAGTGTTATACATAACAGGAAATGAGATGGCACGATGTCCGTCGCTAAGATTGCGAGATCGGTTTGAGTTTTAGTTGCAGTTTGTAAGTTTGTAATGATTTGAGATGTCAAAATTTTACAGTCAAAGAATGTAAACTATCTTTACTCTTCAGATTTTTTTGATTTAGTGGATACCATACAAAAATATGTAAAGAAAGTCTGGATATTATGCCTTGTGAAACTATGATGTCGAGATGAATAATGCTAATCGCATCATTACTAAAATGACTAAAGTCTTATATGAAGAATAAATTTAATTGGATAATTATATCCTGTCCGCTGTCAGCATTTGTTTTTCAACATTTTTCAACATAGAAGTGAGTAAAAGAAATTATTTCTAGAGACGCAACAAGAAAATTTTCGATATATACTACGCATTTCGCGTGTGAAACTTCTTTAAACAAGTTCTCTAAACAATACAAATTGAAAACTCTCACAGCAGGAGTCGTTGGCGTGTCCCTACGTTTGACGAGAGCGTAGTTGTCTTGGAGGAATTTCATATCTTCATCTTTAGGCGAATACTGAAACATTTCATGAATACGTTTTATCATGCATTAGATCAATCAACATCGATTCATGGATAACATGAAAGACAGTTATGGATTTTGAGCTCCAATGAAGTCTCGTCCACTGATCTGCCCTAAGTGGATACATGATAAACGCCGCATTCTATTATTTATTTCATTATTATTACTTTTTATATAACACATTGTAACAACATTTTAACGGGTTGTGAAATCATAAACCGTCACCAACCCGTCGTTCGATAATGAGAAAATAGGCGACGTTGAAGCTGAACGCAAATGTGACTATCTGACAGCTTATGAAGACGCTGAAGCGAATATTCAAAGGCAAGATGCTCTTGAAGATCCTCGAGGTCAGACTGGAAGGAGCATAGCTAGAAAAGTTATAAATGAAAATTATCAAAATTACGGTTTAAAACGATGATTTATTGCATGGGACTCTATGCTTACTGGGTACTTCCAAGTGTGTCCAAGTAGTGAGAGAATGATGATAATAGTGCAGTAAAGGCATTGAACACGTTGTTGGCGAACCTTCAAAGATTCTTTTCTCTTATCGATTGAATAAATAACCATGGCGATCTTGAGCCGGATTCAAATTATTGATTACTACTCAAATACGTACATGCATTAATATTATACTAATGCGGTGCAAAAGTAAGTATACTAGTTGATAGATTATTCGATTTATTGACTGTTTTCGAACAGGAAATTATATGTTGAGAGAAAAGTACCATAAACAGTAGAGAATCTCGGCCGTACGAGGACCGAGATCTTGAAATGGTCCCATTCCAATTGATATCTGTTGTGAAAAAACTTAGAGAAGCGCAAAACCTTAGGTGAGGAAATACTTGTCACCAAATGATCGACTAGTAGGGGCCTGATGAGGTCCCATACAAGGATGAAAGAAAAATTATTGAAGATAGAAGTGCTTCTTGAACGTATAATCGTCAGAATATATTACACAGTCTTTCATTTCTCAACTTTACTCGAGTAATGTTTCTAACTCTGTTTGCTTCTTGTTTATTCAGGATTAAAGAGATTACCTTGTAAGGCAAAATAGCCATTGAGTGGGTGAGTGTCGTAGTAAGAGATAGCAGACACGAACCGAGCAATAACATCATAAGGCAGTACAGACGTGCCACGAATGTTCTTGGAGTGTGTCTGCGATTAATTATTGATATTCGGAATATACGTAGCGGCGGAAACGCCATAAGGCACATAATAGCGTTTTATAATTTTACATTTTATGTACATGCAAACCTAGTCTTGTACATCTTTTTTTCAAATATTGTTAAATTTGAGTATTGACAAAAAAAGTATTTTCTAGCGGCTATTTGCATAACGTAGGGGGGGGGAGAATCGACGTGATAAAATGCACTCTCTCATAGATGACAAGTGCGACTATACCTTGGGAATTATTTGTCACGGGATCTATGTACTACGTGACATTCAAGAAGGTGAATTTAGAGTTGAATGACTGGCTAAAACAATGAATAGCCTGAGAACGGACACCTAACATACAGTATCAGTAGAAAAAAAAATCTTTGTTTGCACTTTCAAAATGATGACGTTCACTTCAGTAACCCCCTATTTTGCACATTCGAACTATAAATATCACGTTTTACCAACTAAAAAAGAGATTTAATATACATCATTTTATCTAAATTTTTGATGAAAATATCTTCATAGACAGAACTTTCTGTCCTTGAATACCAATTGGGGAAAAACTTGAGACCTTCTCTAAAAGAATCTTGAAAAATGGGACAAGTGAAATAAGCCCAGAACTTTATCGAGATATCACCTTTGCACGATGATTTTCAATCCGATCGCTATGACTATCGACAACGCTCCCAGTATGTACTGACAGAACGAATGAAAATGAATGACGGACGACAGATAGGCCAGGGTTTCTTGCAGGGTTCGAGCGGCCATATCCGCATCAATGAAACTATGAAGGCAAATGTTATATACAAACAATGCATTAGCGAATGTGGCAGCGTGGGAAGCAGCTCCCGTAACGCATCGAACATTCTTCATGTGGCGATTGCGCGCAGATCTGGAGGGTACGGTAGCCACTCGATTTTGGCACCTTGCCAAAAAATCACGGCGTTAGAATCTTTCGCGTGCGTTAGGACACGTTTACTTTAGGTCCTTATTGACTTCAATCGTCTCGCATCAATTTGTATTCGATTTTTTTCAAGATTTGTTTTAAAATGTAACTGTCTCGGTTCAATTTGTGTTTTATGCAATGAAGGGTGGTGTGTATATTGCTGATATTCATATTTATCTATTTTTAAGGCACATCCTAGCTAGCTTTCATATTTAACTTGAGAGCGTAGGCAGAGCGGAGAGAAAAATTGGCCACACTCTCTCGCTTTCGTTGTCTGCGAGAGAGTATTGTCAATGCGGAGAGTAAAATTAGCGCGGCAATGATATTCTATTCAACTATCTATCCATTCATCGGTTGATTTATATGAAATGTCTGAAAATATTTCTTTGTCAAAAGTCTGTTGGACTCGAACTTAGTCTTAGGTAATCCCTGGTTTCTGGGAAACATGTAGGAGCTAAAAATATAATTTCTGTTACCTCTTTTCTCATGATTTCTGTCGTGAACCTTGTAATACTGTGAGAAAATCAAACGATCGTAGCCGAGCTATTGTAGTTTTCCTGGTAACATCATTAAAAGAGTTGGCTATTCAGGGGTTGCGCATGCAAAGACATGTGGACCCCCAACCCTCAACCCGGTTAGCCAACTCTAATCTTTAACAATTTTCATTTTCAGGAAATTTCATCTCGAGTGCACTTCGATATAATGAGAATAAAATTTAAAAAAAAAAACGAGTTGGTCTTTGATCTTTGGGTTTTATGAATCTTGTTAATCTTTGATCTTTGATCTCCAATACCGCATTCTATTTCAGCGATTCTGAACGTATTAGCATGCCCGATCCGAATGACATGGATGACCGCGGAATTTCATGGAACATGGAACTATGGAACGTCTTCGTGCATGACAGACATGCTCAAGTTGAAGCGAGCACTATCTACGTTAAAATGTGAGTTTATGAATTTATCGTAGCATACTTACCGTATTTTGGCCTGCTAGTCGTGAGGTCATGTTTGAAGAGTACAAGGCAATCATTGCTCTTATGGGTGTAAGTTGTGTACCCCCCCCCCACCACCTACTGGGTACGGTACCGGATGATTGGGAGAAAATCGATGATTTATTGATTTTTTTAGAAAGTTTTCGGAAAAGATGAGCCTCCGTACAATGATATATGGAAGCTCATAATGACCGCCGCACAGCACCTGCAAGTGGACGTTTTCGGACCAAGAACAATAGGGTACGGTAGAATTACTGACCGATCGATATAAGCGATATCTCAGGGATATCGTACCGAACGCTCGGAGCACAGCTGCAATACGATGGACTACGGTATCAATATATAAAGTCCATCCAGTCCACCATGCATCGGTGAATAAAAGAGTTTCCGCTGGAGATGCTATAGCCGGAAAGACGAACGATAAGCACGAGAACAGACATCGAAAGAAAATATTAAATATTTTTCGAAAACGAAACATACCATTGGCTGATATTACTAACATTTCCAAGTTGTGCTAATACTGGGCATGCAACAATTATCAACTCTAGACGAATCTAGTGCCGATGGTGCAAAGAATGGCAAAAAATGAGTCAGGCTTCCTGTGTTGGATAACTAGTGCACTTTGACACTATAATAGAATGGGGCGTGGCTTGTACTTTTCATTGCCGAACTCTAGTGCTCTAGTAATCTCTAGTGATCCCTAGTTAACTCTAGTGACCTCTAGTGATGCCAAGTGATCTCTAGTGAACTCTAGAGATCTCTAGTGATCTCAGTTATCTCTAGTGATCTCTGGTGATCTCTTGTGAACTCTAATCTCTTGTGAACTCTAGTGACTCTAGCAACTAAAAGCACGCTTCACTACATGGTGTAGCCACACTGGAGTCCTAGTGAGTCCGAATGGTCATCGGGAGCGCAAACCAAACCAAGAAAACCTCTCGAATGTCTGACTCTCTCGTTTTACGTGCTATCTTGCCGTTTTCCTCGTTCTCTAACTCGTTCTAAGCGCGCGGAATACGTGACATTTCAGGCTAAAATGTCCGGAAGAATACACACTACACGTGAGAAACTCTCACAACAATTCAATGTGAAGAGTAAAATATAGAATATACGGTGGAGAGTAAGGAAATACTTGCTCTGGAAATTTTTCCCGCGAAAAAAATAGATAGTGATAACCCACTAACAATAAGTCCTTGCTCAATACTTCGTCGACAATTGGAATTGGTTGATGGAAATATGACTCCTGACTTATCTACAGTCTTTATAGAAGGAATAATGAGGGATAATATGGATGATAATGAGCAAATCAGATAAAAGACTGTTCACAAATTTCGCAATGAAATATTTAAGGAAGCGAATGGAATCTATGCCACATCGAACCAAATCGAAATTGAAGGAATTATTGGAAAAATCGTGCATAAATGGCACTTCCACATCGAATCCAAATCGTTGTCTGCGGTCTCTTCATCTCGCACACTATTTCTTTCTTTCTCTGCCGGCGAGATAGCCTTGCGGCTTGAAGATACCATGGCCAGGTGCCCTTTAACGATCGCTTTGATCCGTATAAAAGTCGATGGAATCAGACAGGAATTCCCATCGGAACAATGTTCTCCATAGTCATCCTTCTGTCGCTTCTCCACTCCGGTGCCTCCGACAGCCCGGTGCCTCGGTGTACGTTCGCAAGCAATGTTGGTTTGACTCCTTTTACAGTTTTACTAACACTCCACTCCCTGCTCACTTTGCAATATCAGAATGCATGGATGTTTAAATTTTCCTTAAAACACAAAATACATGGATTAGACTAATGATGACGACGCGGTTGTCGTAAAATGGTTTGTCATGATTCGAGGATAGGATTCTTTATATTTACACGAAATAGCAGTGTAAGCTTACTTACTTGGATACTTGGATGTCCGATATCCAGTGAAAGTTCAGTGAAGTGTAAGCTACAGCACATAAAACCCCTGTGAAGTAATATATTTAACTCTTTTTTGTGTATTAAAATTAACAAAAAAAGTGTTAAATATAACACTTCACTGGACTTTTGTGCTGTGGGTTGCACTTATTTCTCTATATGTATGTAACAGGAAATAAACGGAGTCGTTACTGCTTGTTTCGAGTTCCCAGGAAGTGAACCAGACATTAGGGACATCGGCTGTATCACGAATAATAGGCAATGGATAAACCCGAATGCAACTTTAGTGGAGGTACTGTACTTTGATCATTGATCTTTGATGTTTATGACGTAGTTTTAGGGTGCATATGAATACATTTGTCAGCCAGCAGTTGACAATTTTCTCAACCTTACTCGTATCGTCAAGGCTGTGCCATGCGACAAACGAGGTAAGCAACTCTAGACTGTGTACATGGTGTGCACTGTTCGAATTTATTTGTTCTTTGATCTTTGATCTCTCCTCACTTTACACGCCCTTTTTCCTGTCTTGTAATTTCGCGCAGTTTGAACACCGAACATTTCAATCTGGCCCATCTCTCAAAGAAATATTTCAAATGACTTATCAATGGTTATCATTCATATCCCCCGTAGAGGTTGATTGATCTCTCAACGTGATATCACTTTGCCCATGAAATTCGCCATGATTTAGAATCGAATTTGCACTCAAATGATGCCCTTTTCGATTTGAGTTGCAATGAAGTGAATGAGACGCCAGATACGGTAGGAAGAAACTTTTCGCATACTTTTCCCAAATCTAAATTAATCAAAAAAACAATAAATCGTTCAGACTGCTTGTTACACGTGGCGTGGACAGCGACTCGAGATCGGAAATTCGACAACTAACAATAACATTACATCCAAGTTAGAACTTATTTCTTTATCGGAGTTTTTTTTGCATAAATAAATAATTTTGCAGGTGCATCAGGGGTGATCAAGGACTCAAGCTTGAGCAATTTACTCTGCCCGTGGTAAATATTACAATATTATTATTAATATTATTAAAATAGCTGAAGATCTCTCACATCCCCCCCCCCATTCCCAATCCCATACAGTAATTTTCATATTAGAATTTCCACTCTTCTGGTGTGCACTCTTGTGGTGTATAACTAAAATCAGCAAATAAAATATTATTTTTTTTCAGTTTGAAAACAAGAAATGCTACTACAATGGAACCGCGTACAATTTGGGCGACGTGTACGTTTTCTTAATGATAATATTTTGTCGTTTCTTGGACAAGAGAAAATGATGAAATTGTGTGTATAATATGTATGGAATGAAAAGGGAGAGCTGCGAAAATACTGCAACATCTAGATAACGCCTTTGATACCATATTATAGAATTACAAAAGTTTTGCACACACCGCGCCAAATGCCGAATATAGTAAACTTCTCCACCGTTGAGAAAAACGCACTCTAAAATTTTCGCCAAATTTCTGGAGGATAAAAAAAATTGGAATTTAAAAAGATTAAAATGTGAAAAAAACAATCTAGGTGGAACGTTAATGAGCATTTCATACTTCGCTGTGAGCCTGATTGGATCCATGTTGCTCAGTATGTTGTTATTATCATTATTTATTTATTTATTTATTTATTTATTTATATTATTTATATTATTTATATTATTTATTTATTTATTTATTTATTTATTTATTTATTTTATTTATTTATTTATTTATTTATTTATTTATTTATTTATTTATTTATATTATTTTTTTAAAGATGCAAGACCGACGATCCTGGAAGAAACATGTTCGTCAGTGACAATAACAATGACATTCCAGTGGAAGGAAATGATGGTTTTGTCAGTGGACCAATTACTTTTATTTATTCATTTATTATATACAATAATTTAATCAGAACATTATAATTCATAAATTAACTATTTATGAAGTGATCACATTTTCAGGAGCATCACTGCGTAAGAAATGGCAACAGCGTGAAATACTGGAAATTGCCTAAAGGCTCACAATAAAGACAATACCTTGAATTAAACGGCCTGTGTCGCAGTGCATAAATATTCTGAAATCTTTACCTTTTTTGTTAATTACAGAATAAAACACAACAAAATGCTCAATTACAATACGCAGTGGAGGTTGTCCAGACGGTATTTTTCCTGTGTAGCTGTTGATGATGTAAATGTTTCACAATAACAATTTCAAATCCGCACTAAAGCATAAAAGTTAAACATACAAATGAGTCTTTTCCAAACATTGTAATCGCATAGAAATCGGGATTCGTCCTGTTAATTTCATTGATGAGGGACACACGCGGTTCCTTTTCTCCATCAGTGATTAGATGGAGTTAATTCAATCGAAGACGAAGAGGAAATTGGACGAAGTCAAGCTCAAACTACGGCTCTAGCCACACTCTCTCACTTTCCGCCTTAACGCGAGAGCGTTTTTTCTGTATTTTGTGATCAGCTTGCATCGGAAAGGGATATATTAATATCGTCTTAGCTTCTACATGAGAATGGTTTGAATAAGAAGGCTGCCAAAAAGCAAAAGAGCAAATTTACCCTCTCACTTTGCACGCTCTCTCGTACTCTCTCGAGAAAACACAGGGAAATGTGAGAGTATGAAAAAGTGAGAGGTTAAATTAACCATGTTGATTTTTGGCAAAGTTCTTATTCAGCCTTTCTTATGTGATATGGTATCCTAGAAAGAGGCATCAGTGACACCCAAAAGGGACTCAAAGAACACCCGAGCAACCGTCTGTCACGCATCAAGTTTCATAGCGGATTATCGTCGGATTGACCCTTTGTTCCACCCTTTGGCATCTCATTTCTCCTCTCCCTCTTCTTCTTCATCCCTCTCCCTCTCCCTCTCCCTCTCCCTCTCCCTCTTGCCCGACACCCCATCACCGAGACCTCTTCACCATTCTAATCGTTTGACAAGTGGTCACTGTGTCTTTGTCCAGTCCTGTCGTCCTTCTTCCCTTCATCCCCTCATTGTATATCAGTATGCACGAACAGATGCTACGGCTAGAACTAGGGCCTCTAGAGGGAGATGCTGAGAATGAGGGGGAGTTGGAGTTATTTGTTATTTACTGTGAGTTACAGTATGTGCGTTTGCTTCGATTAATTGATTACTTGACTGATTGATTGAATAATATATTTATTGATTACTTGATGATTGAGTGATTGGTAAGAACCAGAGCCACAGCTCGTCTAAAAATCTGCATCCTAAAAAAATAAACAAAAGGGTCGTAGCCGTGAACTGCTTCAATGCTGTACAATATTCGGAATAACGAACTCCATCTGTTTCAGAAAAGCACGACTTCAGTGAAATTATTTATTTTTGATATGTTATGTCGTTTCTGTGTTCCCTCACGTCTTCTCCACACTTACCTTCGCACCTTCTCTCCGTTCTTTTCCCATGTAAATGATACCTTGCAGGTGCGTAGGGCAAAGGTGAGGGAAGGTGAGAATAACTAGGAAGAGCAGGCACCTGTTCCTTTTTTCGCAGTGTTATTTTGGGCACGCCGCCAAGATAATCTCGACTTCTTTCACTTCTCCTTATCCTTTCCCCTCGTAGAGGTTCAAGCCTGATACTTTCCGCAAAAGTCCGTCGTGAACAAAGAAAGCTAGAGAGTGTGGCCAGATCGAAGAGTAAATTTAGCTTTTTGGTACAACAATTTTGCATGAAGGATTGATATGGTATTGTTGTACGTGCAAAGGTTTCTGCTAAAATGACTAATCATCATCATCTTTTGTATACGACTGGCATTAAGTGCAAGTACTTTTGTTCATTCTTTAGTGGATAGATGATTAATGTCGGCATTAAGGATTACGATCAATTAGATGGTGGAGGAGAGAGGGAGAGAGAGAGACAGAGAGAAAGAGAGAGAGAGAGAGAGAGAGAGAGAGAGAGAGAGAGAGGGAGAGATAGAGAGGGAGAGAAGGATAGAGGGAGAGATAGAGAGAGATGGAGAGAGAGGGGAGAGGGGAGGGAGAAGGAGGGGAGGGAGGGGGAAAGGGAGATTGAGAGAGAGAGATAGAGAGAGAGGGAGGGAGAGAGAGAGAAATGTAGATAGAGAGAGAGATGGAGAGGTAGAAGGGAAATAGGGAGAGATGAGAAAGCTACAGATTTCCCAAGGATCAAACACAGGGGAGAAATGAACATCAGAAAGTGGGGGCGAAATGGAATGTAAGCGATGATGATAAACAGAGGAATTACAAGATATAGGGATGGAGAGGGAGAGGAAGGCGAGAGGGAGAGAGGCGAGAGGAAGGGTGGGGAAGGAGAGGGAGAGACAGAGAGAGGGAGAGAGAGGGAGGGAGGAGAAGGAGAGAGAGAAAGGGACGGACACAGATTTTCGCTTGTCTTCTAACAGTTCTTTCAACTTCTCCTACTTGTTACAATATTGTTTGTTTATCTTAACAATGTCATCTGGAAGAACAGAAGGATCGGTCGAATGATTTCACCGTTCTATTGCAGGGCTCTCCCAATCTGATCTTTGAACTTTCACAAATTCGTTCCAATACCCCATTCCTTAGAAAACTACCACGTGTTTTCGGTCAGATTTGACGACGCGAGTTCCGCAGAAATGTCAAGGCACTGTTGAACGTATCCACAAAAGTTATTTAACACAACACTTACATTCTCGCTCAGTTAAAATCTATTTCCTCTGAACCGATAGTTCCAAATTCACAAATATAGTGCATTTTATAGACTGTTCCGTCGGTTAGTGGTGACCATTCCCTCAATTTGTAGTGACTATATCACGCGGTAAAGCAGGTCGGAAGAAGGGATTAGGTCCTGCGGCCGAATAGTGGCAGCCATTCCTTCCAAAATTATGCTGCGCTTGATAAAGGGTATTGTATTGTAGGGTTTTCTTTGAAACAACCACTGTCTCTGATGTATCAATCATCGTTTTACTTACGATCCTCCCTCTAGCGGTGCGCTTTCTTTATCTCTCGGATGCATCGTTTCATCTTCCTTCTTCTTCTTCTACCCTTTGCCCGCTGAACATCTGTTCCTCATAAGTCTCTGCCTCTCCCTCTAAAACAGGCGAGAGAGGGAGAGGTAGAGGTTGGGGGAGAGAGAGAGGGAGAGGCAGAGGGAGAGGAAGAGGTAGAGACCATTCCTACACGACCACTTGTTTTATGGGTGAGAACATGGTCCCTTCTACTCTTTCCCACCTTAGCTAGTGACGCTCAGACATCGTTTGCCTTATATTCTTTTGATTTCTCAAAAATTCCTACTACCAGTGCTCTTCTATTTCTTTTTCATTCTAATTGTAATGAAAACTGTCGTTTTTTTTCAAGTCATACAGGCTTTCTTCTCTGCGCCCAAATTCGGTATGTCTCCTGTGATTGTTCATCACATAACTAATTCATATCTTCTCATATTCCTCGTTGATCTTTGATCTTTTCTGGTTACCGTATTCTAAACTACCGTAACCACTATCAAAGATTACTGTGTCAAATTCATTATCCCCATTAAATTCACTGCTTGGTCGGTAGTCTTCTCATCAAGTAGTAGTAGGTGTTTGACGTAGTTTCAACCTACATCTCTCCATTAAATCAACGTACGGTAAACAGAAATAGTGGATCGTCTGATGCTTCACACCTGATGAGAGTAAAGTAAGTGGTTGTATTTGAAGTGAGGGCGAGTTGTACATCTCCAGCTACTCCTTCAGCTTTAACTATATCCCTAAATCTCTGCTTTTCATCTGTAATCCCTCCTCTATCTCTACCTCTACCTCTGTCTTTCACTCTCCCTCTCCCTCTTCCTCTTACAAAATTCAATCCCTGTAATCCATCCTGATCGCTTGCCCGATGTATACCTTAGGTACATGGTGATTTCGTTCTCATGATCTCTCCCTCACCTTCTACCTCTCTCTCTCCCTCTACCTCTCTTTACCTCTACCTCTACCTCTGCCCAACTCCTTACCTTTCTTTTTCGCACATCTCATTTCCACACTTCTTCATGTCACATTACTGTTGATGAATGGACTAGACCCTCACCCAGCGTGATGCCTATTTGTCCTCTCCTTATACTCGGACTGTCCAGTCAGCCTTAGAGTTAGAGTTAGAGTTGCTCACTACTTCCTATAAGACTACTTTCACGGTATCATGTATGATTTTGATTATTTCGCCTGTGATGTGTTAAAAGATTACTGAAAATTGTTTCTCGCACTTTAAAGATACGTAAAAAATTGATTTGCAACTGTTACCATACTGTCTCGCACATGAAGCAAGTATGGTCGAGCAGTTCCAAATTTGCTGTTCAAGAGTTGCAAATGAGCTCTCTAGAGAGTACCCCATGTTTCCTTCTAATTGTAAGGAAATCTGTCGTTTATTTTATGGCAGAAAGTGGTTTGCTCTATTTGCTCACTCTTTGTTTCCTTTTATTGCTCATCATATCATTGATTCATATTTATTCATGAACCTCTTTGATCTTTGGTCTTTCGACCGCTCCATTTCTCGTCTAACTTTATGAATACTTTATGTAACATTATACATCTCCCAAAGTTAACCGCCTTTAATCTTGGCATGAACGCTTGATACGGTTCACAATACCGTACACTTATAGATACACTTACAGAACGACTACAGTACGTACACTTCAGCAAGAGTAAAGTGCACTTTGAGATCACCTGCTCATTAAAAAAAAACACCGTTTCTCTCTATACTAACACTGTACGCTCGCCCACATATTCTGCAGACGTTCGAGTATTTCACTCTTCGTCCAGAAGATTGTTATTTCCATGTGTCCTCTGGGTTCTAAAAAAACAAAGTCTCTCTCCCCTCACCACAACGGTAAACCACCATTTCCCATGATTCTCTCTCATTCTTCACCCTTCTCCTTCTCATAACCAACCTGGCGTCTGCTCCCAGTGATTCCCTTCTTTCCAACAACAACACAAAAGGTTATGATGATTCGTCTTTTGTCCGCGCATCCAATATAACTTTTGCGTATTTATCATTATTGCTATATTACGATTCCTTTTGTTATTAATTTATTGGCCGTGGTTTTATTCTAAAGCGTCTACTGTAATATTCTTTAGATTTTTAATTGGATTTTATTAATTGGATCGAAATTTCGAAAAATTCTGCGCAGTTGTGATTCATGATTGGCAATATTTTACATAAGACGAGTAACTGCGATTCGAGTGATTTGTGGCACCGTTCCTCCTCCTCCTTTTTCTTCTTCTTCTTCTTCTTCTCTCTCTGACCTCGATCGTATTCTTTACAATAATAGCAATACAGACAAGCAAACCACTCGCTTATCTCCACCCATATCAACATAATTGCGCCAAAACGACTCTACCTCTGCCTATCCTTCTCTCTACCTCTCCCTCTGACACTCTCCCTCTGCCCCATCCCATCCCTCTCACTCTCTGTAATAATAATAATATCACTTATCTATCGTTCACATCGACACAGTCAATCATTCGAAAAGCAATAAATAGATGCAAGATAACAATTAGATTGATATATTCGCACCTCATCTGTCGTTTCTCTCCCTCTCCCTCTCCCTCTCCCTCTCCCTCTCCCTCTCCCTCTCCCTCTCCCTCTCCCTCTCCCTCTCCCTCTCCCTCTCCCTCTCCCTCTCCCTCTCCCTCTCCCTCTCCCTCTCCCTCTCCCTCTCCCTCTCCCTCTCCCTCTCCCTCTCCCTCTCCCTCTCCCTCTCCCTCTCCCTCTCCCTCTCCCTCTCCCTCTCCCTCTCCCTCTCCCTCTCCCTCTCCCTCTCCCTCTCCCTCTCCCTCTCCCTCTCCCTCTCCCTCTCCCTCTCCCTCTCCCTCTCCCTCTCCCTCTCCCTCTCCCTCTCCCTCTCCCTCTCCCTCTCCCTCTCCCTCTCCCTCTCCCTCTCCCTCTCCCTCTCCCTCTCCCTCTCCCTCTCCCTCTCCCTCTCCCTCTCCCTCTCCCTCTCCCTCTCTCCCTCTCCCTCTCCCTCTCCCTCTCCCTCTCCCTCTCCCTCTCCCTCTCCCTCTCCCTCTCCCTCTCCCTCTCCCTCTCCCTCTCCCTCTCCCTCTCCCTCTCCCTCTCATCGCCTCCCCCAATCCCAACACCTATCGTCGTAACTCATCCATCATATTTTGAAAATGAGTGTGAGAGTCAGCGTACCAGAGTGGTTGGACTACATAGACTCGTTATTAAGAAAACAGCGTCCATTGGAGTTATCTAGAAGCTTCTTCAAAAGTTCTGTTTAAAAGTAGCTAAACTGGGTGAATTCTCCCATTTCTGCTGACCTGACTTGTCAATTTAATTTCTTTCCGTTTCACGGTCTCTGAAAATGCTATGCAAATAATTGTTTTTATTTTGTTAATGATTTTTTGATCAAGCAACCTATAGACCACTTTCACTGTCACACTATCTCGAGATACAGTCAGTTTGAAACATATTCCAAACTTGAATTCGATTTTAGCGGCAGAAATCCATAGACTTATAATATTATAATATTTTCTACCCTATAATAGTATCTACTTTTACATTTAATGAAAAAAAAGCTATATCTGTAAGTATAAGTAACTTAATTCCCTTACAATTGCGTCCCTCCTCACTCATTCTACCAACCTCTTCCCTTTGGCGCCTGATCCCTCCCTAATTGGTGTCATTCAAATCTTGCTCCTATCGCCTCATTAGACAAATTACACTAGTTGTAGAGAACATCATTGCTGCGCAGTTACTCTGTTCCTTCGTTTTAAATGTTTGATCTTTGATCTTTTGTATCAAAATATTTTAACTTGATCTTTGATCTTTGTGCTTCGTATCCTCTTCAGATCTTGGAAATCTGTCCAGTATTGTGATTGCTCATCTACCATTCATTCATTCCTTTCACATTGAGCCCCTTTAACATACTATCTCCTTCTTCTTCATACCTTTTTTTATCGTTCACATCTTCTCCTATCTCTCCATTTCTGCTTCGCTACTTCTTTGACCAGTCTCAGTCCGTCTATGACCCTTTTTGCCGACCACTCTCTCTCCCTCTACCTCTACCTCTACTTCTCCCTATCCCTCTACCTCTACCTCTACTTCTCCCTCTCCCTCTACCTCTACCTCTACTTCTCCCTCTCCCTCTACTTCTCCATCTCCCTCTCCCTCTCCCTCTACCTCCACCTCTCCCTCTCTCTTACTACTATATCTGTCATCTCTTAGTATTTCTTTACAAGCTGTTCTTCTATTTCGAATTTCTAATGTGGTGTTCAAAGCCGCGAAGGCAACGGAAAAGACGAGAGAGTGTGCAAAAGGTGGAGGGTTTTTGAAAGTTTTTTTCCGTTCTTTTGGCAAATTTTGAACAAGTTTTCTCAATCGTTGAACTCGTTCATCAATCCAATGTTTGATAGTCGCCAATCCGATTTGCACACACATTCCACGCAATGTTTGATAGGTAGATCAGACATCTTATTATCGATTGATTATTGATTGATCACTTCACTATCGATCGATTAATTATCGATTGATTCGATCGTAAATCATGTAAAAATCAATGTTCAAGCTGTATCGTTTGATTTGCCGTTCCAATTCGCTTTTTACCCTCGTGATTGCAACATTGTAGAACGTAATGGGAAATGCGATACTGTTCAATCAAGATTTCTGTCCGCTCAAAAGGATTTTGGTTTACTCCAACCTCGATGCGATACTGTTTGTCTACGTTGGCGTGAGGAGTTCATGCACGTATTGCAGCGCTTAGAATTATATTGGAGATAGCGACCATGAAGCACTTTATTCATTTAATTCACAAAATATTGCAGTCTTAATATTGTGTTTGTACATTTAACTCATTATCGACTTAATTGCGTTACATTTGAACACCTTTATCAGTCGATTAGGGGAATTAATTCAAAGATGATGTGAGTCGTAATTAGGATAATAGGGCATAGGGTCCGCTCAGAATGGTCAGAGTGATTGAGTGATGGTATGAGCCAGAGGGCGTAGGGGCATGCTTGCATTGTTTGTTGTTTTGCGTGATGATAGAGGACATGGAAAGATAAGAGAGACGGTGAGATAGACAGAGTGTGAGATAGATAGATAGATAGATAGAGAGAGAGAGAGAGAGAGAGAGAGAGAGAGAGAGAGAGAGAGAGAGAGAGAGAGAGAGAGAGAGAGAGAGAGAGAGAGAGGAAGACGGTGGAGAGTCAGAGAAAAAAAAGATAAACCAATTCCAACCGCAGTTTCTTTCACAGATGTTCCCCACATGTTCCGCTTATCTTATCGTCCTCTCCCAAATCTTTATTTCCTCGTTTCCTAATACATTATATTACGTCATTTTCGCAAAAATCCATTTTTGTCCAACATAAAATCGTTAGTTTTCATCACAAGTTACGTAATCACCGTACGTTACTGCAGGCCATTAATGACCAAATGTTTCCGTAATCTTCAAAGTATTACCGTATTCAAATCTATTACCGTAACCCATCATTGTTACCGTAGCCCCGAAATCACCCCGGTGTCACACCCCATCTGTCTCCCATCGTGCTTCGCTGCCTCTTGGCACCACCACCAATATCACCACCCCTTGGCCGACCCAGAGAGGCTCCGCCCACTGAGAATTTGTTGTTAGAACGTCTACGGTGCCCGTTCTTATTATTTGTCTTCTCACTTTGTTAGAGGGGCAGATTGGGTTCGAACTTTATAAGCGATTTTGGGCCTTTTGGTTTTGGTTTCGGGTCTTTTGGATTTCGGGTATATGTTGTACTAATTTACTAAACGTTTAGCGCAACTATCAGTTTTGTTTAGATCTTTATTCTCCCATCGTTCTTATTGTAATCAACTAAATAATAAAAAAACCTAGTCCATGCTCCGTTGAAGCGATACATATTGTGAGAATTTTGGGCCATAAAACCTTGACGCTATAGGGTTTCCTGATGCTACCTGAGACAGACCTTTTTTCCTGTTCAAGAAGTCTACTGATGTCTTGCTCTCTCATTCTTTTTGCTAACAATAGATATACTTACGAGCTGTAAAATGTCTTGTCTACCTTTCTACATATCAGGAATTTTCGAACATAATATGCGCGATTTCTTCAATATCGAGAAATCAGCGCGTTTTAAAAGCACCCCCACCACGAGCTCATTTGACAGTATCCGCACTGGTCCTCTAATTCGTATGGTTCCGGTCCTTTCGGGCTTCCTAAAATGACCCTCTAAGTACCGTTTTCATCATATTCAATTAACGTTGTACTGTGTCAGACACATGACTGCCTACTTGTATTTCATTCCGATGTCATGCTATCTCTTGTTCTAGATGGAGAGGGAGAGAGAGGTAGAGGTAGAGGTAGAGGTATAGGGAGAGGGAGAGGAAGAGAAACGAAGAGGTATAGATTGCTCATCTCAGCTCATCATCTACGTTGTCATACAACACTCCGCTACATATGTTCGTACAAATCGAGAGAGAGGAAGAGATTGGGAGAGAAAGTACACTCGTGAGAGACATCATCGGTGTATTAATAGACGGAAGCTCAACGAACCTTAAGGACTTAGACCTTAGGATTTACTTAACTCTGACCTTAAACACACCCCCCCCCCATATCCCTGAAACTACTACTCTTGTCGTTTTGATCCTTACAGTATATTCATCGATGCTCCATTATTACGTTCTGCTTATTATAATTTTTGTTATAATCGATCATGTCGCGATCTTATCTACAAGCCGAAATAATTTCCTATCTGTAGGCCAACCACCAAGTAGATCAGCTGATCGATAGTCAACCAATAATATCGACGATCGATTGATCGATAAGGAAATCAATAATGCGGTTGTATCCGCTCGTGCTCGCGTTGGCCGCGTGCGTCATGGTCGCGGAGACGCGCTCGAGGCTCTACGATTTTGGCAAGAAGGCCGGCGATCAGGTAATAATTATTGTCTATTTTATTAAGCGGGTAACAACGAAATTGTTCATAGGTTACGCCAGCATATAAATATAAGTGTGTTGAAACATACATGTGTGAACAAAAATATGGCCAGCGTAGGTCCGAAGAAGAGATTAGGCCCTTCGGAATGAATTAGCCTTGAATTATCACATGTGTAGTAGTTACATCCTGTCATCCCAGTTATATCATGCAAAATAGTAAAAATACATATTTCGCAAAGGCTCAGGATTCGCAATGTAGGACATTCAAAAGTCCTTCATTTGAGACGGTAGACATAATTGTTGATTTTCTCGAACTATAGTCTTGTTTTCCACAACTAAAAAATAACGTCTTTGCGTTATTTCAACGAAAAAAGCGTTCTTATCATTATTTTCCATTTGCCTATCACTGTGATCGATTGCTTTGTGACCCCTCATGGTTCGTAGATAGAACGTAACGGTTATCTTATCAAACTCTAGTCAAATAGACTCTGCCTCTATCGATGCGCCTTTAGAGGGTTTAGAGTTCGAGGAAAAACCTGAGAGGTTTGTGTGGAAGATTATCCCGAAATTGAATTCGAAAGTTTATTCGGGCAAAAAGAGCTAGAGCGATTATTAGGGGTGTTCAAAATCTGGAAGAGCGCAATAAAACACCTGCTAGAAGAACACAAAGAATTTTCTAGGCTGAGGGACATCAGTGATGCTAACCTAAATTTGATTAAGCCTTCTCATCTTTTACAGCCCCACACCCCGTAACTCTCCCCTCTAGCCTTCCTTTTCATAAACAAAGAAAGCGAGAGAGTGTTTCCAGAGCGGAGAGTTTCGAACTAACCCGGGGTGTTTTAAGTGATAATCAATTTCACTTACAGTTACTCGATTCGCACTGGTCTGCGGTGAATCTGGAAGTACCTTTGGTGTATTTGGAACGAAATGAGGATACACTGTTCATCTCCAGAGACGGATTGGTGTCCTTCCAGCAGATTGACTCAGGTAAATTGAGATCCGAGTGGTTGGACTACCAGTCATTGTTATTTAAACATCACCACTTTGGTTTGTCTAGAAGCCGCGGAGAGTAAAATTAGCTCGTAGTTTGACTTTTACAATAAGTGTGAAAAGAATGGATGTTTATCTGTAATTGTAATAAAAAAATCAAAATTTAATTTAAAAAAAAAATTACAGAGGACTATTACAAGTTGGACAGGTTGAACAGGAGTACGATTGCTGTGTTGTACGCGCCCGTTGCAGAGGGCAAGACCCACTATCGGTAAGACTGAGTATCGAAAAAATTGGCTTCGTAGCTGACCACACATCAAACGCTGAGTATCATGTTCAGGACGACATCCACCGACACGCTTTTGCTGGCGCGCCTCACCGACATGATTCATCATGAATTCGAGGACTCTGCGAGCTTCCAAGCATCTCAGGTAATTGTCTCTTCAAGGCACACCACGAGCTCTCCGCTCTGACAACACTCTCTTACAGTCAAAGACAGAGTGAAGATCTTCAAAATAAATTGAAGTGTGCCTTAAGAGTCACTTCACGCGCTAATCCTTTCAGGCTACTGTAATCACATGGGAGGGTCTCACCGCGAAGGAGAGGCACGGCCAGAACACATTCCAGGTATACGGTAGACAGATTCGATTATCGATTTATCGCTGTTTTTAAAGATTGTATTGACCACTGACGGATTCCAAACCTACGCCTTCATGCTCTACGCCAAGATCGCTTGGACTAAATCGAGAGGTACTGTAGCTGAACTTTGATCTTTGATCTTCTGATTTTCTGATCTTGATCTTTTAAGGACACTATGCCCAGTCGGGCTTCACGCACTACGACGGCCGTATCCAGGCCACAATCAACAGTGGCACAGACCAGATCAAAGAACTCGCCGAGTCAGTGATCTTTGTTCTTTGATGTTTTGATCTTTGATCTTTGATCTTTTGATCTTTTGATC
The DNA here is from genome assembly GCA_943737045.1 of Parapristionchus giblindavisi. Classification (NCBI taxonomy): domain Eukaryota; kingdom Metazoa; phylum Nematoda; class Chromadorea; order Rhabditida; family Diplogasteridae; genus Parapristionchus; species Parapristionchus giblindavisi. The sequence continues at coordinate 1,090,502 of CALSFV010000204.1, forward strand.
TTTGATCTTTGCAGGCTCTCGAACATGAACCAGGACGGCGCGTTCGTCTTCCGCATCTCGTCCGACAACATTCAGGATCCTGCGGCCGATTATTATGAAGATGACGAGAAGAGTGCCGAAAGTAATATTTCATTTTATTATTGTTAATTAAGGCGCTACCCGAGCTAATTATAATCTTCGCGCCGCAAAGAAAGCGAGAGAGTGCGGTCAGAGCGAAGAGTTTAAAATTAGCACCTGGAAAACATTCACAAAACAAACAATCACAATTTACGATGGCTTCATTCCATTTCTCATTTTCTTTCAAATCTAGGGACTACACCACTAGTACTACTTTCCAATAACATCGATTCGGTGATTCGGGAACAGTTTTTTTTTTCAGTTCTGGATGTTTGGTAAATAACGGGACAGTTGTCAGGGCATGTTGAAATGAGCCGCGACCAGCACGGAGTGGTTTGTGAGAGGCTTAAAAATAGAGAAAAGGTGTCATAATGATTGATCATCCCCGACAAGAGTCGACGAGATAGTATGCGATATTGAGAGACACAGGGCGATATGAGTGATAGGTGTCTAAATATTTTGAGTGCCTGAACTTTGGAGATCCGGCAGAGGCAGAGGTAGAGAATGGTAGGTGACCTGGTGACTCAAAATGGTGCCAGGTGCGTCGAATTTGTTGTGGGAAGTTGGGGAGAACAGGGGGATCATGGGAGGAGTGGATGCTGGTAGCGGTATTCAAATGCATAAGAGTAGGTAAAAGGGAAAGGAACGACCCGTTATTCAATGCACACGAAGTTATGCGGGAGATCACTGCTAGGCCAGTGATAATTCAAGGCCAATTCAGCCAATTCGGGCTTTATCTCTTATTCGGAGTAGCGACATTGAACAAAATACATTTATCAGATTCCTGCTTTGGCATGATGGGATTTAAGTTTTTTCCTAACACTTGTTTTCATAAGCACCTGCGAGACTATCGGTTCATTCAAAATATAATTCGAATTCGAAACAACCAAATAGATATAGCAGCCGAAACACCATGATGCACAATATTACTTAACAGTTTTACTGTTACAATTTATTTTAAAATACGTGCATGCATATCACTTTACATTGATTTACTTATTAAATTAACAGCCCACGAAATCGATCACTGGCTCGTCCAATGGACCTGTTAGAATAATATTGAAGGATTCATTGAAAAAAAGCGGTTTATGAGTCAAAGGCAATCTGTGATTTATGTCTTGAAAAAATACATATTATTTGTTTATTTTTTTTCAAATGAAGCGATACCTTTTATCAGCATTATATCGCAATACTGTATACGATTAGGTTGTGAAACATAACTAAACGCGATTCATGAGACCGAAAAATCAGTGAAAAAATTGTCGTTGACATAATTCCTTTAATAAGTACAACTATAGAATATAAACAAACTATACAAACTATACCAAATAACGTAAATAAAATAATAATAATATTTATACATACGTATGACAATTTCAGACTGCCCTCCCAACCCCTACCCTCCGGGAGAATGCCCGGACGGCTGTCAGGAGCTCCAGGACGAAGATGGATGTGTGCTCTGCGTGTGCAGTGGTAAGCAACTATTATCGATCGATATTTTAACATATTTGGCAATTGTTATAATCGATATTCCAGTCCTCGGAGGAGTTTAATAGAACACCCAAACCTAATTTGAAACTCTGTCAATGCTCTCTCGCTTTCATTTCCTATTATGTATAAAATGATGGAATAAAAAAAATAATAAATATTTTTGTAATTTTGAAGTTATTAAGTTATTGATTTTATTGATTATTGATTTTCCAGCGCCAGACAGCGAGCGTCGCCGGCGTCCTCCTCCAGTCGAAGTGGTTCATCCTTCGATCGTTGAGACAACGACTACGGTAGTCAGAGAGACCACACCCGCTCAGCCTGCGCACGGTAAACCCTTCAGCCATCATCTAAAATCCCATACAAAATATATTTAAAAGTAGATATTATCATAAGTTAGATAATTGATGTGCTTAAAGTGTTTTAATATTATGAGGAATATTATTATTATGTTTCAACTATTATAAATATCCAATTCAGTGCCCCTCTACTCCGCGCCCCTTCCTCCATCTCCTTCCTCCGCTTCCTCATGTCACTCTGAAGCGGCTTTCGACGGTGCCTGCTGCGTCTGTAACAATGGTCACTTCGGTAACGGCGTCGAATGTCTCAAGCGAGGTAGGCTCCGCACCTTTTAACATATAAGCTACGGCCACTTTCAGGTGACCCCCAACGGATTACGGGAGGATTCCAGGGAAATATCAATGGCCAGGAAATCGAAAAGACCGAACTGCACACGTTTATCACTACCAGTGGTGAGCATATTGATTTTCAAAAACCGAAAAACAAAAAAATCTCTTCAGACGGCAAAGCCTACACCGCGGTGTCGAAGATTCCGGAGACTCTGGGCCCATCGTTCCTGCTGCTCACTCCCATCGGATCTGTCATGGGTTGGCTGTTCGCGGAGGTAGTTGATTTGGCTGCGTAGACTGAGTTTCATGATGAGGAAATAATTTGGCTTCGTTGCCATTTCTTTGACTGAGTATCATGTTTGCAGACGCCTGCGAACGCACGCAATGGTTTCGACATCACCGGAGGTCTGTTCAATCGTACGACTACTGTACACTATGACGATCGATACGCTGTGACTATCACTCAGCATTTCGCCGGACGAGATATCTATCATTACTTCAAGTCGAATGTAAGTATACAGTTCTGAAACGTAAACAATAGGCAAACAATCCGGTAATCAATAATAATAATAAATAATAATAATGAGTAGTAATAAGAAAAAGTACTCCGATAATTAGGTAAATAATGGAAGTAGTATTACAATCTAAACATAATTTTGAAAAAAAAAATTAGTTTCAATATTCATAATTCCAGGTCGAAATCCACGGTCACATCCCCGTACTCGCCAGAGACTCAAGGGTAGTAGTCGCTGATCACGAAGAAGAATTCATCAGACAGTCCCCTGGTGAGAGATCAAAGATCAAAGAACAAAGAGATCAAAGATCACTTTTCAGGCTTCATCAGATCGGTATCTACCATACCGTTGACAGTATCTGAAAATGGCGTAGATCGACGAATGAAAATGGTTGTTGAGGAGCAGATTCACTACAAGGAGTGCGATACGAAGGTTTGAATTCTACTTTCCCGCCAAAACCAAGTATGAATTTAACGAGTGTGTCCTTTTAGGCACCCAGCGCAATCAGAATCAGAGTTGAACGCGTTCACGTCACGCACGATCCAGTTGATGGAGTTGTCAGGTATGAGAGAGAGCGAGAGACCAAAGATCAAAGATCAATTTCAGATACGCTTCGCAGAATGTCGTCGATACGCTGCCCCGTCGTGCTGGTCAATCTTTCGACAGCACTACCGTAAGACGCCAAGTAAGCGGTTACGGTATCGGGTTACGGTATATTTTCATATCGATTTGCAGCACGGCGAGCCTCAGTACCAACCGGAAGCACCAGTGCCCGCGCCCACCCACGCGAATACGGTAGGTTACGGTACTTCTGGGACTACCGTACTCTGTGATTTCGTTTCAGGACCCATGTGCCGAGGGCGCCCACTCGTGTACTCTACCGAATATGTTCTGTCGTGCTTCCGATCAGAAGTACCGATGCGAGTGTGAGCGGGGATACACGGCCAAACAAGATCCATCGAGTAGACTGGGATGGAATTGTGTCGGTTCGTGGCTCATTCTAGAATAATTATAATGTATCTGCTCCCGAGACGACATTGGTAATATGACAGCACGGTATGGGGAATTACTCTCTCATATCATTGATAATGTGATAATTCGACGATATTGAGGATATGTTTCAGAGTAGGAATAAGACGTTCATTGGTAAAAAAATAGTGTTAATTGCGGTTTTCACGTGAGCTAGCAATGAGAACTGGGAGTCCATACTTGGGTGTTAGGAGTGCCCCCGGCCCTTATTACACAAAACGGCTGAAATTTCCTGTATATGCCCTCAGGCTATCAGAAAAAATAATTAAAAAAAAAAAACTTTAAAAAATCATAATTTCTGAAATTGTTGAGATGAAGTCTAAATACCATCTGTGATGCGTCTAGAGTACACAGTGCTTGCTAATTCACTATTAGCATCGAATGTGCGTTGATTCCTAAACCACTTTTTTGACTCAAAATTTTGGTTTTTTCGGACAAATCATCCCTTGTTTTAGTGAGTGCCCAAAATTTCCGACCAGGTATTGTAGCCTAAGCAATTCTGCATTGATTTAACTTATTACTGGGTTCTTCCCGATCGACCATTTTGTCGAATTTTTTTGCTCGAGCTTCCGTCATCGATAGTTTTCCCGAACAAATGCTGTATTTTCCAAACGATTGGTGAGGAATTGTGGTCCACTCATAGTTTAGAGGTGAGACGAATAAAATGACACAAGAATCCCATCACTTGGTTCAATTTGAAAATTTCAAAATTTCTCAAGTTTGAAATGTTTTCATTTATGAGGCTTATTGTGAAGTACTAATGATGTGAATAATATTCAGCCAATGCTCAATGGCTGATCTCTCCTTTCAACCATTTTCCGAAAAGTTTCATGCTGAATGCGTGCGAAAAAGTCAGAATTGTGCTTGAATCAGTTTCCAACTTGCTTTCTGTAACATTCTGTCTTAGTACTTTGCAATGTGCATAATCAATATGAAAATCGTTGATTTTCGAAAATTCGTAAAATTCAATTTGAGTGCCTACTTTCATGGCAAATTTCTATAATATTGCAGTTTTTCGACTCGAATGCTGCGACAATTAGCAAATGACAATGACAATGTGAAGTTTCATGATGAGTAAACGTAGTAGAACTGGAATCCCGGCATTCGGGTCACTTTTGAAAAATCGATTTCCATGACAACGGGGTCATGGTAGGGTTGCCGTTGCGTAAGCGTTATCGTATTTACCAGGCCCTCTTCCCATCTCTTGCCACTCTCTCGTCATTTCCCGCAATAGAGAAGAGAGACTACCAAGATAGCGTAATTCCCGCTAAATTAGCGGGAATTACGCTATCTCGCCCCCCCCCCCCTTTCCCCTCTCCTTACTCTCTCTGTTCACACCACCCGCCTTGCCCTATTTGAGGCACGTTTGAAGAGATATCTAATTCCCCTCACATCTGATCTGATGATAGTGAGAGAACAATGTGAACAATGTCCCTCTTGAGATAACGAATCGTTGAAATGGGAAATAGAGGGAATAACAATATTCAAATGCAAATCTGATTCCTCTGATCATTGAGTGAAATTCAACTCTTCTTGCAAAAACATATTTTGAACGCTTATCGTTTCGATTTCCCTCTGAAAAAGTAGAACGATTGTCATTTTGTTTGTTTTGATCGTGTCGTCTCAGCCAAAAAATAATCAGAACCGAATCGATGTGAGCTACAACTTTGCTGTTGACTGCAAAGCTCTCAGATGTGAGGGGAATTATATATCTCTTCAAACGTGCCTCAAATAGGGCGAGGCGGGTGGCATGAACAGAGAGTAAGGAGAGGGGAAAGGGGGGGAGGGCGAGAGATAGCGTAATTCCCGCTAGTTTGCGGCAATTACGCTATCTATGCCAGTGGTGTGTCTAATCACGAAGTTAGGAAGGGAGAGAGTGCCTCTCACGGGCGATTGCTAGAGAGAAGGGAAGGGGTGGGAATAGATAGCGTAGTCTTCGCTACCGTTCCTGCAACCCTAGGTCATGGTAAAAAAATATGAATTTTCGAAAATCAACGATTTTCATATTGATTTGGTACATTGCAAAGCACTTAGATAGGATGTTACAGAAAGCAAGTTGGAAACTCATTCAAACACAATTCTGATTTTTCGCAAGCAATCAGAATGAAAATTTTCGAAAAAATGGTTGAAAGGAGAGATCGGCCATTGAGCATTGGCTGAATATTATTCACATCATTAGTACTTCACAATAAGCCACATAAATGAAAACATTTCAAACTTGAGAAATTTTGAAATTTTCAGACCATGACCCCCGGGTCATGAAAATCGAAATTTTCAAATTGATCCAAGTGATGGGATTCTTGTGTCATTTTACTCGTCTCACCTCTAAACTTTGAGTGGACCACAATTCCTCACCAATCGTTTGGAAAATACAGCATTTGTTCGGGAAAACCATCGATGACGGAAGTTCGAGCAAAAAATTCGACAAAATGGTCGATCGTGAAGAACCCAGTTTTAAGTTAAATCAATGCAGAATTGCTTAGGCTACCATACCTGGTCGGAAATTTTGGGCACTCACTAAAACAAGGGATGATTTGTCCGAAAAAACCAAAATTTTGAGTCAAAAAAGTGGTTTAGGAATCAACGCACATTCGATGCTAATAGTGAATTAGCAAGCACTGTGTACTCTAGACGCATCGCAGATGGTATTTAGACTTCATCTCAACAATTTGAGAAATTATGATTTTTTAAAGTTTTTTTTAAAAATTATTTTTTCTAATAGCCTGAGGGCACAAACAGGAAATTTCAGCCGTTTTGTGTAATAAGGCCGGGGGCACTCCTAACACCCAAGTATGGACTCCCAGTTCTCATTGCTAGCTCACGTGTCCGGGAGTGGTCGAATATGATCGAGTCTTAGGGAAAAGGCCTCTTAATCGAAAGAATGTTGCAATAGTGAAATATCGTTGCGTCTCTTCTGTTGAAATCAACTTCTTTGAAAGTCAGACAAGCGAGAGGGCATTAATTTTGAGAGTGTTTCTATTCATGTGGTCGTTCTCGCTTACAAAACGCTTGCAAACACAAAAAAAAGACTGTCACATGTAGAGACTGCTTCTAGAATATGAGTGCAAATCGATGTATTACTGTATCCCTTACCGTAATCCGACATTCTGTAGATCTCGATGAGTGCGCGCGCGGCGACCATGACTGTGACGCGTACGCGGTGTGCATCAACACTCCCGGTTCATTCTCGTGCGAATGCCGGCGCGGCTTCGACGGCGACGGATTCCGCTGCTTCCGTCAGTACATCCGTGAATTAGTCGTGGTGTGCTAACAACCGGCTCTGACCCGTCCGCGCTTTAGTTACCTCACATCGCTGACGAAAATACTTACCGTAATAGTTAACCCTAGTAGTACTAATCAACGGTTACAGAGGAGACAGTTACGGCGCCACCGAGCATTCCTGATTCGGCTCTGCCCGCCGGCCACTGCACCCGTCACGATCAATGCCATCAATGGGGAGAGTGCGTCTGGGCACAGCCAGGACAAGCGGTACGGTAGCTACACCACGTCGACGCATCGCGGACTGACTTTTTTTCAAAAATTAATACCGTAACCGATAACAATCCAGGTAGGAGTGTGCCGATGTCGCGGGTGGTACGTGGGAGACGGAGTCGGTCATTGTGGCCCGCCAGAGGAACTGCCAGGCAATGATGGTAGTCAGCACAATCCAGAAATGACGAGTGAAGAGGACGAGGGTGTGATAATCAATCGATAATTACATAATTTATTAATCAATATTATTTTTTCGATAGTTAGTCAATCATCGATAATTGCATATTTTATTAATCAATATTACGTTTTGTTAGTTAGTCAATCGATAATTGCTTATTTTATTAATCAATATTATGTTTTCGTTAGATAATCAATCAATAATACCTTAGTCTAGTTTTTAATCCCTTTCACCAACATTTTTCATAAACCACTTATGTCAACATCTTTAGTTGTATTGTTTCCTAATCAATTCAGTACTGATCAAACTCCTTAGTTGTGTGCCTTAACCTAAGTTACGGACTTAAGGCTCAGCCTAACGATAAATCTTTAGGCCGACGTCGCGCAGCCATGACGCACAACCACCTCAACGCCAATATTCCTCATCATGCTGGTCGCCCGTGTGGTTCATACATCTGCAGTGAACACGCCGAATGCATGCCGTCGCCCGATGGAGGGGTGAGTATCCGTGTTTTTGAATATTTAAATTTTCAAAAAAAAAATTGAGTTTGCAAAATGTTTCACACTCTTATTTATCTTTTTTATAACTAAAAGTTTAAAAACCACAAAGAGTTTTCTACACTAGGACAATTTATTGTGCTAAACAGGTTCAATTTTTTTCCAAATTAATAGCTTTAGTGATTGATTTTACAGTGATTTGGTGATTTGAATTATTGATTTTCAGTCCGAATGCGTTTGCCGCTCTGGATATCATGGTAACGGAATCGATTGCGAATCATTGAGCGGAGACGAAGAAGGAGACGATACGCCTCCACAGCTCGGAACCATTGGTGAGTCGACTTGTTGATCTTTGATCTTTGATCTTTGATCTTTGATCTTTGTAGGTACTGTTTGCCGCTCGCATGAAGAGTGTGACGAGCACGCGACTTGTGCTTATTCGGCCACCGTAGGCTACTATCAATGTGAATGTACAGCGCCTTATCAGGTACAGTTGGCTTTCTTCCATTGATACATTACTATTGTGCGTATAAAATGTACTTGCATAAGAAAATGACAAATGGTGCTAACGAACGGAAGTCACAATCGAGAGGCGAGCGAGATGTTGTCTTCTACATCTCGCCCCGCCTCTCGATTGTCTCTCCGCTGCCTCTCTCTAACCCGGCTGACCTTCGCCGCGCGCCATATTATATATAAAAGAGATCGGCATAGTTTCTGAACCATGCAAAACAAGAAAGTCTCTTGTGGGAGTGATTGGCTACTCTCGTACCAAATAAACAAGTGTATTTTATACGGTCGTTGTCCCAACTAAGAAAGTAAGAAAATATCTTACAAGTTTTTTATTTATTGTTCAAGAAATGTGCAAATGCGTGAAATCAATCCTTGTTGGATTCAAACATACTGATAAAATTCCAGGGAGACGGAATCACCTGCACGGCCGGTGGTGCCATCGCTCCCGTCGCTCCTGCTGGACCAGGTATAGAGATCAAAGATTAATGATCAAAGATCAAAGATCGAATATCTAAAATATTTCAGGCAGCCCTCCTCCCGGATGTGACGTCACCAACGACTGCTCGCCCCATGCCGATTGCGTCTTTGAGAGAACCCCCGAAGGAGCTGATCACTTCAAGTATGATCGTTTGATCTTTGATCTTTGATCTTTGATTTTTGATCTTTGAACATTTGCAGATGCGTCTGCCGCTCTGGATACTACGGAGATGGCTGGAGGTGCACGCAGATTGATCTTGGAGGAGGAAATCTGCCCCTGCCACCAGGTATGCATAACTATAATTTATTTTTATTGTAATCACTATCGTTTAATAGAATTATTATTCTAGTTGGTAGTCAATTCTAGGTCTTAACGTAATTATTTTCTTTTAATAACGCTCACTATTATATTTATTTGATCTATTACAATATGAGCGCGTTTAGCAGTGTTCACTCCGGTATTTTGTAGCGAACGAGATCTACTCACATTTGCAACGAAAAACAATTATTCCCATAACATTTGTCATTTTCAGTTCGCAACCCCGGATGCGACACACTGCGTAACTGTCACGCCGACGCCCAGTGCGTCTTCGATTCCCACCTGGACAGGTATGCGCCTTTGACAGGACTGTCAAACGAATTGCCAAAACAAAATGACAATTGTCAAATCACAATAAATTTCCAGATACGCCTGTGAGTGTCGTCCTGGATACAACGGTGACGGATTGAACTGCGTGAAGACTGCTGAACAACCTGAGCGAGAGAACTGGGAGGAACCTGAAGGTTAGAGTTTTTAACAAATTAATTTTGTCACTCGAAAGTCTTCAAAAGTTACTTCGAGAGTAGGGGTGAAATGAAAAGGCTACAGTAATTTAATTCAGGAGTGTAAAGTTGTTATTGAATGGTAAAATTTCAAAATGCATAATTTAATCAATTAATTTGAAATTTTCAGAAGATCGCCGTCCTGCATGTCGCGATGCATCGGATTGTCACGCTAACGCCCACTGTGTCATTGACGATGCTACTGGAGGTATTTTTTTTACTTTAAAAAATATTATAATAATTAAATAATAATATCATTATTAGGCTACGTATGCGAGTGCCTGAACGGATTCAGAGGCGACGGTCTACAACAGTGCGTCTACGCCGGTATTTTTATTGTTTTTTTTATAATTCAAGCAAAATTTCTTTCGTTACTTTAGTTCATTATCTTTCAACATAAATCAATAATTAAAAAAAAAGAATAATTTTGCTAAATAATCAATAATTAAAATTCAGATCAATGTAATCCCACCGATCAACAGACGTGCAGACAGAATGCAGAGTGCGTCTACGGGGAACGTGAAAGAGCTTACGTGTGCAAATGTGTACAAGGTACAGTTGAGTACAGTAATATGGCCAACCGGATTAGTACGGTAGTACGATCCACCTGTTGAGTACTGCAGTATGGGAGCCTTCCTTAAAGGCCCAAGCTAACTTAATCCCTGACTATGAGCTCTCTATCATAGACTAAGAAATCGAGAGAGCTTTACTAGAGCGGAGAGCTTCAAATTAGCTCGTGGTCTATTTGTGATCAAACTAATTTTGCCAATTTGAGGCTTCTCCGGGGACGGACAAACTTGCGTGCCGCACGCGCCTGTGTCAACTTGCCGCGAGAATCCCCGACTGTGTCACGCCAACGCCCACTGTGTTCACGATAGAGAAAGGTACGGTAGTGTACTGTATTCTACTGAAGGATACTGTAGGATACGTAATTGTGACAGATTGGGTTACTGTAACTATATTTCCCTTCAGGAACACTCACGTGTGTATCTGTCGTCCTGGATCGATTGGGGACGGCTACCAACAGTGCACTGTGAAGGGTAAGTATACTGTAGTCAGTTAGTGATCGGTTCGCCGGTGCATCTACCGTAATCCTCTTCAGAGACACCCCGTTGTGGCAACTGTTCTGTGCACGCGCACTGTGCGAGGAACGATCAAACCGGCGCGTGGACATGTGCCTGCAATCAGGGATACCAAGGCAACGGATATGTCTGCGCACCTTTCTGTAAGTTTAATGATAATGCCTGACCCGAAGAACTTATTCTGACCCAATTAACTACTTTTGAAACTGGGCTTCCCTAAACAGTAACCCCTACCGTCACCGCCTCAGCTACATTAAGCTACCGTAACTTGCTCCCCTACATTATCCGAATCATTGACAGCTACAACAAGCTACCGTAACTTGCTGCCCTACAGTAACCCTTTAAGCAACGTGTCTGGACGATCGATCGATGTGCGATGCGCACGCCGAGTGTGTGCCTGGCGAGGGCGGCCACTACGTGTGCAATTGCCTCTATGGCTATCATGGCAATGGAAGAACGTGTTCGCGTATGTTTCATATCTATAACAAGTAACAGTATTGATGCGGTAAAATAATACAGCAAGTGTAAAGAAAATTACTCTGGTATTTTCAAAATAGTAGTTTACTTATATTTCCCACTAGCCGTAGACTTGCAAGTCTACGGCTAGTTAAATGTAAGTTTACTAGAAGTCCTGTATAATACAGTAATGCATTTCGTCAAATGTTCTTTCACTTGTAGTAAACTAGCAGTAAACTACTAGTCTGTGACGTCACGTAAGTAAACTACTAGTTTGGAAATACCAGAGCAGAGGCACTAGGTCGGATGAGAACCGATGAATAAGAACCGACTGGATGATAACTATTTGCATATGAGAGACAAGCGCTAATGAATAGGCAAAGTATGCAAATTGTTATCATTCACTCGGATATTATTCATCGGTTCTCATTCGACCTAGCGCCGTTTCAGACCTATAACAAGTAACAGTATTAATGCAGTACATAATCTTTACAGTAATAGCCAAGTCAGTTTGCATAATTATTTCACTGCGAGTGAGCTGAATCCATTGCGCTCACTCTAATCAATGTATTTAGTGTCTAACAATATTAGTATAGCATTCAATCTCATGATTTATCGATAATGGTACAACATCAGTTTTAGTTTCTGAACTCCCTAAAATATTGATGATTTTCTCTTCAGCTGACTCCGACAGAATGGACAACGAGCTATTGATCGCCCGAGGCATGACCATCTTCCAGCGAGGCGTGCACGCTGATGTGCCCGGAAAGCAGGTTGGTAGAGATCAAAGATCAGTATAGTGGTCATCACGTAGATCAAAGATTAATCTAAAGATTTACGATCAATCATGTAATCATACATTAAAAAATAATGCATAATTTTCAGCTCGTAATAATTCCTCACCAAATCGCGGTTGGCGTTGACTTCGACTGCGCCGATGAGAGAATCGTTTGGAGTGATATCACCGGTATATTTACTATTATTCTGCCAGAATAAACTGTTTGCAAGTAAACTTTTACTCTTTGACAGTATCTGCATGTGTAATCATTTTTTGCATGAAACCGTTTAGAAATATAATTCGCACTCATATAGGCCATGTAATCCGCTCGGCTTCCCTCAACGGCACCGACACCAAAGCCTTCTTCTCCGATATTCTCGAGTCACCAGAGGGAGTGGCAGTCGATTGGTCCAGCAGGTAAGAAAGATACCCAAAAGCTTTCATGCCTAGCCTGGCTTGGAGGGACTATAGACTACACTTCCAGAAATTGAAAAAATTCTTCATTAAAAGTAGTAGGTTGTCGGAAAGTTTCTGTCCATGGATTTCTCTGCTCGTCACACATATTTATTTATTCATCGTACATTAAATAAATGTGATAAAATTAATTTCATGATATTGGTTTTAGAATTATAGAAAACATTGCAGAAACGTCTACTACGCTGATTCGGGTCGTGATGAGATCGGAGTTGTTTCATTGGATGGAAAATACCAGAAGAGTCTATTGAACGAGGGACTCTACAATCCAAGAGCACTGGCTATTGACATTCAGAACAAGTAATTTCCCTCTTGAAAAGTTACGAAAATGACTGAAAAAGAAACGAAACAGTGTGCAAAATGAGGAAATTTTCTCTTAATTTCGCTTCTTAGCTCTTGTATACAGCATAAGCGACTACTTCAATTAATCTTGCTACATTTATTCCTCTAATGCTGCGCTAAAAAGTATTTTAGCGTATTTTGTACGTGGACTACTGACAGAATATCATTGAAATGAGTGCTATAATCGTTTGGTGGTTTTTATGTAAAACTGAATTTCAGGCACCTCTACTATACCGATTGGCATCGTTCCCATCCGGTCATCGGACGAATGGATCTAGATGGAAAGAACGTGATACAGGTAAACTACTTATTTATTTATTATTTTATACATTATTTATTTTATTAATCGATGAAGTCATGCTCTTTCATTTATTGTCAGGAGAAAGTGTTGGCATCAAATAAAACAATGAATTTCTTTATTTATTCAAATTTTATTACAGTTCGTCAACACCGACATCCATCTTCCCAATGGTATCGTGATTCTGCATCAACGCCGTGAGCTCTGTTGGGTCGATGCCGGAGCACATACGTAAGTCTTATTCAAAATCAATAATAATCAATTTATTAATCAATACTGATCCCGAAAATCGATCAATAATCTCTAATCAATGGATATTTCAGGCTGAACTGCATTGGTCTCGATGGGACTGGACGGCGTACGGTATTCACAGATCTACAGTATCCCTTCGGACTTACGGCGATTAACGAGCAGAGACTGTACTGGACAGATTGGAAGGAGTAAGTTATTATTCTTTAATTCTTACTTTTGCATTCACTTTGTCGCTTACCTATGACAACCAGCTGAAATGAAAAAATTTCCACGCTAAATTTATCCATTAGTCGTAATAAGATATTAATCCCGGACTATTTTTGTTCTTTTGTTACAAGATAAATCAATAATCCAATTACAGTAGCCGCATCCACTCGGTATCCGTTTACGGCGAGGCGTACGAATCCTTCCCGATATCGATCGGCGGCAGCGGAAAGGCTTACGGTATCCTGCACGTGCCGAAGCACTGCCACGGAGGTACGGTAGAATATTGATTTTTCGCAGCTAAATCGATAATTTCAGCACCTACGGCGTGTTCGCATAACAACGGCGGATGCGAGTATCTATGTCTACCGTCAAATGAAGGCGTCGAGTGTGCCTGCCCCGACAACAAGAAGGGACTAAAGGGCTGCTAGGCGCTACTGTAGTTTTCGTGCCAAGCACCGTATTTAGCTCCGCCCCCTTTTTGCTGTTTTCTAGTTCCCTATTCGAAAATTTCCACTGCCTGTTTCGCTTTTTTCGTTGTCTTTCTCTTGCTCATTCGCTATCATGACTGTTTCTATACATTGACAATCATTTTTAATCGTTGATCTTTGATCTTTGATCTTTGATCCTTATCTGCTCGCAATTCCATTATAAATCGTGTACTAATGAATCTCTCTGAGCGCCGCCCATCTAAAAGGACCATACGCCGTTAAATTGTTCTATTTTGTTCCCGCCTCCATTAGGCATAATTAATCTCCGTTTCTTGTCCATCACTAGAAATTCATTTTGATTAAGATAAGATTTGAAAACATTGTTCCAAATATGCACCACTCCAACTCTCGCTAACTACAGTATTCACGAATTGATAAACTATACATTTTTGTGTTTTTTTTGCTGAATGGCATAAAATAACTTGAAATTACAGAATTACAAAAGTTTTCATACACCACGCAAATGCCGAACTTAGTAAACTTCCGTTGAGAAAAACGCACTCTCGGACCGTTTTAATTCTATAATAATCACTCTTATATAAAAAAAGCATGAGAAATAGAAATACTTGAATTTAAAAAAAAGAATTTAAAAAACTTTATCAACGCTGAGAAAATCACTATGTTTCTGAAACTTCCATTGCAATAGTAAATTTTTTTAATACTACTGTCTTGAATTGTTTTCGAAAAAAATTATAGTGAATACATATTTTTTAAAATTTTAACCACACATAACTGCATTTTTACGATAGATCGCTAGAGTATGTGATCTCTTCGTAAGCAGAATCTTCATGAACTGTCCCATGAGGCCTTGGTGGTGGAGGGGGTTTTGTGAGACGTTTCAAAATCTGAAATAAAAATACTTACTTTTCTATTTTGATAAGGAAAAATAAAACTTGATCAAGGAGCAAATTTGGAATTATGTAAAATCAAATTTGAATTTTGCATCCAAAATTTCACATAGAAATACAGTATTGCAAACAGGGCTGGGACAGAAAATTATTTTTTTCTGAAATCAGAAAACAGAAATTTCTGTTTTCAAAAAAGCAGAAAAAACAGAAAATTCAGAAAAAAAAACAGAAAATGCCATAAAATCATTGATTTGCCTTCTTTTGTTAATGTTTTTATTATTTTTGTTGCAAAAGCAATTTCGCATACATTTTTATCTATGCGCCAGCGAAGAACACCAAATTGCAACACTATAGAATCGAAATGATACCGGCTTCATTTGACTGGAACGAACACCGAAATACCAAAGTCCGATCATGAAATTTGCGGCCGTATATACCGTATATGGCCGTATTGATTAAATTTGGCCGAGTAGGGATCGTTTACGAACGCTTTTCCGGGATTCTGGCAAATGCTTACTTGTATGTGGCGAATAGCTGTTTTTACGACCACATTTGCCCAGAATGTGGGCAAATCGTGTACAAAAGTGGGGAAAGATGAGAAATCTGATGCCATATTTGGGGAAATTTACTCTCGCTGTGCACGGTATTTGACAAAAACACTTCATAAATGCAACAGTAAATGAGTTTTCTCTTTTTCTTTAAAACCATTTCAAAAAATAATATTTTCTGAAAATTTTCTGTTTTAGAAATATATTTTCTGTTTCTGGTCAGAAAATTTTCTGGTCCCCAAAATGACCAGAAAACAGAAAAAAACATTTCCCAGCCCTGATTGCAAATATTGCTCAAATATCTAACTTTCAAGGTTAAGTCAACTTTTAAGGATAAGTCAAAAGAATTGCATATCCCAAGTATAATTTTGGTTGGAACGTACCCGCTTATGTCGAGTCGCGTATCTTCTCCAGAAAATAATTGCAACAACTAGGCTTAGAGTAGAGATGACAAGGAGGATAAAGTATTTTTTAGGAATAGAAATCAGAATTTCATCATAATCATTCGTAAGGCAATCGTTTTTCATTAACGATACGGCAATCCTCCAAGCGTTCAGAGTGAGATGGATGTTGGTGTATCTGACAAGGAATTGTTTAGTGCAGGCATATACATCATGCATAGACAATGAAATAAATCATGCAAGGATGAAAATGATTAATCGATTTTAAATTACTATTATTATCAACGATTGAGTGGAAAGTGATTAGGCATTGATTTGAACTGCCCGAGCTTTGAACGCTTTTTGAATTTATTCAATCACATAATTATTATTTAGTTCAGCTTCGTTTTGACTTATTACTATCATGCCGTCGGTAAATTAACTTAATTTTAACTACTTTCCACTCAACCCATTCTCCACATTTTCGCCACCTGCGCTCAGGCTATGTTGAGGCTCACCGCAACCCGTGCACGAGCCGAGCAAAAAAAAAGGAAATAGATAAATAGAGGAGACAACGAACGTCTCTTTCGGCATTCTACCGTCGACTGCGAACGAGTTCTGGGCCGATTCGATCTGAATTATTAAGAATCGATAATTCATTAAATCTTTTGAATATAAACCTCTTTCTCCAGTTGATCCAATTGTCGTTTCAGTCTTCTCAATCTTTCTTCGTACTCTTTTCTTGTCTCATCCAGTAAAGTAATCAAGGAATCGCTATTATTGAGTTGCTGATTATTCGTTGCCATTGCACGACTAGAATTTTAAAAAAAAATAACAATTTAAATATTAGATTTTCCAGAATTAGGAATCAATTGACAACCAGACATTATCGAACTAATTAATCGACAGCATGTACATGAATTCAAGGAAACGATATGAAAAGAAACAAAAGCAAACCTTTTCCGCTCAGGAATACTACAAATTGTCATCATTTCCGATATTGACCAATTTTTCTATAAATTATTGTTGTTTACCACAAGATTCGAAACAACAATTGAAAGATCTTACACTGCAATTATCTCCGAAGCAAACTGCCGTAGCTTTATTTTCCGCGTTGACTTGACACCAAGTAAGAGGAAGAGATTGGGCGAAGCTTGAGTCGCTTTTGGATATGGACCAATCACCTGGATTTCAGATAAGTTGACTCTCAGCTCTAAAGATTTGTCAATTGTTTTATAACAAACAATACGCAACAAAAAATTGTTTCTACATTTCGCTCTTTCTCATAGAAGTTCTTAAAAAAATTATTTATTTAATTTTTTTATACATCACTTAAAACATGAATAAAGAGAGTAAAATCGACGATAAGGGAGTGATGGAGTTCCGTCGCTTAAGCGATTTCGGTTTCAAAAAAAGGTTCGAATTCATTATTTTTTTAGAACGGCTTATACTGTCTTTCTGTGTACAGAATGTTTTCTTGTATTCCATATACTTCTATCATCAACTTCACGACTTCCTTTCCGTCCTTTCTGCACTCGAACGGGATGGGGTTCACTCCACATTCATTCGATTTTTGCAGTCCCTCACAGTGCAGAGTAAGAGTTCTATTGTGGTCAATGGAAAAGGAGTAGACGTTGCAATAGGGAGAGGTGTTCGCCAAGGGGATGGTCTAAGCCCGCGACTATTCGTTTCGGTACTTGATGCAGTTTTCAAAGGAGTAAACTGGGCTAGGAAGGGAATACGCATTGATGGGGAGTACTTATCACACCTTTTGTATGCTGATGACTGCGTCCTTATTTCTCACGACTCGCGCCAAATTCAATCCATGGTGCGAGAACTCGAAAAAGAGTTGTTGAAGGTAGGGTTGCGGTTAAATGGTACAAAAACGGAAGCTCTCACAAATAACCCCAATGATAGACCAGTGGTTGTTGGAGGAGAGAAGGTAAAGGTAAGGGAAAAGGTTGTATATCTGGGGCAGGAAATCACACTTGGAGATGGAAGATTTACGGGTGAACTTCATAGAAGGATTAGAAGCGCGAACTGGGCATTCTCCAAATATGCGGAATTTTTTCGTAAAAAGGGGGTTAATATGTACTTGAAGAAACGGCTATTTGACGGAGTTGTTCTACCCGCATTCCTATATGGCGCCGAAAAATGGTATCTTACTAGACAACAAAAACACAAACTCTCCGTTGCTCAGCGCAGAATCGAACGAAAGATACTTGGCGTCACTGTGCTTGATCATATTTCGAGCGAGCGTATGCGTGGCATGGCGAGACTAAAGGATGTGGTGAGAGAGGCGGTGATTCGGAAATGGATGTGGGTCGAGAGGCTCTCGAAATCATGCTGTGATCGATGGAGTCTAAAAGTGCTCGAATGGACTCCACGTGGAAAAAGGAAGCGTGGAATGCCGGCAATGAGATGGAGAGATGAATTCGTAAAGGTCGCTGGTCCTCAATTCATGCAAATAGCAAGACACAATCGGACTCGATGGAGAACCCTAATGGCGACCCAGCTAAAATAAAATCCAAATGCTGATAAAGTTGTTTAAATGTAAATGTAATCAACTTCAAGTTTATAATTTTCTTAAGTTCCCTCAAAGATGAGATGGAAGAAATTGCGAGCTAGATATCCCTATCCTTCTGCACTGATAATCACTTCATTAGCTCAAAGATTAACTTTACCAACCACTTTCGTTCTTCTCTATGGTTCTTCCGCAGTACAAGTAACTATCCTGATAAACTCCAGGATAGGCGATTTCATCACATTTGGTAGGTGGTCGCCGTACCGATGGGCATGTATCGATTGGTGGAAGGGGAGTACGCTGAGCGGAAAGGTATTTTCATTTACAACCACACCTTATTGTTAATAATGTTTTATCATTTATTACAGAGAAATTACTGATATAACAAACACATAGAAAGAAAAAAACGTGAAATGAAATATGAAGAAATGTTGAATACACACACAATTATTTTTATTACAGCCAGAACTTTCGTACAAAAGAACAAAAGTGGTTGGTTTTACTTGAGTTACAATAATATTTTCAAAAGAGACACTCGGTTGTAAATCTTCCACCGAGCTCTCCGATTTTCGCATTTTTCTTGTATTTTTTTTCTGATTTTGGAGTCTAGATAGCTTACTATTATTGCAGTATCCTTTTTCTCCGCGTGTTCTTCGATCTTGCAAATTCTCAGAATGTCAGATAAAGTCATGTCTCTCTGCAAAAGCAAAAAGCTGCACCTAACAAGGAGAATATACCAATGAATTACATCACAGTTATCGCCGAAACAAACTGCGGTGGCTTCAGTATCGTCCAAATGTCGGCATGATCGAGCCAGACCCTGGTGAACGTAAGGTTGAATGTGCCTTCGCAGTGTCCACGTTCCTAAAAGTAATGATGGAGCACTAAAAAATAGTGGAAAACGAAAAAAAGGCGACTTTCCAAGGTCTAAAAAATTACAATGAAAAACCGAAAATGGAAACTCGAAATCCGAATTCCCGGGCGCGAAAAAGGTGAATTCAAGTTCTTACTTTCTAACTGCGATTTTCTGCAGTTATAAAATTAAATAAAGCCCAAATTTCATTTTTTTACCGCAAAAAAGCGCAGTTGGAAAATCGGAATTTGAATTCCCTCACCTTTTTTTCGCACCCGCGAATTCAAATTTTCGAGTTTCCAGGTGCCTTTTCAGACGCTGGAAAGTCACAATTTTCCGTTTTCCACTATTTTTTAGTGCCCCATAACATAAAAATATCAGTGATCTCTTTCATTATTTCTAGGAAAATGTTAAGAGAAGTTAATTTTAATTTCGTGACTGACAAATCTTCGATCTCACCACTCTCCCACTCTTTCTCTTGATTCATTCAAAGTGAGGGGTGTTTCTTGTGATGATTACCTAAGTATCTACCTATTCTTCTTTCACTGACCATTTTCCTTCGTCACATTTCTTCCGCAGTAGATATACCGGTGACTGCTTCGACAGTCTTTCTTGGATATTTGAAATTCCATGCCGTCGCAGACAGCGGAGATATTATGCTTGCTACAGGCTTCCTCACTTGTTCCTATACAATGTATGCGAGATAATAATTATACACTTACTTTAGCAAAATTATTATTTTATTACAAACGATTCGCCAAAGATAATCGATAGGAGATCGAATGAAAATGTGAATAGGAGAACCTCACCGAATGGCAGAATCTGGAAAAAAAATGACTAGCTTTAAAGCTTTCCAAAAATAAAATTATTTATTCGGTTGCTCTTGCCAGGATATTCATTTTAATGAAATGTATGAATTCGTCAGAAAATAAGTTGTGGCATTATTTGCAAAATTTATTGTACGTTTGAAAACATAATTATATTTATGAAGCGATATGCAACTGCTTCCAAACTATGACGATACTACTTCCAATCAGCTTTAAATAGCCTTTAAAATCTCATTACACCTGTTGTTATTTTTGCATCATAATTGGATTTTACTTCGTTTTTCTTTTAAGAAATAGAAATGAAACGTACAGTGGAATCGGTGACATTGCAGAAACTTAATACTTCCTTCACAGACAGTGTCTAAAGGTAATCAATATTTGAGCACAAACATCAGTCCCTCCCCTTCTCATTGTCAGTGTAATTTACAATATG
Source organism: Parapristionchus giblindavisi (assembly GCA_943737045.1). Taxonomy (NCBI): domain Eukaryota; kingdom Metazoa; phylum Nematoda; class Chromadorea; order Rhabditida; family Diplogasteridae; genus Parapristionchus; species Parapristionchus giblindavisi. Next base: position 1,111,046 of record CALSFV010000204.1, read on the forward strand.
CATAGCATGCTCGTTTGTGCATGCAAGAACTGAAAGTCCGAAAGCAAGAAGAGGAAGAAGCTTCTGAAGTGCACTCACCTCACAATCTTCATTTTTCTCACAAAACACTCTCAAATGTTCATTGTTCCGTATAATGCACGTAACATTATCCACAGCTTGCTTGTAAAGGGTGGCATCGTGACGTGGTTCAGCGAAGATCCATTCACCTACAATTAGTGGTAATTGAAGTTGCACCCGAAGCCAATTCACTCTCCGCTCTGACAACGCTCTCTAGTATATAAAGAAAGCGAGAGAGTGTGACCAGAGCGGTGTTGCCAATTAGCTTGTTGGGGTGGACTCTACCTGTTTCCGGAGTTTTCCTTTTCAAATCCACATTACACGACAAGCGATATCCCGCCTCGCACTGTTTTGCAGTGAGTCGTTGCAAGCGCCCTCTACAAACGAATGCTGGACGTGAAGCGCACACGGCTGATCTCTGAGATTTAATTATATGTACACTTCCTGACAAGGGAAGCACAACAGGAAACGGAAACGTTTCCGAAAGTGACGTATATGGCTGGGTTGAGAGGGAAGTCTAAAACTGGTTTCAAAAGTTGCTCACAAGGGAACGTTCCCAACTTGTCCAGGCCATATGAGATGGCAATAGCAAGAATGTAATCAGTTTTCGATGCTGATTACGAATCCGCTTTCAAACGTTGCCCAATCGAGCTGATCTTCGACAAAATCGATATTGAAATTCGTCTAGTTGATTCGGAAATTAGTGTGGATTTCTGCACAATCCATCCTAATGAGTTCATGAACACATATATCAATTATTGAAACAACCGCAGGCGTGCTTTAGAAGATAAGGTAGATAAGATGTGAATTTTCGAATCAACTAGATGAATTTCAATATCGATTTTCTCGAAGCTCAGCTCGATTGGGCAACGTATGAAAGCGGATTCGTAATCAGCAACGAAAACTGATTACATTCTTGGTATTGCCATCTCATATGGTCAGGACAAGTTGGGAACGTTCCCTTGTTAGCTGATCTACCAATCGATATTTTCAATCGATATATTATAACACCTTCGCCGCAAAAATGCCCACGCGTTCCTCAACATAATTTTCATTGATTTTTCGTCATTTCCGGGCTTCAACATAAGAATTGAAGATCGTGAAAGAAAAGAAAATAAATTATGCTAAAATTAAGCGAATTTGATAAAATATATCGATTGAAAACATCGATTGGTAGATCAGCTAAGCAACTTTTGAAACCATTTTTGGACTTCTCCCTCTCATCCCTAGCCACCCATATAGGTCGCTTTCGGATTCGTTTCCGTTTCCTGTTGTGCTTCCCTTGTGAATGTAGCAGAATCAATTGATCCCTCACCTTCCCCATCCAAATCTCCCTCCCTCACATGATATAATACTTTTGATATTTTGTTATTCAACACAATTTATTTACACTCGAACATTTTGTACTTGATGAAGTGGTGTACGATAAATAAATATAATAAATAATGAATTATTTTTCAATGCTCACGTCGTATTAGAACCAAATATGCATCGCAAAGAACAAATAAAATGCTGTGGGAGTTTAGAGATAGCATAAATTAACAGTAATATAGCACTTACATCGGCTGCAATCAAGTTTGAAGAGTGTATGAGAAGGAGAAATAATACTATCATGCCGGACGATGACTTGAGCAGCGAATTTAAACACGAATAGTCAATTTTATTTCTTAAAATATTGAAAACACGTGAAGATTATTGGAACATCTTTTCATTTGACGCCTCTCCACATTTAAAGGAACCCCCAAGCGTGGGCTTAGCATTAAGAGTAATAACAAATCCGACTCATTACGAGAACTGTACGATGAAATTGAATTTAATTGAACAATATGATAAGGAATGAAAAATAAAGTCGAATTTTGGTTACGGCAATAAAGATGTATACAACAGAGTAAATAATCATCGGTCAGATGGTGAACGAGCAAGATGGTCTTCATGCGAATCATCTGACCAATTTTTGAGACAAACAGGAAGTCATGAGTGGCCAACCTTTGGCATTGATAAACGACTATGTATTACTAATCGATCGCAGTTTTTCTCACTTTCTCTATCTTGTGTTATGAAAAGAGAGCAATGATGAATCAACTTTGCCACTTTTAATTACTTTTATCTATCAGTGGTTCTGATAAATAAATCTTTACTAAAAACAATAACAATACATCAGCATTCAATTAGATTTCTTTATGTACAATCCGTTTAAAATTCATTTTGTATTTGAAAAATTCGAAATCATTTGCCCTTTCTCCCATCAAATAACTCCTTCAGCTTCTTAAATGTCGGATCTTGTAAAACTCAGTAATTATTATTATTAGTATAGTCTGATTATAACCGTGAAAACCTAAAGTGACATTCAACTACATATCCGAGAACTGTTTCGAAGTAATATTACGATTTACGATCCGTTAGCAATCGATATAACGATTTCTAAGATTTGTTTCTCGACACGTCTGTGTTTTTTTTTGAATCAGGCAACTCTGAACTCTCCTCTCTCCACTCCAATGCATCATTCAGTATGCTCTTCTGCACGGTCAATCACGGTCAAAATGAGTGTGTATTTGAGTTGCAAAATAGCCTTGTCCAAAAAACAGAGAAGTTCCTGCCTCTCTATTTTTATTGTACAATTACAAAGGGAGCATGCGCCGTTAAATTGTTCTATTCTGTTCAATCCTCCAGTACGCATAATTAATCTTAATGCGTGTATATCACTAGAAATTCATTTTGAGATAAACGATTTTTATTCAATCATGATGTTTAATAATGACAATATAGTTAACACATTTTACACTTATTTTCCACGAGAGAAAAACGTGAATTCGCCGAGTAAAATAAATGTGAGACTATTGAGAAAATCTAGGAGATCTGTAATTGTATGAAGTTTATGATTTTAACCATTTTTAATTGTATTTTTACATTAGATTTCTTGCATAAAGCGATTCATAAACAGAATCGTCAATTGCTCCGTGAGGCCTTAATGGTTGAGGTGTTTTTAGTAGGTGTTTCAGGACCTGTAATAAAAATAATTTTCCTTTTTTTAAACAAATGATTGTTCAAGGAAGAAATATGCAATCATCTCTCATCTCAGGTTCAAAGTTGGATATTATAACCAAAATTTCACAAAGTAAATGCAGATTCGACAAATATTGCTCAAATATTAAGTGATTTCATAAGCAACGCTCGATTTTCACTTCTTTTTTCAAAAAAATGTCAAAAATTTTACAAAACATGATTGTTGAATAAATCTCCAATCGATTCGACCCCGCAGTTCATGGATCCAATCATGATAGAAGGACTGGGGCTGTTTCCGGAAATAGGTGAGCACAGAGGGTAGAGGAGGACAGTCCCGCCATAAGCTCAGCCTTGGTCGTTTTTTTCGGAATGGGTAGAGCGTTGTTACTTTGGAATTAGATCCGAGTGGCCATCCCGCGAGATTGCTCGAGGTAGAGTCTTAGCTTACGCTGCTGGAGAGTGTAGAGTCTACACTGTAGACATGTGCCGAGATAGTCGTATCTCGGGAAGTATTTCCCAGTGCTCGACTCCCCGTACCGAATACCAGGTGCACAACGATGAATAGAAAGCCGCTGTATTCTCGCTGGGGGGACACGCGGGAACTGAATCGAAAACATTCGCAGGATACTCGAGAGACCCCCTATCTTGCATGAACAGGATGGAGGTTGGTCATAACAACAGTGCAAGAAGGAGGTGACAAACAATGACTGTGAAGTTGAGACAAAAAACGAACGTTACTTATGAATTCACCTAATATCTAACTTTCAAAGGTCAGAACAGCATTTTGATCTAACAAGGGGATGCTCCCAATTTTTAGGTTATTCCCATCTCATATGGCCACCTTAAGTTGGGAGCATCCTCTTGTAAAGTCAAAAGAACTGCACAACCCAAGTATAATTTTTTAAACATACTCGCTTATGTCGATTGGCGTATCGTCTCCAGCAAATATTTGCTAAGACAAGGCTTAGAATAGCGATAACAAGGATTATAAAGTAGTTTTTAGGTATGGAAATCAGGTTTTCCTGATTATCATTCATATTGGATTCATGCTTCATCATCGATACGGCAATCCTCCAAGCGTTCAGAGTGAGATGGATGTTGGTGTATCTGACAAGGAAATGTTCAGTTTCGACAAATACATCGTGCACCGAGATAATGCATCGTTACATTTGCCTTACGAGCCTACGCCGTAATCCCCTCCGTCGCACCGGAGAATTTTCTTTTCTTGTATGGCGGGTGATTAGGGGGTTACGGCGTAGGCACGTAAGGCAAATGTAACAGTGCATAACAGATACAACGAACGTTTCTCTCGGTATTCTACTGTCCGCTGCGAACGAGTTTTGAGCGGATTGGATCTGAATTTCTATGAATAGATAATGCAGAAAATCTTTTGAATATAAACCTCTTTCTCCAGAAGATCCAGTTGTCGTTTCAGTCTTCCCAATCTTACTTCGTACCCTTTACTAGTTTCATCCAACAGATTTATCAATGAATCGCTATCATTTAGTTGCTGATTATTCGTTGCGATTGCGCGACTGCAATTTTAATTATTTTTTTCATAATTAGGAATCAATTCACAGCGTGATCTTATCTAACCAACAGCACACCGAACAAATATCACTAAAATCGTCCCCTGATGCAATTATTCACTCACTAAGGTATGATTTCCATGCAAAATAAGATTAGGGAAAATTTTCGCTCATGTGAAGGAATAATTCACCTTCAGGGACAGTTCTAGAGAATCATTCCCTAATTTTTAAGGGATTTTTCTGTGATTGTAGTTCATTTTATACGGACAATAAAGGGACAGCAAACCTTTTCTGCTCAGGAATACCACAAATCGTCATCATATCCAACACCGACCAATTTTTCTGGAAATTTATTGACTATTTCAGTTTATTTTCACTCGAGTTTTTTCGAATGTTTAGAGAAGAAATATGTGCGAGACTAATAGATCGCAACGTTTTTACCAAAAGGTTCGATACACAAATTGAGAAATCTTACACTGCAATTATCTCCGAAGCAAACCACCGTAGCTTGATTATCAGAGTTGACTTGACACCAAGTAAGAGGAAGAGATTGGGTGAAGCTTGAGTCGCTTTTAGACATGAACCAGTGACCTGAATTTCGGATTCTCTGCTCTGAACAGTTTCGCTGTGTACGCTAGAAATCTTTTTTTCTTATCTTTTCTTTCCTTCTTTTAAATAAATTCATGCTATTTGTAAACGATTTCATAGAGTGCCTTTCTATCTGCAGTGCGGCCGACGCTACTGAGAAATCAACATTTTTTATTATTAGCCATAAATGATTTTTTTAAAACTTTTTTCATTAGGTCAAAGATTGACTTTACTGACCATTCTCGTTCTTCTCAATAGTCCTTCCACAATACAAGTAACTATCCTGATATACTCCAGGATAGGATATATCATCACATTTAGTTGGTGGTCGACGTCCCGAAGGGCATGTATCGATTGGTGGAAGGGGAGCAGGCTGAGTGGAAAGTATTTTCATTTATATTTCCACGCCTATTTTTGCACTTCCGGTTTTTTTTCAAAGATCCCCCCCATCGCTATCTTAAAGAATAAGAAGGAAAACAACTTACGGTGGAATCGGCGACATTGCACATTCGCAAAACATCCTTCACCGACATTTTCTGAAAGTAACAAATATTTTTTCTTGCTGATTATTTGCTTGGAACGGAACATTGTCAGTTGTGCGTTTGTGCGTGCAAAAACTGCAGGTCCTAACAAGCTTTTGAAATGCACTTACTTCGCAATCTTCAGTTTTCTTACACATCACTCTTAGATGTTCGTTGTCCCGTAAACCGCATGACACATTATCGATTGGATGCTTGTGCATGGTGACAAAATTTCCATAGTACTCTATGATCCATTCACCTTCAAAGAATGATATTTAAAAAAGAGAACTTTTTGAGCTATATAGCTGTAAGCTGTCGAAGATAACTATGAAATGGCTTCAGGGGGCAACAAGGCCAATGAAAATCTTCAGGAATCTCGTCATTTTTCTCTAATTAAAAAAAAATAAGAATAATAGAGTCATTGCGTTTAATTGAATCAATATCCCTTTGTATAGCGGGTAATTAGAAACGACTGGAGTATAACACAAGAAAAACTCTTCATTGTCAGTGCAGGCCAACATACTATCATCTTTGATTTTTCAGCCATAACTTTCTTCGCAGTCAACCAATTCTCTTCATTTTAGTATGTGGTATTGTACTATATATAGTAGTACCTGTTCCCGTTTTCCTCTTCATTTCCAAATTACACGCCAAGTGATATCCTTCCTCGCATTGTTCCGGAGTGAGTTTATGAACGTGCGCTCTACAAGTGATGGCCCTTGAAGCGCACTCTGCAGTCCTCTGAGATTTAATTAAATTATTGAGCGTATAAAAATCACTTGTTTTATTTGTAGAAGAGACTTTCTTGTTTTGCATGGTTCAGAAACTATGCCGATCTCTTTTATATATTGTGACTTTCGTTCGTTAGCACCATTTGTCATTTTCTTATGCAAGTACATTTTATACGCACAATAATAGTTTTTTGCACTTGACACGTTAGAACAAATCATTTAGGACACTGAAAACGGATAATAATAATTTAATTTAATTTATCATACATCAATAAGATAATAATAGTTTATCGTTTCTTGGACAAGAGAAAGTTACGATATACTATGAGTTATATATTGAATAGGGAGAACGATATATCATCAGATTAGCAAAATAAAACTACGAATCGATAATCGCGTGGTTTCTTACAAGGGAATGGTCTCAGTTCGGCCTGACCTTATGAGATGTCAATAGTGTGACTAAAATTAGTTATATATGCCGATCGTAAATCCGTTTTTAGGCAGTGCCTAATCGAGCTGAGCTTCGAGAAAATCGATCTTGAAATTTGCCTTTCTTGGCAGGCTGGTCGATTCGAAAGTTCGCATGGTCTCCTACACTAATCTATCCCGATGGGTTCATTAGCTCATCTATAGGCCTTCAAGACATTGACTTCCATAGTGTTGTGGAGAAGGTGTCCACGTTCACTTTTGATTGCCCCGGGTTCGATCCCCTTTGAAGCAATTTTCTTTTGCTGATTTTTTTCTTGTCGAAAGATTGAAATATTTTGCTGTTATTATGAAAAAAAAGAAAAGAAAATAGAAAAACAGGTCGTTGTCTCGATAATTGATAGATGAGTTAACGCACCCATCGGTATTTTAGGGTAGGAGACAGCATAAACTTTCGAATCCGCCCGGAAAGCCAATTTTCAATATCGATTTTCTCGAAGCTCAGGTCGATTAGGCACTGTCTAAAAACGGTTTTGTGATCAGCATATATAACTAATTTTAGTCACACTATTGACATCTTATAAGGCCAGGCCGAATTGAGACCATTCCCTTGTTAGTAAAATAAAATTTCTAAGTAAAGATATCTTAAATTTACAAAAAATATAACACTTACGTTAGCTTCAACCAAGTTTGAAGAGAAGATGACAACGAGAAATATGACTATCATGTCGGATGACTTGAGCTGCGAACATAAAAACGAATAGTCAAATTTATTACTAGAAGCATTTGGAAAGAAGTTTATTTTTAGAAAAAAATATTTTCAATTGACGCCTCTCCGCATTGGCAATACCCTCTCGTAGACAAAGGCAGCGTGACAGTATGGCCAGAGCGGAGAGTTTATAAATTAGCATGGGGGTGTCGCTTTAACAAATACAAGTTCAATATATCAATTCACCACGACACGTCAAATGATTTGCACATAACAATCATTTTGAAATGACAATTTACCTTATCCCTGCAATCACGAGGTGTGTTCAATTTAAAATCAGTGACAATAAGAGCGAGATAATTGAACGGGAAAACTCTTTTCAGTCAGGTGTCAGAGAAATTGTCAGAGAAATGTTCTATCATTAGGGAAAGAATTTTTTTGTCTATTTTTTCACACACCATTTCACCTATTTTAAAAGTCCTTTAAAACATATACACACACACATGAACTCCGAGAGCACAATGAATTTACATTATGAGTAGGAATTTTTTTAAAACCCGAATATTGGATATGGCACAAATGAACACACACACGCACACTATAGCCTACTCTTTATATGAATCGATCAGCTCTGTATTACTAATCGGTCGCAGTTTTTCTCACCTTCTCTCTCTCTCTTGTTTTAGTAAAAGAGAGCAATGGTGAATCAACATTGTCTCTTTTTAATTACATTTTATCTCTCAGTTGTACTTTCATTACTAATGAAAAACTTGAGGTGATATCAATATATTTTGAAGTGAAGAAAGTGTCGGTTCAAAATATTTTATATGGTACATATTTACATCATTTAATTTTAAAAAAGTGGCTTATTGTTAGAAAACTTAGAAATAATTTTTATGGACCCCATAAAATATTTTCATATTTAAGGTGGGGAAGAAGTTCTCGGAGTCCGACGTCAGTGTGACATTGGGGGTGCCGTCTTACAATAGACATCGGTGTTCAGAGTGTTTTGGTTCTCTCCTGGGTTCGATTCCCCGTCGTTTCACCGCCTTCGCCCCACCAAGGCGAAAGGGGAATTGGTAGTGACTTGATCACGCGGTAAAGTAGGTCCGAAGAAGAAATTAGGCCCTCCGGACTGCACTGGCCTTGAAAGATCACTGGCCTAGCAGTGATCACCCGCAGGACTTCATGTGCCTTGACTAACGCGTTGTACTTTTACCTTTTTTACCTACGTAGACTAGAATACCCGTTATTGGCACACGTTGAAGTTATTTTTGTACGAAACAAAATAAACCACTCTCATTTTGTGCAAAATAGCTCTTTCTGTTATCCTCCACGCCTCCTTCAAGATTCTAAATCTTTGACAAAATTCCTTCCCCAAGAGCTTGCCTCTTCCCCTCCCCATTTATTCCGTGTAAGGATACCGAAATTGCACCACCACAATATTATAAATCAATCTCGTATTCAACCGTAATGAGTCGTAACGTTTACTTCACGTCCCTACTGGATCACGGACAATATAGTTGCATTTGCCTTATGCGGTGTTACATTTGCGAGACGGATGCGTGTCCGTCTACTTCAATTTTAGAGTGTCTTGGGTCCCAAGAGGAAAATCCTGATGTTTATAAAATTACTGTAAAAGTTTACGGTGGCTTTACCATAATTAATCGATGTATACGATATGCATTATTAATCGATTTATTTTTTGTCGTCTTTCTCTGTCTTTATCGACAACGGACTCGCGCACTCTCTAGCCTAACTCTCGATTACCTCTCCACTTCCTCAGACATAACCCGTCTGACCTTCAAATCAAATCAAATCAAATAATTTTATTCCTGTATAAGAATGGTACGGGATGGTATTCAGCACTTCTTATCACGTTATACGAGGTCAGGAATGACTAGTCTTCATACGCCAAAGACGTCGGTCCAGTGCATCGTTAGGTTGGGAAACACTTGAGAAGATAACTCATAATCCGAGATTGAACACGACCAAAACGAACACAGCGAATCCGAGTACCATGGAAAAGACGAACTAGTAGATACTTGCAACATTTGGAGATAAGGCCGTCTTGTTGCGTAGACTGTCGCTAATTACGGAGCGAAAGACATTTCGACCGCTCAGCACGAATGAAAGAGAAGAGAATCGCTCTGATTAGGTAAAATTCTCGCGGTGTCACATTTTCAAAACGTGCGCACGCCGTAACCCCCGCCGTAAAGTCTTCGCAACGTTTACGTCGTTACGGCGGAGATTACGGCGTGCGTATTTTTTTTGAAAATGTAACACAGCATTACTCGTTTCTCAAAGATGCGATAATTTTACCAAATATGTACCACCCCAACTGCAATAGAGAAAACAATTTTTTTATTTCAAAAACATGGCATTGTCGCTCGAATATGTGATCTCTTGGTAAGCTGAATCTTCGTCATGAATGGGTCCGTGAGGTCTTGGTGGTGGAGGGGATTTTGTGAGACTTTTCAAAATCTGAAATAGAAATATTTATTTTTTTTTAACAAATGATTGTTCATGGAGCAAATATGCGAAGACAAAAGGCAAAAAAGGCAAAGATACAACCCGTTATACAAGGCACACGAAGTCCTGAATCGAATATGCAAATCATACGAAGCAAATACGCAATCATGTCAAATCGCAGATTCAAATTTGATTTTTGCATCCCAAATTTCTTTAAATCTTTATGGTAAAAGAATGGAGGTTGACGAGAGGAAAAGAACGTTGCAGGCCCGCAATCACTGCCCTTCCCCTCCCTCCGAGGTTGCGAACCCCCATTTTACACCGCACTGTGGCTCGCAATCACTAGCGCAATATAGTCAACCCTAGTTTGAACGTACCCTCTTATGTCGATTCGTGTATCTTCTCCAGCAAATAATTGCTAAAAACACATTAGTTCAGCCTCTGTAATAGCGGGGCAACAATGAAGGATCACGATTTCCAACACATAGAGAGTGCGAGGCGGATGCCAGGCGGGTTTGGTGGGCTGCATTAGAGAGAGTGTGCGTGCGAGATGGCATCAAATGAGGTGCGCCGCTCTGACCAATGCACTAGCGGCTCATTATTGTGAGATGGTGAAAACACACCAAACAGCGCACCACAATTATGGCAAAAGTCGCCTCAGCATTTCCTTTGCCCCGCTATTCCCATCTCTCTCGCATTTTGAACTAACGTGAAAAAAGGGATAAAGTAGCTATAGCAAGGAGGAAAAAGTATATTTTAGGAATGGAAATCAGATTTTCATCATAATCATTCGTATGGGAATCTTGTTTCATTCTCGACACGGAGATCCTCCAAGCGTTCAGAGTGAGATGGATGTTGGTGTACCTGACAATGAAAGGTGGGTTATAAAAAATGAAATTTATAAATCGATTTTATAAAAATGATTTAACAAAGTCCCTGCACATTAGAATCTCATTGTTCGAGAAGCCGAAAAAGCCAAATAATATTTGGTTGAGTGGAAATTCATTAGACATGTCAACCCCATTGGACAGAGGTTCACTGTCTAGAACCTAATGGCCGAAACAGTGAATCTCGCCTTTACTAATAACTACTTTTGATTCATTAATATCTAATTTTATGAGTACATTCGCTTTTTTAACTATGACATATTTCGATTATAATAGTGATACTTAGTAAAGATTTCTGATATTTAAGAAAATTCTAGTACTTACGTTAGCCGCAATCAAATTTGAAGAGAGGGTGACAACGAGAAATATGACAATCATGACTTGGGTTGCGAATTTAAATTTGAATAATCAACTAAATTGTGAAAATAGGTGAAGATTATTTGAAAATCTTTTCAGTTGACGCATCAAGATATTTTCACATTTAACAATTTCTTCAACGTGATTCATTGAGTTCTGAAGAAATCGTTGATAACAAATTCAAGTTTTAAATTAGTAATAGACGAAAAAATGATTCATCAAAAGTAATTGGAAATGACATAGGAGATTCGCCACTTCTTTATTTTAAGAAAACAACTGAGAGAACTGGAAAAAAAATGCAACAGATTAGTAATACATGGGTGGATCAATTCAATTATCAAGAGTAGGCTCTGATGTACTCTTTATATGCAATAACCAATAATATGATTTTATTCCTGCTCATAATTTAAATTCATCGTGCTCTCGGCTATCGTATGTGTGCAAATATTGTTTAAAGGACTAAAATGTTCGTGATAAAATAGAAGAAAACTGTTTTACCTTCCCTAACAATAGATTATTTATTTCGACACTTGAAGTCTACTTACACTTTCACTTCAAGTAGACTTGTAAGTCAACTTCAAGTGAAACGTAAGAAAACTTAAAGTATGACATCACTATGCAACTTAAAGTGAGACGCAAGTCTATTTAAAATGAGACGCAAGTCTACTTAAAGTGAAAAAGTGATGACACTCACTTGAAGTAGACTTAAAGTAAACTTCAAGTCAGCTACTTATTTTAAGTAGACTTTAAGTTTTGAAATACCAGAGATTGGTCAGTTCTGAAGTTCTTTGCTCATTGAAGTTGTAGTTGGGGGGGGGGGGGCTAACAGCTAAGCTTGTAAGCTGGCAGTCTAACCACTTGGCTAAGGAGGACACGAGCTGTACTCTTTGATTATGAGAGTTTGACACTATTCCACCAGTCTCGCGTCCAAATTTCCATCAAATTTTCAGCATCGATTTTAGGTACCAAGGAAGCAAATATGGGATTTTTTCAAATCAGTTCTAGGACCCCATGAGAGGCCTTACAAGTCTACCTGTGTCAACGATTTTTTCGGGATAGCTCCGATATTTTCGATTCCCTTCACTAACAAGGGAACCACTTAACCATACCGCATTTTCTTCTAATTTTGATATCCTGGCGTAAATCTACATGGAATAAGGTTTCTAAAAAGTTATGTCAAAAGTTCCACATTCGCATTTTAAGGCCTGTTTCGGTCCTCTGAAAAGAGCCTTTTTATGCCTTTTTGGGATTGTTTGGACATTTTTGGGCATTTGTGGTCCTCTTTAGTTCTTCTTGTTGTGTATTTATGACCATTTTTGGATATTTTTGACTTTCTGGGACTATTGGTATTTTTTTGGCCTCATTTTGGGCAAATCCAGTGCATTTTCGGAGGCCCGAAAAAGTCTTAAAACGCGAATGTGGAACTTTTGACACAACTTTTTAGAAACCTTTTTCCATGTAGAATTACGCCAGGATATCAAAATCAGAAGAAAATGGGGTATGGTTAAGTGGTTCCCTTGTAAGAAGAATAGACCTGACTGACTATGACTCAAGAATTATTCCGTTTATGACTATAACTCAAGAATTTTTCCTTTCTCTCATTGTCACTAAATTTGACTATAAAACTGATTGTTCATGATTATTCTTATAAAATATTATAGAAATATATTATCCATTTCATTAGTTGTAATTTGTTTAAGAGATGAGTCAACTGAAAAGATTTTCAAATAATATTCACCTCATTTCAAAAATTCGCGGCTCAAGTCATTGCCCGTCATGATAATCATATTTCTCGTTGTCATCTGCTCTTCAAACTTGATTGCAGCTAACGTAAGTGACTTTTTTTTAATCTCAAAAATATTAACTACGAAATTTTACTAACTATAAAATATTTTACCTATAGATTTTCGTATCGTAGTTTTTTTGCTAATTAGGTGATTTCATGAATTTTCAGTGTAAAAGTGCATGAAAATTAAAACCTTTTTCTACAACAAAAATTTTTTGTCCTACGATTTTATTAAAGAAGGGGAACCAGGAGATTTCGCGTGCACTATTGTCATGGCTAACGTGGGAGATAGGAAGTTGCACTACATTCTAGGGTTGCCGGTTCGAATTCGAATTCGAAGACCCCTTTCCCGTCTCTCACCCTCTCTCCCCTTTCCCTTCAAGGAATAACACACACCTGCCAGTCGGAACGAATAGTTCGGGACAGAGCGAATTATTCGCACTCTCTCACTCTCTCGATTCCTATCTCGTCCCTGCCTCCTCTCCCTCCGCCTCGCCCCCCCCCCCCCCCCAGACACGAGCTTTCACGATGTCGACCTTCTCATCGAGGATGACGACCAGGGCTGGGACACAAAACGTTTTCTTGACACAAAAATTTTGTGTACACAAAACACAAAAAAACGCAAAAATATTTTTCTCTAGATTTGAGCAAGTTTATGGCTAATAAAAAGGTATTTTTTTCAGTATAGAACTTCAACGCGAACAAAACAGCATGCAATATCAGTTAAAAAAAGAACAGCGGCCAAGAAACCTATGAGTCTGATATTCGGCTGAACGAAAACAATAAAAATTACTGATAAAAGGAAATTCTAGACCAAAATTATCCGATCGTTGCAAAATTTACAATTTTGCGGATAAAATTTTACTATACGATTTTTTTTGCCCGGAACTTCGCCAACATCAGCTATCGAATGAGCCTAAACATGGACAGATTCGGAGAGGATATTCATCACGTATATATCTGACTGACCTACTCGTGATCGGCTCAAAATCTGGTATAAAATGCCCGCTGAGTTCTCATCTGTTACATTTTAAAATATCGGACTGACCTACTCGTGATCAGCACAAAATTTGTCTTAAAAGGGCCGCTGAGTTCCTATCCGATACATTTTGAAATATTGTTCATTTTCATATTTTGAAATGTTATTGTTCAGATTAGACTAGAGTAGATATGCATTTTTCTTGACTTTCTCTTCCTACTTACTTGTTTTTGGTTTTGTGTAATTGCTTCTATAAAGAATGATAAAGCAATGTGTAGTAAGACGGAGTAATGGAGTATCAACAAGACTCATGACTACAGTGAATAGTTCAAATTTTCCTCTGAATTCGTAGAACGGATGTCATTTTGTTCTTGGTTATCGCATCGACTTTTCCAAAATTGAATCAAAACGGGAATGATGTGAGCTACAACTTTGCTGTTGACTGCTAAGCTCTCAGATACGAGAGGAATTAGCCATCTCTTCAGACGTGTCTGGGGGAGGCGAGGCGGAGGGAGAGGAGGCAGGGACGAGATAGGAATCGAGAGACTGAGAGAGTGCGAATAATTCGCTCTGTCCCGAACTATTCGTTCCGTCTGGCAGGTGTGTCGAATTCTTCGAAGGGAAGGGGATAGATGGCGCGTCTCAAACGAATTGCCGAGCGAGAAGGGAAGCGATTGATAAGGGGCACGAATTATTCGCCCTTGTTCCTGCAACCCTACTATATTCTCAATTAGAATTGATAGATGGAACACATAAAGCGTTTAGCTCACAATCAGTGGTTAGTAGTTGGCGCTTGTAACCGCGCCACGCGGGTTCGATTCCCGTTTGCAATTTTCAATACATTTGTCTTTCATGTTTGAAATTGCACGCGTTCCCTGAGGATTTCTTCGGGTAATTACGAGCTTTGCGCTCGGATTACGGTATTCTAGTGCACCCATAATTTTAGATAAAATTTTTTTTGGATGCAGGGAGATCTATAGTTCTGCCTGGCCAGTTTAGTCACGAAAAGTGTCGTGGGTCCCCTTCTTTAATAGTTGTTAGACTAGTTTAACTAAAAAAACAGTCGGATTCCCCGTCCACAAATTGTGGTATCCTGATATATCTTTTAACCCAACTCTGTCCTCCAAATAGTGCTACTGTATATCGTCCAGGTCATAATTTTCTGCAATTTTCTCTCAAATCATATTTTTGGTTGTATATCAGATCAAACTTATGCAGATGTACTTATTAGCATATTTAAGCCCTGTATCTCGACCCACTTGACAAAGTCTTAGTGGTTCGAATCCAAAGGCTCGACAGTTGGTCATTGATCTCTTCGTGAAATCTCTTCGACAAATATCAATAAATGATAAATAAAGAAAGAGGAACGAAATTCACGAACAAAATCTTGCACGAAAGTATCGGAAATTGTTAATAAAATCAGTTTTCGATTCGTATCTCATAAATGGTTGTTTTTTTTGTGAATTCGAAACACTAAGACAATTTTATCAGGTTGGTCGAGATACAGTGTTGAAATATGCTAATAAGTACATTAGCATACGTTTGAGCTGATTTACAACCATAAATGTGATTTGAGAGAAAATTGCATTGTCCTGGATGATATACAGTAGCACTATTGGGAGAACAGAGTTGGGTTAAAAGATATAACACAATACCCCAAATTGTGGAAGGAAAATCCGAATCTGCAATAAAACTCTTATCCTTTGTGAGAAATTTTCGAGATACATCGAATTTTGTATTAAAAAAAACAGGTTTCATGCAATAACACATGTAAAACAACATTTTCAACGTTATCCGTAATTGGGTTATTTCTAGGCGAGGTCATTAGCAGCCGATCTGAAAAAAAACTAAACATGGTAGCTCAAAAACGAAGCGAGTTTCATTGATTTGAAGTTGACAGTAAAAAAAATATTTGCATATATATTGACCGTTTAAAATATACTTGTTTATTTGGTACTAGAGTAGCCTCAGATACAATGTGTTTCTATGTTTAGTGAGGGAATCCAAACGAGATAGTAGGTAGATCAGAGAGAGCGATGAAGGTAGGGAGGAAAACGTTAATCGATAGCTCTTTCTCTGTTTTGCAGCCAGCAGCACGGAAATTAGACAAGTACATTTTATACGGACTTTATGCAAATTTCGAAAAACAAAATTTAAAAATATTGTTTTGCACTCGGGAATGGTCTCAATTGGGCCTGATTTGGTGAAATGTGAATATCTTGGCTAAAATCAGTTATAGATGCTGATCAAAAATCCGTTTTTAGACAGTGCCTAATCTACGTGAGCTTCAAGAAAATCGGTACTGAAATTCGGCTAATCGATTCGAAAGTTTTCGCGGTCCCCTGCACAAACAATCCCGATGGGTTCGTTATCTCATCTATCAACAATCTATACAACGACCTGTGTAGTGTAGTGGATAAGGTGTCTGCATTTAACTGTAACTGCCACGGTTCGATCCCACTTGATGCAGTTTTCTTTTTTTTTTGATTTTTTTTGTTGTCGATGGAAATCTTCTGCCGTGAATATGAAAATCAGAAAAGAGAACACACTTTATCTTATCATCTTATCATATCTTTTTATCTTATCCGCATTTTATCGCAGCAGGATATACCGCCATATATATTCACCCGGGACAGTTTGACACTCCTGTTCAATATTGTTTCCAATCGGATGTCCACACGACCCATTGCAATGATCGTTATAGTTCTTCATGTTCATTCATTATGTGAGAATCGTTTTTGTTTCACACATTTTGTTATTAAAGTGCACACTTTCTGATAAGATAAAGGGTTTTCTCTTTTCAGATTTTCATTATCACGGCGAAAGATTTTCATCTTTCGACAACAAAAAAAATCAGCAAAAGAAAACTGCATCAAGGGGGTCGAACCCGTGGCAGTTAAAATTAAACGCGGACACCTTATTCGCTACACTACACAGGTCGTTGTATGGATGGTTGATAGATGAGTTAACGAACCCATCGGGATTGTTTGTGTAGGGGACGGCGGGAACTTTCGAATCGACTAGCCAAATTTCAGTATCGATTTTCTCGAAGCTCCGGGCGATTAGGCACTGTCTAAAAACGGATTTTTGATCAGCATCTATAACTGATTTTAACCAATATATTCGCATTTCACCAAATCAGGCCCAATTGACACCATTCCCTTGGTTAGACCAGTCTTACAACTATCAATAAAATTGGAGGAGAAAAAAATTGCTGTCGAACGGTTTCATACAATTTTACAGGAGATCCGTGATATAGCATATGCATTGAAAAATAAATAATTTAATCAAATTTCAGAGATCTGCAGTGTGCGCTTCACGGCCACAATTCAGTTGTGGAGGGCGCACTTATAAAATCTCTCGAGAGCTATGCGAGGAGGGATATCACTTGGCGTGTAATGTGGATCTGAAGAGGAAAACACCGGGAACAGGTAGAGTTCAAAAAATTATATCTATTCTCCAAGTTAAAGAGGAAGTTATTTACTTGGTACAAGAAATTACGATGGGATCAAATCAGTGCGAAGGGGAAATACACAGGTGGATTGGAAGATGGAGCAGGGCATTCTTCAAATATTCGGAATTCTTCAGAAAAGCAGGGGGTATCTGAAAAACTGCTTTTTGACGTGTGGTTCTCCCTGCATTCCTTTACTGCGCCGACACATGGTACCTCAGTAAACGTGAAAAGCAAAGTTGGGAGGAGGGCGGGGGGCAGCGAAAACTCGGACAAAATCTCGGGGTTTCAATTTTGGACCGCATATCCAATGATTAGGTCCGTGGCATTACAAATTATTTCAAGGACATTGTTTTGGAGGCGGAGAGATGGATGTGGTTGTGGGTGGAGACGCTCTCGAGATAGCAACATGGTCGGTGAACGCTGAATGTACACAATTGGGCACCAAAGTTGGAAGAAGAAACAATGTCGGTTAGCCGATAGATGGAGGGATGATTTCGTGAAGTCAGCATGTCCACAATTCATGCAAGTTGTGAAGCACAATCGTTCGGAATGGAGAAACCTCATGGCAACCCAGCTACGAAACACCCATTAAAAACTGATAGTTGATTCGATGTCAATGTCAATTTCAATATTCTCCATTCTTGTTAAATCACCGGCTTTACAAAAAGATATTAATTCAATTTTAAAAAAAATAAAGATTATATACCCATCTATTTTTCAAATATATCATAAAAAATACAGAAAAAAGGAAGGAGAGATAGAGAGGAGTAGATTGAATCGCTCATAACTTAATCATTGTTAAAACAATAATCAAATTTCAGAAAACATTTGTGTGATAAGAAAAAAATCAGCAAAATAAAATGAACGTATAATGATTCGATCCTGTGTACTTTGGGAAGTTAATGATTTTTAGGAGAGGATGGGTTCTTGCCAAATATATTGTATAGTTTTGTTTCTCAATTGGGGTTGATCGATATGCAAAAATGTTTGACAAGGGAATGCTCTCTATTCGGGTAGGCTTTATGAGATGGCAATAGCATCACTAGAATAAATATAGGTGCTGATCACGAATCCGTTTTTAGATAGTGCCTAATCGAACCGAGCTTCGAAAAAATCGATATTGAAATTTGGTTAGTTGGTTCGGAAGTTTGCAAAAATTTACTGCAAAAAGCATCCGGATGGGTTGCTTACCTTTCTATCAACCATCAACAGCGTTCAATTTTGACTGTCAAATATTCGATCCTCCTGGAAGCAATTTTCTTTTGCTGATTTTTTTGTTTGATGTATGATAAATTAAATTAAATTAAATTATACAAAAGGGACAACATACACAATGTCGCCTCCCTCTCTCACTTCATCATGGGGGCATTCCGAAAGATGATACAGTACTCCTGGTTCGCAATAGGATACACCGACAATCAACCGGGACAAATAAACCTTTTAGGAAAAGGCGCCAAATTGTTGTGTGGTCACCCCCTGAATCGAATTTTTAATTGGAAGGAATTTCCAAGTACCAGTGAACTTTACTCATGGAGCCTGTAATTATCATACATAAAACAGAAAAATTCATTTTTCGTCGATACCAAAAAATATACCAGTTGTTGAATTCTCTCAGATAGTGTTTTATATGTACTCTCAAAAAAAACGATATATAACGATAAAGATAAAGATGATGGATAGGACAAAGGGAGATCTGAATTTTTATGTTTTTTTTAAAACTTTTTAGTTGATAGGGATTGCCCACGTCGCTCAACCGAAATTAATAGAAATTTTGGACTTCATTTCCATTGAAACATCCGTGTTTATTGTTAAATTACTACACAGTCATAAAATGTTCTCTGTGGAATCGAACTCGTGTGCCAAATGCAATGACCATGAGCACTTACCACTATACCACGACTCAGTTGAGAATGAGTGCCCTCTTTTCCGTCTATGAAAATGATTGTCCAACTCTTCCCCATGGAAGGTTGTTTGACCGTGCGGAGTACATGCGATGTTTTTTTAAATCACACTCAGAAAAATGAAGTGTTGATACATAGGTGTTCCGGGCGAAACTGTAATCCCCAATGTGTTCTAATTAACACCTTTTGGGGTGTAAATTGGAAAAAGGTGTAAATTAGAGTGGCGAGAATGACTCTTGACTCACCTATTATCTCTCTCTCCAATTGGTGAGTCATCTCTCTAGCCACTCACCCATTCCCTCCTGGCTGCCTCGCTTAGAGGTCACGGTCGAATCAAAAAAATGATTCCGTCGTGACTCTTTTGCATTTTAGCGGATGTAAGTGGTCAAAATATGCAAATCTGAATATTTTTGTAATCTACATGACAAGGGCTATTGAAAGAGCATAAACGCCTGTCAAAGAACATTTTAAAATTTCGTCGATTTCTCATGGTATGCATTACCATAATTCCTTTACATTTCTTTACTTTTAGCAATTAGGAGGAGAATTATGTTAATATGATATAATATGTACATAAAATACTTTCAAACATTTAAAATTCTTCCTCGTCGTCATCGGAACAGAGCTCATTGAATTCACTCTCATCGGTAATGTAGCCATGGGTAATTTCGACATCGGGTCATTGGGAACAACATTAATATATTCGGTCTGAAGGACGAGGAGAGGAGGGGGCTTGTAGGAAATCTCGCAAGCACGCTCTCCAATGTAGTTGCACAAGATTGGAGAGACCATGATGATACTGTTGTGTATAGTTAACTAATCGAGACGCCAACACCTAGCCTCTTATGTGTTAATCAACTCCGCACTGCGATCTGATCGGCTTATTAGCGAAATTTCCTTTTCGCATATCTCGGGAAATCTGAAAAAAATTCAAAAATTGGTGCTACAATTCCCTAGATCTATTGAATATCTAGCTATGGTCGAAGCACCATCTTCAGAAAAGTTGTCGTTCATGAGTTACAAGATGGGCGACGTTTCCTAATTGCTCAATCAGATCGCCGTGCTCTGCCCCATATTGATCATAAGAGATCAATGCGCGTCCAAAAAGGACTGTGTCCCTAACATTCTTTATAGATGCCGCCTTCCGTCTTTAGGGTCATGGAAGGAGAGGGAGAGGGAAAGGAACAGAGTGATAGATTGAGAGATACAGGGGGACAAGTGATAGAATTGATCATAAAGAAGTTTATGGATATGCATAACAATAATTATAGCAATAATAACATAATAACATGAGAAATCGACGAAATTTTTAAATGTTTTTTGCCAGGCAAATGTATGCTCTTTCAATAGCCCTTGGCATGTAGATAACAAAAATATTCAGATTTGCATATTTTGACCACATACATCCGCTAAAATGCAACAGAGTCACGACGGAATCATTTTTTTGATTCGACCGCAATCTCTTGACCTTATTTTTATTGAGTCAACGAGAGAGAGGTCGTAAATGCGCCTCTCTCGGTAAACCGCAAGAAAGTGCCAGTGGGAACGGTGAGTCAAGAGCCATTCTCGCCACCCTAGTGTAAATTGGAACACATGGGGGTGTTCAAAAGAACAATCTGATTTGTTCAATAGAACACATCAAAAGGATGTATAAATTTTTTACACATTTTTTTCTGAGCGCAATAAATATCAGACTTTGAAAGTTGATTCTTACTAAGTCGGCCATGCCATTATTATCCACATAAAAGTCACTCACCGTAATTTCGTACCCTTTACGAACCATTCCCTAGTCAGCTAAAAAACTTTCCCATTTTTAATTATCATTCATTAAAGGTGAATGGATCTTCGACAGTGAACCACCTTATGCGACCTCTTATTACCATGATCCAATAGATAATTTCACATGCTATGTTCGGAACAATGAACGTATAACAGTGTTTTGTGTGAGACGCGAAGATTGTGAAGTAAGTGTACTTCTGAAGTTTGTTTATCTTTTACATGCACAAACACACATACACACACGTAACCTGATTGTAAAGTATGTGTTTTGATTTTTCTCAACAGTGTTAGCATTGTGGTTCAGATTTTCAAATTTTAATAACAATTTGTATTATAATTTCTTACAGAAAGTACTTATGGGCAATACATAAGAGGCCGTTTGCGTAAGAGTCGAACAAGGGTTGGCACAGGCCAAAAATTTTAATACCCTCAAAACTTGTGTATAGGGGTTATCGACCCCGCTGATGAAGATGGACATAGTTATTTTGGCCCCAGTGGTCCCGCAACGCCTGGGACGGATTACGGTAACATCACGTTTTCAAGTCGTTCTCGGTCCATGGTTGAGCTAGAGGTATGAAAATTGGGCTCCTGGGTCAGAATTCGATGGCGATGATGGCTGTCTACGTCATTAGTTTTGAGAAGTTTTCAAAAGGTTGATTAGTGGAAATATTGATGGACACGGATGCGGGCATAGCGAGTATGACAGTTCGAACCGGCGTGACGAGAGCATTCCAATGATGTATTATGAGCCCATACGTACATTGCCATCTCAATATTGCCTCGATATAGTGAGCTGCGAAAGAGGTAAACAAGAGGACTCTCTCAATTCCGCGCGCTCTCTCGCACTCTATAGAGAGCGCGGCGAAATGAGAGAGTGTCGAGAGAGCGCGGAATAGAGAGACGCAGACAACTTCTCGTGATTTTGCAGCTCACTATATCGAGGCAATATTGAGATGGCAATGTACGAATGGGCTCATAATACATCATTGGAATCCTCTCGTCACGCCGGTTCGAACTGTCATACTCGCTATGCCCGCATCCGTGTCCATCAAAATTTCCACTAATCAACCTTTTGAAAACTTTTCAAAACTAATGATGTAGACAACCATCATCGCCATCGAATTCTGACCCAGGAGCCCAATTTTCATACCTCTAGCTCAACCATGGACCGAGAACGACTTGAAAACGTGATGTTACCGTAATCCCGCCCAGGCGTTGCAGGACCACTGGAGCCAAAATGACTATGCACATCTTCAACAGCGAGGTCGATAACCCCTATACACAAGTTTTTAGGGCATTAAAATTTTTGGCCTGTGCCAACCCTCCCCCAGATTTGCCCGACTCTTACACGAACGGCCTCATAAAACACGGATCTCTGTAAAGTTGCAAGTGTGCGGGACTGTGTATCACTGTATATCATGTATATCAGGGCTGGGATTTCCGTTTTTCCGATTTTCCGAATTTTCCGATTTTCCGACCCTTTTCGGAAAATTTTGTTTTTCCGATTTTCCGAAATTTTTTTCGGAAAATTCGGAAAATTTCTTGTGACTAAAATACATTGAATAAAATATTTTTCCCAATATACATTTAAAAAAACCAAAAAAAAAACTTTTTTTTATTTCGATTTTTTATATGTATGCTGACCAAAGCATACTGTACTCGAAATTACCATCAATCCTGATAATTGGCAACTCTTTCCTAATCAGATTCGCAACCTTTGACCTAATGGTATGACAAAATTCTTTTTTTCTTTCTCCCCTATTCGCGCTTGCTTTTCTCCTAAGTATCATTGCTCTTCTCCTGTACCTGTGGATGTAGAGGATGTTTAGTTCTGCTAAGTATATTGTTTCGCTCAATCTCTTTCCGCCATGAAAATATTGAGCAGTTGCACATTTAAAAAATTAACACCAGAGAATACGAACTCAATAATTCACCAACGATGCTGTTATATTTTTATATTTTGATTTTCAAAATAAACTTGTTGCAAATATCGCTTTTAGTATTTGCAGAAAAATAACAACTTTTAAGAAAATATTTTCCGAAAATTTTCCGAATTTTCCGAAAATATTTTCGGAAATTTCCGATTTTCCGATTTTCCGAAAATATTTTTCCGAATAGCCCTGATGTATATGTGTATGTGTAGCGCGCAAATCGGTTGCAGATAGCTTTCCATTCATTCATCGAATATTTCTTTCTTATGCAATACCTCGTCTGTTTTTAGCATACATTAGTCAGGATTTTAAACGAGTATCATATATTTTCTATCAACAATGCCCGCTCCAAGCAAACAAACAGTAAATATTTCAAATCTTTGTTACCTTCAGCGGCTATCAGTGAAGGATGTTTTGCGAATCTGCAATGTCACCGATGCCAACACCGTAAGTTAAATATCTTTTTTCTTTAATTAAGGGATTCAGAAACGAAATAATGAAGTTGCTAAACCAAATATACACCCAAAAAACAAAAGTAAAGAACGGCCTTTAAGGCTATCAAAAGATATTTGGAAGCTGCTCGCAAAAGACTTCAAAAATAGTTTTTACGAAGTTCAGCTTAAAAGTTGATTTTCGGGAGCTTTTCAGCAACTTTCGAGAATTTCAAATGTCCTTTCAAACGGCTTTTGCACGCTAATAGTTGATTTCGTAAACCTTTCGAAGTGCTTTATCACTGCTTTGGCTATGTACAATTTGTTTTGAATGCATTTTATATTGCTGTTCTGTGCATTATTCGACATATTACAATATTGTTTGATTAGCAAACTATTAGGAGAACATATCTGGGGGCATTCTGACCATGCATACCAAAAAAAATTTTTGTTTTCACGGATCTCCTGTAAGACTGAAGGAAGGTACCCGACCGTTTTAAATTTTATCTCACCGATTTGGACGAGATTTGTTTGAATAATCATAATGAGGGGAAGAAGAAGGCCTATGCACTTGTAAATTAGCATTTTTATCGTTTTTTTAATCTTCCACTTCGGGGAGTCATATCTCACTCAATTTTTGACCAACAGCGAAACATTTGTTTTTTCAATCGACTGAAAATAAACTCATCGAGAAGTTACTCAACAAAGTATATGTGCAAAAACGCCATATCTGTTTTCTTCGAAAAACCGATTTTTTGAGTACAATATGCTAATATTCTCAAAACTTTTCCACAAAGGATATGATTTTTATTTCCGATTCTGATTCTCCATCATCCAATTGAGGTTATTACATACTACATAAGTCATATTTCGCGGCACCCTATACCGTTTCCCAGAGGGAACCCGGACATGCGCTATTGTCATTTAAAATACATTTTGTATTTCATCTCTGTTTATTTTCATGCGACTTCGTAATAAATGTATACTATTTGAAAGCTCTCGACGAGCTCTACAAAAATGACTTAGAAATACAAGTCAAGAAATTTAATCGTCTTTTTTCAAGATATTCTAGAAAATCCGTTTTCGCATTATCAAATTGTTGTGCAATGTAATCAATTCACAGCAAAACCTTGCTATTTACTTTGTCCAATGTGTTTTTCTTGTTAAATTATTTGTTCATAATGCTGTAGGAAAGGTCAGCACATAAAATAGCAAAGATGTTTATCTCATTGTTAGATATTCATCAGTGAAAAATAAGCATTCTGAAATACGAAACAATTCATCTATATTTCCGATATCGGAAAAGGAATGATCGAAAAAAACATCCGGATCATCGAAATACTCTTTGAGATCGCTGTGAACGAAATCATAGATAGCCTCAGTAATCTCTTTATCATCCTTTTCCACATCGGCCTCCTCCTCGATCTGAATCTCATCCTCCTCCAAATCTACGAGCATCCTCCAGAAGCGTATCATCCAGAAGCACTCTTCTTCTTCCGCATTTCACTCCCTCAGTCTTCCGTTGCTTCTTCTTCGCTATGACGAGACTTCTGATGAGCTTATTTATTTTCTCGTCGATGTGCTGGAGGAGATGAAAATAAACAGAGATGAAATACGAAATGTATTTTGAATGAAAATAACGCAAGTCCAGGTTCCCTCTGAGAAATGGTATCGGGTGTATGAAGTATGTACTTACCTCTATTCGAGGATGGAGAAACAGAATCGGAAATAAAAAACGTATCCTTTGTTGAAAAGCTTTGAAAACATTAGCATGTTGTACTCAAAAAAATTGTTTTTTTAACAGATAAAAGATGGCATTTTTACACATATACTTTGTTGAGTAACTTCTCGATGAGTTTATTTTGAGTCGATTGAAAAAAAAATGTTTCGCTGTTATAATAATATTTATGCGTTTTCAAGGAAACACGGTACAGAAAAGAACAAATAAAATGAAATGTGTGAATAAATGAGATGAACAGATAGAAATGGTTGAGATGATTTTTGGTGAACACAAGAACTTTCGAAATAGAATTACGATGGGGAATAGGAAGATCACATCAATCAATTTTCACTCAGGGAAACTAAAGGTAATCCGGTTTTTCGGTTGCACTAGCAGCCTTGCCGCCCTAGGAAAGAAGCTATTATGCCTGTAGTGAAAGCGTGAGCCTGGGTTGTTGAAATTGAGACCATTATGTGGTATATAAGGGCGAAAGTAGTGAGGTTTCACATTTGAGATCCTATATTTACCTCTGATAAATTTCATTGCAGCTTTGATATCTATTTCTTCTCTACGCTTTTCAAGAGTGTCTAAATTTAGTTGTTTATTCCTAAGGGAAACTTTCGGCATTGAATCCCACGCTGCATTAAAACAGCGCTTGAATACTCGTCTAGTGAAATAATTCTGTACTCGTTCTAAGATCTTTTTGTCACCTTTTTGGTATGGATTAAAAACTGTAGATGCACTTTCAAGTATGGGCCTTATATATATTGAATAAGTTTTTACTAGGGTGGTTGCATTTTTGGTGCGCAGAGCTCTTAGGATTATGTGGCATGCAGTTTTCGCTTTTGCAGCTGTTTGCCTGCTGTGGGTAGAGAAAGTTAGGGTCTTCTGAATGAGGAAGCCAAGATCCTTAACCAAATCCCTCTGTTCTAGCGATGATGTTCCGATAATGTATTTTCGCATAGGGTTAGATCTACCTAGGTGCAGCGAATTACATTTATGTGCAGCGAGTGGAAGTTGCCATTCATCTGACCATTTTACAATGGTAGGTTAAAAATTGAGTGAGATATGACTCCCCGAAGTGGGAGATTAAAAAATCGATAAAAAATGCTAATTTACAAGTGCATATGCCTTCTTCTTCCCCTCATTATGATTATTCAAACAATTCTCACCCAAATCGGTGACAAGGGAACCACAAATGCCGCGGACACTCAGTGCTAAATTCGTTGACACAGGTCGACTAGGACCCCCCAGGGGGTCACAGAACTGTTTTGAAATATCCGCATATTTGCTTCTTTGGTACCGAAAATCGATTATGAAAATGTGATGGAAATTTGGGCGCGAGCCCCGTGGAATAGTGTCAAACTCTCAAAGAACACAGTCTGTGTCCTCCGTAGCCAAGTGGTTAGAGTGCGGTATTAGCTTTTGGAATGTCGTGCGTTCGAATCCCCCCTTGTACAATTTCTTTTGCTGAATTTTTTCTTTGCTTTCCAACATGCAGTTTCAAAGTCAAACTTCATCTTCAACAACAACAACAACAACGATAACAACAACTACAAATCAACAACGATGGAGAAGTACCCAGAAGCAGTTGAAGCAGAACGGCTTCTCGCATCGGGGACAGATGCTGCAACCGCGGGAGGAGCAGAAAAAGCACGGAGCCATCGATCCCTTGCCGAAGATGAACTCCTTAGGGCCGATGAAGCGAGGAGGGCGGTCCGTGATGAATCCGCCCTTGTAGAAGCCGTACATGATGAATGACGTACATGATGATGATGATGAAGCGTACTTCTCCATCGTTGTTGATTTGTAGTTGTTGTTGTTGTTGTTGAAGATGAAGTTTGACTTTGAAACTGCACGTTGGAAAGCAAAGAAAAAATATAGCAAAAGAAATTGTACAAGGGGGATTCGAACCCACGACATTCCAAATGCTAATCCCGCACTCTAACCACTTGGCTACGGAGGACACAGACTGTGTTCTTTGAGTGTTTGACACTATTCCACGGGGCTCGCGCCCAAATTTCCATCACAATTTCATAATCGATTTTCGGTACCAAAAAAGCAAATATGCGGATATTTCAAAACAGTTCTGTGAACCCCTGGGGGGTCCTAGTCGACCTGCGTCAACGAATTTAGCACTGAGTGTCCGCGGCATTTGTGGTTCCATTGTAAGTAGAATGATAATGAAAGCATACTGTAGCGGCCATAAAGAATGCAACATCGTGTTTTTTAGTACAACTTTTTTCAAAGTTAATCAATTACCCTGAAATCTTTATGTATGGATAATAAGGATATGTAACACCGAAACTTCGACATATTACAATTGATAGTAGTCTTTAAAGGTGGAGACCCGCGAATGTTCATGCAAATCCCTCACATCTCTCTTGCGCAAATGCCAAGTAATATGCGAGATGTTATCACGACCACTCATGTGTCCCATAGCGCAATGGTAAACGCTCACTAGTCAGAGTCGTTGCCCATTTGTCGCAAGTCCTATTGCCGAATTTTCTCAATTTTCAAAAAGCGCGCCTTTCCCTGCACGGGCCTGAAGGTTCATTCATGTTTCTAGCGATCAATACGCTGAATCAACATAAAATAAATAGTGTACGGTAGGTAGAATAACTTTTGCTACCTTTCTGTCTTCACAGTTTCTTTACGAAAATATTCGCGGGAGTCCACCTTTAAAATTTTTAAAAAATGTATCAAATTAAACGGCAAACGCAACAATTTTTAGCCGGTCATCAAACATTTTGTAAAGTACGCGTATTGCATGGAGAAGATCAATATGAGGAAGTGGGGTAGCGCAGAAAAAAACGACGAAGTATATAAAAAAATTTTTTTTTCGATTTTCGAAAAGAATGGTGTAGGTTAGGGTGTAATTTCCCAAAATTGGTAATTACTAATCAGAAGTGAACTCGCGATATGGTACCAGAATATTTTTCAGAACGATTCATCAACTTTGAAAAAAGTTACATTAAAAAACATTCTTTTGTTGCATTCCTTTTGGCCGTTATTGGATTAACACTACACGGCGTATGGTAAACTTTCGAGGGAATTATAAGGGCAACACGGGAGGAACGAAACAACAACACACAATCGATAAAAGCATTTTTTTTTAATTGATCAAGATTTAAACAACAATGGGGATCAGGGGTGAGCGGAAATATTTTCGGGAAGTTTCGAGAAAAAAATTTTTCCCGGTTTCAAAAGTCGGGAAATCGGGAAATTTCGGGGAAATCTGACTTTTCGATTTTTGCTCATATAAGACCAGTTTTTCTATTTAAAACATCTATTTTTTGCATAATTTAAAGGTAAGTCTTTTGATCTTATCATATGTAGAATAAATTCGCACGTAAACAGTTTTTGACTGTCATTGTGGTAATTGTTCTTCGAAAGGCCCTCAAGAGCTCTGCACTACAATTCGTCGAAATCTTCATTTCTAAATTCCGTTAGAATCATCTTTTGATTTTGCTTTCTCAAAATATGCGAAAATGTTTTTCAAAACTACTAATTTACAGTGGGGGGGGGATTTTTTAAAGGGAGTCTGCCAAGAAAGTCAAGTTGAGGTCATATATCTAATGCCTTCGATATCATAAACATAAGTGAAAAACATTATTTTAAAAAATTGAAAGAATTATACAGTGATCTGTAGTGCGTGATCCTTAAACTTCCTACTTTTATGGGATCCGGCTGTGCATGATCTGTGCATATCGGAACGATTTATTGTATCGTTTGTTTAAAAAAAACATCTAAACATTTCAAAAAAAAAATTTTTTTTTTGCTTTACATTGTCTAGTAAGCCTAAATTAAATGATATTGAAGACAAATTTTTGAATGGCAGTCTCCCTTTAAGCAGAAAGCAGTAAAAAAGCGCGCCTACAGTATGGTACGTACATCAAAAAAATCTGTGCATAAACACATACAGTATGATTTGAACTGTATAAAAGATTATCGTGAAGTAAAATATCTTTCTCATATGCACGGCTGACAAGGGAAGCACAATCGAAATTTACCTACATACAGTATCGGCAAAAAGTCTCCGGACACTTTTTAATTTTTCTATAACTTTTGATCCAGGAAAGCAATCAAGCTGATCTTTTCAGCCAGTGTACGCAATTTATCGAGGAATACAACCATGATGTGTTTGTATTATTAAAGATGGAGGCCCTCGACTGTTTATGCAAATGTATAACATATCTATTATGCAAGAGACAAGCGATATGCAAGAAATTAGCACGATCATTCATCAATCCCGTAGCGCAGTGGTAAAAGTGCTCACTAGTAAGCGTAACGTCACGTGTTCGAAACCTATTGCTGAACTTTCCTATTTTCAAAATTTCGCGCCTTTGCCTGTACATCAAGCATGGATTCATTCATGATTCTAGCGATCAATAAGCATAATTAGCATAAACTAATTTATGTAAGGTATGCATAAAAAAAAGAATAACTTTTGCTATCTTTCTGTCTTCACAGTTTGTTCACGAAAATATTGCTCGGACACCACCTTCAAATCAGTTCACTGTTGCGTAACGATGATGCAATCGAAATACACTATTTTGAAAATTTACAATTTTTTAGTTAAATGTCGTGTTCTTCTGAAACACTGTGAGAGTCTAGAACTACACTGGGCCAACACAGTGAAAAAATCCGGAATGGCTCCGACTCCTATTTCAAGCTGTAGCGGGGTTACAAATTTGACCTTCAAAATTTACAACTCACAATCAGCTTATAGATGTGCTAACGACCCGTTCTAAGTGCCAAAATGATGCTAGTGACGAGTAATCTTTCGCCCCAGATTATGGTAGTCATAGCTCTTCATTCGCCCTCAGGGCATGAAAAACAAATTTTTTGAAAGGACTGATTTGGAGACCCCACCGTTCAGAGGGTAGGATTTCTAAAATTATGGTTCCACCGCATGCAGCTTTGCAATGTATCATATATTTATTTCCCTTATTTTAATTTAGTTCCGATTCGTTTCAGACCCGCAGCAAAAGTTATGCTGATGTCTACTCCGTTTCAGCGAGTAAAGATCAAAATACAAAGATCAAAGATCAAAGTTCAGTAATAGTGTAAAAACTTTTGTGAACATCTCTAACATGCAAACGTGCTTTGAAAATATGAGATTTCGTCAATAGAGGCCCAGAGACGAGAGCAGTGAGAGCGAAAGCGCATGAGCGCGCACCGAGTGACATTACCTTAACTTTTGCTGCGTGTCTGAAACGAATCGGAACTAAACCAAAATAAGGGAAATAAATATATGATACATTGCAAAGCTGCATGCGGTGGAACCATAATTTTGGAAAACCTGCCCTCTGAACGGTGGGGTCTCCAATTCATTCTTTTCAAAAAAAATTGTTTTTTATACCCTGAGGGCGAATGAAGAGCTATGCGTACCATAATCTGGGGCGAAACAGTACTCGTCACTAGCATCATTTTGGCACTTAGAACGGGTCGTTAGCACATCTATCAACTGAGTGTTAAATTTTGAAGGTCAAATTTGTAACCCGCTACAGCTTGAAATAGGAATCGGAGCCATTCCGGATATTTTCACTGTGTTGGCCCAGTGTAGTTCTCCACTCTCAAAGTGTTTCAGAAGAACACAACATTTAACTAAAAAATTGTAAATTTTCAAAATAGTGTATTTCGATTGCATTATCGTTACGCAACAGTGAACTGATTTAATAACACAAACACATCATGGTTGTATTCTTTGATAAATTGCATACATTGGCTGAAAAGATCAGCTTGACTGCTTTTCTGGATCAAAAGTTATAGAAAAATGAAAAAGTGTCCGGAGACTTTTGGCCGATACTGTATATGGTTGGATAGTGTTATGGGGGAGATGGGCAAAATTGGTTTCAAAAGTTACACCGCTGATCTACCAATCGATATTTTCAATCGATATATTTTAATATGCGCGTCCAATTTTAGCCTACAAATTTTTTCCTACTTTCAAAATGTTCTATTTTCTAGGAAATTTTGAAAAATCAATGAAAATGAAGTTGACGAACTCGTAGGATATTTTAAACGTAAATGGGTTAAGAAATATCGATTGAAAATATCGATTGGTAGGTCAACGGTGCAACTTTTGAAACCACTTATGTACATCTCCCCCTCAACCCTGTAAATTTCGGAATCCATTCCTGCTGGGTTTCCCTTGTGAGGTCGCCAGTGCGCTATATATTCCACATCAAACAAAAATATTTATTTTTTTGCTACGTCCTCTTTTATGTGAGTTCTCTCTGACATGCTCTCTTAGTATTAGTATTAGTATTTAAAATAAATCGAATTCAAAAAATTACAGTTCATTACTTGTCATCAATGCGATTCTTCATAGTTCAAACGAAAGGCTCAAGTTTTCCGGTTAAATATTTCACAGCTAAAATTCCATGCATCCCCTTTCTAATCTTTGTTCCGGCTCACCTCTTGAAAAAAGAAAGAAATGTTTTCTTAACAGGGCAAACAAGTACAAAAAATAAGCGAAAAAATAATTCAAAGCGTAAAAATCGCTGACATCAGAAAAAATTCATTCAATATTTCTGATCTTTGAGGAATATCGCTTTTTTTCCTTACATAACAATGATCAGAGCTGTGCACACAACATATAAAGATTACGCAGATTGATTGCGCACTGACAAAATGCACTTTTTGGAACACTTTTGCACGGTACGGCACAATTAACAAGCAAGTGCACATGCTTAGAAGATATCAAAAAGCAGGAAAATTGCGTATTAGAAAATCTTAGAAAGTCACTCATCTCTTCAATCGTACATTTTTTACAGATTCTGCCAATCGGTGAGGTTCTGCTATTCTCAATATCGTTCGGTTTCCAATGGATCAATAATACATTTTTGGGGAATCATTGACGACCACTTAATTTTGTTACAGCAACAGTACTTTTTCAATTCAGTGACAAAGGGAAAAGAATAAATTTTATTGTGAATACATTTTGCAGCAACAAGCCAGGAAGCGTGTAGTAAGCAAAATATTTCTATGAACTGCGATGGACTGCAATTCACTTTATCCAAGGGAGACTGTTTAAAACATTATCGATACATATACTGCGGGAGAACTGCGACGAAGGAAAAGAATGGTAAGTGAAATAAGAATTGAATGATCAGGAGAGTGTAGTTAGGATGAAGATTTAGCGGGGTTAGCTGTCCATCCCGCATCATTTTCCTATTGCGTTGCGTACGCCGTCTTGCGATCAGATACCGTATAAAGGTTGCACACTCCACTGCGTCCACCCCGGCGCACGCCACGGGATTGGGACGATACAAACCGCGACTAAAAATACCGAAGAGAGAGAGAGAGAGAGAGAGTTCACCAATATTCTTATGATGCCGTTTGCGTAAGAGTCGAACAATGGTTTGGCACATGTAAAATATTTCGATACTCTTAAACGTGTGTTATCGATAACGCTGATGAATCAGGGCATGGCCATTTTAGCCCCACGGATCCCGCAAAGTCTGGCAGATTGCGTTAAAATCACATTTTCAAGCAGTTCTTGGCCCATGGTTGAGCTAGAGGTAAGAAATTGGGCTGTGGTCTCCATCAATAGTTGCATTATCCGAACTTTTAGAAAATTTTAAAAACAAATGAAGTAGGCAGCCGCCATTGCCATCGAATTCTGCACCAGTAGCCCAATATTCATACCTCAAGCTCAACCATGAACCAAAAACGGCTTGAAAACGTGATTTTACCGTAATTCCGCTCAGGCGTTGCGGGACCACTGGTGCCAAAAGGACTACGCCCATCTTCATCAGCGAGTTCGATAATCCTATACAGGGTGCGGCAGAATTACGGGGACAAGACTTCCCGCATTTAGCAGCGGCTTTTGGGTGTTCCACCGGGGGCGATCATTTGCACAACGGATCATAACTCGGTCAGGAGGTGGCGCAAAGCAACCAAAGTTGTACCATTGTTATCAGTGGGAGAGTACGGTATTGTGCTACCGTAACCGTCAGGAATCGCGCTGACTTTTTTTCATTTGACCCATGACCCGGGGTTCATAGTTGAAAATAGCCAAAGTCGAAAAATTCATGACGGCTCGAGATCAAATACTAGTTGTCATTATATCAATAGTGAGCCAACTTTTATCTTTCTGGATACAGTAACCCGAACTACCGTAATCTAACTACCGTAACCTGCAATATTCTTGCGAAACGCACTTCAAATCAGGGTTCGATTACGGTAGTTCTGGTTACGGTAACCAGAAAGATAAAAGTTGGCTCACTATTGATATAATGGCAACTAGTATTTGGTATCGGAGTTTCAAGATTTTTTCGACAATGGTACAACTTCGGTTTCCCTTTGCCACCTCCCGACCGATTTATACCGACCGTTGTGCAAATGATCGTTGAGCAAATGTTCCACCGGCGCTCTCGAAATTGTTTCATTAAAGCTCATCATTAAGAGTATCTCGTGCCTTATTTTGGTGATGATAGCTTTTCATTCAGTAAAATTACACCCAGTAGTCTATGCCGCACTTCCATTTTTCGTCTGTACCAACACGGTGTCGCTCTTTCGGAGAACTCTACGAGGCTCAAGGTGCATCGATCGTTCGTCCACAAAGCAATCAATTGCTTCCCTGAGTTCAATACTGTTTATGGTCACAAAGTATGGGGCAGGAAAATCTCTGATGCTGCGAAGAAGGCCGTCAAGAAGACAACAGCTGAAATCCGGAACGTTGGCAAGAGGAGCGCCAAGAAAGAAGAAGATGGGAGTATCGGATAGATCGGTCATATGACATGCTAAACCTTCACCCATAACACATGAGAAAGGTAGCCATCTTTTCCGACCGGAAACTTCATGCCACGCTAGAAATATGAAAGTAACTCCCGACTTCGTCGGCGGACACAAGGTTTTCTATGATGCGAAGCTGTTCACTGTAGAACAATCGTGCAGTGCCCAAAACGATAGGATATGGCCATAAGACTCCTCAGTAGCGAATGAGAGGAGTACAATCGTAAATCGAGTCTCTCATCCTAGGAAAATCATCGTCTGAGTTGACATCTGTGCCACGAGCAAAAATCCCCTTCTTTTCGTTGATCCTAGAGTTAAGATGAACAAGGAGTGCAATGGATCCTGAGGAACTGTTTGAACCCCTTGGCCAAGCGCAACTTCGGGAAGAAGCGTTGGTGCTAGCAGAAAGATTCTACACTGGCTCAAAAAGCGAGGATTGTGCATGCCTGTCTGAAGAGCCACTGTCCCTCCTTCATCCCCTCGTCAGATCTGAACCTCCTCGACTATTCTATGTGATCAGTTCTCGAGAGCAAGGCCTGTGCTCGTCCCCACTCGAAATTGGGGTCGATGAAGCATGCCCTTCTCCGGGAATGAGCCAAGATTGACATAATGTACCTGTCCACCACCGTCGATGTGTACCCGACCCCTTTAAGAGGCCGGATCTGAGAAAATTTACCATTTTGCCCCCTCCCCGGACATTTCGCCAGGATTTTCGATATGGGCCCCATACTCATAGGGCCTGGGGGGGCTTTGACCTTGTTTATAAAAATGATGACGTCACCGCCTGTATTGCTCAATGCGGCGCAAAAGCGCCGGGTTCGTCGAAAATCTCGAAAATTCGTAATTTCACAACCGAATGAGCTAGAACCAAAATTCTTTTTGCAGTATGTTAGGCATGCCCATAGTGCACCACAGCACCATTGGGATTGAAATTTGCCCAACTCTGACATCGACTTTTTGAATGAGACTTTCACATTTTGCGATTTCTTTGTATCTGAAATTTAGTTCCGAGCATAATTTTCTTTATGGGGTGGTACCTCACTGCCATGGGCATCATGCCCACCCATGGCCATTATCGGATTCCGGGTCAATCTGAACGAAAAAGTGCCTTGAATGATCATCGCTCGGTTCCAGGTCGGCTTTCCCCGGCATTTTCCACTGACTCTCTAACGTAATCTAGCCAGATGTAGATCATATTGTATTATTGAGACATCTAACGAATATTTATCACCATCGGAGATGAATCCGCGACAATGATTTTTACGAACCATATCGAAAATCCTGGCGAAATGTCCGGGGGGTAGTCACTTTTCTCAGATCCGGCCTCTTAAAGCAATTTATCCGCGCGAAAGGAAGCAGAATTGAGAAATAGTCATTGATTGTTGTTGCTATGAGAGTTGTTGATAAAATGTTATAAGTTGAGCCGATTTGCTCAACGCATGTGATGAGGAGAGATCAAAGATCTTGTCCCCGTAATTCTGCCGCACTCTGCCGTACACAAGTTTTGAATGTATCAAAAATTTTGGCCTCTACAAACCCTCCCCCAGATTTGCTCAACTCTTACGCAAACGGTCACTTATTATCTAACAATGGGATGCTCGCAGCTTCGCCTTGCCGTTTGAGATGGAAATAACTATGATCAGTTTTCAATACTGACTGCGAATTCGTTTTTAGACGTTTCGCAATAGAGAAAATCGATAATGAAATTCGGCTTGTTGATTTGGAAATTAGTGCGGCTCCTACACAAACCATCCTGCTGAGTTCATAAACTCATATAACAACTATCCAAACAACTGCTGTTGTAGTTTAGTGGATACGGTAGATAAGAAGTGAATTTTCGAAGCAACTGATTCTAGTCATGCTATTGGCATCTCGTATGGCCAGGACAAGTTGGGAGCATCGCCTTGTAAGTGTAGAAGAGTAAATCAAGGGGGGATTTAGGGCTGTTAGGATTTAAGGTTCCCCGGGAATTATTTCATTTTAAGGAAAGTGGACACTTCGAAGGCACGTCAATACCTATGTTTACCCAGGTTTCCCTCGATTATGCAGGCATGTGGACGACACTGAAGCCACTGCAGTATGCTATGGCGAAAACTGTGATGTAATTCTTTCTAAACGTTGTGGCTGAAACACCACACAACACATTATTTTTTTTAAATATTACTAATATTTGCAGGCTATTTATAATAAAAAGTGCCAGCATGTACATAACTGATTTGTTCATTTAATAATTATTAAAGTAATTCATTGCTTTGTCGCAGCTTTCCTTTGCAGAGAGACATAACTTTATCTGATATTCTGAGAATTTGCAATATCGAAGAGCATGCGGATACAGCAATTATAGTAAGTTTTCTAGACTCCATAATAAACTTGAAACACTGTGTAAACTGAAAAGTTCGTTGAAAGTATTACAACCGTACATTATACAAAAACCGTATTGAAAATAAAAATTCCTTTTCAACCGGCGTGAATTTTTCTAACCAGGGATTTAGATGTAAACACAGGGTTATGTGAGACGCAATACTTTAAATAATTCAGCCTCCCCAACATCTTCAACCAGCCTGCCCATCGGGACGTCGACCACCAACAATTTGTGATGACATATCTTATCCTGGGGTTTATCAGGATAACTATTTATATTGTGGAAGAACTATTGAGAAGAACGAAAATGGTTAGTTAATCTCTCCAATGAAAAAATTAAGTATTTAAATCTTTCTCAATCGTTTAGAGCTATAAAGAATAAAAATTATCTTGATCTGGGTCTGTTGATGACATAAGCAAGCGAAAGTAGAATAGGGTTCGGTGTGAAACCGATCGCAATACAAGTAGAAAGGAGGTATACGGCAGTATTTTTTACAAGCTGCATGAATTTAAAAAAAAACTTCTATCGTACACATCGAAATATAGAAATCATGTTAAATATTTTGAGCTTGTGAGAGCCTTATCTGAAATCCAGGTGATTGGAAAATATCCAAACGCGACTCAAGCTTCACCAAATCTCTTCCTCTTGCTTGGTGCCGATTCAATGCGGAAAATCAAGCGACGGCAGTTTGCTTCGGCGACAATTGCAGTGTAAGCTCTTTGGAGTGAAAACCAATTTTTTGCAAAAAAAACAATATTTGCAGAAAAATTGGACAATATTGGATGTGATGACGATTTGTAGTATTCCAGAAAAGAAATGGTTCGCTTTATTTTAGGGCTTTTTATATGAGTACCGTAGATTTAGTAGTTCGATAAAATCACTCTATCTTTTGAGAGTGATTTTATCGAATCACTATTTGATTCTCAATTCTGAAAAAATGGTTATGTATCGTTACATACGCCGTCACTCGGAGTGTTT
Source organism: Parapristionchus giblindavisi (assembly GCA_943737045.1). Classification (NCBI taxonomy): domain Eukaryota; kingdom Metazoa; phylum Nematoda; class Chromadorea; order Rhabditida; family Diplogasteridae; genus Parapristionchus; species Parapristionchus giblindavisi. Next base: position 1,148,392 of record CALSFV010000204.1, read on the forward strand.
TGAGCTTTGGTTTTGTGCATCTTGAGGCACTTCCCTACATTGCACCTAGGTAGAGCGAATCCTTCAAGAGTCTATACTATTGGAGGCATTAATCTAAATCAAAAAGAAGTAGTCAAAGATCTAGGATTCATAGTTCAAAGAAGCCTGACTTTCTCGGATCATTGTAGAGCAATATCAATCAAAGCGAAATCAGCCTGTCACATAATTATGCGGGCTCTAAGAACTAATAACCCGATAATTCTACTTAAAGCATACTCAACCTATATTAGGCCTATTCTAGAGAGTGCTTGCACAGTATTCAATCCCTGCCAGAAAAAAAGACATAAAAATATTGGAAAAAGTGCAAAATTATTTCACAAGAAGAGTGTTTGCTCGTTGCTACAAATCTTCGTGGGAGAATATGCCAAGTAGTAGTGCACGTAATGCAAAACTCGTTCTTGATACCCTCGAACAGCGCAGGGTAAACGTCGGCTTAAAAATGTCTATGAAACTACTAAGAGGAAAAATTAAGATCTCAAACAATAAATCTCACTATTTTAAAACCTATGCTACAAGAAATGGATTAAACTTCTCCGACGCTGGGTCTCGTTTCCAATACAGGCATAACAGTTTCTTCTTGCGAGCGGCACGCTTACTTACTCGGCCCGAAAAGAGAATAAGTTTTTAAAATTAAAATTAATGACTGATCAGTTCCATGCATTTCTTATTCTTATCTTCATCATATATTCGATCTCCTCTAGTCCCTTCCTCCATCCTCACATTTTTGTAAGATTGATCTTTCCCTTTTACAACTACAACTATTTATTTATTTATTGTTTGTTCATTACATGTTTACCTATTATGGTGAATAAATTATTAGTATTGATTGATCGCCTCATAGGCATTCCTTCCTTTCATTTCTACGAGTTTTTGGCCAAATGACAAGTACTGGAGGGAAATCGGTCGTGGTAAGAGTCTGCCCCATATGAGTTGCCCTTTTCCAGGGAGTTATATTTGACAAAGGATACTCTCACTTTAATAAGTAGAGAAACTAGAATCCATCACTAAACCTGAAAACATCAGAAAATGGAGATGCTCTATGTTCAAGAAGTTTGAAAGGAGCCAATGAAATGCATGCGCATAGTTGAGGTCACTGATATAATCGGGGACCTATATTGTAAACAACAACAAGATTTGAAACTATAGCTCATATCGCCGCGTCCCCCTGATAATGAGCGACGCCACACAATGTTCTATAGACTGTGAAAGCCAAAACGACCGCTCAACATAGAAACTCTCTCAAATGCAATCGTCTTTCGCTTGTCTCGCTATGGAAACAAAATGGCTTGAACCAGAATACTGTGCCACAACATCGAACAAATTCATTCTCAATGTCGTCGACAAATTAACATAATTTAATTGGAATGTGTACTTCAAAAAGCACAAAGACTTATGGCACAACCTAATAGTATTTGATCTCGGGCCATCATGAATTTTTCGATTTCGGCCATTTTCAACCATGAACTCCGTGGGTCATGGGTCGATCGAAAAAAATCAGTTCGCGATTCCCGACGGTAATGGTAGCACAATACCGTACACTCCCACTGATAACAATGATACAACTTTTGTTGCCATAGGCCAGTTCACAACCGATTTATGATCCGTTGCCGAAGTGATCGTTGCCGAAATGATCAGCCCCCAGAAACTCGAGCTATCGTGAACTGAACACCACTTGGCAAATTGCTAAGTGACGCATAATGCGGATCCATAAAATCACTGTAAAAGATTACAGTAGTCAATCATTATTAATCGATGGTTCTGAAGCTTCTTACCGTATCTACATGTTCATTCATTGTCAGGGTCTTCCACTTGGGACCCAAAGCACTCCAAAATTTACGCCGACGCGCGCGTAAGCCAAATATGACGATATTTTCCGTGACGGCGTAGGCGCGTCAGGCAAAGGCAAATGTAGTGATGCATTTAAATCGCAGTCGAGCAATGTCAACGAAAGATCAGCAACTCAATGACACCGATGCCTTGATTACTTTGCTGGATCAAACTAGTAAAGAGTGCGATGTAAAATTAAGAAGACTGAAACGACAACTGGATCTTCTGGAGAACGAGGTTTATATTCAAAAGATTTACTGAATTATCAAACGCTCATTACGGTATAAAAGATACAACGATTCGAGAAAAAAATTATTTAACATTTCAATTCGCAAAATTCAGATCGAATCCGCTCAGAACGCGTTCGCAGCAGACGGCAGAATACCGAAAGAAACGTTAGTTCATTTCTAATGATTTTCCACTCAACCTAAAATAATTTAACTTCCTACTATTAGATCATTAATTTGAAAGATGCGATAAATATTTATTATAAATATTTTTTCTAATGTTTTGGGCTTTGATAAATATTTTTTTTAAATCAATTAATAATTTATCACGCGCGTCGCATAAGGTTCGAATAAACGGTGACACATTGAAAAAGTCGAAAATGAGCAGATATGATTTTTTGGTAGTCCATAGGGTCCCTAACAAGATAGCCAGAGCTTTTTTGCATATCTTCATTTTCAACGTCGAGAGGCGACGTCAAACTTTTTTGACGTCGAAATGATCCGACTTTGGGGCTCTGTAGCTCTTCGGGGTGTGGTTTTGGTATCGAGTCTTCAACAGAATAGTTCACTGGTATGACAAGGAGAATGAGCCTGCATCATTGTCACATCGATATTTTAATTTGTATTTTTGTAAATCGATTTTGTTATATGGTTCTTAACAAAAATCGAAGCCAAAAGGTTTTAATATCTCAATCGACGGATCTCGAGGAGAGCTTTTCAACGGTATGCTGACGCTTTCTACAAGTGGTAGCCTTCGAGAGATATGAGCATTTCAAGATTATCATTGCATGCAATCACACGAGATGAGAGTGACTGATTCGGTGATCTACCCTCTCTTCTGCCTCGTGTGAACAATACGCCCATTTCGCCCAAGTTTCACTGTTGTTCTATTAGATTTCCAAGATATTTTTGATAACTTTCTAGTATTCATTTTCATTATTAAATTCATAATTTATATCCAATCAATGAATATTATATTAATCATCCTGAATGCAAATGACAAAAAAAATACAAAAAGGCTTCAAATTCACAGGAATATTTTACCACACTCTTCCTCTACTACCATCCTAAAGAAAAAATCTTCGTGTTGTCCAAGAATCTCCTCGGCCTCGTCCTCCTCATTATCTCCCCCTCCTCTAAAACGCCGTCGTTCATCCGAGTCCTCCGACTCATCCACAACTCTTCTCTTCCCCGTCGTGTTAAAGTTTGCACGCTCTGACAAGTTAAAATGTATTCTCTTTTCTGGATTTCATAATCACAGAAAACATTTCGACAAAAACAAAATCAGCAAAAGAAAACTGCGGGAAGGAGGATCGAACCCCTGACAGTCAAAACTAAACGGCGACCTTATCCACTACACTACCTAGCAACTCGTTGAGATGGTTGATAGATGAGTCCATCAACCAATCGGTATGGATGGTGTATGAAATTACACGAATTTTTCTAATAAAAAAATCTTGAAATGCTCATATCTCTCGAAGGCTACCACTTGTAGAAAGCGTCAGCATACCGTTGAAAAGCTCTCCTCGAGATCGGTCGATTGAGATATTAAAACCTTTTGGCTTCGATTTTTGTTAAGAACCATATAACAAAATCGATTTACAAAAATACAAATTAAAATATCGATTTGACAATGATGCAGGCTCATTCTCCTTGTCATACCAGTGAACTATTCTGTTGAAGACTCGATACCAAAACCACACCCCGAAGAGCTACAGAGCCCCAAAGTCGGCTCATTTCGACGTCGAAAAAGTTTGACGTCGTCTGTCGACGTTGAAAATGAAGATATGCAAAAAAGCTCTGGCTATCTTGTTAGGGACCCTATTGACTACCGAAAAATGCATTAATATGTGGGGGTCAAAAAATGTGCCAACGAACCCCGGATTTTACTCGATTCTTCAGTGACACGCGTGTTATACTCTTTTGGCATTGCCGAAACAAACAAAGTAAACTAAATTAACAAGCTAAGCTAAGAAGTCCTCACTGTGTCAGATACACGAACATCCATTTAACTCTTAACTCATGGAGGATCGCCGTGTCCCGAATGAAACGGGATTCCAATACGAATGAACATCACGAAAGCCTAATTTCCATCCCTACCAACTACTTTATCCTTCTTGTCATCTTCACTCTTGTTTTAGCAATTATTTGCTGGAGAAGATACGCGAATCGACATAAGCGGGTACGTTCGAACAAAAATTATACTTGGTTGTGCGATTCTTTTCCCATTAGTGCAAAATGTTGCTCTATCCTTTGAAAGTTAGATATTTGAGCAATATTTATATAACATTAATCTGGATTGCTATGTGAAATTTTGGACGCAAAATTCAAATTTTTAACCTGAGATGAGAGATGATTGATATTTGCTCCTTGAGCAATTATTATTCTTGTTTTCGCAATACAAAAAATATTTTTTATTTCAGATTTTGAAACGTCTCACAAAATCGCCTCCACCGCCTAAACCTCATGGACCAATTCGTGATGAAGATTCTGTTTACGAAGAGATCAGATATTCGAGCAATTAAATATAAAAATACAGTTAAAGTGTGTTTATTAAAATAAAATAAAAATGGTTTTGTTATTGCTGATCTTCCAGATCTTTTCAATATAGTTATCTCATTTCCACAGCGAATTCATGTTTTTTTTTATTTAAAAGTAAGTAAGAGACGTTTGTCAAAATTTTTGAAACGTGTCACAATTCAACAAACGGAGCTTGATTATGCTAACGGAGGCTGAACGGAATCACGGCGGTTCAATATAATGAAAAAGATTTCATTCGAGGAGTATATGCCTATTGCAAAATAATGAATTTTGGCATTTTGCCAAATATACGAGGATCCGCAACACGCCGTAATGAACCGTTGCGGCTCCTCGTAATACGATCGTGTCTGACTAGAGCTATCAGTAAATATAACGAGAATTGAAACATTCTGACATGTCATGGCTACAGCTTTTGTCTGGCAATCCGACCCTCGGAGGTTCGATTCCCGATCGGTGCAAATCAACTTTGCTGATTTTTCTTACAATTAGTGAAGGGAGGCTTCAAGCCAATATTATTATAGGGATTTCAATAGAATGAATCGCCGTGAGAATAGAACAATTTAACGGAGAATGGTCTTTTAGATGGGCATGCGCTCATAGGAGGCCGTTCGTGTAAGAGTCGGGCAAATCTGGGGGAGGGTTGGCACAGGCCAAAAATTTTAATGCCCTCAAAACTTGTGTATAGGGGTTATCGACCTCGCTGATGAAGATGTGCATAGTCATTTTGGCTCCAGTGGTCCCGCAACGCCTGGGCGGGATTACGGTAACATCACGTTTTCAAGTCGTTCTCGGTCCATGGTTGAGCTAGAGGTATGAAAATTGGGCTCCTGGGTCAGAATTCGATGGCGATGATGGCTGTCTACATCATTAGTTTTGAAAAGTTTTCAAAAGGTTGATTATTGGAAATTTTGATGGACACGGATGCGGGCATAGCGAGTATGACAGTTCGAACCGGCGTGACGAGAGCATTCCAATGATGTATTATGAGCCCATACGTACATTGCCATCTCAATATTGCCTCGATATAGTGAGCTGCGAAAGAGGTAAACAAGAGGACTCTCTCAATTCCGCGCGCTCTCTCGCACTCTCGAGAGAGCGCGGCGAAATGAGAGAGTGTCGAGAGAGCGCGCGGAATAGAGAGACGCAGACAACTCCTCGTGATTTTGCAGCTCACTATATCGAGGCAATATCGAGATGGCAATGTACGTATGGGCTCATAATACATCATTGGAATCCTCTCGTCACGCCGGTTCGAACTGTCATACTCGCTATGCCCGCATCCGTGTCCATCAAAATTTCCAATAATCAACCTTTTGAAAACTTTTCAAAACTTATGACGTAGACAGCCATCATCGCCATCGAATTCTGACCCAGGAGCCCAATTTTCATACCTCTAGCTCAACCATGGACCGAGAACGACGTGAAAACGTGATGTTACCGTAATCCGTCCCAGGCGTTGCGGGACCACTGGGGCCAAAATAACTATGTCCATCTTCATCAGCGGGGTCGATAACCCCTATACACATGTTTTCAGGGTATTAAAATTTTTGGCCTGTGCCAACCCTTGTTCGACTCTTACGCAAACGGCCTCATATGTATTCATAAAACACGCTATCTGAGAAAGTCGACATATGTGTGGTATCGACGAAAAATGGATTTTTCTGTTTTATGTATGATAATTACATGCCCAATGAGTGTAGTTCGCTGGTACTTGGAAATTCCTTCCAATTGAAAATTCGCTTCAGGAGGTGTCCACACTACGATTTGGCGACTTTTCCTAAAAAGTTTATTTCGAATCCAATCGATTCAGGAGTGGGTGCAATGGACTCCTTGGTTAATTCTAAGAAACTATTGTCAAGGAGAGTTTTTTGATCAAAGGTCAACGAAGGTTGGAAATTGGGAATTTTCGAAAAAAAATTTACATTAAATTAATTCTCACTATTTTCCCATAGCCCAGGTAAATTTTTTATTTGCTCAATGTCTTCTACATAATATATTACACCTTCAGTTTAATATTGATAATTTAAAAATCAAGGTAAATTTGTTAACGAATCAATTTTGTTTGCTGTATTCTATTGTGGTGAGGATTGGCGACGTTCTCTAAAAAGTTTTTGTCTAATCAAATCGATTCGGGACTGGTCGCATTCGAATCCTTGTCTAATTCTAAGAAACTATTGCTTAGGAGAGTTGTTCGATCAACGGTCAACGAACGCTGGAATTGGGAATTTTCGAAAAAAATGATTGCATTAAGAGACCGGCTCGGTAAGACTTGAGCATGGTCCGGACATTCGCCAAGACTTTCGATCTGGGCATCAATACTTTCATCATAGACACATACCGGGGGGAGACCGATGAAAGTTATAGTGAAAATGCCCTTGGGCTCAAACCCGGCTCACATATGTTGCATAAAATTAAAAATTGAAAAATTCATAACTTTTCAATCATGATAGCTAGGACTATTATTTCTTTTTATTGGTAAATAACATGCCATGCACTCTTACAAACACTGCTGAACAGCAATATGATATCGTTCTGAATAATTTTTTTCGTGTCTGATTTTCATATTTTTCTCCTTCTATCCTCGTTGAAGAGATAGCGCAAGCAATGACATAGTACACATTGTAGCCCTGACAATTCTGTACATAGTGGTCGCATTCCCTTGGCAATCCAAGTTTTCAGGGTCATCGATAATTGCAACAGAATGTGAGATATGCGTAATTTGCAAAAATTGAAAATTTAATTTCTTGTAAATCGCAAGAGTAAGAGGTAGCTTTATTATGTCATTATACTCGTAGTAATGCGAGTGCACAGGAAAAATATACAAGTTGACTCGGAGTACATTTTAAAAAATTTTAGAAAATTCATTATTTTATTTTTATTTTTTCAACCCCCACATTCAGTCGACCGTCAAGGCAAGTTGATTCATAGGGTGGATCTTGGGTGTTGCATGTGCGTCAGGGCTGGGATTTTTTGAAAATATTTTCAAAAAGTTTTTTGATCAAAAAATTCAAAAAATGGCTCAAAATTTTTTTTAATTCAAAAAATGTTTGAAAAAATTCTTTACTCTGTTTAAAAGGATAAAAAGCAATTCATGCACATCATTTTTGCCAGAAAAGTGGGTAAAACAGTCAATTACGCAATTAACCGAATTCTGAAACATAAAAAACATGACACAATATTTTTCACTTTAAAAAAATTCTACGTCAGTGCATTGGGCACACTAATCCACACTAAAACACGAAAAATGATAAAAATGGGAATCTTGTTAGGTTTTGTCAAATCTTGTCTCAATTTTCCACAAATGTTTCACTTTCTGTCGTTTTAGCGGTACTTTTTTTACACTTAATTTTTTTTTTGATTTTTTGAGAAAAATTCAAAAAACTTTTTTGATTTTGAATTTTTTGAAATGGTCAAAAAATTCAAAAAATCAAAATAAAAAAATCCCAGCCCTGATGTGCGTTTGCAGAAACAACTTCAACGTGAAGAATCGTCGTTTCGCAGATCTCGAATTTATTTTTTTAATTATCAAACTTGAATATTTATATGTTTCTTTCATATAAATCAGTTGGAAGGTAGCGTACTGCATCCAAAGCTGTACCATTGTTATCAGTAGGAGTGTACTGTACTGCACTACCGTAATCGCCAGGAATCGCGAACTTATTTTTTTCAGTCGGCCCCCCATTCTCAACCATGACCCGGGGTTCATGGTTGAGAATGGCTGAGATCGAAAAATTCATGACGATCTCAGACCAAATACTATTTGGTAGAGTTGGCAATAATGCATTCATTGCGGGCCCGCAGAGCGGTGTAATTCATTGCGGGCCCGCAAAGTCGAATAGTGCAGTGTAAAATCATTGCGGGCCCGCAATGGCATTGCGGGCCCGCAAAGTCCTTTTCCTCTCCTTTTTCTCCTCTCTCCTTTCCCATAATTGTTGTAATGGATTCCATACGGCTTGCAATGTTTATTCTTATAATATTTATCTTTTCAATCGTTAAAGGAACACTTATGAACACAAAAGAACACAATATGAACTAGAAACAAAAAATGATCAACATTCAAAACTCTTGACTCTCCGCATCAGACACATCCAGTTCTTCATTCTCCTCGTCAGACTCGTCATCCGAAGCGACTCCAGTCGTTTCATTGTCCGCTCCAGTCAGTTCCTCCACGAGAACAGGAGAGGGAAGCACCGATAATTCCCTGAAAGTTTCCGTTTTCTAACGTTTGTCCAAATCATGAAAGCGATCTTGAAAGTGTAAAGGATGAAAAACCAACCTTCCTTTCTGTCCGACCAATCGGATCAGATGAAGACTTTCAGCTAGATTTCCCGATAGACGATTTCGCAGATGCGATTTATAGATACAGCCTGAAATAAAATAATTTGATAATTTAACTAATAGTAATTACAAACCCGCCGAGGAGAAGAGTCTCTCTGCAGCTACAGACGAGGGGGAGATGGTAAACAGACTGAGCGCGATAGAAGCTAGCCTAGAAAAAGCATAGTCATAACTTTCCTAGAAAAAAGAAAAAAACCTTGGATAAACTCTCCTGCGATCCCTCCAGAAATGAGGGGGGTAAAGAGCGAGAGAAATAGATCCCCCGCTAGTGCACTCATTCACATATCGTTTCATTTCATTTGAGAGAGGACTGTTCTTGACTGCATTTTTGCGGAACTTGGCCTGCAGCATGGGATACGCTGATGTGGCAGTCGATGTTTGTATAGATGAGATCACTCCAGTTCCGTACTTCTCTGAAGCCTTTACTTTAATATGCGAATTATTTGAAATTATACCTTCCAAGTCCTTCTCAATCATATCCCATTCAATACCATCATAATTCGAGCGAACGCGCGGATCAAGAAACTTGAGAAAATTAAGGCTCTTCAAGTTGTGGTACTTGTTCATTCGTCGTGATAAATCATTTCGCATAGATTCTGCCACAACGGAAATTCCTCTAGACTCATCAGAAACAATCCTGTCAAATCAATTTTCGATTAGATAAATTTTAGAAGAAAAAAAACTAACTTTTTTAGATGTTCATCTAATTCATCCGCTACGAGAAAAATCTCTGTAGCTACGACGGAGTCACTTGAAATCTGCAACAATAGGATGTTGAGAGTAGATATTACTCTCAACATCCTATTGTTGCATCTCACCCTCAGGGTATATTGTAGAAACGGACGAAGAAGATTACACATTCCTACGAGCTCCCGCTCTTGATTGGAAGTTATTTTACCCAGTTTGAATCGATTCAACGTTTCTTTCACGGCCGGCATCTTATTTCGTGATTATATCAATTTTATAAGCATGAAAGTATTAACTTGTTCATTTGCTCTCTCCATCATTTCGAAAGTTGAATTCCAGCGGGTGGGCACGCATTGCGGAACTCCAACCTTGCGCAAGCCGAACTTTTCACATGATCTGAAAAAATTCATATGATCAAAATTATCCATTCAACAATATGTGTGACTCACTTGAAATAGTAATCTCTTTTACTGCTGCTCAGATTGAGGGTTCTCGCAAACATCTTGAGAACAGAGATGATATTACGATCCGACCAATCATCCAATGAGTTTGACACAATGAGGTGCAATTGATGTAGGAAACATGGTATGCTGAAAAAGAATAATAACGAAACTAATATTCCATGAAACCTGATCAGATTCATATCCGCCACGGCCTTCAAGATATTGGCGGCACTGTCGGAAGTGACTGAGACTACGGTGATCCCATAAAAGCCGATTACCTGATAAGAAAACCGATTTTGAAAACCAAAAAAACAAAACTTACTCTCTCAATTTCTGCTTTTAGGGACTGGGCAGTATGCCTTCCCGAAAGCGGTGTTGCAGCCAATACGACCGACTTCAGATTCCATTGGTCGTCCATATATGAGGCTACGACGGCATTGAGCGAGACACGGCCTCCTTTACTCGTCCAGGCATCTGTCATAACTGACAATGCCTTACCGGAGAGTTCCTAAAATGATCATTGATCTTATCATCAATCATCTCTCATCATTCTCCAGTTGCGCCACCAAGATTTCGATAGTGATATCACTGACCTTCCTCAAATCCGTCTGAATGTCGCTTGCCAGCGTCGGAACGATGCGCATGTGCAGCTGGCGCCGGGAAGGGAGACTAGCCTGATCCTCCTTCGACATCAGTTCGCGGAAGGTCACGTGTTCCACAACGTTGGCAGGCGTGTTGGTGGCCGCGAGGAACCGCGCGACGCGCTTCTCCACATCGGCAACATGTTCCTGAAACAAACAAGTTGAATATTGTGTATGTAGCAACGGAAAAAAAATGAATGAAACTGACCTTTGATGGGGGAGACTGGCTGTGCATGAGAATGTGAGCTGCCATTGCCTTCGTGTGTCCTCTCTTCCGGGATATAATGGAACTGCAGTTCTTGCATTTAGCATGGCCGTCCGAATCAATTGTGAAAAAATTCCAGACAGGGCTGGATCCAGGGCGTTTCGGCATTTTGAATAACCTTAAGTTGAGATAAATGTGTGGAAAAGGACAAACATAAAACAACATGCAATATGTAATATAATCGAACGGCAAACTAATCGAAAATATATATACCCATTATGCAGTGACGTGTCACTAATTTAACATATACAGTTGTATTATACATTATACATACAATAATCATTATACATTTGCGTATTAGTTTATTCCATATTAAAGTATTATTCAAACAAAAAGAAAGGAGAGAGAAGGAAGAGGAGAGGAAAAGGACTTTGCGGGCCCGCAATGCCATTGCGGGCCCGCAATGATTTTACACCGCACCTATCGAAATTGCGGGCTGCAATTATTTCACACCGCATTGCGGGCCCGCAATCACTAGCAATGAAAAGTCAATTTCATTGCGGGCCCGCAACGACCAAATTGCCAACTCTACTATTTGGCATTATATCAGTAGTGGGCCAACTATAATTTTTATGGATGCCATAGCTCGAATTACCGTAATCTAGCCTAAAATAATGTGGTGAAATTCTCGGAAAATTCAGGTGCGTGCATTACTATTACGGTAATTCGAGCTATGACATCCATAAAAATAAAAGTTGGCCCACTATTGATATAATGTCAAATAGTATTTGGTCTGGGATCATGATTAATTTTTCGACCTCAGCCATTCTCAACCATGAACCCCGGGTCATGGTTGAAAATCATGGGTCTGCTGAAAAAAAATCAATTTGCGATTCCTGACGATTACGGTAATTCAATACCGTATACTCCTACTGATAAAAATGGTACAGTTTTGGATGCAGTATGCTACCTTCCAACCGATTTATAAGAAAGAAACATATAAATATTCAAGTTTGATAATTAAAAAAATAAATTCGAGATCTGCGAAACGACGATTCTTCACGTTGAAGTTGTTTCTGCAAACGCACATCAGGGCTGGGATTTTTTGATTTTGATTTTTTTGAATTTTTTGACCATTTCAAAAAATTCAAAATCAAAAAAGTTTTTTGAATTTTTCTGAGAAACAAAAGTGCAAACACAGCACTATCAAATTCAAAAGACTTATGGCACAACCTAATATATTCAAGCTTTGAAAATAAGAGATTTTATCAAAAGAGGCATGGAGGAGAGCATTTTGCACCGCATTGCGGTCCCGCAATCATTAGCAATAGAAAGTCATGATAGAGACATTACTGCTGACGCTGTCTATGATTTCCTTCACAATGATCTCAAGGAGTATTTCGATGATCCGGATATTTTTTTGGGACATTCCACTTTCCCCATCGTGCAATTCCCCCAAATATGCGAATCCCCCAAAATTCAAATATCCCAAAGTAATGGTCAAATACGATTCCCCCAAAATACAATTCCCTCAGAATCACAGTATCTTTTCACTTTTCTTATTTATATAACTTTTGATCCAGGAGAGCAATCAAGTTCATCTTGTGAGTCTATGTGAGTCGACAGTGAAGACCCCCACTAGAGCTGCAAAGTAAGAAAATCCGACTCCGATTTCAAGCTGTAGGGCAGGTCTTTTAAAATTATGGTTTCTCCTAGAGTTGGATACGAGTTGGGTTGCGGGCCCTCAATGGCCTTGACTTTCTATTGCTAATGATTGCGGGACCGCAATGCGGTGCAAAATGCTCTCCTCCATGCCTCTTTTGATAAAATCTCTTATTTTCAAAGCTTGAATATATTAGGTTGTGCCATAAGTCTTTTGAATTTGATAGTGCTGTGTTTGCACTTTTGTTTCTCGCTTCGTTTTGAACGGAGCTCTCTGCGCTGGTGCATATCACTAACTAGTGTCCCCCTCTACAAAACCCACAGAACCATCGGTTCAGACTTCCCTCTAAATATGAGTATGCCTCGCACGTTTGTCCAAAATAAAATTCCAGGGGTCCGTCCAATCTGTCAAAAAAGATGCGAAGAAAGTTGCGAAGAAAGTTCGCAACTTTCGACGCAACTTTCGACGCAAGTTTTCTCTAAATCTCTCGAAATACACACTCTCTAATACTCTCTAACAACTTTCGATCGAAAGTTGCGTCGAAAGTTGCGACGAAAAGATGCGTCGAAAGATGCGAACTTTCTTGCGAAGTCGGTTAGAGCAGGCGACAGAGTGTGCATTTGAAGAGGAGCAGAAAAAGTAAACGGAGCTTTACATAAAGTTGCGTCGAAAGTTGAATTTACAAAAGTGATAGTTTGATGATTAAATTGCTATTACTCAACTCTCGATGAAAGTGTGTTCAACAAATTATAAATATTTTTTGAGAAAACACTTATTATTTACACGAAAACTGCACATGAAATCGTGTGCATTCTCAGTCACACTCGTCCGAATTTTTTGAGAGCGCGAAGCAGCTGAAAAACATGTTCGAACAGCGGGGGGAAACACACGCGTCGCGACCGCGAGTGCGTGACCTGACTGACTGTTCTCTCCTTCACTTTCCGCTTTCCGATACACTTGTGTGCTTTTATGTGCTGTCATTCACATTTAAATGTGCCAACGTTCATCTATATGACCTGTTTGTCGCTTGATATTGATTGATTGTTTTGTAATTCCATGTCATTTGCAGCTATCAGCTGCCGCCGCCTCCGTCGGTCTTTCCACCACTCAAGTGAGCCCAAATGACTCCCGTGTCCCCGATCGCTTCCTGTCACGAAACCCCAAGCACGACCCGCCCAGTTCGACAGATGCTCCTGCTGCCGCAGCCGACGTGCGAGATGACTTGAGCGACTGCCTGTCGACCGTGTACGTCAACTTGGGTGAGCTGACAATGATATTTTCCCCTGTGTTTTATTTCGCTATTGTTGATTCTGTTTCGCTGTTATTGTTTTTAGTTTTTTGATAACATCACATTTAAAATACGAAAAATATTGCGACTGATTAATGATCATTTCAGTATTAGAGTCATTCGCTCGTGACGGTGCCAAGTCTATTGTTAGTTCCAACGACGTCAATCCTAATCCGCGACGACCAGTGCACGTACACCCACCAGCTAGACCGCTCAGCACGTCAAGCACGTCGTCAACTCCAACAAGTAGTAGTACTGTGTTCCGTTGGCTTCGTACCATACATTTTCAAACCCCAACAATGTCGCTATCTGACCAGTTTCAAAATTTGAAAAATCTGACCAGTTTTTCGAGAATGGTCAAGTTTCGCGCATGAGACGAGTTATGAGAGAAAGAAATAATTTATTTGTTATGAAAACATATAATAAAGATTGAACTTGAATGAGATTTGTTGTGAATTAATGTGATAAAGTTTGAAATTCTTTCATATGAAGGACTATTGAATTGAAAGAATATAAAAAATATAAAAAAGTAAAAGAGAAATAAATAGAGAAGGAGAAGAGGGAAGAGAGGTAGAAGTGTTGTCAGATTACGGTACGTAGAGTTAGGTCAGTTATGTGATCTGTTATTTGAATTTTTAATATCGTTTAATTTAAAAGTCGGTTTTACGTATGTTTCTTTGCGTCATGACGATCATTAAGAGAACTAGAAATGTTTAAAATATAAATTGGACACTAACGTTAGTTATTCATTGAGTTTAGTGCCAAAACGCCCAATGGCCCAATGTACGACATTACCATAGTATTGTTGGACAATTGTTGGTAGGCAGTTAGTTCACTTATTTCGAATCCTTTTTAAAAATTTTTTTTTCCAAAATGTGTAGAATTGCATGAACTTTCACTTTATGTGCATTAGAAAAATAAATAAAAATGATTTGAGCTCATACGTTCATTTTAAACATCAAAACTGGTCAGATTATGGTATTTGGGAAGATGTGAGAGCAACGAAATATTTTTTTCCTACTTATTCGTGGTCATAATTAATTATAAAAACAAGAACTGCACTCGAAACTGCCTCCAAGTAGTCATTTCAGATTTAGAAAGGTAAACAAGTGGTCAGATCTTGTATTTGATAAGATGTGACATCCGTGAAATATTTTTTTCATGCTTTTTCGTGCTTATATTTAATAATGAAAACAAGAACTGCACTCGAAACTGCCTCCAAGTAGTCATTTCAGATTTAGAAAGGTAATCAAGTGGTCAGATCTTGTATTTGATAAGATGTGACATCCGTGAAATATTTTTTTCCTACTTATTCGTGCTCATAATTAATGATAAAAACAATAACTGTGCGTAAATGTGCCTCCAAGTAGTAATTTCTGATATTCAAATACTTGTGCTTCTGAGAATGTTGATAGGCACATTTATCAATGAATATCAAATTTTAGTGTTGAATTTACATTTTAAAAATCCATTATTCTCTTAATGATCATGTGTGAAGTAATGAAACAAACTTAAATCGGGGATGTGCCTACCAACATTCTCAAAAAATTGAATATAAGAAATTGCTTGTTGGAGGCATATTTACTCACATTCTTTTACTTTGATAATTATTTATGAGCACGAATAAGTAGAAAAATATATATTTCAATATCACATCTTTTCAAATGTCAGCTCTGATCAGTTTTGTGGCTTTAAATGACCGTATGAGTTCAAATAGTTTTTATTCTATTTTATTTTTTGTACTTGGAAATAAACTTCATCATCTTCTTCAACGACAAGTAGAAGAATTATCGATCGACCGTTAGTGCACATTTCTCAATAACCAACTTTACTGTCCAATTTACAGTTCAAAAATTGATAGCCCTCTTAGTGATCAAATTTTACGTAAAGATGCATACGTAAATCACAGTTTTAATGCTATTATCAGTAATTATCATTGTACAACTCTAGCAACTCTTCTAGCTTTCTTCCTTCTTCTCCCTTTTTACCTTTTATAGCACGGTGTGACACACCTACCGGAGAAAAGAGTGGGCGGAGGTTTAAACTTTTAGCGCATACCGTATACAGAAAACGAAAAGTGTAGTTCGCGATCACGAAGGCATTTCCGTATAAGAAAAAAATACAGATTTGAAAAAATTCGCGCCATTCCTGAATCATGAAAAAGAACATGCTTACAGTAATTAGTAAGTATTGAAAAATCCTGATTAATGCCTGAATTCTGCTCTTTCTTTTCTACTCTTTGTTTTTTTTCTTGGCTCTAAGTAATCAAAATATGCAAATCTATATAATTTTGGAATCTACAAATCAAGGGCTATTCTACAAGCCTAAAATTGACTGCAAAAGGACAATTTTAAATTTCTCCAATTTTTCAAGTCATGCATTGCAGTAAATATTTTATTAAAGTAATTCGAATAACAATGAAAAATAAAAAAAAGAAAATATTAACCCCTATATAAAAGATCGCAATTAGACCAATTTACTGGGATAGGTTTTTTGAAATTTGTTCTATCAGGATGTTGGGTGATTTATGCCAGATTCCGGCTACTGAGGTTTTCGACCACGCCGGATCGAATGGCACTGGTCCCGAGCCGATCCGGAGCCGTCTTTTAGGTGAAACGCCGGCTCTCGGGTTTTTTGCACTTTTTGGCGCAGAACTTGGTGATAAGTATATCAAAAATTAAAAGTTGGTATACCAAAATGACCACAAGACTTGGGGCAATCTAAATCGTATTTTTGCCGATTTTTCCGATTTACTGGTAGCCAGGAAATTGCACTCAAAGTTGGCGGAGGGCAAAAAAAGGCGAAAATCGAAATGCCCAAATATAAATGCTCAAAAACTGTTCTGTCATTTTTTGAGATTAAGACTTATGTTAAACAACTTTTTGCGGCGCATCTTTTGGTACTAACGCCGTGTGCTTTGTCGGACTCGGTGATGACGAAATAGGCCTCGGAAGAAATCCGGGAAGTAGGTTTTTCGCGATTTGCGCCTATTAAACTTAATTTTTGCGTCCCGGCTCCTGAAAGTAAATTGTACAACTCGATGAGGCGCAACTTTTTGCTTTTGGACCCAACTCATTTGGTTTAATATTCGCGGAGTTGTGCGGTCGCGAAAAATGGTCGATTTTTAACTTTTTCAAAAAACTCAAATTTCGCACCTTTTTTATTCAACCACACTATGCTCACGTTGTAGCCCTTGAAAAACTGATTTAGAAAAACTACGTCTCTTCACCTCCGCACGATATCTTTGTACCGCGAAAAATCGCCGAAAAGGTGCGAAAACACGATTTTGCCAGTTTTCTTGGCTAAATTTATTTTCATTTTTATTTTAGGCGTTTTATATGGCAAAGAAAATTGTAGCCCCACTCTTTACGCGTCGATTGGTGTATAATATGACTATATTTAGAAATAAAATGAACCCATGGCGTCGAGGTAAAGAGGTACCACTCTAAAAACACCGAGCGGGTTCGAACCCCGGTTCGATCCAAAACTTTTGCTGATTTTTCCTGACTGAAATAAAGTGTTCTAAGGTAGTTTTTCGTGTCAAGAATGATGAAACAAGTTGTTTTGAGTCATTCTGAGCAGGAAAACATGTCATGCATGAATCTTAACTCTAACCTCGCTTCAATTGATATCTGTAGCGACATTCATTCAGGTCAACGAAATTTTTCGATAATATTGAGACATACATTGATCCTAAGACATAAGGAAAATGTCAGAAAACTTATGAACGAGTCCACGAATGAGTTTCATATCATATAATATAGAAAATGGGGGGTTGGGGGGGTGTCCCCCCCAAACAATCAAAAGGTCGAGTTTGCTTCCAAGTAATTTTGCCGTTCAAAATACAAAACAAATAGTTTTATGTTGTCGTTTTTCATATATTTTTTAGACAAATCGTCCAAAAAGTCAGAAAACAAGAGAAAAGTGTCCATACTGGACGACTCGAGCAGTCTATGCGGAAGGGTGCGCAGCACCCTTCCGCGCTAGCGCAATGCTCCACCCGTGCTTCAAGTATCAAGTATAATAATAAAACGCTGAGAAGTAAAACAATTTTCGGCTCTGCCCCTAGCACTGCTAGTAAAAATATTGATAAAGAAAATAAATTATATTATCGTCCGATTCCGATCCGATTTGAAAGAATTCATACACGAAAAATTGAAAAAAAAAGTGTTCTTTGACAGTCAATTGCAGACTTGGTAAATAGCTCTTAGCTTGTAGATTTCAAACATATTCAGATTTACAAATTTCGAATACTTATAGCCGAGAAATCCCAAAAGGAGTAGAAAAAGAGTAGCTGAAAATAAGTCACTAATGTTGCGATGATCTCATCACTACTAACCGTCGCGCGAGAGGTCGTAAATGTGCCTTTCTCGGTTGTGTAGAGAGAGACTGTTACTAGGGCTAGTAAGTAGTGACTGGTTCTCGCCACCCTAGTGCCTACGCCGTAACCTCCGCCGTAAGGACAGAGGAGGTTACGGCGTAGGCACGCAAGGCAAATGTAACGAATGGTAGGACACTCATACTTATTTATACTGCAGCGGTATTACTTATTTATACCGTATTTAAAGTGCATGCATACTAATTCTTGTGCATCTATTAATAATATTAATTTAACTATATAGTTTTCTTTCGTCTCATTTTGGACACCACTTCGTACCATTCATTCAGAGATCAAAAGAAACCGAAATGCGACTCCCCTGAATTTTGCCAATCAAGGATATTTCGAAAAAAAAACAAAAAAAATTAAACAATATTTGCTCTTTCGAAAATATCAATGCGCTAAAGTTTACTATTGATATATTGAAACGGAAGAATTGCAAATTTGTTTCGGGGAAGTATCTGCAAAAATTTATTTCGAGAAAGTATCGGAAAAGCGAAAAACTAAAAATGCACATCTCTGCTGCCAATAGGGCAAATATTGATAAGTGGTTTACCACAATTTGTTTGCTTATTCGTTCGGGTTTTGGCCACTTTTCTATGTTTATGTCACTCCTATCTTGTCGTAAAAACGTTATCACGTTATTTACGTGAAAATAAGCGAAAAATAAGCGATTTTTGAGAAATCTGACCAGTTTTAAAATTTTTGGTGAAATCTGACCAGTTGGCGGAGCCAAAAATTGTTGGTCTTAGCATAATGTATGCCTCGTACGATTGTCTCTATGGAAGGTGCAGTCGCCAATTTCTAGACCAAAGGTGAGAATAGGGTTTAACCTTCTACTAATACTTTTACGAATGTAAACGTGCTTGAAAGATGGTTTAAGCCATTTTTATCCCTTTTCCCCATCCTTAATCATTGTCTCATTTACTTTATCTTTGATCTTGCTATAGTCGTTAATATTTGTATGCCTACAGGCCGTAAAGAAACGAGCGGCCGAGATTTTTACATCAACAAGCTCGTCGACGCCAATTCCGCCTGTTTCGACCAGAAAGGACGACCGGAGGCATTACAGGTGATCGATTGAATATTGATTGGTGTTTATTGATTGCCCCTGAATACCGTTCCTTAATAGTCATGCTTGTGGCGCACAATACGGACTTAGGATATCGGGATGAGTATAATTGCTGTTGTCTTTTGGTTTGATTTATCTATGCGAAAATTGGAAATGTCGATTTATTGATTGATTTGTAGTGCTTGCGATCGATACTGCCGTGATGGCGGAATATATACCACAGCGGAGCCAGAGGAGGAGGGTCAGTCAATGCTTACAATGCTTGTTAGGCATTTTACTTTTTTTGTCACTTTCATTATTGATTTACCTTTTCACCATACCCTTTGTATTTTGTTGAAAGAGTGAAGCAACTTCAAGCACTCGTTCATGACCATATACTGCTTTTTGTACATTTCTAAACATTGATTGAGATAGAAGAGTTTGATGACAGGGAGTGTTAGAGAGATGACGGAGAGGGAGAGAGAAATTACATCCAGCCAGTAATTTACTGATCGAGATAACTGTGTATATCTTGAATTTGAATTATTCTTTCTATATTGTAGGTGCCTAGTTCGAGCTTGACAAGTATCTGCTCGGTGAGGATCCTGAAGGAGTTGCTGCTGATCATGAGGTATACGGTAGATTCTATTGATTGGAACATTTTAGTGATTGATTCTGAACGGGCAGTAGAACTCATATCTCTCGGAATTGATCTTGTAGTTTGTACACGGTGTTCTATTGCATCGTTACATTTTCCTTAGGTGCCTACTGCGTTGGTGTTGAAATCGTAAATCGTAATCGTACGTGCCTACGCCGTAAGGCAAATGTAACGATGCATTAGGATGAAATGTATCTTTGTTCGTAGGCACGTCAGGGGGGGGGGGGGCATTTTACGAGGTCATTTTATGTATTGTTTAGGCACAGCCCAAGGACTGCTACCCGGTTGTGCAGAACACCACCCTGCCCATGCTGAAGAAGCTCAAGCAGCTGCTAGACATGGAGACCCATGCAGTCTGCTGCAGATCATGGACATGAGTGCGGGACGGGCGAACAACGTCATCGAGGAGGCCCTCGTCGCCGTAGGCACTCTGGTCGAAGGTTGGAGCTTTGGTTGACTATCTTTGATCTTTGATCTTTACGCGGTCGAAGGTTGTCTTCTTGGCGTTACTTCAGAATACGGGGCCAGTCCAAAAGGAGGGTTAAAAATAAAAGAAATACAAAGGAAAGGGCCTTTTATACTATACTGTTGTGTACGAAAGTAACTTTAGCCGGAGTTCTCCTTTTGCTGTGATACCACAAGACCAAAGACCAAAGATCAATAAATATAAACTTTATCTACACTGACTAAGACGAAACACAATCCAAGAACAACTACTACACAACCTCACTCTACAACGACATGAGTCCCAGACTAAAGATAATACAACGAAAGACACGACATCAAATTACAATTATGGTAATGTACCATAATTGATGACAATGCAAACTAAATGGGACACAAAGAAATGCAAAAGTAATATAATTAACATAATGACTAGAACACATAATATAATCACAACGATCAAATATCTATAGTAGGGGAGTTATCATAGGGCTGGGTATCCAACCCTAACATCTCCCTCCTCCTCCTCCAGCATGTCCTCATGCGAACAAAATTCTTCTTGACACGAACTCCTCGAGACGATTTAATAACATTATACCGACATTCTTCTTTCTTGTTTACTCCAAATCCTTGAGATCGATTAATAACATTACAGTGAGAGCGATTGGTATGGTCACAAGTCAATCGATATTCGCAATCGTTATCGATTATATGATCAGATGAAATCTCGTCGTAATCCTCTTTACGGCCTCGATCAATCACTGTATCTTTACAACACTTCAAGTTATTCCTCTCCAGATATCCTTTCCGCACAATCCTTCCATATCCATCATAATATCCTCTATCCTGACCATATTCATATTTCACTCTACCACGGAATTTAGCCCATTCCGTAGGATTACAACAACCGTATTCAGGTCTATAGAGATTAGCTCGACCATACTGTACTCGGCTTTCATGTACACTTCGTTCTATCTTATTGACAACTTTGTCACTTCTAAACGATTCGTGGCAAATCTTGATGATTTCCAAATTCTCCTCTGCTTCAATGTTTGCAGTATGTTTATCAATAGACACTCCTTGTTCCACCAAACACAATTTATTATCGATTTGTCTATTTCCTTCATCGTTTCCACAATATCGTTTGACCACTTTAATCCAGTCATCTTTATCTTTACTCTCCTTATTAATCCGATGATCTACCATACTCCTATCAATTCCATCCATAATATTCTTAGGAGAGGTAACCATAGCTCCATGCCTATCACTATTATCGTGATGTGCTCCTCTCAATCCAATCGATACACCCAACGAGAACAAAGCATTCATTCCAATAATCACATCTACATTACTATCACGTAGTACATGGAATGCTACTTCAGCCTTTTTGCTGTTCTCAGATAGTTCAACTTCTAATTTACATCTACCAACAATGGCCATTTCTCCTCTTGATGCATTCATTACACTTTCATTCTGAGATGAAGATACAAAGTTGGCCTTCTTATCCGACTTCTTGATCTTCTTCATCATTTCGTATGAAATAACACTAACATCGGATCCAGTGTCAAGTAACACTTTCATAAAGTGATTATCTACTTTAGCATCGATCATTAGCCTCTTTCCTACGAATGCATCAACACTAATACTATCTTGCTTAGATATGTCATGTATCACTAGTGCATTGATCTGTTTCCCATCTGGACCAAATCCATTTGCACCCTGTAGTGATTGACCCATGTTAACATTCGGTCTAATATGTTGTTCATTTGATACATAGTTGATTCCATAACCATTCTGTGGCGGTGGAAATTGAGTGAAAGGATGATTCGGGACGAATGAAGGCGGACCTTGATATCCTCCTTGACTACCGTATCCTCTTCCTTCATAGGTAGATGAAGGGCATACAGTGGACTTGTGTCCCTTTCCACCACACTTGAAGCAATGTATATTGGAGAATGTAGGAGGATTAGGCGGGTTACCATGGGGAACCTCCGTTGAGGGTTTATTCTTATTATTAGAGTTACCATGTCGCCCATTATCTTCCTCTCTCATGCTTTTCTCAACAGTTCTATCAATGTATTCCATTCTAAGCAAATATTCCTTCATTGCTTCATATGGATCATTATCTCTCTGTGAGAGCAACAATACTTCAGCATGCTCCTTTCTCCCTTCAACTACTTTCAGTAAGTGAACAACACGCATCGTCTCAAGCATCTCTTTCTTATAGAGTTTACTAGTGTACTTTTCCATCTTCACACAGTACTCACTAGCAGTATTCAGTTTGAGTGCGTCTAGCTTCTTGCTATACTCTAAGTTAGCATATGGACTCTTTCCACTAACTTTATCCTCAAACCATTCAATCATATCCTTATATTGACCCTTATTCCTTAACTTGTCAGGCATAGTCAACCATATATCATTAGCTCTTCCACACAAGAATGATTCGAAATATGCAATTCTCATGTCTTCGCTTGCATCACCAAAGCGTAAAGTGAATTGTTTCATAAATGTATCAAACTTGTCTTCCTTATTAGCATTGAATGAGCCTAATGGTGGAAGCTGTGCTAGTCTAGCTTGTTCAGCACTGATTCTCAATGTATTCTCCATTAATTTAGCCTGTTCAACATTGAAATTCACTGTCCTTTCCATGACTTTAACACAGTCCATTAATCCTTCAATGACAACAGTACTGTGGCTTGCAGTGGAGGGACCCGAACATGCACTAGTAGATGATGCGGAGCTACCCAGCGGCATTTGTCTCTCACGATTGTCAGAACCTCGAGAGATTTCAATATGCAAATCATCTTTCTCTCCAACCTTATGAAGACTTTTTCGTTGATCGATCATATTATGAGATCTACGAATTTCTGTCGGATAATCACTTCGATTCCTAGTATCTTTATATCTGATATCGTTAGACGATACATTGACGTTCTGTCTGTGAGATGGAACCTTGTCACTGTCACGATGATCCACAATCATATCACTTCGAACCACACTTATATTCCTCAGTTCATTATTCTCTTTCCTCAACTCATTAACAATGGTATCCTTTTGTGTTCAAATCACGAGGAATATCAGATCTGTTATCACATCTTATTCCATTGTGCAAGTTTATTATCATCTGACTTGACTGTTCCTGAAGAACTCGAAGACTTTCAATATTACTCTTCAGTGACTCTTCTGCCGATCTCGCAGTACTCTTAGTTGAATATGATAAGCTAGACTGATCAATCGCAGTCATCTCTCTTGTACTAGAGCCAATGGAACTTCTTGATGTACTTATAACTGATCTATTATCGTTACTTCTACTATCTACAGTACTCAATTCTTTGGATGATCTTTGATCTTCGATAGAGGTTCTCGATTCACCAATAATTGACAATAACTGTGACATGTTCAAAGTATCATTCCTCAATCCATCTCTTATAAACATGTATAATCTCTCATGATTCGTTATTGTATTCTTCAATGTACTGATCTCTTTATGATGGTTAGCCTCCTTCTCACTATGATAAACTTCACGATTGAATATTCTTTCTTTCACATTACGAATATGCATATTGTTATCATTATGAATGCCTTTCAATTCCTCACGTAGAATCTTAATTATCGTGGTACTTTGGTCATTCAAATTCAATTGTGAGATTCGAGACATAGCCAAATCAGTAACATTAACAATGGAATCTAGTCTGATATTCATTCCTCTCATGTACTCAATAAAACTCTTGTTATCATTCATGTCTGTTTGTGTTCTCGATGTTGCATTCATATCAGTCATCTCTGATACAGTATGATTCAATTACAGTACACTAGCCCGACTTACAAAGATCAAAGATCAAGTCCAATCAGTAAAAGTACCAATTATAATGGCGTGGGAATTAAATGAATCGACTTTCACACAAACGCGCAGTCACACAAAGATCAAGAGTTCAAAGATCAAAGATCAAATGGTACCGGTGACACAAAGATCAAAGATCAACCGTACACTTATCAATCGGGAGTCTTTCGACAGTCCACCGAGATTTACGGTATTCACGATCAATCGGGCGTCTTTCGACTTTCAACCGAGACACAATCAATCGGGCGTCTTTCGACAGTCAACCGAGACACAATCAATCGGGCGTCTTACGACTGTCAACCGAGACACAATCAATCGGGCGTCTTTCGACAGTCAACCGAGATAATCAATCGGGCGTCTTTCGACTGTCAACCGAGATAATCAATCGGGCGTCTTTCGACTGTCAACCGAGATATTCCACTCCTCACAATCAATCGGGCGTCACTTCTCCTGACGGTCAACCGAGATTCAGCAAAGATCGTCCTGAATCCACAATACGCTCCTCAGATCCGATCCTATAATTCGCTCCGATACACGCGCAACTTCACTCTCTCAGTCAACAGATAAATCAATTCGGTCAATGGTACAAGTGGTTATCAGCAAGCAAAGGTCGGTTCGGCCCCCATGTACGAAAGTAACTTTAGCCGGAGTTCTCCTTTTGCTGTGATACCACAAGACCAAAGACCAAAGATCAATAAATATAAACTTTATCTACACTGACTAAGACGAAACACAATCCAAGAACAACTAGTACACAACCTCACTCTACAACGACATGAGTCCCAGACTAAAGATAATACAACGAAAGACACGACATCAAATTACAATTATGGTAATGTACCATAATTGATGACAATGCAAACTAAATGGGACACAAAGAAATGCAAAAGTAATATAATTAACATAATGACTAGAACACATAATATAATCACAACGATCAAATATCTATAGTAGGGGAGTTATCATAGGGCTGGGTATCCAACCCTAACAGTTGGACTGGTCCTAACTAGTACCGATTTCTTGACTTTCTATTTCAAATACTGTAGTCAACGGATACTGTAGTCGATGTGTATTATTCGGCGGATACTTCTTTCATTTTGTAGATATACGGTATTTGGACAGGATAGAGACAGTTGCTTTATTGATAGATCATTCCATTCCTTGTCATTCTATTAATTCCTAATCATTTTGTCCCTACTGTCAATCTCTTAGTGTATCTCTGAATCTATCGCACTCATTATTCAAATGCTTCTCATTTACGAAAGTCCTTCATGCACCTTAGAACACTTTTCCTCGTTCCTTGACTCTATCTATGACATTGCCCCTTCAAACAAGGTTATGGTTAGAGCACAGACATATAGACAACCTGGTCAGACACGCAGGGAAGATGAGAGAGAAGAGGGAGCTAGAGAGTGAGAGCGAGCGAGAGAGTGCGCTGAATCTAGAGAGTGCACATGCGAGGTTTGTAGGGGGAATATCAAGACAATAACAGCAAGACGGGGTCGAACAAGTTGTATATTTTCCAACCCCAATCCCTCCCCGAATATGTCACTAACTCCGTCTAATGTTTTATGGGGTTATTTTACTTTAAATTGATTTATTGATTAATTAATTGATTGGTGCTATTCAGGGCAAGTGCTGGGACGACGACCGTCTTGCTCTAACTGATGAGACCCCAGCAGGCGAGGGATTCGTGACGTCCGCCCGTGGCCAGCCACCCTCGACCCATTGGCCCAACAACAGCAAGCTCGCGGCTGATCATGTCGTTGCAGGTGAGTGTGCTCTATTTCATTTAATTGTTTAAGTAATTCGAATATTTTAATGAATTTGACATCTGAATGTGCGGAATCTGAGTGTAAGGATAATGCCATATGACGAAAAGTATGTTACAAACTGGCCGCATTTTGTGATTTTTTAACGGAAAGCTTGCCGTATTTTGAAAATGTGTAACGTAGATGTTTGACCCCCCATTTTTTCTATTGTGTTTTGCAGACTAATCAATAATGATGATTTTCCATTGTAGTTCTCGCGTATCACTCGAGGGTTTGCCCACTGCTGGTTCACTCTTCGTCTTCCCACTCCGAAACTGGCAGGAATCTACTGGAAGGGCCGAATTTCACGCCATTGGAGTCAAGGTGACGTCATGACCATGTTTGTTATTCTTGAATTTATAGTTGTTCCTTATAATTGTAATGTAGAGTGGGTGCACGGTAGTCGATTAAGTGGGTATACGATAGTAGAATGAGTGGGTATACGGTAGTAGATTGAGTGGGTATATACGGTAGTAGATTAAGTGGGTATACGGTAGTCGATTGAGTGGATATACGGTATTAGATTGAGTGGGTATACAGTATTGAGTATATTAAAGGATTTTGTGACAGTTGCAACATCATATTTTGAGTGCTTGCAGTATGCCGCCACTGTCACTCGGCGGACGCATGCATTCGGGAGGTGGCGACCCAGGCGGCGCCTCGAATGGACCTTTGGCTAAACTTTCCCATGCCTCCACCCAATATGACTGGAGGTAAGATTGTATTTTGTTAATTAAATTGAACGACTAAGGGGTCGTAGAAATTGAAGATATGCTTATTGTTAATGATATGTAGTTTAATGCACTGCCTGAAACATGAAAACGGCTGGTGAACGGTCTTTTGCACTATTCTTTGTTCATTTGCTTGAATGCATATGCAGAGCGCGATAAAGAGACAGTCGGATGGTGTAATGAACTTGTTGATTTGGCGTTTTACCTTTGAGATTAGGGTACACTGCTTGTCTATTTGCATTCGAATCATAGATTCACGCTGATTAACGATAAAATATATACATACTAAAGCGTTACATAATAAAGCGTGCATCAAGGCACACCCTGGGCTAATTTGAAATTATTTGCTCTGGCAGTGATCTCGCTTTCGTTGACTACGAGAGAGCGTTGCCAGAGCGGAGAGTAAAATTAGCTCGAGATGTGCCTTTCAAAACTCGAAGTGTACTTGCGATTGCTTTCTCTTCAAGTTACCCAACAAGATTTTGTTTAGAAATATTGCGATTTTAATTTATTTTCGTGTTTTTTTTCAGGGCATGAACACCTGCCGCAACGAGGGCGTCGTGTGGAGGAACAATTCACACGCGAATATGACGTCACGCTTCATAAGCTGCGACCGGACGCCCATTTTCCCATTCGTCAATCGATCAATATTTGTATATTGATCGGCTACCCACCGTAATCTCACTCACTCCTCGTTATTCATTTGTTCTTTCACCCAATTATTGCTTTCTACATAACATGTTTCTCTCTCTCTCTTCTATTGTATTTGTACTTGTAGTGCTTGTCATTGTCTCGTTTTCATACTTTTTGGTTCGATTTATTACTTTGTTCATACAGTAATTTTAAAGGAATGTTTTGTGTTGGCATGAAATATCTATAAAACCCGAAAAAAACACAAAGAATAACGTAGAATCATCAACAAAAAGGATTCGGTAACGGTAATTTACAATTAGTCAATCATCTGACCCGTCGCAATCAATTTGACCCAATGAACTGGGTTACTGTAGGTTATGGTAGGTGAATTACGGTAGATTATGATGGCTTAAATAATGAGTTAACTTGATAGTTGTTAGAACCGGCGGAGCTCCGCCCACCAACCGTTAGTTTAGTCACACACCAAACACGCCTGGGGTTCGCCGAACTCTTTATTACAAGTATATAAGCCCCTTTACCCAGAGAGGGTAAGAGAACTTGCGACGAAAGTTGCGAGGAAAGTTCGCATGTTTCTGCTGAACTCTCGCTAGAAAGTTGCGAACTTTCTTCTGAACTTTCGATCGAAAGTGACAGATTGGACGGACCCCAGATCTGCCGCCGTACCAAATCATTTTTTGGACTTTTCTGAAGGGCCTTTTTTGTGTATAGGTACTTTTTTATAGAACATACTTTATTAGCAAAAGACAAAGCAACGAGAGGGAATCGAGCAATTAGGGTACGGGCGGGATATCAACGAACTTGCCATTGCACTAAGAGAGCACTACATAGAAAAAACGAGAAACACAAACACTAAGTGGGGAGATAGGGAATGTTAATATCAAATGGAAGAATAGGGAGCAATGGCGAAGAAAATCAATAAATCAACAAACGCAAATGGCTCAAAACGTAATAAGCAAGATGAACAGTTCAAAACAAGAAAAATAGGTGAGAACGAGAAAAAGTATGGGGTACATTGTGAAGCAAAATGTGGATGATTACAGCACGAAGAGGTTATCTTGATATAAGAGGGGTTAGAATAAGAAAGTGGCGTAGAATGAAAAAATCATGATTTTTGCCAATTCTGACGACGTCGGATTTGGCACAAGAGGGCTGACAATTTAGACATTTTCATTGTTGGCATTTCGTTGAAGCTGCCTGTCTGTCAAATGTGCAAAGTGCTTATTTGGCATGTGAAACGTCAACCAAATTCTAAAACTTCATTATTGGCATTCGATAAAATACAGTCGATGGACAAAAATGAACATTGCAATGTTGGCAGAGAGGGTGAGAACAGTGAACTGACAAATGTGATGGGCTCATAATTGGCAGACTAGATTACTGGGGCTAAAGTTGAGAGGATTTGAAAGATGACAAATTTGCATCCGTCAATGTTGGCAGTATTCTCAAAATGCCGTTTTGCCAATATTGTCGATGTCATAATTGGCGTTTTCCGAAAAATTCGAAAATGCCAATTCGGACATCGTCCAATTTGGCAATAGATGTAAAATTTCGAAATGCCATTTTTGACGCTTTCATTATTGGCAGAAAGACTTAACTCAGAATTCGCCAAATCTGACGACGTCAAATTTGGCAGAATTGAAAGTGCCAAAAATGAAGACTTCAAA
The DNA here is from genome assembly GCA_943737045.1 of Parapristionchus giblindavisi. Taxonomy (NCBI): domain Eukaryota; kingdom Metazoa; phylum Nematoda; class Chromadorea; order Rhabditida; family Diplogasteridae; genus Parapristionchus; species Parapristionchus giblindavisi. The sequence goes on from CALSFV010000204.1 coordinate 1,177,523, forward strand.
TTTGGCAAAATTGAAAAATGCCAAAAATGACGACGTCACATTTGGCAGAATTGATATTGCCAAAAATGACGACGTCAAATTTGGCAGAATTGAAATTGCCAAAAATGACGACGTCAAATTTGGCAAAATTGAAAGTGCCAAAAATGACGACGTCAAATTTGGCAGAATTGAAAGTGCCAAAAATGAAGACTTCAAATTTGGCAAAATTGAAAAATGCCAAAAATGACGACGTCAAATTTGGCAAAATTGAAAGTGCCAGAAATGACGACGTCAAATTTGGCAAAATTGAAAGTGCCAAAAATGACGACGTCAAATTTGGCAGAATTGAAAGTGCCAAAAATGAAGACTTCAAATTTGGCAAAATTGAAAAATGCCAAAAATGACGACGTCAAATTTGGCAAATTCGTGAATGGAAATTGGTGGGTTCTTCGGAGCAGGCCAAACTTCGGAACAAACGAATGGAATATTTAAATAATAACAACTAGTAAAGAACAATAAGAACGATAAGAACAATTACAAGGACGTTTAGAGTAGTACATCATGATCGAGTTGTGTGCACGCGGCGCATCATTTATTTCGGAGCGGCATGAATATTTTCAGATATCAAAAATCTCAAGTATCGATTTTGAGTATCGATGATATACAGATCTTTCCATGAGAATTGTAATGAAAGAGCGAATTTCCGAGAAGCGGGATGGTTCAGTTGCTTTTGAAGTGGGGATTTTCGAATAGTTTAAGAGAAAATACCCACGGAAAGAACTGTGTATATCCGACACGCATGATAAAAAATTAGCAAAAAACATCCTAGTTCGCTACACGCAATGAACATAATTCGACTATGATGTAATACAGAATGTTTTCGGCAAACTATTAGGTATTACATAGAGAAATAAACGTTACAAAAAATAAGTGTGTGCATACACGGTTAAAAAGAGGAATGGTAAGGGGATTAGAGACTACCGATGTCGGGAGTCACATCATCAGGTCTCATCGTAGTTGCGGTCCTTCTCTTCTTCTCCTCCATTGCTGATCCCGAAGGCGCATCGTCATCGCTATTCCTGTAAAAGAAAACATATATAAATAAATAAATATTAATTTTCACAGAGCTTGCACTTACTGGTACCGTATTTTGAACACCGCATAAGAGTGTACATGGTACATCAAACACCTGTGTTTGCTGTGAAAAGGTGCAAACGTGATTTTCAAGAAACTGTAAAATATCAAGGTATACTGTAACGAAAATATCTCATACGGAAAGATCGCTATTTATTTACCGCACTTATGGATACGTAATCTAAATTACACATAAAACACTCAACCTTCACAATCTCTAGTGTCGTTATCGATTTCAAAAGCGTCGGATAATATATGAGGCCCTTTGTGAGAGAATCGATCAAGGGCATACATTTTCGGTGCCCTCGCTATTGTTTTTATATAGTGGGTCGATTTTCGAAATATCGTGGGTCAATATAGAACATTCGTCATTTTTTGCTTAAAAGTCGTCATTTTTAGCTTATTTTCGTATCAAGTAGCTGAAAATGAGCCATATATAGTGGGTCAATCCTCGCATTACGAGGGTATAGCAATGTATGATCAAGGGCCGATAAGCTCAATTTTGAGACTTCGGATTTCTGGTTTTCGATTATTCTGATGACGATGTACAAAGTCATTCTGCATATCACTCCCGTCACGAGAGGGGAATTGAGATAAAATGGCTATTCTTCGGAATGAAGCAAAAATGGTGAAATGAGTTAGGACCATTTTTGGACATCTCTAGGCATGCCCTACCAGAACTCTCATTGTTCAATTTTCATTTTGGGGCTCAATACACCGGTTCGGTATGGTGAAGTCTCAACTTTGAGCACGAATTTCTCGCTTCTGGTGCGTTTTAGCGGAAAAGTGTCACAAGAGTTACCCCCGCTCTTTTTTCGAGCTCTATCGCTCTAAACAAACCAGAATCCATGAAAATGTCTCTGAACTATATATAGTTGCGTCGTTGAGGCCAAAATAAGTCACGTCGAAATCACGATTTAAATTGTTTCTATTACATATTAATGCTAAAATTAGCGGACTATATCCTCCGGGGTGGCGTACATGGTTTATGGTTACCCCGAGGGATAGATCCACAAGTAGTTTTTTTGAAAAAGTTAGTTACCCACCCCTAAAATTTCAAAAATGTTCATAAAAGTTGTGTGAGATGATTCAAAAAAATGAATCATTTCAAAAAAATGATTGTTCCCCACATTCTCATGAGAACATCAATCCATAATCAAACAATAATTGATCGAAAAAAACCAATAAATATTATCGTGTTTGCTAGAACCATACGTGGGCAACCTTTGCCGCTAGAACTTAAAATTTCACTAAAATCGAAAAACTTGAAATTTCACTAAAATCGAAAAACCTGACCGGATTTTGAGACCCGATAACCTAGCTATTCGACTTATGGGTGGGTGTTGTCGTTAGTGACAATGCTACCCAAGTAGGTTCCAACCCAATCATAACCAAACGAAAACAATATCAGGAAAACCGATGAAAGGTAAATGAATAAATCGATATTCACCTGAATTAGACCGTATCCGTGACAGGTCGTCGCTCCGACGTTGCTCGGAATCGCACGACACATCCTGTCGAAGCACTTGTCTTAGTATCAATTAATTATTATAGCTAAGATAAATCAACAAAGTCAGAAGGAGATCCATGGCTATCTTCTACCGTAATTTAGTTAGTTCGTAATAACCCAGTCCCGTTAGTTGGAATCTACTAGTGTACTTAAAATTAGTTTACGATAACCACTTCTACCGTAATGTAGTCAGTCCACTATAGCCAACCATCGTGCTACCGTATCCTCTACTCACCAGTCGCTGCGTTCGCCTCGCCCCACACATGATTCTCGGGCAGCAGAAGGTAGCTCTCGGGCACGTCGTACGCAACGTTCTCCAAGTACCTGTAATACACACAAATTAATACCGTAATATGCTGCAGTCAAATTTATACCGTAATACGCTACACAAATATTGTAATCAAGAACGCCAATTACTCTACTATAATCCAGAAGATCAATAGATAATAGCACAAATCGATAACTTAATTAATTTATCAATCGATAATTTGGATACTTCACACCTACATTACATAATCTATGGATAAGTAAGCTGCGCATAGATTAAGAAAGAAGAATTAGATTATAGAAAATGAGGATATTGATGCAAATATTTAAGAGAAAATTTTACAATTCCCGAATACTCTACATACATCAAGATATCTTTATTGATCGAAAAAATATTAATTATTGATTGAATAAGTATATTACCACTTGAATGGCTTGCACTGTAGTCGTTGTTTGATGGCCAACTGGGCTGAGATGTCGCCGGGTTGACGGTGCTGGCCGGAGGGCTCTCTGAATTGAATTCGAGGGTGAATAAGATGCTGCATGAATCGGATAGATCGAACTAACAAAAGTAAACGTGACCTCACAACCGCAGAATGTAACTGTAAGCATACATTTTCATACCCACATAATGCGAGGATCGACCCACTATATGAGGATACAATACATATCAGATAATCAACCAACAATTATAATATAGTTTTTGTAGAACAAGACGTTTCAACAAAAGGTTTCTCCTACGATTTCGAAGTCACATTTGTTTACCAGAGGAAATGTATTTAGCAAGAGCTGAAACTTCATATATAATCGATATATACCTGATATAGTAGTACTTTCCATAGTCGTCCATCCAAGTCTTGACTACTCGAACCATGTTCTGCAAATGAATCAATCAATCAATGAACCAATCAACCATCATTCATTCAATTCATTTATAAATGCTTATTCGATTGAAGGATATAAAAACTCTTCAAAGTAACACAAAAAGATCGCTAGTACACCTTGGTGGATATATCTTGGTATCACAGTTCAAACTAATCAGAGCAGAAAAAGAATGGGTTATGTTCTTCACACAATATTTCTCTTCTTTTTTTAACATAAGTAAAACGGGAAATATGTGCAATAACATTAATGGAACACCCTCAGTTAATTGGACCCTCCGCTTTGGCAACGATCTCTCGTAGAGAAAGAAAGCGTGGGAGCAATGACATAGTGGAGAGTTTCAAATTAGCTCGGGGTGTGACTTTAAACAAAACAACAATTCCCCCCAATTACATTTAAGCAAACCAGCATGATTCCCTCCCCTCCCGTCTAACACTCAGATGACAAGGAATCGGATAAATTGTACGAACATAGAAATGAATAATTGGCTGATGCACATTAACGTTAAAACTATAAAATTTTAATCAAAGCTCACTTTAACTCTGACTAGCAATGATGCTCTATGCCTTTGAGAGATACGTACCGTAAAGGACTTACTCTTTCGAATGGAAATGGCGTCGAGGATTTAGCGTCCAATTCTCGGCTGTCGATCGAGAACGATCCCACGCGTCTTCGTCGTCCATCTTAGAAGGAGAAGAAGTAATTGTAATAAACTGAAGATCGAAGAACTTTATACAGAACACAGCGAAAATAAATATGAATAGTTTTCTATTTTTTAAAAACAAAACACGAATTTCAAAAATGCGACCGTAACTTACGACTGTGTTTTAGTCTAAAAGTTTGATGTTTTTCCATACAATAAGAAGTGTACGCAATTGTTATCATGAACTGATAAGTGTCGTGAAGTGTTTGAAATTCGTGTTTTGTTTTTAAAAAAATAGAAAACTATTCATATTTATTTTCGCTGTGTTCTGTATAAAGTTCTTCGATCTTCAGTTTATTACAATTACTTCTTCTCCTTCTAAGATGGACGACGAAGACGCGTGGGATCGTTCTCGATCGACAGCCGAGAATTGGACGCTAAATCCTCGACGCCATTTCCATTCGAAAGAGTAAGTCCTTTACGGTACGTATCTCTCAAAGGCATAGAGCATCATTGCTAGTCAGAGTTAAAGTGAGCTTTGATTAAAATTTTATAGTTTTAACGTTAATGTGCATCAGCCAATTATTCATTTCTATGTTCGTACAATTTATCCGATTCCTTGTCATCTGAGTGTTAGACGGGAGGGGAGGGAATCATGCTGGTTTGCTTAAATGTAATTGGGGGGAATTGTTGTTTTGTTTAAAGTCACACCCCGAGCTAATTTGAAACTCTCCACTATGTCATTGCTCCCACGCTTTCTTTCTCTACGAGAGATCGTTGCCAAAGCGGAGGGTCCAATTAACTGAGGGTGTTCCATTAATGTTATTGCACATATTTCCCGTTTTACTTATGTTAAAAAAAGAAGAGAAATATTGTGTGAAGAACATAACCCATTCTTTTTCTGCTCTGATTAGTTTGAACTGTGATACCAAGATATAACCACCAAGGTGTACTAGCGATCTTTTTGTGTTACTTTGAAGAGTTTTTATATCCTTCAATCGAATAAGCATTTATAAATGAATTGAATGAATGATGGTTGATTGGTTCATTGATTGATTGATTCATTTGCAGAACATGGTTCGAGTAGTCAAGACTTGGATGGACGACTATGGAAAGTACTACTATATCAGGTATATATCGATTATATATGAAGTTTCAGCTCTTGCTAAATACATTTCCTCTGGTAAACAAATGTGACTTCGAAATCGTAGGAGAAACCTTTTGTTGAAACGTCTTGTTCTACAAAAACTATATTATAATTGTTGGTTGATTATCTGATATGTATTGTATCCTCATATAGTGGGTCGATCCTCGCATTATGTGGGTATGAAAATGTATGCTTACAGTTACATTCTGCGGTTGTGAGGTCACGTTTACTTTTGTTAGTGCGATCTATCCGATTCATGCAGCATCTTATTCACCCTCGAATTCAATTCAGAGAGCCCTCCGGCCAGCACCGTCAACCCGGCGACATCTCAGCCCAGTTGGCCATCAAACAACGACTACAGTGCAAGCCATTCAAGTGGTAATATACTTATTCAATCAATAATTAATATTTTTTCGATCAATAAAGATATCTTGATGTATGTAGAGTATTCGGGAATTGTAAAATTTTCTCTTAAATATTTGCATCAATATCCTCATTTTCTATAATCTAATTCTTCTTTCTTAATCTATGCGCAGCTTACTTATCCATAGATTATGTAATGTAGGTGTGAAGTATCCAAATTATCGATTGATAAATTAATTAAGTTATCGATTTGTGCTATTATCTATTGATCTTCTGGATTATAGTAGAGTAATTGGCGTTCTTGATTACAATATTTGTGTAGCGTATTACGGTATAAATTTGACTGCAGCATATTACGGTATTAATTTGTGTGTATTACAGGTACTTGGAGAACGTTGCGTACGACGTGCCCGAGAGCTACCTTCTGCTGCCCGAGAATCATGTGTGGGGCGAGGCGAACGCAGCGACTGGTGAGTAGAGGATACGGTAGCACGATGGTTGGCTATAGTGGACTGACTACATTACGGTAGAAGTGGTTATCGTAAACTAATTTTAAGTACACTAGTAGATTCCAACTAACGGGACTGGGTTATTACGAACTAACTAAATTACGGTAGAAGATAGCCATGGATCTCCTTCTGACTTTGTTGATTTATCTTAGCTATAATAATTAATTGATACTAAGACAAGTGCTTCGACAGGATGTGTCGTGCGATTCCGAGCAACGTCGGAGCGACGACCTGTCACGGATACGGTCTAATTCAGGTGAATATCGATTTATTCATTTACCTTTCATCGGTTTTCCTGATATTGTTTTCGTTTGGTTATGATTGGGTTGGAACCTACTTGGGTAGCATTGTCACTAACGACAACACCCACCCATAAGTCGAATAGCTAGGTTATCGGGTCTCAAAATCCGGTCAGGTTTTTCGATTTTAGTGAAATTTCAAGTTTTTCGATTTTAGTGAAATTTTAAGTTCTAGCGGCAAAGGTTGCCCACGTATGGTTCTAGCAAACACGATAATATTTATTGGTTTTTTTCGATCAATTATTGTTTGATTATGGATTGATGTTCTCATGAGAATGTGGGGAACAATCATTTTTTTGAAATGATTCATTTTTTTGAATCATCTCACACAACTTTTATGAACATTTTTGAAATTTTAGGGGTGGGTAACTAACTTTTTCAAAAAAACTACTTGTGGATCTATCCCTCGGGGTAACCATAAACCATGTACGCCACCCCGGAGGATATAGTCCGCTAATTTTAGCATTAATATGTAATAGAAACAATTTAAATCGTGATTTCGACGTGACTTATTTTGGCCTCAACGACGCAACTATATATAGTTCAGAGACATTTTCATGGATTCTGGTTTGTTTAGAGCGATAGAGCTCGAAAAAAGAGCGGGGGTAACTCTTGTGACACTTTTCCGCTAAAACGCACCAGAAGCGAGAAATTCGTGCTCAAAGTTGAGACTTCACCATACCGAACCGGTGTATTGAGCCCCAAAATGAAAATTGAACAAGGGGAGTTCTGGTAGGGCATGCCTAGAGATGTCCAAAAATGGTCCTAACTCATTTCACCATTTTTGCTTCATTCCGAAGAATAGCCATTTTATCTCAATTCCCCTCTCGTGACGGGAGTGATATGCAGAATGACTTTGTACATCGTCATCAGAATAATCGAAAACCAGAAATCCGAAGTCTCAAAATTGAGCTTATCGGCCCTTGATCATACATTGCTATACCCTCGTAATGCGAGGATTGACCCACTATATATGGCTCATTTTCAGCTACTTGATACGAAAATAAGCTAAAAATGACGACTTTTAAGCAAAAAATGACGAATGTTCTATATTGACCCACGATATTTCGAAAATCGACCCACTATATAAAAACAATAGCTAGGGCACCGAAAATGTATGCCCTTGATCGATTCTCTCACAAAGGGCCTCATATATTATCCGACGCTTTTGAAATCGATAACGACACTAGAGATTGTGAAGGTTGAGTGTTTTATGTGTAATTTAGATTACGTATCCATAAGTGCGGTAAATAAATAGCGATCTTTCCGTATGAGATATTTTCGTTACAGTATACCTTGATATTTTACAGTTTCTTGAAAATCACGTTTGCACCTTTTCACAGCAAACACAGGTGTTTGATGTACCATGTACACTCTTATGCGGTGTTCAAAATACGGTACCAGTAAGTGCAAGCTCTGTGAAAATTAATATTTATTTATTTATTTATTTATATATGTTTTATTTTACAGGAATAGCGATGACGATGCGCCTTCGGGATCAGCAATGGAGGAGAAGAAGAGAAGGACCGCAACTACGATGAGACCTGATGATGTGACTCCCGACATCGGTAGTCTCTAATCCCCTTACCATTCCTCTTTTTAACCGTGTATGCACACACTTATTTTTTGTAACGTTTATTTCTCTATGTAATACCTAATAGTTTGCCGAAAACATTCTGTATTACATCATAGTCGAATTATGTTCATTGCGTGTAGCGAACTAGGATGTTTTTTTGCTAATTTTTTATCATGCGTGTCGGATATACACAGTTCTTTCCGTGGGTATTTTCTCTTAAACTATTCGAAAATCCCCACTTCAAAAGCTACTGAACCATCCCGCTTCTCGGAAATTCGCTCTTTCATTACAATTCTCATGGAAAGGGTGATAAGACATTTCGGAAAAAAAATTTGGGAAAATAACAAATGGGAGAAGTCCAAATGGGAAAATACTATATGGGAACATCAATCTCGGAAAAGGACATTTCGGAAAGTTTTTTTCGGAGAACGACATTTCGGAATAGGACATTTCGGAAAGTTCTTTTTCGGAGATTCAATTCCGGAAAAGGACATTTCGGAAAGTTTTTTTCGGAGAACGACATTTCGGAAAGTTCTTTTTCGGAGATTCAATTCCGGAATAGGACATTTCGGAAAGTTCTTTTTCGGAGAAGGACATTTCGGAATAGGACATTTCGGAAAGTTCTTTTTCGGGGATTCAATTCCGGAGGGGGGGGGTGACATTTCAGCAACCGCATTTCGGCAACCGACATTTCGGCAACGGGGCATAACTCGGTTCGTAAGGGTCATAGAAACATGAGATGGGTATCAATGTGATCAGCATCAGTAGCACTACCGTAATATACCGTAACGCAGATCGGTGGGTCATATCAAGTGCGGTGGGTCATATCGGGGCATAACTCGGTTCGTAGGTGTCATAGAAGCACGAGATGGGTATCGATGTGATCAGCATCAGCAACACTATCGTAATCTACCGTAACCCAGTTCGGTGGGTCAGATCAAGTTCGGTGGGTCAGCTTTCACTAAAAATTGTCGGAACAGCCACTACAGTGCGGGACATAATGATATGACACCCCTAAAATTTTGGGATTCTGACCGAATTTTGAATAGAAATCAAAAGTGGTATATACCATTTGTATCCACTCCTTGGATAACTAAGGTAGCCCACGTATGAGGAAATGCAATTTCCCGGTCAACGAGACAATAATGATTTTTCGAAATTTTAACGGGACATAATGATATGACACCCTGATTTTTTCATGAGATATTATTTTTTTCAAACTTTTGCATAACAGCAATGGATCAACAATAGATGAGTAATCAATAATATGGCCCTTCCTCGAGATTGGACCTAAGATCCGAATGGACATGCTTCCATAGAGGGCAAAAATCACTTGAGGCTCGATGCCGTCCCACTCCTTTTTGATGGCATCCTTCAACTCGGCAACGGATGCATACTGTTTGTTGTTATTGTACACACGAATAACCAGGATGCCCCTCATGTTCTGCATGGGGTTTGCATCGTGGTTGCCCCTAGGGCATGGAAGAACTGGGATGTTCTTAACTGTGAACAATGGTTTTGAGTGGAGTTGGTGGCGAAGGAGACGCCGTCTTTCTTCGAGATCAGGTGGTGGGCACGGCTCATCCTCATGAACAGAACAAGGGTAGTCTGGTACATCACACGATACTCCCCATAGTCCATCCTGCTGGAGCGGTAGGAGATGGGCGGCATGTCGATTTTTAAGAACGCACCCTAGTACGGTGCATGTTATTTTGTTCAAAAAATTGAAATTATCAGTTTCTGATCGCATTCACCGATGAGAAGAAAATCAACCCCTATAGTGCGGACGGCTATAACTGCTTCTGACGTGAGTTCATCAAGGAATCACGTTATTTCAGCAGGATGAACTTCGGTCATGTTCTGGGGCGCGTTCTTAAAAATCGACATGCCGCCCATCTCCTTCCGCTCCAGCAGGATGGACTATGGCGAGTATCGTGTGATGTACCAGCCTACCCTTGTTCTGTTCATGAGGATGAGCCGTGTCCACCACCTGATCTCGAAGAAAGACGGCGCCTCCTTCGCCACCAACTCCACTCAAAACCATTGTTCACAGTTAAGAACATCCCAGTTCTTCCATGCCCTACGGGCAACCACGATGCACACCCCATGCAGAACATGAGGGGCATCCTGGTTATTCGTGTGTACAATAACAACAAACAGTATGCATCCGTTGCCGAGTTGAAGGATGCCATCAAAAAGGAGTGGGACGGCATCGACCCTCAAGTGATTTTTGCCCTCTATGGAAGCATGTCCATTCGGATCTTAGGTCCAATCTCGAGGAAGGGCCATAACATTGATTACTAATCTATTGTTGATCCATTGCTGTTATGCAGAAGTTTGAAAAAAAATAATATCTCATGAAAAAATCAGGGTGTCATATCATTATGTCCCGTTAAAATTTCGAAAAATCATTATTTTCTCGTTGACCGGGAAATTGCATTTCCTCATACGTGGGCTACCTTAGTTATCCAAGGAGTTGATACAAATGGTATATACCACTTTTGATTTCCATTCAAAATTCGGCCAGAATCCCAAAATTTTAGGGGTGTCATATCATTATGTCCCGCACTGTACTTGTGCGAAATCATTATGAGCTATTGCAAACTACAGTAATCTACCGTAACCCAGTTCTGTAGGTCAGATAAAGTGCGATGGGTCAGATTTGACTAAAAATTGTCGGAATGGCCACTACGTGTGTGATATCATCATGAACTATTGCAAAGTACCGTAATCTACCGTAACCCAGTTCGGTGGGTCAGATATCTCTAAAATTGTGTGTCAGATTAGAGTAAGCATAACTGTAACTAACAACAGCGCTATGCGGTAAATGACGTTAAAAATATCTAAATTTAAAAAATTCAATTTTCAAATGTTATTTGAAAAAAAATTGCTAGGACCCGACAAGCTAGTTATGAAACGTTACCGGAATGTCGGTTGTGTTATTACTAAAATCTGACCCACCGAATTTCATCTGACCCACCGAACTGGGTTACGGTAGATTACGGTACTTTGCAATAGCTCATAATGATTTCGCACAAGTAGTGGCTGTTCCGACAATTTTTAGTGAAAGCTGACCCACCGAACTTGATCTGACTCACCGAACTGGGTTACGGTATATTACGGCAGTGCTACTGATGCTGATCACATTGATATCTCATGTTTCTATGACCCCTACGAACCGAGTTATGCCCCGTTGCCGAAATGCGGTTGCTGAAATGTCACCCCCCCCCCTCCGGAATTGAATCTCCGAAAAAGAACTTTCCGAAATGTCCTATTCCGAAATGTCCTTCTCCGAAAAAGAACTTTCCGAAATGTCCTATTCCGAAATGTCCTTCTCCGAAAAAACTTTCCGAAATATCCTTTTCCGGAATTGAATCTCCGAAAAAGAACTTTCCGAAATGTCCTATTCCGAAATGTCTTTCTCCGAAAAAAACTTTCCGAAATGTCCTTTTCCGAGATGAAACTTTCCGAGATGTCCTTCTCCCAGTTGGATTTTCCGAAATGTGCTTTTCCGAATATTCGTTTCCCAAGTGGTATTTTCCCAAATTTTTTTTCCGAAATGTCTTATCACCATGGAAAGATCTGTATATCATCGATACTCAAAATCGATACTTGAGATTTTTGATATCTGAAAATATTCATGCCGCTCCGAAATAAATGATGCGCCGCGTGCACACAACTCGATCATGATGTACTACTCTAAACGTCCTTGTAATTGTTCTTATCGTTCTTATTGTTCTTTACTAGTTGTTATTATTTAAATATTCCATTCGTTTGTTCCGAAGTTTGGCCTGCTCCGAAGAACCCACCAATTTCCATTCACGAATTTGCCAAATTTGACGTCGTCATTTTTGGCATTTTTCAATTTTGCCAAATTTGAAGTCTTCATTTTTGGCACTTTCAATTTTGCCAAATTTGAAGTCTTCATTTTTGGCACTTTCAATTCTGCCAAATTTGACGTCGTCATTTTTGGCACTTTCAATTTTGCCAAATTTGACGTCGTCATTTTTGGCAATTTCAATTCTGCCAAATTTGACGTCGTCATTTTTGGCGAATTCTGAGTTAAGTCTTTCTGCCAATAATGAAAGCGTCAAAAATGGCATTTCGAAAATTTACATCTATTGCCAAATTAGAACATTGCAACTTTGGCATTCCATCCGGAAAAGTAATTTGCCAAATATGATCGCAGCATATTTGGCGGAAATGAATTTGAATAATTCCGCCAATTGTGCTACTTTCAATTTTGTCAACATACGACGTGCCAAAAACGAATGTATCACTATTGGCACTGCCAACATTTACTTCGTCAAATTTGTCTCCGTGTTCCCTGACAAAATGGCTATCGTCATTTTTGGCAACACCCCCTACCTCACCCTCTTGCCAATTATTCACAATGCGTTTTTGGCAGCGAGAAGTCTGCCAACATTGAACATTGCTTTTTTGTCAATTTGTTGTATCTCACTAGAAGACAATAAATAAAGTATCAATAATGGCAAATGTACAATTTGATGCACATGACAACATTACACACTGTTTTATTGGCAGGCCAAATCCGACGTCGTCAGGTTTGGCTGAAAACCTGGTTCTTTTCATTCTACGCCACTTTCTTATTCTAACCCCTCTTATATCTTTCGTATTGCATTATCTTCATCTCTTCATTTATGTCTTCATACATGTCGTACTTGCTGTCCTTGTACTGCCGTAGATCAACTCTGAAAAGGTAAACAATTATTGACAGTGTAACGAAATTACGAACGGTTTTAATAGTTTTAGCGAAAGTATCAAAAACAATCATTAAAGAAATACACTTCACAGTTTTCATACTTTTAATTATAAACGTCAACATCATATTCAATAACCAACCATTCTTCTCCGTGAATCCTTATTGTATGTAACGACGCCTCTAAGACACAGAATGAGAAGTGGCCTGAAATGAGATGAGTTAAAGTAGAACAATGATAAAGGTGGTAATCAAAATTGATTTGTAATTATTTTAACAATGAATATGATAACACGGTTCTCACTACTAAGGATAAATTCATTTTATGAAATAAAAAAAAAAGAAGATATAATTACTAACCACTTTCCGCCGAACGTATTAATTATGAGATTGTGACGCATCGTAGGTAGAGCACGAGAACGAGCCTGAAAATAGATGAATTAAAGATGATCAATGATAAACATTTTATTCTCACCTCTGCTCATTCGGCGAAACATTGTTGGTGAACATCATATAAACGCGAAACGATTCTAAATGAGAAAAGATTAGAACAACATAAAAATTAATGGTTAACCTTTCTTTAATATGTGCACAAATATGTGTCCACGCAACCAATCGATTGATACCTGTACCTATTTGGTAGAGACAGAGAGATAGAGAGAGAGAAAGAGAGAGAAAAGAGAGGGAAAGAGTAGTAGCACAAGGAGATGTAAGCACGGACGATCATCGTAGATTTATATTATATGAAAGATTTATTGTGTATGAACGGCGTGCATCTTCGAATTTGCTGTGTACTTTGTATTTTATTGGATTTTGATTTGTATTTTGTGTTAATTTCTATTTATAATAGCATTAATCATTAGATTATATATCGTCAATTAATCAATATACAAAATGATACTTACTTACTCCACTCTGGCAAGGATCTCTCGCAGACAAAGAAAGCGAGAGCGTGCGACCAATGCAATGGAAAAATTACGATGAAACCATTCATCGATCGATATTATGAAAAACAATCAATCGATATTTTGGACGAGCTTGTGGTATTAGGTTGTGCCATAAGTCTTTTTGAATTTGATAGTGCTGTGTTTGCACTTTTGTTTCTCGCTTCGTTTTCAACGGAGCTTTCTGTACCGGTGCATATCACTAACTAGCGTCCCACTCTACATAACCCACAGAACCATCGATTCAGACTTCCCTTAAAAGATCAGTATGCCTCGCCCGTTTGTCCAAAATAAAAATCAAGTTCTCAAGTCCAATTTGTTCCCGGCTCTCTGTCACTTGAATTTTACAAAAATCAATCAACAACTAGGTTATGTGTATCCCACATATGTGCCCTCCAACCATACGCAGGTCAATTCCTTGCGTAAATTTAAAATCAGAAATAATATTATTGAATAGAGGAATGGTAACTTCGGAATTTTGGTTTGCGCAACTCGTCTTAAAGTAGAGCGAGCCATTTGATACCACCCGTTAAATGTTAGCCACACTTGGATCATCCAAGTCCACTATTTCGCTAGAATTAAAGAATCTTGAAAAAGTCAAAAAGTTAATTAGACGATAAGTGGTCATTTTACCGGAATTTGAATAAAATCGCGGATTGAGACCGCTATCTCTTTTATATTTCTAAAAAGAACGAGCTCCTGAGTTGACAATCTGTTCGCTTGATTGAAGAGATGGATCATTGGCAATAACAGTGCGCACTATAGCCAGTGAGTTTGGAAAGGAGAGAAACCAGAACCGATCACTAAACCTGAAAACATCTGGAAATTTAGATACCATAGGTAAAAAGAAGTGTGAAATTGGCCAATGTATTACATGCGTGTAGTTGAGTTCACTGATATAATCGGGGATCTCCATTGTAAATCCTCCTCCACATCGACCTCCTCCTCGATCTGAATCTCATCCTCCTCCAAATCCATGAACAAATCATCCAGAGGCGCTCTTCTTCTTATGCTCCGCACTCTGTTACTATCCAGTTGCTTCTTCTTCGCTGTAACGAGGGTTCTGATGAGGTTCTTGATTTGCTCGTAGGTCATTCTCTCGGCGGGAAGGGACCACTCTTTCTTTCTTTCTTTTCTCGGTCTCCTCCGCACACAACTTCTTGGCATCATTGTAGTACTCGTTGAAAAGTGCAGTAACCAGTTCCTTCGCCTTCTGGTTGTACTTCCCTCCCTTCGTAGTCCTCAGTGCCCATCCAATCGACATTCAGCAGCCTGCTGGTACTCCTTGAAAGACTGAACGAGAAGATAGATTCCCACTTCTTGCAGCACTTCCTCGAGCATTCGCTTGTAGAGACCGAGGGCGAAATCGTACTGACATTTTATGGTCTGATAGTGTGTCCCTTGTCGATGTGCTTGAGGCATACGTCTAATCGCTAGGTTATCGGTTTTCAAAATCCGGTCAGGTTTTTCGATTATTGTGAAATTTTGGCTCAAAATCCGGTCAGGTTTCTCGTTTTTTTTGTGAAATTTTGGCTAAAAATCCGGCCAGGCTTGGTACTTTGTAACCTACTTTTCGACCTATGCCGGTATTTTTTACTCGCGGGGCACATAGTTCAATTCCGTGGTGTACGCCGTGGGGTAACCCGCGAGCTGTGGTTCTAGACGGTGCGACTTGCGGGGTGGGAAGACGGTGTGCCCCGTGTGGTGGAAGGGACGGTGCGCCCCGCGAGATTTGACGTCCACCCCGCGAGGCACACCGTCTCTTCCGCACCGTGGTGCTCCTCGCGGAGTATCCCGCGAGATTTGGCCTCTCAACGGTGTGCCCCGCGAGCAAAAAACACCGGAGTGGGGAAAAAAAACTTGATTGGACTTGGTCATTTTTGTAGAGCTCGTCGAGAGCTTTCGAATGTATGTGCGAAAACGCCATCTTCTACCTGTTTTCTTCCAAAAAATCAGTTTTGGAATAAAACAGGTAGAAGATGGCGTTTTCGCACACATATTTTGTTGAGTAACTTCTAGATTGGTTCATTTAGAGTAGATTGAAAAAAATTCGCGCTGTAGGTCAAAAACTGAGCAAATTTGGCGAAAATAAGCGGTTAGGCCTTCTCCTTTCCCTCATTATGATTAATGAACCAACTATCAGCCAAATCGGAGAGAAAAAATTTAAAACGGTCGCAAATGGGTCTCATTTTACTACATTTGTACAGGAGATATAGAACTCTAGTTCTTCACATAGAGGGAGCGCTGTGTTAAATTATATCATCTATTACTTTAGTCGATGTAACTGTTACTCGTTTACAGCTATGAATGTTGATACTGAAATCTGACCCATCGTATACTGAAATCTGACCCATCGCACTTTATCTGACCCACCGAACTTGATTACGGTATTTTTCAATAGCTCATAATGATATCGCACACGTAGTGGCCATTCTGACAATTTATACTGAAATCTGACCCAACGAACCCGGTTACGGTAGAATACGGTAGCTCACATTAACCCATAATGATATCACACACGTAGTGGCTATCCCGACAATGTTTAGTGAAATATGACATATCGCACTTGATCCGACCCACCGAACCGAATTACGGTAGAATACGGTAGCTCACATTAACCCATAATGATATCACACACGTAGTGGCTATCCCGACAATGTTTAGTGAAATATGACATATCGCACTTGATCCGACCCACCGAACCGAATTACGGTAGAATACGGTAGCTCACATTAAAGGGAGCGAAACCTCTCTCAACGGTCTATTCAACGCTCTACTCTCTCTCGTTGTTAGAGAACAGAGAAATATTGTGCACAATGTAGAGGCCATTGAGAGAGGTTAGGCTCCCTTTAACCCATAATGATATCACACACGTAGTGGCTATCCCGACAATGTTTAGTGAAATATGACATATCGCACTTGATCCGACCCACCGAACCGAATTACGGTAGAATACGGTAGCTCACATTAACCCATAATGATATCACACACGTAGTGGCTATCCCGACAATGTTTAGTGAAATATGACCCATCACACTTGATCTGACCCACCGAACCCGGTTACGGTAGAATACGGTAGCTCACATTAACCCATAATGATATCACACACGTAGTGGCTATCCCGACAATGTTTAGTGAAATATGACATATCGCACTTGATCCGACCCACCGAACCGAATTACGGTAGAATACGGTAGCTCACATTAACCCATAATGATATCACACACGTAGTGGCTATCCCGACAATGTTTAGTGAAATATGACATATCGCACTTGATCCGACCCACCGAACCGAATTACGGTAGATTCGGGCCGCGGGCCGCGGGCCGCCTTTTAAACCGATTTCGGGCCGCGGGCCGCCTTTTAGACAAGCCCGTTGACTCCTGTAATAGGAATATTGATTTTTGTTTGAACAAATCTATTAAGAAAAATGTAAGCCTTGTTAAAATTAATGGGTAAATTTATCCCGAACGTGGAAAAATCTTCATTTCACCAGCTCATCCATAGGTAAGTCACACATTTGGAAAAAAATGTCTTTCGACTGCAGAAATACATATGTACATATGTGTACATATGTATGTGTGCACAAATTCAAGCAACTCACTTCTTCCAATCTGTCCAATACAGTCTCTGCTCGTTAATCGCTGTAAGTCCGAATAGATACTATCGGGACCAATGCAGCTCAGCCTGAAATACCTTACTGATTAGCGATGATTGATTAGTTTTCGAGACCAGTATTGATTAATAATTATTGATTTTGTATCATTGGCTTACGTCTGCGCGCTGGCATCGATAACATCAGAGCTTACGGCGTTGATGCAGAATCGCGATACCATTGGGAAGATGGATGTGTCATTCTCTGTCTTTATCGACAACGGGCGCATGCACTCTCTGTCCTAACTCTCGATTACCTCTCCACTTCCTCAGACAATAGAATTGTATTATAGAATTAAAACTGTCCGAACAATACAAATTCCGCTTTTTGCCGCGCAGTACTCAGACTCCACCCACTTCTTCGCGCGACATACCTTGTTCTCTTATTTTATCGAATTTTATGGCGTTTCCTCATCATTTCACAGGACTTTCAATAAAAATATAAAATTATGTGCATTGAAAAAACGTTCGAAAAAACCTTTCGAAAATTTGGAGTGCGTTTTTCTCAACGGTGGAGAAGTTTACTAAATTCGGCATTTGGCCCCGTGTGTGCAAAACTTTTGTAATTCTATAATATTTGATTTTATTACGAAATATTTCTCTTATGCGGTGTCACATTATCAAAACGTGCGCAAAGTGTTTTACTCAATTTTTAAGAGAGAAAAACGTGAATTTGCTATGAATGTAAAAAGTGAGTACATTGAGAAAACCTGGGAAATCAGCAATGGTGAAAACAATCAGTTTTATTTTATTTAGAAAACATGTAATTGTCGCTCGAGTATGTGATCTCTTGGTAAGCAGAATCTTCGTCACGAATTGGTCCATGAGGTCTTGGTGGTGGAGGGGATTTTGTGAGACGTTTCAAAATCTGAAATAGAAATATTTATCTTTTTTAACAAATGATTGTTTAAAGAGCAAATATGCAACCATCTCTAATCACAGATTCAAATATGATCAATCACTCCCTCGGTTGATTTTACACCGCACTGTGTTGCCCGCAATCACTAGCGAATCCCCTAGTTACATAGAACGTACCCGCTTATGTCTATTCGCGTATCTTCTCCAGCAAATAATTCCTAAAACAAGGGTTAGAGTAGCGATGACAAGGAGGATAAAGTGGTTTTTAGGGATGGAAATCAGATTTTCATCAAAATCATTCGTATGGGAATCTTGTTTCATTCTCGATACGGAGATCCTCCAAGCGTTCAGAGTTAGATGGATGTTGGTGTATCTGATAATGAAAGGTTTGAGAATGGGTCATGCAAATGAAATTTAAAAATCGATTTTATAAAAATGATTTAACAAAGTACCAGCATATTAGAATCTAATTGTTCGAGAATCAGAAAAGCAATAATAATATTTGTAGAATAATAATAATAATAATAATAATAATAATAATAATAATAATAATAATAATAATAATAATAATAATAATAATAATAATAATAATAATAATAATAATAATAATAATAATAATAATAATAATAATAATAATAATAATAATAATAATAATAATAATAATATTTGGTTGAGTGGAAAGTCATTAGACATGAACTAACGTTTCTTTCGGTATTCTACCGTCTGCTGCGAACGAGTTCTGAGCGGATTCGATCTGAATTTTGACAACTAAAATATCAAATGTTGTATTTTTTTCGAAACATTGTAAGCCAATTATACCGCTGCGAGGGTTCGATAATTCAGTAAATCTTATGAATAGAAACCTCTTTCTCCAGTAGATCCAATTGTCGTTTCAGTCTTCTCAATCTTACTTCGTAGTCTTTACTTGTTTGATCCAGCAGATTAATCAAGGAATCGCTATCATTGAGTTTCTGATTATGCATTGTCATGGCACGACTGAAATTCTTCTAGCATTAGGAATCAATTCACACCGTGATTTTATCGAACCATTCAACATAACTTCAGCATATAAACATTGAGATAAATTCAAAGAATTGAATAGAAAAAAAGGGAAAAAATAAAGCAAACCTTTTCTGCGTAGGAATACTACAAATCGTCATCATTTCCGATATTGACCAATTTTTCTGGAAAATTTTTGATTGGATAAAATTGAATTGCAAAGCATTTCACTCGAAAATTAAAATAGATTGGAAAATTGAGAGAGCGTACACTGCAATTATCACCGAAGCAAACCGCCGTAGCTTGATTATCAGAGTTGACTTGGCACCAAGTCAAAGGAAGAGATTTAGTGAAGCTTGAGTCGCTTTTGGATATGGTCCAATCACCTGGATTTCAGATAAGTTGATTCTCAGCTCTGAAGTGTTGTCAATTGTTTCTATATTTCGCTATTACGCATAGAAGTTATTTCAAAAATTCATAACTTTTTAGAACGACTTTTACTGTCTTTCTGTGTACGGAATGTTTTCATGTGTTTCTTCCACTTCTACTATCATTAACTTCGAGTTCAGTCTTTTCTTTTAAGTGTTTCTTTTTTTTAAATAGAGATCAGAGGTGAGATGGAAGATTAATTGCGAGCGAGATATTCTTCTGCACGATAATCACTTAATCTACTCAGATTAACTTTACTAACCATTCTCGGTCTTCTCAATAGTCCTTCCACAATACAAGTACCTATCCTGATATACTCCAGGATAGGTTATGTCATCACATTTCGTTGGTGGTCGACGTCCCGTAGGGCAGGTATCGATTGATGGAAAATGTTGGGGAGGCTGAATTATTGGAAGGCACACCTTGAGCTTATTTGAAACTCCCCGCTATGGCAATGCTCTCTCCCTATCGTTGTCTACGAGAGAGCGTTGCCATAGTAGAGAGTAAAATTAGGTCGGGTGTGCTTTTAAAGTTCTGCGGCTCACCTAACCCGGTGTTTACGTTTCTATCGTCGTTTGAATATTCACATCAGTGAAAGGAATCAGTCATCTTTACTTACAAAACCATACTGTTCGGTTTTAAAACTTGTAACGAACTCAGTTTACACAATTTTCCAGTTTTTTTATATGGAGTCTGGAAAGCTTACTATTATTGCTGTATCCTTTTTCTCCGCGTATTCTTCGATTTTGCAAATTCTCAGAACATCAGATAAAGTCATATCTCTCTGCAAAAGCAAAAAAGCTGCAACTAAATTTAGCAATGAATTACGTCACAATTGTCGCCGATACAAACAGCACTGGCTTCAGTATCGTCCAAATGTCGACATAATCGAGCCAGGCCTGGGTGAATGAATGATTGAACGTGCCTTCGCAATGTCCACTTTCCTAGAAATTATATAAAAATATCTGTGATCACTCTCTTCAGGGCTCTTTCTGCGGTAATTTGAAGGCATCCCAATCACGTGGCATGCGCCGTGGTGGACGCCACGAAGAATCCCTTTAGAAAGCATACTCCGCGGGGTCCGCTATTGCAGAGGCTAAACTAACGTGATATTCTTATTTCACTTACCATTCTTTTCCTTCGTCGCAGTTCTCCCGCAGTAGATGTACCGTAAATCTCTTAAACAGTTTTCCTTGGATAAAGTGATTTTCAGTCCATCACAGTGCACGGAAATGTTCTGCTTACTGCACGCCTCCTCACTTGTTCCTGTGAAATATGTACATTCAAAATAATAATGTTGTACCTTGTCTTTGAAAAAGAATTGATACTGTATAAAAATCATTTTGTTATACAAATGGTTCCCCAAAATCATTATTGATCGACAGGAAATCGAATGATAATGAGAATATCAGAACCTCACCGATTGGTAGAATCTGAAAAAAATATTAAGTTGGTTTTAATTCGATGTCTAGCTTTTAAAGCTTCCACAATTCATAATTTTCATTCGTGTGCTATGAAAAAGCAGTTTGAAAGTACTTTTGAAGTTCTCGAAAGTTACTGAAAATCTCCCTATAATCAATTTTTAAGTCTTTTGCGAATAGCTTCAAAGCCGCTTTTAATAGCCCGTTCGTTACACATGTTGATTTGTTTTCGTTGTATGTTTGTTTTTGTAACTTTTTTATTTGTTTTTTCGAGCCATTTTTTTAAGAGAAAAAAAAGATATTTACTTACGGTGTTGGCATCGGTGACATTGCAGATTCGTAAAGCATCCTTCACTGACATCCGCTGAATGTAGCAAATATGTAAAACATTAATATTTAAATATTTCATTGGTTGTTATCGTTGAGTTATCCTATAAGGAAGAGATCGCCACAGAAACCAAAATTATTGGCTTACTCTGGCAGTAAATATATTAGTTTTTTTTTTTAATTTTAATCATCAAACCATCAAGCAATTGCTGACGAAATATTGAGCGAAGACTTCGTGGATATCTCTATCTATTTTTTTACCAATTTTATTTCATGAATAGCGGCTTTGATTCTGTCGAACTTCAATAGCTGTACAGAAGATGATGAACGAAGGATTATTTAAGACAGAAGCACGCCCAGACTAATCTGAGTTTACAAGTTAAGTGTAAGAAATATCTTTTAGACCTATCGACGAGAATATTTTTCCTCGATTGCTTAGATTTTTTTTAAATTTTAAAATCAGAAAGTGCATGCTGATTTTTTGGTTCCGACCTTATATTGCCTATAGCTATCGAGGAAAAAATATTCTCGTCCATAGGTCTAAAAGATATTTCTTACAGTCCTTGTTAGTGGAATTCCTTCAAACATGACTACGCGCTTGAAGGTAATTGAATTTTAATAATTGATTGAAAATCTGACCAAGCGAACTCTACAACGCGAACTACTGATATCACTGTTGTGAAGAATTTTGAATTTTTAACTTATTGTGATTTCAGTGAATGTTGAAGACTAATGAAATGGATAATTAACAAAATGTAAAATAAACTTTGTGCGAAGTCGGCGCTGTAGTTTCCACTGGGCGAGAGAGATGATTTGATTTTTAAAATACTAAACTATCACCATCCAGTAAATTTAGTTCATGTGGCTTATTCAATTTGTATGCGTGCAAAAATGGCAGGTCCGAACAAACTTCAGAATTGCACTCACTTCACATTCTTCACTTTTCTTACAATACACTGTTAGATGATCATTGTTGCGAAGAGAACATGTCACATCATCGATCGGATCCTTGTAAATTGTGACCGAATATCCTTTATTTTGCTCGAAGATCCATTCACCTCCAATGAATGATAATTAAGAAGGGGAAACTTTTTAGCTAATTGTAAACTGTTCAAGAAAATTATGAAATTTGAGAACTTTCTGCCAGGAATCTCACCAGTTACTTTATTCTAGAAATATATATATATATATATATATATATATATATATATATATATATATATATATATATATATATATATATATTTTTTTTTAAAAATAATATATAGTTGTATTGTATTGCCGGTAAATAGGTACAATTGGAGAAAAGACGTAATTTTCAACAAAAAACAACGTCAACCTCTTTCCGGTGTTTTCCTCTTCAGATGTAGATTACACGCCAAGTGATATCCCTCCTCGCACTGTTCTGGAGAGATTTTATGAACGATCCCTGAACAAGTGAAGGATGGTCGTGAAGCGCACACTGCAGATCTCTGAGAGTTAATTATATGAATTATTTTCAATGCACTTGAAACATTAAGACAAGTCATGCAGGACACTCAAAACCGTGAAGTCAGCTAATTAGAAGAGAATAAAGAGAAAACCGTGATATTTCAGTAAAATAATATTTCATAGCAAAGATCATATAAACAGGGAGAAGAGAGATTTTTCAAATTTTTAAACCAAAAATCTAGCACCTACGTCTGCAGCAATCATGTTTGAAGAGCAGATGACAACGAGAAATATGACTATCATGACAGATGACTTGAACTGCGAATTTAAAATTGGAATATCCTTTATCTCTAAAAGAATTTGAAAAAAAATATTATTTGAAAATCGTTTCCTTTGACACAACTCCTTAACAATAAGAGGAATGACAAATCCGACTCATTACGAGATCACAAATGATTTACGAGAACTGTACAATGAAAATGAATTTAATTTTACATTATAGGGATCGAAACCTTTGTCAATGGTCTCTCCAACGCTCTACGCTCTCTCGTTGTTAGAGAACAGAGAAATAGTGTGGTCATTGAGTGAGGTCACTCTCCCTTTATAATTAGGAATGAAAATAAAACTCAAATTTTGGTTAAGGCAAATAAAGATTTCTACATATGTAGTAAATAATCATTGACCACAAGATGGACGGGTCTCTTCATGCGAATCATTTTCTGAGACAAACAAGAAGTCATGAGCGGACAACCTTGCACATCAGAGCCCATTGTTGATAAACGGGTTTAAATGAATGAATGAATCATCGTCCGACTATGTATTACTAATCGGTCGCAGTTTTTCTCACTTTCTCTTTCTTATGTTATGAAAAGCGAGCAATGGCGAATCATCTTTGCCACTTTTAATTACTCTTGATTTATCAGTTGTTCAGGCACAAAATAAAACACATTTGCTGCTGCATTTGCACATTGGCTGAGGTTGCCTGGAAGTGGACTAGTCCACGTGAAGTTCACGTGAAACAGAAAAAAAATATTTTTTTCTATGTCGCCTCATATGTGATTTATCTTATGATCTTATCAATATAAAAAAAACATAGACTGGACAGATCTATTTAACACCATGAATACAACAAATAGTATATATGATCATTAAAACAATGCTCAAATGTATAGACACATACGTATCAGTGTTTGCAGAGTGAACATTCATCAGGTCACAAAGCGTTGGAGTGTACTGGGACCCAAGTGGAAAACCCTGATCTTCAATAAAATTACTGATAAAGGTTACGGTAGCTGACGGTAGTCGACAATTGTTGATCAATGGATACGCCAACTTCTTACCGTATCCCAATCGATATCCAGGGTTTTCACACTTTGGGTCAAACACAAAAAATTTAAGTGGACGAGTCTGTGAGTTTACATAACGGCGTAGACACACAATGTTCATATTTCTTTTAAAACTGCCTGTCATAATCCTGAAATCGCTCTTCCTCATTCATGCATTAGTTGATGGGATCCTAGGTTCGATCGCCTGGTAGGGTTCCCGGTTCGAATCTGAATTCGAAGAATTCATCATCTCACACCTCTCATCTCTCACCCTCTCTCCCCTTTCCCTTCAAGCAGGGCTGGGATTTTGTGTTTTGTGTTTTGTGTTTTTTTGTGTTTTTCATGGTCTTGGACACAAAAAATTTTGTGTCAAAATTTTGTGTAAATGAGACACAAAATAACACAAAAAAATTGTAATCAATTTTCTTATTTTACAAGATTTTCAGGAAGAAAATCGATGATATTAGTCGTTCCGCATAGTAAAATTTTATCCGCAAAATTGTAAATTTTGCAACGATCGGATAATTTTGGTCTAGAATTTCCTTTTGTCAGTAATTTTTATTGTTTTCGTTCAGCCTAATACCAGACTCATAGGTTTCTCGGCCGCTGTTCTTTTTTGAACTGATATAGGACTCTCTGAACAATAAATTGTGGCAAACTTGTTCTTTTTGCTAGTGTGTGACAACGACTATCGATTGACCAATTTATCGGAGAAGTATGTTGTCAGACATCAAACAGTATAACAATTGTTGTCAATGCAATAAATAAATAAATATGGTAACAATTAGTGACTATTTTGTAGGCAGACAACAAAAATAGTAAATTTTGCAGTCAACGAATCTAGTGACAACAAAACATGGAAATAATCTTGTCTGACAACAAAAATTGTGGAAAATGTTGACCAAAAAATGAATATGGTTTGACAACAAAATGGCCAGAGTTTGTTGTCTGACAGCAAAATGAGCTCATTTTGTGACCAACATGCATTCCCGAGAAAAAGAGTCGAATTTGCAGTCCGACAACAAATTCTACTTGCTATTTCAATAAATATTGAGTGGATGCATAGATTATCCTAACCTACGACACCTTCCCTATGATCTACAACAAGAACGAGGAAATTAGTACAATACATGGACGAATACAATGATTATGATAATTAGTTATGAATCCAATCGAATATAATCGATAAATACGACAATAAATCGATGCTACCTCTTCTCCGACCGTCCGCGTATTTGCATCGATATGTCTGAACGTCTTCTCGCATGGCTGAAAGCTCAAAATTAATTAACGATGAAATATTCTAACTGAACTCCGAATTACGACGCAAAACATCAACAAAACAGTACAGGAGGTAAGTAAGGCGATGAGTATTGATTCCCAAGTGAAAATAAAGCAACGATATAATTAAAATAATCAAATAAAAGGAATAAAACTAAATTCGAATTTATTCTACGTTCAGAGCCGGAATAGAAGCCGTTATTTGGGGGAAAATGTTATCCTCCCTAAACAACGGCTCCTGTTCCGGCTCTGAGTAGAATTAATTCGAATTTAGTTTTATTCTTGTTATTTGATTATTTTGTTTAAATCTGTGCTGTATTTTCACTTGGGAATCAATGTACATCGCCTTACTTACCTCCTGTACTGTTATGTTGGTGTTTTGTGTCGTAATTCGGAGTTCAGTTCGAATATTTCATCGTTAATTAATTTTGAGCGTTCAGCCATGCGAGAAGACGTTCAGACGTATCGATGCTAAGGCGCGGGCGGTCGGAGAAGAGGTAGCATCGATTTATTGTTGTATTTATCGATTATATTCGATTGGATTCATCACTAATTATCATAATCATTGTATTCGTCCATGTATTGTACTAATTTCCTCGTTCTTGTTGTAGTTCATAGAGAAGGTGTCGTAGGATAAGAAAATCTATGTAATCATTCAATATTTATTGAAATATCAAGAAGAATTTGTTGTCGGACAGCAAATTCGAGTCTTTTTCTCGGGAATGCAAGTTGGTCACAAAATTAGCTCATTTTGCTGTCAGACAACAAACTCTGTCCATTTTGTTGTCATATTCTTTTTTGGTCGAAATTTTCTTTTTTTTTGTTGTCAGACAAGATTGTTTCCATATTTTGTTGTCACTAGATTCATTTAGGCTGAATGACTGCAAAATTTACCTTTTTTATTGTCTGACTACAGATCAAGACTTTTCTGTAGTCATTTCACTGCTCTTCTACGTTTGACTAATTTTACCCTTTGTTTTGTTGTCTGTCTACAAAATTGTCACTAATTGTTACCACATTTATTTATGACAACAATCTTTATACTTTCTGATGTCTGACAACAAACTTCTCCGATAAAGT
The DNA here is from genome assembly GCA_943737045.1 of Parapristionchus giblindavisi. Taxonomy (NCBI): domain Eukaryota; kingdom Metazoa; phylum Nematoda; class Chromadorea; order Rhabditida; family Diplogasteridae; genus Parapristionchus; species Parapristionchus giblindavisi. The sequence goes on from CALSFV010000204.1 coordinate 1,204,301, forward strand.
TGTCAATCTTTGTCACACACATGCAAAAAGTACAAGTTTGCCACAATTTATTGTTCAGAGAGTCCTATATTACATACTGTTTTGTTCGCGTTGAAGTTCTATATTGAAACAAATACCTTTTTATTAGCCATAAACTTGCTCAAATCTAGAGAAATATATTTTTGTGTTTTTTTGTGTTTTGTGTACACTCGATGAGAAGGTCGACATCGTGAAAGCTGTCATGAGAAGCTTCTTCAAGATGGCGCATCTACTTATCGGACGTCTGCAGAAGAAGGATGCTGAAAGGCTTTTGTTGCGGTGTGTAGTGGTCTTCTTTCTCGAATGAATAAAGACATTTGGGTGTGCAAATATTTGAAATCGGTGTCCAAGCCCGCGAAGTTAAATGGGCGGAGCCATATATCGGTATATAAGTAGAGTCAACCGAAAGGGGCTTGGCCATATATCGGTATATAAGTGGAGTCAACCAGAAAGGGGCGGGGCCATATATCGGTATATAAATAGAGTCAATCAGAAAGGGGCGGGGCCACATATTGCTTATAAGCGCATCCGATTATTTGTATTGTTTGGCATGTCTGCAAGAATGGATCCATGTTCTAGTGAATACCAGGTCGAACTATCAATAAGATCGGTTGGTCTGCAAGAAAAATCGATTCTCCGAAAAGGAAAGAGAAAGCTCCTTTTGACAGTTTTCCTTGACTTTTCGAGGTTACTATTCCCTGGTATTTCTAAACTTAAAGTCTACTTAAACTACGTCACAGACTTGAAGTAGGCGTTAAGTCTACTTCAAGTTAAAAAACATTTGACGAAATACACTACAGTATACCACACCACTTTAAGTAGACTTACGTTTAACTTAAAATAGACTTACAAGTCTAATTCAAGTGCAGACTTTAAGTACTTTAAGTTTCGAAAAACCAGTGTTAGTGAGTGGAGAAGCTCCTTGCGATTAAAATAATGATGAATCTTGATTTGTCAAACAAAATTACAAGTGTATATTTTTACTGTACGAACCAGGGGTGTGCGAGAAAAAAATTTCGAGAAAAATTTCTCGAATAAGATTTCTCGATTAATTTTTTCGAGAAATCCGAGAAATTTGAGAAAAATCGACAAAAATTATAAAAATTTAATAAAATGCGCTTTCATAATTTTTTATCTCTTTTCCAACAATAATAACATTTATTGATGATATCATTGCCCAAAACAAAAAGAATAGCACTGAATACATGAAAGCTGAATATTTTTGATGTGGCAACCCACCAAGGAGATATATTAACGCTAAGAAAAATAAGAGAATTGTAGTTCTATTTGGCAATTTGCAAACAATAAGACAATGTCATGACGTAGTAAGAGCAATTTGACTCTAAAAGGGAATTTATTAAGCACATATTTCACTGTTAATAGAAATTTAAATCTATTTCAAATTTTAAGTTTTTCTCGAATTTCTCGAATAAAAATCGAGAAATTTCTCGACGAGAAATTTTCTCGAAAAAAGTCGAGAAATCGAGAAATTCGAGAAATCGAGAAACGAGAAATGCACACCCCTGGTACGAACCTTCAATAAATTGCTCTATTTATTTTTAAGCGACTGAAATAATAAGTATAAAGAGGAACTACCGCGGTAGGTTGAGAAGGCTATTGTAGATCGATGTTCTTTCTCATCGATCAAGTCGTTAATCTTTAGCTTTGCTATCTATCCGCATTATAAAGTTATTAAATAATCATTTCAAATGATTCATCACATTCTTTCTCTCTGTCTATCATTCACATGTATATAACCTTTGGTCAAATTGTACGAAAGAGCCATAAAAATATAATAAAACTAAGAGTAAGTTTATGAGCAAGTGTAGAAAAAATAGAGGGAGAAGGAGATAGATTGCGAAAGATACACAGAGAGATTAAGTAATTTCAAACAGAAAAAACATGAATACAGCATTGTGGGACGTGAAAGAGAAAGATGGTGGCGGAAAATGGTCGAGAAAGGAAGGGGAACAATGATAGATAAACACTATCGATGGTAGATCACTTTACACTCGATTTCCTTTCTTTCTCGGTACTCTCTTCCTAACACGTAGTCACTCACACTCTCTGTTATGTCTCTTGTCTCTCTTATCTCTCTTGTCTCTCCACTCTGATCAAAGAACCATAACACAATCGGAGATACTGCAGCTATCGCTCATCATCCTTTTGGCTCCCCGCCCACTACCCGTCTGAATAGTGTATTCATATGTGGAAAAAAGTTAACAACGCACGAATAAAGAAACAAAGAGTTCAATATTATAGAATTTAGAACAGTCGGAACATTGCAAATTCCGCTACAAGGGACGATTTTGCCGTCGAAGCCACTCGATAGTCCGAAAATTTCGTTGCGCGCTTTAACTTTGTGCAGTTTCTTTTTTTTTTCTTTTTTTCAAGGGAGTGTGCTTTATCATGTTGTAATTTGCACGGAGTATGAAAAACTTTGGTAATTCTATAATAGAGAGTACATAATATCGATTGGCGTCTCTACTGTGATGTTATGTTTCATTTGCGACACGGACGCACGATGTCTTCACGTAACGCGTGACGAATCCGTTCAGGTTTTGAGTGTATTGGGTCTCGAGTATAAAACACTGATGGGTTACAAAAAATAACTGTTACAGGTTACGGTAGTCAACGATTATTGATCGTCAAATATTTACGTCGAAAAATGAAATTTCTCAAAAATTCAACCGATCAGGCTCAAACTCGACCAGTTGTTAAATCTCCCTTGTCCTAATAGCTATGCCAAGTTTGGAGCCTATAGCTTTACTGAACACTGAGATAAATAGGTAAATATGAGGTAAATATGTTCTTTCTGCCTAACTTCATTGATGCCGGAAATTACGATTTGCTCACAAAAATGAATTAGCTCGAATCGCCTTCACAGTCTTTATTCACATACTACACTCCAAGCATCGATTTTGCTTTGCATGCGTGGTTGCAATATAATGGACACAAAAAATAATTTGCAAAAGGTCCTTTCATTTTCATATTACATACTACTTATTTGAACACAATGCGATTATCATAACCATTATACTATTCAACATTCAAATTACTTCATTTATCGACATAAAAACCTCGTAGATCGGTCATTCTTCACATTTTTCGTCATGGCTCAGTCAGTACCTCCTGGAGATATCGCCACCCAACCCGGCAGCAAGATCGTCTTTAATGCTCCATATGATGACAAGCACACCTACCACATCAAGGTAAGTCTTGTGGTTTTAAGATGTTAAGGTCTTAAGGTCTCGGAGTATTATTAAACGTTTAAATTTAAGTTTGTTAGGGTGCCATGTTATGCTAAAACGATATCAATATTATTTAGGTGACCAACTCCTCTGCTCGCCGTATCGGATGGGCCTTCAAGACCACCAACATGAAGAGACTCGGTGTCGACCCCGGATCAGGAGTTCTTGACCCCAAGGAGAACGCCCTCATTGCTGTCTCATGCGACGCCTTCGCCTACGGACAGGAGGTACTATTCTTTTCCTATCCTTTTCATATATTTATGATTATGATGATTCTATTGATCATTTCTTCCATTCAGGACACCAACAACGACCGTATCACCATCGAGTGGACCAACACCCCCGATGGAGCCGCCAAGCAATTCCGTCGTGAATGGTTCCAGGGAGACGGTATGGTTCGCAGAAAGAACCTCCCCATCGAGTACAATCCTTGAAGGAAAAAATGTGATAAATGAGTATTTTCATGTCAGTTTTGTTGTGCATTACATGAATAACTGGCACTACTTCAGAACAAGGGACCAGAACACCGGGCAAGTCCAAAAGGACAAAAAAAAACAAAAATAACTCAAGTTTAAAGAAAATGTTTTGAACTGGCTTAACTGCATAAGTAAGGGCAGGGGGGATCGTTCACAATTTCTTATTCTTCCGTATCTATTCGAGAAAACGGTACAACTTGAACTTTTTTTTGAAGTACATGAAACCGACGAAAACGTTGTTGTCTTCCATTAGCACAGTTTGACAGCAGGAAGTTCACCTGAAACATTCCAAAATCTTCTAGGGGAAGATTTGACAGTATGTTGATGGAATAAGAGTCGAAGGAAGAGTGTAGTCAAACCGACCCCACCGCAGACCGAAATGCAGAACTTTCTTATAGGGAGCGTGACCTTTCTCAATGGTCTCTTCATTGTGCACACTATTTTTCTGTTCTCTAACAACGAGAGAGTGTAGACTAGAGACCGTCAAATACATATTGAAAGTCATATTTAAATGAGGGAGGCAATTGGCCAATCTCCTTTCCTTTGTTATGCTTTTCATTTTCATTTCTTGACATAAGTTCAATCGGCTGCTATCTCATTCTCCCTCAATGGTGCGTGGTGAAAATGCGTTTGGCCAAACTCATCTTGGAAGGCATATATAGCCGTCTCTCGAAGTCATTCGCATATCCCGATATGACTTACTAGGGAAGTCAGCGGAGTCAGTCCGAGCGTTCGGGATGAGACATACACCATTCGATAGGTCTCCAAAAAGAAGAACTTTTTTCTATTGACCATTTTTCCTGAGGACTCCTGGGCCCCGAGATATTTGCATATTCCCTTCTCGTTTTCTGTTGAACGAACAACCAGTCTCTTGGCTCTTCGAAGAGAAGAAGTGGTGGCCGAGTGAGTAAGAGCCTTGTCTCAAAATCTATGAAAAAAATCTAATCATATGCTTCCATTACTTTTTTCCAGTGCCACCATCGTTAGTGGAATACGAGCAAAATATTTTGAGACAAGGCCATTTTACCACTCGGCCACCACTTACTCTCTTCGAAGAGCCAAGAGACTGGTTGTTCGTTCAACAGAAAACGGGAAGGGAATATGCATATATCTCGGCGCCCAGGAGTCCTCAGGAAAAATAGTCAATAGAAAAAGTTTTGCTTTTTTGGAGACCTATCGAATGGTGTATGTCTCATCCCGAACGCCCGGACGCCCTGAAGCTTTCATTGGCTCGATATAATGATGTGCGCCTTGCAAGAGGCGTCTCTCAATTCCGCACGCTATCTCGCACTCTCGGGAGAGGCGAGAGAGCGTGCGGAAATGAGAGAGCGAAGAGGGAGCGCGCGGCATTGAGACGTAAACAACTCCTGATGCTGACGCAGATCATTATATCGAGCCAATGAAAGCTTTCTCGACGGAGATAAGGGCTCAAAATATATCGTTGGAATCCTCTCGCCACGCCGGTTCGAACTGTCATACTCGCTAGGCTCGCAAACGTCTCAATCAAAATTTCCAATAATCGACTTTTGGAACATTTTCAAAACAAATGAAGTAGACAGCCATCATCGCCATCGAATTCTGCCCCAGGAGCCCAATTTTCATACCTCTAGCTCAACCACGGATCGAGAACGGCTTGAAAACGTGATGCTACCGTAATCCCGCCCAAGCGTTGCGGGACCACTGGAGCCAAAATGACTATGCACATCTTCATCAGCGAGGTCGATAACCCCTATACACAAGTTTTGAGGGTATTAAATTTTTTGGCCTGTGCCAACCCTCCCCCAGATTTCTCCGACTCTTACACAAACGGCCTCTTATGCAAATTTATAATAAATATTTATCAGTTGTTAATTATCATTACAATATAAGATTAGTGTAATTGCTATGTCGATTTGGATATTATGAATTAATATGTATATTGTATAATCGATCATTGATTCACTCCCCCTCTGCTTCGATAACACCTGATCTTTCCTTATCCTTAGCCTCGCGTTTCTGAAAATACTAGAGTATGATGCATTAGACCAATCAGAATTACAAGTCTAAGTCCAGTTGGTTCAATTAATCCATCAACAGTAGTGAGAAGTCCTCGTAGAGTATTTTGAAGTCCCGATAATAGACCATCGACAGAACTAGCCACAGGACCAGTTTCACGTTTCTAAAATACATTTAAAAAAAATTGTGATCAATAATTCGAGAAGCTTTATTTCAAACAGAATATAATTCCAGTTTTTAATATAGAGCTTACCAATCTAAGTCCAGTTCGTTCAATCAAACCATCTACTGTTGATAGAAGTCCTTGAACAGTATTTCGAAGTCCCGATAATAGACCATCGACTGTACCACCCACAACGGCCGATTGACGTTTCTGATTATTTAGATAATTTGTATAGATCTGGTTAATAAGTTGTATTAACAGAACGAAGACTCACAGCTCTCAATGTCTTTGGTTTGATAAGATCATCAATCGAACCCAATAGAGATTGTAGAGTTTTATCTAATCCAATTAGAAGTTCATCAACTGCTTCACTTACAGGTCCTTCTTCTCGTTTCTTAATCAATAATCATGGAATTGTACTCAAAAAGATTAAATTCATTAATTTGACAAACCACTCGTTGTTCAAGTTGTACGATTCCATGAGAACGATGTACATTATTGATCGGTTCTTTCAGATCTCCAATAACATTGTCTACAGTTTTCTATAAATGATGTAGAGGTTAATTATTTTAACGGGTGACTTTTCTGACAATGAATGTTTTTATACAATGCATATCAATAAATATTAACAGAATATATGACGTATTCGTCGAGTTTTCATTCAAAAACTCGAAGAAACAAAGAGTTTTTGAAATAAGTTTTTAAGAGATGATGACAATAATAAAACTCACTACAGAATCGATAGAAGAAACCAGAGAAACGATGAATAAAGTGAGGATGGATGTTGAAGTCATCATAAAAGTTAATTCACAATAGACTGATGATTCCCATCGTTACAACATTTATATACATATAAATTTGAATAATCGCCCACGCTTATTTTTCGGAAGTTGTTAAAGTGCAAGATTATATCTATTTTCAGAAAGTATAATACAATCATTCTTGTTTTGATTGAATTATGAAAATCAAAGAGGTATTGACCATTGTGAGGATTCAATCATATTACTTCATTTCGTTATGGTTCATCATTATGCATTGATAATTGAATGATAACACAAATATCACACTTTCTGTGAGTATTCACAAAAGTTTGTATCAATGTCAAAGCATATATGATTTAACATTTTTATCTGGCAAAATAATGTACAGTAACAGAACAATAATAATCTAACAGAAATGCATAAAATTACTCAATATGTATAAAAATCAGTTGCAATCAAAATCCTATAGAATATCAAAGGATGGATTGGATTTCAGAGCAGCATAAAGTTGATCATTTCTCACAAATCTTTTCGATTGTCTTTTACATTTTTTGAGGTAAACTCTCTTTGACTTGGATAATATTCCTGGTTTGGTAATCATAACCGAGAGGGGTTTAGAATTGACTTCATCTTCAACTTCACTTTTATGTAGTATACCATTAGACATAGATGCACTAAGTACCCAAAGTCCATTTAATTTTTGAGGTATAGAGAATTCAGTAACTGATTTATTGTCAATAGATCTCGTATGAAAGTTTATTTCAATCCTTGGATTGTGTGATAGAGCATAGACAAAGGAAGAGTGCACTTGGTGAACCTATAAGGCGACTTTTACTAATCGAATTAATCTATTTCATTTGTTACAGATGGACGTTTACTAATTATGAAGAGTACGAACCTTCAACTCCTTCATTAGCGATAGACAATTCATTACAGTTCTCATCGAGGAATCGATACGACCGAATTTACAACAGAGGCGATCATAAGGAGAGGCAATTGAGATGAAAGACTGAACTTTGTGTTATTTAAATGTTTTAAAATTAGTCTATCAATGAACAAAAAAAACAGTTCGTATAGGTAAAGGTTATATACCGTGAACACATTTAATATTAATAATGAGTCTCAAGATTTTTTTGCACCACAAAGTATTTTCATATCTCATTAGATAATTTAAAATTTATTGTATATATTATATTATATGTTATACAAACCTTGACCAATCTTTGTACACCTTGGATAGTAAATGATGTATCAACATTATTGAAATGAATGAACGGAGGCTGTATACCACTAGCTGCCCATTTAACCAATGTTCGATCAGTTAAGAGAGGAAAACTATAAAGATCAAAGATCAATGATATATTTTGAAAGATTTTAAAACAAAAACCAAGTTGGGATAGGAAACAACTACCTTTGCCACATTCCATCCTTTGTCCCTACAGTAACATCTGTTATTTGTTTATTTATAGAAAAGAATTCATCAGATATTATCTGTTCGTCCTGGAAATATGATTATTTAATTATTTTTTTATTCTCATTTATAATTAAAATGAGAAAATTCAGGGACTATTCATCAAATGTTCTATCAGAAAACAAAATTACATCAAAGACGCATCCGAAGAAGGAAATGGATTCCACTTGAAGATTCTTTATTATGCAACGGAATTTAGAAGGACTAAAATGTGATGATTATACGAGAATTGATTTATTGAATAATTTAATTTGATAACTGACCTAGCAGCAATATTTGCATCATCAAATACAATCTTCTTCAACTTACGTACTCCGGTATAAAGAGATTTCAGTACCTGTAAGGAATAAGTTTAAGATTGATCTTTGATCTTTGAACTTTGATCGCTGATCATTCTTCCGAGAGTACTTGGTTTACCGATGTTGAAATCATGTCTAAATAATTACTCACCTTGTCAGTTACACGACCATGAAGGGTCAAAGTAGAAGAAGAAGATGATGAAGAATCATTTAGAACCGAAGGAAGAAGAGAAAGCTGAAAAGATCAAAGATTAATTGTTTGACATAAAGAATTGACTATTCACATCAGCTTCTTTGTTGATCGTATTAGTGGCGAACGTTCTTTTAGCAGTTGTATTTCTCATACGAAAAGCGTTGAACCGACGATAGAGAGGATTCTGAAGAATAATGGAATTAATCGGACATCACACCACTTGCTATATTTCGTTAGAATTGAATTCAAATAGTTTTTAAAAAAACCGAATTATATTGAAAAGACTGACCTGTCTCGTACTTTTTCTGTTCGATCCAAAAGAAGAATGTCCTGGTCGTTGTTTCGTAAGAGATACAGGAAGAATTGCATTGTTTTTAAGATGTTTGGATGAAGAAATTGATTGGGAATCTTGAATTAACTTAGGGACTGGAGGAACCAATGATTTCGTTTTTACTCTTTTGCCCATAATGAAGGCAATAGACCTCTTCTTCTTCTCAGATGATCTACTATCACTGGATTCAGATTGAGAACCGGAGGGTGTATCCGGTAATAAGACAGCTGTGGAGGAATCCGGAAAGGAACGGAGATGACGAAACTTCTTGAGAAATCGAAGAAGAGTCATTGTGAAGAGAATGGAGATGAAATGGAGAGTAGAATGAATGAAAGGACGAATGTATGTTCAATGATGGACCAAAAATGGAGTGAAGTGATAGTGGGTTGTAGACTAATGTAAGTTGTAAATGTCCATAGTTCATATTCGTCTATTGGGTGAGATTATGGATGTGCTTGAGACGGAAAGACCACTAATACGATCTATGACCAATGGGTAGAGTTCGATTGAAGGAGAGGGAGGGGTGAGACGAAGAAGTGGAAGAAGATTAGCCACAGGTAATGCTATTTTAATAGTCTAATCTTTAAAAAGACTGTATGAGATTTTATGATAATAGAAATATTATTTACATTGACAATTTTGTTCAATAAAACTAACTACATCTATGAACTCGTTTTACGGCGAAATGATGTCTTTATCGAGGATATAGTACACACAATTGAATCTTTAATAGAACAATTTCTCTATAATAACCTAATAAGCGATTTTAATATAGATATTTACTATGTGTAGCCAATGGAGTGGAAGCTATTCATGTTCTAATAAGCGATTTCGTTTTTAAAAAATCCTTCTTCATTGTCTATAAATTAATATTTGTGCCCAATTCAGACCAAATCGTTTTTCATAACAGTTTTATGAGATAACACAAGATATTATAGACATGCACATATATCTGTAATACATCATAAAAATTGAAGAAAAAAAAAATGTTCGTTGTATATCAACATCTTACTACGTTAATATGGAGGTCCTAGTTAACCCGGGCTTTTATGACATTTTTTTCCCGTGAGAAGACTATCACTATCGTTTATAATGTCTATAATATATATAATGTTCAATTACAATTCTAGCATACATAATACATATTCTCTCTCTGATTCCGCCACCCATCATTGTGAAACTGTCGACACCTTTCTGTTCCTTGTCTCCCCTTACACTACATCTTCGTTGTAGCAGTTGTTCGATTGGAGATGAAAGCATTAATGGACTAGATAGAGGGGCTATCGATGAATCATTCCATTCCTCTTAGAATGCCCCATTCTCCCGTTGATCTTAAAGGAACATCCCGAGCTAATTTTACTCTCCGCATTGCTCTCTCGTAGACAAAGAAAGCGAGAGAGTGTGGCCAGAGCGGAGAGTTTCAAATTAGCTTGGGGTGTCGCTTTAACTTGCACAGTTCTATTATTTACGAAAGATGAATTAGTGAATTCAATTAGAGATATGATTTCCAACCGATTAATAGAGACTCTGTGTGTCGATAAATTTTGTGATTAATTTTTATATGGGAAACGCTTTATAGTTGATATGACACAGAGAGTCAATTTATTATATAATAGTTGAGTCATCATCCTCATCTTTGTAATACTCCTTTTGAATACAGGATGAAGTCATTTCACTTAGTCTTCTTCATTATTTCTTCATTCTGCTTGGCAGATCGTGCATTGACTAGAGAGGTAACAAACTTTTTTCATTACCAGATCAGATCTTTTTATTTAATTAGATTTTATTTGCACTCACTTCATATTCGATATTTCAGGAACTGCTCAACATTCTCAGAGAAGAGGCCAATTTCGACCAAGCACCTTCAGGTTTTTTCTTCCTTTCCTGTTCAAAAAAATCCTTCAAAATACAATAATCGGCCTTTTTTAAAAGTCTGTCTTGTATCTGTCTTATTTGAATCTACTGCACAGACCGGGAAATTCGCATAAATTACATTGAAGAAAAGACACCTTTGTCGAATAAATTATAACTTTGTTTCATTGTAGAGTTTGAAGAAATATTGATCATTTATTATTTATGATAAACTCTTTAATTACTTAAATGATACCGCTAAATACTGTAATCTGCTCGAACAATAAGAAATACTTCTTTTTTTAGTTTTAAAAATACTCTTATCGCAAAAATTTCTCTTATCATAAGACAATCACGTTTTCCAACTTATAAAGAGTGCGAGGCGGATGCCAGGAGGGTTTGGTGGGCTGCATTAGAGAGGGTGTTCGTGTGAGATGGCATCAAATGATTGTCTCTGTCACACTCTCCACCGCGCCACCAAACCTGTCTGAGGTGCGCCGCTCTGACTAATGACTATCGTCTCATAATTATGAGATTGTGAAAACACTCCAAACAGCGCACCACAGTAATGGCAAAAGTCGCCTCAGCATCCCTTTTGCCCCGCTATTCCCATTTCCTTCGCATTTTGAACTAACGTGATTTGGAATATATTTGGAAGATAATTCTGGACGATATTTTTGTTGAGAATAAGACTGCAACCTGTGCGACATAGAAATTTGACAAAGACGAGAGTTTTTTAATCCCAACATTTAAAAAAAAAACTAGATTTTCTCCCTCAAGTTCTTTTGAAACGAATTTAACTGCTGAATAGGGAGAAAAAAAACCTCTCATTTTTTGTTGACATGAATAGCTGCGATTTGGTTCCTAACAAAAAGCGAGATTTTAGTTAAGAAAGTAATTTATGTGTTCACAAGAAACGCGTTACAGAATAAATAAATACAATTACGTAGATTGATGATGTACTTTCAAGGTCCGGCGCAGGGAGAGGAGGCAGGGACGAGATAGGAATCGAGAGAGTGAGAGAGTGCGAATAATTCGGTCTGTCCCGAACTATTCGTTCCGTCTGGCAGGTGTGTCGAATTCTTCGAAGGGAAGAGGAGAAAGGCGCGTCTCAATCGAATTGCCGAGAGAGAAGGGAAGCGACTGACAGGCACGAATTATTCGCCCTCGTTCCTGCAACCCTATCGCCTGGCGCTAGTGGCAACTGCAAGTCACCTTCGTAGTGCGACTCATCGTGAGGAATTGGAGGAGGCGGGCGATGTAGGAACCGCTTAACGGCCTGAAAATTGTTGATTTCTGAAAAGCAAGGGAAAAAACAATATAAAAAAGTTATGATTTGTGCATCAATAAAATATAGCTTTTATTGACGAACAAATCTCTCCAAATCGTATTACTTAGTCATTACTGAAACGATTTATGTTCAATTTTGTAAATGTTCCCAAAGACAGGTACAAATTTCCAAATATTTCTTTTTCCCCAAAAGCATACCAGTTTGCAACCAATAATAGCCAAGAAAATGATGAATATAGAGCCAACAATTGTGATAAAGTAGATCGATTTGTTCATAATCACTATTTCATACTCATCGTTGCTATTTATTACCCACGAGTTCAGCGCCAAAAGGATCTTGGTGTATCTAAAAAATAGTAATTGGGCATAATAAATTTGTATTTTTTTAATATTTAACATGCTGTGCGATATTAGAAAAACTTGAACTTGCAAGGCGCAAATCTTCTAAAACAATTTTCGCTTGTATATTGTACACCCAAAGGGCAACGGGGTTGTGCGAGATATCGTAACTAACGTTTCTTTCAATACTCCATCGTCTGCTTTGGACGAATTCGTTGCCACTTCAATCTAAATATCAATTCTCTTTCCAATATATTTCAGAAAGCTTACCAATACTGATTGATCCTTCCTCTGTGGTTTCTCTATCGCGTAAATCCTCAGAACATCCGATAAAGTGATGTCCCTCTATAATTCAGAATGAGGATAGATCATTAATCAATCGTAAATCAATCAAAAATCGATTCCCACGTCGCAGTTACTCTGGTATTTTGCCACTTAAAGTCTACTTAAACTACGCCACAGACTTTAAGTAGACTTTAAGTAAACTTTAAGTGGAAGAACATTTGACGAAATGCATTACAGTATACCACACCACTTTAAGTAGACTTACGTCTCACTTTAAGTTTACTTAAAGTCTACTTAAAGTGGGAAAGTTTAAGTAGACTTTAAGTGGCAAAATACCAGAGTATATCCGAAACATACAGCTGTTGCTTCGTTGTCGTCTGTCGTCCATCATGGCGCACTAAAAAATAGTGGAAAACGGAAAATGGCGACTTTCCAGGGTCTAAAAAAACACCTGGAAACTCGAAAATTTGAATTCGCGGGCGCGAGAAAAAGGTGCGGGAATTCAAATTCTGGCTTTCCAACTGCGGTTTTCGGCGGTTTAAAAAGGATGTTAAGTAGGAATTCAAGTTCCTACGCTTCATAAAGGTCGAAAAATGAAATTTCGTCTTTATTTAAGTTTTATAACCGCAGAAAATCGCAGTTAGAAAGTCAGAATTCGAATTCCCGCACCTTATTCGCGCCCGCGAATTCAAATTTCGAGTTTCCATTTTCGGTTTTCCAGTGTACTTTTTTAGACCCCGGAAAGTCGCCATTTTCCGTTTTCCACTATTTTTTAGTGCGCCATGAATATCGGCAATCTCGAGGAAGTCCACCGTACCAGTAAAAGTGAACATCGCTTATTAGGTGCCACTCTCCTGAACAATACCATTATGCGCCATTTCAAGATAGACTGCAAATGTGGGCACACAAAATTCCCAACTTTTCCTTCTTGTGTACACGATTTACCAACATTCAGGCTAATTATAGCCAAAAACAGTGACCATACATGGTGGCGTTTGCTACATAGCGGGAAAATCGTTCGCAAACTATCCCTACTCGGTCAAATTTAATCTATGTACATGCGTTTTTATTGCTACGTGAACAAAACCTTATTCCATTTCGCGAATATTTCTGTTTTCTAATGTAAATCGTCGCCAGTGATTTGTGCAGTGGCAAGAAGGGGTTGCTAGGTTCTGCTGACATTTTCTTATTAAATAAGAGTTGAATCAACAAAACAAAGAAAATATATTAATCTCTTTGATACTGACCTTTCTTATCCTTTTCGGCCTTTCGTCCACAATAAATATACTGATAACCCTCTAGACAGGCTTTCTTGGGTAATGCTGATTCAACTCCATCACAAATCGCAAATATATTTGACTTGCTGCATGCCTCCTCACTTGTTCCTAGAAAATATCGACAATATTTTTTTTAATTTATAATTATTTTAATAATATTATTTTTGAATTTATGTATTATCAGAAGTACGGCACCGAGAGGAAGAACCTGGAAAAATTTTCTCATAGGAAAATATTCATTAATCTTTTAAGGTGGACTCCCGCGAATATTTCGTGAACAAAGTATGAAGACAGAAAGAGGACAAAAGTTGTTCTATATATCGCACACTATTTTTCATGGTAATTCAGCTTATTGATCGCTAGAACCATTAATGAATCAAACAATCAATAAGCAGAATCAGCATAAAATATATAGTGGAATAACTTTTGCTAACCTCTTGTGTTCACAGTTTGTTCACCAACATATTTGCGAGTGTACACATTTAAAATTTAAACACTGACCGTGTAGGGGTTGGCGGCTTTGCAGGCGCGTAGAACTTCCGTCACCAACATTCGCTGCATCGAATATTTGGTAAACATTTTTGCAAAAAAAATAAATGTGCGTGTGTTTGTGTCTTTGTGTATGCGATGCAACGTTAACTTACAGCACATTCCTCATTATCCGCACAATACACTTCTATTCGTTCATTATTCCTCCTCCAACAGGTAACATTATCAATGGTGTCCTTGTGAGAGAAGGCATTATGTCTATCCACGTCGAACATCCATTCACCTTCAATCAACGATTGGGACAGTGTTTTAATTGAACGTGACACAGTCAGGAAAAAAGTCTGCTTTTTGTCGAATAATCACACAGAAACGCGTTCTTACATTTACATGATGGGCACACGCAATCACGGAAAATATAGTTACATTTGCGTTCAAGTCTACATAAATTTTGGAGCGCAGTGGGTCCCAAGTACAAATTTTGAATAGGTATACGGAAAGATGTTGTCAAAACTATCGATCAATGATGGTTAGCTACCGTAACCGACATTTTAGCGTACCACTATTGGCAATCAGGGATTTCTACTTGGTACCCAACGTACTCCAAATAGTACGTGGTCCTGGGAAATATAACAGCATTTTCCGTGACGGCATAGGCCCGTCAGGTAAACGTAGCAACGCATAAAAACTGTTGGCTCATTTTATCTCATCAATCTCATTTTTTTAGAATTTTGAAAAACTCTCACCTCTTCCCGGCGATTTCCTCTTGAGATTTACATTGCATGATATATGATAGTATCCCTGCTCGCACTCTTCCCTTCCGAGTGAGTAATTACCCAAAGGACATGTGAATGAGAGGGGCTTGGAGCAGTCCAATGATCTCTAGGAATTTCAATTCATTTTAAATACTTTTTTTTTGATTTTTAAAATATTTTAATAATGTAATTTTATGTTCAGAGCATTTAATGTGCAAACTTCTCAGCTAGTGATTCAACAACTGATTAATTTGAAGTGCAAGCTGGAAGAAGTCAAAGGAGGAATTCGTAACTTACCTTATTGTTAGCAGTAACCGGGTAAATCATGAAGATTAGAACTACGATTGGCAGTAACATGACAGCGCACTCGTTGATACCATATATGAAGAAGATATAGAGTAAATGTCCAACTCATTAGTATTGTATTACTAATCGACTGTATTTTTGTCCCCTTCTCTGCATATCGCTCTCCGTCTCATTCCCATACTCTGTAGTCACACAATGGGAACTAGGGTGGCAAGAATGGCGCAAGAGTATTCGTTCCCACTGGCAGTCTTGGCCGAGTTATCGAGGAGAGAGGCATTTACGATCTCTCTCTCATCGAATGAGCCGGGAGAGGGGGTCATTGTCTCGAATAGTCAAAAAACAGTCGAGTCGAAATCGAATGGAAAGGTTTTTCTCAGCACTGCATTGACCAAATTCAAAACTTTTTACACTTCTGACATGAGCTCATTAAGTGCTATAAAACGAAGCCAAATTTAACAATTTTTTTCAAAAAAATGTTTTGTTAATAATTTGTTGGTTTATGCTACAATAATAATATTAATTTGATAACAATCATTATGGCAAAACTATTATTAAAGTTCCAATTCGTCATCAGATTCAAACTCTTCAATCTCGCTCATATCCCATTTAATGTATTGGGATACGGTACTCATCAATGAAAAAGAGAAATTTGAATTTGAATTATTTGATGCGAATTGTGTATCATTTTAAAGATCTCGTTATGCTGATTTCAAATATACATAATTTGTCTAGTTTTGTTCAAACTCGGCCCTGAAAAACGCTCGACTCGACTTCGATTCGACCTAAAAACGATTATCCGAGGGAGAGAGATAGAGACTGCCAAGGGGAACGAATATCCTCTCCATTCGACCTCGACTCGATAGAGACTACAAAACAGGCTCATTCGAGAGCAATTCTCGCCACCCTAATGGGAACGTTATGGAGAAGTTGAGTAATCGCCCTTGTCAGTTTTGATTTCTTATTTTTTATTTTTTGTATTGTTTTTTTATTCAGTATATATTGAGATTTTTTATATTGAGTTTCTTAGTCCCCAATTCTATGTGCTGTACAGCAGATTCCCCCACTTGAAATGCGGTACCCGGGGGTATCCCCGGTATCTTACTTCGCCTTTGCCGTTTCCACTTTCCTCCGATCAGGTACCGTCTTAGGTACCATGACCGTAAGTACAGTAACCTACCCTGATTCAGGGACGGCGGGTACGCTGGCGGCTACGGTAGGCTGGATGCTACTGTACTTCGCCATACCCATTCTCGGTATGCTCTCTTCATCTTTTTTTTCCCTGTATTGTCCGGTGTACCACAAGGAAGTGTCCTCGGTCCAATATTGTTCTCTCTATACATTGCTGACCTTAGTGTTGCCCTGTCCCGTTTTCCTTATGTATCTATTCAAGCCTATGCAGATGACGTTAAATTGTACACCTCCCACAGTAACAACACTGCCTATGCCCGTACTTTTGAACTACAAATTGCACTTGACACTCTTTATGATTGGACAGTTGCAAACCAATTATCCCTATCCACTCCTAAATGTTCTCATATTCATATTGGTACATTCTCTCCTTCCCCAACCTATCATATCAATAGTATACCTCTAAATACAGTAACCCAAATCCGTGACCTCGGAGTACAAATAGTTTCTACCCTAAAGAGATCTGAATCAATAAATGAACGTGTTCGTAAGGCAACCACTGCTATGTATGTCCTGCTTAAGGCCCTTAACATCAATCCCCCCGATATACTCACTAAATGCTATCGCACCTACGTTTTGCCTCACATTGAATTTGCTTCGTGTTTCTGGAGTCCATATTATAAGACTGATATCTCTAACAAGGGGATGGTCGCAACTGGTCCTGGCCATATGAGATGGCAATAACATGACTAGGATCATTTTTCGACGCTGATTGCGAATCCGTTTTCATAAAGTGCCTAATCGACCTGATTTTCGAGGAAATCGATATTTTAATTCGGAAATTTGTGTGGTTTCCTGCGCAAACCGTCCTGGTGGGCTGGTGAACTCATCTATAAACTCTCGCAATACTTTTCCTTACATTGCCGGATGTTTACGATGCAATCCAGATAGTTTGTGGAGGAAACTACACGACTTTTCGAATTAACAAGCCAAATTTCAATACCGATTTTCTCGAAAATCAGGTCGATTAGGCACTTTCTGAAAACGGATTCGTAATCAGCATCAAAAACTGATCCTAGTCTTGTTATTGCCATCTCATATGGCCAGGACCAGTTGCGACCATCCCCTTGTAAGTTAGAAAAGGTGCAAGACACATTTACTCGAATTGTTTACTACCGCTGTTATCCCTCCTCCTCCTACCCTCACTCTCTACCCTCCAGTAGCACCCGTCTATCAAATCTTGGTCTGCGCTCATTGACAGAGAGACGTGTATTAGTTGACTTAATTCTTGCAAGAAACATTATGAGTGGATCTACAGTCATCAATCCATCCTCCTTCTTCATCTATAAGCCTTTACGAGACAGATGCTCTACTTTTGGTATTTCGATCGAGTTGACTAAGAATACGCCTCGCTTTCATTCGTTTCCTCTACGTGCGGCTAGATTATATAGTATGCTCCCGACTGAAGTCGTTACCTGCCAGTCCCTACGGAGCTTCAAGAATCTCCTCCTACAAGGGTCAACCCTCCAAAACCTTCATCACTCTCTCTATCAATCATAATTGTCGCCTCTTATTCCTTCATGACGGATCATGAGTATCATCTGATTCATTATCTATGCAATTTCGCTGTTACTTGTCTCGTTGCGCATACGTGCGTAGATAAATTATTATTATTATTATCTGGCACACTGTTTCGTTGTCCACACAAGTGATGACGACACTGTTGACTTATTGTTAATTCTTTGTTCTAACAAAAGGTAAAGGTAAGGGTACAACCCGTTATTCAAGGCACACGAAGTCCTGCGGGAGATCACTGCTACGCCAGTGATCTTTCAAGACCAAATAAGAAATAAGAAACAAACATTGTTGTTCTAATAAGAAACAAATATGTTTCAGGTCCAACTTATGAACACTGGTGGTATTTCTTTTAGGATATTATTAAAATTTTATTATTCAATACAATAAAATGTAATATTTATGAGGTTCACACTTTGGTGTGCTGGGATATGGTTGTTAGTCTTTGGGATATTCAATAATAATAATAATAATAATAATAATAATAATAATAATAATAATAATAATAATAATAATAATAATAATAATAATAATAATAATAATAATAATAATAATAATAATAATAATAATAATAATAATAATAATAATAAAAGTATTTATTCAGCTGCTGGCCTTCATTGGAATAATCTCTGATTATGAGAGAGTTACACCGGATGAACCACTCGCGCTTGCTCTGGTATTTTGCCACTTAAAGTATACTTAAACTTTCCCACTTTAAGTAGACTTTAAGTAAACTTAAAGTGAGACGTAAGTCTACTTAAAGTGGTGTGGTATACTGTAATGCATTTCGTCAAATGTTCTTTCACTTAAAGTTTACTTAAAGTCTACTTAAAGTCTGTGACGTAGTTTAAGTAGACTTTAAGTGGCAAAATACCAGAGTGGACACATGTTAGGTTGTTACATTGTTAGGTTTATTCATTTATTTAATTATGCCAATTCTTATTTTTTTTTCAAATTTTACAATCAATATTTCATTCAATCAATCAATAATCAAATAATGAAATCGATCGATAATTCAGGTCGACGCTATAATTCTGATCATCATAAACTGGTACGTGGAGGCAGTCAATCCGGGCGGAGTGGATGTGCCACATAAACCCTGGTTCTTTTTTGCTGGTTGGATTATTATAAATCCCGAGCTTATTATAAACTCTCCTTTATTTTTCGTGATTTTATAGTACTTTGCTTTTGTACAAACATGCCTCGAAATACACCAGCACAACATATGAGAAATTCGAGCACTATTGTAGAAAACAAAACAAATTTCAAATAAAAATCGATAAGAAAACATTATTAATTGGTCGTGTGAAATGCGTCATAAGTTAGATCTTCGTACTCTGACGGCTTATTATCAGGAATTCGAGGCGGATGAGACTTTAGAATCCTCTTCAGGGCCTGAAATTATTAATTTTTGAAGAAAAAAAAAAAGGAAAAAATGAAATACAATCTTGGTATGGTATGATTATGCCATCTTTCATTGAATAAAAATCGTGCTCTCAATTTCACTCAAAAGAGTGCAATATATTCATTACTGATAGGATTTGTGCTCAATTTTTTAATCTTTCAAAAAAAATAAATCAAGAAAAAAATTGCCAAAACCTACTCGCTTGTGTCGATTCCTGTATCGTACACAGCAAATCATAGCAATTATAATGATGAATATGGAGCAAACAAGTGAAATAAAGTATAGTAGGGGAATTGTAATCACTATTTCATGACTGTCATTGATATTTGTTTCTTCTTTCATTCGGGAGACAGCGATGGTCCATGAGTTCAGAGTCAACTGGATGTTGGTGTATCTGAAAAAATGATCATGGTTTTGTTAAAGGCAGCTGGCATCCAAAAATTTCGATTCGAATTAGTTGAAATAGTTGATCTCATGTTGATAAGCTCAAAGAACTATTCAGAAATATGTATTTGAAAGTTTGAAAAGACGCTCTGGTGAGAAGTTGGATTACTATAGCCTGCTCCACACCATGGGCGAGGTTTCCGAACTACAGTATGCTAACTCCATCGAAAAGCTCAAAAAATCCCATTATTGAGTTTTATTCTTCATAATTCCCCACTGCGATATAATTATCATCAAAATATTCAATTTCAAGTCGTATCCAAAGAGTTGGTGTGGAAAAGGCTCCCGATATCTGGAGCAGACTGTAGTTTTTCAACTGCGCCGTTCTCCTTACCAGAGAATTCTTATGATATAAGATGTATATATTTCGAAACAGAATTTCAAGCTCTTTTATGAGAGGAATCGCCAGAAGTTCGACCACCCCCCGGACATTGAAATTTCGACCCCCTGAAAAATTCAGATTAAGTAAATTGAACGATGCTCTATCGAACTGCGTTGGCCGAATTTGCATATCTGCTCTCATTTTCGAGTAGCGGTAGGTCAAAGTTGGCAGGTACGGTATTTTTGGCTCGAGTGTGCGTCAGAAAAATGATCATAACTCCGTTCAAAATAATGATAGACAATTTTTCAAAAAAAGCATCGAAAGAAGAGATCTTGGGCACCATTTCCCAGTTGATGACGTCATTTTTCGACCATGCGCCGGTGCGGGGCGGTCGGTTTTATGAAAAAGTGACGTAACTTTCCTAATCGGAAAAAGTGCACTTTACTTCTATGCGCGCTTTGTTGCACCCATATGTGTCTAAAAATGACCCAAGTTTCAGAGGATTTGAGAAATGGAAAAAAAAGGCCTTGATTTTAGTGACGCGACCTCGGCTTATTCCTTTATTTAGTGACGCGACCTCGGCTTATTCCTTTATCAAGAAACAGTAAAAGAGCTAAAATGACTCAAAAACATCCGAAAAAACATTACGAGCTCAAAATACCCATATATGACAGTTATTTGAAACACAAAATCACCAAGTTCCGAAAAATTTGAAAAAAAACCATATTTTGCTTTTCCACGTCGAAAAAACGTTTCAGTAATGTTAATTCATCTTTATAATATTTCTTATAATGTTTTTGGAAGTGAAGGCCTACCTGCTCTTAGAGCCGAGATTTCCGCCATCGAGCGCGCGCCCCAACTTCGCGCGACTGCTCATCATCCGCTCTCTCACTCCCACACGCTCTTTCGTGAACAGACAGGGAGAGAAAAAAGGAGAAGTTAGACTAACATCTGGCAACTACACGAAATGGAGATGTTAGAAAACTGAGCGGACAGAGTTCCATTTGAACAACAAAGAACGAGTGTGACCCCCCCCCCAAACCTTCCTCGCTCTCTCTCTCTCTCTCTCTCTCTCTCTCTCTCTTTCTCTTTCTCTTTCTCTCTCTTCAAGGAATGATGAAGTACAATGTCAAAACTAATGTTAGATAAGATACATTTATTAGAGAAATAAGTCATATTTCAAAACAATTAACACTGAGATAACATATTACAAAGACATCCGATGTATCATGCTACTATGTTACTATTACTATTACTATGTTTAGTAAATCAATTGATCTCGCACCTTCCCCCCATCCCCATCCACCTCTCTTTTAATAATTTTATTCTTTCACATATTTGTTTTGCACTCGAACACTTTGTAGTTGTTGAAACACCCTTCCGGTGTACGATAAATAAATAAATAAAATAAGCAAAATCATTCGAGGCGTCGATGTAAAGAGGTACCGCTCTAAAAACACCGAGCGGGTTCGAACCCCGGTTCGATCCAAATCTTTTGCTGATTTTTACAGACACAGAAAACGTGTTCCAAGGAGTTTTTCGTGTTAACAATGATGAAACAAGTTGTTTTGAGTCATTCTGAGCTGGAAAACGTTCATTTTATGGCAATACATCTCTTCTCAAAGGGTAATTGAGGCGGATGGACGCGCAGCGACCTTCCGCGCTAGCGAAATGCTCTTCCCGCGCTAAAAGTATAAAACACTCGCAAGTAAAACAATTTATGGATCCCCCCACAATGTTCTATAGACTGTGAAAGCCAAAACGACCGCTCAACATAGAAACTCTCTCAAATGCAATCGTCTTTCGCTTGTCTGGCTATGGAAACAAAATGGCTTGAACCAGAATACTGTGCCCCTAGCACTGCTAGTAATCTACTACATATTATTGTTAATCCAGCACACATATAATTTGTCTATGTCTCATTCGATCACTAAACTAAAAACATCTTTAAAACATTCGTTTGTCATCCATTTCTCTTTGTAATATCGTACCTCAAAGTTTCTTGTTGCAGTGAAAGTTTCAGAAACATAGTGAACGTTTTTGAAGCGTTCTGAAAGTTTCAAAACGCTTCAATACTATTTTTTAGCTCAATGCGAGTGTTTGTTTCTATTTTTCTAATGTTTTCTTTATATATGAGTCATTACCAACACATTATGTTCAATATATAAAAAATATTAACACTAATAACATGATATATGAATTTCCTGGAAGCAAGTAAAAGCTCAGTTCACGATAAGTTATACTACCGCGTGCTGAGCACTTCTGATTCACGGTTCCGGCTCATGAAATGAGGAGTGAGCAGGGCGTGCAAACTTTGTTTCATTCTTTTATTTTATTGTTCTACGTGAAGTTTCTTTTGCTGCGCACATATTATCTTTCACCTCTTCGCATCTCTCGTCTTCATCGCTTACGATTTCACTCGTATTCATTAAAAAGACGCGGTTAGTCGACTAATTCAATGGTTGTGTTCGTCCAGGAATCGTTCGCTGATGTCGTCTTTCAACTCCAATCCACACTTCTCGCCTCGGGGCAGCTGAATCTAATCTGGTGAGTCCCGTTTTTAGTATTTACTTTGTGAATTGAGCATATTACTGTGCGGAACCTTTCTTCATCATTTATTTACTCATTATTTTCCATTTAGGGAGATAATTCAGCGTCTCGCTTCACCGTCTATGCAGACGTCTGCAGACAGCAGCAAAGCTCGGTGAGTACACTTAGTTTTCTTTTTATTTCCGGTTTTTTCACTTGTCCAGACCTACATCAGTACATTATACAATGCTCACTGTTTTACATCTCGAACAGCCTATTCATCAATATATATTCTCCGTATTTATTTATTCATTCAGTCCATCCAGAAATTGCATAGATGTGGGCGAATTATTAGGTAAGATATTGGTTGAACTATGGTAGTTGATATGGGGATGACGATTAAAAAGGTGGGCATGATTAAATAATCGGGTTCTTCGTACTACATTGCCTAATGAGTGATTTTATATTACAGTTCTGAACTACTCCTTCGTCTCGTCATGCGGGAATCTTCTTTGAAGTCGCACGATCGGCGGTTTGTATCTTTATACTATGAATATTGAATAAATTCAACAATATGATTTCGAATTTTTGTTACATGAATTGTGAGTGATGAATTGTCGATTTTAGGATCATTCGTGTCCATCGAATCGTGATGATAGAAGAGATGAAAGGAGGAATGGAGGAGCTGATAGAAAGATCAAGGAGGTATCGTGATTGATTATACTATTGTTTCATTTACTTTATTATAAAAATGATTCTCTCATATGGTCGGTCGATTTAATAATATAATGTTAAGTAGTGTCTATTGAAAGTTTGCGGATGTACCATACCCTTAATTCAATCAATAATTGATTCAGGAACCGGTATCTGGTGGATGATGATAGACGAAAGAAGGACTCATCACATCGTTCACCATCTCCATATGTTGATTCCGATCTTGATGAAGATGCTCGTCATAAGATGAAACACAGTATGGCATCGGTCGTGAAGAAGAACTAGTCTCATACCTACCGTAATCGCCCACATTCCCTTTCTTTGAGACTCAGTTTTATTTGGACTGTGGCGTAATCCTCACTTGTTTAGTGAATCATTTTTGTGCATACCTTGGATTTCCGTTCATATTTCTCCCCGAGATTGTTGTGTTTATCGATTGATCAATAAATATTCCGTTTCACCAATCGATATTTGGTTTATTGAGTATTCGAACAGTTGAAAGATAATATGTGCACAGCAAAAGCAACTTCACGTAGAACAATAAAATAAAAGAATAAAACAAAGTTTGCCCGCCCTGCTCACTCCTCATCTCATGAGCCGGAACCGTGAATCAGAAGTGCTCAGCACGCGGTAGTATAACTTATCGTGAACTGAGCTTTTACTTGCTCCCAGGAAATTCATATATCATGTTATTAGTGTTAATATTTTTTATATATTGAACATAATGTGTTGGTAATGACTCATATATTAAGAAAACATCAGAAAAATAGAAACAAACACTCGAATTGAGCTAAAAAATAGTATTGAAGCGTTGTGAAACTTTCAGAACGCTTCAAAAACGTTCACTATGTTTCTGAAACTTTCACTGCAACAAGAAACTTTGAGGTACGATATGTTATTTCAATGTTAATTGTTTTCAATTATGACTGATTTCTCTAATAAATGTATCTTATCTAACATTAGTTTTGACATTGTACTTCATCATTCCTTGAAGAGAGAGAAAGAGAGACAGAGAGAGAGAGAGAGAGAGAGAGAGAGAGAGAGAGAGAGAGAGAGAGAGAGAGAGAGAGCGAGGAAGGTTTGGGGGGGGGTCACACTCGTTCTTTGTTGTTCAAATGGAACTCTGTTCGCTCAGTTTTCTAACATCTCCATTTCGTGTAGTTGCCAGATGTTAGTCTAACTTCTCCTTTTTTCTCTCCCTGTCTGTTCACGAAAGAGCGTGTGGGAGTGAGAGAGCGGATGATGAGCAGTCGCGCGAAGTTGGGGCGCGCGCGTGTAATCTCGATGGCGGAAATCTCGGCTCTAAGAGCAGGTAGGCCTTCACTTCCAAAAACATAAATGTTCAAAAACATTATAAGAAATATTATAAAGATTAATTAACATTACTGAAACGTTTTTTCCATGTGGAAAAGCAAAATATGGTTTTTTTCAAATTTTTCGGAACTTGGTGATTTTGTGTTTCAAATAACTGTCATATATGGGTATTTTGAGCTTTTGAGTCATTTTTTTGAGTCATTTTAGCTCCTTTACTGTTTCTTGATAAAGGAATAAGCCGAGGTCGCGTCACTAAATAAAGGAATAAGCCGAGGTCGCGTCACTAAAATCAACGCTTTTTTTTCCATTTCTCAAATCCTCTGAAACTTGGGTAATTTTTAGACACATATGGGTGCAACAAAACGCGCATAGAAGAAAAGTACACTTTTTCCGATTAGGAAAGTTACGTCACTTTATCATAAAACCGACCGCCCCGCTCCGGCGCATGGTCGAAAAATGACGTCATCAACTGGGAAATGGTGCCCAAGATCTCCTCTTTCGATGCTTTTTTTTGAAAAATTGTCTATCATTATTTTGAACGGAGTTATGATCATTTTTCTGACGCACACTCGAGCCAAAAATACCGTACCTGCCAACTTTGACCTACCGCTACTCGAAAATGAGAGCATATATGCAAATTCGGCCAACGGAGTTCGATAGAGCAACGTTCAAAGTACTTAAGAGAGATGGTCGTTAAGACTCGACCACCCCCGTACACGTGCGCTAGCAATGGGAACTGGGGGCCATACTTGGGTGTTAGGAGTGTCACCGACCCTTATTACACAAAACAGCAGAAATTTCCTGTTTGTGCCCTCAGGCTATTAGAAAAATTAATTTAAGTGCAAAAACGTTTAAAAATCATAATTTCTCAAATTGTTGTTTAAATTCCAAATATCATTTGCGATGCGTATTCACTATTAGCATCGTATGCGCGTTGATTCCTAAACCACTTTTTTCTCAAAATTTTTGTTTTTTCGGACAAATTATCGCTTGTTGTAGATTGCTGCTAATATTTCCGACCAGGTATTGTAGCCTAAGCAATTCTACATTGATTTCACTTAAAACCGGGTTCCTCCCGTTAGACCATCTTGCCGAAATTTTCGCTCGAATTTCCTTCATCGATGGTTTTCCCGAACAAATGCTGTATTTTCCAAACGTATTTTCCAAACGATTGGTGCGGAATTGTGGTCTACACAAAGTTTCGAGGTGAGACCAGTAAAATGACACAAGAAGCCCATCACTTGGATCAATTTGAAAATTTCGATTTTCATGACCCTGGTCCGAAAATTTCAAAATTTTTCAAGTTTGAAATGTTTTCATTTATGTGGCTTATTGTGAAGTACTAATGATTTGAAGAATATTCAGCCAATTCTCAATGCCTGATCTATCCTTTCAACCATTTTTTTGAAAATTTTCATTCTGATTGCGTGCGAAAAATCAGAATTGTGTTTAAATCATCTTCCAACTTGCTTTCTGTAACATTCAGTCATAGTACTTTACAATATACATAATCAATACGAAAATCGTTAATTTTCGAAAATTCATATTTTTTTACCATGATCCCCGGGTCATGGAAATCGATTTTTCAAAAGTGAGCCAAATGCCGGGATTTCAGTTCTACTATGTTTACTCATCGTGAAACTTCACATTGTCATTGTCATTTGCTCATTGTCGCAGCATTCGAGTCGACAAACTGCAATATTTCAAAAAATTACCGTGAAAGTAGGCACTCAAATTTTATTTTCTGAATTTTCGAAAATAAACGATTTTCATATTGATTATGTATATTGTAAAGTATTATGACAGAATGTTACAGAAAGCAAGTTGGAAGCTGATTCAAACTAAAAAAAAAAAAAAAAAAAAAATTAAACATAATTCTGATTTTTCGCACGCAATCAGAATAAAAATTTTCGAAAAAATAGTTGAAAGGAGAGATCAGCCATTGAGCATTGGCTGAATATTATTCATATCATTAGTACTTCACAATAAGCCACATAAATGAAAACATTTCAAACTTGAGAAATTTTGAAATTTTCGGACCATGACCCCCGGGTCGTGAAAATCGAAATTTTCAAGTTGATCCAAGTGATGGGCTTCTTGTGTCATTTTACTTGACTCACCTCTAAACTTTGAGTGGACACAATTCCTCACCAATCGTTTGGAAAATACAGCATTTGTTCGGGAAAACCATCGATGACGGAAGTTCGAGCAAAAAATTCGACAAAATGGTCGATCGTGAAGAACCCAGTTTTAAGTTAAATCAATGCAGAATTGCTTAGGCTACAATACCTGGTCGGAAATTTTGGGCACTCACTAAAACAAGGGATGATTTGTCCGAAAAAACCAAAATTTTGAGTCAAAAAAGTGGTTTAGGAATCAACGCACATTCGATGCTAATAGTGAATTAGCAAGCACTGTGTACTCTAGACGCATCGCAGATGGTATTTAGACTTCATCTCAACAATTTGAGAAATTATGATTTTTTAAAGTTTTTTTAAAAATTAATTTTTCTAATAGCCTGAGGGCACAAACATTAAATTTCTCCTGTTTTGTGTAATAACGGCCGGTGACACTCCTAACACCCAAGTATGGACCCGCAGTTCCCATTGCTAGCGCACGTGTCCGGGGGTGGTCGAATATGATCGAGTCTTAGGGAACATGCCTCTTAATCTGAATTTTTCAGGGGGTCGAAATTTCTATGTCCGGGGGGTGGTCGAACCTCTGGCGATTCCTCTCTTATATGAGATCAACTTGTTTTTCGTTTCCCGATCCCTTTAAAGGGAGCGTAACCTCACTCAATGGCCTCTTTATTGCGCACACTATCTCTCTGTTCTCTAACAACATTTCGAAGAGACCATTGAGAGAGGTTACACTCTCTTTAATATCATAACAATACTCTTACTGTTTCGATAAATGAAACAGTTGAATGGAATCCTGACAAATTTGTAAAATATTTTTGCCCCGTGTTCAACAATACCACGAGAAAATGATATTAAAACGAACGATTCTTTCGGTATCCTACTGCCGAGAACGAATTTTGAGCTGCTTCAATCTAAAAAATCTAATTAGAAATCTTGATTATATTCATAATCCATTGCATTGAAACAAACACGCACGATACTTTGAAAATCAACAGAATTCTGGTCGATATTGAAGCATCCCGAATTCAATAATTGTCTGACCTGAAATTCACAAAACAGCTAACCTCTTTCTCTAACAGATCAAGTTTTAGTTTCAGTCTTCTCCACTTTAGTTCAAATTCTTTATTAGCTAGATCCAGAAGACGGATGACTGTCTCGCAATCATTGATTTGCTCTGTCGTTGTTATGGGGTTACTGTAATTAGAGATGGCAATAGATAGAGATGGCATTGCGGCCCCGCAACCCCCGAATAGCCATCTCTAACTGTTATGTTCAGTTGATTATTCTTATGTTACTTATGTATATCATTTTTATCCGATCTTTCACGATCGATCGATGATCGATCACGGTCATTTTCTCACCAACTAATAAAAAAATTAAATTTTCCAGTCGATCGCAATAAACGAAACACAAACCTTTTCTGCTCGGCAATACTGCAAATGGTCATCACGTCAGAAATGGTCAAGTTATTCTATGATAAATCGGTTGACTGTATGCAAAAAGTAAAAGCACTTACACTGCAATTATCTCCGAAGCAAACCGCCGTAGCTCGATTTTCCGCATTGGCTTGACACCAGGTAAGAGGAAGAGATTGGGTGAAAGTGGAGTCGATTTTGGACATGGACCAGTCACCTGGTTAGCGATAATTTTTTTTTCTTGTAAATAAGCTTTGAGAGGCCTTAATTTATCCAAAAATTCATTGGGCAAATCCCACCAACCATTGTGGCTCTTCTCAATAGTCCTTCCGCAATACAAGTAGCTATCCTGATATACTCCTGGGTGGGCTATCCCATCACATTTAGTGGGTGGTCTGCGACCTGATGGGCATGTTTCGATTGATGGAAGATGGTGGGGAGTCTGAATTATTTACGTTTCTAAATCCGTCTTTAAAAAAGAACTGAACTGTCATTTATATGACATATGACATATAACATGGCATAATGTCATATGACAGATATTCACAATTCGTGCCAGAAAGCATACCAAAATTGCTTGATCCTTCTTCTCTCGAGTTGATTCTTTGATCGCACAAATCCTCAGAACATCCGATAAAGTCATGTTCCTCTATAATTTCAGGAAGAGTAAATCAATCAATAAATCAATCGTATTAAATCATCAAATCGATTCTTACGTCGCAGTTGTCTCCGAAGCAGACAGCTATCGCTGCATTGTCATCATTATATCGGCAATCTCGAGGAAGACCACCGTACCAGTAATGCTGAACATAACTTGATAGCTTCCACTCGCCTGAACTTGATACCATTATTTCACGATATGTGTATCTATTGTTTTGTTTAGGTTAACAACACATTCGCGAAGCGGAAGAACAACAATCAATTATTCAATTTTGCCAATTACTCTGTTGTACTCAACAATGATTGGAGCAATGAGAAGAAGCGATGTTCTGCTGACATTTTCTCATCGAAAAAAAGAGTTGAAACAACACAAAAACATTGAAAAATAAAGTAATCTCTCTAGCACCGACCCTTCTTATCCTTTTCGGCCTTTCGTGAACAATAAATATACTGATGTCCATCGAGACACGCCTCCTTTGGTAACTCTATTTCAACTCCATCACAGATCCCGGTTATCCTTGACCTGTTACATGCCTCCTTACTTGTGCCTACATACAAATAGTTGGTAATAAATAATTGTTGAAGGTGAAAATAGGTGACATGACTGTTATAATGAAAACGTTAGAGTATTGTAGGAAGGGGGGGAGTCTGGGAGTAAGACCCACACAATCAATCAACATTTATTAGGTTCACACTGTTGTGTGCTGGGATATGGTTGTTAGCCATTGGAGTAGGGCATATTCCTCCATCCTTTTCCGATTCGCTTCCTTAGGTCATCACGCCAACGAGTAGGGGGCTTTCCAGCAGGTCTTCGAGAAGCATATTGATAGATATTGCCCACACAATGGATCTCCAAATCTTCGCGACACCGATGAACGTCCTCACTTGCCACCGATGGAAGGTCAGGTCTATTCGATCACACCATCTCTGGTATTTCATAACTTAAAGTCTACTTAAAATACGCCACTGACTTGAAGTTTACTCTAAGTCTATGTACTCCAAGTGAGTGACGTCACTTTAAGTACAGCTAGACTTGCGTCTCACTTTAATTAGACTTACGTAGTGACGTGACACTTTAAATAGATTTACATTTCACTTGAAGTAGACTTATAAGTCTACTTACTATCGTTCTTAAAGTGTAAGTAGACTTCAAGTTTTGAAATACCAGAGATTGTGAAGATTAGAACGGAAACCGTAGATCTTTGAGAAGTTAGTATGAAGGAGAAGGGTGAAGACGACTGCATAGTCGATCAGCTGGATAGATGCGGGGAACTCACGAGATACTATTTTCTCCATGGAGAACCCTAATGGTGATAAAGCTGACCATAATTGGCTGAATATTGTGCATATATGAATATAAGTATGCCAACTTATTATTTCTCCAATTAGATATTTATTTAAATTTATTATTGTCATTTCACCACTTAGTAACTTTATTATTTTCTAGGATTTTTTCATTTAAAAATGAGAAGAACCGCACCGATCGGGAGCACCTGAAAAATACTTTTTGAGTAGAAAAATATTGGTGATTAAAGGTGGAGACCCGCGAATGTTCATGCAAATCCTTCACATTTCTTGCGCAAATGCCAAGTGATATGCGAGATGTTAGCACAGGCTCTCATCTATCCCATAGCGCAGTGGTAAACGTTCAGAATGGTTACCCATTTGTCGCAAGTTCAAATCATATTGCCGAATTTTCTCAATTTTCAAAACACGCGCCTTTCCCTGCACCGGGCCTGATGGTTCATTCATGTTTCTAGCGATCAATAAGCTGAATCATCATAAAATAAATAGTGTACGGTAGGTAGAATAATTTTTGCTACCTTTCTGTCTTCATAGTTTCTTTACGAAAATATTCGCGGGAGTCCATCTTTAAAATTGAAAATGTCACTGACCGTGTGGGGGTCGGCGGCTTTGCAGGCGCGCAGAACTTCCGTCACCGACATTCGCTAAAGGGGTTATATATTTTTTCAAATTATTTTATCAAAAATATACAATATTTGCGTCTTTGTGTGTGTCTGTAATAAAAGCTTTACTAACAGCACATTGATCATTATCCGCACAATACACTTCTATCCGTTCATTATTTCTCCTCCAACAAGTGATATTATCAATCGGATCCTTGTGAGGGATGGTATTCATTCTATCCTTGTCGAATATCCATTCACCTTCAATTTGTATTATGAGCACACCAAGCTAATTTGCCTCTCCGCTCTGGCCACACTCTCACAGATACGAAGAAAGCGATAAAATGTGGCCAGAGTGACTTTCAAAATAGACAGAATACAGTGAAAGGATCACAGTTATATTTTTGTTTTGCTTTTTTGCCAATTAATCACCCAAAAGGTGCTCCATGTAGCCTAACTTTTTTTCCCAAGAACTTTACATTTTTTTAAATTTTGAATAATCTTACTTCTTCCCGGCGTTTTCCTTTTGAGATTCACATTGCATGATCTGTGATAGTATCCCTTTTCGCACTCGTCCTTGCCGAGTGAGTATTTACCCCAAGGACATTTGAATGAGAGTGGCTTGGAGCAGTCCAATGGCCCCTAAGAATTTTTATTCGTTTTTTTTTTAAATTTTAATAATTATAATAATTTATTAATGTTTGTTCATGTTCTAAACGTTTTAATTTTCAAATTTCTCAACAAACTTCAATAACTGATTCAATATCAAATATACTATAATATACTATAAATATCAAACTTCAATAACTGATTGATTTGAAGTGCAAGCTGGAAGAAGTCAAAGGAGGAATTTTTAATTTACCTTATTGTTAGCCGTAACCGGGCAAATCATGAAGGTTACAACTACGATTGGCAGCAACATGACAGCGTAATCGTTCATGTCATATATGAAGAAGACATAGCGTAAAAACCCGCTGATTTGTATTAAATTACTAATCGAGTGCACTTTTGTTTCTTTCTCTGCATATCTCTCCGTTACATTCTCATTCTCTCTAGTCATAGAATGGGAAGGTAATGGAGAAGTAGAGCGATCGAACCTTTTGATTACTGAACGATTATTCTTACTCCCGATCGCTAAATTCTGCGTATTTGCAGTTATTCATTTCGACAAAAATGGAAAGCAAAATTGTTCAGAAGTTCAAATAGCATATAAAAGAACTTGTGTGATAAAAGGAAGTGCTTTGAAATAGAGCTGGCTATTAGGGATGCGGGATGCGGGCCCGCAATGGAATGCGGGCCCGCATAGAGACCACGCCCCTTTCTCACCGCCTCCGCCGCCCGTTAAAACCCGTCTCGTGTAGCCCGCGCACATATATATATATATATATTACAGAAGTGTCTTTGCAAACTAGAGATCCGCATTCGTGCAATTGCACGACCGGTCTATCAATGTTTGACGTTAAAATGATGAAAAGTCATTCTGCGCGATTTTTACTCTTAATTTCGTGCAAAATCGCGCAGTGGTCGTAAGAAAAAATCCACCGCTCAAAGAGTGAAAATAAATGAGACTTCTCAAATTTGCACGCAATTCTTTTTAATTATCAAATTAAAATCGTGCGCACGATTTCTCATGCATCTATTAGTGAGAAATTCTCTTCTCTAGGAGGGTGCGGGCCCGAATAGCCAACACTACTTTGAAATAACTGACAATCTTTATAGTGGTCACAGTAGTAATAGCTCCCCTCGACTCCTATCGTACAGATCGACAAAGCATTGGTTAAATATCCGTCAAAACCATTCTGGCAATTCAAAGGCGATTATGGCCATTTTTTTTATTCTTTCCTTTCTTTCCTTTCGTTGTTCCCCTCTAATCTAGTCAGCCGCATACATCAGATTGAAATGCTCTGTTTTCGCAAAATCGGTAATATTCACTTAATAATAAATCGTTCCGACGCTGGGAAATGCACATGTCGATCCACAAACAGGAAAACAGATCCTGAAAATATACTGCCCCAATCTGTTAGATAACTATTCTCTATCTATGTATTTTTTAAACTTCGGTATACGAGAATTAATGAATCACTGTTGTTCTGTCTTAACGTGTTCTTCGTTTGAGTTGTATTGTAATTTCTTGATTTTATAGATTTTATAGATACTTGCTTTTGTACAAACATGCTTCGAAATCCAAGCACAGCATATGAAAAGCAAAATATGAGAAAATAAGTGCAATTCGAGAACGATAGTGGAAAACAGGACATATTTCACATAAATCGGTTAAAGCATTATTAATCGGTCGTGCGAAGTGAGTCATAAGTTAGATCTTCGTAGTCCGACGGCTTATTATCAGGAATTCTAGGCGGGTGAGACTTTAGGATCCGTTTCAGGGCCTGAAAAAATATTGATTTCTGGAGAAAAAAACAAGGAAAAAACTACATAAAAAGTTGGTATGGACTATGCAAACTTTTGCTGATGAAAAAGTCGTATACGTTCGTTACTACGATTTGTGCACGATTTTTAAATTTTCCAAAAATGAAAACAGGAAAAAAATTGCCAAAACCTACTCGCTTGTGTCGATTCTTGTATCGTATGTAGACAACCATAGCAATTATAATGAAGAATATAGAGCAAACAAGCGAAATAAAGTAGATTGTCGGGATTGTAATCACTATTTCATGATTATCATTGATATTTGTTTCCACTTTCATTCTCGAAACAGCGATGGTCCATGAGTTCAGAGTCAACTGGATGTTGGTGTATCTGAAAAAAGATCATGATCATGGTTTTGTTCAGATACTGTTGTTTATGTTGTTTGTTGTTGTTGTTTATTTATGTTGTTTAAGTATATGTTTAGATGTTTGGATTCCGATACTCTCATTGTTTCGATAAGTGAAACAGTTGAATGAAAGCTTGACAAATTTGCAAAATATTTTTGTCGCGTGTTAAACAATACGAGAAAATTATTTTTAAACTAACGTTTCTTTCGGTATTCTGCCGTCTGCCGCGAACGAATTTTGGGCCGCTTCAATCTAAATTTGTGAAATCCTCGTAATATGTATTTTTTATTCTCCTGCTTTGAAAAAAAAACGTTTACGATAACATGAAAAGAGACTGCTAATCAATATTGAATCATCCGGGATAATCGATAATTTTCTGATATAAAATTCACAAACAGCTAACCTCTTTTTCTAGCAGATCAAGCTGTAGTTTCAGTCTTCTCCACTTTAGTTCAAATTCTTTATTAGCTAGATTCAGAAGACGGATGACTGTCTCGCAATCATTTATTTGGTGGTCGGCCGTTGTTACGGAGTTACTGAAATGTTCAATCGATTATTATTGAGTCTATTATTTCATTTTATTCCGGTATTTGGGAACATTCACGATTGTCATGGCCATCTTCTCGAACTTGCCAACCAAAGTTTGGATATTGAATTTTCCAGTGGATCATAAATAGTAAACGAAACATAAACCTTTTCTGATCAGCTATACTGCAAATGGTCATCACGTCAGAAATGGTCCAGTTATTCTATAGAAAAATTGGGTTGGCTGCAGGTAAAAGGTAAACTTGCTTACACTACAATTATCGCCGAAGCAAACCGCAGTAGCTCGATTTTCCGCATTGACTTGACACCAAGCAAGAGGAAGAGATTGGATGAACGTGGTGTCGCTTTTGGACATGGACCAGTCACCTTGTAAGGGAATAAAAAATATTCTCATTGTCAGTTGCAAATATTTGTCATAATGCTTCTACATTTCGCTTAAAAATTTTTCTCTCGACAAAGAGTACTTGCACAATTTCCTGTAATTTGCTTTTAAAAGACTTTCATTTGTCCAAAAGTTCAGTGATCCAACCATTGTGGCTCTTCTCAATAGTCCTTCCACAGTACAAGTAACTGTCCTGATATACTCCTGGATGGGCTATCCCATCACATTTTGTGGGTGGTCTGCGACCTGATGGGCATGTATCGATTGGTGGAAGATGGTGGGGAGACTGAATTAGTTACGTTTCTAAATACCTCGTTTGACAAGAACTGAAGAACTGTCATTTATATGACATATGACATGACATATATTCACAATTCATGCTAGAAAGCATACCAAAATTGCTTGATCCTTCTTCTGAGTTGGCTCTTTGATCGCGCAAATCCTCAAAACATCCGATAAAGTCATGTCCCTCTATAATTCAGAATGAGGGAATCAATCATTGTTTTGTTAGATTAAAGTCAACAAAAATCAATAAATCAATCCTAATTTAATCAGAAAATCGATTCTTACGTCGCAGTTGTCTCCGAAACAGACAGCTATCGCTGTATTGTCATCCGAATATCGGCAATCTTGAGGAAGACCACCATACCAATAATGCTGAACATGGCTTGAAAGTTTCCACTCGCCTGAACTTGCTACCATTATGCACCATTTCACGATATTATTTTCTTTTGCTTCGTTTAGGGTAACAACACCTTATTCCATATCGCAAATAATTTCGTTATTCTCAAAATCATTATTAGATCACTGATTGTGAGAAGAAGGGGGATTCTGCTGACATTTTCTCAACGAAAAAAATAGAGTTGAAACAACACAAAAACAATGAATATGTAAGCAATCTCTGTAGTACTGACCCTTCTTATCCTTTTCGGCCGATCGTCCACAATAAATATACTGATATTCCTCGAGACAGGCCTCCTTGGGTAACTCTATTTCAACTCCATCACAGATCCCGGTTATCCTTGACTTGTTACATGCCTCTTCACTTGTTCCTACAAATAATTGGCAAATATGTTTGTTTCATCAAGTCACTTTTCTTTTTTATCATTTCTCGGCATTTTTTAAATGAGAAGAACCAGACCGATAGGAAGAACCTGAAAAATAAATTTTGATTACACAAATATTCCGAATTAAAATTAAAAATGTCACTAACGGTGTAGGGGTCGGCGGCTTTGCAGGCGCGCAGAACATCCGTCACCGACATTCGCTGAATTCTTTTTTTTTTAATTTTCCAATATTTTTTTTGTATTTGTGTGTGCTACAGGGTTGGTCATTAAATCAAAATTCAGCGGATCCGTTATATCGTAAATTTAATGCTTTCAAAATCCGTTAAAAATATGAAAAATCCGTTATATCGAAACCCTGACAATGAGGAATGAAAGGTTCACTAACAGCACATTGATCATTATCCGCACAGTACACTTCTATCCGTTCATTATTTCTCCTCCAACAAGTAACATTATCAATGGGATCCTTGTGAGAGAAGGCATTCTGTCTATCCACGTCAAATATCCATTCACCTGCAAGCAATGAATTGAATGTTGTGTCAGAGGTACTCCAATCTAATTTGACTCTCCGTTCTGGGAACTACAGTCGCGCCGGAAAGTCAGTGCCAACTTTTTGTTTTTGTTATATTTTGTGAACCAATCGTGCTATCGGGCCGCTCTCGCGAGTTCTTATGGGAAATTTATCGGAGAATCCGATCCTGATATTGCGGACTCATGAAAATTTCTCATTGTTGAGTAATGATGACGCAATCGAAGTCCACTTTTTTGAAAAATCATAACTCCGAGGAAAAATTTTTTCCAGCCTACCGTTCTTCTATAAGTTTGAGATTTACGCGTCGGCTACTCCGAAAAAATTTTTTAGGTTGC
This sequence comes from Parapristionchus giblindavisi, assembly GCA_943737045.1. Lineage (NCBI taxonomy): Eukaryota > Metazoa > Nematoda > Chromadorea > Rhabditida > Diplogasteridae > Parapristionchus > Parapristionchus giblindavisi. The sequence continues at coordinate 1,241,038 of CALSFV010000204.1, forward strand.
TGCGATTTTTTTCAGCCGCGGCGGCCTTGATGCAAAATGGCGGCTGCAAACTCATATCTCAGCTCCCAGACAAGCTAGAGACTCGTTCTTGGGCTCAAAATGATCCTTATGATGTCCCAAATACACCCTGAAAAAGTTGTCTTGATCGGACCATAATTGCCTTGAGTACGCCAAAAAGTCACTTTTTCAGATGACCTCACTTTGAGGGCTTACAATTATGGGAGTGATTTTTCTAGAAATGTGGTTCTAGGGCTAAAATGTGTCAAAACCATCCCAGAAGTCATCCTCATACTTTGGTGAAAGCAGCTTGCTTTCCATCTTCACGGCAAGCGTTATGCGAGAATGTACTAGTTACGACGCGCACCACAAGGGGAGGGGAGGGAGGGGAGAGGCGTGCGAGAGGCGTGCGCTCGCACTGTGAGTGCGTGCGGGAAAGACTGATGTGGCACCGAGGGGTTGCAAGATGGGTTCTCCCAAGCTTGTAGACGTATTCTATGATGGTTTTGGCACATTTTAGCACAAGAACCAAAATTTTAGAAAAATCATTCTCATAAGTGCATTCCCTCAAAGGACACCAAAAAGAGACTCGTTCGTGGGATCAAAATGATCCGTATGATGTCCCAAATACACCCTGAAAATTTGGTCTTGATCGGAACACAATTGCTTTCAGTACACCGAAAAGTCACTTTTTTCAGATGACCTCACTTTGAGGGCATGCACTTATGAGAATGATTTTTCTAAAATTTTGGTTCTTGTGCTAAAATGTGCCAAAACCATCATAGAATACGTCTACAAGCTTGGGAGAACCCATCTTGCAACCCCTCGGTGCCACATCAGTCTTTCCCGCACGCACTCACAGTGCGAGCGCACGCCTCTCGCACGCCTCTCCCCTCCCTCCCCTCCCCTTGTGGTGCGCGTCGTAACTAGTACATTCTCGCATAACGCTTGCCGTGAATGGAAGCAAGCTGCTTTCACCAAAGTATGAGGATGACTTCTGGGATGGATTTGGCACATTTTAGCCCAAGAACCACATTTCTAGAAAAATCACTCCCATAATTGTAAGCCCTCAAAGTGAGGTCATCTGAAAAAGTGACTTTTTGGCGTACTCAAGGCAATTATGGTCCGATCAAGACAACTTTTTCAGGGTGTATTTGGGACATCATAAGGATCATTTTGAGCCCAAGAACGAGTCTCTAGCTTGTCTGGGAGCTGAGATATGAGTTTGCAGCCGCCATTTTGCATCAAGGCCGCCGCGGCTGAAAAAAATCGCAGCAACCTAAAAAAATTTTTCGGAGTAGCCGACGCGTAGATCTCAAACTTATAGAAGAACGGTAGGCTGGAAAAAATTTTTCCTCGGAGTTATGATTTTTCAAAAAAGTGGATTTCGATTGCGTCATCATTACGCAACAATGAGAAATTTTCATGAGTCCGCAATATCAGGGTCGGATTCTCCGATAAATTTCCCATAAGAACTCGCGGGAGCGGCCCAATAGCACGCTTGGATCACAAAATATAACAAAAACAAAAAGTTGGCACTGACTTTCCGGCGCGACTGTATCTATCGTAGACAAGGGAAGGTGAAAGCGGAGGTTTCAATTTGTCTATGGAATGTCCCTTTACCCCAACATTAACAATCATCTCTACAAAGTATTTAGAATTTTGAAAATAATCCTACCTCTTCCTGGCGTTGTCCTTTTGAGATTCACATTGCATGATACGTGATAGTATCCCTGCTCGCACTCGTCCTTTCCGAGAGAGTAACTACCCCAATGACATGTGAACGAGATGGGCTTGGAGCAGTCCAATGGTCTCTAAGAATTTTTAAATAATAATATATTTTTATTATATTTTTTTTTAATTTCAAAATATATCAGCTATTGATTCAACAAGTGGCTTTCAAACAACCTCGAAACTAGATTTGTTCGAGAAAAAAAACAACAAACCGAAACGACATGTACAGTGAACGAAGGCATAGTAAACTTTTAACTTACCTTAGCAGTAACCGGGTAGATCATGAAAATTACAACTATGATTGACAGTAACATGACAGCGTAATCGTTGATGCCATACATGAAGAAGACATAGAGTAAATATCCACTGATTAGTTTTGTATTTCTAATCGATTGTAGGTTCGTCTCTATCTCTGACTGTTTCATCTTAACTTTACCTATATAAATATCTCTCCCTACCTCACTCATTTTCTCTAGTCACTTAATGGGAAAGTAATGGCGAAGTTGAGTAATCGCGGTTGTCAGTTTTGATTACTCTCTCATTATTCTTCGTAACAGTAGCTCACACTGTTACTACATCTACTATCTATCTCACTTGGAAATGAATTCGCAGATATTTTTTTCAAATTGTAAAAAAGGCACAGGTTGTAGTCTTATGCCCAACAAAAAAAAACATCGCCAAGCATTCGATTCGATAAAATGTTTATCAAAATATGCACAACGCAAGTGAATCGATTAAATATCAACTCATAATACAGTAGTATATATTAATACAGATCAATATGATGGACAAACTATAGATAAACTGGGATAGAAAAAACTCTATAACTATCGATATGGATTTGATATACAATGTATAAATAATTATGTACAATATACAAGTCATTAAAGGTGCCACAACCCTTCATCAGAGGTATCTTCAACATTCAGTGTCAAAACAATATCAGAGAACAACAGAAATAGTGTGTGGTATGAAGAGATCCCGGACAGGGATTACAATGTGACTTTAGATAGGCAAGATAATCTACATAATGGTTACAGTATCAACAGCAGTGCTCGAATCGACGACTCCTACCCCAACAACGCTCGCGTCTTGCGCGGCGGCGCTGGCCGCGTCCTTGGACGCGTAGCGAGAGCGGAACCCCGAACGAGGACGCGGCGGCATCGATACAACATGCGTGTGTCCCACGGCAACGCTACAATATCAATCGATGAATCAATAAAGCGATATAAGTTGATCAAGCAAAATCTACTACAAATACAGTACCGTAATCGCTAACACAACAATACTGCTACAGTAACCTTGTTACAATACCGTACTTTCTACTGGCTCGAGTAGTGAGCGGCTGTGAGAGACGGGCGACTAGCGAGTTTATGTCCACCTTAGAGGGACGCGAGGGATTACGGTCGCCAGCGTCTACAGTAGTTGAGGCAGTTGGCACTGGCAAACGACGCGGAGGGTTCGCCTGCGAACAATTTAATGTAATTTAATGTTTTAACTTAATATAATTTAATTTATCATGCGACAACATTTGAAAGAACAAGTAAATGAGAACGTGAGAAAAAAAACAATTGAAAATATCACTTCCACCAATCACAAGATCATCATAAATAATAAGCCCACTCTCACTTTCATCACCAATAAATCTCAAAAGCAATCAATACTTGGTCAAAGATACCGTAACGTACCGGCGCTGTGGGACCGGACGAGCGACGAAGACCGGAAGTTGCGGCGAGACGAGGTGTAGTGACATTGGAGGATGGCGCGGGGGCGCTTCTTATGGTCGCAGAAGGAGCGCCGGCCAACGAACGTGGTTTGGACAGGCGATTGATCGACGATGAAGCTTCAATCAACTCTTCATATTTTAAATAAATTCAACAACGCTAGGGACCTCCTCCATCAACACACATGCTAATTGTCTAATTTTCTATTCCTCTTATTTGTTGTGATGGAAATAAATAATAAAAATAAATATTTTTAAAAAAACAAGCAAATAGCTTGGTGACAAAGCAAATCTTTGCGTTAGTACATTACAATATCATTGATTGATATGAAGAATAAACACGAAATAAACACCAAGACTCACACGTGTTCTGTGAGCGAAGTGGTCTGCTGACTGCTGGCGGATGTCCTGTGGTCGACTTGCGACCACCCGTCATAGGAAGCGCCGATGGGGTCGTGCAAGGAGCCATCGATGATGATAATGAGCGATTTACGCCAGTAGAGGTGCTGGAATTTCACGCTTGATTTCATATTTCTCGTTTACGAAATTGAGTAGTAAAGCAAGCCTCCTTCCACTGTCATTAATAACTGTTTGATCTTTACTTTCAAATTTGGTCACATCTTCTTTATGTATGATAAATTAAAGGGAGCGCATCCTAACTCAATAGTCTCATCGACGCGCAATGCTCTCTCGTTGTTAGAGAACGGAGAAATAGTGTGCGCAATGAAAAGGCCATTGAGAGAGGTAACGCTCCCTTTAAGTTAACCAACGTACCGTGCTGGCTTCACGTTGAGTTTGGCAACACCGATCGCGAGTCCATCTACAGTACTTCTATCGGCTGTCTGGCTAGCACCGGCTGCAACGACCGTGGTCTCGGATCGCGTCATCACTCCGCCGACCCTAGAAATAATGAAATTAGATGCACTCAGAAAAATAAAGTGTTAATATGAACACCCATAGGTGTTCCGGGTGAAACTGTAAACCACAATGTGTTCTAATTAATACCTTTTGAGGTGTAAATTGGAAAAAAGCACATGGTGTTGTTCAATAGAATAATCTGTTGTGTTCAATAGAACACCTCAACAGGCTGTATAGATTTTTAAACATTTTTCTGAGTGTGTAGCGGCCGAAACACCATAGTGCACATTATTAACTAATATATATTTGTTTTCAACGTGCAAGTAAACCTATAATAGTAGATCTATTTATATTATTAATGTAATAGGAACAAAATTATGCAAAAAAACGCAACACGAATTCCGTGAGAGAAAAGTCAGCCATGTAGTTTAACCTCAAAGCAATAGGAATAGTGAAATATGTTCACTCGACCCCATATAATCCTGTGCAAACCACTTATAATCTAATCTTCCTTTATAACCCATAAGTTAGGCGATATAACCCATAAATCTGTTTATAATCCCTAGGTAATATAATCTACTCTAATATGTTATAATCTCAGCGAAGGTACTGTATTCCATCAATTGATCAATATTTAATAATAAATTTAAATATAAAGATGAAAGAATTACTCTACTCTGAAAGATTGACGAATAATCGTTCGGATGACTCCATCGAACAGGTTTAGGAGACCCGCATAAAGCAGCCAACGCGTCCAGATTCCTCTCGACTGTAATGAAAATTCAAACATAAATAAAATTCGAAGTCGACAATCAATCATCTCTAGCCATTCAACTTTGACGCTACTCATACACTGGAAAACAAATTCCCTAGCTTTTGCAAATCGCTCAGAATATCAATCAATTGAATCTTATTTAATACCGTATATGTTCGAAAATATCGGCATAAGATATTTGGAGCGAACACACTTTCCAAACAATGGCTGGGGTATCACTTTAAAGAAAACATTAAAATAGGAACCATGATTGCACTCGATTCAATTTCTATTGATCTACTTCTACATAAATGTTCGCTTATGGGTGTGTAGAACGGTCTCTCCCTGATTGGATCCCTTCTTTTCTCACCAATTAAACTAACAATAAATCAGTTATTGTATGGTGTACCGTATCCCAGCCTTACAGTACTATGAGGACTTCACGAAGGTAGTTGTCTCGGCCATTTACTTTTCTGCGTGTTCATTAGCAATCATGGACCAAGTTTCTCCCGTTCGCCCCACCGAGCTCCATACTTATACGTCCCTTGGAATCACAAATTGTAAGCAAGAGTAATGTTTTTCAGTTCAAGCTAATTTTATCAGTAGTAACACAATCACCAAATTAAAACAAGTACAAAATGATTCATCAATCTGCAAAAAAAGACAAAAAAGAGATATGGATAATAATCTAATCAAGTAAATAAACAGTAACCGAATCTAAGTTGATCTATTTCGGCCTTGAAAGTGCTCTACCATCAGACAGTTCTTTAGGATCTTTCCATTTCTTCTCCTTGAAGATCAACTTGCCTACGACTTGTTACCGCAACAGGGGCCCGACTTGGATGGAGCGGGCTTGCACCATCTTGTGCCGCTTGATTGACAATACACGCGGTGGTTTGACGACCACCAAGAGTGAATGTTGAGTGATTGTCCAGTACTTCCCTGGAGAAAAAATAAGCATAAATGAAAGTGGATGCGAAATTTATGAAAAATATTTGTTCATATAACTTACTTCGAGGTGGCGTACAAGTACTCGTCCTCTCTTAATTTCCATGGAACACGGCTCGCGCGACCACCATTTCTGCTGCGAGGTGTTGCCATTGATCGATTTCGCTCCGATCTTCTAAGCTTGTCCTTTACTGTGGAAAGCTTATTCTATAACAATAATTAATCAATGAAAACATATATATAACTATAACATTAGAAATCAGAATTATTTACCTTCTAGGTCTTCCAAGAGATGCAACATTAGCAACTTTTTCTGCATCTTTTAGGATACTTCACATGATCATCAGCATCGGAGAGTTCACTTGACCTTCTCTCTTCTTCATTATCATAATTGGAGCTTAGATCCGACAGGCGACCGTGATCACCTTGATCCTGGATGATCTCCATCTTGGTTATGTAATTCATGACATTTATATATTTATATGTGTTGAATAAAAATTTTTTTGTTGTTATTTTTTAATGAAACAATATGACATACTTACGAAGAGTCAGCTCGTCTTCATGTGGAGCCTGCCGATCACCACTTGGTTCTGCAATGCTTCGCATTTATATATTTAAATTTGTTGAATAAAAATATTTAAATTTTTGTTATTTTTTAATGAAACAATATGATATAGATACTTCCGAAGAGTTTCATTATTCTAAAATATTTGGTACATTGTTATTGTTCGTCATTATCTGTACATGATTGTGTTTACTTAATCATACAATATCTCAATACGATTGCTCCTTGCTCACGCTCCATGTGCAATCAAGATAATCTACGAGTGGGACCACTGATCAAGTATGGAGATCCCTTTCACCCCCCCCCCCCCCCCCCCCGCCCCGAGTCACCTTTCATTTATTTATTTCATCTAGAAAGCGAAGTCATTATCATCACCTATTTATTTTTGTTCATACCATTTTCATGTGTCCTGCTATGACTGTGAACACGGAATATGTACAACAGTGTGCATTAGTCAGTGCATTTGAAAAGGATAGAAGTTAGAACCCAGCACTAAACATGAACACACCTCATAATGGATATACTCTAGGTTGAAAGAAGTGCGAAAGGAACCATTGTATCGCATGCGAATAGTTGAGGTCACTGATGTAATCGGGCACCTCTATTGTAAATAACTACAGGATTTGAAGCCATAGCTCATATCGCCGCGTCCACTGTGATGTCAAATGTTTTTTTTGGAAAAAAAATTAAATAAATGTTTGCATTTTAATAACTAGCTCGCTTCAGAGCCATTTCAATTTTAGAGACTTTTGAAGAGTACATAGCTCTGTTGGAATCTCTCTTCACTTCCTTCGATCACACTCTTAATCTCTCTAATATAATACAAAGGGAAAAAGTATTGTATACGCATGATAAATAAAATTACCTTGGCAATCCTTTTTAATCCTTGTAAATCGTGATTAAATTCATTTTTTTCATAGCTCAAAGCTATCACTCATGTTGGAGGCCGATATAGGCGCCTGAAATTATAAACTCTAAAAGATGGAGACCCTCGAGTTTTTTCGTAATAAGACTGTTCGGATAGAATGATAGAGATTCATCGCACGAATCGAACGACATATCTGATATTGATTCCCGATATGTTTAAAGCTCACTATGCGCATTGAAAGTATCACTTTAGAGGCATGTAGAAAGCGCCACTTCCGATTTGCATACTTGCTCTCTCATTTTCTCATTATCCCTTACGCCAATTATCATATAATATAAACAGTAGCCAACATGCTTATCGTGGCGGGAGTCAGTCATGCCAACTCAAGGGTCTCCTTCTTTAACTAACTTGTAAGGAAGCCATCAACACAAGCGCGGTTAAAATACACGAATAGAGAAAAGTGAAATAAATAATGAACAAAGAGGGCATGCAAGTGTATTATTCTAGAGTAGCAGAGGAAACGATTGATATTGTCTAATGCACTTTCCAATAATAATTAAATAAAAATAAATCACATAGAACTCCCTTTTCGGCACTCTCTCTCTCTCTCGACCATTTATATTTTCCCTTAGAATTTGCATATCACATTATAGCACGAAGAAAAATACGGAGAATATTCTCAACCAATGTACAGTATTCTGGTGTAAGCCATTTTTCTTTGTAAGCCAGACAAGCGATGTAGCATTAATTTTGAGAGAGCTTCTATGTCAAGAGGTCGTTCAGGCTTTTAAAAACACAACCCAAGCAAATTTTACTCTCATCATTGGCAATAGTCTCTCGCGTAGACAAAGAAAGCGAGAGAGTGTGGCCAGAGCTGAGAGTTTCAAATTAGCTTGGGGAATCGCTTTAAAATGGACAGAATACTGTGAATGAAAGAGAGACTACAACGGAACTGTTCAGTATGAAAGGTACCCTATTCGCACTCTCCCATTTTTTCTGTCTTATTGTTAGTCATCCTTCTTTCTCTTCCTATAGAAGAAGAAAGGTCAGGGATATATGAAGTAAAGTGCATTTTGTCTTCCCTGCCGACTAAGATGATCGTTTGTTGTAAAGATAGATGAAGAAGATAACGAATTGGAACAAATGCATATAAAACACTATCTGAGAGAATTCAACAACTGGAATATTTTCTGGTATCGACGAAAAATGAATTTTTCTGTTTTATGTGTGATAATTACAGGCTCCATGAGTGTAGTACACTGGTACTTGGAAATTGCTTCCAATTGAAAATTCGCTTCAGGGGGTGACCACACAACAATTTGGCGCCTTTTCCTAAAAGGTTGATTTCGAACCCAATCGATTCGGGAGTGGGTGCAATCGACTCCTTGGCGAATTCTAAGAAACTATTGTCAAGGAGAGTTTTTTGATCAACGGTCAACGAAGGCTGGAATTTGGGAATTTTCGGAAAAAATTTTACATTAAATTAATTCTCACTATTTTCCCATGGCCCAGGTAAATTTTTTATTTGCTCAATATCTTCTACATATTATATTACACCTTCAGTTTAAAATTCATAATTTTTAAAAAATACATAATTTGTGAACGAACCCGTTTTGTAACGACAATCTGAATTGTGGTGTGCTCCGACGACGTTTCCTAATTTCTCAAATTGGTTTTTCGCTAGTTCTAAACATATTTTACCGCTGTTCTCGTCATGACTGAGCTATAGAACTACTCCTCGCCTTCGGAGTGCGCCTGCACGGTTTACGTGCTGATCACATTGTTGATCATACTTCTCATTTAAGTTTTATTCACTTATTCGTGTACGAGCTAGCTTACGAAGTAGTTACCATACTCACGCCATTCCGTACTCTTTCTTGTCGGTTTTATAGACTGATCAGAGAAAGAGAGAGCATGCAAATTATTTTGTTTAAACGAGAAAATACGGATATTAGATAATTTCTTTGCTGCCTTCTCCTTCTTTTCCTTATCATCTGCTGCTTCTGCAACATACATCTCATGAATGTCTACATCGAGGTACTCTACAGTATTTAAACTGAAGATGTGCTATGATATATATTTATTTATATGTAGAAGCTATTAAGCAAATAATAAAATGTACGTCGCCATGGGAAAATAGTGAGAATTAATTTAATGTGTATTTTTTTCGAAAATCCCGAATTCCAGCGTTTGTTGATCTCTGATCGACAAACTCTCCTTGGAAATAGTTTCTTAGAATTAGCCAAGGATTCGATTAAGCCTATTTTTCGTCTATACCACTCATATGTGAATTTCCCAGATGTTACACACCTTTGCCGCTTGTCAGTAAAACATTTTCAGGTTCTTGTAGAATAATATTGGCGAAAATTGCAATATATCCTGGCTTTTCAAATCATCATGTTCCCTCGAAAGCGTAACTACAAGTAACTATCATTGATTATTTACTTTTATTTTAACAAAACATTTTAAAAAATAAGCACATAGCAAATCGACATAGAGTAGGATATCAATGGGGAGCATCCTTCTCCTCCGGACGCTCGCGGGCGTTATGTTGCGATTCACTCTCTAATCATTAACATTTATTGAATAAATATGTGTAGCAAAATTATCAAGACATAGAGTTTCGCTTTACCCTACAACCCGTTTTGTTCATACATCCAGAACCCAGTAGAGTACCTCGATGTAGACATTCATGAGATGTATGTTGCAGAAGCAGCAGATGATAAGGAAAAGAAGGAGAAGGCAGCAAAGAAATTATTGAAAATATCATCTAATATCCGTGTTTTCTCGTTTAAACAAAATAATTTGCATGCTCTCTCTTTCTCTGATCAGTCTATAAAACCGACAAGAAAGAGTACGGAATGGCGTGAGTATGGTAACTACTTCGTAAGCTAGCTCGTACACGAATAAGTGAATAAAACTTAAATGAGAAGTATGATCAACAATGTGATCAGCACGTAAACCGTGCAGGCGCACTCCGAAGGCGAGGAGTAGTTCTATAGCTCAGTCATGACGAGAACAGCGGTAAAATATGTTTAGAACTAGCGAAAAACCAATTTGAGAAATTAGGAAACGTCGTCGGAGCACACCACAATTCAGATTGTCGTTACAAAACGGGTTCGTTCACAAATTATGTATTTTTTAAAAATTATGAATTTTAAACTGAAGGTGTAATATAATATGTAGAAGATATTGAGCAAATAATAAATTTACCTGGGCCATGGGAAAATAGTGAGAATTAATTTAATGTAAAATTTTTTCCGAAAATTCCCAAATTCCAGCCTTCGTTGACCGTTGATCAAAAAACTCTCCTTGGCAATAGTTTCTTAGAATTCGCCAAGGAGTCGATTGCACCCACTCCCGAATCGATTGGGTTCGAAATCAACCTTTTAGGAAAAGGCGCCAAATTGTTGTGTGGTCACCCTCTGAAGCGAATTTTCAATTGGAAGCAATTTCCAAGTACCAGTGTACTACACTCATGGAGCCTGTAATTATCACACATAAAACAGAAAAATTCATTTTTCATCGATACCGCACCTATGTCGATTTTCTCAGATAGCGTTTTATATGAACTTTGGACTTTCTATTGTATTCTGGGTTGGATACTGTTGTGTAGTGTAATCTACTCTAGGCTCTGCTATCTTGTGATCCACACTTGATATTCAAAAGCAACCATTGTAAGAGCCGAGTGTAACCTGTACCACCGTTATGATTCCCGGTTGGATACTGTATCGCTGTTGTGATACTGAGGTTGTCACAGGTCTGATCAAGATCACCGTGTCTTAACACGGGTCTTCTGTAAAAGTGAAGAAACGCCCCACTAGGAAAATTTTTTTGTCTCCGATTTCGATGAAGGTTGGTCAGTGGGTGTGGTTGGGGGTCATGAGAATGCCTAGTCACTTGATTTGGCCAAAATTGCAGATTATCGATTTTTTGTGATCTACCCTGAAAATGATAATAACTCGGTTCATTTTCATCTTACAGCGAGCTCACAGGTGTCATTCGAACCGTAATCTAATGCTCTTCAAAAAAGTTGTTTATGACTCGTTCGCTGCTAAGTCGTCTTCAGGGCGCAAAACGCGAAAAGCTGATTTTTTAACCAAAAAGGTGACCTGTTCTCGGAAATTTTTTCTTGGGTATATCCGTTTTATTGCAAAACATATATCTTCAAAGCACTCACAATATCACTATCTAGTTCATTGCCCGTATCTCTTGGCCCGGAGGGTCGATTATTAGTATAGCTCACGGGTCGATTTTTTATCACTTTCCGTTTTTTGATCGTATCTCGCTTCAAAGTTATCCAATTACCTTTTCAAAAAAATAGAAAGCTTTCTCTCGAACAGGAGATTGAAAAGTTTAATATTGTCCAAATTGTTATATCAAGCTGTTTTCGAGTTATTAAAAGAAAACTGCTCCAATTTCGATGTTTTACCGCTTTCACGTGTTGAACAAAGAGCATATAGCATTCGCACGATAATAATAGTTTGATTTTTTGTATTTTTTTATGTATTGCATTTGTTCGTGAACTCCCCCTCCTCTCCTCTATCTGCCAATGCGACTTCGCATTCGAAAGAATAGTGCACCTTACGAGAGGTCGAACATATGTGACGAATAATCGGGCATAAGTATTAGTACTACAAGACACGAAAGAACGATGAATATAAGCAGAGCGTGCTTTAGCCTTAGCAATAATGCGAAATATATGTTCGTCAAATGTTAGCTTATTATTATAAGTAACACCTAGATCAGTGACTGAAGACACAAGAGTATACTGTAACAATGAGGGGATACTGTAGATGAGGGATCGATTATTGGATTGATTTTGTTGACTCTGATCATATTGAAAGGAGATTATTGGTCCATTATTGAAAAATGAACAGTTGAACAGTTGAGTCCCCTCCTAGAAGACTTTGGAAAGTCAGGAGCGGTATTTCCGTCTCGTCAAGCAGGCCTATTGGACGAAAAAGTTTTCGTGGGTTATTTGACTATCATAATCAAGTTTCATATGCCGACGTTTTCTTGAATGGAGATGAATTCTCTCAGAGACGAAAGGATAAATCTTGTGGATAAGAAGATTCCCCCTGTTTTGGCCCTCTCTGCATTTAATGTGCTGATAGATAAAATATTATTATTATTATTATTATTATGCAGCGCTGGATTCTGGTACGTATTTTGATGACAGTTATGAAGGAGTATGTTTGAAGGTCAGGTGTGCCTTTAATAACGGATTGTAAATTTACCTATACTTTCACAGCAAACTGTGCGTTGGAAGCGCTATAATCAAGAATAAATCGCTTTCATTCTTGTTTTAATATGTATTTTAATTGTTTATGAAAAAATCTCCTTTGTCTCTTTTCTCCAAGATGCCATAAATATATTATTTTTATAATGTATTTACGAACATATTCGCAGGCCTCCATCTATAGCGACCGCTAGTCCACTCCACATAAGCGAAAAATGTATAACGCAACAAATGAAAATAATGAATTAGATTTTCATTATAAACTGTTATAAATTATAATCATCATTATCATCATAATCATTATAATAATTTTGCCAGTATAAATTGTAATTTTCATTATCATAATCATGCGGTAATACAAAAGTATATATTTTAATTTTATGATTTTTTTATGATTTTTGAAAGATTTTCATACATAGAAAAAATAGCAAAATAAGTTGGACATGGGTGGGAATCGAACTTGCAAGCAAAAGTTTTAGAGACAATCCTCTTATCCATCCGGCCACCACTGCTTGATTTGGATGTCACCGAGACTGGTTGTAGTAGGGTGGCTGTTGTAGGGCGAAAAATCGACCCTCAGAATTATGCAAATTACTCGGCTCCCCGAGGTATGTTGCCAAAATGACCAACATGAAAAATCTCCAATTTTGGAGACCTATCGAATGGCATATGTCACATTCCGATGTCCGGGACCGGCACATCAGACTTCCCTTGTAAGAAGAGTTGATATTATGCACATCAGAGTCAAATCTCGATAAATGTATTTGAATGGAAAAATAAGAAATCCTCTAGTGTCACTCCCTACAAATTCTTACCCCCAATGTCATTCTCTCCGCCAATGTTTTCGTCCCTTTCTCAATTCGCAAAAGTCACATCCGGGATCTTTTCCCGTCCATTCTCCTCATTATTGTTCCCGCAATCCATTCTCTCCAGAGACTTTTTGCGGGCGCGTCCTCTATTTCTCGGAATCCAAGGCATCCAATTGCAAGGAAGACCAAACGAAGAAAAAGGACTTCTCTTGTTTTATGGTAAATACCGACTCTTTTTTCCACACTTCTATGCGCGCTCTACTACATTACCTTATACAATAAATGCATAACTATACGTATAAGGTACAATTCATAATTAATTCATCAATATTAATATTGTCATTATTACTACTATATCCTCTACATTGTTACAATTTGTTATGTTAAAATTAAGGAGAACCCGTTGGTCATATATAAGTAGCAGGCCACTTCATTCGATGAACATCATGCCACCTTCAATGGTGGTTCATCATTCCTCTGTGAAACATCGAATCACCGGGAGGGTCATCCTCGACTTCGACCACTCTTCCTCCACCAATCTTCTTCCCCATATTACTACGATACCGTGCTAACATTACATACGATAAAACGACTAGAGGATCATATTATATTGCTTCCTTATTATCAACAAGATATCAATCAACTTTCCATTACATTCAATGTTCATATTCCCTCTTCGAAACATGGAATCACCGGGACGAACAACAACTTCAATCCCTTACTCTTTTCTTTTCTAGGGACCCGTGGCTTAGAGGAAAGACCGTCAATCGAGCGATTGTCGGCGACACAGTTCAACTCCCAGTATAGGTATTCATGAACGTTGGCAACCCGCTTGCCAGCAAACGTGACGTCACAACAGTAGGCGGAGGCGTTTGCCACAGATGCTCCCCCTACGCTCGTCACGTTTGCCGGCAAACGGTTTGCCAACGTTCATGGATACGGACTCAGAAGGTGGTACGAAAAGTGGTGGCGATATATGACAAAAAAATCTTTTCCAAAAAAAGCATTGTGAAAAGCTGTCTATCAGGGATGTGCATAAATGTTTTTGTAAAAAGTAATTATTGTAAAATCCGTAAAAATTCTAGACTGTGAAGTTATTAGAAATTGTTTCAAATTTCATTCGTGGTGAAGAAATCCGCGACTTTCCATGAAAATATCTAACTACTCTCTTATGCAAGGGACAAATGATAAGCAAGAAGTGAAAATATTCGCGGTATTCCATCGAAGATATGCATTTGTATGTACTTGGCATTGTGAGATGTGAATTATGACGGTAGTTGATAACAAAAAAGTGAATCCTCAAATGTTCCTAAACCTTCTTGTGATTCCATTTCGATAAATGGATAGTCTGCCGTGAAACATAATAGAGTTTATCATTTTAATTGAGCTAGATCCTGACCTTCTTTTTTTGCGAAATTGTCAATACAACAATCCTGGCGATTGCACTCTTTATTCAAATCGATCAAAAATAACAAATAGAACGATTCCTACTTTTGTCTTCTATTGGACTATTTCCCTTTTGTTGTCTACTACAGTACCTCTTCTTATAATTACTGTAACTGAGATAGAGAGAGAAATTGACTGAAATTTAATTGAAGCAAATTGCAAATAATTTGGTAAAACAGCGAGAGGGGAGAGACATAAAGGGCGAGAGATAAAGAAAAATAAAGATAAAAAAGTGGGATTAATGAAAAAAATGAAGCTCGACATTATGCATGACCGGAAGATTGTTAAAGATACGCTCCGGATTGCTAACGATTGTTCTTGCTGAAGATCTCAGAAGATCAAAGATCATAAAAGGGGCGGGGCTTTAAAAACGGTACTAACGAAAATAAACAACAGCATTCTACAAAAGGGTCAAACGGGGCGAATTACGGTACTACATACTTTACCCTAACGTAGGGTGTTAGTACTACAAGTGAGAAAAGAGATATGTGCGTGGGGCAGTAACTGGAAAGAAAATCAATATTACAGAGTATACGGTAGCCGATGATTGGATAGAAGGAGACCGTCATGATATGTTCGCGTTAGGACACATGATGGGGAGAATTACGGTACTACATTGCGGTGATATCGATTGAATGCATGCTAGTCTAACGGAAGGAATACTGATACAGTACACATAACTGATTGTGTGAGGAAGGGATCATAGGATCAGGCTAACCAAACCCGTCTGGGTTTCACCGCGGTCGTCTATGAATAGAATGTGAGCACGGAGGTCTGGTTGCCACGAACAAGAAGAGTGGGAGGCAGACCAAGAGTCATCATATCCAACCAACTGAGATAGAGCGAAGACGACACCAGACCCTTGCGAGGCACATGTAGAGTACTGTAATAAAATCAAAAATTAGTGATCAAACTACAAAGAGCAAAGATTAGTGATCAAACTACAACGATCAAAGATCACTTACACTACAACTAGATCAGCGTCAGCCGAATTCTCCTCGAGCAACTCGCCTATGCGCAGTTGCCTATACGTCTTCTCGCGTTGAGCACTCAATTCGGCTGCAAAGATAAGAGATCATAGATCAAACTACATAGATCAAAGATCAAACTACAGGGATCAAAGTACACATGACTAACAATCAGTGATGATTCCGGACGAGTCATCACCGTCCTCTCCTCGATATGGAGCGATCATCTCATGGAAGGCGTCCAATCTGACAAATATTTATTGATTATCGATTGATAAAAATAATGGATTGATTAATCTTAAGTTTCCGCATAGGATCAATTGTGAAAGACTAAACACACAAAAGTACCATAAGATATGTACATGCCGAGATATGATTTTACGTTGAGATTAAAAACAGTAAATCAATAATACTAACGTTCGCTGACTCGGCTTGCGTCCCACGTCAGATATGACGGTCACATCGGAGAAGTCAATACTGTAATCAGGGAGATATCGATGGATTTATTAATAGTTAAATTCATAGATCAAAGATCAAAGATCATACCGGAACTTGCTGAGCAGTGCGACCATGCCTCGCTGTTCCTGTTCCATTGTGTGTGATGAGGTCGAGATGGAGAAGACACACAGCTTCGAACTCTATGATAGAATAAAACAGTAGGTACTCACCTTCTTCACTTTGCGTTGGAATTTGAATATAGAGTTGAGCAGCGTCTTCTGCTCTTGAGTGGGACGGCGAGAACTGGAAAAACGCCCATTTATTGATTGATTTGATAGTGCAAACCGGTAATACATGTTGACATAACGACTATTACTACAAAGATACGACGATACGGTAGTTAATCGATATTGATCAATCGATAAATCGATCAATAATCGATAAAACTACACTGGTTAGTTAGAGCATGCAATCTTGCCTCGTGTAATACTTTCACAGAACCACCTCGACATAATAGTTAGACCTTTCTCTCGACCACAAACTACAAACTACAATGAGATCAAACTACAACGATACCAAACTACAAAACCAATCAATCAATAAACACTATCGTGACATGCACTCCCACTCATTCTCGTCGATCTTCTGCTTCTTCTGCTTGCGCTTCCTGAGACGATCGGTTAGATTACTGTATGGCTGGACTACGGTAGTCATACTAATCGATAATCGATCGATTGACACCAAACTGTCTCAACTACCAATTGTTGTTGATAAATGACAATCAAAAGTGTAAATGATAAATATACGGTAATTCCAGCGTGAAATATAGCTAGCTACGATAAAAATAGAATGAAACTGATAACTATAAGATAACTGTAACTAGTAATCAATATTCCTCAATTCAATCAATAATCTTCCCATGATCTACCGTATACCTTCTTCGTCGAGACATCGAGAACGTGTTCCCACGGCGAATACTACGACCTCGCTCCATCGCCGACTCCTTATTATCCTGATGATATTATCGATTACCTACCGTAACCCGAGCAAGGCTACCGTAACCCAAGAAAGGAGGCGGGGCCAATCAATCAATATTCCTACAGTACCTTAGCGGGCTCCTCTTCCTCCACCTCCTCCTCTTCCTCTTCCTCTTCTTCAACTTCTCCTTCATCATCATCATTTTCATCATCTGACAACTCGAATTCGAAGGGAAACGTGTCCGCGAACGAAGTTGATGCTGAAATCATGTAGATCATTCAATAAATCAATATTATTGATTAGCTAATCGATACTACAAAAGTTAGAGTAAAATATTTAAAGTGTGGTGAGAGCGTGCTTCACCGAAAGATATACGACAAATACGATCGCAATACGTAATAAATAATAATAATAATAAAATAAATAATAATAATAATAATAATAATAATAATAATAATAATAATAATAATATTAATATTAATAATAATAATAATAATAATAATAATAATAATAATAATAATAATCGCAGGGTACTCTACTCAGACATCGTGCCAATGCACTCACACTTCTTCATGGTCTCCGATTCATCCAACAACATTCGGAATGCTGAATCGATTGGATAGTCTATTGGTATGCTAATAGTATGCTACTGGTATGCTACTGGTATGCTATTGGTATGCTACAAGTACGCTACTTGCAACGAGCATCGACTAATACTGACTAGCTAATCAACGATCAAGGATACTACAAATATGCATAAACAAAACTTTAAATCAATTAAAACACGCAGGCAAATACCGAAAGCTAGACTACTGCAAACTCTATAGCCCTACATCGAAAAGAAGAGTTTAAAGATCAAAGTTCAAAGATCAAGGATCAAAATACAAACTACACGGCACAAATATCTACATGCACATAGCCTACCGGCAATGCAGTCTCCACTCGTATTCACGAACGACTCGAGCATGCGCGATGACGCGCTGCGAGCTGTAGACACAGAGTTCAAAGTACAAAGTCCAAAGATCAAAGTTGTTCAAAGTGCGAGGATCAAAGTACAAAGTTCAGTCAACAACGGGCTGTCGTATAGGAATGTTGTATCACATTCAGTTAGCGCTGATTTTGTTAAAGACACGCTCCGAGCTAATTTTACAACGCTCTCTCATAGATAAAGAAAGCGACAGAGAATTGTCAGAACGGAGAGTTCCAAATTGGCTCGAGATGTGCCTTTAAGTGGAGAGAGAGAGAGTTAGTGGATGAAATACGGTAGGATAAACTTTCGTCAACAATAGTAAATCTAATTTACATAATAGAATAATTATATATGAACAATAAAAATAATAATAATAATAAAAATAATAATAATAATAATAATAATAATAATAATAATAATAATAATAATAATAATAATAATAATAATAATAATAATAATAATAATAATAATAATTACCACTAACAGCATCAAGTGTCTCCTTCATTTCCTTACTTCCCTCTGTCCCTTCTTCTTCTTTCTCAATCAGTACTCGTTTCTCATCAAGATGATCCTTGGAGGACTCCCCACCGATTAGGCTACTGTAACACAATCAATTATCGATTGATTTGTAATGATCAAAGATCACATACCACCACTCACTTCGATACAGTCCTCACTTCTGGAAGCTGCAACTTGGACGCTTCACGCATATTGTACCTAAAATAGGCATATTCAATTCATTGGAGAAAAGAACTGACACGAAGAATCGGACAAAGAAAATGGTTTGTATGATGGCGCAATGGTGAGACGGCGATTCAACGGGCACTCTTCATAACTAACTCCACACGTCTTCCTCTTCAAACGCCTAAGTATACTTATCTCACTTAACCATAACCATTCTATTATAAGTAAAATCATCATCCACATTACCGTCACCATCCCATTCCCAAGATGATTCTTCATTTGTAAAGATCAAAGATAACGTACATCCACGTCTTGCTCACCCACTCACACTTTTTTTCTGTCATATATTAGGTGAATTCATAAGTAACGCTCGTTTTTTTGTCCCAACTTCAGTCGCCTCGTTCTTGCTCTGTTGTTATTGCCAGCATCTATGCTGGATATACTAGATAGGCTGTCCCTCGAATATCCTGCGGTTGTTTTCGATTCAATTCCCGCGTGTCCTCCAGGCGAGAAAACCGCACAATTTCGCCCCCGACGGAATTCGCATTCGCAACGTTATTTTATTCCTCTTCCTCTCCTGCTTGAAACACCCTGACTTCCAACACCGCCTAGCAGAGGTGTACCCCTCACATGTGCCTCACGTAATAACGGTGAAAAAGTGGGTAGTCAAATTCGTGAAACAGGAGTTTTTCATCGAAGATGAAGACCAACCCGGTCGCCCGGTGGAAGTGGGCCTCGATCGATTGCTCCAAGAGGTAGAAGCTGATCCGTATCCCGATACCGGTGATATTGCAATGGCACTTGGGGTCAACCAGAGCACTGTGGTACATGGCCTTCACTCTCTCGGAAATAAGTGAAAATAGGGAAGATGTCTACCCCACGTCGTAGCCGACTACGACAATGATCCCCCACTGGATATGGTAAAGACTTTTCTCACTTTACGTCGCCTGCTTGTTAGGCTGGTCAACGTTATAACCGGTGATGAAAAGTGGTTGCTCTACGATTGCGAAGATCCAAGGAGACTGTGGTTCGGTGAGCACGAATAGCCAGTAGATGCCCCCAAACCCGATTTTCACCGCCAAAAAGTGATGTTTTGCATCTGGTATTCGTTACGGGGAGTCGAGTACTGGGAACTACTCCCCGAGGGTACGACTGTTACGACACATGTCTACTCTCTCCAGCTGCGGAAGCTAAGACTCCACCTCGATCAATCAAGCGGGAAGGACACTCGGATCTAATTTCAGCATGACAACGCTCGACCTCATACCGAAAGAACAACCCAGACTGGGCTAACGGGATATGACTGAACTGTACTCCCCCACCCTCCGTACTCACCCGACCTTGCCGACAATGGTTGTCACCTATTCGCGGTGCTCCATCACTTCCTCAAAGGGCAAAGCTTTAAAGACCGAACCACTATCCATACCGTACTCGACTCCTATTTCCAGAATTTGCCCCAGTCCTTTTATAACGATGGGATCCACAAACTGCAGGGTAGAAGGCAGAAGGTGACCAATACGAATGGAAAATATTTCTAGAATTCTCCATGCTTTGTTAAATTTTTGCGACAATTTTTTTGGAAAACGAAAAACGAGCGTTACTTATGAATTCACCTAATAAGTCTTTTGAAATATGTCTGTCGCCATGCCAATCGATGAGATTGACGGATTTGTGGGGGATAATGTTGTAACAGTAAGCGTTAACCACGGTGCTTACAAGAGTTCCTATCACTCGCGAAATGTTCCATCGGGCTATATCTCACTGATGAAACGCGCATTCAACTGGTGAAAATTCAAATTTGGTGCGCAGTGAAATATAGTATTGAGGCGTCATAAAAGGCCCAATTAATGCACGGAAATCATACAACAAAGATCAATAAATCAATATATCAATAATAATCATACTGTATGACTCCAAAGTAGTCATTGATCTCGCGCATCTTCTGATCCGTTGGTCCACCCTCGCACCAATTCGACTTGAAACCGATGATGACGATGTTGGGACGGAGTTTGCCCAGACCAGCGATCTGGAAAAGGGAAATAATTATACATGGGCGGGATAACTGGAGCTCGATTCTACAGGGTGCACCCGAACGAAAAATGTGACTTTTACCGGAGACCTTCACGTTTTTTTCTCAAAAATTTAACCTAAACGTCATTTTGTACAGGGGGCATTCCAAAACTTTTCGAAAAGTCCTAATTTTACAGGGGGCATCCCCATGGATGAACTTAATTATATTAATATTTGGAAAAGACAAAGAACATTCCAATTTTCTCATAGCACACATGTTACTTGTTAGACGTAGATCTTTTATGTGAAAATATCCACTTTCAAAAGCAACGATACGGTAATCTACCTACCGTACCCATCCCAGAGTACGGCTACAGAAATCACCAACTACAGTATATCATCCACAATAGCGTACCTGTGGCAGTGCTTGGACGCCCGAGCGCATGCTAGAATTGGCGACGGATGCGTAGAACGACTTGATCTTGCGCTTCTGCAGCCACTCATTCAGTTGACGATCGAGCTTGCGGCACACCGAGTATACACGGTCACATGGAGCATACTGTAACGATGAGGATACTGTAGATGAGCGATCGATTATTGATTGATTTTATTGATTCTGATTATATTGAAAGGAGATTATTGGTCCATTATTGAAAAATGAAGTATAAGTCTCAGCACCATCGCTCAATCAAAAACCACCGTATACTAGCACGATCAATGAATATCGATCGATCTACCGTAACTACCGTAATCTAGAGCTTTCGTACAGGGACCACGTATCCGCAGATCATAAGGGACGATCCTTTGGTGATATTGTAGACAAAGTCAACGAGAGAAGGTCGGGCGGCCGGATTGCCCGTGAGAACGAGCAATTGGGGACGGTAGTTCTTCACCTGAAGTCAGAGATCAAAGATCAAAGATCAGAGATCAAAGATCAGTGATCATAGATCAAATGATATCATACGTGCTCCTCCGTGTTCCACAGCTTGATCATGCTCGCGATCGCGTTCTTGTACGTGTGCGCCTGCGTCGAGCTACCCCAGTTGACATCTGTAAAATTTTCTCCATTTTTGGTGCTTTCAAACAAATTTCCTTAAAAAAAAATCAATTGTTAAACAAATCAATCAAAGTACACTTGCGAAATGCAAAGGTCAACAGCGGCTTATCCCTGCACATATGTGAGCTTCGCGCCGACCAGTCGTTACCAATATATTTATTTATTTATTCTTTATATTTACCTGCCTGCGCATCTACCAGAAATATAAGAACTCACCAGGTTATCGATGCAAAATGAAGAGGAAGATCATAGCGAAGAACAGGAAGGTGACTAGGGCGGACTCCCATGAGATGATAAACATGACCAAGATACAGAGGAGGGCACCCGCCAGTGACACCCACATGTTGTAGTATTTGAAGGAGGAACGGAAACCATCAAATTATTGATAAATCAGTCAATAAATCAATCAAATCGATCAATAAATCAATAAATACCCGGTGATTCGGCGAAACTGTTATCGAAGCGTGCATAGTTGATGAGGGCGTATGATGCGAGGAAGAAGTTGGAGATAATGGGAGCGATTGCGTTGAGATCACCTGTAATGCAAATATGGATAAAAAACACAAGACACATAAACATATCTTTCATCACTCGAAGTTCCGCCCATTTTATTTAAAATATTCTTTCACCATTCAAAGACACGCCCATCAGGGTTGGGCGGAAAATTTTTCAGTTACCGATTTTTTACCGGTTTTACCGGTCTCTGACCGTAAAAAAAGACCGGTAAATTTTACGGTTTCTCAACGGTAATTTCCGAAATTTACACTAGATATTCTGTGTATTTTTTGGTAGTATTTTGTTCTAAATCTCGAGAAATTGACATGAAAAAAAAGAAAAAAAAGAAAAAGCGATTTTATGTCTCAAGAGACAGTTTCTCTTTCTAGAAATAATTTTTGCCTAATATAATAACACAACAAAAGAAATATAAATATTTTTTGATATAACTACAGTCAAAGTAAGAATAAATTAGCAGTTGGCCGTTCCTATTTATTATTTGATGCGATATTGCAGTTCTGATGGAATGAATAAACATAAAAGTTAACTTCACAGAAAACGTTTGCAATTATTTAGCGGTTTTACCAGCTTTTAAGAGTTTTACAGTTTTTACCGTTTTACCGATTTTTACCGGTTCTTTTGACCGGTAAATTACCGTTACCGAATTTTTCACCGGCAACCTTTTCCGCCCAACCCTGACGCCCATCTTTTTTTGAAATTTAACTCTCATCATTCTAAGCCACGACCATTTTAGTTCGCTTAACAGATATGGGTACGCATAATGTTTTTACACTGCTCTACAGTCCAATCTTTTCAACGATTATTAAAGATCAAAGATCAAAGATCAGCCACAACTCACCAATCAACACCATGACAAGGGCGATACCACCCGCGAGGAGATAGGCGCGTCACGGTTCCTCGTTCTTACCGTATCCCTTGGAGAAGTAATCGATGACAGGAAATAGACGGTCCTTGCACATTGATTATTAAAGATCGATTGAGGTAATCAATAAATCAATAGGCAAATCTAAACACAGGGACTAAATTGTAGCTACGGTAGATACTGCTTTATTACATGTACTCGAATATATCTACCGTAACCATCATCAATCAATAAATCTACAGTAATCCTGGCGAGGTACTGTATTCACATATATCTACCGTAACCATCATCAATCAATAAATCTACAGTAATCCTGGTGAGGTCTTACCTGGAATACTTTCGGCGCCGATACCAGAGAGGCGAGGGCCGAGGACAACGTGGCAGCAAAGATGCCAGCGATGATCAGCGGTCCCCACAGTGAGCCCATCTCCATGATCTACGCAAAGATGAAGCTACCGTAACCGAAAGAGCGATACCGGGAAGTAGTTGACCAATCCATACGCGCACGCTCGCTTCTCTTCCCAGAATTCCAAGCATGGAGGCGGCTCGAATATGCCCGTGATGTTGTCGAAGCTAAAACATAGATAGTCAGACAAATAAAGATCAAAGATCAAAAGGGGCGGGACTTACATGGGTGCAGCCAATCCATCCGAGTACCGTACATTCGTGGCTCCAGTTGCGATCACTACATGGATGTAGATGACGGTTGTGACGACAATCGCGAGAAGTGTACCGATGGGGATGGCACGCTGAATTATTGATTTATTGATTAATCGATAATACGAATTATTGATTTATTAATTAATCGATAATACGAATTATTGATTTATTGATTGGTCGATAATATGAATTATTGATTTATTGATTGGTCGATAATACGAATTGATTTTATTGAATGATTCTTTCTACTGACAATGAGACCACAATTCTACAGGGTGCGCCATAATTACCCGGACTGTTGTCACCATATGATTCTTGCTCTCCTTTAGCTCTGACACAGGCCTAGTGTCTCTTCTCATATGCGACTGCCCATTCCCGCAGGTAGTTGTCATCGAGTTCGCCCCATGCCTTGAGAAGGGGAGCCTTGAGGTAGCTGAGGGTCAGGTTCTTGGTAGATGACATCTTGGCCTACCACTCCTCCAAACACTGCGGTCGCGTAGGTTGAGATCGGGGGAGTTAGGAAGTCATTCGGTTTGATGGATTTATCCGAGTTCATGGGTGAAAAACCACGACTGGTGAACTTTGTCATGTAATCGACGACAGAATCTTGCCGAAAGGTCTAGTGGTCCTGACCAAAGTAGGAATGGTATCGGAGTAGAAGCGCGTCTCCGAGGATGTGCTTGGTATAATACGCCGTATTGATCTAGACGCACAGTGAGGAAAAACGAGAGGGGAATTTCCAGTTGGGCGAAAAACAGCTAAAACTTTAGCATTGTGTGGATGACTGATGTGACCCATGACTCCAGCTCTGTTGTAGGATTCTTTAAGATCAGAGGCAATGATTCTGTTGATCTCGATATTCAGGTTGCCTTCGAAGGTAAGATATTGCCGTCGCTACACATCGTGCTGAAGTGCGCGGACCTAGCGAAACGCAAAAACAGTTGAGGTCACCGTTCTCAGCGGAGCTTGATCTGTCGCTCATTCGGTTCTAACAGTTTACTGTACTTGTAAGGGAGAAGAGTCAGCTGAGACCTGAGGAGACGAAGAATGGAAGTGTTCGAGATATCGAGTCTCCAGATCGTAAACTTGCGGTTTCGAAACACCTTCTTTCGGATGGGATCTCGGTTCGTAGCGGTGGAAACTGAAATCGGTCTACCTCTACCCGGACGTTCCTTGTCAGTACCAAGATCTCGGTACCTGATACCGGTATCGCATACATCCAACTCGTGAAAGCCGAGCTGATGAATGATGCCACTCTGTTCTTGTACACTTGAGAATAATGAGTCGTTGTCGATATGACTTCATGATTACTAGAAGACTTGACTAACTGACTTGAAACCTTGAATAAGGAGTGGCCAATGATCACTCGCCATGATGCTACAATTGGGGTTGCGCATATGCATTGGGGGCATGGGAAACATAATGGTGAAATCAGTCCGGGTAATTTTGGCGCACCCTGTATTATATAATTGTTTAAGGGATATGGGATTCCTATCGGCAAACGATACTGTTTCGACGGATAAACCACCAACGTGAAACAGGAACGCGACAGGGGACCTAGAACCGGGACTTTTTAGTGTTCTATGCAAAGGAAAATTGTTTTTAATACGGAAGATGTCATTAAATAATAAATCAATGAAATGAATGCCACCTGCTGTCATAGATTTATCGATAATAATAATGGAATTGCATTTCTTGAATGATTTGCTGCACTTACTGCTAGCAGGCGAGAAATTATATTATGCTAATGATGTTGAAAGTGGCATTGGCAAACGAGATAGGTAAATGGATAAACAACCATGGCGAAACGAGAACACGACAGGATATCGAGAATAATGTCTCCGGTAAAGTTGCCCACACAATTATAGTGTTCTTTTAGTGTTTTTGGGTACTTCTAGTGTTCTTTTTAGTTTTTCATAGTGTTTCGCAAAGAAAAAATGCTCGCAATCTGTTCACTATGTACTACTTTCTCGTTCTCGTAAGATCTACAGTAACCAACAGTGACCCCATTAAGAGGCATGCTCCGTAAGACTCGATCATACTGAACACCCCCCGGACGCAAGCGCTAGCAATGAGAACTGGGGGTCGATACTAGGGTGTTAGGAGTGTCACCGGCCCTTATTGCACAAAACAGCAGAAATTTCCTGTTTGTGCCCTCAGGCTATAAGATAAATTAATTTAAGTGCAAAAACGTTTAAAAATCATAATTTTTCAAATTGTTGAGATAAATTCCAAATATCATTTGCGATGCGTCTAGGGTGCACAGACCTTGATTATTCACTATTAGCATCGTATGTGCGTTGATTCCTAAACCTCTTTTTTGACTCAAAATTTGGGTTTTTTAGACAAATCATCCCTTGTTGTAGTTTGCTCCAGAGTTTTTCGACCAGGTATTGTAGCCTAAGCAATTCTGCATCGATTTCACTTAAAACTGGGTTCTTCACGTTAGACCCAGTTCTCAAATTTTCGATCGAAGTTCCGTCATCGATGGTTTTCCCGAACAAATGCTGTATTTTCCAAACGATTGGTGCGGAATTGTGGTCTACTCAAAGTTTAGAGGAGAGACGAGTAAAATGACACAAGAAGCCCATCACTTGGATGAATTTCAAAATTTCTCAAGTTTGAAATGTTTTCATTTATGCGGCTTGTTGTGAAGTACTAATGATGTGAATAATATTCAGCCAATACTCAATGGCTGATCTCTCCTTTCAACCTTTTTTTTTTCGAAAATTTTCATTCTGATTGCGTACAAAAAATAAGAATTGCGTTTGAATCGGTTTCCAACTTGCTTTCTGTAACATTCTGTCATTGTACTTTGCAATGTACATAATCAATATAAAAATCGTTTATTTTCAAAAATTCAAAAAATTTAATTTGAGTGTCTACTTTCACGGCAAATTTCTGAAATATTGCAGTTTTTCGACTCGAATGCTGCGACAATGAGCAAATGACAATGACAATGTAAAGTTTCATAATGGGTAAACATAGTAAAACTGAAATCCCGGCATTCGGCTCACTTTTGAAAAATCGATTTCCATGACCCCGGGGTCATGGTAAAAAAATATGAATTTTCGAAAATACACGATTTTCATATTGATTATCTACATTGCAAAGTACTATGACAGAATGTTACAGAAAGCAAGTTGGAAACTGATTCAAGCACAATTCTGATTTTTCGCACGAATTTAGAACGAAAATGTTCGAAAAAATGGTTGAAAGGATAGATCAGCCATGGAGCATTGGCTGAATATTATTCACATAATTAGTACTTCACAATAAGCCACATAAATGAAAACATTTCAAACTTGAGAAATTTTGAAATTTTCGGACCATGACCCCCCCCCCCCTCGTGAAAATCTAAAATTTCAAATTGATCCAAGTGATTTGCTTCTTGTGTCATATTACTCGTCTCACCTCGACACTTTGAGTAGGCCACAATTCCGCACCAGTCGTTGGGAAAATACAGCATTTGTTTGGGAAAACCATCGATTACGTAACTTCGATCGAAAAATTCGAGAACTGGGTCTATCTTGAAGAAGCCAATTTTAAGTGAAATCGATGCAGAATTGCTTAGGCTACAATATCTGGTCAAAAAACTCTGGAGCAAACTACAACAAGGGATGATTTGTCCGAAAAAACCAAAATTTTGAGTAAAAAAAGAGGTTTAGGAATCAACGCACATACGATGCTCATAGTGAATAATCAAGGTCTGTGCACCCTAGACGCATCGCAAATGATATTTGGAATTTATCTCAACAATTTGAGAAATTATGATTTTTAAACGTTTTTGCACTTAAATTAATTTTTCTTATAGCCTGAGGGCACGAACAGGAAATTTCTACTGTTTTGTGCAATAAGGGCCGTTGACACTCCTAACACCCAAGTATCGACCCCCAGTTCTCATTGCTAGCGCACGCGTCCGGGGGGTGGTCGAGTCTTAACGGCCATCTCTCTTAAAAGAGCGATCGATAAATTAATCAACAAATAAATAAAAACGAATATCACCTGCGGACCCGCCAAATCGCCGGATATGTTGGCGCCGGCCATGGTCGCGGCCGGGAAATAGACAGCGAAGACTGAGAAAAAGGACTCGTTGCGGAAGTGTGGCAAGAGATTGTTCTACAGGGTTGTGACTGAAAAGATTGCAATTCTCTCGCAAGCGCACTAATATAGAACCCATTGGCCAACGAGACTATTTCTATGGATAAACCAAAAACATGAAACATGAACACAACAGGAGATCTAGAACAATATCTCCGACCAAGTTAGGCGCACTTTTCAGTGTTCTTTTAATGTACATTTATAGTTAGCTTTTTTTATTGTTCTTTGTAGTGGTGCTTTTACAAGGGAAGTCTGGTGCGCCGGTCCCGGACATCGGAATGCGACATATGCCATTCGATAGGTCTCCAAAATAGTAGATTTTTCATGTTGGTCATTTTGGCAACAGACCTCGGGAGGCCGAGTAATTTGCATAATTGTGAGAGTCGATTTTTCGCCCTACAACAGCCACCCTACAACAACCAGTCTCTGTGACATCCAAATCAAGCAGTGGTGGCCGGATGGATAAGAGGATTGTCTCTAAACCTTTTGCTTGCAAGTTCGATTCCCACCCAAGTCCGACTTATTTTGCTATTTTTTCTATGTATGAAAATCTTTCAAAAATCATAAAAATAATAAAATAAAAATATATACTTTTGTATTAGCGCATGATTATGATAATGAAAGTTGATGCAAAGTTGATGTGTACTGAGATGAGGATGATGAGATGGGCATGTGGAGTTACCCTGTCTGATAGAATAAGAAATGAAGTGCTTAGAGGAATGATGAAAGTAAGACCGATTAATGAAAAGATCCGAGAGAAAAGACTGAGATGGTACGGACATGTGAAGAGGAGAGATAGAGACCATGTATGCAGAAGGATGATACAATACGCGCCACAAGGAAGAAGACCAAGAGGAAGACCGAAGCTCAGATGGACGGAATTGATCAAGAAGGACTTCACGGAACTCAAGCTGACGGAACGACACACGCTGAATCGACTACTATGGCACACGAAGACTAGTTTTCCTGACCCCGTTTAACGTGATAAGAAGAAGCCCATACCATCCCCTTGCTTTCTTATACAGGACAATAAATGATTTGATTTGATTTGATTTGAAAATTACAATTTATACTGGCGAAATGATTATAATGATTATTATTATAATGATGATTATAATTTATAACAGTTTATAATGAACATCTAATTCATTACTTTCAATTGTTGTTTTTTAAACATTTTCCGGTACGTGGAGTGGACTGGCCATCGTTCACAGCGTTCTCATGACTTTCAAAGCAAGAACGACCGCTCAACATACAAACTCTCTCGAATACAATGGTCTCTCCTTTGTCTTGCTTTCGAAGAAAAATGGCTTGGACCAGAATACTGTGCGTTAAAGGGGGGCCTGCGAATATGTTCGTAAATACATTATGAAAGCGATTCATTCTTGATAATAGCGCTCCTAACGTTCGGTTTACAGTAACTGGGGAAATTTCGATAATCCTTCTTGGACGAACGATAAAAATCAATTATTTAAATTCATAGATAACAAGTATCCTTGCGAGTTCTGTTCTATCCGATATTATGGATATTATGCAGCGCTGGATTCTGGTACGTATTTTGATGTCAGATATGAAGGAGTATGTTTGAAGGTCAGGTGTGCCTTTAATAACGGATTGTAAATTTACCTATACTTTCACAGCAAACTGTGCGTTGGAAGCGCTATAATCAAGAATAAATCGCTTTCATTCTTGTTTTAATATGTATTTTAATTGTTTATGAAAAAATCTCCTTTGTCTCTTTTCTCCAAGATGCCATAAATATATTATTTTTATAATGTATTTACGAACATATTCGCAGGCCTCCATCTATAGCGACCGCTAGTCCACTCCACGTAAGCGAAAAATGTATAACGCAACAAATGAAAATAATGAATTAGATTTTCATTATAATAATCTTTATCACATCTGCACATTGGTGCGGTGGGTCATGACAGGGGGTTCTTCATAGATTAACGGGTTACAATTCTTTCTTCTATTCATCGGTTCATCGATCGTGTATGCCTTGATGGTTTTCAATATCTGCGTTTTCTACGAAGTAGAATCCAGAAAATAATCCATTAGAAATAGAAGTGAATAATAAACTGAAAAATAAACTCATTATAAACTGTTATAAATTATAATCATCATTATCATCATAATGGTGATATGACACGTGTGAGAAATGAGAATGGAAGTTCCACTTGAGAGACGAATTATTTGAAAGATACAGAAGTGAGAAATGAGATAAGAAACGACCGAATCGGAGAGGGCATAATGTGAGGAATGATCTGAGAAATGCATAATTGAAAATGGAAGACGTGAGAAGTGACTTTTGAAATGAAAGCGTGGAAAGCGACATTTGGGAAAAATGTGATTAGAAAACGATGTTCACGAAAAACATTAATTAGAAAAAGATGTTCAGGAAAAAAACTTTTGTGAAATTACCGATGTCAATGAAATTATAGACATATATCATCAACAACAACAATCTCCGGTATTTTTTGCTCGCGGAGCACTCCGTTCAATCCCGTGGTGTACGCGGTGGGATACATCGCGGGGTAGAACCTTTAGACGGGGTACCCCGCGAGCTGTGGCCTCTACACGCGGCGCCCCGCGAGGTGGAAGACGGTGTGCCCGTGGGGCGCGAGGCATACCGTCACTTTCACACCGTGGTGTTCCTCGCGGTTTTCCCCGCGAGATTTGGCCTCTTAACGGTGCGCCCCGCAAAAATACCGGAGATCTTAAACAAAAAAATCAAAACTTCAACGATCAAAGATCACACTACAACTAGATCAGCGTCAGCCGAATTCTCCTTGAGCAACTCGCCTATGCGCAGTTGCCTATACGTCTTCTCGCGTTGAGCACTCAATTCGGCTGCAAAGATAAGAGATCATAGATCAAACTACACAGATCAAAGATCAAACTACAGGGATCAAAGTACACAACACTAACAATCAGTGATGAGTCCGGACGAGTCATCTCCGTCCTCTCCTCGATAGGGAGCGATCAACTCATGGAACGCGTCCAATCTGACAAATATTTATTGATTATCGATTGATAAAAATAATCGATTGATTAATCTTAAGTTTCCGCATAGGATCAATTGTGAAAGACTAAACACACAAAAGTACCATAAGATATGTACATGCCGAGATATGATTTTACGTTGAGATTAAAAACAGTAAATCAATAATACTAACGTTCGCTGACTCGGCTTGCGTCCCACGTCAGATATGACGGTCACATCGGAGAAGTCAATACTGTAATCAGGGAGATATCGATGGATTTATTAATAGTTAAATTCATAGATCAAAGATCAAAGATCATACCGGAACTTGCTGAGCAGTGCGACCATGCCTCGCTGTTCCTGTTCCATTGTGTGTGATGAGGTCGAGATGGAGAAGACACACAGCTTCGAACTCTATGATAGAATAAAACAGTAGGTACTCACCTTCTTCACTTTGCGTTGGAATTTGAATATAGAGTTGAGCAGCGCCTTCTGCTCTTGAGTGGGACGGCGAGAACTGGAAAAGATCTTATTTATTGATTTATTGATTAGTGCAATCCGGTAATACATGCTGACATAACGACAATTACGACACAGATACGACGATACGGAAGTTAATCGATATTGATCAATCGATAAATCGATCAATAATCGATAACACTACACTGGTTAGTTAGAGCATGCAATCTTGCCTCGTGTAATACTTTCACAGAACCACCTCGACATAATAGTTAGACCTTTCTCTCGACCACAAACTACAAACTACAATGAGATCAAACTACAACGATACCAAACTACAAAACCAATCAATCAATAAACACTATCGTGACATGCACTCTCACTCATTCTCGTCGATCTTCTGCTTCTTCTGCTTGCGCTTCCTGAGACGATCGGTTAGATTACTGTATGGCTGGACTACGGTAGTCATACTAATCGATAATCGATCGATTGACACCAAACTGTCTCAACTACCAATTGTTGTTGATAAATGACAATCAAAAGTGTAAATGATAAATATACGGTAATTCCAGCGTGAAATATAGCTAGCTACGATAAAAATAGAATGAAACTGATAACTATAAGATAACTGTAACTAGTAATCAATATTCCTCAATTCAATCAATAATCTTCCCATGATCTACCGTATACCTTCTTCGTCGAGACATCGAGAACGTGTTCCCACGGCGAATACTACGACCTCGCTCCATCGCCGACTCCTTATTATCCTGATGATATTATCGATTACCTACCGTAACCCGAGCAAGGCTACCGTAACCCAAGAAAGGAGGCGGGGCCAATCAATCAATATTCCTACAGTACCTTAGCGGGCTCCTCTTCCTCCACCTCCTCCTCTTCCTCTTCCTCTTCTTCAACTTCTCCTTCATCATCATCATTTTCATCATCTGACAACTCGAATTCGAAGGGAAACGTGTCCGCGAACGAAGTTGATGCTGAAATCATGTAGATCATTCAATAAATCAATATTATTGATTAGCTAATCGATACTACAAAAGTTAGAGTAAAATATTTAAAGTGTGGTGAGAGCGTGCTTCACCGAAAGATATACGACAAATACGATCGCAATACGTAATAAATAATAATAATAATAAAATAAATAATAATAATAATAATAATAATAATAATAATAATAATAATAATAATAATAATAATATTAATATTAATAATAATAATAATAATAATAATAATAATAATAATAATAATAATCGCAGGGTACTCTACTCAGACATCGTGCCAATGCACTCACACTTCTTCATGGTCTCCGATTCATCCAACAACATTCGGAATGCTGAATCGATTGGATAGTCTATTGGTATGCTAATAGTATGCTACTGGTATGCTACTGGTATGCTATTGGTATGCTACAAGTACGCTACTTGCAACGAGCATCGACTAATACTGACTAGCTAATCAACGATCAAGGATACTACAAATATGCATAAACAAAACTTTAAATCAATTAAAACACGCAGGCAAATACCGAAAGCTAGACTACTGCAAACTCTATAGACCTACATCGAAAAGAAGAGTTTAAAGATCAAAGTTCAAAGATCAAAGATCAAAATACAAACTACACGGCACAAATATCTACATGCACATAGCCTACCGGCAATGCAGTCTCCACTCGTATTCACGAACGACTCGAGCATGCGCGATGACGCGCTGCGAGCTGCAGACACAGAGTTCAAAGTACAAAGTCCAAAGATCAAAGTTGTTCAAAGTGCGAGGATCAAAGTACAAAGTTCAGTCAACAACGGGCTGTCGTATAGGAATGTTGTATCACATTCAGTTAGCGCTGATTTTGTTAAAGACACTCTCCGAGCTAATTTGACAACGCTCTCTCATAGATAAAGAAAGCGACAGAGAATTGTCAGAACGGAGAGTTCCAAATTGGCTCGAGATGTGCCTTTAAGTGGAGAGAGAGAGAGTTAGTGGATGAAATACGGTAGGATAAACTTTCGTCAACAATAGTAAATCTAATTTACATAATAGAATAATTATATATGAACAATAAAAAAATAATAATATCAATAATAATAATAATTACCACTAGCAGCATCAAGTGTCTCCTTCATTTCCTTGCTTCCCTCTGTCCCTCCTTCTTCCTTCTCAATCAATACTCGTTTCTCATCGAGATGATCCTTGGCGTGTTCTCCACCGATTAGGCTACTGTAACAAAATGAATTATCGATTGATTTGTAAAGATCAAAGATCAAAGACCACCACTCACTTCGATACAGTCCTCACTTCTGGAAGCTGCAACTTGGACACTTCACGCATATTGTACCTAAAATAGGCATATTCAATTCATTGGAGAAAACAACTGAAGTGACGGAGAATCAAACAACGAAAATTGTTTGTATGATGGCCCAATGGTGAGACAGCGATTCAACGGGCACTTTTCACAACTAACTCCACACGTCTTCCTCTTCAAACGCCTAACTATACTTATCTCACTTAACCATAACCATTCTATTATAAGTAAAATCATCATCCACATTACCGTCACCATCCCATTCCCAAGATGATTCTTCACTTGTAAAGATCAAAGATAACGTACATCCACGTCTTGCTCACCCACTCACACTTTTTTTTCTTTCCACACCGATTTCTCTCTTTCATAACTCATCCATTTCACTAGTTATCACAATCGCAACCCGCTCGATGCTCTACCGTACTACCGTACTTCTTCATGGCATCGGAGTAATCGAGACCGGCCATCTCATTCCTCAGAACCGCCACGCCCATTCCATTCTCGAAGGCATCCCTGCAATGGAAAAGATATTGCATCGATCTTATATTTTATCTACACGCATACGCATGCAACGACACATGGATGGGATATATCTGTCATATAAGTCTTTTGAAATATGTCTGCCAATCGATGAGATTGACGGATTTGTGGGGGATAATGCTGTAACAGTAAGCGTTAACCACGGTGCTTATCATAAATCATAATGGATAAATATTTTAGCGATCTGACAAGAGTTCCTATCGCTCGCGATATGTTCCATCGGGCTATATCTCACTGATGAAACGCGCATTCAACTGGTGAAAATTCAAATTTGGTGCGCAGTGAAATATAGTATTGAGGCGTCATTAAAGGCCCAATTAATGCACGGAAATCATACAACAAAGATCAATAAATCAATAAATCAATAAATAATCATACTGTATGACTCCAAAGTAGTCATTGATCTCGCGCATTTTCTGCTCCGTTGGTCCACCCTCGCACCAGTTCGACTTGAAACCAATGATGACGATGTTGGGACGGAGTTTGCACAGACCAGCGATCTGGAAAAGGGAAATAATTATACATGGGCGGGATAACTGGAGCTCGATTCTACAGGGTGCACCCGAACGAAAAATGTGACTTTTACAGGAGACCTTCACGTTTTTTTCTCAAAAATTTAACCTAAACGTCATTTTTTACAGGGGGCATTCCAAAACTTTTCGAAAGTCCTAATTTTACAGGGGGCACCTCCATGGATGAAATTAATTATATTAATATTTGGAAAAGACAAAGAACATTCCAATTTTCTCATAGCACACATGTTACTTGTTAGACGTAGAACTTTTATGTGAAAATATCGTCATTATGTATTTATTCAACCTTACTACCTCGTTGTGGTATTGTATTTATGTGTCCCTAATGCATTTCTCTATGTATCTCATTATCATTCTTACCTGAAACGCACATAAAGATATTATTATTATCCACTTTCAAAAGCAACGATACGGTAATCTACCTACCGTACCCATCCCAGAGTACGGCTACAGAAATCACCAACTACAGTATATCATCCACAATACCGTACCTGTGGCAGTGCTTGGACGCCCGAGCGCATGCTAGAATTGGCGACGGATGCGTAGAACGACTTGATCTTGCGCTTCTGCAGCCACTCATTCAGTTGACGATCGAGCTTGCGGCACACCGAGTATACACGGTCACATGGAGCATACTGTAACGATGAGGATACTGTAGATGAGCGATCGATTATTGATTGATTTTATTGATTCTGATTATATTGAAAGGAGATTATTGGTCCATTATTGAAAAAATAAAGTATAAGCTATGTTTCGCAGCCCCATCACTCAATCAATCGGTTCAAAAACCACCGTACACTAGAACAATCAATGAATATCGATCGATCTACCGTAACTACCGTAATTTTTTTTTTCACCATTATTTATCTACAATGCAAATATAACAAATACATTTTAATTATGAATCGAGAGAAAAATAGGCAAATCAAAATAATATAACAATCTATACATACAAAATGAAAATCGATATATAATAAGCCAACTAAATTGCAAAAAAAAGTGAGGTATAGATAAATAGATCGATCTAGAAGAGAAAAGTCCAGGTCATCTCGTCCGGGTCGGGCCGCGGGTTCCGGGTCCGTGTTGACATAATGTCTTATTATGAAGTGGGTAGTGGGTAGATGTCCAGCCATTCCGAGTCACCTTGCCCGTGGTCGTCAACATTGTGGAACTCGACCCACTCACGAAAAAGCTTTGTAGTATAATCGATCAGCGTGGAGAGAACGGAGCCGATATCGTTGCTGACGTGACACTCCTGTGTGCACACTGTACACCGAATGACACACGGACGAGTGGGACTGGAAATAAAATATTTGTTGATGATGAAATACATGCCAATTTAAACTATTACTAGAGATGGTTTCATATATGCCCATACACTTAGATTAGATGCACAGCCCACTTAGATTGCGCCTACCATACTCCAGTGGAGAGGACTTGCCACACTTGCGTGACGCAACCACCGCCTCCTCGGAGTATGGAGCATAAATATTACTATCGCAAAACTGGTGCTGAGTGTAACAATAAACAACTATTGATTGATTCTTGATATAAGAAATATACCTGCTGTTGAATCATAAAGCCCATCTGAAGATTCTGCGGCTAGAGTGCATTCGATATCCTTTAGAGCCATATTTAGCCCTTGTCCCAGCGACGCCTCCGTGACCGCGATAGCGACAGTCGAAGCCCAGGGAACGAGAGCCTGTGGAACGACTGTAGTCGCTGCGGAAGATACAGGAGGCTCTGCGTCCTTGGGTGGCACTGAAGACGGTAGTTCGGGTGGATTCGAGCACGGCGGCCATCGACCAATTTACTGCCTCAATCCATCCGGGTCATCGTCACTGCAAAACACAGGTTGATTCATCCATGATCATGGGTTGACCTCAAACTTGGGTAATTAAACCGAAAAAATCTAGAGCTTTCGTACCGGGACCACGTATCCGCAGATCATAAGGGACGATCCTTTGGTGATATTGTAGACAAAGTCAACGAGAGAAGGTCGGGCGGCCGGATTGCCCGTGAGAACGAGCAATTGGGGACGGTAGTTCTTCACCTGAAGTCAGAGATCAAAGATCAAAGATCAGAGATCAAAGATCAGTGATCATAGATCAAATGATATCATACGTGCTCCTCCGTGTTCCACAGCTTGATCATGCTCGCGATCGCGTTCTTGTACGTGTGCGCCTGCGTCGAGCTACCCCAGTTGACATCTTTAAAATTTTCTCCATTTTTGGTGCTTTCAAACAAATTTCCTTAAAAAAACAATCAATTGTTAAACAAATCAATCAAAGTACACTTGCGAAATGCAAAGTTCAACAGCGGCTTATCCCTGCACATATGTGAGCTTCGCGTCGACCAGTCGTTACCAATATAT
The DNA here is from genome assembly GCA_943737045.1 of Parapristionchus giblindavisi. Lineage (NCBI taxonomy): Eukaryota > Metazoa > Nematoda > Chromadorea > Rhabditida > Diplogasteridae > Parapristionchus > Parapristionchus giblindavisi. The sequence continues at coordinate 1,278,432 of CALSFV010000204.1, forward strand.
TTATTTATTTATTCTTTATATTTACCTGCCTGCGCATCTACCAGAAATATAAGAACTCACCAGGTTATCGATGCAAAATGAATAGGAAGATCATAGCGAAGAACAGGGTGACTAGGGCGGTCTCCCAGGAGATGATAAACATGACCAAGATACAGAGGAGAGCACCCGCCAGTGACACCCACATGTTGTAGTATTTGAAGGAGGGACGGAAACCTGCAAATTATTGATAAATCAATCAATAAATCAATCAAATCGATCAACCAATCAATCAATACCCGGTGATTCGGCGAAACTGTTATCGAAGCATGCATAGTTGATGAGGGCGTATGAGGCGAGGAAGAAGTTGGAGATAATGGGAACGATCGCGTTAAGATCACCTGTAATGCAAAAATGGATAAATAACACAAGACACATAAACATATCTTTCATCACTCGAAGTTCCGCCCATTTTATTTAAAATATTCTTTCACCATTCAAAGACACGCCCATCAGGGTTGGGCGGAAAATTTTTCAGTTACCGATTTTTTACCGGTTTTACCGGTCTCTGGCCGTAAAAAAAAGACCGGTAAATTTTACGGTTTCTCAACGGTAATTTCCGAAATTTACACTAGATATTCTGTGTATTTTTTTGTAGTATTTTGTTCTAAATCTCGAGAAATTGACCGTATCCAAAAGCGATTTTATGTCTCAAGAGACAGTTTCTCTTTCTAGAAATAATTTTTGCCTAATACATATAATAACACAACAAAAGAAATATAAATATTTTTTGATATAACTACTGTCAAAGTAAGAATAAATTAGCAGTTGGCCGTTCCTATTTATTATTTGATGCGATATTGCAGTTCTGATGGAATGAATAAACATAAAAGCTAACTTCACAGAAAACGTTTGCAATTATTTAGCGGTTTTACCAGCTTTTAAGAGTTTTACCGTTTTTACCGTTTTACCGATTTTTACCGGTTCTTTTGACCGGTAAATTACCGTTACCGAATTTTTCACCGGCAACCCTTTTCCGCCCAACCCTGACTCCCATCTTTTTTTGAAATTTAACTCTCATCATTCTAAGCCACGACCATTTTAATTAGCTTAACAGATATGGGTACGCATAATGTTTTTACACTGCTCTACAGTCCAATCTTTTCAACGATTATTAAAGATCAAAGATCAAAGATCAGCCACAACTCACCAATCAACACCATGACAAGGGCGATACCACCCGCGAGGAGATAGGCGCGTCACGGTTCCTCGTTCTTACCGTATCCCTTGGAGAAGTAATCGATGACAGGAAATAGACGGTCCTTGCACATTGATTATTAAAGATCGATTGAGGTAATCAATAAATCAATAGGCAAATCTAAACACAGGGACTAAATTGTAGCTACGGTAGATACTGCTTTATTACATGTACTCGAATATATCTACCGTAACCATCATCAATCAATATGTAAGGTAATCCGCTCTCACAACAAGTGGAAAAGATGAAGATAAATCGGCCCCAGGCGCGAAATATTCAGATTTCTCAAATGAAGATAAGAAGGAGCCTCACGAGATCAGTCTTAGCCACACACAGTAGCCTGATCAAGATATGCCACACACAGTAGGAGCGATCAGTCCTAGCCACACACAGTAGCCTGATCGAAGAAGACACAAGATGGAAACGAAGAACAAGTTGTTTTCGAAGCTATTCCAGAGTACTAACCCTTAGAATGTAAGAACAACGAAGGCAATCAACGAAAGGTGACTTTATCAGCACAAACAACTGAATAAACGAAACCAAAATGTGTAAATAAACAAGAGAGAAAAATTACGTCACACTCTGAACGAGAGCAAGCGTAAGACTGAACAGGTCAGAACAAGAAATACGAAATCAAGTCTTGGTAAACACCGGAACGCTTAATTGGTAAATAAAGGAAGTCGGGATCATAGGGCTACTCCCGTAGTCAATAAATAAGGTGAAATGAATAACGAGAATAAATAATGCAGTAAATGATAAATAACGATATTCTAGCGAATAATGATAATGTTCTAGCGAGAAATAGGTAATAATATACAGAATATAGGGTTGGGCGGACCCCTTAACATGCCCCTCCTTTTCACAAGCGTGTCCTCACGCGTCTTCTCTTCCACGGGCTTACGAACGACGAACGGCAAAACGAGCAGCGAAACGATGACGGCGAACGTGGCGACGGCGACGACGATGACACGACTGTAGACGATTGAGATGGCGATGACGATGGCACGGGTGCAGATGATTGAGATGTAGATCACGTTGTAGATGATGGCGATGACGACGACCATGACGTTGAACGATACGACGAATGATACACCTCCACTGAGGGACACGGGCTCTCGTGATGCCAAGACCAACATCTTGTCGGGTTCTCTCGGTACCGCCTTCTTCCTGCAATCAAACTGTTCGAACTCCATAGCTCTATACAGTACCACACAAGAGATCACCCCATCACAAGCCTCACTTATGTATCCACGGACACATCTATTCATAATGCCACAATCATATCTCACAGATACCGTAACAGACTGAGATCTATCACCCACAGGCACTCTCACGATATGATGACTATTACTGCTTTCTTCATCAATCTTATCATCCTCTATCAACATGCGATCTTCTTGCAGCACACTCTCAGGTCCCATACTAGGTACAGTTCCCTTACACACCAGAACTCCCGCACCACTATATCCATCAATAATATTCTCATCCATCTTATTCATGCCTTCCTTCAATCTACCCTTTGGTCTCTTAACAGGTACAGTCTCTTTACACTCTGAATGTCCTTCTACCATATCTCCAACAATAATATCCATATCCTTCTTGTCCATACAATCTTCCTTCAATCGACCCTTAGGTCCCTTAACAGGTACCGTTTCCTTACACACTAAAGTTCCTTCAACCATATCTCCAACAATACTATGCATATCCTTCTTGTCCATACAATCTTCCTTCAATCGACCTTTTGGTCCCTTAACAGGTACCGTTTCCTTACACACTAAAGTTCCTTCAACCATATCTTCAACAATATTATCCTCATCCTTCATATTCACACCATCTCTCTCAGATAGAACTCCTCTTTCCATTACACTATCCATCTTATTAGGTATAACACAACTCGTCCTCAACACGAAGACTTCAGTCTTACTACTCTCATTACTCCCATTAACTACTTCATCAACTACAACAACTTTATCCTCATTATTACACGGACTATTCATCTCCGTGCCAACAGATTCATCATTACATCGTTCGTCCCCATCCTTATCCTTATCAATTACCATATTATCGACGGCCTCCACCTGATATTCTTGACCATCCGTAAAATCTACGAAAACCTTATCCTCTGCGGCTACTACTACCACATCCTCAGCCGTAGTATTAACCATATTCGCCTCGAAATCCTCATCAAGGCGCACTACAACATCTAATCCCTTAATATCGCCTCGAACCATAACCGTGTTTGTCCCATTACACACTGGAACACGCACAGTCTTATCACCAACATCGACTGCTTCTTCATCAGTCAAGAGTATCTGTTCTCCTTTATCAAGAGAACCATCACCAACAATAACCGTTCCCAATTCATTTCGTGCACTACAACTCGTGTTTAGCACGACATCATCATTTCCACTACACAAATCAACTACTTCATCCTTTACAATCAACTCCATTCCCATTGCGTCTAAGGCAATCTGCCCCAACAGGATACACGGAATCTTCTTCTCAGTTACAAAGAAGCCAACTTTACATCGCCTTCCTCTCTCCATATTCACATCAACACAAATTGTTCCAACTGTTTTCACCCGATTACCTAAGGCATCAGTGAATCCCGTAATCTTATCATCAATAACTACTCCGGCCATACCCTTGACCGTATCAAAATCAATCAAATTAACTTCGGCGCCCGTATCCAAACAAGCGTCTACTTCTACTCCTCCAATGGTTCCATGAATAGTCTTGAATCTCTTGATAAACTTGCAGTTACTGTCATCAACCTCATTCTCTGCCTGCTTCTCTTCATTCTCTTTACAGGTATTCTCTACTACACTTCGATCTTCCTTCATAGGTACTTCTCTCATATCATTCACTTGCGTACAGATGACATTGTACGATCTTGGAGGATCTCCCTTCGGCTCTCTCTGATCTGTGGGAGGCTGCTGTGAACGAGCATCCTGAGGTTCGAATCTCGGTGCATGATTATTGTACGGGAAAGCGCCTTGTTGTACACCAGCTCGACCTTGTTGTTCGGCCCCAAATCGATTATTGTACATATTCTCGTTGTACGGCTGACTCCAAATCGGTGGACGACCATTCACTCTTCCAGTAGTACACACTGATGATATGTGGCCAACGCCTCCACAATTGCGACACGTAATCGTACTTCGAATCGGTGGAGCTGTGTAACCTCCATTTCTCCAACCACGTCCATTCTCACTCTCTAATCTTCGATCCATATACTCTGACCTCTGTATGACCTTCTTCAGTTCCTCATAAGTTCCATTTTCATCAAACAGCTTCAGCAGTTCTCGATACTCTTTATGTTTGTTGTAGATGATCATGAATTTGTTTCTCCTGTTCTTCTCGAGAATTTCACCATTCTCACCATACATCTTCATAGTCAAGTATTCAATCTCATCACAGACTTCTGATACACTTCTACCCTTACACGAGATTTCGTTCAGCCTTATCTCAAACTCAAGCTGAGCATATTGATTTCCACCCATGCACTTATCTCTCAACCATTCCAAACATTCCTTTACACCCTTGTTATCATACTCTTTCGGTAGGGATTTATACTCGATACGAGCCTTTCCAACAAGAAGCTCATTCAATACAGTCTTAGCATCATCACCTATGTGTCCATATCTAAGCAAGAAACCATTCTTGAATACTTCCCATCTCTCCTTCGAGCCATCATACCTAGCCAGACGTGGTAACTCAGAAGCTGCTACCTTCGGCCCCACACTACATTGTCTGATCTCACTCTTTCCTTCTACACCCTCATCAGAATTAGAATGATTCTCACTTGTTCTGGTTCGTCCAAGAGATCCTTGCTGCGACGAATGCTGTACACTTTGTTCCGGAAATGCCGTCCTCAACGGGTTACATCGCTCGGCCCCGAGATCACTGTGCATTGATCGATCCTGTAATCGATATTTCGTCAAGTCAGTCTCTGTATGACGCAATCGATCTCGTTCAACATCATATCTAGATTCGCGATCTTTCTGAGCTTTATAGCTAGACTCACGTTGTTCAGCATAGAAGAGCTGCTGCTTCATCTCATTGATCTGCTGGCGAGCTGCTCGGAGCTCCGAATCTCTCGTAGCCATGTCCGTCTGCATCTCTCTCATCTTCTTTCTCATAGCCTCAACATCATTCTCTATCTTCGACTTCTCCTGCAATTCATCTTTTGCTTCGAGGAATTGTGCGACAAGATCATTGATATCATTTAGATTCACTTTGTATAACGCATTCTTAACCATCGTTTCATAATAATTTCTCTGTCCAACCATATCATGATAAGCGTCTTTCAATTCAGAAATAGTGCTCAATAAACCACCATACTCTTCCCTCAGTTCGTTCAGACTAGACAGATTTGTTCCTGCCAATGTATCCGCGACTATTTCAGCCATATGCTTTCCTCCACCTTTTATTCTCTCTTTCAATTGTCCGCTCTGTTCGACAAAAATCCGATATAATTCCACCAAATCTTCCTCTATTTCCTTCATTCCATCATTCCAGACCTTCTCGATCTCTTTCACAGCTAGTTTAGAGCCACCTTTGTTCACTTCTCTAGTCACAAGATTGTTCTCGAGGTCACTAAACTTCTCTCGCAATCGTCTCAATAACAATTCAGGATCATTCATACTTTCATTACGATTTCTAGAGCTAGATCTAGTACGATAACGATAAGGTACCTGTGGAGCTACTCCAGCCTGCTTCGTTCCCTTCGCTTCGTTCACGCTGAGCGCGGGCGGATAGAATTGTTGACTCGTCCCCGCCGCGGTTTCCACTTCATTCACATTCAATCCATCATTCAAAACGTCTTCAGCATTGTTGCCGCTCGGCCCCGAATGCTCAACTCCATCTCCGAGCAGGTAATCCTCAACATAATTGAAATTACTCATGATGACGAAATATTGCAATGAGGCAATCACACTTGTATCGATCAATAACAATCACGCAAATCACACAAGAATGACGCAATACACTCGCAAAGATGGTTCAGTAATCAGTCTCTCTGTTCAAGCCGGCTCAGCCCCCATGTAAGGTAATCCGCTCTCACAACAAGTGGAAAAGATGAAGATAAATCGGCCCCAGGCGCGAAATATTCAGATTTCTCAAATGAAGATAAGAAGGAGCCTCACGAGATCAGTCTTAGCCACACACAGTAGCCTGATCAAGATATGCCACACACAGTAGGAGCGATCAGTCCTAGCCACACACAGTAGCCTGATCGAAGAAGACACAAGATGGAAACGAAGAACAAGTTGTTTTCGAAGCTATTCCAGAGTACTAACCCTTAGAATGTAAGAACAACGAAGGCAATCAACGAAAGGTGACTTTATCAGCACAAACAACTGAATAAACGAAACCAAAATGTGTAAATAAACAAGAGAGAAAAATTACGTCACACTCTGAACGAGAGCAAGCGTAAGACTGAACAGGTCAGAACAAGAAATACGAAATCAAGTCTTGGTAAACACCGGAACGCTTAATTGGTAAATAAAGGAAGTCGGGATCATAGGGCTACTCCCGTAGTCAATAAATAAGGTGAAATGAATAACGAGAATAAATAATGCAGTAAATGATAAATAACGATATTCTAGCGAATAATGATAATGTTCTAGCGAGAAATAGGTAATAATATACAGAATATAGGGTTGGGCGGACCCCTTAACAAATAAATCTACAGTAATCCTGGCGAGGTACTGTATTCACATATATCTACCGTAACCATCATCAATCAATAAATCTACAGTAATCCTGGCGAGGTACTGTATTCACATATATCTACCGTAACCATCATCAATCAATAAATCTACAGTAATCCTGGAGGGGTACTGTATTCACATATATCTACTGTAACCATCATCAATCAATAAATCTGCAGTAATCCTGGCGGGGTACTGTATTCACATATATCTATCGTAACCATCATCAACCAATAAATCTACAGTAATCCTGGAAGGGTACTGTATTCACATATATCTACCGTAACCATCATCAATCAATAAATCTACAGTAGTCCTGGCGGGGTACTGTATTCACATATATCTACCGTAACCATCATCAATCAATAAATATACAGTACTCCTGGAGGGGTACTGTATTCACATATATCTACCATAACCATCATCAATCAATAAATCTACAGTAATCCTGGCGGATTACTGTATTCACATATATCTACCGTAACCATCATCAATCAATAAATCTACAGTAGTCCTGGCGGCGTACTGTATTCACATATATCTACCGTAACCATCATCAATCAATAAATCTACAGAAATCCTGGCGAGGTACTGTATTCACATATATCTACCGTAACCATCATCAATCAATAAATCTACAGTAATCCTGGAGGGGTACTGTATTCACATATATCTACCGTAACCATCATCAATCAATAAATCTGCAGTAATCCTGGCGGGGTACTGTATTCACATATATCTATCGTAACCATCATCAACCAATAAATCAACAGTAATCCTGGAAGGGTACTGTATTCACATATATCTACCGTAACCATCATCAATCAATAAATCTACAGTAGTCCTGGCGGGGTACTGTATTCACATATATCTACCGTAACCATCATCAATCAATAAATATACAGTAATCCTGGAGGGGTACTGTATTCACATATATCTACCATAACCATCATCAATCAATAAATCTACAGTAATCCTGGCGGATTACTGTATTCACATATATCTACCGTAACCATCATCAATCAATAAATCTACAGTAGTCCTGGCGGGGTACTGTATTCACATATATCTACCGTAACCATCATCAATCAATAAATCTACAGTAGTCCTGGCGGGGTACTGTATTCACATATATCTACCGTAACCATCATCAATCAATAAATCTACAGTAATCCTGGCGGGGTACTGTATTCACATATATCTATCGTAACCATCATCAACCAATAAATCTACAGTAATCCTGGAAGGGTACTGTATTCACATATATCTACCGTAACCATCATCAATCAATAAATCTACAGTAGTCCTGGCGGGGTACTGTATTCACATATATCTACCGTAACCATCATCAATCAATAAATCTACAGTAATCCTGGCGAGGTACTGTATTCACATATATCTACCGTAACCATCATCAATCAATAAATCTACAGTAATCCTGGCGGGGTCTTATGCAGTGTTCAGAACTTGGAAAATGCACGAAAATGCGGAAAATGCTGTTCAGAAGTTCAGCCGGAAAATGCTCTGAAAATGCTCATTTTCGATGATTTTAAGCAAATTTTAATGGGTTTTTTTGTTTAATATCAACGTTTATTGATCGCAAACAGTGTTATGGACGCATTTTATTGATGATAAGTGATATTTTTAAATATGGACTCGCTAGGTTGATTTTTCGCAGCATTTTTGTTGATTTTCGGCTTAAAGTGCTCAAAAAAGGATCATACGATATTTATTTCAGCAGCATACTTTATAAATGACCTAAGTTCGCTGTTTTCCATGAAACAACGAGGTTCAACGCTTTTAAAGAGCATAAAACCATCTTTTTCTATCCAAAATCGAGCATTTTCCAGCATTTTCCACCTGAACTTTTGAACAGCATTTTCCGCATTTTCTTGCATTTTCCAAGTTCTGAACACAGCATTACCTGGAATACTTTCGGCGCCGATACCAGAGAGGCGAGGGCCGAGGACAACGTGGCAGCAAATATGCCAGCGATGATCAGCGGTCCCCACAGTGAGCCCATCTCAATGTAGTTGACCAATCCATACGCGCACGCTCGCTCCTCTTCCCAGAATTCCACGCACGGAGGTGGCTCGAATATGCCCGTGATGTTGTCGAAGCTAAAACATAGATAGTCAGACAAATAAAGATCAAAGATCAAAGGGGCGGGACTTACATGGGTGCAGCCAGTCCATCCGAGTACCGTACATTCGTGGCTCCAGTTGCTTTTTAGTGTTCTATGCAAAGGAAAATTGTTTTTAATACGGAAGATGTCATTAAATAATAAATCAATGAAATGAATGCCACCTGCTGTCATAGATTTATCGATAATAATAATGGAATTGCATTTCTTGAATGATTTGCTGCATTTACCGCTGGCAGGCGAGAAATTATATTATGCTAATGATGTTGAATGTGGCATTGGCAAACGAGATATGTAAATGGATAAACGACCATGGCGAAACGAGAACACGACAGGATATCGAGAAAAATGTCTCCGGTAAGGTTACGCACACAATTGTAGTGTTCTTTTAATGTTTTTGTTGTGTACTTCAAGTGTTCTTTTTAGTTTTTCATAGTGTTTCGCAAAGAAAAAATGCTCGCAATCTGTTCACTATGCTTTAATTTCTCGTTCTCGTAAGATCTACAGTAACCAACAGTGACCCCATTAATAGAGCGATCGATAAATTAATCAATAAATAAATAAAAACGAATATCTCCTGCGGACCCGCCAAATCGCCGGATATGTTGGCGCCGGCCATGGTCGCGGCCGGGAAATAGACAGCGAAGACAGAGAAAAAGGACTCGTTGCGGAAGTATGGCAAGAGATTGTTGTACAGGGTTGTGACTGAAAAGATTGCAATTCTCTCGCAAGCGCACTAATATAGAACCCATTGGCCAACGAGACTATTTCTATGGATAAACAAAAAACATGAAACATGAACACAACAGGAGTTCTAGAACAATATCTCCGACCAAGTTAGGCGCACTTTTCAGTGTTCTTTTGATGTACATTTACTAGGGAATGGTTTCTGTGATGCATGAAATTACGGTTAGTGACCTACATAACGATAATCAGCATGGTCGATTTAGTAAGAATCAACTGTCAAAAGCTGCAGTTGATAGATTTTTTTAACGAAGCCCGTCGCATATCCGCCTCACGAAAGACAGCCAAAAAGTTGCATTTTTTTTGTTTTTACACTTTTTGAACACGAGTTCGATTCCCCAGACATCATTTTATGTTTGCATGGTTATTCCAGCAAAATATTGCTGTTTCAATGAAAATCAAGTCCAAAAAAAATTACTTTGGCTGTCTTTCGTGCGGCGGATATGCGACGGGTTTCGTTCAAAAAATCTATCAACTGCAGCTTTTGAAAGTTGATTCTTACTAAGTCGACCATGCTGATTATCGCTATGTAGGTCACCAACCGTAATTTCATGCATCAAAGAAACCATTCCCTAGTTAGCTTTTTTTACTGTTCGTTGTAGTGCTTTTAGTGTGTTCTGTGCAGGGGGAAACGTTCCCAAACTGTTCACTGTGTAATCCGTTCTATTTCACATTCCCGAAAGAACAAAGTGAGAAAAGCGGATGAAAGAGACAAATGTCATTAAAGTATCACCTGCGGATCCGCCAAATCGCCGGATATGTTGGAGCCGGCCATGATTCCGGTCGCGGCCGGGAAATAGACAGCGAAGACTGAGAAGAAGGACTCGTTGCGGAGGTGTGGCATGAGATTGTTGTACAGGGTTGTGACTGAAAAGGTTGCAATTATTCGTTTGTACGATTTCATCTCAAATACCTTTGCCAATGTAAAAGTAAAATTATGCATATAATATCCCTTTCCTTTGAGCTACCGTAACCCCCCCTAACCCTTGAGCTACACTAACCCCCAAACTTTGAGCTACAGTAACCCCCAAAATTTGAGCTACCGTAACCCCTCCTTCTGTTTGAGCTACCGTAACCCCCAACCTTTGTGCTACCGTAACCCCCAACCTTTGTGCTACCGTAACCTCCTTTCCATTGAGCTACCCAACCAACTCACTACTGTATCCAGTCATACCCTTGTTGATATACTCCTCATCTCGTGGAAAGAAACTGCCGATGAAGTAGTTGCAGATCGGCACTATCAGTATTACCTAAGAAAAAAACTGGTTAAATTTTTAATGTTCACCATTTTAAAAATATTTTTTTTAAATTAACTTAATAATTTTAAATTAATTTTAATATTAAGTTCAACGCAAAACGCATACCAAACAGCTTACGGGAAAGGAACAGCTAAAACAACGAGCAAATACATTCTAAACTTGTACAGTACACCAGACAGGTTCGCGTTTCAATGAGAATAGATTATTTCAATCATTAGCGAAAAAAGTTGATCGTAAAGTGCTTCTCCGGACGTAACAACAACAAATCACTATCACTATAATCTCTTATCACATGAATTATCACAGGGCTAACAGTGATCAGCCGCAGGATGTGTTTACCTTTTACAACAAAAAACAAATCAATCAATAATCCAATTAATCAATCAATACTCACCAGTAGTCCCTGATGCATCTTGCTCTCAAACTCCGATCCAATGAAGACAACTGCGAGCATCACAACGCAGGTTACTGTAAGTGACATGATTCAAACGTCAGAAGTCAATCGATGTTCGTCCAAATATTGATTTTTTGTGAACTCACTAAGTCCAACGACTCGCACAGTGTTCATGTTGTCCAATTCGGGGAATCCAAAGATACTAAAATTAAAGCCATTATTATTATTATTTATTTATTTATTTATTTTTCGTACATAACTAGGGCGTTTCAACAAGTACAAAGTGTTCGAGTGCGAGAAAATGTGTGAAATATCAAAATTATTAAACGGTTATTATTACTACTACTACTACTATCATTAAGTGTCAAAAGGATTCCAACAGTAATCTAGGCCATACATGGTCAACCTTTGCCGTTAGAATTTAAAATCGGGTGGGAAGTCGAGTTGCTCCCTACTATTCTTATTATTATTATTACTCACACGATGATATCCCTGACAGTCTCCGCGAATCCGATGACGTACATCGCCGCACCGACCGCGTTGGCCACACAGAAGATCAGACCAATCGATCCCCCAAACTCGGGACCGAGAGATCGGGAAAACTAGGAATTTATTGATTGATTTTAAAGACGAATTCATTGACATCAAAAAAGGAATAAAAATATTATTTAAGAAATAATAAAATGAGAATAAATGTATTGGGATGAATACTAATTTATTGTTAGATTGAGATCTACTCAACTCTGCTCAATAATCGAAATGATGCTGTACTATCGGAGAAATCGATAAATCACACAAATCAATCAATAACTGACAAGGAAATAGGCTCCGCCTCCTTTGACGTCTCCATTCGTACAGATGGCACATGTGGATAGTGTCGTGATTGTCGTGACGAGTGATGCGAGTAGTACGATACCACAGCCGGCTACTGTAATGGATACGGAGGGTTACTGTAGGTTACGGTAGATTACTGAAGAGTATTGTGGATAACGGTGGGTTTCTGTATAGGACATTATAGTCTATTCCAGCCTTGTATAGGTTGACAGAGTACTCAAGTAATATTATATCGAGGCCTGCTAGTTGGACGTTTGACTCGAATGCAGTTGATTTCCTGTTTCAGCAAATCTTTAGAACAATTACATTAAACGCGAACATAATACGAGCGGACTCTCTATGGTCAATACATTGATATTATGCCTTTGCTCCCTAACTAAATGTGAATATGGGAAAATGTGCATTTCGAGTGCACTGCTCACAATCTACCGTACCCGCAAAGGTGCTCAAAACTACCGTACCCGCAAAGGTGCTCAAAACTACAGATGTAACTCGAGCTTTGAACAAAATTCAACAATAAGCACTGTCATTCTTGCACTCCATCGATAAAACAGCGAACTATGGCTGTGTTCTCGTACTCTACCGCTGTAACTCTCACCTTGACGCGGGCGGCACCGTTTGCTGGCGCCTGGAACTTCTCCATCTTAGCGTGATCATCACCTCCGCCGCCCTCTTTGTTCTCGTACGACGCAGATCGCTCATCTTCGATGGCCTGAGACAATTATCGATTGATTCGAGAGTTGTATTGATTGATTTTTCTTTTTATTATATATTATATTTTTCGTAGACTGATACAAGCAATTAGCGAGCATTGGGTAAAGTTTCGTTTCGTATCAAACTTGAAGAACGAATCTACCGGGTCTCTGAGACCGCAAATATCCTATAGAATGAAAATATAAATTGAAGGTATAAATTTCTGATATTGAACTTATTTTCTATCTAATATTCAAAATTGACGTCTTCCCGCCAATCCCTTCTTCCTTGTTACATCATTAATATTAATATTGTAATTATTATTATTAGTAGTATTGAGCGTATAAAAATTACTTGTTTTATTCTGTAGAAGAGACTTTCTTGTTTTGTATGGTTCAGAAACTATGCCGATCTCTTTTATATATCATATATCGCGCGGCGAAGGTCAGCCGGGTTAGAGAGAGGCAGCGGAGAGATGATCGAGAGGCGGGGCGAGATGCAGAAGGCTACATCTCGCAGCGCCTCTCGATTGTGACTTCCGTTCGTTAGCACCGTTAGTCATTTTCTTATGCAAGTACATTTTATACGCACAATAGTAGTATTATACCCTCTTGTGTCACAGTCCACAATTTCACCCCCACAATGTCATTCTACCCCGCCTAATGTTTTCGTCCCTTTCTCAATTCGCAAAAGTCACATCCTGGTCCATTTTGTCCCGTTCACTCTCTTCATTATTGTGCCCGGAATCCATACTCTCCAGAGACTTTTTTTTTGCGCGCGTGTCCTCTATTTCTTGGAATCCAAGGCCAATTGCAAGGAAGAACAAACGAGGAAAAAATTCAGATTTCTAGCACGCATTCAGCACGAAAATTTTCAAAAAATGGTTTAAAGGAGAGATCAGCCATTGAGCATTGGTTGAATATTATTCACATCATTACTACTTCACAATAAGCCCCATAAATGAAAACATTTGATTAGACCACAATTCCATACCAATCGTTTGAGAAATACAGCATTTGTTCGGGACAACCATCGATGACGGAACTTCGATCGAAAAATTCGACAAAATGGTCGATCGGGAAGAACACAGTTTTAAGTTAAATCAATAAAGAACTGCTTAGGCTACAATACCTGGTCGGAACTTTTGGGAGCAAACTACAACAAGCGATGATTTGTCCGAAAAAGCCAAAATTTTGAGTCAAAAAAGTGGTTTAGGCATCAACGCGCATTCGATGCTAATAGTGAATTAGCAAGGTCTGTACACCCTAGACACATCGCAAATGATATTTAGAGTTTATCTCAACAATTTGAGAAAATATGATTTTTAAACGTTTTTTTTAAAATAAATTTTTCTAATAGCCTGAGGGCACAAACAGGAAATTTCAGCTGTTTTGTGTAATAAGGGCCGATGACACTGCTAACACCCAAGTATGGACCAACAGTTCTCATTGCTAGCGCACGCGTCCGGGGGTGGTCGAATATGATCGAGTCTTAGGGAACAGGCGTCTTAATTATAGAAATTATAAGAAATTGTTTCAAATTTCATTCGGGATGAAGAAATCCGCGACTTTCAATGAAAATATCTAACTATTCTCTTATGCAAGGGACAAATGATAAGCAAGAAGTGAAAATATTCGCGGGATTTCATCCCGAAGATATGTAATTGTATGAATTTGTCATTGTGAGCTGTGAATTATGACGCTAGTTGATAACAAAAAAGTGAATCCTCAAATGTTCCTAAACCTTCTTGCGATTCCATTTCGATAAATGGATAGTCTGCCTTGAAACTTACTAGAGTTTACCATTTTAACTGAGCTAGATCCTGCTGTGTCCTTCTTTTTTGAGAAATTGTAAATACAACAAGAACTCTTGAGGCCTGGCGATTGCACTCTTTATTCAAATCGATCAAAAATAACAAATAGAACGATTCCTACTTTTGTCTACTATTGGACTATTTCCCTTTTGTTGTCTACTACAGTACCTATTCTTATAATTACTGTAACAGAGATAGAGAGAGAAATTGACTGAAATTTAATTGAAGCAAATTGCAAATAATTTGGTAAAACAGCGAGAGAGGAGAGGCGTAAAGGGCGAGAGATAAAGAAAAATAAAGATAAAAAGGGGGATTAATGAAAAAATGAAGCTCGACATTATGCATGACCGGAAGATTGTTTTGCCCTATCATTACTATCATACCCCACGCCTTATCCCAAGTTATAATAATAGGAAGAGAAAGATCGATGATAGAATGGAAATAAAAAGGTTTAGTAAATGGATACATAAAGGTGTCCATCCCCGCGCAGTTAAAATGTACACTGAACAAAATGGGCAGAGCCATACATTGATATAGAAGTGCAGATATCGCTGGGTATATCTAGATCCTTTGACATCTTTTCTAATAGGCACCCGTGGGTTAGAGGAAAGACCGTCAATCAAGAGGTTGTCGGCGACCTTCTGGGAGTTGAACTGTGTCGTCAACAACCGCTCAATTGACGTTCTTTCCTCTATGCCACTGGTCCCTATTAGAAAAGATGTCAAAGGATCTAGATATGGTGCTACAAAAAGTTGTGCCGATCTATGACAAAAAATCTTTTCCAAAAAATTGTAAGCATTGTGAAAAGCTGTCTATCAGGGATGTGCATAATTTTTTTCGTAAAAAGTAATTATTGTAAAATCCGTAAAAATTCTAGACTGTGAAATTATAAGAAATTGTTTCAAATTTCATTCGGGATGAAGAAATCCGCGACTTTCCATGAAAATATCTAACTACTCTCTTATGCAAATGATAAGCAAGAAGTGAAAATATTCGCGGGATTCCATTCCGAAGATATGTAATTGTATGTATTTGACATTGTGAGCTGTGAATTATGACGCTAGTTGATAACAAAAAAGTGAATCCTCAAATATTCCTAAACCTTCTTGTGATTCCATTTCGATAAATGGATAGTCTGCCGTGAAACTTACTAGAGTTTACCATTTTAATTGAGCTAGATCCTGCTGTGACCATCTTTTTTGCGAAATTGTCAATACAACAAGAACCCGGGCGATTGCACTCTTTATTCAAATCGATCAAAAATAACAAATAGAACGATTCCTACTTTTGTCTACTATTGGACTATTTCCCTTTTGTTGCCTACTACATTACCTCTTCTTATAATTACTGTAACTGAGATAGAGAGAGAAATTGACTAAAACTTAATTGAAGCAAATTGCAAATAATTTGGTAAAACAGCGAGTGGAGAGAGACATAAAGGGCCAGAGATAAAGAGAAGAATAGAGATAAAAAGGGGGATTAATGAAAAGATAAAGCTCGACATTATGCATGACCGGAACATTGTTAAAGATACACTCAGGATAGCAAGCGATTGTTCTTGCTAAAGATCTCATAAGATCAAAGATCATAAAAGGGGCAGGGCTTTAAAGAAGGGGACCCACGAGTTTTTTCGTGACTAAACTGGCCAGACAGAACTATTGATCACATCTCCTTGTATACAAAAACAATTTTCTCTGAAATTTTACTTCCCCAGAATACCGTAATTCGGACTTAAAGTTCATTGATATGCCCAGGGAAAGGCGCCAGTTTTTGAAATTGAAGCACAAATGTATAGAAAATTGCAAACGGGAATCGAACCCGTGTGGCGCGGTTACAAGCGCTGACTATTAACCACTGAGCCACACGCTCCACGCGTTCAACCAGTCAAATCTAATAAAGAACAGAATGTCACTTCCTATGTCACACGTTCTTTATGTCAATAGCGCAGCCCAAATCTCGTGGGTCCCCTTCTTTAAAAACGGTCCAAACGAAAATAAACAACAGCATTCCTTACTACTTACTACAGCATACTTGGAAGACCTTAACGCGGTTGATTTCACGTTTCAACAAGTCTTTAGAACAATTGTATTAAAAACAAGTATAATTTTTACGATATCAACGATCAGAGATCAAAGATCAAAGATCAAAGATCACTCAGTTCGCCTTTGTTGAGAAACTACTGTTGGGCGCCGTGTATCTACACTTAAAATGAAAGATCGATACCGGGAAGTAGTTGACCAATCCATACGCGCACGCTCGCTCCTCTTCCCAGAATTCCACGCACGGAGGCGGCTCGAATAGGCCCGTGATGTTGTCGATGCTGTAAAACTCTCCGAATTATCGATTTTCCAGAGAACTGGAAGAAAGGAAAGGCAGAAAGATAAACAAAGATCAAAGATAAAAAGGGGCGGGGCTTACATGGGTGCAGCCAGTCCATCCGAGTACCGTACATTCGTGGCTCCAGTTGCGATCACTACAAGGATGTAGATGACTGTGGTGACGGCAATAGCGAGTAGAGTGCCGATGGGGATACGCTGAATTATTGATTGATCGATAATACGAATTGATTTTATTGAACGATTCTACTGACATGTGAGACGACAATTCTATTAGATAATTGTTGAAGTGATATGGGAGCCCTATCGGCAAACGAGACTGTTTCGACGGATAAACCACCAACGTGAAAAAGGAACGGGACAGGGGACCTAGATCCGACACTTTTTAGTGTTCTATGCAAAAGGAAATTGTTTTTAATAAGGAAGATGTCATTAAATAATAAATCAATGAAATGAATGCCTCCTGCTGTCATAGATTTATCGATAATAATAATGGAATTGCATTTCTTGAATGATTTGCTGCACTTGCCCCTAGCAGGCGAGAAATTATATTATGCTAATGATTTTGAAAGTGGCATTGGCAAACGAGATATGTAAATGGATAAACCACAACGGCGAAACGAGAACACGACAGGAGATCTAGAACAATATCTCCGGTAAGGTTATCCACACAATTGTAGTGTTCTTTTAGTGTTTTTTTGTGTACTTCTAGTGTTCTTTTTAGTTTTATCATAGTGTGTTTCGCAAAGAAAAAATGCTCGAAATCTGTTCACTATGTATTCCGGTAAAATCATAGGTGGGCAAGCTAGGGGAAAGACTGTGCTCAAACCGGGGGAAGGGGATGCAAGGCTGCGCGCATTGCTATTTTTTGCAGATTTAACGGTAAATTTTGCAATTATTTGCGAAACAAGGTTTTCTTTGCGCACAGCCTTGCCGACCCTTGCGCAAGGCCCCGAAGAGTCTGCAAGGCTGTGCGCAAAAATTATTCGTTTTCACGCGCCCATGTATGGGTAAAATCTACAGTAACCTATAGTAAACTGAAGAAAAGACCGAACGATTAAATATGGTTAAAGCATAACTAAATACAATGAATGTTACCTGCGGTTCCGCCAAATCGCCGGATATGTTGACGCCGGCCATGATTCCGGTCGCGGCCGGGAAATAGACAGCGAAGACAGAGAAGAAGGACTCATTGCGGAAGTGTGGCAAGAGATTGTTGTACAGGGTTGTGACTGAAAAGGTTGTAATTGTTCGTTTGTACGATTTCATCTCAAATACCTTTACCAATGACAAATTAGCCACCGTAACCTAATTCATTTGAGCTACCGTAACCCACCTTCCCTTTGAGCTACCGTAACCCCTTCCCTTTGAGCAACAGTAACTCCCAAACTTTGAGCTACCGTACCCCTTCCCTTTAAGCTACCATAACCCCGTACCCATCAACTCACTACTGTATCCCGTCATGCCCTTGTTGAGGTATTCCTCATCTCGTGGAATGAAACTGCCGATGAAGTAGTTGCAGATTGACACATTACCTGTGGAAAAGGATTTCAATTTTTAAAATCTTAAAAATAATTATATTTAAATTAAAATTAATAGATTAATTTTAAAATTAAATTCCACACAAAACACATACTAACAACGATAAGTGTTAACGATTACTAAATAGTTTAGGCGAAAAGAACAGTTCTTGCAACGAGAAAACGAGTACTAAAATTGCAAAGCACACCTGGCAGGTTCGCGTTTCAATGAGCATAGATCATTTTAATCGTTGGTCAAAAAAGTTAATGAGAACAGAATAATGACCTCCGATTGTGTAGGGTAATATTATAGTAAGTAGCGCGCAAAAAAACAATTTACTTTTTAGTTTTTTTTCAATATTCTCATGAAATGGCAAAACAGTAACAAAAAAGTAAGTATAAAGTAAGTTTTTGCGCGCCACTTACTATAATATTACCCTGCAAAACCGTAGACGCAACAAAAACAAAAAAAACAAAGCAATCAATAATCCAATCAATCAATCAATACTCACCAGTAGTCCCTACTGCATCTTGCTCTCAAACTCCGGTCCAATGAAGACAACTGCGAGCATCACAACGCAGGTTACTTTAAGTGACATGAATCAAACGGCAGAAATTAATCGATTATCGTTCAAATATTGATTATTTTTGTAAACTCACTAAGTCCAACGACTCGCACAGTGTTCATGTTGTCCATTTCGGGGAATCCAAAGCTACTGAAAATTAATGTATCGTTATTATTATTATTATTATTATTATTATTATTATTATTATTATTATTATTATTATTATTATTATTATTATTATTATTATTATTATTATTATTATTATTATTATTATTATTATTATTATTATTATTATTATTATTATTATTATTATTATTATTATTATTATTATTATTATTATTATTATTATTATTATTATTATTCACACAATGATATCCCTGACAGTCTCCGCGAATCCGACGACGTACATGGGCTCACTGACCGCGTTCGCCACACAGAAGATCAGACCGATCGAACCGCCAAACTCGGGACCGAGAGACCGGGAAATCTACGAATTTATTGATTGATTTCAAGACGAATTCATAGACGACAACAAGGAATAAATAATATTATTTTAAAAATAATAAAATGAAGAGAAATGTATTGGGGTAAATACTAATTTACAGTGAGATTTACTCAACTCTGCTCAATAAGACTACTAGGACATTGAAAGATGCCAATGACCGAAATGATGCTATACTATCGGAGAAATCGATAAATCCCAATAATTCAATCAATAACTAACAAGGAAATAGGCTCCGCCTCCTTTGACGTCTCCATTCGTACAGAGGCCGTATTCATGAACGTTGGCAAACCTTTTGCCGGCAAACGTGACGTCACAAGCGTAGGGGGAGGATCTCTGGCAAACGCCTCCGCCTATGGTTGTGACGTCACGTTTGCCGGCAAACGATTTGCCAACGTTCATGGATACGGCCTCAGATGGCACATGTGGACAGTGTCGTGATGGTCGTGACGAGTGATGCGAGTAGTACGATACCACAACCGGCTACTGTAATAGACACGATGCGTTACTGTAGGTTACGGTAGGTTATTGTAGGTTACGGTAGATTACTGTAGATAAACTGTAGCACGTTCTAGTCCATTGCAGCAATTTGTAAGTTGACTGGCAATGAGCGTTCGAGTAATTTTAGTTCGAGGTTAACTGTGAGATACGCGGTTGATTTCGCGCTTCAAGAAGTCTTTAGAACAACTACATTAAACGCAAACACAATACGAGTGCAGTCTCTACATATTATCACTACATTGATATTATGTCATTGCTATCGAATTGCAAAGTTTGTGTGTGATGCTGTGTATTTCGAGTGCAATGCTCAAAACTACCGTACCTTCAAGATGCTCAAAACTACCGTACCTACTACCGCTTGGACAGCAACCCACGACACTCGCATGTACAACATCACTCCGAAGATGTTCAGCAGACATCGAACGAACACGCCCTTCACCCAGCCAAACTGAAAATATACGTTCCTTATTCTTGTACTCTAATAATGTAACTACAACTTTGAGCAAAATTCAACAATAAGTATTGTAACTTCAGTTATTTCAGAGTTTTGTACTCGGTTGATATGACAGCGAACTATGGCCGTATTCTCGTACTCTACCGCCGTAACTCTCACCTTGACGCGGGCTGCACATACCTCTAGCTCTACCATGGACCGAGAACGGCTTGAAAACGTGATTATACCGTAATCACGCCCAGGCGTTGCGGGACCACTAGAGCCAAAATGACTATGCACATCTTCATCAGCGAGGTCGATAACCCCTGTACACAAGTTTTGAGGGTATTAAAATTTTTGGCCTGTGCCAACCCTTGTTCGACTCTTACGCAAACGGCCTCTTAAATAAAGAAAAAATAAATCCTCACTCCGTACAATTTATTTTCCAATGTCATTCTCTCAGCCTAACCCTCCATCCCCATGTTTTCGTCCCTTTCTCAATTCGCAAAAGTCACATCCGGGATCTTCTTTTCCCGTCCATTCTCCTCATTATTGTGACCGCAGTCCATACTCTCCAGAGACTTTTTGCGCGCGCGTCCTCACTTCTATTCGCGCTCTAGTGCCGCTACTACATTGCCTTGTACAATTAATGCACAGATCTACGTAGAAGGTAAAATATGTAATCAAGATATTATCAACATTGCATTACGTTCAATGCTCATTATTCCTCTTCGAAACATGGAATCACCGGGACGAACAACAACTTCCACCCCTTACCCATCTCTTCAACATTGTCCTCTCCACCCCCATCTTCGACGCCGTGTCACTTCGACCCCTCTCCCTCTCCTCCCTCTCCCTCTCTCTCTCTTCTCCCTCTCCCTCTCTCTCTCCCTATCCGTCTCCCTCTCTCTCTTCTCCCTCTCCCTCTCTCTCTCCCTATCCGTCTCCCTCTCTCTCTTCTCCCTCTCCCTCTCTCCCTCCCTCTCCCTCTCCCTCTCCCTCTCCCTCTCCCTCTCCCTCTCCCTCTCCCTCTCCCTCTCCCTCTCCCTCTCCCTCTCCCTCTCCCTCTCCCTCTCCCTCTCCCTCTCCCTCTCCCTCTCCCTCTCCCTCTCCCTCTCCCTCTCCCTCTCCCTCTCCCTCTCCCTCTCCCTCTCCCTCTCCCTCTCCCTCTCCCTCTCCCTCTCCCTCTCCCTCTCCCTCTCCCTCTCCCTCTCCCTCTCCCTCTCCCTCTCCCTCTCCCTCTCCCTCTCCCTCTCCCTCTCCCTCTCCCTCTCTCTCTCCCTATCCGTCTCCCTCTCTCTCTTCTCCCTCTCCCTCTCTCTCCCTATCCCTCCCTCTCCCTCTCCCTCTCCCTCTCCCTCTCCCTCTCCCTCTCCCTCTCCCTCTCCCTCTCCCTCTCCCTCTCCCTCTCCCTCTCCCTCTCCCTCTCCCTCTCCCTCTCCCTCTCCCTCTCCCTCTCCCTCTCCCTCTCCCTCTTCCTCTCCCTCTCCCTCTCCCTCTCCCTCTCCCTCTCCCTCTCCCTCTCTCTCTCCCTATCCGTCTCCCTCTCTCTCTTCTCCCTATCCCTCCCTCTCCCTCTCCCTCTCCCTCTCCCTCTCCCTCTCCCTCTCCCTCTCCCTCTCCCTCTCTCTCTCCCTCTCCCTCTCCCTCTCCCTCTCCCTCTCCCTCTCCCTCTCCCTCTCCCTCTCCCTCTCCCTCTCCCTCTTCCTCTCTTTCTCCCTCTCCCTCTCCCTCTCCCTCTCCTCCCTCTCCCTCTCCCTCTCCCTCTCCCTCTCCCTCTCCTCCCTCTCCCTCTCTCTCTTCTCCCTCTCCCTCTCTCTCTCTCCCTATCCGTATCCCTCTCTCTCTTCTCCCTCTCCCTCTCTCTCTCTCCCTATCCGTCTCCCTCTCTCTCTTCTCCCTCTCCCTCTCTCTCTCCCTATCCCTCCCTCTCCCTCTACCTCTCCCTCTCCCTCTCCCTCTCCCTCTCCCTCTTCTCCCTCTCCCTCTCTCTCTTCTCCCTCTCCTTCTCTTGTACTACGATACTACTACTAATACTAATACTAATTATAATAATAATATTATTATTTAATTCTAAAAATAAACTAGTACTATGATAGTATTATAACATTACATACGACAGATGGATGATTATAGTAATGGGTTGCAGTAGGAATCTCTAACAGCATTATATATCTCCCAATGTTCATCATTCCTCAGTGAAACATAGTACCACCGGGTGGGTCATCCTCAACTTCGACCACTCTTCCTCACCCTTTCTCCTTCCTCAGATTCCATAGTGCTCTCGACTCACACCATCACTTCAATATCACACATACTGCCACTACTAATAATAATGTTTAATATTATTTTTATTATTAATTTTAGTAGTAATAAACTAGAACTACGATACTATCCTAAAATTGCACAATCAGGCACATTATAAATTATAACATTATTTAAGTTAATCATTAATGTGCGAACATATATTTGTACCTTTTAATTATCATTAATTTAATTACAAGAGTCGGAATGGATGGAAGATTATATTATGTAATTTTCACAAAAAACCAATGTACTATCAGCTTTGCATTATATTCAATGTCCATTACTCCTCTATGAAACATTGAATCACCGGGTGGGTCATCCGCAACTGACCACTCTTCCTCCACTATTTTCTTCCCCATACTACTACCGTGCTAACATTACAGACTAAAAAACTACTAGAGGATCATATTATATTATTTCCTTACTACCAAGTACGTCAATCTATCAATTTTCCATTACATTCAATGTTCATTATCCCTCTTCGAAACATGGAATCACCGTGCCCCACTGCAACCTCCACCCCTTATGCATCGGGCGCTTGTTCCGCAAATGTGCACACTTGCCACACCCCCTTTAAGCCCCGCCCCCCTCCAACCGTGCACTGCGTACTCTCTCATATCTGAAAGCTCTCTCACCTCTCTCTCGGCATCTTGCTCAGTCTCTCATATGTCAACGCTCTCTATCTCTCTCACTCTTGATTAACTAATGATGACCTAACAAGACAATGGCAATAAGCGGGGTAAAACAAGGTTTATCTCATTAAATCAGTCTAATTATGTCAATATCCCCGTCTCCCGAGTTTTCTCCCAAATCCCCCAGCTCTCCGATTCTCTTCAGTGATGTTAGTTTTGGATCGACCGATTCTCCGGTCAAGCCTACCGTACCAACGCCCCCACTTCCTAATCCTTTACCGGCTGGTAGTTGCCCCAATTAGGAGGATGGTTTACCGCCCCACAGCGAAGCTCTCAATCTATTCAAGGGTGTGAATTCTCGACAGCTAGAGATGTTTCTGTCCCTTCCTAAGGAAACACACATTGAACAAATGAAAAGTATGGGTTTGCTGCCATCAATCAAGACTTGCATATGCGGCGGTACGATGACTCTCAAAAAAAAACAGAAAGAAATCAATTCTCATGGTGGTTCATCTGCCGCGACAGAACTTGAGTTTCAATTGCAAGGGGAACGATCTTTGAGCACATAAAGCTACCGTACCAAGATGTCTTCAGAATAATATATGCTTTTTTTCGTACCAATTAGTCGATTCACTCATTAATATTTCTTCATTAATAAATTTGATACGTTCTGGTTAGAGCACAGACATGCAGACAAACCAGGTAAGACACACAGGGGAGATGAGAGAGGAGAGAGAGCTGGACAGTGAGGGTAATCGAGAGAGCGTGTTCTAGCGAGAGAGCGCGCATGCAAGGCTTGTAGTTTGTATCGCCCCCTATAAATAGCCTCGGCCGGCTCATTCTTCGCCTCTGCTTCATCAGTTGCGCCTCTCTCATTCGAGAGCATTTTGGTTTAGGGAAGGGACTTCGCGATGAAGTCCCTTCCCTTCCCCGGACTTCTCCATCTTCTTGGAGAAGTCGCCGAGCAGGAGCCGGCTGGGGCCTCTCCCCCCTTCCAGGCTATCTGCCTGGAAAAGGGGGCGGGGCTTAAAGGGGGTGTGGCAAGTGTCCACATTTGCGGAACAAGCGCCATGCATCGTTACATTTGCCTTACGTGCATATGCCGTAACCTCCGCCGTAAATACGGAGACGCGGCGTATGGGGTTACGGCGTAATGGCGTAACTCGATGCATTACCCATCTCTCCATCCGTGTCCTCTCAATCCCCATGTTCGACTCCGTAACACCTGGTAGCTTCGACTCATCTCTCTCTCTCTCTCTCTCAAAAAATTAATATAGCTTAGTAAATGGATACATAAAGGTGTCCATCCCCGCGCAGTTAATATGTACACTGACCAAAATGGGCAGAGCCATACATCGGTATAGAAGTGCATATATCGCTTGGTATATCTAGATCCTTTGACATCCCTTCTGACTTCTGAGGGACACGTGGCTTACAATTAGAGGAAAGACCGTCAATCGAGCGATTGTCGGCGACACAGTTCAACTCCCAGAAAGTGGTACAAAAAGTTGTTGCGATATATGACAAAAAAAACTTTCCAAAAAAACTAGTCAGGGATGTGCATAATTTTTTTTTTTTGTAAAACGTAATTATTGTAAAATCCGTACAATTTCTAGAGTGCGAAATTATAATCCGCGACTTTCCATGAAAATATCTAACTACTCTCTTATGCAAGGGACAAATGATAAGCAAGAAGTGAAAATATTCGCGGGATTCCATTCCGAAGATATTTAGTTGTATGTATTTGACATTGTGAGCTGTGAATTATGACGTTAGTTGATAACAAAAAAGTGAATCCTCAAATGTTCCTAAACCTTCTTGTGATTCTATTTCGATAAATGGATAATCTGCCGTGAAACTTACTAGAGTTTACCATTATAATTGAGCTAGATCCTGCTGTGACTTTCTTTTTTTGCGAAATTGTCAATACAACAAGAACCCGGGCGATTGCACTCTTTATTCAAATCGATCAAAAATAACAAATAGAACGATTCCTACTTTTGTCTACTATTGGACTATTTTCCTTTTGTTGCCTGCTACAGTACCTCTTCTTATAATTACTGTAACTGAGATAGAGAGAGAAATTGACAGAAACTTAATTGAAGAAACTTGCAAATAATTTGGTAAAACATCGAGAGAGGAGAGACATAAAGAGAAGAATAGAGATAAAAAGGGGGAATAATGAAAAAAATGAAGAACGACATTATGCATGACCGGAAGATTGTTAAAGATACACTCAGGATTGCTAACGATTGTTCTTGCTGAAGATCTCAGAAGATCAAAGATCATAAAAGGGGCGGGTCTTAAAAAACGGTACTAACGAAAATAAACCACAGCATTCTACAACACAAAGGTCAAACGGGGCGAATTACGGTACTACATTACGGTATACTTTACCCTAACCTAGGGTGTTAGTACTACAAGTGATAAAAGAGATATGTGCTGGGAGGGCAGTAACTGGAAAGAAAATCAATATTACAGAGTATACGGTAGCCGATGGTGGGATAGAAGGAGACCGTCATGATATGTTCGCGTTAGGACACATGATGGGGCGAATTACGGTACTACATTACGGTATACTTTACCCTAACGTAGGGTGTTAGTACTACAAGTTAGAAAAGAGATATGTGCGGGGAGGGCAGTAACTGGAAAGAAAATCAATATGTGGGAGGCAGACCGCGAGTCATCATATCCAACCAACTGAGATAGAGAGAAGAAGGCAGAAGACCCTTGCGAGGCACGGGAAGAGTACTGTAATGAGATCAAAGATTAGTGATCAAACTACAAAGATCAAAGATCACTTACACTACAACTAGATCATCGTCAGCCGAATTCTCCTTGAGCAGCTCGCCTATGCGCATTTGCCTGTACGTCTTCTCGCGTTGAGCACTCAATTCGGCTGCAAAGATCATAAATCAAACTACACAGATCAAAGATCAAACTACAGAGATCAAAGATTAAAGTTCACAAGACTAACAATCAATGATGAGTGCGGACGAGTCATCACCGTCCTCTCCTCGATAGGGAGCGATCAACTCATGGACGGCGTCCAATCTGACAAATATTTATTGATTATCGATTGATAAAATAATCGATTCATTAATCTTAAATTTCGGAGTTTTTCGGAGAGGGGGTATACACCACAAAAGCAATACATCAATAATACTAACGTTCGCTGACTCGGCTTGCGTCCCACGTCAGATATATACATCGGAGAAGTCGATACTGTAATCGTGGAGATATCGATTGAATTATTAACATATAACGCTAGCTAGACATCATAGACCAAACATCAAAGATCAAAGATCATACCGGAACTTGCTGAGCAGTGCGACCATTCCTCGCTGTTCCTGTTCCATTGTGTGTGATGAGGTCGAGATGGAGAAGACACGCAGCTTCGAACCCTATGATAGAATAAAGATAGAAGCGATTGGCCACTGGGGATCATCTTTTACAAAAACCATATATTTTACCCATACTATGCCCTATTTAAAGATGCACTCTGGATGAATGAATTAGACTTATTTATCGATTAATTGATAGAGATAAAGATCGTTATCGATTGAATAGATCTACACGCTTTTCAATAGAGACAGCCGCAGTGAACTTTCTCTTGACTATGTAAAATCAATCCTTATCTTGGCTGGCCAAAGAACGGGTTTCTTCTAACACAAAGTTTCTTCTCTCACCTCGAGATAACTCTTGGGTATGGTGAGCAGATGGGGAATGAGTAGCGTGAGACCTCCGTCATCATATAGCCACCACACATCGATTACGCCCTGATATAAGGAAAGATCAAAGATCAAACGATATTATTCATCAACGATCAAAGATCAAACTACAATGGTCTCTGTAGTTATAGAATTGCTTGAACTACAGTAATCAAAGATCAAAGACCAAACATAAGTACTCTGCTCACCTTCTTCACTTTGCGTTGGAATTTGGATATAGAGTTGAGCAGCGCTTTCTGCTCTTGGGTGGGACGACGAGAACTGAAAAATAGGTTATTTATTGATTTGTCGATTGATTAATGCAATCCGGTAATACATGCTAACCTAACGACGATTACGACAAAGATACGACGATACGGCAGTTAATCGATATTGATCAATCGATAAATCGATCAACAATCGATAAAACTACATTGGTTTGTTAGAGCATGTAATCTTGCCTTGTATAATACTTTCACAGAACCACCACGAAATCATAGTTAGACCTTCCCCCCCCCCAAGAGAACTTTAACTACTAATCAACACGCCTCAATTCAATCAATATTCCTTCCCCTGATCTGCCGTATACCTTCTTCGTCGAGATATCGAGAACGTGTTCCCACGGCGAATACTACGACCTCGCTCCATCGCCGACTCCTTGTTATCCTGATGAAATTATCGATTACCTACCGTAACCCGAGCAAGGCTACCGTAACCCAAGAAAGAAGCGTCTCCAATCAATCAATATTCCTACAGTACCTTAGCGGGCTCCTCTTCCTCCACCTCCTCCTCTTCCTCTTCCTCTTCTTCATCTTCTCCTTCATCATCATCATTTTCATCATCCGACAACTGACTTCTAGTCTAGATAATCGTTGAAAGAATAGATATCAACGACGGGGTACGGATGTATATGCATAGGGGATACCCCCCACTAATAGTAAGCTGTGGGGAGAGAAAGATGAGTAATAGAGTAAAAGTCAATTGGAGACCTGCATTATACGGAAGGAGCACAAACGCCCACATTCCATTCTGACTGAGCAGACCAGATGATCAAAATTCATTAATACAACGATTATTCATGCACTCACAGTGCAGGACAAAGCTACACGTTTTCCGTAAATATATGCCAAACCGATCGAGTGAACTAGGGTAAATTATAAACATCGTAGTTTATTGTTGGCCACCCACGATGTCGACATTTCAATGAAATATAATCAAATTTCTTTCGACTATTCCGCACAATTTCGCGCTGATCATTAAATGAAAATTTTAATAACCATGAATTGACTTTATATCTTGAACAAAGAATTAGCATATCATATAGGACAAACTACTATTCTTTGATTTGCCATTTCATTCTTCATAATTCATTTCGTCTACTTCGGTTTCTTCTCAACATCAGTTGCTTTCTTAAAGAGTTAGTTTATTGTTAAATCGCGCAGCGTAGCCATAATTTTACTTTTGTACCTTACCAGGGATACTTTATGAAAAATAATTGTTAAATGCATACAGACAATCTTTCAACCACAAAACTTGCGGGGAAAATTGAGAAAATGGATGTGCGGCCGGTCGGGACATGCCATCTGGGGATGGGGGGGGGAGGGGGGCTATGGGGGGGGGGTTGGGTAGTGTGGTTGTTTGGCCGACAACAATTGTATCATTATGGAGATGGAATTTTAAATGGACAAGAGATAAGTTGTCTTGCGCTACTCCTTAATCCTTATTCCTTAATCTAAAAGACAACAACAGAAATCACTGCTCAGGAAAAGGTTTGTCCGAGGATAAATTCGATTTAATTTAAACTTCATTATGAAAAAGTATCATTGAGTTTTTGAAAAAAACGTTATTTTTGTTATTAAATAGTCAATACATTTCACAGACGGACGCGACGACGCCGTGCCGTGAGCGAAGGAGGAGGAGACTCAACTCTTCACAGGTTGTCTTTTTTTATTAAATAATCAATACATTTCACAGAACGACGCGACAACGCCGTGCCGTGAGCGAAGGAGGAGGAGACCCAAATCTTCACAGGTTGTCTTTGTTATTAAATAATCAATACATTTCACAGAACGACGCGACAACGCCGTGCCGTGAGCGAAGGAGGAGGAGAGCCAAATCTTCACTGGTTGTCTTTGTTATTAAATAATCAATTTTTTCTCAGCTTGCCGAAGACTACTCGAGGACACCGTGCCGTGAGCAGAGTAGCAGAGAACGAAGGTATTGATTATTTGATCAATTAAAACTGCTTTTTCCCTTAACTATGAATAAGTGAGAGTTATCATATACTGATTATCTCTTCAATATTGTTCTGGCTACTGTAATAGGCACTGCAGACAAAGAAACCATAGTCGCCCAGTTTCAAGTTCATTTCATCTCCAATTTCTCCATGTTGCAGAGAAGTTCATTTATTTAATTAATCAATCATTTTGAGGCCAATCAATCGGAATGAAAATCAATAGATTTCAGTTGACTTGATTCGAAAACTGTTGGACTTATCGATCTTTGATCTTGCTAGCCTGGACTGGATTTGGACTGTTGAAATATAGTTGGACTTATTGATCTGTTTGGACTGTTTAGCATTGGACTGCATTGGAATATGGACTATTTGACTGGTGGTCTATTGTGTAATATTGGGCGGTCGCATGAAATGTGTTAATTGAAATGGTTCCATGGATGAAAATTTGATTAAATTAGCGGTTGGTGTGGTTGTCTGTATGCAAATGTAATTATGAAGTTTATGTAAAATGCCCGGCCGGGTTCAAAATGAAATGAAAAAAAATTAAATTAAGATTATTTTAATTAAATCAATTGAGTACATTGGTTTATAATCATGTTTAAAGAAGGAGACCATCGATTTTTTCTTCCAGTGTTAAAAGCGGTAGAACACACTGCTTTATACGGTAGACTGTATCTTACATAACACATACTCTCACAGGTCGTGCTCAATGACAACGCGAGACGGGGAAATACGCTTCCAATCATGAAATTGTTCGAATGCTGTCTGCCTCAAGAAAGCATTCAATGTGATTGTCACAGTAAGCAGTACAGTACTGTAATCATCGATTTATCGTTTGATTATAGGTAAAGGTCTCATTTCGTGCGGTGTTGCAGATTGATGCAGTCCATGAGAATATTTTTATTATTAGTTCGAGACGATGAAGAAAAAAAACACATAGACTATTAGTTCGTTGACAACGGTGAAAGAATGAAAAAACAATATAATATCGATTGATTGAATAACAATATGCTCTACATTCAAAGTATCCAAAGTTAGCTTACCTGCTTCACAGGAACGGCATTTTCGTTGTGCAGAGCGTACTTCATTTTACTGTACTGAGACGACAATTCTATTAGATAATTGTTGAAGGTAATATAGAAAATCTATCGGCAAACGAGACTGTTTAGACGGATAAACCACCAATGTGAAACAACAACGGGACAGGGGACCTAGATCCGACACTTTTTAGTGTTCTATGCAAAGGAAAATTGTTTTTAATACGGAAGATGTCATTCAATAATAAATCAATGAAATGAAAGCCACCTGCTGTCATAGATTTATCGATAATAATAACGCATGAATTGTATTTCTTGAATGATTTGCTGCATTTACCGCTGGCAGGCGAGAAATTATATTATGCTAATGATGTTGAAAGTGGCATTGGCAAACGAGATATGTAAATGGATAAACGACCATGGCGAAACGAGAACACGACAGGATATCGAGAACAATGTCTCCGGTAAGGTTACGCACACAATTGTAGTGTTCTTTTAGTGTTTTTGAGTACTTCAAGTGTTCTTTTTAGTTTTTCATAGTGTTTCGCAAAGGAAAAAATGCAATCAATCTGTTCACTATGTACTACTTTCTCGTTCTCGTAAGATCTACAGTAAAGAATAGTGACCCCGTTAGAAGATCGATGGATCAATTAATCAACAAATAAATAAAAACGAATATCACCTGCGGACCCGCCAAATCGCCGGATATGTTGGCGCCGGCTATGGTCGCGACCGGGAAATAGACAGCGAAGACTGAGAAAAAGGACTCGTTGCGGAAGTGTGGCAAGAGATTGTTGTACAGGGTTGTGACTGAAAAGATTGCAGTT
The DNA here is from genome assembly GCA_943737045.1 of Parapristionchus giblindavisi. NCBI lineage: Eukaryota > Metazoa > Nematoda > Chromadorea > Rhabditida > Diplogasteridae > Parapristionchus > Parapristionchus giblindavisi. The sequence goes on from CALSFV010000204.1 coordinate 1,309,867, forward strand.
CTCTCGCAAGCGCACTAATATAGAACCCATTGGCCAACGAGACTATTTGGCAGTATGACAATCTGGAACTGCCATTGTGGAATGAGGACGTTTTGGAACCGAACGAATAGGAACAAGTCATTTTGGAACTATGCCGAATAGGAACCATGCTGTTGTGGAACCAGACATTTTGGAACTACCCCATTTTGAAACTCGGCCGTTTTGGAACTCTGCCGTTTTGGAACCGGGACATTTTGGAACTCGGCCGTTTTGGAACTCGGGCGTTTGGAACTCGGCCGTTTTGGAACCGAGAATTTTCGGCAGTCATCGTTTTGCATTTAACTTTTTTATCACATTACGCCATACATGGGCGAGGTACCTGGAGCTCGATTCTATAAGGGGCGTCCGAACGAAAAATGGTTGATTTTACAGAGGGCCTTCACTTTTTCTTCAAAAATTTCACCTAAACGTTGTTTTTACAGGGGGCATTCAACAAATTTTGTTTTACAGGAGGCATCCCCATGCCGGCGCCCATGTATACTTTTGTACTCCTTAAAATAACCATTTATTCAATTTTCAAATCTTTTTGAATTTTTCCAAAATGTCCCGGTTCCAAAACGGCCGAGTTCCTACACGTCCGACTTCCAATGTGTCCCAGTTCCAAAACGGCCGAGTTCCAAAATGTCCCGGTTCCAAAACGGCCGAGTTCCAAAATGTCCCGGTTCCAAAACGGCCGAGTTCCAAAATGTCCCGGTTCCAAAACGGCCGAGTTCCAAAATGACCTGGTTCCAAAACGGCCGAGTTCCTAAACGTCCGAGTTCTAAAATGTCCCAGTTCCAAAACGGCCGAGTTCCAAAATGTCGCTTTTCCAAAATGGCCGAGTTCCAAAACGGCCGAGTTCCTAAACGGCCGAGTTCCAAAATGGGGTAGTTCCAAAACGGAAGAGTTCCAAAATGTCTAGTTCTAATATGTCCTGTTCTAATTCGTCATCGTTCCTATTTGTCCGGTTCCAAAACGTCCTCGTTCCACAACGGCAGATCCAGACTGTCATACTGCCGACTATTTCTATGGATAAACCAAGAACATGAAACATGAACACAACAGGAGATCTAGAACAATATCTCCGACCAAGTTAGGCGCACTTTTCAGTGTTCTTTTAATGTACATTTAGCTTTTTTTATTGTTCTTTGTAGTGGCGCTTTTAGTGTGTTCTGTGCAGCGGGAAACGCTCCCAAACTGTCCACTGTGTAATCCTTTCTATTCCACATTCCCGAAAGAACAAAGTGAGAAAAGCGGATGAAAGAGACAAATGTCATTAAAGTATCACCTGCGGATCAGCCAAATCGCCGGAGATGTTGGCGCCGGCCATGATTCCGGTCGCGGCCGGGAAATAGACAGCGAAGACTGAGAAGAAGGACTCGTTGCGGAAGTGTGGCAAGACTGAAAAGATGGTAATTATTCGTTTATACGATTTTATCTCAAATACCTTTGCCAATGTAAAATTAGGCATCTGATGAAATCTCCAAGCAATCGTGCACATCTCCCAATTCACCTAACTAAATTCTCCCTGTTAAGCTACCGTAACACCTTCCCTTTGAGCTACCGTAACCCTCTCCTTCTCTTTGAGCTACCGTAACCCATCCAACTCACTACTGTATCCCGTCATTCCCTTGTTCAGGTACTCTTCATCTCGTGGAATGAAACTGCAGACGAAATAGTTGCAGATAGAAACGATCAGTATTACCTGAAAAAAAACTGATTAAATTTAAATTTAAATCAATAAATTTTTTTCATTAAATTAATAATTAAAAATTAAAGGTGGTGTCCCACGAATATTTTCGTGAACAAACAGTGAAGGCAGAAAGGTAGCAAAACTTATTCTACGTACAGTACACTATTTATTTTGTGCAGATTTAGTCTATTGATCGCTAGAAATATTAATGAACCATCAGGCCCGGTTCAGGGAAGGGCGCGCTTTTTGAAAATTGAGGAAATTCGGCAATAGGTTTCGAACTTGCGTCAAACGAGTAACGAGTCTGAACGCTTACCACTGCGCTATGGGGTAGATGAGAGGCTGCGCTAACTCTTCGCATATCACTTTGCATTCGCATAAGAGGGGTGTAGTGATTTATCTGAACATTCGCGGGCCACCATCTTTAATTTTAATATTAAATTCCACGCAAAACGTATCCTAACCACGATAATTGTTAACAATTACTGAACAGTTTAGATGAAAGGAAGAGCTAAAAAAAACAACGAACAAATCCATTATAAAGTTGTACAGGTTCGCGTTTCAATGACAATAGATCATTTTAATCGCTCGTCAGAGAAGTTGATTTCGAAGTGTTAGGCATTTCGCCTTTCTTGAAGTAACAACAACAAATCACTATCACTACTATCACTTTTCACAAGAGTTACGACTGGGCTAACAGTGATCAGCCGCATAGGTTGAATAGCTAGGTTATCGGTTATCAAAATGCGGTCAGGCTTTTCGATTTTTGACAATTTTGCCTCAAAATGCTGTCAGAATAGGTACTTTGTAGCATACTTTTCGACCTATGATCAGCCGTAGGACTTCGTGTGTTTGCCTTTTACAACAAAAACAAATCAATCAATAATCCAATCAATCAAAACTCACCAGTAGTCCCTGCTGCATCTTGCTCTCAAACTCCGGCCCAATAAAGACAACTGCGAGCATCACAACGCAGGTTACTGTAAGTGGCATGGATCAAACGTCAGAAATAAATCGATAATCGTCCAAATATTTATTTTCTGTAAACTCACTAAGTCCAACGACTCGCACAGTGTTCATGTTGTCCAATTCGGAGAATCCAAAGCTACTGAAAATAAATGTATTATTATGGAGATATGAGAATATCTTTTTTTGATATATGAGGACATCTTTTTTCCTTAAGTCCAAAACTCGATTAAATAAAACATTTTAAAAAAATAGGCATCGTCGTCAATGCAATACAATTTCAGCGGGAATGGTAGCCCACTAAACGACTGAAAAGTATGAGCTCGTCTGTAACGTCAAAAAGACATTCCGGTCGACTATTCACATGACAAATATTATAAATATTAGCATTAGTATTATTATTATCGTTACTCACACGATGATATCCCTGACAGTCTCCGCGAATGCGACGACGCACATGGCCGCACCAACCGCGTTCGCCACACAGAAGATCAGACCGATCGATCCGCCAAACTCGGGACCGAGAGACCGGGAAATCTAGGAATTTATTGATTGATTTCAAAGACGAATTCATAGACGTCAACAAGGAATAAAAAAATATTACTTAAAAATAATAAAATGTGAATAAATGTATTGGGATGAATACTAATTTATTGTTAGAGTGAGATCGACTCAACTCTGCTCAATAATCGAAATGATGCTATACCCATCGGAGAAATCGATAAACAAATCACAAAATAAATCAATAACTGACAAGGAAATAGGCTCCGCCTCCTTTGACGTCTCCATTCGTACAGATGGCACATGTGGACAGTGTCGTGATTGTCGTGACGAGTGATGCAAGTAGTACGATACCACACCCGGCTACTGTAATGGATACTGTAGGTTGCTGTAGAATACGGTAGGGTACTGTAGATTACTATCGCACATTCTAGGCACTTGCAGCAATGTTTAGGCTTACGGAGCATTCGAGTAATTTATTCCGACGTCTGAGAGCTTGTTAGATGTTGGACTCTAATGTAGCTGATTTCGCGTTTTATACGAAAAAAAACCGAAAAACGAAAAAAGAAAAATGCACAGCCCTGCCGGGGACGAAACAACAACAAAAATAAATCAATCAATAATCCAATCAATCAATCAATACTCACTAGTAGTCCCTGATGCATCTTGCTCTCAAACTCCGGTCCAATGAAGACCACTGCGAGCATCACAACGCAGGTTACTGTTAGTGGCATGAATCAAACGTCAGAAATCAATCGATAATCGTTCAAATATTGATCTTTTTGTAAACTCACTAAGTCCAACGACCCGCACAGTGTTCATGTTGTCCAATTCGGGGAATCCAAAGATACTGAAAGTACCAAGCCTGACCGGATTTTGAGCCAAAATTTCACAAAAATCGAAAAACCTGACCGGGTTTTGAGCCAAAATTTCACAAAATTGAAAAACCTGACCGGAATTTGAGCCAAATTTGCCAAAAAGTGTCGTGGGTGGCCCGCTTGGCCGGCCACCCACGACACTCGCATGTACAACATCACTCCGAAGATGTTCAGTAGACACCGAACGAACACGCCCTTCACCCAGCCAAACTGAAAATATACGTTCCGTATTCTTGTACTCTAATGATGTAACTCCAACTTTGAACAAAATTCAACAGTAAGTGCTGTCATTTGATTGATAAAACAGCGAACTACATATGTCCGTATTCTCGTACTCTACCGCTGTAACTCTCACCTTGACGCGGGCGGCACCGTTTGCTGGCGCCTGGAACTTCTCCATCTTAGCGTGATCATCACCTCCGCCGCCCTCTTTCTTCTCATACGACGCAGATCTCTCATCTTCGATGGCCTGAGACAATTATCGATTGATTCGAGAGCCATATCGATTGATTTAGGTATTGCATTAGATTAACTCTTTTTTTTCATCTTGCCGACAACCAATTGGCGAGCACTAGATAAAGTCGTGTTTCGTATACCACGAGAAAAACGAATTTACCGGGTCTCTGAGACCGTCAGTATTTTTCGGATAAAAATGCAAATTGAAGGCATAATTTTAAATTCTAGAATGTTCCCTGTTTAGAATATTCAAAACTTACGTCATCTACACCCCTTTCTTCCTTATTACTTCATTAATATTTATATTGTCATTACTATTATTACTATATCCTCTCGCGCATGTAACAAGATCAAAGTCAATGTTCTAGGACTGTCGGAAGTAAGAAGTGTTTATATCATACACATAACAATCCACTCTTGATAAATGTATTTGAATGGAAAAATAAGAAATCATCTAGTGTCACTCCCTACAAATTCTTCCCCAATGTAATTCTCTCCGCCAATGTTTTCGTCCCTTTCTCAATTCGAAAAAGTCACATCCGGGATCTTTTCACGTCCATTCTCTTCATTATTGTGATCCATATTTTCCAGATACTTTTTTTGCGCGCGTCCTCTATTTCTCGGAATCCAAGGGCTATTACAAAGAAAAAGAACAAACGAAGAAAAACGACTTCTCTTGTTTTATGGTAAATATGCCCTATGCTTTCTTTTTTGCCCACACTTCTATGGACACTCTGTTGTCCTATTACATTACTTTATACAATAAATGCATAAATATACGTAGGAGGTACAATGCAGTTTACAGTTTAACGAACTTTATCAAGCACAGAACCATAGGAAAGGGAATGGTTGCCACTAAACGACTGATTAGTCTGGGCGTGCTGAGGTCCCATACAAGGGGTATTTCTATCTTAAATAATTCTTCGTTCATCTTCTTGTGATCAGCTACTGAAGACGTTATTCAGAATCAAAGCCGCTACACTTCATCCTTTTCGAGTTGTGAATCATGAAAGAGAATTCAGAAAATAGATAGAGATAATCGACGAATTCTTCGTCAGCAATTGCTTGTTGGGTAGGCATACAACTCCAGACTTGACTATGGTCTTCTAGGAGGGGATCCTTTTAAGTTGTTGAGGTTAATTCGGTAAAAGTAGAACAGACGAACGAGAGATGGACCGCTCATAACCGAGACAAACGCAAAGAATGTCTGTCTCGGTTGTGAGCGGTCCATCTCTCGGTACAATGCATAATCTCTTAATCAATATTAATATTGATTAAGTGTCTTATTATTACTATTACTATATCCCTACATTGTTACAATTTGCTATGATTGACATTAAAGAGAACCGGTTACACTGAAACACACCAACATCACCTCTGTGAAACATCGTATCACCGGGTGGGTCATCCTCAACTTCGACCACCCTTCCTCCCCCTATCTTCTTCCCCATACTACTACGACACTGTGCTAACATTACAGACGACAGAACGACTAGAGCATTATTTTACATTATTATGACGCCCAGATCAAGATCAAGATGTTTCAAGATTTTATCAACTTTGCATTACATTCAATGTTCATCATTCCTCTGTGAAGCATGGAATCACCGGGTGGGTCATCCACAACTTTGTACACCCTTCCTTCCCTTATCTTCTTCCCCATACTACTACTCTGGTATTTTGCCACTTAAAGTCTACTTAAACTACGTCACAGACTTTAAGTAGACTTTAAGTAAACTTTAAGTGAAAGAACATTTGACGAAATGCATTACACTATACCACACCACTTTAAGTAGAATTACGTCTCACTTTAAGTTTACTTAAAGTCTACTTAAAGTGGGTAAGTTTAAGTAGACTTTAAGTGGCAAAATACCAGAGTACGACACTGTGCTAACCTAACAGACGACAGAACGACTAGAGCTTTATATTACATTATTATGACCCCCAGATCAAGATGTTTCAAGTTTCTATCAACTCTGCATTACATTCAATGTTCATCATTCCTTTGTGAAACATGGAATCACCGGGACGCACAACAACTTCAATCCCTTACCCTTTTCTAATAGGGACCCGCGGCTTAGAGGAAAGACCGTCAATCGAGCGATTTTCGGCGAAACAGTTCAACTCCCAGAAAGTGGTACAAAAAGTCGTGGCTATCTATGACAAAAAAAATCTTTTCCAAAAAACTTGTGAGCATTGTGAAAAGCTGTCTATCAGGGATGTGCATAATTTTATTTTGTAAAACGTAATTGTTGTAAAATACGTAAAAATTCTAGAGTGCGAAATTATAAGAAATTGTTTCAAATTTCATTCGGGATGAAGAAATCCTCGACTTTCCATGAAAATATCTAACTGCTCTCTTATACAAGGGACAGATGATAAGCAAGAAGTGAAAATATTCGCGGATTCCATCCCGAAGATATGTAATTGTATGTATTTGACATTGTGAGCTGTGAATTATGACGATAGTTGATAACAAAAAAGTGAATCCTCAAATGTTCCTAAACCTTCTTGTGATTCCATTTCGATAAATATATAGTCTGCCGAGAAACTTATTAAAGTTTACCATTTTAATTGAGCTAGATCCTGCTGTGACCTTCTTTTTTTGCGAAATTGTAAATACAACAAGAACTCTTGAGGCCTGGCGATTGCACTCTTTATTCAAACCGATCAAAAATAACAAATAGAACGATTCCTACTTTTGTCTACCATTGGACTATTTCCCTTTTGTTGCCTACTACAGTACCTCTTCATATAATTACTGTAACTGAGATAGAGAGAAATTGACTGAAATTTAATTGAAGCAAATTGCAAATAATTTGGTAAAACAGCGAGAGGGGAGAGACATAAAGGGTGAGAGATAAAGAGAAGAATAGAGATAAAAAGGGGGATTAATGAAAAAAATGAAGCTCGACATTATGCATGACCGGAAGATTGTTATAGATACACTCAGGATTGCTAAGGATTGTTCTTGCTGAAGAACTCAGAAGATCAAAGATCATAAAAGGGGTGGGGTTTTAAAAAACGGTACTTACGAAAATAAACAACAGCATTCTACAACACAAAGGTCAAACGGGGCGAATTACGGTACTGCATTACGGTATACTTTACCCTAACGTAGGGTGTTAGTACTACAAGATAGAAAAGAGATATGTGCGGGGAGAGCAGTAACTGGAAAGAAAATCAATATTACAGAGTATACGGTAGCCGATGATGGGATAGAAGGAGACCGTCATGATATGTTCGCGCTAGGACACATGATGGGGAGAATTACGGTACTACATTACGGTATACTTTACCCTAACGTAGGGTGTTAGTACTACAAGATAGAAAAGAGATATGTGCGGGGAGGGCAGTAACTGGAAAGAAAATCAATATTACAGAGTATACGGTAGCCGATGATGGGATAGAAGGAGACCGTCATGATATGTTCGCGCTAGGACACATGATGGGGCGAATTACGGTACTACATTACGGTATACTTTACCCTAACGTAGGGTGTTAGTACTACAAGTTAGAAAAGAGATATGTGCGGGGAGGGCAGTAACTGGAAAGAAAATCAATATTACAGAGTATACGGTAGCCGATGATGGGATAGAATGAGACCGTCATGATATGTTCGCGTTAGGACACATGATGGGGCGAATTACGGTACTACATTACGGTATACTTTACCCTAACGTAGGGTGTTAGTACTACAAGTTAGAAAAGAGATATGTGCGGGGAGGGCAGTAACTGGAAAGAAAATCAATATTACAGAGTATACGGTAGCCGATGGTGGGATAGAATGAGACCGTCATGATATGTTCGCGTTAGGACACATGATGGGGGAGAATTACGGTACTACATTGCGGTGATATCGATTGAATGCTAGTCTAACGGAAGGAGGGAGGGATCATAGGATCAGGCTAACCAAACCCGTCTGGGGTTCGCCGCGGCAGTCTATGAGTAGAATGTGAGCACTGAGGTCTGGTTGCCACGAACAAGAAGAGTGGGAGGAAGACCACGAGTCATTATATCCAACCAACTGAGATAAATAGAAGACGACAACAGACCCTTGCGATTCACGGGTATAGTACTGTAATGAGATCAAAGATCAGTGATCAAACTACAAAGATCACTTACACTGCAACTACATAGATATGACGAGATCAAAGATTAGACTATACATAGACTAGTGCTCAAGTGACGAAGATCACTTACACTACAACTAGATTTAATGAGATCAAAGATTAGTGATCAAACTACAAAGATCAAAGATCACTTACACTACAACTAGATCAGCATCGACCGAATTCTCCTTGAGCAGCTCGCCTATGCGCAGTTGCCTGTGTGTCTTCTCGCGTTGAGCACTCAATTCGGCTTCAAAGATCAAAGATCAAAGTACATATATCAAAGATCAAACTACAGGAATCAGGGATCAAAGATCAAAGTACACAACACTAACAATCAGTGATGAGTCCGGACGAGTCATCACCGTCCTCTCCTCGATAGGGAGCGATCATCTCATGGAAGGCGTCCAATCTGACAAATATTTATTGATTATCGATTGATAAATTATTGATTGATTACTCTTAAACTTCAGAGTTTCAACGCAGGATCAATTGTGAAAATCAATGGTGCTATAAAATCAATAAATCAATAATACTAACGTTCGCTGGCTCGGCTTGCGTCCCACGTCAGATATGACGGTCACATCGGAGAAGTCAATACTGTAATCAGGAAGATATCGATTGATTTATTAACAGAAAACCAGCCATAGTCTTATAGACCAAATTCCTAAATCAAAGATCAAAGATCATACCGGAACTTGCTGAGCAGTGCGACCATTCCTCGCTGTTCCTGCTCCATTGTGTGTGATGAGGTCGAGATGGAGAACACACGCAGCTTCGAACCCAATGATAGAATAAAGATAGAACGGAGTGGCCTCAGGGGATGGGTCATCGTTCACAACAAAAAAAAACATAAAAACATGTACTTTGCACCCATATTACGCCTTACTTAAAGAAGCGCACTCTGAAGTTGACTGAATTTTTTATTATTTGATAGACATTGAGATCATTATTGATTGAATAGCTCTACATGTTTTTGCATAGATACAGCCCGGAGTGAACTTTCTCTTCGTCATGTAAAAATCGATCAATATCTTGGCTAGCCGAAAAATGGCCAGAATGCCCAGCTTTCTTCCTCACCTCGAGATAGCTCTTGGGTATGGTCAGTAGATGGGAAATGAGTAGTGTGAGATCTCCATCGTCGTACAGCCACCACACATCGATGACGCCCTGATATATGTAAAGATCAAAGATCACACAACATTATTCATCAAAGATCTCAAACTACAATAATCAATGTAGTCATACCAGTGCTTAAACTACACTAATCAAAGATCAAAGAATAAACTACAGTACTCCGCTCACCTTCTTGACTTTACGCTGGAACTTGGATATCGAGTTGAGCAGCGCCTTCTGTTCTTGAGTGAGAACTGGAAAAGATCTTATTGATTGATTTATTGATTAGTGTAATTCGGTAATACATGCTGACATAACGACGATACGGCAGTTAGTCGCTATTGATCAATCGATAAATCGATCAACAATCGATAAGACTACATTGGTTAGTTAGAGCATGCAATCTTGCCTTGTGTAATAATTTCACAGAACAACCTCGAAATTATAGTTAGACCTTTCTCTAGACCACAAACTACAAACACTACCGTAACTCCATTCCATTATGGATCGTTTCATTCCACTACGCAAAGCAAAAAACAGGCCTAATCAATCCTTCTCTCCTAAGGTGCAAAACATTCTTCGTCGATGTAGAAAGCTTTATCGTATCCGATCCACAATCGGTATCGCACTCTTTATGCGTCTCAGTAAAAGATTGCGCTTAGAAGTTCGCAAATGTCGCAGAAAAAGGGAACGCTCTCTATTCAAACAGCCCAACCTCAAAAACTTTTATCAATTTGCTGGTAGTTGGCTCAAAGACACAAGCAATCATATTGGTTCTTTATTAGACAATACCGGGATTGCCGCAACTTCTGACTTCGCCAAAGCCTGGGTTAATGTAGATTATTGTGGATAACGGTAGCACATTCTAGAACACTGCAGGAATCCGTAGGTTGACTTCCAGTAATTTTGTTTCGAGGACTGAGAGCTAGATTTATGTTAGACTCTAACGCAATTGATTTCGCGGTACAAAAATTTTTTACAACAATTGTATAAAATGCAAACATAATTCTTTCGTAATCGATCAACTCAATACATTGATATTATCCCTTGCTCCCGAATTAACTATGGATATGTGAAAAAGTGCATTTCGAGCGTAATGCTCATAAGATAGCGTACCCGCAAAGGTGCTCAAAACTACAGTACCCGCAAAGGTGTTCAAAACTACCGTACCTACTCCCGCTTGGCCGGCCACCCACGACACTCGCATGTACAACATCACTCCGAAGATGTTCAGCAGACAGCCAAACTGAAAAAATACGTTCCGTATTCTTGTACTCTACAGATGTAACTCCAACTTTGAGCAAATGCAACAATAAGCACTCTAGCTTCACTCAATTCAAAATTCTTTTACTCCATCGATAAACAGTGAAATATGGCCGTATTCTCGTACTCTACCGCTGTAACTCTCACTTTGACGCTGGCGGCACAGTTTGCTGGCGCCTGGAACTTCTCCATCTTAGCGTGATCATCACCTCCGCCTCCCTCTTTGTTCTCGTACGACGCAGATCGCTCATCTTCGATGGCCTGAAACAATTATCGATTGATTGGAGAGCCATATCGATTGATTTATCTATTGTATTACAGTGTAGCCAAAAAGTCATGGGACACTTTTTCAACTTTTTATAACTTTTGATCCAGGAAAGCAATCAAGCTGATCTTTTGAGTCAATGTACAGAATTTATCAGGGAATATTACCGTGATGTGTTGGTATAAATAAATTAGTTCACTGTTGCATAGCAATGATTCTATCGAAATACACTTTTTTTGAAAAATTACATTTCTTTGGTGAAAGGCCCTGTTCTTCTGAAACACAGTGAGAGTGTAGACATATACTAGGGCTGCACCGTCAAACAATCCGGAATAGTTACGATTAGGATTTCAAGCTGTAGCAGGGTTGCAACTTTCACCCAAAAATTTTATAACTCAGCTTCTAGATGTGCTAACGACTCGCTCTAAGTGCTGAAATGATTCTAGTGGTGAGTAATGTTTATCCCCAGATTACGGTAGCCAAAGCTCGACATTTGCCCTCAGGGTATAAAATAATTTTTTTGAAGGAGGACTGAATTTGAGACCCTACCGTTCATAGGGCGGGTCTTCTAAAATTATGGTTCCTGCGCAGGCAGCTTAGCAATGTATCATATATTTATTTCCCTTATTTTGGTTTAGTTCCGATTCCTTTTAGACCCGTAGCAAAAGTTATGCTGAGGTCTACTCTGTTTCAGCGATCAAAGATCAAAATACAAAGATCAAAGATCGAAGTTCAGCAATAGTCTAAAAACTTTTGTGAACATCTCTAACATGCATAGGTACTTTGAAAATAAAAGATTCCATCAATAGAGGACCGGGAACGAGAGAAGTGAGAGAGAAAGCGCAAGAGCGCGCACCGAGTAGACCTCAGCATAACTTTTGCTACGGGTCTAAAAGGAATCGGAACTAAACCAAAATAAGGGAAATAAATATATGATACATTGTTAAGCTGCCTGCGCAGGAACCATAATTTTAGAAGACCCGCCCTATGAACGGTAGGGTCTCAAATACAGTCCTCCTTCAAAAAAATTATTTTATGCCCTGGGGGCAAATGACGAGCTATAACTACCGTAATCTGGGGATAAACATTACTCGCCACTAGAATCATTTCAGCACTTAGAGCGAGTCGTTAGCACATCTAGAAGCTGAGTTATAAAATTTTTGGGTCAAAGTTGCAACCCTGCTACAGCTTGAAATCCTAATCGTAGCTATTCCGGATTGTTTGACTGTTCAGCCCTAGTATATGTCTACACTCTCACAGTGTTTCAGAAGAACAGGGCCTTTCACCAAAGAAATGTAATTTTTCAAAAAAGTGTATTTCGACAGAATCATTGCTATGCAACAGTGAAGTAATTTAATTACACCAACACGTCATGGTTGTATCCCTTGATAAATTCTGTAAATTGACTCAAAAGATCAGCTTGATTGCTTTCCTGGATCAAAAGTTATAAAAAGTTGAAAAAGTGTCCATGACTTTTTGGCTACACTGTAGGTTTGTCAGTTTCTCTTTTTTTTTCCAGCTGGCATAATACAATTGGCGAGCACTAGGTAAATACGAGTTTCGTATCCCGCGAGAAAAACGAATCTACCGGGGAGACAGCCAGTATTTTTCGTATGAAAACGTAAATTGAAGGTTTTTTTAAAATTTCCTGTTTTCTGCTTAACATTCAAAACTGACGTCATAACACCCCTCCCTAACCACCTTCTTCCTTATTACTTCATTAATATTAATATTGTCATTATTATTATTGCAATTTTTCTATCAGGGATGTGCATTTTGTAAAACGTAATTATTGTAAAATCCGTAAAATTTCTAGAGTGCGAAATTATAAGAAATTGTTTCAAATTTCATTCGGGGTGAAGAAATCCGCGACTTTCCATGAAAATATCTAACTACTCTCTTATGCAAGGGACAAATGATAAGCAAGAAGTGAAAATATTCGCGGGATTACATAACGAAGATATGTACAGGGTGCGGCAGAATTATGGATACACGATCTTTGATCTCCCCTGATCACATGTATTGCGCAAATCGGCTCAACATATAACATTTTATCAACAACTATCATATCAACAAAGATCTGAGTTAACTTCTTAATTCTGCCTCCTTTCACGTCAATAACTAGCTTCAAACGGTATCGGTGAAAAAAGCGGTGGCGGAATGGTATTTTAGGTCGATTCTTTCCCATTTCCAGAGAAGGGCTTTCTTGAGCGACTCCAGATTCGAGACAGATTCGAGTTGGGACGAGCACAGGTATTGCTCTCTCTGTTGTAGTATGTATTTCACATTGTGAGCTGTGAATTATGACGCTAGTTGATAACGAAAAAGTGAATCCTCAAATGTTCCTAAACCTTCTTGTGATTCCATTTCGATTTATTAAAATATTTATTTATTGTTTAATTGATCGATCGCTGGGGCCACTGTTGGTTACTGTAGATCTTACGGGAACGAGAAAGTAATTCATAGTGAACAGATTGCGAGCGCTTTTCCTTTGCAAAACACACTATAAAAAACTAAAAGAAACACTAGAATTACACAAAAACATTAAAAGAACACTACAATTGTGTGGGTAACCTTACTGGAGACCAGGGTTGTGCGGAAAATTTTCCGACCGGAAAAATTTTCCGGTTTTTCCGACCCCTTTCCGGTTAATTTTCCGGTCGGAAAATTTTCCGAAAAAATACCGGAAAACCGGAAAAAATTAAATGCTGTACAAACTAAAAAAATACATTTCAAAGAACAAATTTTGAAGATTTTTTTAGTCATTTTTATCTGACCGGTCATAGTTCTAACCCCTAATGCACCAATAATGATGAGCAATCACTTATATAGCGTGGTTGTTCCTTATCGTGAACATTCAACTTCTAGGATTCTAAGCCTTAAAATGTGGAAAAAAATTGTTATTGCCTTTCAGTTACTGTCATATCTCTTTCGATCGTTTCTATGCTCGCCTTGATCGTTTCGAAAGAAATTGTTATATAAAACACAAGAAAATGCGTTTTGCAGAAAATTTTCCGGATTTTCCGATTTTTCCGGTATTTTAGACCAGAAAAAAAGTTTTCCGAAATTTTTTCCGAAATATATTTTCCGCACAACCCTGCTGGAGACATTGTTCTCGATCTCCTGTCCTGTTCTCGTTTCCTCATGGCGGTTTATCTATTTAAATATCTCGTTTGCCAATTCTACCTTCAACCACGTTTACATAATATAAATTCTTGCTTGCCAGTGCAGCAAATCATTCAAGAAATGCAATTCCTGCGTTATTATTATCGATAAATCTATATCTAGGCCACATTCATTTTCTTTATTTATTCTTTAAAGGTGGACTCCCGCGAATATTTTCGTGAACAAACTGTGCAGACAGAATCATAGCAAAAGTTATTCTACATACCGTACACTATTTATTTTATGATGATTCAGCTTATTGATCGCTAGAAACATGAATGAACCATCAGGCCCCGTGCAGGGAAAGGCGCGCTTTTTGAAAATAGGAAAGTTCGGCAATAGGATTCGAACCCGCGACCATGCGCTTTCTAGTCGGAAGTTTTACCACTACGCTAAAGGAACGATAAGTAGTCTCACTATCTTCTTGCATATCACTACACCCTTGCATAAGCGAGATGTAGGAAATTTGCATGATCATTCGCGGGTCTCCACCTTTAACGTCATTTTTCCATCTCACTCAATGTATGTAAATCAACCCCCTCAATACGATTGATAAAACAAGTTTCATCCAAATCGGTGAGATAACATTTAAAACTGCCGGTTGGCTTCCTTCATTCTTACAGGAGATCCGTGATAAATGGATTGTCTGCCGTGGAACTTACTAGAGTTTACCATTTTAACTGAGCTAGATCCTGCTGTGTCCTTCTTTTTTTTGCGAGATTGTCAATACAACAAGAACTTTAGAGATCTGGCGATTGCATTCTTTATTCAAATCGATCAAAAATAACAAATAGAACGATTCCTACTTTTGTCTACTATTGGACTATTTCCCTTTTGTTGCCTACTACAGTACCTCTTCTGATAATTACTGTAACTGAGATAGAGAGAGAAATTGACTGAAATTTAATTGAAGCAAATTGCAAATAATTTGGTAAAACAGCGAGAGAGGAGAGGCGTAAAGGGCGAGAGATAAAGAAAAATAAAGATAAAAAGGGGGATTAATGAAAAAATGAAGCTCGACATTATGCATGACCGGAAGATTGTTAAAGATACAGTCAGGATTGCTAACGATTGTTCTTGCTGAAGATCTCAGAAGATCAAAGATCATAAAAGGGGTGGGGCTTTAAAAAACGGTACTAACGAAAATAAACCACAGCATTCTACAACAAAAGGGTCAAACGGGGCGACTTACGGTACTACATTACGGTATACTTTACCCTAATGTAGGGTGTTAGTACTACAAGTGAGACAAGAGATATGTGCGGGGCAGTAACTGGAAATAAAATCAATATTACAGAGTATACGGTAGCCGATGGTGGGATAGAAGGAGACCGTCATGATATGTTCGCGTTAGGACACATGATGGGGGCAGGGTATATCGATTGAATGAGTGCTAGTCTAACGGAAGGAATACTGATACAGTACACATAATTGATTGTGTGAAGGAGGTATCATAGGATCCAGGCTAACCAAACCCGTCTGGGGTTCGCCGCGGCCGTTTATGAGTAGAATGTGGGCACGGAGGTCTGGTTTCCACGAACAAGAATAGTGGGAGGAAGACCACGAGTCATCATATCCAACCAACTGAGATAGAGCGAAGACGAAACTAGACCCTTGCGGGGCACGGGCAGAGTACTGTAATGAGATCAAAGATTAGTGATCAAACTACAAAGATCAAAGATTAGAGATCAAACTACAAAGATCAAAGATCACTTACACTACAACTAGATCAGCGTCGGCCGAATTCTCCTTGAGCAGCTCGCCTATGCGCAGTTGCCTGTACGACTTCTCGCGTTGAGCGCTCAATTCGGCTGCAAAGATCATAGATCAAACTACACAGATCAAAGATCAAACTACACAGATCAAAGATCAAACTACAGAGATCAAAGTACACATGACTAACAATCAGTGATGAGTCCGGACGAGTCATCATCGTCCTCTCCTCGATAGGGAGCGATCAACTCATGGAAGGCGTCCAATCTGACAAATATTTTTTGATTATCGATTGATATTATTGATTGATTAATATTAAATTTCAAAGTATCAGCATAAGATCAACTGCGAAACACTTTACACACAACAGCAAACATCCCGAGATATGATTTTGCTTAAAGACTAAAATCGATAAATCAATAAATCAAGAATACTAACGTTCGCTGACTCGGCTGGCTTGCGGCCCACGTCAGATATGACGGTCACATCGGAGAAGTCAATACTGTAATCAGGGAGACATCTCTTCACCATGTAAAAATCAATAAATGTCTTGGCTGGCCAAAGAGTAACAAAAGCTTGCCCAAACAAAGATAAAAAACCAAAGTTTCCTCTCACCTCGAGATAGCTCTTGGGTATAGTCAGTAGATGGGGAATGAGTAATGTGAGACCTCCGTCGTCGTACAGCCACCACACATCGATTACGCCCTGATATATGGAAGTTCAAAGATCAAACTACATTATTCATCGATAGTCTAAGGTCAAACTACAGTAGTTACAGCAATGATCTGTAGTTATAGCATTGCTTAATCAACAGTAATAAAAGATCAAAGACCAAACTACGGTACTCTGCTCACCTTTTTCACTTTGCGTTGGAACTTGATATAGAGTTGAGAAGCGCCTTCTGCTCTTGAGTGGGACGGCGAGAACTGGAAAAGGATATTATTTATTGATTGTTTTATTGATTAGTGCAATCTGATAATACATGCTGACATAACGACGAATACGACAAAGATACGACGATACAGTAGTTTATCGATATATTGTTCAATCGATAAATTGATCAATAATCGATAACACAACATTGGTTAGTTAGAGCATGCAATCTTGCCTTGTATAATACTTTCACAGAACCACCTCGAAATAATAGTTAGACCTTTCTCTCGACCACAAACCACAAACTACAACGATACCAAACTACAAAACCAATCAATCAATAAACACTATCGTGACATGCACTCTCACTCATTCTCGTCGGTCTTCTGCTTCTTCTGCTTGCGCTTCCTGAGACGATCGGTTAGATTACTGTATGACTAGTCTACGGTAGTCATACTAATCGATAATCGATCGATTGACACCAAACTGTTTCAACTACTGGTTGTTGATAAATGACAACCAAAAGTGTAAATTATAAATATACGGTAGTTCCGGCGTGACATATAGCTAACTACAATAAATATCGATTGAAACTACTAAGAGAACTGTAACTACTAATCAATACTCCTTGATTCAATCAATATTCCTCCCCTGATCTACCGTATACCTTCTTCGTCGAGACATCGAGAACGTGTTCCCGCGGCGAATACTACGACCTCGCTCCATCGCTGACTCCTTATTATCCTGATGATATTATCGATTACCTACCGAAACCAGTGCAAGGCTACCGTAACCCAAGAAAGGGGCGTGGCCAATCAATCAATATTCCTGCAGTACCTTAGCGGGTTCCTCTTCCTCAACCTCCTCCTCCTCTTCCTCTTCCTCTTCTTCATCTTCTCCTTCATCATCATCATTTTCATCATTGGACAATTCGAATTCGAAGGGGAACGTGTCCGCGAACGAAGTTGATGCTGAAATCAAGTAGATCAATTAATAAATCAATAGTATTGATTAGCTAATCAACACTACAAAAGTGACAGTAAAATACTTATAAAGATAATAGTGTGGTGAGAGCGTGCTTCACCGAAAGATAGGCGAAAAGTACGATCGCAATACATTATAAATAAATATATAAATAAATAAATAAATAAATGATGATGATGATGATGATGATGATGATGATGATGATGATGATGATGATGATGAATAATAATAATAATAATAATAATAATAATAATAATAATAATAATAATAATAATAATAATAATAATAATAATAATAATAATAATAATAATAATAATAATAATAATAATAATAATAATAATAATAATAATAATAATAATAATAATAATAATAATAATAATAATAATAATAATAATAATAATAATAATCGCAGGGCAATCTAATGAGACATCGTGCCAATGCACTCACACTTCTTCATGGTCTCCGATTCATCCAACAACATTCGGCATGCTGAATCGATTGGATAGTCTACTGGTATGCTACTGGTATGCTACAAGTACGCTACTTGCAACGAGCATCGACTAATACTAACTAGCTAATCAACGATCAAGGATACTATAAATATACATAAACCAAACTTTAAATCGATTAAAACACGCAGGCAGCTAGACTACTAACACTATAGCCCTACATCTAAAAGAAGAGTTTAAAGATCAAGGTTCAAAGATCAAATATCAAACTACAAACTACACGGCACAAATATCTACATGCACATAGCCTACCGGCAATGCAGTCCCCACTCGTATTCACGAACGACTCGAGCATGCGCGATGATGCGCTGCGAGCTGTAGACACAGAGTTCAAAGTACAAAGTCCAAAGAACACAGATCAAAGTTCAAAGATTACAAAGAACTATGAGATGTGGTATAGAATTGCACTATATCCAGGTATGACTCAAAACTAATGAGAAGCGCTGATTTTGTTAAAGACACGCTCCGAGCCAATATGAAACTCTGCACTCTGGCAACGCTAGCTCGTAGATAAAGAAATCGAGAGATCATTGCCAGATCGGAGAGTTTCAAATTATCTCGGGATGTGCCTTTAAATGCAGAGAGTTAGTGAATGAAATACGGTAGGATAAACTTTGGTCAGCAAAAATAAATCTAATTTGAATAATAAAATAAGTATAAATGAACAACAAAGAAATAATATCAATAATAATAGTAATTACCACTAGCAGCATCAAGTGTCTCCTTCATTTCCTTGCTTCCCTCTGTCCCTTCTTCTTCCTTCTCAATTAATACTCGCTTCTCATCAAGATGATCCTTGGCGTGTTCTCCACCGATTAGGCTACTGTAACACAATCAATTATCGATTGAAATTCTAAAGATTAAAGATCAAAGACTTTCACTCACTTCGATACAGTCCGCACTTCTGGAAGCTGCAACTTGGACGCTTCACGCATATTGTATCTAAAAATAGGCATATTTAATTCATTGGAGAAAATTGAAAACAAGAAGAATCATACAACAAAAATTGTTTGTATGATGGCGCAATGGTGAGACAGCGATTCAACGGGCATTCTTCATAGCTCACTCCACACGTCTTCTTCTTTACCTATCTCTTTAAACGGCTCCCTATCATCCGATCTATCATCCGTACGATTCTCATACGCATTACCGTGACTCGCATGCTTTATAAAGATCAAAGATCACTCACTTCCATGTCTACCTCTCCCCACTCTCTCCCCTTTTCCTCTTCAAACCGATTTCTCTTCTTCACAACTCTTCCAAATTTGACCTACAATAATCACAATCGTGACCCCTCGATGCTCTACCATACTACTACCGTACTTCTTCATGGCATCCGAGTAATCGAGACCGGCCATCTCATTCCTCAGAACCGCCACGCCCATCCCATTCTCGAAGGCATCCCTGTAATGGAAAAAACTATTGTATATATCTGGATGGGATACATCAGTTAAATAGTAAAGTTTTTTTTTTTTGAAATATGTCCGTGGCCAAGACGAATCGATGAGATTGGCGGATAAGTAAGGGATACTACTGTAACAGTCAACGTTAACCAGCGTGCATATGGTAAATCATAATGGAGAAATATTTAAGTCAAATCCTCAGGAGCCCTATCACTCTCACTATCTTCCATCGGACTATCTCTCAAGGATGAAACGCGCATTCAAATGGCGAAGATTCTAATTTGGCGCGCAATTACAATGAAGTCTTGAGGCGTCTGTTGCCCCATTAAAGCTCAACAATAACATAATAATCATACTGCAAACCACTGTACCTAAGATAAATCATAATGGATAACTATTTAAATAATTCCGTCAAGCATGATTTCTCTTATCACTCTCACTATCTTTCATCAGGATATGTCTCAAGAACGAAACGCGCATTCAACTGGAAAAATTTCAAATCATAGGTGGGTGCGTTCAGACGACTTTTTTGCGCTCAGCATTGCCTTCCCATCGAGGGCGTTGCGCATAACCTTGCCTCGCAAAAATTTGAAAATTTCCAGTCGAATCTACAAGAAAAAATCTGGGCATAGCCATACGCACAGCCTTTCCCTCAACGTGCCTACCTATTGAATATCAAATATTGCACGCAGGTACCAGCCAATATGAAACTCTCCGCTCTGGCAACGCTCTCTCGCAGGAACAAAGCAAGTTAGCATTGTCAGAGCGCAGAGTTTCAAAATAGCTCAGGATGTTCCTTCAAGTGAGAGTGTTAGTGGATGAAATACGGTAGGAGAAACTTTCGTCAACAATAGTAAATCTAATTTGCATAATAGAATAATTATAAATAAACAACAAAAAAAATTAAATAAATATTAATAATTACCACTAGCAGCATCAAGTGTCTCCTTCATTTCCTTACTTCCCTCTGTTCCTTCTTCTTCCTTCTCAATCAATACTCGCTTCTGATGATCCTTGGCGTGTTCTCCACCGATTAGGCTACTGTAACACAATATTATCGATTGAAATTCTAAAGATCAAAGATCAAAGACTATCACTCACTTCGATACAGTCCGCACTTCTGGAAGCTGCAGCTTGGAAGCTTCACGCATATTGTACCTATGTAATATCGGTATATTCAATGAATTGGTAAAACGAAAGCAACAGACAAAAAAAATGGTTTGCATCTTGGCGCAATGATGAAACAGCGATTCAACGGGCTCGTCATAACTAACTCATCTTAATCCTCTCATCTCTACCTCTCTCTCTACATACTTCCCATTACTATCTCGCTTAACCATAACCCTTCCATCACCTCTACAATTGTCATGCCAACTACCGTAACCACCCCCCTTCCAGAATCTTATCTGGATTCATAAAGATCAAAGATCACTCATTAACACGTCTAACTCTCCTCACTCTCTCCCCTTTTCCTCTTCACACAGATTTCACTCTCCTTCACAACTCTTCCATATTTCACCTACAATAATCACAATCGTGACCCCGTCGATGCTCTAAAGAACTACCGTACTTCTTCATGGCGTCGGAGTAATCGAGACCGGCCATCTCATTCCTCAGAACCGCCACGCCCATTCCATTCTCGAAGGCGTTCCTGCAATGGAAGAGCTATTGCATCTGGATGGGATGTATCAGTTGGTTAAGTCTTTTGAAATATGTCCGTCGCCAAGATGAATCTGTGAGAAATGCCGGTTTTGATGGAGATTTCTACTGTAAGCGTTAACCACTGTGCCTATGATAAAAAAGTCTTGAGGCGCCAGTTATATCATTAAACCCTCATAATTAATACACGACATTCATACTGTAACAAAGATCAATAATAATCATACTGCAAACCACTGTACCTAACAAAGGAACGTTCACAACTTGTCCTGGCCATATGAGATGGCAATAGCATGAATAGAATCAGTTTTCGATGCTGATTGCGAATCTGCTTTCAAACGTTGCCCAATCTAGCTGACAATTCGATTCGATTGCTGATTTGTGAGATTCGAGAAAATCGATATTGAAATTCGACTAGTTGATTCGAAAATTCACATATTATCTACCTTATCTACTAAATCACAACATCAGTTGTTTGGATAATTGATATATGAGTTCATGAACTCTTTAATGTTAGGATGGATTGTGTAGAAATCCACACTAATTTCCGAATCAACTAAACGATTTTCAATATTGATTGTCTCGAAGCTCAGCTCGATTGGGCAACGTTTGAAAGCGGATTCGTAATCAGCATCGATAACTGATTCTATTCATGGTATTGCCATCTCATATGGCCAGGACAGGTTGGGAGCGTTCCCTTGTAAGATAAATCATAATGGATAAATATTTAAATAATTTTGCCGGTCAAATATTTCATATCACTCGCGCTATCTTCCATCGGCCTATGTCTCAAGGACGATACGTGCATTCAACTGGTGAAAATTCAAATTTGGCGCGCAGTTCCAATTAAGTCTTGAGGCGTCTGTTACCCCATTCACTACCAATTAACGCACGACAATAAGTCAATAATAATTATACTGTAAACTATTCTACCTATGATAAATCATGGATAAATATTTAAATAATTGTGGTCGAGCATAATCTCATTATCTCTCTCTCATTATCTTCCGTCGGCCTATGTCTCAAGGATGAAACGCGCATTCCACTGGCGAAAATTCAAATTTGGCGCGCAGTGAAAGATAAAGTCTTGAGGCGTCAGTTGCACCATTAAAAGGCCCAATTTAATACACGGTAATCATACTCTAACAAAAGGTCAATAAATCAGTAAATCAATAAATCAATAATAATCATACTTTATGACTCCAAAGTAGTCATTGATCTCGCGCATCTTCTGCTCCGTTGGTCCACCCTCGCACCAGTTCGACTTGAATCCAATGATGACGATGTTGGGACGGAGTTTGCCCAGACCAGCGATCTGGAAAAGAATAATAAATAATAATCATATTTGATAAAAACAAAGAACATAACGCTCACGAAGCCCCCACATCGCACAGAATTTTTTTCAGCATAATTTTCCAATGAAAATATCCACTTTCAAAAGCTACGATACAGTAATCTGCCTACCGTACCCATCCCAGAGTACTGCTACAGAAATCACCATCTACAGTATATAATCTGCAATACCGTACCTGGGGCAGTGATTGGACACCGGAGCGCACCTCGAGATAACTCTTGGGTATGGTGAGTAGATGGGGAATGAGTAGAGTGAGACCTCCGCCGTCATACAGCCACCACACATCGATTACGCCCTGATATATGGAAAGATCAAAGATCAAATTACATTATTCGTCAATGATCTGAGATCAAACTACAGTGGTCCCTGTAGTTATTGCAATGCAAAGAACTACAGTAATCACCATGGTGGCAAAGATCAAAGACCAAACTACAGTATGTACTCTACTCACCTTCTTCACTTTACGCTGGAACTTGGATATCGAGTTGAGCAGCGCCTTCTGCTCTTGAATGGGACGGCGATAACTGGAAAAGATCTTATTGATTTATTGATTATTGCAATCCGGTAACACATATAACGACGATTACGACAAAGATACGACGATACGGTAGTTAATCGATATTGATCAATCGATAAATCGATCAATAATCGATAACACTACACTGGTTAGTTAGAGCATGCAATCTTGCCTTGTGTAATACTTTCACAGAACCACCTCAAAATAATAGTTAGACCTTTCTCTCGACCACAAACTACAAACTACAACGAGACCAAACTACAAAAAAACAATCAATCAATAAACACTATCATGACATGCGCTCTCACTCATTCTCGTCGATCTTCTGCTTCTTCTGCTTGCGCTTCCTGATACGATCGGTTAGATTACTGTATGACTAGACGACGGTAGTCATACTAATCGATAATCGATCGATTGCCACCAAACTGTCTCAACTACCAATTGTTGTTGATAAATGACAAACAAAAATGTAAATGATACGTATACGGTAGTTCCGGCGTGACATATAGCTAACTACGATAAATATAGAGTAAAACTACTGAGATAACTGTAACTAATAATCAATACTCCTTGATTCAATCAAGACTCCTTGATTCAATCAATAATCCTCCCCTGATCTACCGTATACCTTCTTCGTCGAGACATCGAGAACGTGTTCCGGCGAATACTACGACCTCGCTCCATCGCCGACTCCTTATTATCCTGATGAAATTATCGATTAGCTACCGTAACCCGAGCAAGGCTACCGTAACCCAAGAAAGAAGCGTCTCCAATCAATCAATATTCCTACAGTACCTTGGTGGGCTCTTCCTCCTCTACCTCCTCTTCTTCATCTTCTCCTTCATCATCATCATTTTCATCATCCGACAACTGACTTCGTTGAAAGAATAGATATCAACGACGGGGTACGGATATATATACATATGGGATACCCCGCACTAACAGTAAGCTGTGGGGAGAGAAAGATGAGTAATAGAGTAAAAGTCAATTGGAGACCTGCATTATACGGAAGGAGCACAAACGCCCACATTCCATTCTGACTGAGCAGACCACATGATCAAAATTCATTAATACAACGATTATTCATGCACTCACAGTGCAGGAC
The DNA here is from genome assembly GCA_943737045.1 of Parapristionchus giblindavisi. Taxonomy (NCBI): domain Eukaryota; kingdom Metazoa; phylum Nematoda; class Chromadorea; order Rhabditida; family Diplogasteridae; genus Parapristionchus; species Parapristionchus giblindavisi. The sequence continues at coordinate 1,334,417 of CALSFV010000204.1, forward strand.
AAAGTTACACGTTTTCCGTAAATATATGCCAAAACGATCGAGTGACCTAGGGTAAATTATAAACATCGTAGTTTATTGTTGGCCACCCACGATGTCGACATTTCAATGAAATATAATCAAATTTCTTTCGACTATTCCGCACAATTTCGCGCTGATCATTAAATGAAAATTTTAATAACCATGAATTGACTTTATATCTTGAACAAAGAATTAGCATATCATATAGGACAAAATACTATTCTTTGATTTGCCATTTCATTCTTCATTATTCATTTCGTCTAGTTCGGTTTCTTCTCAACATCAGTTGCTTTCTTAAAGAGTTAGTTTATTGTTAAATCGCGCAGCGTAGCCTTAATTTTAATTTTGTACCTTACCAGGGATACTTTCCGGATACTTTTTAAAATAATTGTTAAATGCAGACAGACAATCTTTCAACCACAAAACTTGCGGGGAAAATTGAGAAAATGGATGTGCGGCCGGTCGGGACATGCCATCTGGGGATGGGGGGGGGAGGGGGGCTATGGGGGGGGGGTTGGGTAGTGTGGTTGTTTGGCCGACAACAATTGTATCATTATGGAGATGGAATTTTAAATGGACAAGAGATAAGTTGTCTTGCGCTACTCCTTAATCCTTATTCCTTAATCTAAAAGACAACAACAGAAATCACTGCTCAGGAAAAGGTTTGTCCGAGGATAAATTCGATTTAATTTAAACTTCATTATAAAAAAGTATCATTGAGTTTTTGAAAAAACGTTATTTTTGTTATTAAATAATCAATACATTTCACAGACCGACGCGACGACGCCGTGCCGTGATCGAAGGAGGAGGAGACTCAACTCTTCACAGGTTGTCTTTGTTATTAAATAATCAATACATTTCACAGAACGACGCGACAACGCCGTGCCGTGAGCGAAGGAGGAGGACCCAATTCTTCACAGGTTGTCTTTTTTATTAAATAATCAATACATTTCACAGAACGACGCGACAACGCCGTGCCGTGAGCGAAGGAGGAGGAGACCCAAATCTTCACAGGTTGTCTTTGTTATTAAATAATCAATTTTTCTCACCTTGCCGAAGACTACTCGAGGACACCGTACCGTGAGCAGAGTAGCAGAGAACGAAGGTATTGATTATTTGATCAATTAAAACTGCTTTTTCCCTTAACTATGAATAAATGAGAGTTATCATATACTGATTATCTCTACAATATTGTTCTGGCTACTGTAATAGGCACTGCAGACAAATAAACGGTAGTCGCCCAGTTTCAAGTTCATTTCATCTCCAATTTCTCCATGATGCAGAGAAGTTCATTTAATTAATCAATCATTTTGAGGCCAATCAATCGGAATGAAAAGGAATAGATTTCAGTTGACTTGATTCGAATACTGTTGGACTTATCGATCTTTGATCTTGCTAGCCTGGACTAGATTTGGACTGTTGAAATATAGTTGGACTTATTTATCTGTTTGGACTGGACAGCATTGGAATATGGACTTTTGGGTGGTCTATTGGGTAATATTGGGCGGCCCCATGAAATGTGTTAATTGAAATGGTTCCATGGGTGAAAATTTGATTAAATTAGCGGTTGGTGTGGTTGAAGGGTTGTCTGTATGCAAATGTAATTATGAAGTTTATGTAAAATGCCCGGCCGGGTTCGAAATGAAATGAAAAAAAAAATTAAATTAAGAATATTTTAATTAAATCAGTTGAGCACATTGATTTATAATCATGTTAAAGAAGGAGACCATCGATTTTTTCTTCCAGTGTTAAAAGCGGTAGAACACACTGATGTATACGGTAGACTGTATCTTACATAACTCATACTCTCACAGGTCGTGCTCAATGACAACGCGAGACGGGGAAATACGCTTCCAATCATGAAATTGTTCGAATGCTGTCTGCCTCAAGAAAGCATTCACAGTAAGCAGTACAGTACTGTAATCATCGATTTATCGTTTGATTATAGGTAAAGGTCTCATTTCGTGCGGTGTTGCAGATTGATGCAGTCCATGAGAATATTTTTATTATTAGTTCGAGACGATGAAGAATCGAAATGGATTCCCTCTGAGAAAAAATCGTTGGAATCAATTGATTACGAAATAAACTGAACAAATATTTCAGGCCACCTATAATACCTACCTTTGATTTTTCGTGTTTAAAGAGATAAACATTATATACGACTTTGTTTACAATCTATGCAAAATATTTTTTTTAAACTGACACTATGTGATTTTCTTAAGGAATATCATCATACATCAGGGCTGTGCGAAAAAATAATTTCGAAAAAATTCGAAAAACGAAATTTTTCGGAAATAAAAGTCGAAAAAATCGAAAAATTTCGAAAAAATCGAAAAATTAAAAAAAAAATCTAAATGCTATTTCTTTTGATTTCTCGCGACATAGCTGGCTTACGCCTGTCCCAATTACTACACCAAGCGAAATAATACTATCTAAAGTGTCTTTTTGAGAGTTCTGATTAATCTAACATTTATCTATAGCAGTTCAGTAAGACAACCTATCTCTAAGAGAATTTGCCAGACAAAAATATGACAATTAGAGTTGCCAAAATGATTAAATTATTTAAAAAGTTGCCTAGAATGCAACTACAGAACGTTCAAATAATTCAGAATCGATAAAAGAATCAATTCTAAGTGGTATTTCATGTACTCTTTTTTTCGATTTTTCGAGAAAAAAATCGAAAAATTTTTCGATAAAAGTCGAAAAATCGAAAAATCCGAAAAACGAAAAATGCACAGCCCTGCCATACATCGATGAAATCAAATTCTGCAAACGTTTTTATGCACTGTCATTCTTGTACTCCACCGACAAAACAGCGAACTATGGCCGTATTCTCGTACTCTACCGTTGTAACTCTCACCTTGATGCGGGCGGCACCGTTCGCTGGCGCCTGGAACTTCTCCATCTTAGCGTGATCATTGCCTCCACCGCCCTCTTTGTTCTCGTACGACGCAGATCGCTCATCTTCGATGACCTGAGTCAATTATCGATTGATTCGTGAGCCAATTGTTTAAGCTATTGTATTACTCTTATACAGGGTGCGCCATAATTACCCGGACCGCTGTCTCCATATGAATATCCCTTAGGAAATGTGACCTGAGTGATATGGTTCATGGTAAAGCTTATCAAGAATATGGGCAGCAGTAATGTACTAGCGAATCTCGTTATGGTTTCTTTTAGCTCTGACACAGCCCTTGAGTCTCTTCTCATATGCGCCTGCCCATTCCCGCAGGTAGTTGTCATCGAGTTCGCCCCATGCATTGAGAAGGGGAGCATTGAAGGAGCCGATGGTCTGGTGCTTGGTAGAGGACATCTTGGCCTACCACATCTCCAAACACTGCAGTCGAGTACGCTCAAAAAGAATTCACATTGTTATTTTTTTCGCTATATCTTTTGTTGTGCTGATCGAAATGGGATGAAATTTGGAATATATGTTCCTCAAGGTATTAGAATAACGGTGCTCATTTGGTTTTTCAAGAATTTCAAAAATCCTGTACTTTAATAGCTCTTTATCGAAAATCACCAAAACCAACAATTCACAGTTGCAAAATTCAACAGCAATATTTTAACAGAAAGTCGGTAAGAAGGGCCCAGAACCACAAAATTAACAACATAGATCATTTGTAACTAAAATTTAGTGGAATAACCCTTACAATCGATTAATATCTGACAGAGGAGGGTCATACACTAGGTCCTACATTGCTGATGACTCACCACCAGCTCTCCAAGCAGTTCAGCACTTCCGTATCAACTATAACAAGACTTCTGAAGCTCATTACGATTTCTGGGAATGTTTATTGCTATGTGGCACCAGCAAGACCCAGATTTACCTCCATACTAGCTGATTAGATGATCGTTATGATGTCACGCGAGGACACGCGCCGCATTGCCTTCGAATTTGCAGCTGAGCTATACACCTCTGGCGTCTCCAATGACTCTGTTAATAATTTCAAGAGATGCCTCAATGCTGATGGCTTCCGTGGCTGTTGAGTAGATATCAATACCAAGTCTACCGAGTGGATGGGGACAACTAATTTTGCGCTGAGCGCACACCAGATCACGACCCTATTTCCACCGCGTTTAAAATTCGATAATTGGTTTTTAATTGGTGCCGGCTACCTTAAGGTCTTCCCAAATACTTTATCCCATCGCTTTTGAACGATAGAAACTTACTATCAGTGGTCTACAACGCATTTTTCCAATATTGAGGAGTCCAGTGGAGACGCTCCTTACCAGATGCTACTCAAGTCTTCCTATTCTTCATAGAAACAAAGGCCTTTGTAACTTTCCGACAGCCACGAAGATAAGCACTATTCAGGCATCTCTTGACAGTCGGTGCAGAGTCATTGGAGACGCCAGAGGTGTGTAGCTCAGCTGCAAATTCGAAGGCAATGCGGCGCGTGTCCTCGCGTGACATCATAACGATCTCCTAATCAGCTATTCTGGAGGTAAATCTGGGTCTTGCTGGTGCCACATAGCAATATACATTCCCAGAAATCGTAATGAGCTTCTGAAGTCTTGTTATAGGTGATACGGAAGTGCTGAACTGCTTGGAGAGCTGGTGGTGAGTCATCAGCTGTGTAGGACCTAGTGTATGACCCTCCACTGTCAGATATTAATCGATTGTAAGGGGTTATTCCACTAAATTTTAGTTAAAAATGATCTATGTTGTTAATTTTGTGGTTCTGGGCCCTTCTTACCAACTTTCTGTTAAAATATTGCTGTTGAATTTTGCAACTGTGAATTGTTGATTTTGGTGATTTTCGATAAAGAGCTATTAAAGTACATGATTTTTGAAATTCTTAAAAAAACCAAATGAGCATCGTTATTCTAATACCTTGAGGAACATATATTCCAAATTTCATCGCATTTCGATCAGTACAACAAAAGATATAGCGAAAAAAATAACAATGTGAAATCTTTTTGAGCGCTATTGCATCTGGATGGGATATATCAGTGAGTTATTTTTTTTTTAAATATGTCCGTCGCCAAGGCGAATCTGAGAGAAATGGCGGTTTTGATGGAGATTTATACTGTAAAAGTCTGCGTTAACCACTGTACCTATGATAAATCATAATATATTATTTAAGTTATCTCTAATGGCTCGTTAAAAAATAGTGGAAAACCGAAATCGGCGACTTTCCATCCGTTAAAAACAGTACCCGAAAATGGAAATACGAAATTTGAATTCCCGCACCTCTTTGCGCCCGCGCTAATTCAAATTTCGTATTTCCATTTTCGACTTTCCGGGTACTTTTTTAACGGGTGGAAAGTCGCCGATTTCGGTTTTCCCCTATTTTTAAACGAGCCATAAGATTCACATCATTGCAGCTTGGATGCCTCACGTATATTGTATATGATATAGGGATATTTAATTCATTGGAGAATACAGAAGTCTCAAGGACGAAACGCGCATTCAACTGGTGAAAATTCAAATTTGACGCGCAGTGAAAGATAAACTCTTGAGGCATCAGATGCACTATTAAAGGCTCAATTAATGCACGGAAATCATACAACAAAGACCAACAAATCAATAAATCAATAAATAATCATACTGTATGACTCCAAAGTAGTAATTGATTTCGCGCATCTTCTGCTCCGTTGGTCCACCCTCGCACCAGTTCGACTTGAAACCGATGATGACGATGTTGTGGCGGAGTTTGCCCAGACCAGCGATCTGGATAAAGGGGGGAATAAAATATTATTTGGTTAAGTCAAAAGAACATTCCAACGCTCTCATGGCCCACATGCCACACTTATAAGTAGAACTTTTCTGTGAAAATATCCGCTTTTAAAAGCAAAGATACCGTAATCTGCCACCGGTACCCATACCAGAGTACACATACAGTAACCAAATCTACTACAATAGCGTACCTGGAGCAGTGATTGGACGCCGGAGCGCATGCTAGAATTGGCGACGGATGCGTAGAACGACTTGATCTTCCGCTTCTGCACCCACTCATTCAGTTGACGATCGAGCTTGCCACACACCGAGTACACACGGTCACATGGATCATACTGTAACGATGAGGATATGTAGATGAGAGATCGATTATTGATTGATTCATATTTATTTCACTGATGATGTTGTAGGGAGAGGGATATTAATCCATTATTGGGAAAAACTATCTACCATATCCCGCAGCACCATCTCTCAATCAATCGGTTCAAAACCACTGTATACTAGCACGATCAATGAATATCAATCGATCTACCGTAACTACCGTAATCTAGAGCTTTCGTACCGGGACCACGTATCCGCAGATCATCAACGACGATCCTTTGGTGATATTGTAGACAGTCAACGAGCGAAGATCGGGCGGAAGGATTGCCCGTGAGAACGAGAAGTTGGGGACAGTAGTTCTTCACCTGTCAGAGATCAAAGGTCAAAGATCAAAGATCAATGATCAAATGATATCATACGTGCTCCTCCGTGTTCCATAGCTTGATCATGCTCGCAATCGCATTCTTGTACGTGTGCGCCTGCGTCGAGCTGACCCAATTGACATCTACGAATTATATAATTATAGAATCCATTTATGTATTCATTCTTTATTCACCTGTCTGCCCATTTATCAAAAGTATTAAAACCGACTCCCCCGGTTTTCGATGCAAAATGAAGAGGAAGATCATAGCGATGAACAGGAAGGTGACTAGGGCGGTCTCCCATGAGATGATAAACATGACCAAGATACAGAGGAGGGCACCCGCCAGTGACACCCACATGTTGTAGTATTTGAAGGAGGGACGGAGACCTGCAAAGTACATATTTACTTTGTAAAGTATTTATTTAATTATTTTATAGTATTATTTGGTTTGGCAATCCACATGGACATGTTTGACATGGCGTGGATAATTAACATGCATGCAAAATGTTAAATTTTCTAGAAATAAAAGTGATAGAATATTGGTGCTTCGGCCACTACCAACTTCATTTATCGATTGCAAAGGTGGATATTTCAAATAGGTCAAGTAATATGAATAAATCAGTAGGTAAATTATTGATCAATCAATCAATAAATCAATCAACAAATCAATAAATACCCGGTGATTCGGCGAAACTGTTATCGAAGCACGCATGGTTGATGAGTGCGTATGATGCGAGGAAGAAATTGGAGATAATGGGAGCGGCAAATCTAAACACAGTGTCTAAATTGCAGCTACGGTAGATACTGCTTTATTACATGCACTCGAATACATCTACCGTAACCATCATCAATCAATAAATCTACAGTAATCCTGGCGAGGTCTTACCTGGAATTCTTTCGGCGCTGAGACCAGAGAGGCGAGGGCCGAGGACAACGTGGCAGCGAAGATGCCCGCAATGATCAGCGGTCCCCACAGTGAGCTCATCTCCATGATCTAAAGCAAGAGATCAAAGATCAAAGATCAAAGCTACCGTAACCGAAAGATCGATACCGGGAAGTAGTTGACCAATCCATACGCGCACGCTCGCTCCTCTTCCCAGAGTTCCACGCACGGAGGCGGCTCGAATAGGCCCGTGATATTGTCGAAGCTGTAAAACTCTCCGAGTTATCGATTTTTTTTTGATTTTTTTTTTAGTAAGAAATGCAGACAGACAGACAAAGATCAAAGATCAAAAGGGGAGGGGCTTACATGGGTGCAGCCAGTCCATCCCTACTGAGACGACAATTCTATTATATAATTGTTAAAGGGAATATAAAAGCTATCGGCAAACGAGAATATTTCAATGGATACCACCAACGTGAAACCTGAGCGCGACAGGAGATATAGAACCAACACTTTTTAGTGTTATATGCAAAAGGAAATTGTTTGTAATACGGAAGATGTCATTAAATAATTAATCAATGAAATGAATGCCACCTTCGGATATAGATTTATCGATAATAATAACGCAGGAATTGCATTTCTTGAATGATTTGCTGCACTTACCGCCGGCAGGCGAGAAATTATATTACTCAGGCAAACAGTCGAATGCATTCTGCAGCTAACTCAAATGCATTTCAGATGTCAAAATAAATGAATAATGCAGACATTTTGCATGCATTTTTCTTAGCTTTTCCTAGCTTTTTCGTGACTTTTTACCTTTTTAATAGCAATTCTATAGCAATTCTATAACTTTTTGAAGCTTTTTCGAAGCTGTGGCTGCAAAATGCATTTTTGGTACATTTTTCGTACCATTTTAACTTCTCTTAGCTGCAAAATACATTCGACTGTTTGCCTGAGTATGCAAATGCTGTAGAAAGTTTCATTGGCAAACGAGATATGTAAATGGATAAACCACAACGGCGAAACGAGAACACGACAGGAGATCGAGAACAATGTCTCCGGTAAGGTTACCCACACAATTTTAATGTTCTTTTAGTGTTTTTTTGTGTACTTCTAGTGTTCTTTTTAGTTTTTTCATAGTGTGTTTCGCAAAGGAAAAATGCTCGAAATCTGTTCACTTTGTATTCCCGTAAGATCTACAGTAACATATAGTAACCTGAAGAAAAGACCTGACGATTAAATATGGTTAAAGAATAACTAAATATAATGAATGCCACATGCGGATCCGCCAAATCGCCGGAGATGTTGGCGCCGGCCATGATTCCGGTCGCGGCCGGGAAATAGACAGCGAAAACTGAGAAGAAGGACTCGTTGCGGAAGTGTGGCAAGAGATTGTTGTACAGGGTTGTGACTGAAAAGGTTGTAATTATTCGTTTGTACGATTTCATCGCAAATACCTTTGCCAATGTAAAATTAGGCTATTGTGCGTATAAAATGTACTTGCATAAGAAAATGACAAACGGTGCTAACGAACGGAAGTCACAATCGAGAGGCGGGTGGCGGGACGAGATGTAGCATTCTACATCTCGCCCCGCCACTCGATTGTTTCTCCGCTGCCTCTCTCTAACCCGGCTGACCTTCGCCGCGCGATATATCATATATAAAAGAGATGGTCATAGTTTCTGAACCATGCAAAACAAGAAAGTCTCTTCTTCAAAAAAAACAAGTGATTTTTATACGCTCAATATATAATATCTCTTTCCTTTGAGCTACCGTAAGCCGGCTTAACTTTGAGCTACAGTAACCCCCAAACTTTGAGCTACCGTAACCTCCTTTGCTTTGAGTTACCGTAACCCATCCCACTCACTACTGTATCCCGTCATTCCCTTGTTGAGGTACTCCTCATCTCGTGGAATGAAACTGCCGATGAAGTAGTTGCAGATTGACACGATCAGTATTACCTGAGGGAAAAGTTAATTTAATTTTTAATTTTCACTTTTTTTAAAATAATTAAATTATTTTTTAATCAAAATAATATTTGTAAATTAATTTTAAAATTAAATTCCACACAAAACGCATACTAACAACGATAAAGGTTTACTATTACTAAATAGTTTAGGCGAAAAGAACAGTTCTTGCAACGAGAAAATGCGTTCTAAACTTGCAAAGCACACCTGGCAGGTTCGAGTTTCAATGAGCATAGATCATTTCAATCGTTGGTCAGAAAAGGTAATTTAGCTTGGAATTGCGGCCTCCGATTGTGCAGGACAATATTATAGTAAGTACCTTGCAGAAAGTAACTTACTTTTTACTTTTTCGTTATGTTCTCATGAAATAGCAAAACACTAAACACTAGTATAAAGAAAGTTTCTTTTTGCGCGCCACTTACTATAATATTACCCTGCAAAACATTGAAGACGAAATAACAATAAAAACAGATCAATCAATAATCCAATCAATCAATACTCACCAGTAGTCCCTGCTGCATCTTGCTCTCAAACTCCGGTCCAATGAAGACCAACTGCGAGCATCACAACGCAGGTTACTGTAAGTGGAATGAATCTAACGTCAGAAATCAATCGATAACCGTCCAAATATTGATTTTTTGTAATCTCACTAAGTCCAACGACTCGCACAGTGTTCATGTTGTCCAATTCGGGGAGTCCAAAGCTACTGAAAAATAATTTGTCGTTATTATTCATAGGCGGGCGCGTATTAACAATTTCAGCCATGCCTATTATAAGGGTGATTTATTTGCAAATTGACCAGGGCTCTCTGAAACATGAACCGAAGAGACCATGAACACTAGCTCAGTATCGTCGACGGTTTCGCCAAAAGGATTCAGGATGACTAATCACACGATTAATATTACGATTATTATTATTATTATTATTATTATTATTATTATTATTATTATTATTATTATTATTATTATTATTATTATTATTATTATTATTATTATTATTATTATTATTATTATTATTATTATTATTATTATTATTATTATTATTATTATTATTATTATTATTATTATTATTATTATTATTATTATTATTATTATTATTATTATTATTATTATTATTATTATTATTATTATTATTATTATTATTATTATTATTATTATTATTATTATTATTATTACTATTACTCACACGATGATATCCCTGACAGTCTCCGCGAATCCGACGACGTACATGGCCGCACCAACCGCGGTCGCCACACAGAAGATCAGACCGATCGAACCACCAAACTCGGGACCGAGAGACCGGGAAATCTAGGAATTTATTGATTGAATTTGAAGACGTTCATCATAGAATTCATCGACGTGAAGAATTAATAAATATAAAATCATACTAATACTAATAATAATAAACTGCTACATAATAATAATAATAATATACAAGAAACATGGTTCAGATTGACATTGATCACTATAGTTAAATAAATGAATCGGTATGAAAACGGTAACCGGAAATCGGAAAGACTACACTCGATAAAACTACGAGAACATTGCAACATACCAATGACCGAAATGACGTATATGGCCGCACCAACCGCGGTCGCCACACAGAAGATCAGACCGATCGAACCCCCAAACTCGGGACCGAGAGACCGGGAAATCTAGGAATTTAATGATTGAATTTAAAGACGAATTCATTGATGTCAATAAGGAATAAATAATATTTTTTTAAACAATAAAACGAAAAGAAATGTATTGGCATGAATACTAATTTATTATTAGACTGAGATCTACTCAACTCTACGCAATAATCGAAATTATAAAATACTATCGGAAAAATCGATAAATCACAGAAAATAAATCAATAACTGACAAGGAAATAGGCTCCGCCTCCTTTGACGTCTCCATTCGTACAGATGGCACATGTGGACAGTGTCGTGATTGTCGTGACGAGTGATGCGAGTAGTACGATACCACACCCGGCTACTGTAATGGATGCTGCAGGTTACTGTAGGCTACTGTAGGTTACTGTAGGTTACTGTAGGCTACTGTAGGTTACTGTGAATAACGCTAGGTTACTGTGGATAACTATAGCACATTCTAGACCCTTGCAGCAATCTTTAGGTTGAAAGAACAGTCGAGTAATTTTATTTCGAGGTCTGAGAGCTAGTTGGATGTTGGACCCCCATTTTAAAAACGCAAACATAATGCGTACGGAGTCTCCATTATCAATACATTGATATTATGTCAGTGCTCCCCAACAAAATGTGGATATGTGATAATGTGCATTTCGAGCGTAAGCTACCGTACCCTCAAGGTGCTCAAAACTACCGTACCTACTCCTGCTTGGCCGGTCACCCACGACACTCGCATGTACAACATCACTCCGAAGATGTTCAGCAGACTTCGAACGAACACGCCCTTCACCCAGCCAAACTGAAAAAAATACGTTCTGTATTCTTGAACTCTACAGATGTAACTCCAACTTTGACCAGACCGAGAGACCGGGAAATCTAGGAATTTATTGATTGAATTTGAAGACGTTCATCATAGAATTCATCGACGTGAAGAATTAATAAATATAAAATCATACTAATACTAATAATAATAAAGTGCTACATAATAATAATAATAATATACAAGAAACATGGTTCAGATTGACATTGATCACTATAGTTAAATAAATGAATCGGTATGAAAACGGTAACCGGAAATCGGAAAGACTACACTCGATAAAACGGTGATATGACAGGTGTGAGAAATGAGAAAGGAAACGACCGATTGTGAGAAGGCGAGTTAGAAGAATGATATGAGAAATGTTTAATTGAACATTGAAGATGTGAGAAATGACATTCAACATGAATTCGTGGAAAGCGACATTTGGGAAAAATGTGATGGGAACAAAAATATGTGAAATGTGACTTCGGAAAAATCTAATCAGAAATTGATTTTCAAGAAAAAACCATTTGTGAAAATACCGATGAGGAAACACCTAATCCTGAAATTCACAACAAGGAAATAACTCAACGGGAAACAAGTTTTGATTTTTTTGTTTAAGATATCGGGTATTTTTTGCGGGGCACATCATTGAGAAGCCAATTCTCGCGGGCTACACCGCGAGGAGCACCACGGTGTGGAAGGGACGGTGTGCCTCACGCCCCACGGGGCATGCCGTCTTCCACCTCGCGGGGCACCGCGTCTAGAGGCCACAGCTCGCGGGGTACCCGGTCTAAAGATTCTACCCAGCGATGTACCACACGGCAATTGAACGGTGTGTCCGGCGAGCAAAAAATACCGGAGATTGTTGTTGTCGATGAAAAATGTCTATAATTTCATTTACATCGGTAATTTCACAAAAGGTTTTTTCCTGAACATCTTTTTCTAATTAATTTTTTCTTAAACATCGTTTTCTAATCACATTTTTTCCCAAATGTCGCTTTCCACGCTTTCATTTCAAATGTCATTTCTCACGTCTTCCATTTTCAATTATGCATTTCTCAGATCATTCCTCACATTATGCCCTCTCCGATTCGGTCGTTTCTTATCTCATTTCTCACTTCTGTCTTTTTCACATAATTCGTCTCTCAAATGGAACTTCCATTCTCATTTCTCACACGTGTCATATCACCGATAAAACTACGAGAACATTGCAACATACCAATGACCGAAATGATACTATACAATCGTTAAAATCGATAAACAAATCACACAAATCAATGAATAACTGACAAGGAAATAGGCTCCGCCTCCTTTGACGTCTCCATTCGTACAGATGGCACATGTGGACAGTGTAGTGATGGTCGTGACGAGCGATGCGAGTAGTACGATACCACACCCGGCTACTGTAATGGATGCTGTAGGTTACTGTAGATTACTGTGGAAAAGTGTAGCACATTCTAGTCACTTGCAGTAATCTTTAGCTTTACTGACATTGAGTATTTAAGAAATTATATTTCGAGGTCTGAGAGCTGGTTGGATGTTGGACTCTCATGCAGTTGATTGCGCGTTTCAACAAGTCTTTAGAACAATTGTATTAAATGCAAACATATTTCGTGCACTAGATATCTCTAAATTAGAGTTGGCTATTCGGGTTGCGGGATGCGGGCCCGTAACTCAATGTCCTGCAACGCAACGCCTCGTGTCGCCCGCACACATACTATTATTACTGAAGTGACGTTGCGAACCATTGTTTGCCCGCAACCCCCGAATAGCCAACTCTACTCTCAATCTACTCTCATTGACTTTGCGCAGTCTCATTCTCTGACACAATGTGTTCCCTCCCCAACTAGGGGTAACAGTCTGCTAGATATTGTTCTCGCCTCTCATATTCATATCTTGTCTGACTGTAGAGTTCTTCCTCCTTTGCCTAAGTTAGATCACTCTCTTGTATCATTCTCTATTCTGGCATCACTGCCTAAGGCCAAACCTCGCCTAATTAAGGACTATAGGAGAACTAATTGGACTGCTGTTCAAACTGCTATTGCCTCTGTTGATTGGTATAGTGAACTTTCCATTTGTAATCAGGACGCTGACACTCTTTATTCCACCTTTTTAAGCATTATTCAATCAATTATTGATATTCTCATTCCAATTCGAAAGGTTAATCCATCCAAATCCAAAAACGGTTTTTCGTGTAAGTCTCTTAACCTCTTGCGTAGGTGCAGATCTCAATATCGTAACCGCTTCTCAATTGGTATTGAACCATTTCTTGCGACTAGTCGTAGACTCCGCCTCTCAATCAATAAAACTCGCAGGCAACGCGAGCGCACTCTTTTCAATAATCCTAATCTTAAGAAGTTTTATAAGTTCGCAGGCGATCGTATAAAAGATGTGCATCATACCATAGAATCTCTCATGGATAATACTGGCAATATAAAAACATCTGACTTTGCTAAAGCCCAATTACTTGCTGATCACTTCAGTGAATCCTTTAATCATTCTACCTATCCTACACCTGTCTCGTCTTTCCAACCAAGATCACAGCGCATCGACTATATCGATTTTTCCCCAGCCAGAATAACCAACGTCATAAGCAAATTACCTAATAAGATTTCTCGATCTCCTGATGGTATTACCTATGCTTTCTTGAAAAAAACTGCATCTCAAATCTCTATTCCATTGTCCATTCTCTTCAACTGGTTCATGCTTCACTCTTGTTCCCCGTCTGCTTGGCTTACCGCTATTGTTTGCCCCATTTACAAACGGAAAGGCGCCAAGCATGATGTTAGTAATTATCGCCCCATATCTATTACGAGTGCATGTTGCAAGGTTATGGAAAGACTGATTTATAAAGATATCACTGCGTATCTAACCACCAATGATCTCTTGCCTACTGAACAGCATGGGTTCAGAGGTAGACGATCATGCAGTTCGTGCCTTCTCTCAAGCTTCTCCTCGTGGCACAAGAACCTAGATAAGAAAAACTTTATATCTGTAGCATTTATCGACTTCAGTAAGGCTTTTGATACATTGCCCCTTAATTTGCTTGTTCATAAATGTGAATCTATCGGTATCACTGGATGTCTTCTCAAATGGATTAGCTCCTTCCTTCATAATCGCACCCAATCAGTTATAGTAGGTGATACAATGTCTAACCCTTTCAATGTTATTAGTGGAGTCCCTCAAGGATCATGTCTTGGCCCCCTCCTTTTCTCATTGTACATTTCGGACGTTGCATCCGTATTGCCCCAAAATGATCAATGTTATATTTACGCAGATGATCTCAAAGTCTTCTCTGTCAATAACCCTATCGCCTTGCAAACTGCATTAGATTCAATTCATGCATGGAGTACCCAGTGGGGACTCACAATGTCACGCACGAAAACAGTCATAATGTGCATGGGCCCGAATCACCCCCCATTCAATTGTTCGATCAACAACACCTTTCTACCCTGCGTCACTGAGATCAAAGATCTCGGTGTCACATATTCAAATACTTTGGATTTCACTGAACATATTAGCAACATAGTGAAAAAAGCTAAAGCTCGCTCCTGCTACATCCTTCGTTCTTTCACTTCAAAAAGCCCAGTTGTCTATACCCGTCTATTTTGCACTTATGTCCGTCCACTGCTCGAATACTGTTCTGAAGTGTGGAACCCCATGTCGTCGTCTTTGAATGCCCTAATTGAATCAGTACTTATCAGATACTCCAGATTGGTATGTAAACGCTGTCGTCTACCGTACACCTCGTATGAGGATCGTCTACGAGCCTTGGACCTCCCTACTTTAGAAACCCGTAGAACAATTATTGATCTTACTGCAACGTTCAAGATCATTCATAATTTTATTGATATTGACCCCCGTAGCATCTTTATATTTTCCAACACTTTGAATTTTACTCGAGGTCATCAACTTAGAATTTGTATGAACCCTTCATCTAGTACACGCTATCTATCATTTTTCTCAAATCGTGTTGTCCGAAAATGGAATAATTTAGATCGAACTATTGTCACATCAATCTCTCCTCAAGTGTTTAGTAATTCTATAAAGGTTGCAATCCAGTAATTGCACCTATATCGTCGCTACTTCTTGTTTTAATATGTATTTTAATTGTTTATGAAAAAATCCCTCGTCTCTTTTCTCCAAGATACAATAAATATATTATTATTATTATTATTATTAATCCATGTTATTGCTACCGAATTAACTGTGGATAAGAGATAATGTGCAGTTCGAGTGTAATGCTCACAAGCTACCGTACCCGCAAAGGTGCTCAGAACTACCGTACCTACTCCCGCTTGGCCGGCCACCCACGACACTCGCATGTACAACATCACTCCGAAGATGTTCAGCAGACATCGAACGAACACGCCCTTCACCCAGCCAAACTGAAAAAAAATTATGTTCCATATTATTGTACTCTACAGATGTAACTCCAACTTTGACCAAACAATCACTATAACTTGAGTCACTTCAAAATTCTTGTACTCCATTCATATCACAACGAAATATAGACGTATTCTCGTACACTGCGCAGCATATATTTGCACATTTTAATAATTATTATTAACTTAATTTCAAAATTCTTGTGATGCCTTGACAAAACAGCGAACTATGGCCGTATTCTCGTACTCTACCGCTGTAACTCTCACCTTGACGCGGGCTGCACCGTTTGCTGGCGCCTGGAACTTCTCCATCTTAGCGTGATCATCACCTCCGCCTCCCTCTTTGTTCTCGTACTCTCGCTCATCTTCGATGGCCTGAGACAATAATCGATTGATTCGAGAGTATTATCGATTGATTTAGCTATTATATTAGACTTTTTTACCCGCTAGCCAAATATCTACTATTGGCGAGCACTAGATAAAGTCGTGTTTCGTATACCTCGAGAAAAACGAATCTACCGGGTCTCAAAGACAGATAGTATTTTTTCGGATAAAAATGTAAATTGAAGGTATAAATTTTTATAAATTCTGGAATTTTGACTATTGTGCGTATAAAATATTCAAAACTGACGTCATCTACACCCCCCTAACCCCCTTCTTCCTTATTACTTTATTGATATTAATATTGTCATTACTATTATTAATATATCCTCTCGCGCATGTAACAAGATCAAAGTCAATGTTCTAGGACAGACGGAAGTAAGAAGAGTTTATATCATGCACATCAGAGTAAATTCTCGATAAATGTAGTTGAATGGAAAAATGAAGAATTCCTCTGGTGTCACTTCCTACAATTCTTCCCCAATGCTCCCCCCCCTCCATGTTTTCGTCGCTTTCTCAATTCGCAAAAGTCACATCCTGGTCCATTTTGTCCCGTCCATTCTCCTCATTATTTTGCCCGCAATTCATACTCTCCAGAGACTTTTTTCGCGCGCGCGTCCTCTATTTCTCGGAATCCAAGGACAATTGCAAGGAAGAACAAACGAAGAAATAGGACTTCTTTCGTTTTATGGTAAATATGCCTCATCTTTATGCCCACACTTCTATGCGCGCTCTAATGTTGCTGTTACATTACCTTTATACAATAAATGCATAAATATACGAATAATCACTTAATCAATATTAATATTGATTAAGTGATTTATTATTACTATTACTATATCCTCTACATTGTTAGAATTTGTTATGATCGACATTAAGAAGAACCGGTTCGACTGAAACACATCAGTGAAACATGGAATCCCCGATTGGGTCATCCACAACTTTGTACACCCCGAGAGTACGAGAACAAAGAGGGAGGCGGAGGTGATGATCACGCTAAGATGGAGAAGTTCCAGGCGCCAGCAAACGGTGCAGCCCGCGTCAACGTGAGAGTTACAGCGGTAGAGTACGAGAATACGGCCATAGTTCGCTGTTTTGTCAAGGCATCACAAGAATTTTGAAATTAAGTTAATAATAATTATTAAAATGTGCAAATATATGCTGCGCAGTGTACGAGAATACGTCTATATTTCGTTGTGATATGAATGGAGTACAAGAATTTTGAAGTTACTCAAGTTATAGTGATTGTTTGGTCAAAGTTGGAGTTACATCTGTAGAGTACAATAATATGGAACATAATTTTTTTTCAGTTCGGCTGGGTGAAGGGCGTGTTCGTTCGATGTCTGCTGAACATCTTCGGAGTGATGTTGTACATGCGAGTGTCGTGGGTGGCCGGCCAAGCGGGAGTAGGTACGGTAGTTCTGAGCACCTTTGCGGGTACGGTAGTTCTGAGCACCTTTGCGGGTACGGTAGTTCTGAGCACCTTTGCGGGTACGGTAGCTTGTGAGCATTACACTCGAACTGCACATTATCTCTTATCCACAGTTAATTCGGTAGCAATAACATGGATTGAGAGTAGAGTTGGCTATTCGGGGGTTGCGGGCAAACAATGGTTCGCAACGTCACTTCAGTAATAATAGTATGTGTGCGGGCGACACGAGGCGTTGCGTTGCAGGACATTGAGTTACGGGCCCGCATCCCGCAACCCGAATAGCCAACTCTAATTTAGAGATATCTAGTGCACGAAATATGTTTGCATTTAATACAATTGTTCTAAAGACTTGTTGAAACGCGCAATCAACTGCATGAGAGTCCAACATCCAACCAGCTCTCAGACCTCGAAATATAATTTCTTAAATACTCAATGTCAGTAAAGCTAAAGATTACTGCAAGTGACTAGAATGTGCTACACTTTTCCGCAGTAATCTACAGTAACCTACAGTATCCATTACAGTAGCCGGTTGTGGTATCGTACTACTCGCATCGCTCGTCACGACCATCACTACACTGTCCACATGTGCCATCTGTACGAATGGAGACGTCAAAGGAGGCGGAGCCTATTTCCTTGTCAGTTATTCATTGATTTGTGTGATTTGTTTATCGATTTTAACGATTGTATAGTATCATTTCGGTCATTGGTATGTTGCAATGTTCTCGTAGTTTTATCGAGTGTAGTCTTTCCGATTTCCGGTTACCGTTTTCATACCGATTCATTTATTTAACTATAGTGATCAATGTCAATCTGAACCATGTTTCTTGTATATTATTATTATTATTATGTAGCAGTTTATTATTATTAGTATTAGTATGATTTTTTATTTATTAATTCTTCACGTGGATGAATTCTATGATGAACGTCTTCAAATTCAATCAGTAAATTCCTAGATTTCCCGGTCTCTCGGTCTGGTCAAAGTTGGAGTTACATCTGTAGAGTTCAAGAATACAGAACGTATTTTTTTCAGTTTGGCTGGGTGAAGGGCGTGTTCGTTCGAAGTCTGCTGAACATCTTCGGAGTGATGTTGTACATGCGAGTGTCGTGGGTGACCGGCCAAGCAGGAGTAGGTACGGTAGTTTTGAGCACCTTGAGGGTACGGTAGCTTACGCTCGAAATGCACATTATCACATATCCACATTTTGTTGGGGAGCACTGACATAATATCAATGTATTGATAATGGAGACTCCGTACGCATTATGTTTGCGTTTTTAAAATGGGGGTCCAACATCCAACTAGCTCTCAGACCTCGAAATAAAATTACTCGACTGTTCTTTCAACCTAAAGATTGCTGCAAGGGTCTAGAATGTGCTATAGTTATCCACAGTAACCTAGCGTTATTCACAGTAACCTACAGTAGCCTACAGTAACCTACAGTAACCTACAGTAGCCTACAGTAACCTACAGTAGCCTGCAGTAGCCTACAATAACCTACAGTAGCCTGCAGTAGCCTACAGTAACCTACAGTAGCCTACAGTAACCTGCAGCATCCATTACAGTAGCCGGGTGTGGTATCGTACTACTCGCATCACTCGTCACGACAATCACGACACTGTCCACATGTGCCATCTGTACGAATGGAGACGTCAAAGGAGGCGGAGCCTATTTCCTTGTCAGTTATTGATTTATTTTCTGTGATTTATCGATTTTTCCGATAGTATTTTATAATTTCGATTATTGCGTAGAGTTGAGTAGATCTCAGTCTAATAATAAATTAGTATTCATGCCAATACATTTCTTTTCGTTTTATTGTTTAAAAAAAATATTATTTATTCCTTATTGACATCAATGAATTCGTCTTTAAATTCAATCATTAAATTCCTAGATTTCCCGGTCTCTCGGTCCCGAGTTTGGGGGTTCGATCGGTCTGATCTTCTGTGTGACGACCGCGGTTGGTGCGGCCATATACGTCGTCGGATTCGCGGAGACTGTCAGGGATATCATCGTGTGAGTAATGATAATAATAATAGTAATAGTAGGGAGCAAAGGTCGAGTAGCTAGGTTATCGGTTTTCAAAATCCGGTCAGGTTTTTCGATTTTTGGCAAATTTTGCTCAAAATCCGGTCAGGTTTTTCCAGTTTTGTGAAATTTTGGCTCAAAATCCGGTCAGGCTTGGTACTTTGTAACATACTTTTCGAATACATTAATTTTCATTAGCTTTGGATTCCCCGAATTGGACAACATGAACACTTTGCGAGTCGTTGGACTTAGTAAGTTTACATTTAAAAAATAAATATTTGAACGATTATCGATTGATTTGTGACGTTTGATTCATGCCACTTACAGTAACCTGCGTTGTGATGCTCGCAGTTGTCTTCATTGGACCGGAGTTTGAGAGCAAGATGCAGCAGGGACTACTGGTGAGTATTGATTGGATTATTTAATGATTTGTTTTTGTTGTTGTTTCGTCTCCTGCGCTGAAAAAGTAACTTACTTTATAGTTACTTTTTTTACTGTTTTGTTATTTCATGAGAATATTGCAAAAAAAAGTTAAAATTAAGTTACTTTTTACGTGCTACTTACTATAATATTACCCTGCACAATCGAAGGGCAGAATTCCAAGCTCAATTACCTTTTCTGACCAACGATTAAAATGATCTATTAGGTTGTAACATAAGTCTTTGTGCTTTTTGGGGTAAATATTCAAGTTAAATTATCTTAGTTTATCGACAACATTTAGGAGAAATTTATTTGCTGTTGTGGTCGATGACTCCTTGCTATAATCCAGCCACACCGTGGGCTCACTATTTGTAGAAGGACTAGAGTTATTATGCGAATAGTGAGACCACCCACGTTTCGACATCTTCGTTATTCTTAAACTTTTCATTTACTAAACCGAGTTGGACGCCTTAACTAAAGTAGCGATCCTAGAGAGTAAGGTCCGGAGAGTAAGAAGGGACATTTAGTGTACACAAGGAAAAATTGGCTGTCTCAGTATGACGTGTTGAACTTTGTCAGTTCGAGCGGAGTCGTAACGAAGAAACATTTGATACCGCTGTGGACGCGGCGATATGAGCTATGGCTTCAAATATTGTGGTTGTTTACAATAGAGGTCCCCGATTACATCAGTGACCTCAACTATACGCATGCAATTCATTGGCTCTTTTCAAACTTCTTGAACATAGAGCATCTCCATTTTCTGATGTTTTCAGGTTTAGTGATCGATTCTAGTTTCTCTACTTATTAAATTCACTGGCTATAATGCACACTATTATGGCGAATGATCTATCTCTTCAATCAAACTACCAGATTGTTAACTCAAGCGCTTGTTCCCTTAATAAAAATAAAAGAGGTAGCGGTCCCAATCCACGATTTTATTCAAATTTCGGTCAAATGACCAATATTCGTATACACAACTTTTCGACTATTTCAATATTCCTTAATTCTAGTGAAATTGTGGGTATGGATGGTCCATGTGTGGATGACATTTAACGAGGGGTAGCAAATGGATCTCTCTCCTTAGACGAGAAGCGCTGCTCAAATAGCCGACATGACCATTCCACTCTTTTATAATATAATTTCTGATTTTAAATATATGTAAGCAATTGGTCAGCGTATGGTTGGAGGGGACATATGTGGGACACACCTAACCTAGGTGTTGATTGATTTTGGTTAAATCGATGCCAGAGAGAGCCGGGAACAAATTGTACTTAAGAAATAGATTTTCACTTTTGACAAACAGGCGAGGAATACTCATCATTAAAGCGAAGCCTGAATCGATGGTTCTGTGGGTTATGTAGGTGGGGATACTAATTAGTGATATGCACCAGTACAGAGGGCTCCGTTGAAAACGGAGCCCTCACTACCAAATGCAAAAAGACTTATGTTACAACCTAATATGTTCATTGGAACGCGAATCTGACAGGTGTTCTGTACAAGTTTAGAACGCATTTTCTCGTTGTCATAACTGTTCTTTTCGCCTAAACTGTTTCGTAATAGGTAACATATATCCTTGCGAGGAATTTAATATTAAAATTAATTTGCAATTATTAATTTAATAAAATAATAATTTAATTTTTTTTGTAATGTTAAAAATTAAATTTGTTATTTTCAGATAATACTGATAGTGTCAATCTGCAACTACTTCATCGGCAGTTTCATTCCACGAGATGAGGAGTACCTCAACAAGGGAATGACTGGATACAGTAGTGAGTGGGATGGGTTACGGTAGCTCAAAGGTTGGCGGTTACGGTAGCTCAAAGGAAGGGGTTACGGCAGCTCAAAGGTGGGTACGGTAACTGAAAGGGGTGGGGTTACGGTAGCTTAAAGGAAGGAGGTTACGATAGCTCGTTTATGGTGGCTTGGATATTTCATATCATATGCCTAATTTTACATTGATAAAGGTATTTGAGAAAAAATCGTACAAACGAATAATTACAATATTTCAGTCACAACCCTGTACAACAATCTCTTGCCTCACTTCCGCAACGAGTCCTTCTTCTCAGTCTTCGCTGTCTATTTCCCGGCCGCGACCGTAATCATGGCCGGCGCCAATATCTCCGGCGATTTAGCGGATCCGCAGGTGATTCTTTAACGACATTTGCCTCTTTCAACCTTTTTATAAAAAGAAAGGATTACATAGTGAACAGTTTGGGAGCGTTTCCCCGCAGAATACGCAAAGGACTCCAAAGAACAGTAAAAAAACACTAAACGTACACTACAAACGCTAAAAGAACACTAAAAAGTGCTAGTAACTTCCTCGGAGACGTTGTTCTAGATCTCCTGTCCCGTTCATGTTTCACGTTGGTTGTTTAACCATCGAAATACTCTCGTTTCCCAATATCTTTGTCGTACGATGAGACAATAAAAATTCCCGCCAGCAAGCTGAATCATTTGCATAAAATCAATTTGTATTATCGATCAATCAATAAATCAATAATTCAGCGTGCCATCCCCATCGGTACACCAACAGAAAGTACTGTCATTTGATTGATAAAACAGCGAACTACGGCCGTATTCTCGTACTCTACCGCTGTAACTCTCACCTTGACGCGGGCGGCACCGTTTGTTGGCGCCTGGAACTTCTCCATCTTAGCATGATCATCGCCAACGCCTCCCTTTTTGTTCTCGTATGACGCAGATCGCTCATCTTCGATGGACTGAGACAATTATCGATTGATTCGAGAGTCCTATCGATTGATTTAGCTATTGTATTAGATTACTCTTTTTTCCAGTTAGCCTAGAAACAACAATTGGCGAGCACTAGGTAAATTCGTGTTTCGTATCCCAAGAGGAAAACGAATCTACCGGGAGATCCATAGGTCGAATAGCTACGTTACTGATTTGCAAAATGCGGTCAGTTTTTCACAAAAAAATCCTAAAATGTGGTTAGACTTCGTAGTTTGCAACGTACTTTTCGATATATGACCGGATCTCTAAGATAGCCAGCATTCTTTCGTATGAAAATATAAATGGAAGGTATGAATTGAAGAAATTTTTCCTTTTTTTCTATCTAATATTCAAAACTGACGTCTTCTACACCCCTTCCTTATTACTTTATAAATATTAATATTGTCATTACTATTGATATATCCTCTCGCGCATGTAACAAGATCAAAGTCAATGTTCTAGGACAGTCGGAAGTAAGAAAGTTTATATCATGACATCAGAGTCCACTCTCGATAAATGTATTTGAATGGAAAAATAAAGAAATCCTCTCGTATCACTCCGTAAAATTTCTTCCCCAATGTCATTCTCTCCGCCAATGTTTTCGTCCTTTTCTCAATTTGCAAAACTCAAAACCAATGTGGTATCAACCTTGCATTATATTCAATACCCATTACTCCTCTATGAAACATGGAATCACCATGTGGGTCATCCTCAACTTCGACCACTCTTCCTCTACCTATTTTCTTCCCCATACTACTACGATACCGTGATAACCTTACAGACGACAGAACGACTAGAGGATCATATTATATTATTTCCGTATCCATAAAGAAGTATTATCAACTTTCCATTACACTCAATGACCATTACCCATCAGCGAAACATGGAATCACCGTGTCGCAATGCAACCCCCAACCCCTTATGCATCGTTACATTTGCCTTACGTGCGTATGCCGTAACCTCCACCGTAACTACGGAGACGCGGCGGATGGGGTTATGGCGTAATGTAACGATGCATTACCCATCTCTCCATCCTCTCCCACAATATTCAACGCCGTATCACCTGAGAGCTTCGACCCCTCTCTCTCCCCCTCTCTTTCTTCTCTCTCCCTCTCCTCTCTTTCTCTCTCTCTCTCTCTCTCATCCCTCTCCCTCTCCTCTCTCCCTCTCTTTCTCTCTCTCTTTCTCTCTCTCTCTTTCTCTCTCCCTCTCTCTCTCCATCTCTCTCTCTCTCTCTCTCTCTCTCTCATCCCTCTCCCTCTCCTCTCTCCCTCTCTTTCTCTCTCTCTCTTTCTCTCTCCCTCTCTCTCTCTCCATCTCTCTCTCCTTTCCCTCTCTCTCCCTCCTCTCCCTCTCTCTCTCTCCCTCTCCCTCTCGTTTTTCCCTCTTGCCCTATCATTACTATCATACCCCACGCCTTATCCCAAGATATTAGGTTGAGTCATAAGTCTTGTCGCATTTTTCGCCCTTTAAACAAATTTAAATAACTTTATCTCGGCAATAGCAAATCAATCAAAGTAAGCGTCATCTGCGTCGACATACTTCCTCCAAAGTTCGGGTAGCTTGTGGATACTGTGCTCCCAGAAGGACGGCTGCTAGGCGGCAAAGTAGTTGGTCAGCCAGATTTCGACCTCCCACTGATTATTGAAGTGTACTCCTAAGAGAGTGCGCTGCATATCGGAAAACAAGCAGCAATCGCTAGGAGCCAAGTCGGGCGAATAGAGTGGGTGGGGACAGCGTGCCAGTCAAAGTCTAACAGGATCTTTTTAGTCGTCCTTGCCAGATGAGGTCGGGCTTTGTCCTGCTAGAAGTGAATCCGGTCGCGCAGCCACGAAACGGAGGAGACCTTGGACTTCAGGGTCTGTAGTTGGCGAGAGTATACCGCAGCCGTACTATTCGACCCCTGCAGGAACAGCTCCCATCACACCGCCTCTGCCCCACCACAAAGACAGTATGATCTTCTTCTGGTGAAGTTCAAATTTGGAGATGGAATTGGGCTGCACAACTCGATCGACCCACTAAGCCCGGAGGACCACATTGTCGTAAGGGATCGACTTTTCATGTCCAGTCTTGATCCCGTCGATCCAAGCCGTTGTACGAGTGTACGAAATTAGATTCAGACACTGGTCCACACGGTTTTCCTTCTGTTTGTCCGACAGTTGGTGAAGTAACCATCTACCCAAATTCTGGACCTTGCCAAGATCCTGTAGGTAACCAACGATGGTGGGTTGGCTTACCCCAAGACTCGTCGCCATATCACGGGTGGTAGCATAGGGGTCCGCTTGGACGTGATGCTCCAGCACGTCCAAGTCCAGCTCGGGGGCCGTCCGGACCTTTGACGCCGTACTCCCTTCTTCGAAGCGTTTGAACCAATGTTGCATAGTGCGCGTACTAGGGGCCTTAGTGTTGTATACTACCGCCATACGGATTTGGACATCGGGGTTTTTGAGCTAGAATAGGAAGAAAACAACGTGACGTGTCACATGTGCACAAAACTGGGAACGAATTAAAGAGGCATTTCAGCTACTAGACTCGATGTGGTTACAATTCAATACTGCGCTCAAAGAGTAGTAGTAGTGACTTATTTACTGCCAGAACGGACGGGGTAATAGATAACGTACGACTGAGCAGTGATAACACAAACATACCCCTCCAAAATGCGACAAGACTTATGACTCAACCTAATATAATAATAGGAAGAGAAAGATCGATGATAGAATGGAAATAAAAAGGTTTAGTAAATGGATACATAAAGGTGTCCATCCCCGCGCCGTTATAATGAACACTGAACAGTATGGGCAGAGCCATACATTGATATAGAAGTGCAGATATCGCTGGGTATATCTAGATCCTTTGACATCTTTTCTAATAGGGAACCGTGTCTTAGAGGAAAGACCGTCAATCAAGAGGTTGTCGGCGACACAGTTCAACTCCCAGAAGATGCTACAAAAAGTTGTGCCGATCTATGACAAAAAATCTTTTCCAAAAAATTGTAAGCATTGTGAAAAGCTGAAAAGGTATTCGTTTGAACGATTTCATCTCAAATATATAAATAAACAATTCTGACGGCATAATACAAGGCTAAATGATAAATACCTTTGCCAATGACAAATTAGGCATATTATATGAAATATCCAAGCTGCCATAAACATCTCATAATTCACATAACCAATGTCAAGATACAGTAACCTCCCCCTTTTTTGAGCTACCGTACCCCTTCTTTTGAACTACCGTAACTCCATTCCATTATGGATCGTTTCATTCCACTACGCAAAGCAAAAAACAGGCCTAATCAATCCTTCTCTCCTAAGGTGCAAAACATTCTTCGTCGATGTAGAAAGCTTTATCGTATCCGATCCACAATCGGTATCGCACTCTTTATGCGTCTCAGTAAAAGATTGCGCTTAGAAGTTCGCAAATGTCGCAGAAAAAGGGAACGCTCTCTATTCAAACAGCCCAACCTCAAAAACTTTTATCAATTTGCTGGTAGTTGGCTCAAAGACACAAGCAATCATATTGGTTCTTTATTAGACAATACCGGGATTGCCGCAACTTCTGACTTCGCCAAAGCCTGGGTTAATGTAGATTATTGTGGATAACGGTAGCACATTCTAGAACACTGCAGGAATCCGTAGGTTGACTTCCAGTAATTTTGTTTCGAGGACTGAGAGCTAGATTTATGTTAGACTCTAACGCAATTGATTTCGCGGTACAAAAATTTTTTACAACAATTGTATAAAATGCAAACATAATTCTTTCGTAATCGATCAACTCAATACATTGATATTATCCCTTGCTCCCGAATTAACTATGGATATGTGAAAAAGTGCATTTCGAGCGTAATGCTCATAAGATAGCGTACCCGCAAAGGTGCTCAAAACTACAGTACCCGCAAAGGTGTTCAAAACTACCGTACCTACTCCCGCTTGGCCGGCCACCCACGACACTCGCATGTACAACATCACTCCGAAGATGTTCAGCAGACATCGAACGAACACGCCCTTCACCCAGCCAAACTGAAAAAATACGTTCCGTATTCCTGTACTCTACAGATGTAACTCCAACTTTGACCAAATGCAACAATAAGCACTCTAGCCTCACTCAATTCAAAATTCTTTTACTCCATCGATAAACAGTGAAATATGGCCGTATTCTCGTACTCTACCGGTGTAACTCTCACCTTGACGCTGGCGGCACAGTTTGCTGGAGCCTGGAACTTCTCCATCTTAGCGTGATCATCACCTCCGCCTCCCTCTTTGTTCTCGTACGACGCAGATCGCTCATCTTCGATGGCCTGAGACAATTATCGATTGATTCGAGAGCCATATCGATTGATTTATCTATTGTATTACAGTGTAGCCAAAAAGTCATGGGACACTTTTTCAACTTTTTATAACTTTTGATCCAGGAAAGCAATCAAGCTGATCTTTTGAGTCAATGTACAGAATTTATCAGGGAATATTACCGTGATGTGTTGGTATAAATAAATTAGTTCACTGTTGCATAGCAATGATTCTATCGAAATACACTTTTTTTGAAAAATTACATTTCTTTGGTGAAAGGCCCTGTTCTTCTGAAACACTGTGAGAGTGTAGACATATACTAGGGCTGCACCGTCAAACAATCCGGAATAGTTACGATTAGGATTTCAAGCTGTAGCAGGGTTGCAACTTTCACCCAAAAATTTTATAACTCAGCTTCTAGATGTGCTAACGACTCGCTCTAAGTGCTGAAATGATTCTAGTGGTGAGTAATGTTTATCCCCAGATTACGGTAGCCAAAGCTCGACATTTGCCCTCAGGGTATAAAATAATTTTTTTGAAGGAGGACTGAATTTGAGACCCTACCGTTCATAGGGCGGGTCTTCTAAAATTATGGTTCCTGCGCAGGCAGCTTAGCAATGTATCATATATTTATTTCCCTTATTTTGGTTTCCGATTCCTTTTAGACCCGTAGCAAAAGTTATGCTGAGGTCTACTCTGTTTCAGCGATCAAAGATCAAAATACAAAGATCAAAGATCGAAGTTCAGCAATAGTCTAAAAACTTTTGTGAACATCTCTAACATGCATAGGTACTTTGAAAATAAAAGATTCCATCAATAGAGGACCGGGAACGAGAGAAGTGAGAGAGAAAGCGCAAGAGCGCGCACCGAGTAGACCTCAGCATAACTTTTGCTACGGGTCTAAAAGGAATCGGAACTAAACCAAAATAAGGGAAATAAATATATGATACATTGTTAAGCTGCCTGCGCAGGAACCATAATTTTAGAAGACCCGCCCTATGAACGGTAGGGTCTCAAATACAGTCCTCCTTCAAAAAAATTATTTTATGCCCTGGGGGCAAATGACGAGCTATAACTACCGTAATCTGGGGATAAACATTACTCGCCACTAGAATCATTTCAGCACTTAGAGCGAGTCGTTAGCACATCTAGAAGCTGAGTTATAAAATTTTTGGGTCAAAGTTGCAACCCTGCTACAGCTTGAAATCCTAATCGTAGCTATTCCGGATTGTTTGACTGTTCAGCCCTAGTATATGTCTACACTCTCACAGTGTTTCAGAAGAACAGGGCCTTTCACCAAAGAAATGTAATTTTTCAAAAAAGTGTATTTCGATAGAATCATTGCTATGCAACAGTGAACTAATTTAATTACACCAACACGTCATGGTTGTATCCCTTGATAAATTCTGTAAATTGACTCAAAAGATCAGCTTGATTGCTTTCCTGGATCAAAAGTTATAAAAAGTTGAAAAAGTGTCCATGACTTTTTGGCTACACTGTAGGTTTGTCAGTTTCTCTTTTTTTTTCCAGCTGGCATAATACAATTGGCGAGCACTAGGTAAATACGAGTTTCGTATCCCGCGAGAAAAACGAATCTACCGGGGAGACAGCCAGTATTTTTCGTATGAAAACGTAAATTGAAGGTTTTTTTTTAAAATTTCCTGTTTTCTGCTTAACATTCAAAACTGACGTCATAACACCCCTCCCTAACCACCTTCTTCCTTATTACTTCATTAATATTAATATTGTCATTATTATTATTGCAATTTTTCTATCAGGGATGTGCATTTTGTAAAACGTAATTATTGTAAAATCCGTAAAATTTCTAGAGTGCGACATTATAAGAAATTGTTTCAAATTTCATTCGGGGTGAAGAAATCCGCGACTTTCCATGAAAATATCTAACTACTCTCTTATGCAAGGGACAAATGATAAGCAAGGAGTGAAAATATTCGCGGGATTACATAACGAAGATATGTACAGGGTGCGGCAGAATTATGGATACACGATCTTTGATCTCCCCTGATCACATGTATTGCGCAAATCGGCTCAACATATAACATTTTATCAACAACTATCATATCAACAAAGATCTGAGTTTACTTCTTAATTCTGCCTCCTTTCACGTCAATAACTAGCTTCAAACGGTATCGGTGAAAAAAACGGTGGCGGAATGGTATTTTAGGTCGATTCTTTCCCATTACCAGAGAAGGGCTTTCTTGAGCGACTCCAGATTCGAGACAGATTCGAGTTGGGACGAGCACAGGTATTTCTCTCTCTGTTGTAGTATGTATTTCACATTGTGAGCTGTGAATTATGACGCTAGTTGATAACGAAAAAGTGAATCCTCAAATGTTCCTAAACCTTCTTGTGATTCCATTTCGATTTATTAAAATATTTATTTATTGTTTAATTGATCGATCGCTGGGGCCACTGTTGGTTACTGTAGATCTTACGGGAACGAGAAAGTAATTCATAATGAACAGATTGCGAGCGCTTTTCCTTTGCAAAACACACTATAAAAAACTAAAAGAAACACTAGAATTACACAAAAAACATTAAAAGAACACTACAATTGTGTGGGTAACCTTACTGGAGACCAGGGTTGTGCGGAAAATTTTGAGACCGGAAAAATTTTCCGGTTTTTCCGACCCCTTTCCGGTTGATTTTCCGGTCGGAAAATTTTCCGAAAAAATACCGGAAAACCGGAAAAAATTAAATGCTGTACAAACTAAAAAAATACATTTCAAAGAACAAATTTTGAAGATTTTTTTAGTCATTTTTATCTGACCGGTCATAGTTCTAACCCCTAATGCACCAATAATGATGAGCAATCACTTATATAGCGTGGTTGTTCCTTATCGTGAACATTCAACTTCTAGGATTCTAAGCCTTAAAATGTGGAAAAAAATTGTTATTGCCTTTCAGTTACTGTCATATCTCTTTCGATCGTTTCTATGCTCGCCTTGATCGTTTCGAAAGAAATTGTTATATAAAACACAAGAAAATGCGTTTTGCAGAAAATTTTCCGGATTTTCCGATTTTTCCGGTATTTTAGACCAGAAAAAAAGTTTTCCGAAATTTTTTCCGAAATATATTTTCCGCACAACCCTGCTGGAGACATTGTTCTCGATCTCCTGTCGTGTTCTCGTTTCCTCATGGCGGTTTATCTATTTAAATATCTCGTTTGCCAATTCTACCTTCAACCACGTTTACATAATATAAATTCTTGCTTGCCAGTGCAGCAAATCATTCAAGAAATGCAATTCCTGCGTTATTATTATCGATAAATCTATATCTAGGCCACATTCATTTTCTTTATTTATTCTTTAAAGGTGGACTCCCGCGAATATTTTCGTGAACAAACTGTGCAGACAGAATCATAGCAAAAGTTATTCTACATACCGTACACTATTTATTTTATGATGATTCAGCTTATTGATCGCTAGAAACATGAATGAACCATCAGGCCCCGTGCAGGGAAAGGCGCGCTTTTTGAAAATAGGAAAGTTCGGCAATAGGATTCGAACCCGCGACCATGCGCTATCTAGTCGGAAGTTTTACCACTACGCTAAAGGAACGATAAGTAGTCTCACTATCTTCTTGCATATCACTACACCCTTGCATAAGCGAGATGTAGGAAATTTGCATGATCATTCGCGTCTCCACCTTTAACGTCATTTTTCCATCTCACTCAATGTATGTAAATCAACCCCCTCAATACGATTGATAAAACAAGTTTCATCCAAATCGGTGAGATAACATTTAAAACTGCCGGTTGGCTTCCTTCATTCTTACAGGAGATCCGTGATAAATGGATTGTCTGCCGTGGAACTTACTAGAGTTTACCATTTTAACTGAGCTAGATCCTGCTGTGTCCTTCTTTTTTTTGCGAGATTGTCAATACAACAAGAACTTTAGAGATCTGGCGATTGCATTCTTTATTCAAATCGATCAAAAATAACAAATAGAACG
Organism: Parapristionchus giblindavisi; assembly: GCA_943737045.1. NCBI lineage: Eukaryota > Metazoa > Nematoda > Chromadorea > Rhabditida > Diplogasteridae > Parapristionchus > Parapristionchus giblindavisi. The sequence goes on from CALSFV010000204.1 coordinate 1,365,711, forward strand.
ATTCCTACTTTTGTCTACTATTGGACTATTTCCCTTTTGTTGCCTACTACAGTACCTCTTCATATAATTACTGTAACTGAGATAGAGAGAGAAATTGACTGAAACTTAATTGAAGCAAATTGAAAATAATTTGGTAAAACAGCGAGAGATGAGAAACATAAAGGGCGAGAGATAAAGAGAAGAATAGAGATAAAAAGGGGGGATTAATGAAAAAAATGAAGCTCGACATTATGCATGACCGGAAGATTGTTAAAGATACACTCAGGATAGCTAACGATTGTTCTTGCTGAAGATCTCAGAAGATCAAAGATCATAAAAGGGGTGGGGCTTTAAAAAAACGGTACTAACGAAAATAAACAACAGCATTCTACAACAAAAGGGTCAAACGGGGCGAATTACTGTACTACATTACGGTATACTTTACCCTAACGTAGGATGTTAGTACTACAAGTGAGAAAAGAGATATGTGCGTGGGGCAGTAACTGGAAAGAAAATCAATATTACAGAGTATACGGTAGCCGATGATTGGATAGAAGGAGACCGTCATGATATGTTCGCGTTAGGACACATGATGGGGAGAATTACGGTACTACATTGCGGTGATATCGATTGAATGCATGCTAGTCTAACGGAAGGAATACTGATACAGTACACATAACTGATTGTGTGAAGGAGGTATCATAGGATCCAGGCTAACCAAACCCGTCTGGGGTTCGCCGCGGCCGTTTATGAGTAGAATGTGGGCACGGAGGTCTGGTTGCCACGAACAAGAAGAGTGGGAGGAAGACCACGAGTCATCATATCCAACCAACTGAGATAGAGCGAAGACGAAACTAGACCCTTGCGGGGCACGGGCAGAGTACTGTAATGAGATCAAAGATTAGAGATCAAACTACAAAGATCAAAGATCACTTACACTACAACTAGATCAGCGTCGGCCGAATTCTCCTTGAGCAGCTCGCCTATGCGCAGTTGCCTGTACGACTTCTCGCGTTGAGCGCTCAATTCGGCTGCAAAGATCATAGATCAAACTACACAGATCAAAGATCAAACTACAGAGATCAAAGTACACATGACTAACAATCAGTGATGAGTCCGGACGAGTCATCATCGTCCTCTCCTCGATAGGGAGCGATCAACTCATGGAAGGCGTCCAATCTGACAAATATTTTTTGATTATCGATTGATATTATTGATTGATTAATATTAAATTTCAAAGTATCAGCATAAGATCAACTGCGAAACACTTTACACACAACAGCAAACATCCCGAGATATGATTTTGCTTAAAGACTAAAATCGATAAATCAATAAATCAATAATACTAACGTTCGCTGACTCGGCTGGCTTGCGTCCCACGTCAGATATGACGGTCACATCGGAGTAGTCAATACTGTAATCAGGGAGATATCTCTTCACCATGTAAAAATCAATAAATGTCTTGGCTGGCCAAAGAGTAACAAAAGCTTGCCCAAAAACTGGCCAGACAGAAAAAAAAAACAAAGATAAAAAACCAAAGTTTCCTCTCACCTCGAGATAGCTCTTGGGTATAGTCAGTAGATGGGGAATGAGTAATGTGAGACCTCCGTCGTCGTACAGCCACCACACATCGATTACGCCCTGATATATGGAAGTTCAAAGATCAAACTACATTATTCATCGATAGTCTAAGGTCAAACTACAGTAGTTACAGCAATGATCTGTAGTTATAGCATTGCTTAATCAACAGTAATAAAAGATCAAAGACCAAACTACGGTACTCTGCTCACCTTTTCACTTTGCGTTGGAACTTGGATATAGAGTTGAGAAGCGCCTTCTGCTCTTGAGTGGGACGGCGAGAACTGGAAAAGGAAATTATTTATTGATTGTTTTATTGATTAGTGCAATCTGATAATACATGCTGACATAACGACGAATACGACAAAGATATGACGATACAGTAGTTTATCGATATATTGTTCAATCGATAAATTGATCAATAATCGATAACACAACATTGGTTAGTTAGAGCATGCAATCTTGCCTTGTATAATACTTTCACAGAACCACCTCGAAATAATAGTTAGACCTTTCTCTCGACCACAAACCACAAACTACAACGAGACCAAACTACAAAACCAATCAATCAATAAACACTATCGTGACATGCACTCTCACTCATTCTCGTCGGTCTTCTGCTTCTTCTGCTTGCGCTTCCTGAGACGATCGGTTAGATTACTGTATGACTAGTCTACGGTAGTCATACTAATCGATAATCGATCGATTGACACCAAACTGTTTTAACTACTGGTTGTTGATAAATGACAACCAAAAGTGTAAATTATAAATATACGGTAGTTCCGGCGTGACATATAGCTAACTACAATAAATATCGATTGAAACTACTAAGAGAACTGTAACTACTAATCAATACTCCTTGATTCAATCAATATTCCTCCCCTGATCTACCGTATACCTTCTTCGTCGAGACATCGAGAACGTGTTCCCGCGGCGCATACTACGACCTCGCTCCATCGCTGACTCCTTATTATCCTGATGATATTATCGATTACCTACCGAAACCAGTGCAAGGCTACCGTAACCCAAGAAAGGGGCGTGGCCAATCAATCAATATTCCTACAGTACCTTAGCGGGTTCCTCTTCCTCAACCTCCTCCTCCTCTTCCTCTTCCTCTTCTTCATCTTCTCCTTCATCATCATCATTTTCATCATTGGACAATTCGAATTCGAAGGGGAACGTGTCCGCGAACGAAGTTGATGCTGAAATCAAGTAGATCAATTAATAAATCAATAGTATTGATTAGCTAATCAACACTACAAAAGTGACGGTAAAATACTTATAAAGATAATAGTGTGGTGAGAGCGTGCTTCACCGAAAGATAGGCGAAAAGTACGATCGCAATACATTATAAATAAATATATAAATAAAAAAATAAATAAATGATGATGATGATGATGATGATGATGATGATAATAATAATAATAATAATAATAATAATAATAATAATAATAATAATAATAATAATAATAATAATAATAATAATAATAATAATAATAATAATAATAATAATAATAATAATAATAATAATAATAATAATAATAATAATAATAATAATAATAATAATAATAATCGCAGGGCAATCTAATGAGACATCGTGCCAATGCACTCACACTTCTTCATGGTCTCCGATTCATCCAACAACATTCGGCATGCTGAATCGATTGGATAGTCTACTGGTATGCTACTGGTATGCTACAAGTACGCTACTTGCAACGAGCATCGACTAATACTAACTAGCTAATCAACGATCAAGGATACTATAAATATACATAAACCAAACTTTAAATCGATTAAAACACGCAGGCAGCTAGACTACTAACACTATAGCCCTACATCTAAAAGAAGAGTTTAAAGATCAAGGTTCAAAGATCAAATATCAAACTACAAACTACACGGCACAAATATCTACATGCACATAGCCTACCGGCAATGCAGTCCCCACTCGTATTCACGAACGACTCGAGCATGCGCGATGATGCGCTGCGAGCTGTAGACACAGAGTTCAAAGTACAAAGTCCAAAGAACACAGATCAAAGTTCAAAGATTACAAAGAACTATGAGATGTGGTATAGAATTGCACTATATCCAGGTATGACTCAAAACTAATGAGAAGCGCTGATTTTGTTAAAGACACGCTCCGAGCCAATATGAAACTCTGCACTCTGGCAACGCTAGCTCGTAGATAAAGAAATCGAGAGATCATTGCCAGATCGGAGAGTTTCAAATTATCTCGGGATGTGCCTTTAAATGCAGAGAGTTAGTGAATGAAATACGGTAGGATAAACTTTGGTCAGCAAAAATAAATCTAATTTGAATAATAAAATAAGTATAAATGAACAACAAAAAAATAATATCAATAATAATAGTAATTACCACTAGCAGCATCAAGTGTCTCCTTCATTTCCTTGCTTCCCTCTGTCCCTTCTTCTTCCTTCTCAATTAATACTCGCTTCTCATCAAGATGATCCTTGGCGTGTTCTCCACCGATTAGGCTACTGTAACACAATCAATTATCGATTGAAATTCTAAAGATTAAAGATCTAAGACTTTTACTCACTTCGATACAGTCCGCACTTCTGGAAGCTGCAACTTTTACTCACTTCGATACAGTCCGCACTTCTGGAAGCTTGGAGGCTTCACGCATATTGTATCTAAAATAGGCATATTCAATTCATTGGAGAAAATTGAAAACAAGAAGAATCATACAACAAAAATTGTTTGAATGATGGCGCAATGGTGAGACAGCGATTCAACGGGCATTCTTCATAGCTCACTCCACACGTCTTCTTCTTTACCTATCTCTTTAAACGGCTCCCTATCATCCGATCTATCATCCGTACGATTCTCATACGCATTACCGTGACTCGCATGCTTTATAAAGATCAAAGATCACTCACTTCCATGTCTACCTCTCCCCACTCTCTCCCCTTTTCCTCTTCAAACCGATTTCTCTTCTTCGCAACTCTTCCAAATTTGACCTACAATAATCACAATCGTGACCCCTCGATGCTCTACCATACTACTACCGTACTTCTTCATGGCATCCGAGTAATCGAGACCGGCCATCTCATTCCTCAGAACCGCCACGCCCATCCCATTCTCGAAGGCATCCCTGTAATGGAAAAAAACTATTGTATATATCTGGATGGGATACATCAGTTAAATAGTTAAGTTTTTTTTTGAAATATGTCCGTCGCCAAGGCGAATCGATGAGATTGGCGGATAAGTAAGGGATACTACTGTAACAGTCAACGTTAACCAGCGTGCATATGGTAAATCATAATGGAGAAATATTTAAGTCAAATCCTCAGGAATCCTATCACTCTCACTATCTTCCATCGGACTATCTCTCAAGGATGAAACGCGCATTCAAATGGCGAAGATTCTAATTTGGCGCGCAATTACAATGAAGTCTTGAGGCGTCTGTTGCCCCATTAAAGCTCAACAATAACATAATAATCATACTGCAAACCACTGTACCTAAGATAAATCATAATGGATAACTATTTAAATAATTCCGTCAAGCATGATTTCTCTTATCACTCTCACTATCTTTCATCAGGATATGTCTCAAGAACGAAACGCGCATTCAACTGGAAAAATTTCAAATCATAGGTGGGTGCGTTCAGACGACTTTTTTGCGCTCAGCATTGCCTTCCCATCGAGGGCCTTGCGCATAACCTTGCCTCGCAAAAATTTGAAAATTTCCAGTCGAATCTACAAGAAAAAATCTGGGCATAGCCATGCGCACAGCCTTTCCCTCAGCGTGCCTACCTATTGAATATCAAATATTGCACGCAGGTACCAGCCAATATGAAACTCTCCGCTCTGGCAACGCTCTCTCGCAGGAACAAAGCAAGTTAGCATTGTCAGAGCGCAGAGTTTCAAAATAGCTCAGGATGTTCCTTCAAGTGAGAGTGTTAGTGGATGAAATACGGTAGGAGAAACTTTCGTCAACAATAGTACATCTAATTTGCATAATAGAATAATTATCAATGAACAATAAAAATAATAATAATATCAATAATAGCAATAATTACCACTAGCAGCATCAAGAGTCTCCTTCATTTCCTTGCTTCCCTCTGTCCCTTCTTCTTCCTTCTCAATTAATACTCGCTTCTCATCAAGATGATCCTTGGCGTGTTCTCCACCGATTAGGCTACTGTAACACAATCAATTATCGATTGAAATTCTAAAGATTAAAGATCTAAGACTTTTACTCACTTCGATACAGTCCGCACTTCTGGAAGCTGCAACTTTTACTCACTTCGATACAGTCCGCACTTCTGGAAGCTTGGAGGCTTCACGCATATTGTATCTAAAATAGGCATATTCAATTCATTGGAGAAAATTGAAAACAAGAAGAATCATACAACAAAAATTGTTTGAATGATGGCGCAATGGTGAGACAGCGATTCAACGGGCATTCTTCATAGCTCACTCCACACGTCTTCTTCTTTACCTATCTCTTTAAACGGCTCCCTATCATCCGATCTATCATCCGTACGATTCTCATACGCATTACCGTGACTCGCATGCTTTATAAAGATCAAAGATCACTCACTTCCATGTCTACCTCTCCCCACTCTCTCCCCTTTTCCTCTTCAAACCGATTTCTCTTCTTCGCAACTCTTCCAAATTTGACCTACAATAATCACAATCGTGACCCCTCGATGCTCTACCATACTACTACCGTACTTCTTCATGGCATCCGAGTAATCGAGACCGGCCATCTCATTCCTCAGAACCGCCACGCCCATCCCATTCTCGAAGGCATCCCTGTAATGGAAAAAAACTATTGTATATATCTGGATGGGATACATCAGTTAAATAGTTAAGTTTTTTTTTGAAATATGTCCGTCGCCAAGGCGAATCGATGAGATTGGCGGATAAGTAAGGGATACTACTGTAACAGTCAACGTTAACCAGCGTGCATATGGTAAATCATAATGGAGAAATATTTAAGTCAAATCCTCAGGAATCCTATCACTCTCACTATCTTCCATCGGACTATCTCTCAAGGATGAAACGCGCATTCAAATGGCGAAGATTCTAATTTGGCGCGCAATTACAATGAAGTCTTGAGGCGTCTGTTGCCCCATTAAAGCTCAACAATAACATAATAATCATACTGCAAACCACTGTACCTAAGATAAATCATAATGGATAACTATTTAAATAATTCCGTCAAGCATGATTTCTCTTATCACTCTCACTATCTTTCATCAGGATATGTCTCAAGAACGAAACGCGCATTCAACTGGAAAAATTTCAAATCATAGGTGGGTGCGTTCAGACGACTTTTTTGCGCTCAGCATTGCCTTCCCATCGAGGGCCTTGCGCATAACCTTGCCTCGCAAAAATTTGAAAATTTCCAGTCGAATCTACAAGAAAAAATCTGGGCATAGCCATGCGCACAGCCTTTCCCTCAGCGTGCCTACCTATTGAATATCAAATATTGCACGCAGGTACCAGCCAATATGAAACTCTCCGCTCTGGCAACGCTCTCTCGCAGGAACAAAGCAAGTTAGCATTGTCAGAGCGCAGAGTTTCAAAATAGCTCAGGATGTTCCTTCAAGTGAGAGTGTTAGTGGATGAAATACGGTAGGAGAAACTTTCGTCAACAATAGTAAATCTAATTTGCATAATAGAATAATTATCAATGAACAATACAAATAATAATAATATCAATAATAGCAATAATTACCACTAGCAGCATCAAGAGTCTCCTTCATTTCCTTGCTTCCCTCCGTCCCTTTTTCTTCTTTTTCAATCAATACTCGCTTCTCATCAAGATGATCCTTGGAGTGTTCTCCACCGATTAGGCTACTGTAACACAATCAATTATCGATTGAAATTCTAAAGATCAAAGATCAAAGACCACCACTCACTTCGATACAGCCCGCACTTCTGGAAGTTGCAGCTTGGAGGCTTCACGCATATTGTACCTGATATAGGCATATTCAATTCATTGGAGAAAAGAAAAGACACGAAGAATCGGACAAAAAAAGGGTTTGTATGATGGCGCAACAGTGAGACAGCGATTCAACTGCACTCGTCATAAATAACTCCACACTTCTAACTCTTCTCTCTACATACTTCCCTGTACTATCTCACTTTACCATAATCCTTCCATCACCTCTACAATTATCATAGTCGAACGCACTACCGTGACCACCCCCTTCCTGGAGGCTCTTTGATTTATAAAGATCAAAGATCACTCAATTCCGCGTCTCCCACATAAATCCTCCACTTGACCAGCAATCACAATCGTGACCCCCTCGATGCTCTACCATACTACCGTACTTCTTCATGGCGTCGGAGTAATCGAGACCGGCCATCTCATTCCGCAGAACCGCCACGCCCATTCCATTCTCGAAGGCATCCCTGCAATTGGAAGATCTATTGCATCTGGATGTGAGACATCGGGTAGTTAAGTTTTTTTTTTGAAATATGTCCGTCGCCAAGGCGAATCTGTGAGAAATGGCGGTTTTGATGGAGATTTCTACTGTAAGCGTTAACCACTGTGCCTATGATAAATCATAATGGATAAATATTTAAATAATTCTGCCGGACACGATATTTCTTATCACTCGCGCTATCTTCCGTCGGGCCATGTCTCAAGGATGAAACGCGCATTCAACTGTGGCCGTATGCAAGAACCGTTTTCCGGGAGAATGTGACGTCATTAGCGTAGGCGGAGGCGTTTTCCAAAAATCCTGCGACTACGCTAATGACGTCACATTTTCCCGGAAAACGGTTTTCCCGTTGTTCTTGCATACGGCCACTGGCGAAAATTCAAATTTGGCGCACAGTGAAAGATAAAGTCTTGATGCGTCAGTTACACCATTAAAATACCCAAATTAATACACGACAATCATACTCCAACAAAAGGTCAATAAATCAGTAAATCAATAAATCAATAACAGCGCATCTTCTGCTCCGTTGGTCCACCCTCGCACCAGATGGACTTGAAACCAATGATGACGATCTGGAAAAGAATAATAAATAATAATAATATTAGATAAAACGAAGCCCCCACATCACACAGGATTTTTTTCAGCATATTTTTTCTATTAAATAATCCATTTTCAAAAGCAACGATACCGTAATCTACCTACCGTACCCATCCCAGAGCACCCCTACCGCACCATCTACAGTATATCATCTACAATACCGTACCTGGAGCAGTGCTTGGACACCAGAGCGCATGCTAGAATTGGCGACGGACGCATAGAACGACTTGATCTTCCGCTTCTGCAGAAACTCATTCAGTTGACCATCGAGCTTGCGGCACACCGAGTACACACGGTCACATGGAGCATACTGTAACAATGAGGGGATACTGTAGATGAGGGATCGATCATTGGATTGATTTTATGGACTCTGATTATATTGAAAGGAAATTATTGGTCCATTATTGAAAAATGAAGTAAAAGTCTCAGCACCATCGCTCAATCAAAAACCACCGTATACTAGCACGATCAATGAATATCGATCGACCTACCGTAACTACTGTAATCTAGAGCTTTCGGACCAGGACCACGTATCCACAGATCATCAGCGACGATCCTTTGGTGATATTGTAGACAAAGTCCACGAGCGAAAGGCGGGCGGCCGGATTGCCCGTGAGAACGAGCAATTGGGGACGGTAGTTCTTCACCTGAATCAGATATCAAAGATCAAATATTCAATAATTCAAATTTGCTAAATTATTATTAAGATAGTCTAATAGTTTTATGAAAGCCTAGAGAAACGAAAAAAAAAAGATCAGAGATCAAATGATATCATACGTGCTCCTCCGTGTTCCACAGCTTGATCATGCTCGCGATCGCGTTCTTGTACGTGTGCGCCTGCGTCGAGCTACCCCAGTTGACATCTGTAAAATTTTCTCCATTTTTGGTGCTTTCTAACAAATTTCCTTAAAAAAACAATCGATTGTTAAACAAATCAATCAAAGTACACTTGCGAAATGCAAAGGTCAACAGCGGCTTATCCCTGCACATATGTGAGCTTCGCGTCGACCAGTCGTTACCAATATATTTATTTATTTATTCTTTATATTTACCTGCCTGCGCATCTACCAGAAATATAAGAACTCACCAGGTTATCGATGCAAAATGAAGAGGAAGATCATAGCGAAGAACAGGAAGGTGACTAGGGCGGTCTCCCATGAGATGATAAACATGACCCAGATACAGAGGAGGGCACCCGCCAGTGACACCCACATGTTGTAGTATTTGAAGGAGGGACGGAAACCTGCAAATTATTGATAAATATATCAATAAATCAATCAAATCGATCAATAAATCAATAAATACCCGGTATTCGGCGAAACTGTTATCGAAGCATGCATAGTTGATGAGGGCGTATGAGGCGAGGAAGAAGTTGGAGATAATGGGAACGATCGCGTTAAGATCACCTGTAATGCAAAAAAGGATAAAAAACACAAGACACATAAACATATCTTTCATCACTCGAAGTTCCGCCCATTTTATTTAAAATATTCTTTCACCATTCAAAGACACGCCCATCAGGGTTGGGCGGAAAATTTTTCAGTTACCGATTTTTTACCGGTTTTACCGGTCTCTGGCCGTAAAAAAGACCGGTTTCTCAACGGTAATTTCCGAAATTTACACTAGATATTCTGTGTATTTTTTTGGTAGTATTTTGTTCTAAATCTCGAGAAATTGACCGTATCCAAAAGCGATTTTATGTCTCAAGAGACAGTTTCTCTTTCTAGAAATAATTTTTGCCTAATACATATAATAACACAACAAAAGAAATATAAATATTTTTTGATATAACTACTGTCAAAGTAAGAATAAATTAGCAGTTGGCCGTTCCTATTTATTATTTGATGCGATATTGCAGTTCTGATGGAATGAATAAACATAAAAGCTAACTTCACAGAAAACGTTTGCAATTATTTAGCGGTTTTACCAGCTTTTAAGAGTTTTACCGTTTTTACCGTTTTACCGATTTTTACCGGTTCTTTTGACCGGTAAATTACCGTTACCGAATTTTTCACCGGCAACCTTTTCCGCCCAACCCTGACGCCCATCTTTTTTTGAAATTTAACTCTCATCATTCTAAGCCACGACCATTTTAATTCGCTTAACAGATATGGGTACGCATAATGTTTTTACACTGCTCTACAGTCCAATCTTTTCAACGATTATTAAAGATCAAAGATCAAAGATCAGCCACAACTCACCAATCAACACCATGACAAGGGCGATACCACCCGCGAGGAGATAGGCGCGTCGCGGTTCCTCGTTCTTACCGTATCCCTTGGAGAAGTAATCGATGACAGGAAATAGACGGTCCTTGCACATTGATTATTAAAGATCGATTGAGGTAATCAATAAATCAATAGGCAAATCTAAACACAGGGACTAAATTGTAGCTACGGTAGATACTGCTTTATTACATGTACTCGAATATATCTACCGTAACCATCATCAATCAATAAATCTACAGTAATCCTGGCGAGGTACTGTATTCACATATATCTACCGTAACCATCATCAATCAATAAATCTACAGTAATCCTGGTGAGGTCTTACCTGGAATACTTTCGGCGCCGATACCAGAGAGGCGAGGGCCGAGGACAACGTGGCAGCAAAGATGCCAGCGATGATCAGCGGTCCCCACAGTGAGCCCATCTCCATGATCTACGCAAAGATGAAAGATCAAAGCTACCGTAACCGAAAGAGCGATACCGGGAAGTAGTTGACCAATCCATACGCGCACGCTCGCTTCTCTTCCCAGAATTCCAAGCATGGAGGCGGCTCGAATATGCCCGTGATGTTGTCGAAGCTAAAACATAGATAGTCAGACAAATAAAGATCAAAGATCAAAAGGGGCGGGACTTACATGGGTGCAGCCAATCCATCCGAGTACCGTACATTCGTGGCTCCAGTTGCGATCACTACAAGGATGTAGATGATGGTTGTGACGACAATCGCGAGAAGTGTACCGATGGGGATGGCACGCTGAATTATTGATTTATTGATTAATCGATAATACGAATTATTTATTTATTAATTAATCGATAATACGAATTATTGATTTATTGATTGGTCGATAATATGAATTATTGATTTATTGATTGGTCGATAATACGAATTGATTTTATTGAATGATTCTTTCTACTGACAATGAGACCACAATTCTACAGGGTGCGCCATAATTACCCGGACTGTTGTCACCATATGATTCTTGCTCTCTTTTAGCTCTGACACAGGCCTAGTGTCTCTTCTCATATGCGACTGCCCATTCCCGCAGGTAGTTGTCATCGAGTTCGCCCCATGCCTTGAGAAGGGGAGCCTTGAGGTAGCTGAGGGTCAGGTTCTTGGTAGATGACATCTTGGCCTACCACTCCTCCAAACACTGCGGTCGCGTAGGTTGAGATCGGGGGAGTTAGGAAGTCATTCGGTTTGATGGATTTATCCGAGTTCATGGGTGAAAAACCACGACTGGTGAACTTTGTCATGTAATCGACGACAGAATCTTGCCGAAAGGTCTAGTGGTCCTGACCAAAGTAGGAATGGTATCGGAGTAGAAGCGCGTCTCCGAGGATGTGCTTGGTATAATACGCCGTATTGATCTAGACGCACAGTGAGGAAAAACGAGAGGGGAATTTCCAGTTGGGCGAAAAACAGCTAAAACTTTAGCATTGTGTGGATGACTGATGTGACCCATGACTCCAGCTCTGTTGTAGGATTCTTTAAGATCAGAGGCAATGATTCTGTTGATCTCGATATTCAGGTTGCCTTCGAAGGTAAGATATTGCCGTCGCTACACATCGTGCTGAAGTGCGCGGACCTAGCGAAACGCAGAAACAGTTGAGGCCATTGTTCTCATCGGAGCTTGATCTGTCGCTCATTCGGTTCTAACAGTTTACTGTACTTGTAAGGGAGAAGAGTCAGCTGAGACCTGAGGAGACGAAGAATGGAAGTGTTCGAGATATCGAGTCTCCAGATCGTAAACTTGCGGTTTCGAAACACCTTCTTTCGGATGGGATCTCGGTTCGTAGCGGTGGAAACTGAAATCGGTCTACCTCTGCACTGATGCTCCTCATTAGTACCAAGATCTCGGTACCTGATACCGGTATCGCATACATCCAACTCGTGAAAGCCGAGCTGATGAATGATGCCACTCTGTTCTTGTACACTTGAGAATGATGAGTCGTTGTCGATATGACTTCATGATTACTAGAAGACTTGACTAACTGACTTGAAACCTTGAATAAGGGGTGGCCAATGATCACTCGCCATGATGCTACAATTGGGATTGCGCATATGCATTGGGGGCATGGGAAACATAATGGTGAAATCAGTCCGGGTAATTTTGGCGCACCCTGTATTATATAATTGTTTAAGGGATATGGGAATCCTATCGGCAAACGATACTGTTTCGACGGATAAACCACCAACGTGAAACAGGAACGCGACAGGGGACCTAGAACCGGGACTTTTTAGTGTTCTATGCAAAGGAAAATTGTTTTTAATACGGAAGATGTCATTAAATAATAAATCAATGAAATGAATGCCACCTGCTGTCATAGATTTATCGATAATAATAATGGAATTGCATTTCTTGAATGATTTGCTGCACTTACTGCTAGCAGGCGAGAAATTATATTATGCTAATGATGTTGAAAGTGGCATTGGCAAACGAGATAGGTAAATGGATAAACAACCATGGCGAAACGAGAACACGACAGGATATCGAGAATGATGTCTCCGGTAAAGTTGCCCACACAATTATAGTGTTCTTTTAGTGTTTTTGGGTACTTCTAGTGTTCTTTTTAGTTTTTCATAGTGTTTCGCAAAGAAAAAATGCTCGCAATCTGTTCACTATGTACTACTTTCTCGTTCTCGTAAGATCTACAGTAACCAACAGTGACCCCATTAAGAGGCATGCTCCGTAAGACTCGATCATACTGAACACCCCCCGGACGCAAGCGCTAGCAATGAGAACTGGGGGTCGATACTAGGGTGTTAGGAGTGTCACCGGCCCTTATTGCACAAAACTGCAGAAATTTCCTGTTTGTGCCCTCAGGCTATAAGATAAATTAATTTAAGTGCAAAAACGTTTAAAAATCATAATTTTTCAAATTGTTGAGATAAATTCCAAATATCATTTGCGATGCGTCTAGGGTGCACAGACCTTGATTATTCACTATTAGCATCGTATGTGCGTTGATTCCTAAACCTTTTTTTTGACTCAAAATTTGGGTTTTTTTGGACAAATCATCCCTTGTTGTAGTTTGCTCCAGAGTTTTTCGACCAGGTATTGTAGCCTAAGCAATTCTGCATCGATTTCACTTAAAACTGGGTTCTTCACGTTAGACCCAGTTCTCAAATTTTTCGATCGAAGTTCCGTCATCGATGGTTTTCCCGAACAAATGCTGTATTTTCCAAACGATTGGTGCGGAATTGTGGTCTGCTCAAAGTTTAGAGGTGAGTTGAGTAAAATGACACAAGAAGCAAATCACTTGGATCAATTTGAAATTTTCGATTTTCACGACCCGGTGGTCATGGTCTGAAAATTTCAAAATTTCTCAAGTTTGAAATGTTTTCATTTATGCGGCTTGTTGTGAAGTACTAATGATGTGAATAATATTCAGCCAATACTCAATGGCTGATCTCTCCTTTCAACCTTTTTTTCGAAAATTTTCATTCTGATTGCGTACGAAAAATAAGAATTGCGTTTGAATCGGTTTCCAACTTGCTTTCTGTAACATTCTGTCATTGTACTTTGCAATGTACATAATCAATATAAAAATCGTTTATTTTCAAAAATTCAAAAAATTTAATTTGAGTGTCTACTTTCACGGCAAATTTCTGAAATATTGCAGTTTTTCGACTCGAATGCTGCGACAATGAGCAAATGACAATGACAATGTGAAGTTTCATGATGGGTAAACATAGTAAAACTGAAATCCCGGCATTCGGCTCACTTTTGAAAAATCGATTTCCATGACCCCGGGGTCATGGTAAAAAAATATGAATTTTCGAAAATACACGATTTTCATATTGATTATCTACATTGCAAAGTACTATGACAGAATGTTACAGAAAGCAAGTTGGAAACTGATTCAAGCACAATTCTGATTTTTCGCACGAATTTAGAACGAAAATGTTCGAAAAAATGGTTGAAAGGATAGATCAGCCATGGAGCATTGGCAGAATATTATTTACATCATTAGTACTTCACAATAAGCCGCATAAATGAAAACATTTCAAACTTGAGAAATTTTGAAATTTTCGGACCATTACCCCCGGGTCGTGAAAATCTAAAATTTCAAATTGATCCAAGTGATTTGCTTCTTGTGTCATATTACTCGTCTCACCTCGACACTTTGAGTAGGCCACAATTCCGCACCAGTCGTTGGGAAAATACATCATTTGTTTGGGAAAACCATCGATTACGTAACTTCGATCGAAAAATTCGAGAACTGGGTCTATCTTGAAGAAGCCAATTTTAAGTGAAATCGATGCAGAATTGCTTAGGCTACAATACCTGGTCAAAAAAACTCTGGAGCAAACTACAACAAGGGATGATTTGTCCAAAATTTTGAGTAAAAAAAGAGGTTTAGGAATCAACGCACATACGATGCTCATAGTGAATAATCAAGGTCTGTGCACCCTAGACGCATCGCAAATGATATTTGGAATTTATCTCAACAATTTGAGAAATTATGATTTTTAAACGTTTTTGCACTTAAATTAATTTTTCTTATAGCCTGAGGGCACGAACAGGAAATTTCTACTGTTTTGTGCAATACGGGCCGTTGACGCTCCTAACACCCAAGTATCGACCCCCAGTTCTCATTGCTAGCGCACGCGTCCGGGGGGTGGTCGAGTCTTAACGGCCATCTCTCTTAAAAGAGCGATCGATAAATTAATCAACAAATAAATAAAAACGAATATCACCTGCGGACCCGCCAAATCGCCGGATATGTTGGCGCCGGCCATGGTCGCGGCCGGGAAATAGACAGCGAAGACTGAGAAAAAGGACTCGTTGCGGAAGTGTGGCAAGAGATTGTTCTACAGGGTTGTGACTGAAAAGATTGCAATTCTCTCGCAAGCGCACTAATATAGAACCCATTGGCCAACGAGACTATTTCTATGGATAAAGCAAAAACATGAAACATGAACACAACAAGAGATCTAGAACAATATCTCCGACCAAGTTAGGCGCACTTTTCAGTGTTCTTTTAATGTACATTTATAGTTAGCTTTTTTTATTGTTCTTTGTAGTGGTGCTTTTACAAGGGAAGTCTGGTGCGCCGGTCCCGGACATCGGAATGCGACATATGCCATTCGATAGGTCTCCAAAATAGTAGATTTTTCATGTTGGTCATTTTGGCAACAGACCTCGGGAGGCCGAGTAATTTGCATAATTGTGAGAGTCGATTTTTCGCCCTACAACAGCCACCCTACAACAACCAGTCTCTGTGACATCCAAATCAAGCAGTGGTGGCCGGATGGATAAGAGGATTGTCTCTAAACCTTTTGCTTGCAAGTTCGATTCCCACCCAAGTCCGACTTATTTTGCTATTTTTTCTATGTATGAAAATCTTTCAAAAATCATAAAAATAATAAAATAAAAATATATACTTTGTATTAGCGCATGATTATGATAATGAAAGTTGATGCAAAGTTGATGTGTACTGAGATGAGGATGATGAGATGGGCATGTGGAGTTACCCTGTCTGATAGAATAAGAAATGAAGTGCTTAGAGGAATGATGAAAGTAAGACCGATTAATGAAAAGATCCGAGAGAAAAGACTGAGATGGTACGGACATGTGAAGAGGAGAGATAGAGACCATGTATGCAGAAGGATGATACAATACGCGCCACAAGGAAGAAGACCAAGAGGAAGACCGAAGCTCAGATGGACGGAATTGATCAAGAAGGACTTCACGGAACTCAAGCTGACGGAACGACACACGCTGAATCGACTACTATGGCACACGAAGACTAGTTTTCCTGACCCCGTTTAACGTGATAAGAAGAAGCCCATACCATCCCCTTGCTTTCTTATACAGGAAAATAAATGATTTGATTTGATTTGATTTGAAAATTACAATTTATACTGGCAAAATGATTATAATGATTATTATTATAATGATGATTATAATTTATAACAGTTTATAATGAAAATCTAATTGATTACTTTCAATTGTTGTTTTTTAAACATTTTCCGGTACGTGGAGTGGACTAGCGGTCGCTATAGATGGAGGCCTGCGAATATGTTCGTAAATACATTATAAAAATAATATATTTATGGCATCTTGGAGAAAAGAGACAAAGGAGATTTTTTCATAAACAATTAAAATACATATTAAAACAAGAATGAAAGCGATTTATTCTTGATTATAGCGCTTCCAACGCACAGTTTGCTGTGAAAGTATAGGTAAATTTACAATCCGTTATTAAAGGCACACCTGACCTTCAAACATACTCCTTCATATCTGTCATCAAAATACGTACCAGAATCCAGCGCTGCATAATATCCATAATATCGGATAGAACAGAACTCGCAAGGATACTTGTTATCTATGAATTTAAATAATTGATTTTTATCGTTCGTCCAAGAAGGATTATCGAAATTACCCCAGTTACTGTAAACCGAACGTTAGGAGCGCTATTATCAAGAATGAATCGCTTTCATAATGTATTTACGAACATATTCGCAGGACTCCCTTTAACGATGGCCAGTCCACTCCACGTACCGGAAAATGTTTAAAAAACAACAATTGAAAGTAATGAATTAGATTTTCATTATAAACTGTTATAAATTATAATCATCATTATAATAATAATCATTATAATCATTTCGCCAGTATAAATTGTAATTTTCAAATCAAATCAAATCAAATCATTTA
Source organism: Parapristionchus giblindavisi (assembly GCA_943737045.1). NCBI lineage: Eukaryota > Metazoa > Nematoda > Chromadorea > Rhabditida > Diplogasteridae > Parapristionchus > Parapristionchus giblindavisi. Next base: position 1,383,177 of record CALSFV010000204.1, read on the forward strand.
TTTTCCTGTATAAGAAAGCAAGGGGATGGTATGGGCTTCTTCTTATCACGTTAAACGGGGTCAGGAAAACTAGTCTTCGTGTGCCATAGTAGTCGATTCAGCGTGTGTCGTTCCGTCAGCTTGAGTTCGTTGAAGTCCTTCTTGATCAATTCCGTCCATCTGAGCTTCGGTCTTCCTCTTGGTCTTCTTCCTTGTGGCGCGTATTGTATCATCCTTCTGCATACATGGTCTCTATCTCTCCTCTTCACATGTCCGTACCATCTCAGTCTTTTCTCTCGGATCTTTTCATTAATCGGTCTTACTTTCATCATTCCTCTAAGCACTTCATTTCTTATTCTATCAGACAGGGTAACTCCACATGCCCATCTCATCATCCTCATCTCAGTACACATCAACTTTGCATCAACTTTCATTATCATAATCATGCGCTAATACAAAAGTATATATTTTTATTTTATTATTTTTATGATTTTTGAAAGATTTTCATACATAGAAAAAATAGCAAAATAAGTCGGACTTGGGTGGGAATCGAACTTGCAAGCAAAAGGTTTAGAGACAATCCTCTTATCCATCCGGCCACCACTGCTTGATTTGGATGTCACAGAGACTGGTTGTTGTAGGGTGGCTGTTGTAGGGCGAAAAATCGACTCTCACAATTATGCAAATTACTCGGCCTCCCGAGGTCTGTTGCCAAAATGACCAACATGAAAAATCTACTATTTTGGAGACCTATCGAATGGCATATGTCGCATTCCGATGTCCGGGACCGGCGCACCAGACTTCCCTTGTAAAAGCACCACTACAAAGAACAATAAAAAAAGCTAACTATAAATGTACATTAAAAGAACACTGAAAAGTGCGCCTAACTTGGTCGGAGATATTGTTCTAGATCTCCTGTTGTGTTCATGTTTCATGTTTTTGGGGCGCTTGTTCCGCAAATGCCCACACTTGCCACGCCCCCTTTAAGCCCCGCCCCCTTTTCCAGGGAGAGGCCCTGGGAGTGGGGGACGCCCCAGCCGGCTCCTGCTCGGCGACTTCTCCAAGGAGATGGAGAAGTCCGGGGCAGGGAAGGGACTCCATCGCGAAGTCCCTTCCCCAAGCCAAAATTCTCTCGAAGGAGAGAGGCACAACTGATGAATCAGAGGCGAAGAATGAGGAGGAAGAGGGCTATTTATAGGGGGCCGTACAAACTACAATCCTGGCATGCGCACTCTCTAGGTGGGACACACTCTCTCGCTCACTCTCGCTCTCTAGCTCTCTCCTCTCTAATATCCTCTGCGTGTCTGATCCGATTCTGACTGTCTGTGGTCTAACTTGAACATGATATAATTGCAATGGTTGTATGAATTAATTTATTAAGAGTAGTGCAAGGATGAGCTAATCGGTGATGAATAAAGAATCGGCTAATTGGTATGGAATAAAAACTGAACTCATCGGAAATAAGTGAAGAACAAAGTAATCGGTAATGAATGAAGGAATAGGCTAATCAGTAGTTAATGAATAGAATAGGCAAATCGGTAACGACTAAAAAGAATAGGCAAATCGTTAAATGACTAAAAAATAAGCAAATTTATTGCGTTTATTGCGGATTTTTCCTTCATTAATTACATTACGGATTAGCCTATTCTTTTCATTAACTACCGATTAGCCTATTATTCTCAGTCATTACCGATTTGCCTATTCTATTCATTATGATTAGCCTACTCCTTCATTCATTACCGCTTACTTTGTTCTTCACTTATTACCGATGAGTTCATTTTTCATTCCATTCCAATTAGCCGATTCTTTATTCATCACCGATTAGCTCATCCTTGCACTACTCTTAATAAATTATTTCATACAACCATTGCAGTTATAGCATGTTCTTAGGTCACCATTAGTTAATCAAGAGCGAGAGAGTGCGAGAAAGCGTTGAGATATGAGATAGTATACGAGATATGAGAGTGTGCGCAGTGCATAGTGAGAGAGGGCGAGAGAGAATTGAGATATGAGAGAGTACAGAGTGCTAGAATGGAGGGGGCGGGGCGTGGGCGTTTGCGGAACAAGCGCCGTTTTTGGTTTATCCATAGAAATAGTCTCGTTGGCCAATGGGTTCTATATTAGTGCGCTTGCGAGAGAATTGCAATCTTTTCAGTCACAACCCTGTAGAACAATCTCTTGCCACACTTCCGCAACGAGTCCTTTTTCTCAGTCTTCGCTGTCTATTTCCCGGCCGCGACCATGGCCGGCGCCAACATATCCGGCGATTTGGCGGGTCCGCAGGTGATATTCGTTTTTATTTATTTGTTGATTAATTTATCGATCGCTCTTTTAAGAGAGATGGCCATTAAGACTCGACCACCCCCCGGACGCGTGCGCTAGCAATGAGAACTGGGGGTCGATACTTGGGTGTTAGGAGCGTCAACGGCCCTTATTGCACAAAACAGTAGAAATTTCCTGTTCGTGCCCTCAGGCTATAAGAAAAATTAATTTAAGTGCAAAAACGTTTAAAAATCATAATTTCTCAAATTGTTGAGATAAATTCCAAATATCATTTGCGATGCGTCTAGGGTGCACAGACCTTGATTATTCACTATGAGCATCGTATGTGCGTTGATTCCTAAACCTCTTTTTTTACTCAAAATTTTGGACAAATCATCCCTTGTTGTAGTTTGCTCCAGAGTTTTTTTGACCAGGTATTGTAGCCTAAGCAATTCTGCATCGATTTCACTTAAAATTGGCTTCTTCAAGATAGACCCAGTTCTCGAATTTTTCGATCGAAGTTACGTAATCGATGGTTTTCCCAAACAAATGATGTATTTTCCCAACGACTGGTGCGGAATTGTGGCCTACTCAAAGTGTCGAGGTGAGACGAGTAATATGACACAAGAAGCAAATCACTTGGATCAATTTGAAATTTTAGATTTTCACGACCCGGGGGTCATGGTCCGAAAATTTCAAAATTTCTCAAGTTTGAAATGTTTTCATTTATGCGGCTTATTGTGAAGTACTAATGATGTAAATAATATTCAGCCAATGCTCCATGGCTGATCTATCCTTTCAACCATTTTTTCGAACATTTTCGTTCTAAATTCGTGCGAAAAATCAGAATTGTGCTTGAATCAGTTTCCAACTTGCTTTCTGTAACATTCTGTCATAGTACTTTGCAATGTAGATAATCAATATGAAAATCGTGTATTTTCGAAAATTCATATTTTTTTACCATGACCCCGGGGTCATGGAAATCGATTTTTCAAAAGTGAGCCGAATGCCGGGATTTCAGTTTTACTATGTTTACCCATCATGAAACTTCACATTGTCATTGTCATTTGCTCATTGTCGCAGCATTCGAGTCGAAAAACTGCAATATTTCAGAAATTTGCCGTGAAAGTAGACACTCAAATTAAATTTTTTGAATTTTTGAAAATAAACGATTTTTATATTGATTATGTACATTGCAAAGTACAATGACAGAATGTTACAGAAAGCAAGTTGGAAACCGATTCAAACGCAATTCTTATTTTTCGTACGCAATCAGAATGATAATTTTCGAAAAAAAGGTTGAAAGGAGAGATCAGCCATTGAGTATTGGCTGAATATTATTCACATCATTAGTACTTCACAACAAGCCGCATAAATGAAAACATTTCAAACTTGAGAAATTTTGAAATTTTCAGACCATGACCACCGGGTCGTGAAAATCGAAAATTTCAAATTGATCCAAGTGATTTGCTTCTTGTGTCATTTTACTCAACTCACCTCTAAACTTTGAGCAGACCACAATTCCGCACCAATCGTTTGGAAAATACAGCATTTGTTCGGGAAAACCATCGATGACGGAACTTCGATCGAAAAATTTGAGAACTGGGTCTAACGTGAAGAACCCAGTTTTAAGTGAAATCGATGCAGAATTGCTTAGGCTACAATACCTGGTCGAAAAACTCTGGAGCAAACTACAACAAGGGATGATTTATCCAAAAAAACCCAAATTTTGAGTCAAAAAAAAGGTTTAGGAATCAACGCACATACGATGCTAATAGTGAATAATCAAGGTCTGTGCACCCTAGACGCATCGCAAATGATATTTGGAATTTATCTCAACAATTTGAAAAATTATGATTTTTAAACGTTTTTGCACTTAAATTAATTTATCTTATAGCCTGAGGGCACAAACAGGAAATTTCTGCAGTTTTGTGCAATAAGGGCCGGTGACACTCCTAACACCCTAGTATCGACCCCCAGTTCTCATTGCTAGCGCTTGCGTCCGGGGGGTGTTCAGTATGATCGAGTCTTACGGAGCATGCCTCTTAATGGGGTCACTGTTGGTTACTGTAGATCTTACGAGAACGAGAAAGTAGTACATAGTGAACAGATTGCGAGCATTTTTTCTTTGCGAAACACTATGAAAAACTAAAAAGAACACTAGAAGTACCCAAAAACACTAAAAGAACACTATAATTGTGTGGGCAACTTTACCGGAGACATCATTCTCGATATCCTGTCGTGTTCTCGTTTCGCCATGGTTGTTTATCCATTTACCTATCTCGTTTGCCAATGCCACTTTCAACATCATTAGCATAATATAATTTCTCGCCTGCTAGCAGTAAGTGCAGCAAATCATTCAAGAAATGCAATTCCATTATTATTATCGATAAATCTATGACAGCAGGTGGCATTCATTTCATTGATTTATTATTTAATGACATCTTCCGTATTAAAAACAATTTTCCTTTGCATAGAACACTAAAAAGTCCCGGTTCTAGGTCCCCTGTCGCGTTCCTGTTTCACGTTGGTGGTTTATCCGTCGAAACAGTATCGTTTGCCGATAGGATTCCCATATCCCTTAAACAATTATATAATACAGGGTGCGCCAAAATTACCCGGACTGATTTCACCATTATGTTTCCCATGCCCCCAATGCATATGCGCAACCCCAATTGTAGCATCATGGCGAGTGATCATTGGCCACCCCTTATTCAAGGTTTCAAGTCAGTTAGTCAAGTCTTCTAGTAATCATGAAGTCATATCGACAACGACTCATCATTCTCAAGTGTACAAGAACAGAGTGGCATCATTCATCAGCTCGGCTTTCACGAGTTGGATGTATGCGATACCGGTATCAGGTACCGAGATCTTGGTACTAATGAGGAGCATCAGTGCAGAGGTAGACCGATTTCAGTTTCCACCGCTACGAACCGAGATCCCATCCGAAAGAAGGTGTTTCGAAACCGCAAGTTTACGATCTGGAGACTCGATATCTCGAACACTTCCATTCTTCGTCTCCTCAGGTCTCAGCTGACTCTTCTCCCTTACAAGTACAGTAAACTGTTAGAACCGAATGAGCGACAGATCAAGCTCCGATGAGAACAATGGCCTCAACTGTTTCTGCGTTTCGCTAGGTCCGCGCACTTCAGCACGATGTGTAGCGACGGCAATATCTTACCTTCGAAGGCAACCTGAATATCGAGATCAACAGAATCATTGCCTCTGATCTTAAAGAATCCTACAACAGAGCTGGAGTCATGGGTCACATCAGTCATCCACACAATGCTAAAGTTTTAGCTGTTTTTCGCCCAACTGGAAATTCCCCTCTCGTTTTTCCTCACTGTGCGTCTAGATCAATACGGCGTATTATACCAAGCACATCCTCGGAGACGCGCTTCTACTCCGATACCATTCCTACTTTGGTCAGGACCACTAGACCTTTCGGCAAGATTCTGTCGTCGATTACATGACAAAGTTCACCAGTCGTGATTTTTCACCCATGAACTCGGATAAATCCATCAAACCGAATGACTTCCTAACTCCCCCGATCTCAACCTACGCGACCGCAGTGTTTGGAGGAGTGGTAGGCCAAGATGTCATCTACCAAGAACCTGACCCTCAGCTACCTCAAGGCTCCCCTTCTCAAGGCATGGGGCGAACTCGATGACAACTACCTGCGGGAATGGGCAGTCGCATATGAGAAGAGACACTAGGCCTGTGTCAGAGCTAAAAGAGAGCAAGAATCATATGGTGACAACAGTCCGGGTAATTATGGCGCACCCTGTAGAATTGTGGTCTCATTGTCAGTAGAAAGAATCATTCAATACAATCAATTCGTATTATCGACCAATCAATAAATCAATAATTCATATTATCGACCAATCAATAAATCAATAATTCGTATTATCGATTAATTAATAAATAAATAATTCGTATTATCGATTAATCAATAAATCAATAATTCAGCGTGCCATCCCCATCGGTACACTTCTCGCGATTGTCGTCACAACCATCATCTACATCCTTGTAGTGATCGCAACTGGAGCCACGAATGTACGGTACTCGGATGGATTGGCTGCACCCATGTAAGTCCCGCCCCTTTTGATCTTTGATCTTTATTTGTCTGACTATCTATGTTTTAGCTTCGACAACATCACGGGCATATTCGAGCCGCCTCCATGCTTGGAATTCTGGGAAGAGAAGCGAGCGTGCGCGTATGGATTGGTCAACTACTTCCCGGTATCGCTCTTTCGGTTACGGTAGCTTTGATCTTTCATCTTTGCGTAGATCATGGAGATGGGCTCACTGTGGGGACCGCTGATCATCGCTGGCATCTTTGCTGCCACGTTGTCCTCGGCCCTCGCCTCTCTGGTATCGGCGCCGAAAGTATTCCAGGTAAGACCTCACCAGGATTACTGTAGATTTATTGATTGATGATGGTTACGGTAGATATATGTGAATACAGTACCTCGCCAGGATTACTGTAGATTTATTGATTGATGATGGTTACGGTAGATATATTCGAGTACATGTAATAAAGCAGTATCTACCGTAGCTACAATTTAGTCCCTGTGTTTAGATTTGCCTATTGATTTATTGATTACCTCAATCGATCTTTAATAATCAATGTGCAAGGACCGTCTATTTCCTGTCATCGATTACTTCTCCAAGGGATACGGTAAGAACGAGGAACCGTGACGCGCCTATCTCCTCGCGGGTGGTATCGCCCTTGTCATGGTGTTGATTGGTGAGTTGTGGCTGATCTTTGATCTTTGATCTTTAATAATCGTTGAAAAGATTGGACTGTAGAGCAGTGTAAAAACATTATGCGTACCCATATCTGTTAAGTGAATTAAAATGGTCGTGGCTTAGAATGATGAGAGTTAAATTTCAAAAAAGATGGGCGTCAGGGTTGGGCGGAAAAGGTTGCCGGTGAAAAATTCGGTAACGGTAATTTACCGGTCAAAAGAACCGGTAAAAATCGGTAAAACGGTAAAAACGGTAAAACTCTTAAAAGCTGGTAAAACCGCTAAATAATTGCAAACGTTTTCTGTGAAGTTAGCTTTTATGTTTATTCATTCCATCAGAACTGCAATATCGCATCAAATAATAAATAGGAACGGCCAACTGCTAATTTATTCTTACTTTGACAGTAGTTATATCAAAAAATAATTATATTTCTTTTGTTGTGTTATTATATGTATTAGGCAAAAATTATTTCTAGAAAGAGAAACTGTCTCTTGAGACATAAAATCGCTTTTGGATACGGTCAGTTTCTCGAGATTTAGAACAAAATACTACAAAAAAATACACAGAATATCTAGTGTAAATTTCGGAAATTACCGTTGAGAAACCGTAAAATTTACCGGTCTTTTTTTACGGCCAGAGACCGGTAAAACCGGTAAAAAATCGGTAACTGAAAAATTTTCCGCCCAACCCTGATGGGCGTGTCTTTGAATGGTGAAAGAATATTTTAAATAAAATGGGCGGAACTTCGAGTGATGAAAGATATGTTTATGTGTCTTGTGTTTTTTATCCATTTTTGCATTACAGGTGATCTTAACGCGATCGTTCCCATTATCTCCAACTTCTTCCTCGCCTCATACGCCCTCATCAACTATGCATGCTTCGATAACAGTTTCGCCGAATCACCGGGTATTGATTGATTGGTTGATCGATTTGATTGATTTATTGATTGATTTATCAATAATTTGCAGGTTTCCGTCCCTCCTTCAAATACTACAACATGTGGGTGTCACTGGCGGGTGCTCTCCTCTGTATCTTGGTCATGTTTATCATCTCCTGGGAGACCGCCCTAGTCACCCTGTTCTTCGCTATGATCTTCCTATTCATTTTGCATCGATAACCTGGTGAGTTCTTATATTTCTGGTAGATGCGCAGGCAGGTAAATATAAAGAATAAATAAATAAATATATTGGTAACGACTGGTCGACGCGAAGCTCACATATGTGCAGGGATAAGCCGCTGTTGAACTTTGCATTTCGCAAGTGTACTTTGATTGATTTGTTTAACAATTGATTGTTTTTTTAAGGAAATTTGTTTGAAAGCACCAAAAATGGAGAAAATTTTAAAGATGTCAACTGGGGTAGCTCGACGCAGGCGCACACGTACAAGAACGCGATCGCGAGCATGATCAAGCTGTGGAACACGGAGGAGCACGTATGATATCATTTGATCTATGATCACTGATCTTTGATCTCTGATCTTTGATCTTTGATCTCTGACTTCAGGTGAAGAACTACCGTCCCCAATTGCTCGTTCTCACGGGCAATCCGGCCGCCCGACCTTCTCTCGTTGACTTTGTCTACAATATCACCAAAGGATCGTCCCTTATGATCTGCGGATACGTGGTCCCGGTACGAAAGCTCTAGATTACGGTAGTTACGGTAGATCGATCGATATTCATTGATTGTTCTAGTGTACGGTGGTTTTTGAACCGATTGATTGAGTGATGGGGCTGCGAAACATAGCTTATACTTTATTTTTTCAATAATGGACCAATAATCTCCTTTCAATATAATCAGAATCAATAAAATCAATCAATAATCTATCGCTCATCTACAGTATCCTCATCGTTACAGTATGCTCCATGTGACCGTGTATACTCGGTGTGCTGCAAGCTCGATCGTCAACTGAATGAGTGGCTGCAGAAGCGCAAGATCAAGTCGTTCTACGCATCAGTCGCCAATTCTAGCATGCGCTCGGGCGTCCAAGCACTGCCACAGGTACGGTATTGTGGATGATATACTGTAGTTGGTGATTTCTGTAGCCGTACTCTGGGATGGGTACGGTAGGTAGATTACCGTATCGTTGCTTTTGAAAGTGGATAATAATAATATCTTTATGTGCGTTTCAGGTAAGAATGATAATGAGATACATAGAGAAATACATTAGGGACACATAAATACAATACCACAACGAGGTAGTAAGGTTGAATAAATACATAATGACGATATTTTCACATAAAAGTTCTACGTCTAACAAGTAACATGTGTGCTATGAGAAAATTGGAATGTTCTTTGTCTTTTCCAAATATTAATATAATTAATTTCATCCATGGGGGTGCCCCCTGTAAAATTAGGACTTTCGAAAAGTTTTGGAATGCCCCCTGTAAAAAATGACGTTTAGGTTAAATTTTTGAGAAAAAAACGTGAAGGTCTCCTGTAAAAGTCACATTTTTCGTTCGGGTGCACCCTGTAGAATCGAGCTCCAGTTATCCCGCCCATGTATAATTATTTCCCTTTTCCAGATCGCTGGTCTGTGCAAACTCCGTCCCAACATCGTTATCATTGGTTTCAAGTCGAACTGGTGCGAGGGTGGACCAACGGAGCAGAAAATGCGCGAGATCAATGACTACTTTGGAGTCATACAGTATGATTATTTATTGATTTATTGATTTATTGATCTTTGTTGTATGATTTCCGTGCATTAATTGGGCCTTTAATGACGCCTCAATACTATATTTCACTGCGCACCAAATTTGAATTTTCACCAGTTGAATGCAGTGAGATATAGCCCGATGGAACATATCGCGAGCGATAGGAACTCTTGTCAGATCGCTAAAATATTTATACATTATGATTTATGATAAGCACCGTGGTTAACGCTTACTGTTACAGCATTATCCCCCACAAATCCGTCAATCTCATCGATTGGCATGGCGACAGACATATTTCAAAAGACTTATATGACAGATATATCCCATCCATGTGTCGTTGCATGCGTATGCGTGTAGATAAAATATAAGATCTATGCAATATCTTTTCCATTGCAGGGATGCCTTCGAGAATGGAATGGGCGTGGCGGTTCTGAGGAATGAGATGGCCGGTCTCGATTACTCCGATGCCATGAAGAAGTACGGTAGTACGGTAGAGCATCGAGCGGGTTACGATTGTGATAACTAGTGAAATGGATGAGTTATGAAAGAGAGAAATCGGTGTGGAAAGAAAAAAAGTGTGAGTGGGTGAGCAAGACGTGGATGTACGTTATCTTTGATCTTTACAAGTGAAGAATCATCTTGGGAATGGGATGGTGACGGTAATGTGGATGATGATTTTACTTAAAATAGAATGGTTATGGTTAAGTGAGATAAGTATAGTTAGGCGTTTGAAGAGGAAGACGTGTGGAGTTAGTTGTGAAAAGTGCCCGTTGAATCGCTGTCTCACCATTGCGCCATCATACAAACAATTTTCGTTGTTTGATTCTCCGTCACTTATGCCTATTTTAGGTACAATATGCGTGAAGTGTCCAAGTTGCAGCTTCCAGAAGTGAGGACTGTATCGAAGTGAGTGGTGGTCTTTGATCTTTGATCTTTACAAATCAATCGATAATTGATTGTGTTACAGTAGCCTAATCGGTGGAGAACACGCCAAGGATCATCTCGATGAGAAACGAGTATTGATTGAGAAGGAAGAAGGAGGGACAGAGGGAAGCAAGGAAATGAAGGAGACACTTGATGCTGCTAGTGGTAATTATTATTATTATTGATATTATTATTTTTTTATTGTTCATATATAATTATTCTATTATGTAAATTAGATTTACTATTGTTGACGAAAGTTTATCCTACCGTATTTCATCCACTAACTCTCTCTCTCTCCACTTAAAGGCACATCTCGAGCCAATTTGGAACTCTCCGTTCTGACAATTCTCTGTCGCTTTCTTTATCTATGAGAGAGCGTCGTCAAATTAGCTCGGAGCGTGTCTTTAACAAAATCAGCGCTAACTGAATGTGATACAACATTCCTATACGACAGCCCGTTGTTGACTGAACTTTGTACTTTGATCCTCGCACTTTGAACAACTTTGATCTTTGGACTTTGTACTTTGAACTCTGTGTCTACAGCTCACAGCGCGTCATCGCGCATGCTCGAGTCGTTCGTGAATACGAGTGGAGACTGCATTGCCGGTAGGCTATGTGCATGTAGATATTTGTGCCGTGTAGTTTGTATTTTGATCTTTGATCTTTGAACTTTGATCTTTAAACTCTTCTTTTCGATGTAGGGCTATAGAGTTTGCAGTAGTCTAGCTTTCGGTATTTGCCTGCGTGTTTTAATTGATTTAAAGTTTTGTTTATGCATATTTGTAGTATCCTTGATCGTTGATTAGCTAGTCAGTATTAGTCGATGCTCGTTGCAAGTAGCGTACTTGTAGCATACCAATAGCATACCAGTAGCATACCAGTAGCATACTATTAGCATACCAATAGACTATCCAATCGATTCAGCATTCCGAATGTTGTTGGATGAATCGGAGACCATGAAGAAGTGTGAGTGCATTGGCACGATGTCTGAGTAGAGTACCCTGCGATTATTATTATTATTATTATTATTATTATTATTATTATTATTATTATTATTATTATTATTATTATTATTATTATTATTATTATTATTATTATTATTATTATTATTATTATTATTATTATTTATTTATTTTATTATTATTATTATTTATTACGTATTGCGATCGTATTTGTCGAATATCTTTCGGTGAAGCACGCTCTCACCACACTTTAAATATTTTACTCTAACTTTTGTAGTATCGATTAGCTAATCAATAATATTGATTTATTGATTGATCTACATGATTTCAGCATCAACTTCGTTCGCGGACACGTTTCCCTTCGAATTCGAGTTGTCAGATGATGAAAATGATGATGATGAAGGAGAAGTTGAAGAAGAGGAAGAGGAAGAGGAGGAGGTGGAGGAAGAGGAGCCCGCTAAGGTACTGTAGGAATATTGATTGATTTGCCCCGCCTCCTTTCTTGGGTTACGGTAGCCTTGCTCGGGTTACGGTAGGTAATCGATAATATCATCAGGATAACAAGGAGTCGGCGATGGAGCGAGGTCGTAGTATTCGCCGTGGGAACACGTTCTCGATGTCTCGACGAAGAAGGTATACGGTAGATCATGGGAAGATTATTGATTGAATTGAGGAATATTGATTACTAGTTACAGTTATCTTATAGTTATCAGTTTCATTCTATTTTTATCGTAGCTAGCTATATTTCACGCTGGAATTACCGTATATTTATCATTTACACTTTTGATTGTCATATATCAACAACAATTGGTAGTTGAGACAGTTTGGTGTCAATCGATCGATTATCGATTAGTATGACTACCGTAGTCCAGCCATACAGTAATCTAACCGATCGTCTCAGGAAGCGCAAGCAGAAGAAGCAGAAGATCGACGAGAATGAGTGAGAGTGCATGTCACGATAGTGTTTATTGATTGATTGGTTTTGTAGTTTGGTATCGTTGTAGTTTGATCTCATTGTAGTTTGTAGTTTGTGGTCGAGAGAAAGGTCTAACTATTATGTCGAGGTGGTTCTGTGAAAGTATTACACGAGGCAAGATTGCATGCTCTAACTAACCAGTGTAGTGTTATCGATTATTGATCGATTTATCGATTGATCAATATCGATTAACTTCCGTATCGTCGTATCTTTGTCGTAATCGTCGTTATGTCAGCATGTATTACCGGATTGCACTAATCAATAAATCAATAAATAAGTTCTTTTCCAGTTCTCGCCGTCCCACTCAAGAGCAGAAGGCGCTGCTCAACTCCATATTCAAATTCCAACGCAAAGTGAAGAAGGTGAGTACCTACTGTTTTATTCTATCATAGAGTTCGAAGCTGTGTGTCTTCTCCATCTCGACCTCATCACACACAATGGAACAGGAACAGCGAGGCATGGTCGCACTGCTCAGCAAGTTCCGGTATGATCTTTGATCTTTGATCTATGAATTTAACTATTAATAAATCCATCGATATCTCCCTGATTACAGTATTGACTTCTCCGATGTGACCGTCATATCTGACGTGGGACGCAAGCCGAGTCAGCGAACGTTAGTATTATTGATTTATTGTTTTTAATCTCAACGTAAAATCATATCTCGGCATGTACATATCTTATGGTACTTTTGTGTGTTTAGTCTTTCACAATTGATCCTATGCGGAAACTTAAGATTAATCAATCGATTATTTTTATCAATCGATAATCAATAAATATTTGTCAGATTGGACGCGTTCCATGAGTTGATCGCTCCCTATCGAGGAGAGGACGGAGATGACTCGTCCGGACTCATCACTGATTGTTAGTCATGTGTACTTTGATCCCTGTAGTTTGATCTTTGATCTGTGTAGTTTGATCTATGATCTCTTATCTTTGCAGCCGAATTGAGTGCTCAACGCGAGAAGACGTATAGGCAACTGCGCATAGGCGAGTTGCTCAAGGAGAATTCGGCTGACGCTGATCTAGTTGTAGTGTGATCTTTGATCGTTGTAGTTTGATCACTAATCTTTGCTCTTTGTAGTTTGATCACTAATTTTTGATTTTATTACAGTACTCTACATGTGCCTCGCAAGGGTCTGGTGTCGTCTTCGCTCTATCTCAGTTGGTTGGATATGATGACTCTTGGTCTCCCTCCCACTCTTCTTGTTCGTGGCAACCAGACCTCCGTGCTCACATTCTATTCATAGACGACCGCGGTGAAACCCAGATGGGTTTGGTTAGCCTGATCCTATGATCCCTTCCTCACACAATCAGTTATGTGTACTGTATCAGTATTCCTTCCGTTAGACTAGCATGCATTCAATCGATATCACCGCAATGTAGTACCGTAATTCTCCCCATCATGTGTCCAAAGGAGGCGGATCCTATTTCCTTGTTAGTTATTGATTGAATTATTGGGATTTATCGATTTTACCGATATTTCAGTATCATTTCGGACCTTTCGGCTTGTCACAATTTCCTAGAATTCTTATTGAGTAAAATTATTACTCTAAATTGGCTACAGTTTTCATCCAAATACATTTATTCCATTTTAGTATTATTATTTTTAGTAGTATTAGTATTCTTATGCTTTATTGGCGTCTTTGACATCAATCAATAAATTCCTAGATCTCCCGGTCTCTCGGTCCCGAGTTTGGCGGTTCGATCGGTCTCATCTTCTGTGTGGCGAACGCGGTCGGTGCGGCGATGTACGTCGTCAGATTCGCGGAGACTGTCAGGGATATCATCGTGTGAGTAATAATAATAATAATAATAATAATAATAATAATAATAATAATAATAATAATAATAATAATAATAATAATAATAATAATAATAATAATAATAATAATAATAATAATAATAATAATAATAATAATAATAATAATAATAATAATAATAATAATAATAATAATAATAATAATAATAATAATAATAATAATAATAATAATAATAATAATAATAATAATAATAACGATACATTAATTTTCAGTAGCTTTGGATTTCCCGAATTGGACAACATGAACACTGTGCGAGTCGTTGGACTTATTGGGTTTACAAAAATAATCAATATTTGGACGATTATCGGTTGATTTCCGACGTTTGATTCGTGCCACTTACAGTAACCTGCGTTGTGATGCTCGCAGTGGTCTTCAAGTTTGAGAGCAAGATGCAGCATTGAGTATTGATTGATTGGATTATTGATTGATCTGTTCTTGTTGTTGCTTCGTCTTCAATGTTTTGCATGGTAATATTATAGTAAGTGGCGCGCAAAAAAGACACTTTCTTTATACTAGTGTTTAGTGTTTTGCTATTTCATGAGAACATAGCGAAAAAGTAAAAAGTTACTTTCTGCAAGGTACTTACTATATTATTGTCCTGCACAATCGGAGGCCGCGATTCCAAGCTAAATTACCTTTTCTGACCAACGATTGAAATGATCTATGCTCATTGAAACTCGAACCTGCCAGGTGTGCTTTGCAAGTTTAGAACGCATTTTTATGTTGCAAGAACTGTTCTTTTCGCCTAAACTATTTAGTAATAGTAAACCTTTATCGTTGTTAGTATGCGTTTTGTGTGGAATTTAATTTTAAAATTAATTTACAAATATTATTTTGATTAAAAAATAATTTAATTATTTTTAAAAAAGGTGAAAATTAAAAATTAAATTAACTTTTCCCTCAGGTAATACTGATCGTGTCAATCTGCAACTACTTCATCGGCAGTTTCATTCCACGAGATGAGGAGTACCTCAACAACGGCATGACTGGATACAGTAGTGAGTGGGATGAGTTACGGTAACTCAAAGCAAAGGAGGTTACGGTAGCTCAAAGTTTGGGGGTTACTGTAGCTAAAAGTTAAGCCGGCTAACGGTAGCTCAAAGGAAAGAGATATTATATAGCCTAATTTTACATTGGCAAAGGTACTTGAGATGAAATCGTACAAACGAATAATTACCATCTTTTCAGTCACAACCCTGTACAACAATCTCTCGCCACACTTCCGCAACGAGTCCTTCTTCTCAGTCTTCGCTGTCTATTTCCCGGCCGCGACCGGAATCATGGCCGGCCCCAACATCTCCGGCGATTTGGCGGATCCGCAGGTGGCATTCATTATATTTAGTTATTCTTTAACCATATTTAATCGTCAGGTCATTTCTTCAGGTTACTGTTATGTTACTGTAGATCTTACCGGAATACATAGTGAAGAGATTTCGAGCATTTTTCCTTTGCGAAACACACTATGAAAACTAAAAAGAACACTAGAAGTACACAAAAAACACTAAAAGAACACTACAATTGTGTGGGTAACCTTTCCGGAGACATTGTTCTCGATCTCCTGTCGTGTTCTCGTTTCGCCGTTGTGGTTTATCCATTTACATATCTCGTTTGCCAATGAAACTTTCGACAGCATTTGCATAATATAATTTCTCGCCTGCCAGCGATAAGTGCAGCAAATCATTCAAGAAATGGGCGATCGATGACTTCGGAATCAAAATTTAGCAAACTACTTTTGATGAAAGTTTGTCACGGAAATAACGTTAGAAAAACTTTGATTTGAAATCAACTGATTAAAACGACTCCTTAGGGAATCTCACCGCTAAAACTTTCACATAGACAATTTTCAGCTTGGAAAGGACGAAGTAATTACTCTCTATTAAGAATTGCAATTGAAGAACTGATCATTTGATCAACGAGCGCGTGGAATGATCTTTCCATAATCATCAATTAGCTCACTCTCTATCGATGCAAATTAGTTTTGGAACCCGACGATTTATAACCGTCGATTGGGAACTAACTATTTAGAACCATAATTTCAAATTTGAACTTCGTAACCAAGTTGATGAAAATGGAATAACTTCAATATTATCGTCTAGCCATTCGGATTTTGATCATTTCATCTCTGATTGAGATCCAAATTTCATTGTTTTACATACAAGTGTCTCTTACGTGATTCATTTGCAAGATTTGCATGTATGGGATCGCCTTAAAGACGATCAGATACATCTTATTTTATTTTGTTCTTTTCATTTTGTTCTTCAGTTTTGAAATTATGGTTCCAAATCGTCAGTTCCTAATCAACGGTTATAAATCGTCGGGTTCCAAAACTAATTTGCATCAATAGAGAGTGAGCTAATTTATGATTATGCAAAAGATCATTCCGCGCACTCGTTGATCAATTGATCGGTTCTATATTTTCAATTCTTCTTTCTCGTTTTCTGAGTCTCGATTCCTTCGCATAATATCCAAAATAAAAGTATTGAGAGTGATCTTGCGTATTCCAATGGTATACAAATCATCGATTTCAAAGTCAATGTTACAAGGCAATGGTGATAAAAGTCTGGATCATTAATGATCAGTGTCTAAGTTATGATTCCGAAGTCATCGATCGCCAAGAAATGCAATTCCTGCGTTATTATTATCGATTAATCTTAAATGTAATTCACTGCATCTAGGTAGGGCTAATCCTAAAAGGATCTATACTATAAATAATGTAAATCTAGATCAAAAAGATGCCGTCAAAGACCTTGGCTTCATTATTCAAAAAGGCCTAACATTTTCAGAACATTGTAGATCAATTTCGAACAAAGCAAAGTCGGCTTGTCATATAACTAATAACTTCGAACTAATAACCCTAAAATTCTCCTTAAAGCATATTCAATCTACATCAGGCCCATTCTAGAAAGCGCATCCACGGTGTACAATCCTTATCAGAAAAAAGATATTAAAGTCCTCGAACAGGTACAGAATTACTTCATAAGAAGACTTTTCGCACGTTGTTTCAAATCAACATGGGACAATATGCCGCGGGCAAATGTTCGCAACGAAAAACTAGATCTAGAAACCCTCGAACACCGTAGATCCATCATAGACATTAAAACTTCTATTAAACTACTTAGAGGCAAATTTAGGATTTCAAATAAGAAAAATCACTATTTCAAGACATACATTACAAGAAATGGGTTGAACTTCTCCAATTCAGGGTCCCGTTTCCAATACAGGCACAATAACTTCTTTTTGCGAGCGGCTCGTTTGCTTACAAAACCCGAAAATAGAATCTCCTTTGATGTTGGAGACTGATCTGCATGTCCTGTTGTCGCCTATTCATACATGTTCTCTTCCCTCCCCGCAATTCTATCGTCCCTTAAGAACACTGATATCTCCTTCTAGGCTAAATCCATAAGCACTATTTCATTCCATTCCTTATTTTCATTTTTTTATTTTTTTGTATCACATCATTTGTTCGCTAAATGTGAATAAATATATATATAACAAATCTATATCCGAAGGTGGCATTCATTTCATTGATTTATTATTTAATGACATCTTCCGTATTAAAAACAATTTCCTTTTGCATATAACACTAAAAAGTGTCGGTTCTATATCTCCTGTCGCGTTCAGGTTTCACGTTGGTGGTATCCATTGAAATATTCTCGTTTGCCGATAGCTTTTATATTCCCTTTAACAATTATATAATAGAATTGTCGTCTCAGTAGAGTCATTCAATAAAAGAAATTATCGATTAATCAATAAATCAATAATTCGTATTATCGACCAATCAATCAATCAATAATTCAGCGTGCCATCCCCATCGGAACTCTACTCGCGATTGCCGTCACTACTGTCATCTACATCCTTGTAGTGATCGCAACTGGAGCCACGAATGTTCGGTACTCGGATGGACTGGCTGCACCCATGTAAGCCCCTCCCCTTTTGATCTTTGATCTTTGTCTGTCTGTCTGCCTTTCTTACTTCCGGTTCTCTGGAAAATCGATAATCGATAAAGTTTTAGCTTCGACAACATCACGGGCATATTCGAGCCGCCTCCATGCGTGGAATTCTGGGAAGAGGAGCGAGCGTGCATGTATGGATTGGTCAACTACTTCCCGGTATCGCTCTTTCGGTTACGGTAGCTTTTTGATCTTTGATCTTTGATCTCTTGTGTAGATCATGGAGATGGGCTCACTGTGGGGACCGCTGATCATTGCGGGCATCTTCGCTGCCACGTTGTCCTCGGCCCTCGCCTCTCTGGTCTCACAAGGGAAGTCAGCGGAGTCAGTCCGGGCGTTCGGGATGAGGCATACACCATTCGATAGGTCTCCAAAAAATAAGAACTTTTTCTATTAACCATTTTTCCTGAGGACTCCTGGGCGCCGAGATATTTGCATATTCCCCTCTCGCTTTCTGTTGAACGAACAACCAGTCTCTTGGCTCTTCGAAGAGAGGAAGTGGTGGTCGAGTGAGTAAGAGCCTCATGTTTCCATCACTTTTTCCCAATGCTACCATCGTTAGTGGAATACGAGCAAAATATTTTGAGACAAGGCCATTGGAACCACTCGGTCACCACTTACTCTCTTCGAAGCGAGACTGGTTGTTCTTTCAACTCGGGAGAAAGCGAGAGGGGAATATGCAAATATCTCGGCGCCCAGGTGTCCTCAGGAAAAATGGTTAATAGAAAAATTTCTTATTTTTTGGAGACCTATCGAATGGTGTATGTCTCATCCCGAACGCCCGGACTGACTCCGCTGACTTCCCTTGTCAGCGCCGAAAGTATTCCAGGTAAGACCTCGAAGGGATTACTGTAGATTTATTGATTGATGATGGTTACGGTAGATGTATTCGAGTGCATGTAATAAAGCAGTATCTACCGTAGCTGCAATTCGGTTTGCCTATTGATTTATTGATTACCGTACTCGATGAATTCAGGCAATGTGCAAGGACCGTCTATTCCCTGTCATCGATTACTTCTCCAAGGGATACGGTAAGAATGAGGAACCGCGACGCGCCTATCTCCTCGCGGGTGGCATCGCCCTTGATTGGTGAGTTGTGTCTGATCTTTGATCTTTAAGAATCGTTCAAAAAGTGGAGTACGTAGTAGTAGAGTAGTAGAGCAGCATAAATTATGCGTATTATTATTATGATAAGAATCGAAATTTCGAAATAAAATGGGTGGGGCTTAGAATGAATAAATTTGTGTTTATATGCCAATTGTGCATTACAGGTGATCTTAACGCGATTGCGCCTATTATCTCCAATTTCTTCCTCGCCTCATACGCCCTCATCAACTACGCATGCTTCGATAACAGTTTCGCCGAGTCACCGGGTATTGATTGATTGGTTGATTCCTTTATTGATTGATTCATTGGTTTCTTTATTTATTCATTGATTTACTTATTGATTTATCAATAATTTGCAGGTTTCCGTCCCTCCTTTAAATACTACAACATGTGGGTGTCACTGGCGGGTGCCCTCCTCTGTATCTTGGTCATGTTTATCATCTCCTGGGAGACCGCCCTAGTGACCTTCCTGTTCTTCGCGATGATCTTCCTCTTCATTATGCATCGAAAACCGGGTGAGTCGGTTTTTGTACTTTTGATAGAGGGGTAGGCAGGTGAATAAAGAATAAATATATAATTATACAATTCGTAGATGTGAATTGGGGGAGCTCGACGCAGGCGCACACGTACAAGAATGCGATTGCGAGCATGATCAAGCTGTGGAACACGGAGGAGCACGTATGATATCATTTGATCTTTGATCTCTGATCATTGATCTTTGATCTTTGATCTCTGGCTTCAGGTGAAGAACTACCGTCCCCAATTGCTCGTTCTCACGGGCAATCCGGCCGCCCGACCTTCGCTCGTGGACTTTGTCTACAATATCACCAAAGGATCGCCACTGATGATCTGCGGATACGTGGTTTCGGTACGAAAGCTCTGGATTACGGTAGTTACGGTAGATCGATCGATATTCATTGATCGTGCTAGTATACGGTGGTTTTTGATTGAGCGATGGTGCTGAGACTTATACTTCATTTTTCAATAATGGACCAATAATCTCCTTTCAATATGATCAGAGTCAACAAAATCAATCCAATAATCGATCCCTCATCTACAGTATCCCCTCATTGTTACAGTATACTCCATGTGACCGTGTGTACTCGGTGTGCCGCAAGCTCGATCGTCAACTGAATGAGTGGCTGCAGAAGCGGAAGATCAAGTCGTTCTACGCATCCGTCGCCAATTCTAGCTTGCGCTCCGGCGTCCAGTCACTGCTCCAGGTACGCTACTGTAGATGATATACTGTAGATAGTGATTACGATAGAGATGCTCTGGGATGGGTACGGTAGGCAGATTACGGTATCGTTGCTTTTTAAAGTGGGTATTTTCACATAAATATTCTACTTGTAAGTGAGACGTGTGTGCTATGAGAGCGTTGGAATGGTCTTTGTATTTTCCAAATATTAATTTAATTATTTCGCTTTTCCAGATCGCTGGTCTGGGCAAACTCCGCCCCAACATCGTCATCATTGGTTTCAAGTCGAACTCATGCGAGGATGGACCTACGGAGCAGAAGATGCGCGAGATCAATGACTACTTTGGAGTCATACAGTATGATTATTTATTGATTTATTTATACTATTGATCTTTGTATGGTTGTCATGTATTATTATAATTGGGGATGGGCTTTAATTGCACACCAGTCACCTCAAGACTTCATAGTGCCTGCGCGCAATATTTGATATTCAATAGGTAGGCACGCTGGGGGAAAGGCTGTGCGCATGGCTATGCCCTGAATTTTTCTTGCAGATCGACTGGAAATTTTCCACTTTTTGCGAGGCAAGGTTATGCGCAAGGCCCCGATAGGAAGGCAAGACTGTGTGCAAAAAAAGTCGTTTGAACGCACCCACCTATGATTTGAATTTTCACCGGTTGAATGCGCGTTTCATCAGTGAGATATAGCCCGATGGAACATTTCGCGAGTGATAGGAACTTGTAACGACTCCCGACGTGAGTGTTGTTTGACTTATGGAATACAACGGAGGACGACTACCCTTGCCCTTATTTGGTACAATGGTAGTGTAATACAAAGAAGTATATTTATATATATTTATTTATAATATACAATTGGGGATCGTACTGGTTGGTGTGGGGTTTAACCACTGGGATTGCGGTGTGGGGTTTAACCACTGAGATTGGAGTTGGTTTGGGGGGACTGAATACAAGGAGATTGACGACTCTCTGGATCGGACCGATAAGGTGAAGTGATTGATGATGGAATGGTCTTATATACTAGTGGCATGAACATAGGAATGATTGGTAATTGGATTATACCAATTTGAATAGTATTATTGCAGAGTAAACTAATCATGAAGGAAAGTAGTGACAAGTCACTACAGAACTCTTGTCAGATCGCTTAAATATTTATCCATTAAGATTTATGATAAGCACCGTGGTTAACGCTTACTGTTACAGCATTATCCCCCACAAATCCGTCAATCTCATCGATTGGCATGGCGACAGACATATTTCAAAAGACTTATCTAACAGATATATCCCATCCAGATGCAATAGCTCTTCCATTGCAGGGATGCCTTCGAGAATGGGATGGGCGTGGCGGTTCTGAGGAATGAGATGGCCGGTCTCGATTACTCGGATGCCATGAAGAAGTACGGTAGTAGTATGGTAGAGCATCGACGGGGTCAGGATTGTGATAACTAGTGAAATGGATGAGTTATGAAAGAGAGAAGAGAAGAAAGTCAATTCATGGTTATTAAAATTTTCATTTAATGATCAGCGCGAAATTGTGCGGAATAGTCGAAAGAAATTTGATTATATTTCATTGAAATGTCGACATCGTGGGTGGCCAACAATAAACTACGATGTTTATAATTTACCCTAGTTCACTCGATCGGTTTGGCATATATTTACGGAAAACGTGTAACTTTGTCCTGCACTGTGAGTGCAATCGTTGTATTAATGAATTTTGATCATCTGGTCTGCTCAGTCAGAATGGAATGTGGGCGTTTGTGCTCCTTCCGTATAATGCAGGTCTCCAATTGACTTTTACTTTATTACTCATCTTTCTCTTCCCACAGCTTACTGTTAGTGGGGGGGGGGGTATCCCATATGCATATACATCCGTACCCCGTCGTTGATATCTATTCTTTCAACGATTATCTAGACTAGAAGTCAGTTGTCGGATGATGAAAATGATGATGATGAAGGAGAAGATGAAGAAGAGGAAGAGGAAGAGGAGGAGGTGGAGGAAGAGGAGCCCGCTAAGGTACTGTAGGAATATTGATTGATTGGAGACGCTTCTTTCTTGGGTTACGGTAGCCTTGCTCGGGTTACGGTAGGTAATCGATAATTTCATCAGGATAACAAGGAGTCGGAGATGGAGCGAGGTCAAAGTATTCGCCGTGGGAACACGTTCTCGATGTCTCGACGAAGAAGGTATACGGTAGATTAAGGGAAGGAATATTGATTGAATTGAGGCGTGTTGATTAGTAGTTAAAGTTCTCTTAGTAGTTTTACTCGATATTTAATGTAGTTAGCTATATGTCACGCTGGAACTACCGTATACGTATCATTTACACTTTTGATTGTCATTTATCAACAAAAATTGGTAGTTGAGACAGTTTGGTGCTAATCGATCGAATATCGATTAGTATGACTTCCGTAGTCTAGTCATACAGTATTCTAATCGATCGTCTCAGGAAGCGCAAGCAGAAGAAGCAGAAGATCGACGAGAATGAGTGAGAGCGCATGTCACGATAGTGTTTATTGATTGATTGGTTTTGTTGTTTGGTCTCGTTGTAGTTTGTAGTTTGTGGTCGAGAGAAAGGTCTAACTATTATTTTGAGGTGGTTCTGTGAAAGTATTACACAAGGCAAGATTGCATGCTCTAACTAACTTATGTAGTGTTATCGATTATTGATTGATTTATCGATTGATCAATATCAATTAACTACCGTATCGTCGTATCTTTGTCGTAATCGTCGTTATGTGTGTTACCGGATTGCAATAATCAATAAATCAATAAGATCTTTTCCAGTTATCGCCGTCCCATTCAAGAGCAGAAGGCGCTGCTCAACTCGATATCCAAGTTCCAGCGTAAAGTGAAGAAGGTGAGTAGAGTACATACTGTAGTTTGGTCTTTGATCTTTGCCACCATGGTGATTACTGAAGTTCTTTGCATTGCTATAACTACAGGGACCACTGTAGTTTGATCTCAGATCATTGATGAATAATATAGTTTGATCTTTGATCTTTACATATATCAGGGCGTAATCGATGTGTGGTGGCTGTACGACGACGGAGGTCTCACACTACTCATTCCCCATCTACTCACCATACCCAAGAGTTATCTCGAGGTAAGAGCAAATTTTGTGCTGTCCACACTTGGCCAATCTTTGACCAGCCAAGATGGATTGTTTTTACATGGTGAAGAGAAAGTTCACTGCTTGCTATCTCTATTCAAAACGTGTAGAGCTATTCAATCGATAATGATCTATCTATCTCTATCAATTAATTAATAAATTAAATCTAATAAATCTTCATACAAAATAAATATCCATTCATCCAGAGTGCTCGTTTATAGCCAAAGTAGATGGTTTTTGTTTGTGAAAGTTGACCATTCGCCTGAGGCCAATCGTTTATATTGTAGGGTTCGAAGCTGCGTGTCTTCTCCATCTCGACCTCATCGCACACAATGGAGCAGGAACAGCGAGGCTTGGTCGCACTGCTCAGCAAGTTCCGGTATGATCTTTGATCTTTGGTCTATGAACTTTGTAATATTTAGTCTTTGATCTCTTGATAACATTATACTTAACTCTTATCTGTTAATTAATCAATCAATATTTCCCTGATTACAGTATTGACTTCTCCGATGTGACCGTCATATCTGACGTGGGACGCAAGCCGAGCCAGCGAACGTTAGTACTATTGATTTATTGATTTTAGTCTTTAAGCAAAATCATATCTTGACATACGTAACATGTTGCACAGTTCATATACTGAAAATACTGTAATTTAAGATTTTTGAATCAATAATATATCAATCGATAATCAATAAATATTTGTCAGATTGGACGCCTTCCATGAGTTGATCGCTCCCTATCGAGGAGAGGACGGTGATGACTCGTCCGGACTCATCACTGATTGTTAGTCATGTGCACTTTGATCTTTGATCTG
This sequence comes from Parapristionchus giblindavisi, assembly GCA_943737045.1. Classification (NCBI taxonomy): domain Eukaryota; kingdom Metazoa; phylum Nematoda; class Chromadorea; order Rhabditida; family Diplogasteridae; genus Parapristionchus; species Parapristionchus giblindavisi. The sequence continues at coordinate 1,407,698 of CALSFV010000204.1, forward strand.
TGTAGTTTTTATCTTTGATCTGTGTAGTTTGATCTATAATCTTTGCAGCTGAATTGAGTGATCAACGCGAGAAGACGTACAGGCTCCCTGCGCATAGGCGAGCTGCTCAAGGAGAATTCGGCTGGCGCTGATCTAGTTGTAGCGTAAGTGACCTTTGATCTTTGTAGTTTGATCTCTAATCTTTGATCTCGTTACAGTACTCTGCCGGTGCCTCGCAAGGGTCTGGTGTCGTCTTCTCTCTATCTCAGTTGGTTGGATATGATGACTCGTGGTCTTCCTCCCACTCTTCTTGTTCGTGGCAACCAGACCTCCGTGCTCACATTCTATTCATAGACGACCGCGGCGAACCCCAGACGGGTTTGGTTAGCCTGATGCTATGATCCCTCCCTCACACAATCAGTTATGTGTACTGTATCAGTATTCCTTCCGTTAGACTAGCATGCATTCAATCGATATCACCGCAATGTAGTACCGTATTTCTCCCCCATGTGTCCTAACGCGAACATATCATGACGGTCTCCTTTCATCAACGACTACCGTATACTCTGTAATATTGATTTTCTTTCCAGTTACTGCCCCCGCACATATCTTTTTTTCTTACTTGTAGTACTAACACGCTACGTTAGGGTAAACTATACCGTAATGTAGTACCGTAATTCGCCCTGTTTGACCCTTTTATTGTAGAATGCTGTGGTTTATATTCGTTAGTCCTTTCTTTTTAAGACCCCGCCCCTTTTATGATCTTTGATCTTTTGAGATCTTCAGCAAGAACAATCGTTAGCTATCCTGAGTGTATCTTTAACAATCTTCCGGTCATGCATAATGTCGAGCTTCATTTTTCATTAATCCCCCCCTTTTTATCTCTATTTTTCCTCTTTATCTCTCGCCCTCTCTGTTTTACCAAATTATTTGCAATTTGCTTCAATTAAGTTTCAGTCAATTTCTCTCTCTATCTCAGTTACAGTAATGTTAAAGAAGAGGTACTGTAGTGGGCAACAAAAGGGAAATAGTCCAATAGTAGACAAAAGTAGGAATCGTTCTATTTGTTATTTTTGATCGATTTGAATAACAAGGATCTCCTGTAAGAATGAAAGAAGCCAACCCACAGTTTTAAATTTTATCTCACCGATTTGGATGAAACTTGTTTGATTAAATGTAATGAGGGAAATGAAAAGGCCTAGGCACTTGATTTCGCCAAATTTGCATTTTTATCGATTTTTTGATCTACCACTTCGGGGAGCCATATCTCACTCAAATTTTGAGCTAAAGCAAAAAACATTTTCGTCAATCGACTCGAAATGAACTTATCTTGAAGTTACTATGCGAAATGTATGGGCAAAAACGCCATCTTTTACCTGTTTTCTTCGAAAACCCTATTTTCTCAGTACATTATTATTTTTCTCAAAATTTTTCAACAAAGGGTACGATTTTTATTCGCGATTCTAATTCCCCATCCCCGAATTGAGGTAAGCACATATTTCATCAGCCGTAACTCACGACAAGCCATATCGATCCTCAGAGTGGACCCGGACTTTGCGTTATTTTCATTCAAAAATGCATTTCTTATATCACCTCTTCTCATTGTCATGCAAATTCGCAATTATGGTATACAAATCGATAGATCTCGACGAGCTCTATAAAATGACCTAATAGTAAAAGTCATGAAAGTTGACCGTTTTCAAGATATGCTTGACAATCCGTTTTTGCACTACCAAATTGCTGTGCAATGCAATCGATTCGCAAAGAAACGTTCTTTGCTTTCTCCAATGTGTTTTTCTAAAATTATTTATTAATAATATTATAGGAAAGGATAACAAATAAAACAGCCAAAAGGTTTATCTGAGATATTCATCATTGAAAAATACGAATTCTGAAATACGAAACTACTCGTCGATAATTCCGATATCGGAATTGGAATGATCGAAAAAATTATCCGGATCATTGATCAGAAATACTCCTTGAGATCACTCCGAACAAAATCATAGATAGCCTCAGCAGTGATCTCTCTATCATCCTCTTCCACATCGACCTCCTCCTCGATCTGAATCTCTTCCTCCTCCAATTCCATGAGCATATCATCGAGAAGTGCTCTTCTTCTTCTGCTCCTCACTCCCCCCACTATCTAGTTGCTTCTTCTTCGCTATGACGAGAGTTCTGATGAGGTTCTTGATTTGCTCGTGGGTCATTCTCTCAGCGGGAAGGATGCCCACTCTCTCCTTCATTCTCTTATCGGCTTCCTCCGCACGCATTTTCTTGGCATCATTGGAGTACTCGTTGAACAGTGCCGTGACCAGATCCTTCGCCTTCTTGTTGTACTTACCTTCCTTCTTCGTGATCCTCAGTACCCATCCGATCGGCTTGTTATGATCAGCAGTTTGCTGGTACTTATTGAATGACTCAACGAGAAGTTCGATTCCCTCTCCTTGCTGCACTTCCTCAAGCATTCGTTTGTAGAGACCGAGGGCGAAATCGTACTGAGATATCTTCTCCGGTCTGATATTGTGCTGCCCCTTGTCGATGTGCTGGAGGAGATTCGAGCGTCGAATGAAGCTGGAAGAGCACTGACTGCATGCAAAGAGAGGGGAAGAGGGTGTCAGTCTCATTGCATTGCACAGCAATTTGGTAGTGCAAAGGATTTTCAAGCATATCTTGAAAACGGTCAACTTTCACGACGTTTACTATTAGGTCATTTTATAGAGCTCGTCGAGATCTATCGATTTGTATACCATAATTGCGAATTTGCATGACAATGAGAAGAGGTGATATAAGAAATGCATTTTTGAATGAAAATAACGCAGTCCGGGTCCACTCTGAGGATCGATATGGCTTGTCGTGAGTTACGGAGGATGAAATATGTGCTTACCTCAATTCGGGGATGGGGAATTAGAATCGCGAATAAAAATCGAACCCTTTGTTGAAAAATTTTGAGAAAAATAGCATAATGTAGTGAGAAAATAGGTTTTTCGAAGAAAACAGGTAAAAGATGGCGTTTTTGCCCATACATTTCGCATAGTAACTTCAAGATCAGTTCATTTCGAGTCGATTGACAAAAAAGTTTTTTGCTTTAGCTCAAAATTTGAGTGAGATATGGCTCCCCGAAGTTGTAGATCAAAAAATCGATAAAAATACAAATTTGGCGAAATCAAGTGCCTATGCCTTCTCATTTCCCTCATTACAATTAATCAAACAAGTTTCATCCAAATCGGTGAGATAAAATTTAAAACTGTCGGGAAAAGGTCTCATTTTCCTACGTTTTTACAGGAGATCCGTGATAAAGAGTGCATTCGCCAGGTCTCAAGAGTTCTTGTTGTATTTACAATTTCGCAAAAAAAAGAAGGTCACAGCAGGATTAAAGTCAATTATAATAGCTCAATTAAAATGGTAAACTCTGATAAGTTTCACGGCAGACTATCCATTTATCGAAATGGAATCACAAGAAGGTTTAGGAACATTTGAGGATTCACTTTTTTGTTATCAACTAACGTCATAATTTACAGCTCACAATGTCAAATTCATACAATTCTTATCTTATCTATATATCTTCGGGATGGAACCACCATTGCACATTGATCCTCTTGAACTAATCTCGCCATCGAACACGGGGTTGACCTGGAGAACGGCGTTTGACAAAAGTATATGGAATCCAATACGTGCTGCGTCGTGCCCATCTATCATCTTCCATCTCTCGAATCCTGATCGACCATCTACACTTTCTCTTCGTTGCCTCATCAATCCAATCCCGTAAACAAGTCATCCTTCTTATTCGTTCATTGCTCCATCGATCTAGTCGAGTTACTCCTATCATCCTTCTTTCCATTTTACGTTGCACAACTCTCAATCTTTCCTTATCACAATATCTTAACGATCATGCTTCGCATCCATATAACACCGTCGATGTAATACAACTTTCGAATAATCTTCGTTTTGAGTTCATCGGTAGTAAACGACTGGCAAGCAGGTTAGACAGTTTACTCCAGCTGGTACAGCTGGTACATTGTACTCGATGGTCGATGTCCTCGTCAGGGTCTAGAGGAAAGGATATTCTCGATCCGAGATATATTGTACTTTCAACAAAGTTAAAAGTCATTCCATCTATGAGTATGGGAGAGCGAGTGGTGGTACAAGATGTAAGGAGGTGTGATTTCTTGCTATTGATTTTAAGTCCAACACGGGATGCGTTAATAGTAAGGAAATAATATAATATGATCCTTTAGTCGTTCTGTTGTCTTTAATATAAGCACAGTATCGTAGTGCGGGGAAGATGGCTGAGAAAGAGTGTACAAAGTTGCGGATGACCCACCCGGTGATTCGATGTTTCATAGAGGAGTAATGGACATTGAATATAATGCAAAGTTGATAACAGATACGGGTATTTGGGGAAATTGCATAATTTCCATTCGTGTAATTAGATTGATGATATTTAAGAGGCATGTTCCCTAAGACTCGATCATATTCGACCACCCCTGGACACGAGCGCTAGCAATGGGAACTGGTTGTCCATACTTGGGTGTTAGGAGTGTCACCGGTCCTTATTACACAAAACTGCTGAAATTTCCTGTTTGTGCCCTCAGGCTATTAGAAAAAATAATTTAAAAAAAAAACTTAAAAATCATAATTTCTCAAATTGTTGAGATGAAGTCTAAATATCATGTGCGATACGTCTAAGGTGCACAGAGCTTGCTAATTCACTATTAGCATCGAATGTGCGTTGATTCCTAAACCACTTTTTTTACTCAAAATTTTGGTTTTTTCGGACAAATCATCCCTTGTTGTAGTTTGCTCCAGAGTTTTTTGACCAGGTATTGTAGCCTAAGCAATTCTGCATCGATTTCACTTAAAATTGGCTTCTTCAAGATAGACCCAGTTCTCGAATTTTTCGATCGAAGTTACGTAATCGATGGTTTTCCCAAACAAATGCTGTATTTTCCCAACGACTGGTGCGGAATTGTGGCCTACTCAAAGTGTCGAGGTGAGACGAGTAATATGACACAAGAAGCAAATCACTTGGATCAATTTGAAACTTTAGATTTTCACGAGGGGGGGGTCATGGTCCGAAAATTTCAAAATTTCTCAAGTTTGAAATGTTTTCATTTATGCGGCTTATTGTGAAGTACTAATGAAGTGAATAATATTCAACCAATGCTCAATGGCTGATTTCTCCTTTTAACCATTTTTCGAAAAAAATTCGTTCTGAATTCGTGCGAAAAATCAGAATTGGGTTTGAATCAGTTTCCAACTTGCTTTCTGTAACATTCTGTCATAGTACTTTATAGGGTTGCAGGAACGAGGGCGAATAATTCGTGCCCCTTGTCAGTCGCTTCCCTTCTCTCTCGGCAATTCGTTTGAGACGCACCCTCTCTCCCCTTCCCTTCGAAGAATTCGACACACCTGCCAGACGGAACGAATAGTTCGCAGATATTTACGTGATGAAAATCCTCTCCGAAAATCCTGACTGCAAAGAGCCTCGAGGCCGAGTTGGCACTGTACCTGGACCAGTGTGCGAGTGGAGTGGATGTTCACCATGAGGCGTTGGACTTCTGGCGCCTCCATCACAGGAAATACCCCAGGTAGACTAGGTAGATAGGCATTATTTTTCGTGACTGTCTCTTCCCATCTACTTGTTTTTGTTTTTGTGTAATTACTTCTGTAAAGAATGATAAAGCAATGTGGAGTAAGACGGAGTAATAGAGTAAGATTCATGGCTACAGTGAATAATTCAAATTTCTCCCTGAATTCGTAGAACGGATGTAATTTTGTTCGTGGTTATCGTATCGACTTTTTCAAAATTGAATCAGAAGGGGGGTGATGTGAGCTACAACTTTGCTGTTGACTGCTAAGCTCTCAGATGCGAGGGGAATTAGCCATCTCTTGAAACGTGTCTCATTGGGGGACGAGGCGGAGGGAGAGGAGGCAGGGACGAGATAAGAATCGAGAGAGTGAGAGAGACCGAATAATTCGGACTGTCCCGAACTATTCGTTCCGTCTGGCAGGTGTGTCGAATTCTTTGAAGGGAAAGGGGAGAGAGGGTGAGAGATGGGAAAGGGGTGCGAATAATTCGAATTCGAATTCGAACCGGCAACCCTAATTCTTTCATCTTTATATTTCAAATTATTATTAAATATTGATCAATTGATGCAATACAGTACCTTCGCTGAGATTATAACACATTAGAGTTGATTATATTATCTAGGGATTATAAACAGATTTATGGGTTACATCGCCTAACTTATGGGTTATAAAGGAAGAATAGATTATATGCGGTTTGCACAGGTAGATTATATGGGGTCGAGTGAACATATTTTACTATTCCTATTGCAAACTACATAGCTGACTTATCTCTCACGGCACTCGTGTTGCGTTTTTGAGAAATTTGTTCCTGCTCCGGATTTGTAGGGTAATATTGTAGTAAGTATCGCGCTAAAAGTAACTTACTGTTTAGTTACTGTTTCGCTATTTCATGAGCATAAAGCGAAAATTACATTAAAAAAAACTAATTTAATTTAGGCGCGCTACATACTACAATATTACCCTGCAAAACGGGTATTATCGTTATTATTTCTAGGGTCGGCGGAGCGATGACGCGATCTGAGACCACGACCGCTACAATCGATGCTACCCAGACAGCCGATAGAAGTACTGTGGATGGACTCGTGACCGGCGTTGCCAAACTCAACGTGCAGCCAGCACGGTATACTGGTTAATTCAATTTATCGTACATAAAGAAGATGTGACCAAATTTGAGTAGTAAAGATCAAAGATCACATTGTTATTAATGAAAGTGGAAGAGATGCTAGCTTTACTAATCAAATTTGTGAACGAGAAACTAAATCAAACGCGAAATCAGGATAAACCTTTCGAGATTAATCATTGAAATTCAATTTCAGCTCCTCTACTGGCGTGAATAGCTCATTATCATCAACAACGAGGACTTCTAGTCATCCTGACCGCGAACGCTCGCGCCGATCGATGGCTCCTGGCACGACACCATCGGCGCTACCTATGACGGGTGGTCGCCCATCGACCACTGCACGTCCTCCAGCAGTCAGAAGACCAGTCCCCAGTGACCGCTCACAGAACATTTGTGAGTCTTTTGTGTTTATTTGGTGTTTATTTTTCATATAAATCAATAATAGTGCGGTGCACTAACGTAAAGATTTATCTGTCACCAGGCCATTTGTTTGTCGTTTGTTCATATTTTAATTTTTATTCTTTATTTCTATCACAGCAAATAAGAAGAATATATATTAGACAATTAGCATGTGTTCATGGAGGTCCATAGCGTTGCTGAATTTCTTTTTACTTAATTTTTTAAAATTTGAAATATGGAGTGTTGCTTGCAGCTTCATCGTCGATCAATCGCCTGTCCACACCACGTTCGGTAGTCGGCGTTCCATCCGCGACCAGAAGAAGCGCCGCCGCGCCATCAGCCACTGACGCTACGCCTCGACTCGCCGCAACTTCCGGTCTTCGTCGCTCGTCCGGTCCTACAGTTCCGGTACGTTTTTGGCGATGTATTGATTGCTTTTGGGATTTATTGATTGTAAATTGATGATATAGTAAGAGTGGGCTTATCATCGATGATAATTTTGTGATAGACGTAGCGGCCGAAACACCATAAAGCACATTATTAACTAATATATCACTCTCATAATCTTTTCCTAACGTGCAAGTTAACCCAATTATAGTACATCTAATTACATTACTAATTTAATTGATGGAATAATATTTTGAATTGTGTTCTCAGGCGAACCCACCGCGTCGTTTGCCGCCACCAACTGCCTCAACTACTGTAGGCACTGCCGACCGTGACACCTCTCGTTCCCCTAAGGTCGACATCAACTCGCTAGTCGCCCGTCTCTCACAGCCGCTCACTACTCGAGCCAGTAGAACGTACGGTATTCTAACAAGGTTACTGTAGCAATGGTTCGTGTTAGCCATTACTGTACTCGTCTAGTAATAGATTGTTACTTTATGAAGTTGTTTCGCTTTCTTTATTCATCGATTGATATTGTAGAGTTGCCGTCGGTAACACGCATGGACTGTCGATGCCGGTGCGTCCTCGTTCGGGTTCCGCTCTCGCTACGCGTCCAATGACGGAGACGCGGTTGTATCGCGTCCGGCCAGCGCCTCCGCGAAAGACGCGAGCGTTGTTGGGGTAGGAGTCGTCGATTCGAGCACTGCTGTTGATACTGTAACCATTATGTAGATTATCTTGCCTATCTAAAGTCACATTGTATTCCCTGTCCGGGATCTCTTCATATCACACACTATTTCGCTTGTTCCCTGATACCGATTGAACACTGAATGGTGAAGAGACCTCTGATGAAGGGTTGTGGCACCTTTAATGACTTGTATATTGTACATAATTATTTGTACATTGTATATCAAATCCATATCGATAGTTATAGAGTTTTTTCTATCCCAGTTTATCTATAGTTTGTCCATCATATTGATCTGTATTAATGTACACTACTGTATTATGAGTTGATATTTAATCGATTCACTTGCGTTGTGCATATTTTGATAAACATTTTATCGAATCGAATGCTTGGCGATGTTTTTTTGTTGGGCATAAGACTACAACCTGTGCCTTTTTTTACAATTTGAAAAAAATATCTGCGAATTCATTTCCAAGTGAGATAGATAGTAGATGTAGTAACAGTGTGAGCTACTGTTACGAAGAATAATGAGAGAGTAATCAAAACTGACAACCGCGATTACTCAACTTCGCCATTACTTTCCCATTAAGTGACTAGAGAAAATGAGTGAGGTGGGGAGAGATATTTATATAGGTAAAGTTAGAGAGGAAACAGGCAGAGATAGAGACGAACCTACAATCGATTAGTAATACAAAACTAATCAGTGGATATTTCCTCTATATCTTCTTCATATATGGTATCAACGATTACGCTGTCATGTTACTGTCAATCATAGTTGTAATCTTCATGATCTACCCGGTTACTGCTAAGGTAAGTTAAAAGTTTACTATGCCTTCGTTCACTCTACATGTCGTTACAGTTTGTTGTTTTTTCCGAACAAATCTAGTTTCGAGGTTGTTTGAAAGTCACTTGTTGAGGCTGATATGTTTTGAAATTAAAAAAAATTGATCATAAAAATATATTATTATTTAAAAATTTCTTAGAGACCATTGGACTGCTCCAAGCCCCGCTCATTCGCATGTCCTTGGGGTAGTTACTCTCTTGGAAAGGAAGAGTGCGAGCAGGGATACTATCACGTATCATGTAATGTGAATCTCAAAAGGAAAACGCCGGGAAGAGGTAAAAGTTTTTCAAAATTCTAAAAAAATGAGATTGTTGAGAAAAATTGTTTATATGACTTGCATGGTGCACTTTTTTGGTGATTATTCGACAAAAAAGTTTTTCCTGACTTGAATAAAACCGATCCTTCAATTGTTTAGTGGAAACCATTCCCTCCAAACGGTTCTGTGCTTGATAAAGGTCATTGAAGGCGAATGGATATTCGACAATGATAGACATAATGCCTTCTCTCACAAGGATCCCATTGATAATGTTACTTGTTGGAGGAGAAACAATGAGCGAATAGAAGTGTATTGTGCGGATAATGAGGAGTGTGCTGTTAGTGATCCTTTCATTGGCACATCAGGGTTGGGATTTAACGGATTTATTAATCCACGAAATTTATTTTTAACGGATTTTCAAAACATTAAATTTACGATATAACGGTTCCGCTGAATTTTGATTTAATGACCAACACTGTAGCACACACAAATACAAAAAAAAATATATATTGAAAATTTTTTTATAAACAATTCAGCGAATGTCAGTGACGGATGTTCTGCGCTCCTGCAAAGCCGCCGACCCCTACACGGTCAGTGACATTTTAAATTTTAATAATTAATTAATAATTTTCTAATCTAACCAAAAATATTTTCCAGGTTCTGCCTATCGGTGCGGTTCTTCTCATTTAAAATGTATCGAGAAATAATAATGTTCAAAAAATTAACAACGTGGTGAATTGATAATACAAATTTAAAAAAATACATTAGGGCACAAAAAATAATTTAACGTACTCTAACATCAACTAATCTTACAAGGGAACTCTCCCAACTTAATGTGGCCATATGACATGGGGAATAATTTACCTAAATCGGTTCTCGATGCTGATTACGAATCCGTATTCGAACGTTGCCCAATCGAGCTCGAGAATTCGAGAAAAGCGATATTAAAATTCGCTAGTTTATTCGGAAATTCGTGAGACTTCCTATATAAACCATCCCAATGCGTTCATAAACTCATCCATCAATTATCCACACACCTCCTGCTGTAATTTAGTGGATATTGTAGGTAAATTATGAATTTTCGAATCAAATAGTCGAATTTCAAGATCGATTTTCTCGAATCTCAGCTCGATTGGGCAACGTTTGATAACGGATTCGTAATCAGCATCGAAAACTGATTCAGGTAAATTATTCCCATGTCATATGGCCACATTAAGTTGAGAGAGTTCCCTTGTTAATTGTAGCATACATGCAAACTAAGATTTGTACCTTTTAAATAATTCATTTATTACCAATTATTTGGAGGAACAAGTGAGGAGGCATGTAACAGGTCAAGGATAACCGGGATCTGTGATGGAGTTGAAATAGAGTTACCCAAGGAAGCCTGTCTCGAGGAGTATCAATATATTTACTGTTCACGAAAGGCCGAAAAGGATGAAAAGGGTCAGTACTAGAGAGATTACTTACAAGTTCATTGTTTTTTGTTGTTTCAACTCTTTTCCCCAGTGGCCGTACGCAAGGACCGTTTTCCGGGAAAATGTGACGTCATTAGCGTAGGCGGAGGCGTTTTCCAAAAATCCTCCGCCTACAATAATGACGTCACATTTTCCCGGAAAACGGTTTTACTGTTGTTCTTGCATACGGCCACAGTTGAGAAAATGAAAGCTGAACCGCAAAATCCCTTTTCCTCTTTGCTCAAATCAGATATTTTGCAAACATACATAAATGAATCAATAAAAGCACACATCATGAAGTGCATAATGTTATCAATTTCAGGCGAGTGGAAATTGTCAAGTCATGTACAGCATTACTGGTACGGTGGACTTCCTCAAGATTGTCGATATTCTGACGACAATGCAGCCATAGCTGTCTGCTTCGGAGACAACTGCGACGTAAGAATCGATTTTTTTATTGCATTGCGATTTATTTATTAGTTTTTGTTGATTAGAGAAGGGGACCCACAAGTTTTTTCGTGACTAAACTGGCCGGGCAGAACTATAGATCTCCTTGTATACAAAATCAATTTTCTCTAAAATTTTAGAAGCCCGGGAAAATCGTAATTCGGGATTGAAGTTCATTGATATGCCCAGGGAAAGGCGCGAGTTTTTGAAATTGAAGCACAAATATATAGAAAATTGCAAACGGGAATCGAATCAGCGTGGCGCGGTTACAAGCGCTGACTACTAACCACTGAGCCACTCGCTCTACACGTTCAACCAGTCAAATCTAATAGAGAACAGAATGTCGCTTCCTATGTCCCACGTTCTTCATGTCAATAGCGCAGCCCAAATCTCGTGGGCCCCCTTCTTTAATTATTGATCCCGTAGCGTATTTCTGAATTATAGAGGGACATGACATTATCGGATGTTCTGAGGATTTGCGCGATCAAAGAGCCAACTCAGAAGAAGGATCAAGCAATTTTGGTATGCTTTCTGGCATGAATTGTGAATATATGTCATGTCATATGTCATATAAATGACAGTTCTTCAGTTCTTGTCAAACGAGGTATTTAGAAACGTAACTAATTCAGTCTCCCCACCACCTTCCACCAATCGATACATGCCCCTCGGGTCGCAGACCACCCACAAAATGTGATGGGATAGCCCATCCAGGAGTATATCAGGACAGTTACTTGTACTGTGGAAGAACTATTGAGAAGAGCCACAATGGTTGGATCACTGAACTTTTGGACAAATGAAAGTCTTTTAAAAGCAAATTACAGGAAATTGTGCAAGTACTCTTTGTCGAGAGAACAAATTTTAAGCGAAATGAAGAAGCATTATGACAAATATTTGCAACTGACAATGAGAATATTTTTTATTCCCTTACAAGGTGACTGGTCCATGTCCAAAAGCGACACCACGTTCATCCAATCTCTTCCTCTTGCTTGGTGTCAAGTCAATGCGGAAAATCGAGCTACTGCGGTTTGCTTCGGCGATAATTGTAGTGTAAGCAAGTTTACCTTTTACCTGCAGCCAACCCAATTTTTCTATAGAATAACTGGACCATTTCTGACGTGATGACCGTTTGCAGTATAGCTGATCAGAAAAGGTTTATGTTTCGTTTACTATGATCCACTGGAAAATTCAATATCCAAACTTTGGTTGGCAAGTTCGAGACGATGGCCATGACAATCGTGAATGTTCCCAATTTCGGAATAAAATGAAATAATAGACTCAATATTAATCGATTGAACATTACAGTAACTCCGTAACAACGGCCGACCACCAAATCAATGATTGCGAGGCAGTCATCCGTCTTCTGAATCTAGCTAATAAAGAATTTGAACTAAAGTGGAGAAGACTGAAACTACAGCTTGATCTGCTAGAAAAAGAGGTTAGCTGTTTGTGAATTTTATATCAGAAAATTATCGATTATCCCGGGTGATTCAATATTGATTGCAGTCTCTTTTCATGTTATCGTAAACGTTTTTTTTTTCAAAGCAGGAGAATAAAAAATACATATTACGAGGATTTCACAAATTTAGATTGAAGCGGCCCAAAATTCGTTCGCGGCAGACGGCAGAATACCGAAAGAAACGTTAGTTTCAAAATAATTTTCTCGTATTGTTTAACACGCGACAAAAATATTTTGCAAATTTGTCAAGCTTTCATTCAACTGTTTCACTTATCGAAACAATGAGAGTGTCGGAATCTAAACATCTAACTTTATACTTAAACAACATAAATAAACAACAACAACAAACAACATAAACGTCAGTATCTAAACAAAAGCATGATCATGATCTTTTTTTTAGATACACCAACATCCAGTTGACTCTGAACGCGTGGACCATCGCTGTTTCGAGAATGAAAGAGGAAACATATATCAATGATAATCATGAAATAGTGATTAGGATTCCCATAATCTACTTTATTTCACTTGTTTGCTCCATATTCTTCATTATAATTGCTATGGTTGGCTATGTACGATACAAGAATAGACACAAGCGAGTAGGTTTTGGCAATTTTTTTCTTGTATTATTTTTTTGAAAGCTTTAAAAATTGAGCACAAATCCTATCATTAATGAATGTATTGCACTCTTTTGAGTGAAATTGAGAACACGACTTTTTCTTCAATGAAATATGGCATAATCATACCACACCAACATTGTATTTCGTTTTTTCCTTATTTTTTTTTCAAAAATTAATATTTTCAGGCCCTGAAACGGATCCTAAAGTCCCATCCGCCTCGAATTCCTGATAATAAGCCGTCGGACTACGAAGATCTAACTTATGACGAACTTCACACGACCGATTAATAAAGTTTTTAAAGTATTTTTATTTGAAATATGTCTTTTTTCCACTATCGTTCTCGAATTGCACTTATTTTCTCATATTTTGCTTTTTCATATGCTGTGCTTGGATTTCGAGGCATGTTTGCACAAAAGCAAAATACTGTATAAAATCAAGAAATTACAGAAAGGAGAGATTGTAATAAGGTCGGGGTGTCCCTTCAAGCCAATGTCCACTTTCAAATTTGCAGTCGACTAGCTTCTTGAAGAAAGAGCCACCATACTCTGGTATTTTCCAACCAGTAGTTCACTTATCCTTCCCACTAGCCGTAAGCTTGCATGTCTACGACTAGTTGAACGTAAGTTTACTAGAAGTGTTCACTAGATATGGTGATGCATTACGTCAAATGTTCTTTTACTAGTAGTAAATTAACAGCAAACTGCTAATATGTGACGTAACATAAGTAAACTACTAGTTTGGAAATACCAGAGTATGTCTTTGGCAGTCCAACGACGGAGACCGCCGCATCGTCAGTGCACTCACGGCCAATTCTCATAGATGTAGGTTGTCTAACTGTTCAGCTATATATATAGTTCAGCTATAGATTGGAGTAAGTTAACCTTTCTCTACATATATGTGATGATAACGGGGATTGGAGTAAGCTAACTAAGTTATCTCACATATGAGAGAACGTTTGTCTAATTGTCGGATCTTAGATAACATATGGCTCAAGTATGAGACAGTTTGCCGTCAGTGGTCACCGCTTCGGTCTGAAAATATTCATAACTGTTGTCCGTTTTTTCTACTTATTTTTTTTCCGGATTGACGTACCAGTTTATGATGATCAGAATTATACCGTCGACCTGAATTATCGATCGATTTAATGATTTGATTATCGATTGATTGAATGATTGAGAAATTTGAAAAAAAATTAAGAATTAACATAATTAAATAAATGAATAAACCTATTTAGCAATGAGCACACATGTGTCCAAGCATGAGTGGTTCATCCGGTGTAACTCTCTCAGAGATTATTCAAATGAAGGCCAACAGCTGAATAAATGCTTTGTTATTATAATTATTATTATTATTATTATTGAATATCCCAAAGGCTAACAACCATTTCCCAGCACACCAAAGTGTGAGCCTCATAAATATTGCATTTTATTGTATTGAATAATAAAATTTTAATAATATCGCAAAAGAAATACCACCAGTGTTCATAAGTTGGATATGAAACATATTTGTTTCTTATTAGAACAACAATGTTTGTTTCTTATTTCTTATTTGGTCTTGAAAGATCACTGGCGTAGCAGTGATCTCCCGCAGGACTTCGTGTGCCTTGAATAACGGGTTGTACCCTTACCTTTACCTTTTGTTAGAACAAAGAATTAACAATAAGTCAACAGTGTCGTCATCACTTGTGTGGACAACGAAACAATGTGCCAGATAATAATAATAATAATTTATCTACGCACGTATGCGCAACGAGACAAGTAACAGCGAAATTGCATAGATAATGAATCAGATGATACTCATGATCCGTCATGAAGGAATAAGAGGCGATAATTATGATTGATAGAGAGAGTGATGAAGGTTTTGGAGGGTTGGCCCTTGTAGGAGGAGATTCTTGAAGCTCCGTAGGGACTGGCAGGTAACGACTTCAGTCGGGAGCATACTATATAATCTAGCCGCACGTAGAGGAAACGAATGAAAGCGAGGCGTATTCTTAGTCAACTCGATCGAAATACCAAAAGTAGAGCATCTGTCTCGTAATGGCTTATAGATGAAGAAGGAGGATGGATTGATGACTGTAGATCCACTCATAATGTTTCTTGCAAGAATTAAGTCAATTAATACACGTCTCTCTGTCAATGAGCGCAGACCAAGATTTGATAGACGGGTGCTACTGGAGGGTAGAGAGTGAGGGTAGGAGGAGGAGGGATAACAGCGGTAGTAAACAATTCGAGTAAATGTGTCTTGCACCTTTTCTAACTTAGAGATATCAGTCTTATAATATGGACTCCAGAAACACGAAGCAAATTCAATGTGAGGCAAAACGTAGGTGCGATAGCATTTAGTGAGTATATCGGGGGAATTGATGTTAAGGGCCTTAAGCAGGACATACATAGCAGTGGTTGCCTTACGAACACGTTCATTTATTGATTCAGATCACTTTAGGGTAGAAACTATTTGTACTCCGAGGTCACGGATATGGGTTACTGTATTTAGAGGTATACTATTGATATGATAGGTTGGGGAAGGAGAGAATGTACCAATATGAATATGAGAACATTTAGGAGTGGATAGGGATAATTGGTTTGCAACTGTCCAATCATAAAGAGTGTCAAGTGCAATTTGTAGTTCAAAAGTACGGGCATAGGCAGTGTTGTTACTGTGGGAGGTGTACAATTTAACGTCATCTGCATAGGCTTGAATAGATACATAAGGAAAACGGGAGAGGGCAACACTAAGGTCAGCAATGTATAGAGAGAACAATATTGGACCGAGGACACTTCCTTGTGGTACACCGGACAATACAGGGAAAAAAAGATGAAGAGAGCATACCGAGAATGGGTATGGCGAAGTACAGTAGCATCCAGCCTACCGTAGCCGCCAGCGTACCCGCCGTCCCTGAATCAGGGTAGGTTACTGTAGTTACGGTCATGGTACCTAAGACGGTACCTGATCGGAGGAAAGTGGAAACGGCAAAGGCGAAGTAAGATACCGGGGATACCCCCGGGTACCGCATTTCAAGTGGGGGAATCTGCTGTACAGCACATAGAATTGGGGACTAAGAAACTCAATACAAAAAATCTCAATATATACTGAATAAAAAAACAATACAAAAAATAAAAATAAGAAATCAAAACTGACAAGGGCGATTACTCAACTTCTCCATAACGTTCCCATTGTGTGACTACAGAGTATGGGAATGAGACGGAGAGCGATATGCAGAGAAGGGGACAAAAATACAGTCGATTAGTAATACAATACTAATGAGTTGGACATTTACTCTATATCTTCTTCATATATGGTATCAACGAGTACGCTGTCATGTTACTGCCAATCGTAGTTCTAATCTTCATGATTTACCCGGTTACTGCTAACAATAAGGTAAGTTACGAATTCCTCCTTTGACTTCTTCCAGCTTGCACTTCAAATTAATCAGTTGTTGAATCACTGCTGAGAAGTTTGCACATTAAATGCTCTGAACATAAAATTACATTATTAAAATATTTAAAAAATCAAAAAAAAGTATTTAAAATGAATTGAAATTCCTAGAGATCATTGGACTGCTCCAAGCCCCTCTCATTCACATGTCCTTGGGGTAATTACTCACTCGGAAGGGAAGAGTGCGAGCAGGGATACTATCATATATCATGCAATGTAAATCTCAAGAGGAAATCGCCGGGAAGAGGTAAGAGTTTTTCAAAATTCTAAAAAAATGAGATTGATGAGATAAAATGAGCCAACAGTGTTTATGCGTTGCTACGTTTACCTGACGGGCCTATGCCGTCACGGAAAATGCTGTTATATTTCCCAGGACCACGTACTTTTTGGAGTACGTTGGGTACCAAGTAGAAATCCCTGATTGCCAATAGTGGTACGCTAAAATGTCGGTTACGGTAGCTAACCATCATTGATCGATAGTTTTGACAACATCTTTCCGTATACCTATTCAAAATTTGTACTTGGGACCCACTGCGCTCCAAAATTTATGTAGACTTGAACGCAAATGTAACTATATTTTCCGTGATTGCGTGTGCCCATCATGTAAATGTAAGAACGCATTATGCAGATTTCTGGGTGATTATTCGAGAAAAGCAAACTTTTCCTGACGGTGTGCTATTCAATTAAAACTATGCCCTAATCATTGCTTGAAGGCGAATGGATGTTCGACGTGGATAGACATAATGCCTTCTCTCACAAGGACCCCATTGATAATGTTACTTGTTGGAGGAGAAATAATGAAGAGATAGAAGTGTATTGTGCGGATAATGAGGAATGTGCTGTAAGTTAACGTTGCATCGCATACACAAAGACACAAACACACGCACATTTATTTTTTTTGCAAAAATGTTTACCAAATATTCGATGCAGCGAATGTCGGTGACGGAAGTTCTACGCGCCTGCAAAGCCGCCAACCCCTACACGGTCAGTGTTTAAATTTTAAATGTGTACACTCGCAAATATGTTGGTGAACAAACTGTGAACACAAGAGGTTAGCAAAAGTTATTCCACTATATATTTTATGCTGATTCTGCTTATTGATTGTTTGATTCATTAATGGTTCTAGCGATCAATAAGCTGAATTACCATGAAAAATAGTGTGCGATATATAGAACAACTTTTGTCCTCTTTCTGTCTTCATACTTTGTTCACGAAATATTCGCGGGAGTCCACCTTAAAAGATTAATGAATATTTTCCTATGAGAAAATTTTTCCAGGTTCTTCCTCTCGGTGCCGTACTTCTGATAATACATAAATTCAAAAATAATATTATTAAAATAATTATAAATTAAAAAAAATATTGTCGATATTTTCTAGGAACAAGTGAGGAGGCATGCAGCAAGTCAAATATATTTGCGATTTGTGATGGAGTTGAATCAGCATTACCCAAGAAAGCCTGTCTAGAGGGTTATCAGTATATTTATTGTGGACGAAAGGCCGAAAAGGATAAGAAAGGTCAGTATCAAAGAGATTAATATATTTCTTTGTTTTGTTGATTCAACTCTTATTTAATAAGAAAATGTCAGCAGAACCTAGCAACCCCTTCTTGCCACTGCACAAATCACTGGCGACGATTTACATTAGAAAACAGAAATATTCGCGAAATGGAATAAGGTTTTGTTCACGTAGCAATAAAAACGCATGTACATAGATTAAATTTGACCGAGTAGGGATAGTTTGCGAACGATTTTCCCGCTATGTAGCAAACGCCACCATGTATGGTCACTGTTTTTGGCTATAATTAGCCTGAATGTTGGTAAATCGTGTACACAAGAAGGAAAAGTTGGGAATTTTGTGTGCCCACATTTGCAGTCTATCTTGAAATGGCGCATAATGGTATTGTTCAGGAGAGTGGCACCTAATAAGCGATGTTCACTTTTACTGGTACGGTGGACTTCCTCGAGATTGCCGACAACGAAGCAACAGCTGTATGTTTCGGATATACTCTGGTATTTTGCCACTTAAAGTCTACTTAAACTTTCCCACTTTAAGTAGACTTTAAGTAAACTTAAAGTGAGACGTAAGTCTACTTAAAGTGGTGTGGTATACTGTAATGCATTTCGTCAAATGTTCTTCCACTTAAAGTTTACTTAAAGTCTACTTAAAGTCTGTGGCGTAGTTTAAGTAGACTTTAAGTGGCAAAATACCAGAGTAACTGCGACGTGGGAATCGATTTTTGATTGATTTACGATTGATTAATGATCTATCCTCATTCTGAATTATAGAGGGACATCACTTTATCGGATGTTCTGAGGATTTGCGCGATAGAGAAACCACAGAGGAAGGATCAATCAGTATTGGTAAGCTTTCTGAAATATATTGGAAAGAGAATTGATATTTAGATTGAAGTGGCAACGAATTCGTCCAAAGCAGACGATGGAGTATTGAAAGAAACGTTAGTTACGATATCTCGCACAACCCCGTTGCCCTTTGGGTGTACAATATACAAGCGAAAATTGTTTTAGAAGATTTGCGCCTTGCAAGTTCAAGTTTTTCTAATATCGCACAGCATGTTAAATATTAAAAAAATACAAATTTATTATGCCCAATTACTATTTTTTAAATACACCAAGATCCTTTTGGCGCTGAACTCGTGGGTAATAAATAGCAACGATGAGTATGAAATAGTGATTATGAACAAATCGATCTACCTTATCATAATTGTTGGCTCTATATTCATCATTTTCTTGGCTATTATTGGTTGCAAACTGGTATGCTTTTGGGGGAAAAAGAAATATTTGGAAATTTGTACCTGTCTTTGGGAACATTTACAAAATTGAACATAAATCGTTTCAGTAATGACTAAGTAATACGATTTGGAGAGATTTGTTCGTCAATAAAAGCTATATTTTATTGATGCACAAATCATAACTTTTTAATATTGTTTTTCCCTTGCTTTTCAGAAATCAACAATTTTCAGGCCGTTAAGCGGTTCCTACATCGCCCGCCTCCTCCAATTCCTCACGATGAGTCGCACTACGAAGGTGACTTGCAGCTGCCACTAGCGCCAGGCGGTAGGGTTGCAGGAACGAGGGCGAATAATTCGTGCCCCTTGTCAGTCGCTTCCCTTCTCTCTCAGCAATTCGATTGAGACGCGCCCTCTCTCCTCTTCCCTTCGAAGAATTCGACACACCTGCCAGACGGAACGAATAGTTCGGGACAGACCGAATTATTCGCACTCTCTCACTCTCTCGATTCCTATCTCGTCCCTGCCTCATCTCCCTCCGCCTCGCCCCCTCCAGACACGATTCGGTCTGTCCCGAACTATTCGTTCCGTCTGGCAGGTGTGTGCGATTCCTTGAAGGCAGGGCTGGGACACAAAACGTTTTCTTGACACAAAAATTTTGTGTACACAAAAAACACAAAAATATTTTTTTGTGTACACAAAACACAAAAAAAACACAAAAATATTTTTCTCTAGATTTGAGCAAGTTTATGGCTAATAAAAAGGTATTTTTTTCAATATAGAACTTCAACGCGAACAAAAGAGCATGTTATATCAGTTCAAAAAAGAACAGCGGCCGAGAAACCTATGAGTCTGGTATTCGGCTGAACGAAAACAATAAAAATTACTGATAAAAGGAAATTCTAGACCAAAATTATCCGATCGTTGCAAAATTTACAATTTTGCGGATAAAATTTTACTATACGGAACGACTAATATCATCGATTTTCTTCCTGAAAATCTTGTAAAATCAGAAAATTGATCCCAATTTTTTTGTGTTATTTTGTGTCTCATTTACACAAAATTTTGACACAAAATTTTTTGTGTCCAAGACCATGAAAAACACAAAACACAAAATCCCAGCCCTGATACCATGTGTTAAGAATAATCAATAATGTTTTGTGTGTGCATTAATCATTTATCGATAACATAAAACAGTCACAAAGCAAGATGAAATCAATATATAACACACTATCTGAGAGAATTCAACAACTTTTATTTTTTTTTGGTATCGACGAAAAATGAATTTTTCTCTTTTGTGTATGATAATTACAGGCACCATGAGTGTAGTTCACTGGTACTTGGAAATTGCTTCCAATTGAAAATTGGCTTCAGGGGGTGACCACACAACGATTTGGCGCCTTTTCCTAAAAAGTTTATTTCGAATCCAATCGATGCGGGAGTGGGCGCAATCGAATCCTTAGCTTATTCTAAGAAACTATTGTTCGGGTGAGTTTTTTGATCAACGGTCAACGAAGGCTTGAAATGGAAATTTTCGAAAAAATTTTTACATTAATTTTTACGCTCAATATCTTCTACATATTATATTACACCTTCAGTTTAAAATTCATAATTTTTTTAAAAAGGTGAAATTTGTAAGCGAATCGTTTTTGTAACGACAAACTGAATTGTGGTGTGCCCCGACGACGTTTCCTAATCGGTCAATTTGGAAATTTGGTAGTTTTAAACATATTTCACGGCTGTTCTTGTCATTACTGAGGTATACGACTACTCCTCGTCTTCGGAGTGCGCCTGCACGGTATATGTACTGATCACGCTGCTGTTCGTACTTCTCATGAAAGTTTTATATACTTATTCGAATACGAGCTAGCCTGCGAAGCAGTTACCATACTCACGCCGTTCCGTGCACTTTCTTGACGGTTTTATATACTGATGACAGAATGAGAGAGCACGTAAATTACGGTGTTTTAACGAGAAAATATGGATTAGGTGGAATTTCATATTTTTTTGCAGCACTCACTTCCTTCACTTGATAGCATGCTGTTGTTGCTACACTCAGAAAAATTAAGTGTTGATATGAACACCCATAGGTGTTCCGGGTGAAACTGTAATCCCCAATGTGTTCTAATTAACACCGTTTGGGGAGTAAATTGGAAAAAGGTGTAAATTGGAAAACATGGGGGTGTTCAATAGAACAATTTCACATCAAAAGGCTGGAGATTTTTTACACATTTTTTTCTGAGTGTACAACCATCTTATGAAGATCTGCAACGAGTTACTCTCATGGGGTTCTGGCTGTATGATCAAAGCGGATTGTAGGGTAAAGTGAACCGCGATGTCTTTATTTTTTAAAATATTTATTCAATAAATGGTAATGATTAGAGAGTGAATGGGAACGTCGCGCCCGCAACGCCCGCGAGCGTCCGGAGGAGCAGGAAGCTTCCCATTGATATCCTACTCAATATCGATTTGCTATGTGCTTATTTTTTTAAATGTTTTGCTAAAATAAAAGTAAATAATCAATGATTGTTCCTTGTATTTATGCTTTCGAGGGAACATGATGATTTGAAAAAACTAGGATATATTGCGATTTTCGCCAATATTATTGTACTAGAACCTGAAAATGTTTTACTGACAAGCGAAAAAGGTGTGTATCATCTGGGCAAATTCACATATGAGTGGTATTCACGAAAAATAGGCTCAATCGAATCCTTTGCTAATTCTAAGAAACAGTCAGTCATTTGTAAGAAAGCATCAGTCATTTGTTTACTCGAGGCAGGAAGAGGGGAAGAAGGGAAGGGGAAGATATGGAGAAAACGGCGTAAAAAGCACTGGTTGTGAAATAAGGGACAGTGTATTTCTCGCCTGTGGATCTATTTTAATTATAAAAAGAATAATTGTGTATTGTAGGGAGCATTGACGCTTAAATAAACGGATTGCCATCTTCTCCCTTGAATAAAAAATCTACCGTTGAGGCGAGATAAAGTGAGAAAATCGGAATAATAGGGGTAAATTGAAATTATCCCAAGATCATATTTTCTCGAAACTATACAACGCTTTCGCTTGTCTCTAAAATATTTTCGTGTTTTAGAGAATAAAATTGGCGAAATTCGCCCAATATATTAGTTTTTTTTCCCTCGAAAGCAGAAATACTAGGAACTTATTCCATCATTCATTACTTTATTTTAACAAAACGGTAACAAAACATTAGCATTGATACCAAATCAATATTGGATAGGGAATAAATGAGGAACAGCGGCAATAGATGCAATCAGGTGAAGGAAGTGAGTGCTGCAAAAAAATATGAAATTCCACCTAATCCATATTTTCTCGTTAAAACAACGTAATTTACGTGCTCTCTCATTCTGTCATCAGTCTATAAAACCGTCAAGAAAGTGCACGGAACGGCGTGAGTATGGTAACTGCTTCGCAGGCTAGCTCGTATTCGAATAAGTATATAAAACTTTCATGAGAAGTTAGCATTGATACCAAATCAATATTGGATAGGGAATAAATGAGGAACAGCGGCAATAGATGCAATCAGGTGAAGGAAGTGAGTGCTGCAAAAAAATATGAAATTCCACCTAATCCATATTTTCTCGTTAAAACAACGTAATTTACGTGCTCTCTCATTCTGTCATCAGTCTATAAAACCGTCAAGAAAGTGCACGGAACGGCGTGAGTATGGTAACTGCTTCGCAGGCTAGCTCGTATTCGAATAAGTATATAAAACTTTCATGAGAAGTACGAACAGCAGCGTGATCAGTACATATACCGTGCAGGCGCACTCCGAAGACGAGGAGTAGTCGTATACCTCAGTAATGACAAGAACAGCCGTGAAATATGTTTAAAACTACCAAATTTCCAAATTGACCGATTAGGAAACGTCGTCGGGGCACACCACAATTCAGTTTGTCGTTACAAAAACGATTCGCTTACAAATTTCACCTTTTTAAAAAATTATGAATTTTAACCTGAAGGTGTAATATAATATGTAGAAGATATTGAGCAAATAAAAAATTTACCTGGGCTATGGGAAAATAGTGAGAATTAATTTAATGTAAAAATTTTTTCGAAAATTTCCATTTCAAGCCTTCGTTGACCGTTGATCAAAAAACTCACCCGAACAATAGTTTCTTAGAATAAGCTAAGGATTCGATTGCGCCCACTCCCGCATCGATTGGATTCGAAATAAACTTTTTAGGAAAAGGCGCCAAATCGTTGTGTGGTCACCCCCTGAAGCCAATTTTCAATTGGAAGCAATTTCCAAGTACCAGTGAACTACACTCATGGTGCCTGTAATTATCATACATAAAAGAGAAAAATTCATTTTTCGTCGATACCGCACCCTTGTGGACTTTCTCAGAGAGCGTGTTATATATGATAAGTAGATCATCCGACAATTCTTTTAGCTGGAGTAACAGTTTTCCATGCCATTGCAGTTTGTTTTGGTGAGAAAGCCTTTGGTGTATTTCTCGTAGAGAACCTGAATCTTGATCCAGTATTGGGTCTTGGTGATGTCGGTTTGAAGGATGAAGGTTTAGGTGTAGACTTCTTCTTTCCCCATAACCATCTCTTATATCTACCATTTGAAGTCTTTTTATTGCTAATTATTCTACCGTAGGCATCACATATCTTCGATTTGGTCTTCGAATCAATAATCTTATTATTGATTAGTAATCCTTTAAGAGAGACTATCTGGCTCAAGTGACATTCTCTTGGCACTTGGCCAAAAAGTGATATGAACCGATCGGGCCCAAACCGTGCACAGTTGTAGTATGGGCTGACATGAGCTCACAGACGGAGTTTGGGTTCGTCATATCTGCACCCTCGCTAAATATCGTAAGTTCGATGAAGTGTCATCAAAATTTCAAAGTTTACGGATTCGTTTGATATGTGTATGCGACGAAGGGCAATAATAAGCAGGTAAATTCCACCAAGTATTATCCAAAACCGTGAGACCCAGAAAAAAATTTAAAAAGACATAAAAAATATTTTTCAATTTTATTTTATTTTTCCTACAATTGTCTATCGGTGAGGGTCATTTTTTATTCCTTCAATTTGACGAGTATTCATTAGTGTAACTATTGTATGAAAATGAATTAAAACAAATTGGGAAAAAGTTGCCTTATTCCCGAAAAACCACGATTAATTTGCCTTTTTATCGCCAACTGAGCGAATAAGCATTTACCGGCTACGGTTATGCAAATTCAAAACTTCAAAATTGATATTTTTTTCCGAAAATAGTGTGATATTACTATTCAAATATTCAGGTAACTAACAAATGATAAAAGAAAACAATAATATAATACCGAAATCGAATGAAAACAAACAGATATTGCAGAATTTTGAATTTCCGCATTTGCATTACCGTATCCGGCACACGCTTAATCGGCTCAGTTTGCAATAAAAAGGCGAATTAATCGGTTTTTCGGGAATAAGGCAACTTTTTCCCAATTTGTTTTAATTCATTTTCATACAGTGGTTACACTAATGAATACTCGTCAAATTGAAGGAATAAAAAATGACCCTCACCGATAGGCAATTGTAGGAAAAATAAAATAAAATTGAAAAATATTTTTTATGTCTTTTTAAATTTTTTTCTGGGTCTCACGGTTTTGGATCGGGATAATACTTGGTGGAATTTACCTGCTTACTATTGCCCTTCGTCGCATACACATATCAAACGAATCCGTAAACTTTGAAATTTTGATGACACTTCATCGAACTTACGATATTTAGCGAGGGTGCAGATATGACGAACCCAAACTCCGTCTGTGAGCTCATGTCAGCCCATACTACAACTGTGCACAATTTGGGCCCGATCGGTTCGTATCACTTTTTGGCCAAGTGCCAAGCCATAAGCAAAATATGTTCACTGAGTCAGATAGTCTCTCTTAAAATCCTTAAGAAGAGAAGAACTATCACATAAAACAGTAACAATATTATTACAACGATCTCCAACACAATGACATTTTCCATTTCCACATGTATATTTCTGTTTCGGCTCACATTTACCTATCAATTTGTTACTGGAGAATATACTCTTCTTCATTTCAACAACACAAGATCCTGAACAGGGAACAGACTTTGCATTGACGATATACAAGACAGACCAGCGTTTGTAACTCCGAAAGCAAATTCTAGTAAAAGAAACGGAGGCATTTTGAAGACGTGAGGAATACAATAATATCATCACTTATATAGAGAAACTGATTAAATTTTATCGGGAGAAATATGTATTAATCATTATTTAGAGACGTTCATTCCTATCTCTTCCATTGTCTCTTCTATACATTATCAAGAAGATTCCATGATGCGTTCATTTGAAGGAATAAATTATTATTTTTATTATTATCAATTGTTAGAGATCTATAATTTTTTTCGCCAAATGTCTTATGATAAGAGAAATTTTTGCGATAAGAGTATTTTTAAAACTAAAAAAAGAAGTATTTCTTATTGTTCGAGCAGATTACAGTATTTAGCGGTATCATTTAAGTAATTAAAGAGTTTATCATAAATAATAAATGATCAATATTTCTTCAAACTCTACAATGAAACAAAGTTATAATTTATTCGACAAAGGTGTCTTTTCTTCAATGTAATTTATTCGATACGTAGCTATTCCACGTGGGGGCATAGCTCAGTGGTAGAGCGCTCGCTTAGCATGCGAGAGGGCTGGGGTTCAATTCCCCATGCCTCCAGAACTGTTTTGTCGAAATTTTATTTGTTTTCTTCAGAAGCGCTTACCCGGGATATGCATTTTTGTTAATTATCAGGACTTATCATAAACATTCAAAACGTTCTAGTTGTGTAAACAGATTATTTAAAGTTAGGAACATAAATAAAAATTTTGAAGGAGATTATTGTGTCTGTTAACACATTTCTCGTTTATTTACATGACGTTCAAAATTGAATCCATTCTGGTATTTAAGATATTTATTGTCATTTGTTGTCGTATACACATTGTTTTCAATTGCTTTGCACGATTTAATCAGAGTTTATACAATCATTCAATCAATAATGATAAAGCATGTCTCTAAATGTTATGGCCAGTGATAGATTTCTCATCGAATCCATAATACCATCCTGATACAGCCAACTTTGTCATCTGCCAAAAACTCACTCGTTTTCATCTTATTCTCGAAGAACGTCGATGTCTGAAAATAATCTTCTTTTATTTTTCAAAGTTTGCGGGAGTTGCTTTTTGTTATATTAATAAAAAAATAAAATAAACAAAAAATTAACATTTATAATTTAACATTTAAGTATTTAAGTAAACGAAAAAAAAACATAATATATTACTATTTAAATCAAAGAATAAATAAAAAAACTTTTTGTTGATTGTATCAAAAAATCGGCGTTTTTGTAGAAGATACCGAAGTAATCATGGGCAAGTTCCTTGAATGCTTAAAGATGGAGACCCGCGAATGTTCATTCAAATCTCTTGTACCTAGCTTATGCAAGTGTAAAGTGATATAAGAGAAGAGTGAGTCACCGCTCGTCAATTCCTTAGCGCAGTGGTAACGCTTCTGGCTAGATAGCACATGGCCGTGGGTTCGAATCCTATTGCCGAACTTTCCTATTTTCAAAAAGCGCGCCTTTGCCTGCGATTGCAAGCATGATTCATTCATGATTCTAGCGATCAATAAGCAGAATTAGCGTTAAATAAATGGTGTACTGTATGTAGTATATGCTATGCTGACGTTTTTTAAAAGGAGATGAATTCTCTCAGAAGCGAAAGGATAAATCTTGTGGATAAGAAGATTCCCCCTGTTTTGGCCCCTTCTGCATTTAATGTGCAGATAAGATAAATAATTGAATTGAATTGAATTGAATTGAATTGTATGTAGAATAACTTTTCCTAACTTTCTGTCTTTACAGTTCGTTCACGAAAATATTCGCGGGAGTCCACCTTTAAATGCAAACTATTATTTTTCATTGTACAGCCCGGTCGAGTTTTGCACTTTCTGCGGCGCGAAGCATTTATTTCCTTTGCATATGAATGCTCACTGGTCCGCAACTGACTGCGAATTTTCCGGTCTGTGCAGTAGATTCAAATAAGACAGATACAAGACAGACTTTTAAAAAAGGTCGATTATTGTATTTTGAAGGATTTTTTGAACGGGAAAGGAAGAAAAAACCTGAAGGTGCTTGGTCGAACTTGGCCTCTTCTCTGAGAATGTTGAGCAGTTCCTGAAATATCGAATATGAAGTGAGTGCAAATAAAATCTAATTAAATAAAAAGATCTGATCTGGTAATGAAAAAAGTTTGTTACCTCTCTAGTCAATGCACGATCTGCCAAGCAGAATGAAGAAATAATAATGAAGAAGACTAAGTGGAATGACTTCATCCTGTATTCAAAAGGAGTATTACAAAGATGAGGATGATGACTCAACTATTATATAATAAATTGACTCTCTGTGTCATATCAACTATAAAGCGTTTCCCATATAAAAATTAATCACAAAATTTATCGACACACAGAGTCTCTATTAATCGGTTGGAAATCATATCTCTAATTGAATTCACTAATTCATCTTTCGTTAATAATAGCACTGTGCAAGTTAAAGCGATACCCCAAGCTAATTTGAAACTCTCCGCTCTGGCCACACTCTCTCGCTTTCTTTGTCTGCGAGAGAGTATTGCCAATGCGGAGAGTAAAATTAGCTTGGGGTGTTCCCTTAAGATCAACGGGAGAATGGGGCATTCTAAGAGGAATGGAATGATTCATCGATAGCCCCTCTATCTAGTCCATTAATGCATTCATCTCCAATCGAACAACTGCTACAACGAAGATGTAGTGTAAGGGGAGACAAGGAACAGAAAGGTGTCGACAGTTTCACAATGATGGGTGGCGGAATCAGAGAGAGAATATGTATTATGCATGCTAGAATTGTAATTGAACATTATATATATTATAGACATTATAAACGATAGTGATAGTCTTCTCACGGGAAAAAAAATGTCATAAAAGCCCGGGTTAACTAGGACCTCCATATTAACGTAGTAAGATGTTGATATACAACGAACATTTTTTTTCTTCAATTTTTATGATGTATTACAGATATATGTGCATGTTTATAATATCTTGTGTTATCTCATAAAACTGTTATGAAAAACGATTTGGTCTGAATTGGGCACAAATATTAATTTATAGACAATGAAGAAGGATTTTTTAAAAACGAAATCGCTTATTAGAACATGAATAGCTTCCACTCCATTGGCTACACATAGTAAATATCTATATTAAAATCGCTTATTAGGTTATTATAGAGAAATTGTTCTATTAAAGATTCAATTGTGTGTACTATATCCTCGATAAAGACATCATTTCGCCGTAAAACGAGTTCATAGATGTAGGTAGTTTTATTGAACAAAATTGTCAATGTAAATAATATTTCTATTATCATAAAATCTCATACAGTCTTTTTAAAGATTAGACTATTAAAATAGCATTACCTGTGGCTAATCTTCTTCCACTTCTTCGTCTCACCCCTCCCTCTCCTTCTATCGAACTCTACCCATTGGTCATAGATCGTATTAGTGGTCTTTCCGTCTCAAGCACATCCATAATCTCACCCAATAGACGAATATGAAATATGGACATTTACAACTTAAATTAGTCTACAACCCACTATCACTTCACTCCATTTTTGGTCCATCATTGAACATACATTCGTCCTTTCATTCATTCTACTCTCCATTTCATCTCCATTCTCTTCACAATGACTCTTCTTCGATTTCTCAAGAAGTTTCGTCATCTCCGTTCCTTTCCGGATTCCTCCACAGCTGTCTTATTACCGGATACACCCTCCGGTTCTCAATCTGAATCCAGTGATAGTAGATCATCTGAGAAGAAGAAGAGGTCTATTGCCTTCATTATGGGCAAAAGAGTAAAAACGAAATCATTGGTTCCTCCAGTCCCTAAGTTAATTCAAGATTCGCAATCAATTTCTTCATCCAAACATCTTAAAAACAATGCAATTCTTCCTGTATCTCTTACGAAACAACGACCAGGACATTCTTCTTTTGGATCCAACAGAAAAAGTACGAGACAGGTCAGTCATTTCAATATAATTCGGTTTTTTTAAAAACTATTTGAATTCAATTCTAACGAAATATAGCAAGTGGTGTGATGTCCGATTAATTCCATTATTCTTCAGAATCCTCTCTATCGTCGGTTCAACGCTTTTCGTATGAGAAATACAACTGCTAAAAGAACGTTCGCCACTAATACGATCAACAAAGAAGCTGATGTGAATAGTCAATTCATTATGTCAAACAATTAATCTTTGATCTTTTTCAGCTTTCTCTTCTTCCTTCGGTTCTAAATGATTCTTCATCATCTTCTTCTTCTACTTTGACCCTTCATGGTCGTGTAACTGACAAGGTGAGTAATTATTTAGACATGATTTCAACATCGGTAAACCAAGTACTCTCGGAAGAATGATCAGCGATCAAAGTTCAAAGATCAAAGATCAATCTTAAACTTATTCCTTACAGGTACTGAAATCTCTTTATACAGGAGTACGTAAGCTGAAGAAGATTGTATTTGATGATGCAAATATTGCTGCTAGGTCAGTTATCAAATTAAATTATTCAATAAATCAATTCTCGTATAATCATCACATTTTAGTCCTTCTAAATTCCGTTGCATAATAAAGAATCTTCAAGTGGAATCCATTTCCTTCTTCGGATGCGTCTTTGATGTAATTTTGTTTTCTGATAGAACATTCGATGAATAGTCCCTGAATTTTCTCATTTTAATTATAAATGAGAAGAAAATAAATAATTAAATAATCATATTTCCAGGACGAACAGATAATATCTGATGAATTCTTTTCTATAAATAAACAAATAACAGATGTTACTGTAGGGACAAAGGATGGAATGTGGCAAAGGTAGTTGTTTCCTATCCCAACTTTGTTTTTGTTTTAAAATCTTTCAAAATATATCATTGATCTTTGATCTTTATAGTTTTCCTCTCTTAACTGATCGAACATTGGTTAAATGGGCAGCTAGTGGTATACAGCCTCCGTTCATTCATTTCAATAATGTTGATACATCATTTACTATCCAAGGTGTACAAAGATTGGTCAAGGTTTGTATAACATATAATATAATATATACAATAAATTTTAAATTATCTAATGAGATATGAAAATACTTTGTGGTGCAAAAAAATCTTGAGACTCATTATTAATATTAAATGTGTTCACGGTATATAACCTTTACCTATACGAACTGTTTTTTTGTTCATTGATAGACTAATTTTAAAACATTTAAATAACACAAAGTTCAGTCTTTCATCTCAATTGCCTCTCCTTATGATCGCCTCTGTTGTAAATTCGGTCGTATCGATTCCTCGATGAGAACCGTAATGAATTGTCTATCGCTAATGAAGGAGTTGAAGGTTCGTACTCTTCATAATTAGTAAACGTCCATCTGTAACAAATGAAATAGATTAATTCGATTAGTAAAAGTCGCCTTATAGGTTCACCAAGTGCACTCTTCCTTTGTCTATGCTCTATCACACAATCCAAGGATTGAAATAAACTTTCATACGAGATCTATTGACAATAAATCAGTTACTGAATTCTCTATACCTCAAAAATTAAATGGACTTTGGGTACTTAGTGCATCTATGTCTAATGGTATACTACATAAAAGTGAAGTTGAAGATGAAGTCAATTCTAAACCCCTCTCGGTTATGATTACCAAACCAGGAATATTATCCAAGTCAAAGAGAGTTTACCTCAAAAAATGTAAAAGACAATCGAAAAGATTTGTGAGAAATGATCAACTTTATGCTGCTCTGAAATCCAATCCATCCTTTGATATTCTATAGGATTTTGATTGCAACTGATTTTTATACATATTGAGTAATTTTATGCATTTCTGTTAGATTATTATTGTTCTGTTACTGTACATTATTTTGCCAGATAAAAATGTTAAATCATATATGCTTTGACATTGATACAAACTTTTGTGAATACTCACAGAAAGTGTGATATTTGTGTTATCATTCAATTATCAATGCATAATGATGAACCATAACGAAATGAAGTAATATGATTGAATCCTCACAATGGTCAATACCTCTTTGATTTTCATAATTCAATCAAAACAAGAATGATTGTATTATACGTTCTGAAAATAGATATAATCTTGCACTTTAACAACTTCCGAAAAATAAGCGTGGGCGATTATTCAAATTTATATGTATATAAATGTTGTAACGATGGGTATCATCAGTCTATTGTGAATTAACTTTTATGATGACTTCAACATCCATCCTCACTTTATTCATCGTTTCTCTGGTTTCTTCTATCGATTCTGTTGTGAGTTTTATTATTGTCATCATCTTTTAAAAACTTATTTCAAAAACTCTTTGTTTCTTCGAGTTTTTGAATGATAACAGAAAAAACTCGACGAATACGTAATATATTCTGTTAATATTCATTGATATGCATTGTATAAAAACATTCATTGTCAGAAAAGTCACCCGTTCAAATAATTTACCTCTACATCATTTATAGATCGCAACCCAAACTGTAGACAATGTTATTGGAGATCTGAAAGAACCGATCAATAATGTACATCGTTCTCATGGAATCGTACAACTTGAACAACGAGTGGTTTGTCAAATTAATGAATTTAATCTTTTTGAGTACAATTCCATGATTATTGATTAAGAAACGAGAAGAAGGACCTGTAAGTGAAGCAGTTGATGAACTTCTAATTGGATTAGATAAAACTCTACAATCTCTATTGGGTTCGATTGATGATCTTATCAAACCAAAGACATTGAGAGCTGTGAGTCTTCGTTCTGTTAATACAACTTATTAACCAGATCTATACAAATTATCTAAATAATCAGAAACGTCAATCGGCCGTTGTGGGTGGTACAGTCGATGGTCTATTATCGGGACTTCGAAATACTGTTCAAGGACTTCTATCAACAGTAGATGGTTTGATTGAACCAACTGGACTTAGATTGGTAAGCTCTATATTAAAAACTGGAATTATATTCTGTTTGTAATCTTCTCGAATTATTTATCATAAATTTTTTTAAATGTATTTTAGAAACGTGAAACTGGTCCTGTGGCTAGTACTGTCGATGGTCTATTATCGGGACTTCAAAATACTCTACGAGGACTTCTCACTACTGTTGATGGATTAATTGAACCAACTGGACTTAGACTTGTAATTCTGATTGGTCTAATGCATCATACTCTAGTATTTTCAGAAACGCGAGGCTAAGGATAAGGAAAGATCAGGTGTTATCGAAGCGAATCAATGATCGATTATACAATATACATATTAATTCATAATATCCAAATCGACATCGCAATTACACTAATCTTATATTGTAATAATAATTAACAACTGATAAATATTAATTATAAATTTGCATAATTCAATCACGACTATAATGTTCGGGCAACTCTGTATCATTGTGCCGCAGTGTTCGAATCTATTATCAAAGAATCTCTCGTCATCATATGGTCATTGGCCTATGACGGTCATCGTCGGTCATGTTTCTTTAATTTAATTCTTACTCTCTCTGATTCTCGAACTCATGAGCATAAAGCAATCAATATAAAGATAAATGAAGATATAGACACACGTCTCTCCCATTGTCAGAGAATTTGTCAACGGTCTCTTCAACGGTCTACACTAGAGACCGCCAAACAGATATGAGGAGTGAATTTTCCTTCTCGAGAGGCGGTTGACTGAACCTAAGGCATATCGGGATATGCGAATGACTTCGAGAGACGGCTATATATGCCTTCCAAGATGAGTTTGGCCAAACGCATCTTCACCACGCACCATTGAGGGAGAATGAGAGAGCAGCCGATTGAACTTATGCCAAGAAATGAAAATGAAAAGCATAACAAAGGAAAGGAGATTGGCCAATTGCCTCCCTCATTTAAATATGACTTTCAATATGTATTTGACGGTCTCTAGTCTACACTCTCTCGTTGTTAGAGAACAGAAAAATAGTGTGCACAATGAAGAGACCATTGAGAAAAGTCACGCTCCCTATAAGAAAGTTCTGCATTTCGGTCTGCGGTGGGGTCGGTTCGACTACACTCTTCCTTCGACTCTTATTCCATCAACATACTGTCAAATCTTCCCCTAGAAGATTTTGGAATGTTTCAGGTGAACTTCCAGCTGTCAAACTGTGCTAATGGAAGACAACAACGTTTTCGTCGGTCTCATGTACTTCAAAAGGATGTTCAAAAGGAAGTTCAAGTTGGACCGTTTTCTCGAATAGATACGGAAGAATAAGAAATTGTGAACAATCCCCCCTGCCCTTACTTATGCAGTTAAGCCAGTTCAAAACATTTTCTTTAAACTTGATATTTGAGTTATTTTTGTTTTTTTTCATGTCCTTTTGGACTTGCCCGGTGTTCTGGTCCCTTGTTCTGAAGTAGTGCCAGTTATTCATGTAATGCACAACAAAACTGACATGAAAATACTCATTTATCACATTTTTTCCTTCAAGGATTGTACTCGATGGGGAGGTTCTTTCTGCGAACCATACCGTCTCCCTGGAACCATTCACGACGGGATTGCTTGGCGGCTCCATCGGGGGTGTTGGTCCACTCGATGGTGATACGGTCGTTGTTGGTGTCCTGAATGGAAGAAATGATCAATAGAATCATCATAATCATAAATATATGAAAAGGATAGGAAACGAATAGTACCTCCTGTCCGTAGGCGAAGGCGTCGCATGAGACGGCAATGAGGGCGTTCTCCTTGGGGTCAAGAACTCCTGATCCGGGGTCGACACCTTAAGACCTTAACATCTTAAAACCACAAGACTTACCTTGATGTGGTAGGTGTGCTTGTCATCATATGGAGCATTAAAGACGATCTTGCTGCCGGGTTGGGTGGCGATATCTCCAGGAGGTACTGACTGAGCCATGACGAAAAATGTGAAGAATGACCGATCTACGAGGTTTTTATGTCGATAAATGAAGTAATTTGAATGTTGAATAGTATAATGGTTATGATAATCGCATTGTGTTCAAATAAGTAGTGTGTAATATGAAAATGAAAGGACTTTTTGCAAATTATTTTTTGTGTCCATTGTATTGCAACCACGCATGCAAAGCAAAATCGATGCATGGAGTGTAGTAGAGTTCGCTATTCGGGAGCGATTGCGGGCCCGCAATGGCATTACAATGTTATGCATCGCAACGACTACTTTATTCCTACCCTTCTCATTTTTGTGATCGGTCGTTATTCTGCATTCTCTTCACTTTCCTTCGTTCTCTCGTTTGCTTCCCCAAGTTAAGAGAACAGAGAAAAACGACCGATCACAAAAATTGGCCTGGTAGGAATAAAGAAATCGTTGCGGGCCCGCAATCGCTCCCGAATAGCGAACCCTAGAGTGTAGTATGTGAATAAAGACTATGAAGGCGATTCGAGCTAATTCATTCTTGTGAGCAAATCGTAATTTCCGACATCAATGAGATTAGGCAGAAAGAACATATTTACCTCATATTTACCTATTTATCTCAGTGTTCAGTAAACCTATAGGCTCCAAACTTGGCATAGCTATTAGGACAAGAGAGATTTAACAACTGGTCGAGTTTGAGCCTGATCGGTTGAATTTTTGAGAAATTTCATTTTTTCTTTTTCTCAAAAAAATCGACGTAAATATTTGACGATCAATAATCGTTGACTACCGTAACCTGTAACAGTTATTTTTTGTAACCCATCAGTGTTTTATACTCGAGACCCAATACACTCAAAACCTGAACGGATTCGTCACACGTTATGTGAAGACATCGTGCGTCCGTGTCGCAAATGAAACATAACATCACAGTAGAGACGCCAATCGATATTATGTACTCTCTATTATAGAATTACCAAAGTTTTTCATACTCCGTGCAAATTACAACATGATAAAGCACACTCCCTTGAAAAAAAGGAAAAAAAAGAAACTGCACAAAGTTAAAACGTGCAACGAAATTTTCGGACTATCGAGTAGCTTCGACGGCAAAATCGTCCCTTGTAGCGGATGTACACTTTCTATTGAATTGGTCAGGTATTTAAGGGTGGGATTCCAGATAATAGGACATGATTCAAGAATTGGTATTATATAAACAGTATAAGCTTTAGATAAAAGTGAATGGGAACGAGAGTGGACAGACAAGAACAGCATATTAATAGAAGCTTTGGCCTTGGTAGTTATGACTGATATATGGTGATTAAACGATAAATCTTTTTTTTCCGACTCTCTATCACCCCCTTCTTCCCCGTCTGATAAACTCCTCCACTCATTTATTACATATTCTGCCCTTTCCCACATGCATTTATTTCCTACCAGACTCAACCGATCTATCGATTGGCTTTGTTCCTCTGATCAATCAATAGTATCTTCCGTTCAAGTAATTCCCCCTTTTGTTACTTCTGATCATAATGGCCTGACTTTCACTATTGATTCCTATTCGATTCCTCCTTCTCAATCTCTCGTACGTGATTATTCACGTGCGGATTTCCAAGCCATGTCATTGCACCTTTCCACTATTGATTGGTTTTCCGATTTCCGTGATTGTACCCACATTGATGAAGCCTATGACATTTTCTGTTCCCATGTACATTATGCAATCGACTTGTTTGTTCCTTACCGTATGCCTCGTTGTCAATCTTCTTCATATCCACCCCATATTCGTCGTCTCATTGAACATAGAAATGCATTATTTCCTATGATTTCTAATCCATCCGTTCGCTATCTATTCAATAAGGCTAGCCATGACCTCCTCTCACTTATCAATAAATGGAATCGATATTGCGAGCGTAAGAAACTCTCTCGTTCTAAGGATCTTTATAGGCACATTGCATCATTGACTAGACCCAAGACCAAATCTGTTCATTCCCTTGTAGACTTTTCTGGTATCAAACACACTGATAGAACCACTAAAGCAAACTTGCTAGCTTCCGAATTTCACTCCCATTTTGTTAATGATGATGGTTTACCCCCTCTGTTGTCCACTCCTCCTATTCAATCACAGTTTTCACAATTCACTATTTTCCCATTTGAAGTTTCCCGTGCCCTTCGTAAGCTCAAACCATCCTGTTCTACTTCTTATGATAACATTCCTCAGATTATCTTTAATCATTGTGCCGATTCATTGTCACTTCCACTTGCCGATATATTTAATCTTAGTATCTTATCATCTACAGTACCCTCTCTATGGAAACGATCTCTGATCACGCCCATTCCCAAACCTGGTAAAGACCCAACCCTACCCTCATCTTATCGTCCTATCTCTATTTTATCAGCTGCTTCCAAGACCATGGAGAGATTAGTGAAATCTAAGCTCCTTCCCTTCTTGATTGATAACAATATCATACCCTTGCACCAACATGGTTTTCGTTCCCAAGCCTCTGTCCTTTCAAATCTCCTCTTATGTCAGAATGACTGGACAAACGCACTTTCTCATGGCTTAGCTACCGATATTGTTTACTTAGATTTTTCCCGCGCATTTGATACCGTATCCCACTCAAAGCTCATCTCCAAATGTGCACATTACGGTATCTCTGGTAGTATGCTTCACTGGCTTCACTCTTTCATATCTGATCGTTATTTCTCTGTTAGACTAGACAATGTATTATCCGATTTCCACCCAGTTATCTCAGGAGTACCCCAGGGTTCAGTCCTTGGACCTATCCTTTTCATACTTTATATTGCCGATTTGCCCCATTGTTTATCTCCCTTTCCCAATGTCACTTCCCACGCTTATGCAGATGATATCAAATTGTATGTGTCATATGATAAGTCTTCTCAACATATTATATCCTCACAGTTGCAATCCGCTCTTGATGCTATCAATGTATGGACTGATCACAATCAATTGTCTCTCTCTGCTCCTAAATGTAATATCATTCATATCGGTTCTCGATCATTTATCCCTTCGTATTCTATAAATCAGACCCCTCTATCTATTCTATCCCAAGTCCGTGATTTAGGCATTCAAATCACTTCGTCTTTAAGCCCCACTGCTTCTATTGATGATCGTATCACTAAGTCTCAAATTGCCCTTCATCTTCTCCTTAAAGCTGTATCTGTTGATTCTCCTGAAATACTAGTTAAATGCTATACCACTTATGTTTTACCTCATCTCTCTTTTGCTTCCTCTTTTTGGTATCCTCTCACTTCTAAAGATAGTAAACGACTTGAAAAGGTCCAACGTCTCTTTACAAGAATTGTCTTCTCCCGTTGCTTCCACGCCTCTCCTCTCTCTATGCCTTCCTATTCTAATCGTCTTAAGACACTCTCTATGAAGCAATTAAATGAGCAAAGAGTAATCAGTGATCTTCTCCTAGCGAGAAAGATACTGTATGGAGAGTCGATCATTCCGATCGATACATTCTTTAAGTTTCAGCCGACCCGACCCCGTAGCTCCTCTTATGGCCTCGCTTTAGAATTTACCCGAAATAATATTAGATATAACTCTTTCCCCTTAAGAGTTATTAGATGGCTGAATAGATTACCAACTAGTATATTATCAGCCGAATCACATACACGTTTCAAATCATTATTAGTCAATAGTGAATACCCTACTCTTTTTGCATCCTAGTCATTCAAGCTCCTTTTCTCTCGTTCAGACCAAGTAGCACCTACCATTTCTCCTATTGTATCTCTCATTTGTAAGTCCATCTTAGAGATTCTCACGTGTCAAGTTTCAATATCGGCCTCCTCCACCGATTATTCTATGCACTACTCAATCTGTTGCTGTCGCTCGTTGATCCATACAAGTCCTGCTCGGTCTCATCCAACCAAGCAATATATCGACGTCTGATACGTGAGAGGGATGGTCCCAACAAAGAGAGATTCCCCCCTTCCACCCCATTCTATCACTTTCTTCTATGATACCCAATTTCTACCCTTCGTACCCTCTTCAAGTTCAATCCCTATCGAGAGTATTTCTGTGAATTATTTATTTATTTTTGCTTCACCCACATGTATTGTTTCATGCTGAGCATGTCGATAAAATATATATAAATATATATAAATCAGAGCTCATGTGAAAAAAAAATTAACTATATATCAGTTAGTTTTTTTTTTTTGAAATATGTCCGTCGCCAAGGCGAATCTGAGAGAAATGGCGGTTTTGATGGAGATTTATACTGTAAAAGTCTGCGTTAACCACTGTACCTATGATAAATCATAATATATTATTTAAGTTATCTCTAATGGCTCGTTAAAAAATAGTGGAAAACCGAAATCGGCGACTTTCCATCCGTTAAAAACAGTACCCGAAAATGGAAATACGAAATTTGAATTCCCGCACCTCTTTGCGCCCGCGCTAATTCAAATTTCGTATTTCCATTTTCAACTTTCCGGGTACTTTTTTAACGGGTGGAAAGTCGCCGATTTCGGTTTTCCCCTATTTTTAAACGAGCCATAAGATTCACAACATTGCAGCTTGGATGCCTCACGTATATTGTATCTGATATAGGGATATTTAATTCATTGGAGAAAACAGAAGACTGACATCATCACTCGCACTATCTTCCATCGGACTACGTCTCAAGGACGAAACGCGCATTCAACTGGTGAAAATTCAAATTTGATGCGCAGTGAAAGATAAACTCTTGAGGCATCAGATGCACTATTAAAGGCTCAATTAATGCACGGAAATCATACAAAAAAGACCAACAAATCAATAAATCAATAAATAATCATGCTGTATGACTCCAAAGTAGTAATTGATTTCGCGCAGTAGTAATTGAGTAGTAATTGATCTTCTGCTCCGTTGGTCCACCCTCGCACCAGTTCGACTTGAAACCGACGATGACGATGTTGTGGCGGAGTTTGCCCAGACCAGCGATCTGGATAAAGGGGGGAATAAAATATTATTTGGATAAGTCAAAAGAACATTCCAACGCTCTCATGGCCCATATGCCACACTCATAAGTAGAACTTTTCTGTGAAAATATCCGCTTTTAAAAGCAAAGATACCGTAATCTGCCACCGGTACCCATACCAGAGTACACCTACAGTAACCAAATCTACTACAATAGCGTACCTGGAGCAGTGCTTGGACACCAGAGCGCATGCTAGAATTGGCGACGGATGCGTAGAACGACTTGTTCTTCCGCTTCTGCAGCCACTCAATCAGTTGACGATCGAGCTTGCGACACACCGAGTACACACGGTCACATGGATCATACTGTAACGAAGAGGATACTGTAGATGAGAGATCGATTATTGATTGATCCATATTTATTTCACTGATGATGTTGTAGGGAGAGGGATATTGATCCATTATTGGGAAAAACTATCTACCATATCCCGCAGCACCATCTCTCAATCAATCGGTTCAAAACCACCGTATACTAGCACGATCAATGAATATCAATCGATCTACCGTAACTACCGTAATCTAGAGCTTTCGTACCGGGACCACGTATCCGCAGATCATCAACGACGATCCTTTGGTGATACAAAGTCAACGAGCGAAGGTCGGGCGGCCGGATTGCCCGTGAGAAAGAGAAGTTGGGGACAGTAGTTCTTCACCTATCAGAGATCAAAGGTCAAAGATCAAAGATCAATGATCAAATGATATCATACTTGCTCCTCCGTGTTCTATAGCTTGATCACCCGCCAGTGACACCCACATGTTATAGTATTTGAAGGAGGGACGGAGACCTGCAAAGTACACATTTACTTTGTAAAGTATTTATTTAATTATTTTATATTATTATTTGGTTTGGCAATCCACATGGACATGTTTGGCGTGGATAATTAACATGCATGCAAAATGTTAAATTTTCTAGAAATAAAAGTGATAGAATATTGGTGCTTCGGCCACTACCAACTTCATTTATCGATTGCAAAGGTGGATATTTCAAATAGGTCAAGTAATATGAATCAATCAGTAGGTAAATTATTGATCAATCAATCAATAAATCAATCAACAAATCAATAAATACCCGGTGATTCGGCGAAACTGTTATCGAAGCACGCATGGTTGATGAGTGCGTATGATGCGAGGAAGAAATTGGAGATAATGTGGGCGATCGCGTTCAGATCACCTGTAATGCAAAATTAACACATAATCATCACTTTCGCCCATTCTTATCAAATATCAAAGCTACCGTAACCGAAAGATCGATACCGGGAAGTAGTTGACCAATCCATACGCGCACGCTCGCTCCTCTTCCCAGAATACCACGCACGGAGGCGGCTCGAATATGCCCGTGATGTTGTCGAAGCTAAAACATAGATAGTCAGATAAATAAAGATCAAAGATCAAAAGCGGCGGGACTTACATGGATGCAGACAGTCCATCCGAGTACCGTACATTCGTGGCTCCAGTTGCGCTCACTACAAGGATGTAGATGACTGTGGTGACGGCGATCGCGAGTAGTGTGCCAATGGGGATGGCACGCTGAATTATTGATTTATTGATTGATTCGATAATACGAATTTATTTTATTGAATGATTCTACTGAGACGACAATTCTATTAGATAATTGTTAAAGGGATATGGGAGGCCTATCGGCAAACGAGACTGTTTCGACGGATAAACCACCAACGTGAAACAGGAACGCGACAGGGGACCTAGAACCGACACTTTTTAGTGTTCTATGCAAAAGGAAATTGTTTTTAATACGGAAGATGTCATTCAATAATAATTCAATGAAAGTGGGTCACATTGCCAAACGAGATAAGTAAACGGATAAACCACCACGGCGAAACATGAACACGACAGGAGATCGAAAACAATGTCTCCGACTAGGCAACCCATACAATTTTAGTGTTTTTGTGTACTTCTAGTGTTCTTTTAGTTTTTCATAGTGTGTTTCGCAAAGGAAAAATGCTCGCAATCTTTTCACTATGAATTACTTTCTTGTTCCCGTAAGATCTACAGTGACCAACATTGGCCCCATTAGAAGATCGATGGATCAATTAAACATTAAATAAATACAATGAATGTTACCTGTCGATCGGCCAAATCGCCGGAGATGTTGGCGCCGGCCATGATTCCGGTCGTGGCCGGGAAATAGACAGCGAAGACTGAGAAGAAGGACTCGTTGCGGAAGTGTGGCAAGAGATTGTTGTACAGGGTTGTGACTGAAAAGGTTGCAATTATTTGTTTGTTTGATTTCATCTCCCAATGGAAAATTAGGCATATGATTTTGAGATGCAATCTCCAAGCTACCGTAAACATCTCCCAATTGACCTAACTAATTCCTAACAGTCAAGCTACCGTAACCCCCTCCCTCTTGCCCTTTGAGTAACAGTACCCCATCCCATTCAGTTACCGTACCCCCCTTCCATTGAGCTACCGTAACCCATCCAACTCACTACTGTATCCAGTCATGCCCTTGTTGAGGTACTCCTCATCTCGTGGAATGAAACTGCCGATGAAGTAGTTGCAGATCGACACTATCAGTATCACCTGAAAATAACAAATTTAATTTTTAATTTTCACCTTTTTTAAATAATTAAATTATTTTTAATTAAATTAATAATTCTAAATTAATTTAAAAATTTAATGCCAGGCAAAACGCAAACTTGCAACGATGAATGCTAACTATTACGAATCAGTTAAGGTGAAAAGAACAGTTATTGCAACGAACAAACGCATTCTAAACTTGCAAAGCACACCTGGCAGGTTCGCGTTTCAATGAGCATAGATCATTTTAATCGTTGGTCAGAAAAGTTAATGAGCATATAACTTTGCCCCCGATTGTCCAGGGTAATATTATAGTAAGTAAGCAATTTACTTTTTACTTTTTTTGCAATATTCTAATGAAATAGCAAAACAGCAGCAAAAAAACAAAGTAAGTTACTTTTTGCGCGCTACTTACTATAACATTACGCTGCATAACCGTAGACGAAACAACAACAAAAACAAATCAATCAATACTCACTAGTAGTCCCTGCTGCATCTTGCTCTCAAACTCCGGTCCAATAAAGACAACTGCGAGCATCACAACGCAGGTTACTGTAAGTGGCATGAATCAAACGTCAGGAATCAATCGATTATCGTTCAAATATTGATTATTTTTGTAAACTCACTAAGTCCAACGATTCGCACAGTGTTCATGTTGTCCAATTCGGGGAATCCAAAGCTACTGAAAATAAATGTATTGTTATTATTTATTTATTCATCCATAAGTTAAAATCAAGAATAATGAATGAATGAAGCAATAAGGGAGTGATGGAGTTCTGTATTAACAGTTTCAGCCATGCCTATTATAAGGGTGATTTATTTGCAAATTGGCCAGGGCTCTCTAAAACATGAACCGAAGAGACCATGAACACTAGCTCAGTATCGTCGACGGCTTCGACAAAAGAATTCAGGATGACTAATCACACGATTAATATTACAAATATTATTATTACTCACACAATTTTATCCCTGACAGTCTCCGCGAATCCGACGACGTACATGGCCGCACCGACCGCGTTGGCCACACAGAAGATCAGACCGATCGAACCCCCAAACTCGGGACCGAGAGACCGGGAAATCTAGGAATTTATTGATTGATTTCAAAGACGAATTCATAGACGTCAACAAGGAATAAAAATATTACTTAAAAATAATAAAATGAGCATAAATGTATTGGGATGAATCGTAATGTTCACGATACGGTCCCTACATTTTCTCTATTTTCTATCTAATATTCAAAATTGACGTCATCTACTCCTCCCCCCCCCCAATCCCTTCTTCCTTGTTACTTCATTAATATTAATATTCTCATTATTATTATTACTAGAGGTGGTGAGTCGAAAACCGGAACGCCTCACGAAACGGGCGAGAAATGAGTCTAGTTTCGGCAAATGCCAATTAGCCTATCGAAACCGGGGCGAAACAACCTCTCATTGACTCTCGTTTCGGCTTCATGCAAATTCACATAGTGAGAGAGTCTGTTCCGGCTCGTTCCGGTTCGTTCCGCTTGCGATTCGAACCACCGGTGCTATCGCTTTTACAACAACAAAAATTGAAAATTAGCTCAAATTTTTTGGTTGTCAATAGAGATAGGTCAAAGACTATTACCTCGAAATATAAATAATGGTAAGATACAGTGTAGCCTAAAAGTCATCGGACACTTTTTCGTTTTTTTATAACTTTTGATCCAGGAAAGCAATCAAGCTGATCTTTTGAGTCAATGTACAGAATTTATCAAGGGATACATCCATGATGTGTTGGTGTAATTAAATTAGTTCACTGTTGCATAGTAATGATTCTATCGAAATACACTTTTTTGAAAAATTACATTTCTTTGGTGAAAGGCCCTGTTCTTCTGAAACA
Source organism: Parapristionchus giblindavisi (assembly GCA_943737045.1). NCBI lineage: Eukaryota > Metazoa > Nematoda > Chromadorea > Rhabditida > Diplogasteridae > Parapristionchus > Parapristionchus giblindavisi. The sequence goes on from CALSFV010000204.1 coordinate 1,451,406, forward strand.
CTGTGAGAATGGAGATCCCCACTAGGGCTGTACAGTCAAACAATCCGGAATGGCTCCGACTCCGATTTCAAGCTGTGGCAGGGTTGCAACTTTGGCCTCCAAAATTTATAACTCAGCTTCTAGATGTGCTAACAACCCATTCTATTGGCTGAAATGATGCTAGTGTCGAGTAATGTTTATCCCCCTAATATGGTAGTCATAGCTCGCCATTTGCCCTCAGGGCATAAATTATATTTTTTTGAAGGAGGACTGATTTTGAGACCCTACAGTTCAGAGGGCAGGTCTTCTAAAATTATGGTTCCTGCGCAAGCAGCTTAGCAATGTATCATATAATTATATCCCTTATTTTGGTTTAGTTCCGATTCCTTTCAGATCCGTAGCAAAAGTTATGCTGAGGTATACTCGGTTTCAGCGATCAAAGATCAACATACAAAGATCAAAGATCAATGTTCAGCAATAGTGTAAAAACTTTTGTGAACATCTCTAACATGCATTGGTACTTTGAAACTAAGATGTTTCATCAATAGAGGCCCAGGAACGAGAGCAGTAAGAGAGAAAGCGCAAGAGTGCGCACCGAGTAGACCCCACCATATCTTTTAGTACGGGTCTGAAAGGAATCGGAACTAAACCAAAATAAGGGATATAATTATATGATACATTGCTAAGCTGCTTGCGCAGGAACCATAATTTTAGAAGACCTGCCCTCTGAACTGTAGGGTCTCAAAATCAGTCCTCCTTCAAAAAAATATAATTTATGCCCTGAGGGCAAATGGCGAGCTATGACTACCATATTAGGGGGATACACATTACTCGACACTAGCATCATTTCAGCCAATAGAATGGCTTGTTAGCACATCTAGAAGCTGAGTTATAAATTTTGGAGGCCAAAGTTGCAACCCTGCCACAGCTTGAAATCGGAGTCGGAGCCATTCCGGATTGTTTGACTGTACAGCCCTAGTGGGGATCTCCACTCTCACAGTGTTTCAGAAGAACAGGGCCTTTCACCAAAGAAATGTAATTTTTCAAAAAAGTGTATTTCGATAGAATCATTACTATGCAACAGTGAACTAATTTAATTACACCAACACATCATGGTTGTATCCCTTGATAAATTCTGTACATTGACTCAAAAGATCAGCTTAATTGCTTTCCTGGATCAAAAGTTATAAAAAAACGAAAAAGTGTCCGATGACTTTTAGGCTACACTGTATATCTCAACTGTGAAAATGGAGATATACCTTTTCAGCATTCTCTGCTGTTTGATATTTCATAATATATTAATTTTAAAAATATTTATATTATTTTAAAAATTATTTTATGTAATTTTTCCAATTTTCTAAATCAAGCTGAATCTAAATCAATCAAACTGATATTTTCAGTCAATGTACAGAATTTCTAGATAGTCAGTCTTTACATAGTTTCTTTTCTAACACAACCTACTTTAAAACCATTCTTTCATTACTTTAACTCTAATTCCTCTGTGAAACATCGTATCACCTGGTGGGCTATCCTCAACTTCGACCACTCTTCGTCCCCCGCCCCCTTCCCCCTATCTCCTTCCCCAGTACACTGTGTTCGAATCACAGCATCAACAGATCGCTTCGATATCAGAAATATTACTACTGCTAATAATAATATTATTTAATAATTATAATAAACTAATACCACGATACCATTCATTCTACACACCATAAGGGACATTATTAATTATAACATATTTGTACCTTTAAATACCATAAATCTAATTGCAAGGGTCGGAACGGATGGAGGATTATATTATTTTATTCTCAAAAAAAGTGATTAAGGAATCAACTTTGCATTACATTCAATGCTCATTATCCCTCTTCGAAACATCGATCACCTGGATGCACAACAACTACACAAATCAAAGATCAAACTACACAAATCATAGATCAAACTACACAAATCAAAGATCAAAGTACACATGACTAACAATCAGTGATGAGTCCGGACGAGTCATCACCGTCCTCTCCTCGATAGGGAGCGATCAACTCATGGAAGGCGTTCAATCTGACAAATATTTATTGATTATCGATTGATAAAATAATCGATTAATTAATCTGAAATTTCGGAGTTTTTCAGTATAGTTTTTTTTACGCAAAAGTACCATAAGATAAATATGTGCGTACATGCCGAGATATGATTTTTCCAAAAAGATTAAAATCCATAAAATAATACACTACAAAATCAATAAATCAATAATACTAACGTTCTCTGACTCGGGTTGCGTCCCACATCAGATATGACGGTCACATCGGAGAAGTCGATACTGTAATCAGGGATATATCGATTGATTTATTAACAAATAACCAGCCATGGTCTTTTAGACCAAAGATCAAAGATCATACCGGAATTTGCTGAGCAGTGCGACCATGCCTCGCTGTTCCTGTTCCATTGTGTGTGATGAGGTCGAGATGGAGAAGGCACGCAGCTTCGAACCCTACAATAGATATAATAGAATCGATTTGTCAATGGGGATGGGCCAACTTTCACACCAGCTACAGCACAAAGTTTCTTCTCTGACCTCGAGATAGCTCTTGGGTGAGTAGATGGGGAATGAGTAGCGTGAGACCTCCGTCGTCGTACAGCCACCACACATCTCTTTCATTCGTGCTGAGCAGTCGAAATGTCTTTCGCTCCGTAATTAGTGGATAGAGTTGAAGTCCGGCGACAGTCTACGCAACAAGACGGCCGTATCTCCAATTGTTGCAAGTCTCTACTAGTTCGTCTTTCCCATGGTACTCGGATTCGCTGTGTTCGTTTTGGTCGTGTTCAATCTCGGATTGTTAGTTATCTTCTCAAGTGTTTCCCAACCGAACGATGCACTGGACCGACGTCTTTGGCGTAAGAAGACTAGTCATTCCTGACCTCGTGTAACGTGATAAGAAGTACTGAATACCATCCCGTACCATTCTTATACAGGAATAAAATTATTTGATTTGATTTGATCGATTACGCCCTGATATATGAAAAGATCAAAGATCAAACTACACTATTCATCAACGATCTGAGATCAAACTACTGTGGTCTCTGTAGTTATAGCAATAGTGGCAAAGATCAAAGTTCAAACTAATGTATTTCGCTCACCTTATTGACTTTACGCTGGAACTTGGATATAGAGTTGAGCAGCGCCTTCTGCTCTTGGGTTGGACGACGAGAACTGGAAAAGGGTATTATTTATTGATTGATTAGTGCAATACGGTAACGCATGCTGACATAACGACGAGATTACGACAAAGATACGACGATACGGTAGTTAGTCGATATTGATCAATCGATAAATCTATCAATAATCGATAACACTACATTGGTTAGTTTGAGCATGCAATCTTGCCTTGTATAATACTTTCACAGAACCACCAAGAAATCATAGTTTGACCTTTCTCTCTACCACAAACTACAAACTACAACGAGACCAAACTACAAAACCAATCAATCAATAAACACTATCGTGACATGCGCTCTCACTCATTCTCGTCGATCTTCTGCTTCTTCTGCTTGCGCTTCCTGAGACGATCGATTAGATTACTGTATGACTAGACTACGGTAGTCATACTAATCGATAATCGATCGATTGGCACCAAACTGTCTCAACTACCAATTTTTGTTGATAAATGACAATCAAGAGTGTAAATGATAAATATACGGTAGTTCCAGCGTGACATATAGCTAACTACAATAAAATATCGAATGAAACTACTAAGAGAACTTTAACCAGTAATCAATACTCCTCAATTCAATCAATATTCCTTCCCTTGATCTACCGTATACCTTCTTCGTCGAGACATCGAGAACGTGTTCCCACGGCGAATACTACGACCTCGCACCATCGCCGACTCCTCGTTATCCTGATGAAATTATCGATTACCTACCGTAACCCGAGCAAGGCTACCGTAACCCAAGAAAGAAGCGTCTCCAATCAATCAATATTCCTACAGTACCTTAGCGGGCTCCTCTTCCTCAACTTCTTCCTATTCCTCTTCCTCTTCTTCATCTTCTCCTTCATCATCATCATTTTCATCATCTGACAACTGACTTCGTTAAAAGAATAGATATCAACGACGGGGTACGGATGTATCTACATATGGGATACCCCCCCCCCCACTAACAGTAAGCTGTGGGGAGAGAAAGATGAGTAATAGAGTAAAAGTCAATTGGAGACCTGCATTATACGGAAGGAGCACAAACGCCCACATTCCATTCTGACTGAGCAGACCAGATGATCAAAAATCATTAATACAACGATTATTCATGCACTCACAGTGCAGGACAAAGCTACACGTTTTCCGTAAATATATGCCAAACCGATCGAGTGAACTAGGGTAAATTATAAACATCGTAGTTTATTGTTGGCCACCCACGATGTCGACATTTCAATGAAATATAATCAAATTTCTTTCGACTATTCCGCACAATTTCGCGCTGATCATTAAATGAAAATTTGAATAACCATGAATTGACTTTATATCTTGAACAAAGAATTAGCATATCATATAGGACAAAATACTGTTCTTTGACTTGCCATTTCATTCTTCATTATTCATTTCGTCTAGTTCGGTTTCTTCTCAACATCAGTTGCTTTCTTAAAGAGTTAGTTTATTGTTAAATCGCGCAGCGTAGCCTTAATTTTAATTTTGTACCTTACCAGGGATACTTTCCGGATACTTTTTAAAATAATTGTTAAATGCATACAGACAATCTTTCAACCACAAAGCTTGCGGGGAAAATTGAGAAAAATGGATGTGCGGCCGGTCGGGACATGCCATCTGGGGATGGGGGGGGGGCTATGGGGGGTTGGGTAGTGTGGTTGTTTGGCCGACAACAATTGTATCATTATGGAGATGGAATTTTAAATGGACAAGAGATAAGTTGTCTTGAGCTACTCCTTAATCCTTATTCCTCAATCTAAAGGACAACAACAGAAATCACTGCTCAGGAAAGGTTTGTCCGAGGATAAATTCGATTTAATTTAAACTTCATTATGAAAAAGTATCATTGAGTTTTTGAAAAAAACGTTATTTTTGTTATTAAATAGTCAATACATTTCACAGACCGACGCGACGACGCCGTGCCGTGAGCGAAGGAGGAGGAGACTCAACTCTTCACAGGTTGTCTTTTTTTAAAAATAATCATTTTTTTTCACAACTGCCGAAGACTACGCGACGACGCCGTGCCGTGAGCGAAGGAGGAGGACCCAATTCTTCACAGGTTGTCTTTGTTATGTCTTTGTCTTTGTTATCAATTAAAACTGCTTTTTCCCTTAACTATGAATAAATGAGAGTTATACTGATTATCTCTTCAATATTGTTCTGGCTACTGTAATAGGCACTGCAGACAAATAAACGATAGTCGCCCAGTTTCAAGTTCATTTCATCTCCAATTTCTCCATGATGCAGAGAAGTTCATTTATTTAATTAATCAATCATTTTGAGGCCAATCAATCGGAATGAAAAGGAATATATTTCAGTTGACTTGATTCGAATACTGTTGGACTTATCGATCTTTGATCTTGCTAGCCTGGACTGGATTTGGACTGTTGAAATATAGTTGGACTTATTTATCTGTTTGGACTGGACAGCATTGGAATATGGACTTTTGGGTGGTCTATTGGGTAATATTGGGCGGTCGCATGAAATGTTGTTAATTGAAATGGTTCCATGGGTGAAAATTTGATTAAATTAGCGGTTGGTGTGGTTGAAGGGTTGTCTGTATGCAAATGTAATTATGAAGTTTATGTAAAATGCCCGGCCGGGTTCAAAATGAAATGAAAAAAAAATTAAATTAAGATTATTTTAATTAAATCAATTGAGCACTTTGATTTATAATCATGTTTAAAGAAGGAGACCATCGATTTTTTCTTCCAGTGTTAAAAGCGGTAGAACACGCTGAGGTATACGGTAGACTGTGTCTTACATAACACATACTCTCACAGGTCGTGCTCAATAACAACGCGAGACGGGGAAATACGCTTCCAATCATGAAATTGTTCGAATGCTGTCTGCCTCAAGAAAGCATTCACAGTAAGCAGTACAGTACTGTAATCATCGATTTATCGTTTGATTATAGGTAAAGGTCTCATTTCGTGCGGTGTTGCAGATTGATGCAGGTCCATGAGAATATTTTTATTATTAGTTCGAGACGATGAAGAATCGAAATGGATTCCCTCTGAGAAAAAATCGTTGGAATCAATTGATTACGAAATAAACTGAATAAATATTTCAGGCCACCTATAATACCTACCTTTAATTTTTCGTGTTTAAGACACCGGCTCAGTAAGATTCGAGGGTTGTGCCAGTGACCCCGGACATCGACCTCACCGATTTGGCTCAAAATTTTTTTGTGGATACCCCCATGGCCCCCCATCACAAAATGGGTATTCATTTGGGCTGGGTCCTTGAAACATGAATGTGGCTGGTTCTCGAAATTTGAAAACTCGATTTTCACCAAAAAAAAGTGGAGCGGTCTAGGTTCTATGTTAGTGTCGATTAATTACAAGTATGCTTAGACAACAAAAACTCGCTATAGGACGGTTCGGATATCCGATCGCCAACTGATTTTTTTACCTCCTCAAAACACATTAAAATTAATTAAATTTTTAAATTACAAAATCGCACAATTATTTTTGCCTTATCTTATAGAGCAAAAAATTCTGCGTCGAATGAGGCTAAAAATTAAAAAATCGATAGACCCCTATTTTGAGAAAAATGGGCCTGACCATGACTCGAAAATATTTTTGTTTTTAAAACCCCTCATGTTTGTACTCATATTGAAGAGCTCGTCGAGTAGAACAACCTTCATGTTGAACGTTTTATCTGAAACTCATATACAAGAGAGTTTCACACGTTTTCCTGCAATTATGAGTAAAACGAAAATGAAATATTTTTAAAACAAAAAAGCGCAGTCCAATTTTTGCCTCATCTTATAGAGCAAAAAATTCCGCGTCGAATGAGTGTAAAAAAATAAAAAATCGATAGACCCCTATTTTGAGAAAAATGGGCCTGACCATGACTCGAAAATATTTTTGTTTTCAAACCCCCTCATGTTTGTGCTCATATTGAAGATCTTTTTGAGTAGAACAACTTTCATGTTGAACGTTTTGTCTGAAACTCATGTACAAGAGAGATACACACGATTATGCAAAAAAATATTTTTATTTCGGTTAACTCAAAATTGGTCACAAAATCGTGTGTATCTCTCTTGTACATGAGTTTCATACAAAATGTCCAACGCGAAAGTTGTTCTACTCAAAAAGATCTTCAATATCAGCACAAAGATGAGGGGGTTTGAAAACAAAAATATTTTCGAGTCATGGTCAGGCCCATATTTCTCAAAATAGGGGTCTATCGATTTTTTTATTTTTTACACTCATTCGACGCGGAATTTTTTGCTCTATAAGATGAGGCAAAAATTGGACTGCGCTTTTTTGTTTTAAAAATATTTCATTTTCGTTTTACTCAAAATTGCAGGAAAACGTGTGAAACTCTCTTGTATATGAGTTTCAAATAAAACGTTCAACATGAAGGTTGTTCTACTCGACGAGCTCTTCAATATGAGTACAAACATGAGGGGTTTTAAAAACAAAAATATTTTCGAGTCATGGTCAGGCCCATTTTTCTCAAAATAGGGGTCTATCGATTTTTTTAATTTTTAGCCTCATTCGACGCGGAATTTTTTGCTCTATAAGATAAGGCAAAAATAATTGTGCGATTTTGTAATTTAAAAATTTAATTAATTTTAATGTGTTTTGAGGAGGTAAAAAAATCAGTTTGCGATCGGATATCCGAACCGTCCTATAGCGAGTTTTTGTTGTCTAAGCATACTTGTAATTAATCGACACTAACATAGAACCTAGACCGCTCCACTTTTTTTTTGGTGAAAATCGAGTTTTCAAATTTCGAGAACCCGCCACATTCATGTTTCAAGGACCCAGCCCAAATGAATACCCATTTTGTGATGGAGGGCCATGGGGGCATCCACAAAAAAATTTTGAGCCAAATCGGTGAGGTCGATGTCCGGCACTACCGGGAGTCTTACTGAGCCGGTGTCTTAAAGAGATAAACATTATATACGACTTTGTTTACAATCTATGCAAAATTTGTTTTTAAACTGACACTGTGATTTTCTTAAAGAATATCATACATCGATGAAATCAAATTCTGCAAACGTTTTTATCACGAAACACATAGACTATTAGTTCGTTGACAACGGTGAAAGCATGAAAAAACAAAATAATATCGATTGATTGAATAACAATATGCTCTACATTCAAAGTATCCAAAGTTACCTTACCTGCTTCGCAGGAACGTCATTTTCGTTGTGCAGAGCGTACTTCGTTTTACTGTACTGAGACGACAATTCTATTAGATAATTGTTGAAGGTAATATAGAAAAGCTATCGGCAAACGAGACTGTTTAGACGGATAAACCACCAACGTGAAACAACAACGGGACAGGGGACCTAGAACCGACACTTTTTAGTGTTCTATGCAAAGGAAAATTGTTTTTAATACGGAAAATGTCATTAAATAATAAATCAATGAAATGAATGCCACCTGCTGTCATAGATTTATCGATAATAATAATGGAATTGCATTTCTTGAATGATTTGCTGCATTTACCGCTGGCAGGCGAGAAATTATATTATGCAAATGTTGTTGAATGTAGCATTGGTAAGCGAGATATTTAGATGGATAAACCACCACGGCGAAACATGAACACGGCAAGAGATCGGTAAGGTTACCGACACAATTGTAGTGTTCTTTTAGTGTTTTTGTTGTGTACTTCAAGTGTTCTTTTTAGTTTTTCATAGTGTTTCGCAAAGAAAAAATGCTCGCAATCTGTTCACTATGCTTTACTTTCTTGTTCCCGTAAGATCTACAGTAACCAACAGTGACCCCATTAAAAGAGCGATCGATAAATTAATCAACAAATAAATAAAAACGAATATCACCTGCGGACCCGCCAAATCGCCGGATATGTTGGCGCCGGCCACGGTCGCGGCCGGGAAAGAGACAGCGAAGACTGAGAAAAAGGACTCGTTGCGGAAGTGTGGCAAGAGATTGTTGTACAGGGTTGTGACTGAAAAGATTGAAATTCTCTCGCAAGCGCACTAATATAGAACCCATTGGCCAACGAGACTATTTCTATGGATAAACCAAAAACATGAAACATGAACACAACAGGAGATCTAGAACAATATCTCCGACCAAGTTACGCGCACTTTTTAGTGTTCTTTTAATGTACATTTAGCTTTTTTTATTGTTCTTTGTAGTGGAGATTTTAGTGTGTTCTGTGCAGGGGGAAACGCTCCCAAACTGTTCACTGAGTAATCCATTCTATTCCACATTCCCGAAAGAACAAAGTGAGAAAAGCGGATGAAAGAGACAAATGTCATTAAAGACCTGCGGATCCGCCAAATCACCGGAGATGTTGGAGCCGGCCATGATTCCGGTCGCGGCCGGGAAATAGACAACGAAGACTGAGAAGAAGGACTCGTTGCGGAAGTGTGGCAAGAGATTGTTGTACAGGGGTGTGACTGAAAAGATAGTAATTATTCGTTCGTACGATTTTTTCTCAAATATCTTTGCCAATAGCGCGATGAAATCTCCAAGCTACCGAAACACCTTCCCTTTCACGTAACTAATTCCTTCCTGTCAAGCTAACATAACCCCCCCCCCCCATTCCTTTGAGCTATCGTACCGATCTTGGAACTACCGTACCCAAATCATTGAGCTACCGTAACACCATAACTCATCCCACTCACTACTGTATCCAGTCATGCCCTTCTTGAGGTACTCCTCATCTCGTAGAATGAAACTGCCGATGAAGTAGTTGCAGATCGACACTATCAGTATTACCTTATTGTGAGGAAAAAATAATTTAGTTTTTTAATAATTTCACCATTTTAAAAATAATTAAATTATTTTTTAATTAAATTAATATTTGTAAATTTATTTTAAAATTTAATGCCACGCAAAACGCAAACATGCAACGATAAATGTTAACTATTACGAAACAGTTTATGCGAAAAGAACAGGTGTCGCAACGAGAAAATGGCTTCCGAACTTTCAAAGCACACCTGGCAGGTTCGCGTTTCAATGAGAATGCATTTCAATCGTTGGTCAGAAAAAGTTAATGCAGCTTGTCTAATGGAGTTGTTAAATAATAAATGGAATACTCTTGAACCATCTATTGTAAATTCGCCAAACCCCACAGTTTTCCGTAACAGTATCAAAGCTGTGATCTGGACATTGCAGCATTTTCCTATTTTATTCAATATTTATTATTTACAGAATATCGTTACTTTCTCTTGTTCAAGAATCTATAAATTATTATTATTATTATTAGCTTAAAATTCCGAGCACAGAGTACATGTTGTCCAATTCGGGGAATCTAAAGCTACTGAAAATAAATGTATTCGAAAAGTACGTTACAAAGTACCAAGCCTGACAGGATTTTGAGCCAAAATTTCACAAAAATCGAAAAACCTGACCGGGTTTTGAGTCAAAATTTCACAAAATCGATAAACCTGACCGGATTTTGAAAACCGATAACCTCGACCTCCCTACTAATCTATTATTATCATTACTCACACGATGATATCCCTGACAGTCTCCGCGAATCCGACGACGTACATGGCCGCACCAACCGCGTTCGCCACACAGAAGATCAGACCGATCGAACCGCCAAACTCGGGACCGAGAGACCGGGAAATCTAGGAATCGATTGACTGATTTCAAAGACATCAATACGGTACAAAAATACTAATAATACTATTACTATATCCTCTACATTGTTACAATTTGTTATGATCAAAATTAAGGAGAACCCGTTGGTCCGTACGTTCGATCAACATCGAGCCTCTTTCAATGGTTCATCATTCCTCTGTGAAACATCGAATCACCGGGTGGGTCATCCTCAACTTCGACCACTCTTCCTCACCCTGTCTCCTTCCCCAGATTCCATAGTGTTCTCGACTCACAGCATCCATAGGTCGAAAAGTATGTTGCAAAGTATCAAGCCTGACCGGATTTTGAGCCAAAATTTCACAAAAATAGAAAAACCAGGCCGGATTTTGAGCCAAAATTTCACAAAAATAGAAAAACTGGCCGGATTTTGAGTTAAATTTTTAAAACCGAAAACCTAGCTATTCGACATATGACAGCATCACTTCAATATCACACATCCAGCCACTACTAATAATAATGTTTATTATTATTATTATTCATTTTAGTAGTAATAAACTAGAACTACGATACTATGAGCATTGAATATAATTCAAAGTTGATGCCGTACTGGTTTCTGGGGTAAATTCCTTAATATAATCCTCCATCCGTTCTAGTTTATTACTACTAAAATGAATAATAATAATAATAAACATTATTAGTAGTAGTGGCAGTATGTATGATATTGAAGTGATGCTGTCATAGGTCGAATAGCTAGGTTTTCGGTTTTCAAAATTTAACTCAAAATCCGGCCAGTTTTTCTATTTTTGTGAAATTTTGGCTCAGAATCCGGCCAGGTTTATCTATTTTTGTGAAATTTTGGCTCAAAATCCGGTCAGGCTTGATACTTTGCAACATACTTTTCGACCTATGGATGCTGTGAGTCGAGAACACTATGGAATCTGGGGAAGGAGACAGGGTGAGGAAGAGTGGTCGAAGTTGAGGATGACCCACCCGGTGATTCGATGTTTCACAGAGGAATGATGAACCATTCAAAGAGGCTCGATGTTGATCAAACGTACGGACCAACGGGTTCTCCTTAATTTTGATCATAAAACACGCTATCTGAGAAAGTCGTCATATGTGTGGTATCGACGAAAAATGGATTTTTCTGTTTTATCTATGATAATTACAGGCTCCATGAGTGTAGTTCGCTGGTACTTGGAAATTCCTTCCAATTGAAAATTCGCTTCAGGAGGTGACCACACAACGATTTGGCGACTTTTCCTAAAAAGTTTATTTCGAATCCAATCGATTCGGGAGTGGGTGCAATGGACTTCTTGGCGAATTCTAAGAAACTATTGCTGAGGAAAGTTTTTTGATCAAAGATCAACGAAGGCTGGAATTCTTGAATTTTCAGAAAAAAATTCACATTAAATTAATTCTCACTATTTTCCCATGGCTCAGGTAAATTTTTTATTTGCTCAATAGCTTCTGCATATTATATTACACCTTTAGTTTAATATTGATAATTTTTAAATCAAGGCAAGTTTATAAACGAATCAATTTTGTTTGCTGTATTCTATTGTGGTGAGGATTGGCGACGTTCTCTAAAAAGTTTATTTCTAATCTAATCGATTCGGGACTAGGCGCATTCGAATCCTTGTCTAATTCTAAGAAACTGTTGCTTAGGAGAGTTTTTCGATCAACGGTCAACGAACGCTGGAATTGGGAATTTTCGAAAAAAATGTTTACATTAAATTAATTCTCATCATGTTCCATAATTCTCACTATGTAAAGCGATTGGACAAATAAAAAGTTTACATTCGCCATGGTCTTATTGAGCAGAGTTCAGTAAATTTCACTATAAATTTGTATGTACCCCAATAAATTTCTTTTCATTTTTATTATTGTAATTATTATAATTATTATTAGTAGTAGTATTTTATACCCTATTGATGTCTATGTAATCAATCAATAAATTCTTAGATTTCCCGGTCTCTCGGTCCCGAGTTTGTGGGTTCGATCGGTCTGATCTTCTGTGTGGCAAACGCGGTCGGTGCGGCCATGTACGTCGTCGGATCCGCGGAGACTGTCAGGGATATCATCGTGTGAGTAATGATAATAATAGATTAGTAGGGATGTCGAGGTTATCGGTATTCAAAATCCGGTCAGGTTTTTCGATTTTGTGAAATTTTGACTCAAAACCCGGTCAGTTTTTTTCGATTTTTGTGAAATTTTTCTCAAAATCCTGTCAGGCTTGGTACTATGTAACGTACTTTTCGAATACATTTATTTTCAGTAGCTTTTTATTCCCCGAATTGGACAACATGTACTCTGAGCGAGTGGTTGGACTTGTTAGTGAGTTTACAAAAAAATCAATATTTGAACGATAATCGATTGATTTTTGACGTTTGATTCATGCCACTTACAGTAACCTGCGTTGTGATGCTCGCAGTTGTCTTCATTGGACCGGAGTTTGAGAGCAAGATGCAGCAGGGACGACTTGTGAGTATTGATTGATCGGATTATTGATTGATTTGTTTTTGTTGTTGTTTCGTCTCCGGTTTTTCAGGGTATTATTATAGTGAGTGGCGCGCAAAAAGTAACTTTATTTATACTTTTTTTGTTACTGTTTTGTTATTTCATGAGAATGTAGCGAAAAAAATAAAAAGTAAATAGCTTTTTTTTGCGCGCTATTTACTATAATAATACCCTGCACAATCGACGCTCGCAATTTCAAGCTAATAATAATAATAATAATTTTTCGATTCTTGAACAAGAGAAAGTAACGATATTCTGTAAATAATAAATATTGAATAAAATAGGAAAATGCTGCAATGTCTAGATCACAGCTTTGATACTATTACGGAAAACTGTGGGGTTTGGCGAATTTACAATAGATGGTTCA